>JASDDO010000008.1:138434312-140834312 GCA_030015575.1 Agapanthus africanus
AATGAGATTCTCTCTCAGCATTACTCCTCCGTATACACCACAGCACGTCGATGTATCGGGGCGGAGCAATAACACCCTATGTGATATGGTGTGTTCTATGATGAGTACTACTGATTTCCTATTTCCTTTTGGTTGTTATGCGCTTGAGAAGCTGCATACCTATTGAATAGGGTTCAAATCAAATCAGTTGCCTACCACTTCATATATGATATGGAAAGGGAAGAGCCCATATCTTAAGTTTGTTAAGATTTGGGGTTGTCCGGCCTTTGTCAAAAAGTAAAATCCGGACAAGCTCGAGGCAAGGTCTGTTCTGTAGAACTGGAAAGGTTCCAGCTATACAAACTGCAGCTGATGATTTGGTAGAACCAAAGGATTCAATAGTTTCCAACGAACCTCAGCCTCTCCGCCGATCTAGTAGGGTTCCTCACCCACCTGAGAGATACTTCGGTTTCTCAATGACAGTGGGAGCGAGGATTGCATCTTGAGATGATGACCCAACTAGTTTCTAGCTGGCCATCAAGAGTGAGACTCTGTAAGAATGGCTGGATGCTTAGCGATCTGAGATGGAATCCTTATACACCAACAAAGTATGGACTTTGGTTGCTCTATCTGAAGGGTTAAATCCCCATCAGGAGCAAGTATATCTTGAGAAGATTACTTGGTGTACATGGAAAAGTTAAGACTTTCAAAGCTAGACTTGTTAAAGGTTTGCATCATTGACCAGGTATGGAATATGATGAAACCTTTTCTAAGGAGCTATACTTAAGTCCATCCAGATCCTACTTGCCACGGCTACATACCATGACTATGATATCTGGCGGTTGCGTGTCATGACTGCTTTTCTAAATGATGTTTTAGGAGAAAGCGTCTATAAGTACACATCCAGAGGGCTTCGTAGACAGTGGGAGCAGCGGAAACGTGTGCAAGATGTTTTATGTGATAAAGCAGGCATCGCGGAGTTGGAACATCTGTTTTGATGTGGTAGTCAAAGAGTTTGACTTCATCAAAATGGTAGATGAACCTTGTATATACAAAAAAGGTAGTAGGGAGTATGGTGGTGATCCTCGTAAAGTACGTGGATGACATACTCTTGATAGGGAAGGAGTTTCCTATGCTACACTCGGTCAATCTCCGCTTATCACAAAGATTCTCCATATAGGATCAAAGCGATACCTCCTAAATCCTGGGTTTTGGATCTATGAGATAGATCTAATTGGATGTTAGGATACTCACTAGTTGTAGTGAGATGGTATCAATCGATCCTGGGGAGAATCACTGGAAAGGTTCCATAGTGATAAGTACGACTGAATGTCAGTCGCAGGCATTGTCTTTACCCTCGCAGGCATCGTTACCAAGGATGCTACCAAAGAAGCAGTCTGGATATATATAAGTTCATGAGATGAACTTCGTTCCTACCATTGTGTGACAATGGAGTTGTGGTTGTTTCCTAGTAACGCCCATCCCATCAGAAATCCAGATATAATTCTTAGGCAGTATCACCTGATCATGGAGATGGTTGATCTCCAAGGAGATCGAGGTTAAGAGAGTAGACACAGAGGACAACAGCGCGGATCCACTCACGAAGGCCTTTTCCCAGTAGAGACTTTTATGGGATGGTTGAGTATGAGATACTTCAACCGCAGCTAATTGTTGGGTATGTGATACCACAACAGATGTCCCTAGTGCAAGTGGGAGATTATTAGTTATATGTATGCCCAAGAGGCCATTACTGTACATACGATGTATATTGTAGTGGATGCTAGGACATATATAGGGAGGACGTTCTTGCTCGACATGATAGTATGCTATATGGTTGTACTTTATCTTAACATGTACTTTGATTATCTCTATGTTACATGTTGATAAAGCCCTTAGGATATGTACTCGACTACTGGGACTATGATGAGATCATACTAGTGTGGCTACGGTAGTCGACGAGTACATCCTATAACTGTTCCTAGTCGAGGGTGTATCGAGACAGGGCATCGATACACCAGAGTAGACTAGCATATACGCATATTGACCCATATGATGGGTGATGGATGATCCCATATCCATCAGTGTTTGACATCAAGGATGGTGAACGGGTGCTCAGTGGAGACTGGGTACACTGGACGGACTCGCCGAGAACTCTCAGATGGTATTATACCTCACGTCAGATGGCAGTTCTCTGGTGACACTGGTACAGAGTAGTCTGTTGACCCGAGATCGTCATAGAGTCTTGTGTGATTCCCACTGTGCTTTGATTTCCACCTTACCACGTCCAAGAGGGCGTGCAAAACGGTGGTTTTTGGGTACAGTCCCGAATCACATGGAGGCAATGAGCGATAGGAGGGGATTCGTCTCTCTCGGTATAGGGAGTTGATGTTGTGTTGTGTTCGATTGGTTATAACCGGAAATCCCTGGCCAGGGTTGCTGAGATTTACTGGTAAGTTTTACCAGTAGTTTCTCGAACTGTTATAGACCTCATATCGACACGACTTATCGATCTTCTGGGGTCTGACGTTTACCACCCCTAGGCAAGATATGCGACATATCAGATGACGAGACCGGACTGTACGGGAGTGTTACTGATTAGATTCACAGGAGAACTAGCGGGCTTGCTTGTTGATCTTCTGATCGCTCAATACCCGGGTGGCCGTTACGTTTAGCACACCGCTTGCGGCTTGTGGATGTTTGATATGATCATCACCTACTGCCGGCGTATCGACGAGTCTTTAGAGTCCTACACAGGGGTTTCCTGGCTCAAGCGAAACGGAGTAGGAGCACATATGTGATATGTGCGGGACCGAGATTAATACGATATGAGATACCGTATTCTATTCTCGCGATTCGTGACATTGATCGGTTGTATGAGATATAACCGGGTTATCGGATCAAGTGTTGATTCGATAAGTTATTACTTTTGATATTAGTCGGTTATAGCCGGATTATTAAATCAAGAGTTGATTTAATAATTTAATGCATAATTATATATTTGATATATTACATTGCATTAACTAGTATTAGCTCACTTATGATTTATTTTCTCACTAGTTTGTGCACATTGTTTATATATGATATATGCAAGTGTACATGATTGTATCATGCTTGATGATACATCAAAGTTGGGTGTATGAGACTCATACCAAGATTAGGGTAAAGATTAGGGTTATTGTTTTATCTTAAGATTTAACAAAAGGGTTTAACTTAGTCAAAGTAATCAAGCTTGAAGAAGCTTGGAGAAGCTTTGACAAAGTCCACTCTTTTGTCATTTCCTTTGATATTCTTTAACCTAACCTTTAACCTAAAACCTTGGTTAATTCTCTACATGAGTTAAGCATGAGGGCTTAACTCAACCATGGTGCCATTATTCATTTGGAAAAGTTTTCATTTGGATGGAATTATTCTTTCTTCTTCATCATCATCATCAAGCTCCATCCAAAAGCTTACTAGCTCCAATGGTGCCATGAGAAAAAGAGTGAGAAAATCAATTCTAAAGTAAGCCCACTTCCTACTTCTTCATCCTCTACCACTTGCCATGTAGTAGAGTGTGTTCTCTTCATAAAATTCATGACCTAGTGAAAGAATAGCTTGAGTTAGTGTCTCCCCGACGTAGATCATCTTCGGCCTCGAAGTCATCGTATCAAGCACGTTCGTTCTTCTCGTGGAGCTTCTCTACAGTCCGGAGTTTACAATCACAGCGATGGGGACATCTACACGGAGCTAATGAAGTGAAGGACCGGATCTACAAAGGTTGTAATCCCTTTCACTAGTAGTAAAGTAGTTTTCTAGCTTATAGTTTCGCCTAATCTCTAGTTAACGATCTTGCATAGGGTTGTTAGGCATATAAAAATTTGATTTTGGCATGGTTGATGCCTTGTGGAACCTCATGAGTGTGCCTAGTAACCCTACAAACCCTACATTAATTTAAAAAATATCTATACAAGACTCTAAGGACTGTCGCGCTCAATAAGGACAGAGGAAGGTCGTGGGTAATATATCGCTTATCCGCATTACTTTTGTGGTGCCTAGGCAAGTGTGTCTAAGGCAAGTGGTTATTTAATTAAGGCCCGCTATTTTCGGTGATTCGTATAGCGGATACCTCCCACTTACCTGGCACTTACCTGGCCACAAGAGTAGTAAAGAGGTGGTAGAGAATTGATCCTACGGCTTGTCCTTTGGAAGTCTAGGAGCGGTCTAGAGACTTGACCTAGGTAACCTTAGTTTCAGGGCTGTTTGTGCATTTTTGTGTGATTTGTCTAAATCCGACACACTTTTTCAAAAACAAACCAATAACACACACGCTGACACTTGTGCTAAAACCGCTTAATGCATGCTTGGCTGGACACGGGATTCTAGTGCCCATCTTGTCCGTGTTCCAGCTATCGACTCCGAGGTCGGTACTTCTTCTTTTTCCCCACCATCCTCCACATCGACCGAGATGGACGGTACTCCATCAAATTATAATACCACGCTGCCACCGCCCGTAGGTGAGCAGAATCTACCGCGCATCTCTCTCCAAGATTGATGTTATCCTATATGTGGTCCACTTCCTACTTGTCTATCTATTACACCAGCCAACGGGGATAATTTTGAAATTAAACCCCACTACATCAATCGGTTGCCTAAATATCACGGTCTCGAGTCTGAAGACGCATACGTCTTTATTACCAAATTTGAAAATGTATGCGCTATGATGGATACTTCACAGCTTTCTGTGGATGCTATGAGATTACGTCTTCTCCCATTCACTTTGTGCGATATAGCCGAGAAGTGGCTTTATAACACAGCCGCACATTCTATTTCAAACTGGGGAGAATTCGTCACAGCTTTCCTAAAGAAATTCTACCCTAATCATAAGACAGCTCGAGTCCGTAGCGAAATAAATCAATTTACCCAGCTTCCCAATGAATCATTTTCGAAGTGTTTTGAATGCTTCAAAGATCTGTTAGTTCAATATTCTCATCACGGAATCCCTAGATAGGATCTGTGCAGAATCGTATATGAGGGCATTAATCCTACAACAAAACAGATACTTGAATCCATGTGTCAAGGAACCTTCATGACTAAAGATGATGGTGAAACCTAAAGATTTTTAGAAGATTTCGCTGAAAAAACTTTACAGTGGGAGAGTGTAAACCAACCATCGTCTAGGGGTGGTATTGACCAATCTGATGTTTCCATAGGAGTTAGAGCTGAAATGGCAGAAATGCAAAAGAAACTCGAAGCTATGGAACATAAATTTTTAGTAGCCTCCCTAAATCAGATAACACTCCCTAAAACTATATGTGGATGTTGTTCTGATCCATCATATCTTATGGAAGAATGTCCTTTGAATTCTCTGTTTCAAGGTCAAGAGCATACCAATGCTGCTTTTCAACAAAGACGTAGAAACGATCCGTATTCTTCCATTTATAATCAGGGTTGGAGAAATCACCCTAACTTTGCTTGGAACCAACAACAAACTCAAAATACGATTCCAAACCAAAACAACTTTCAAAGGGTCCCTCCACCACAACAGCAGCCACTACAATTGAGTCAGCACCCCTATCAATCACAAAACTTTCAAAATCCAGTCAACACTTATGCACCGTATAATAATTCTTTGCAATTGACCGGTACTGATAACTCCTCTTCACTCGAACAAACCATGAATTTGCTTTTGACAAATTTCAAGCAAGTTTCGGCTGAGATGAAGTCTTCCGTCGATGACATAAAAAAGAACTCTGCCTTCCAAGGTGAGAGTATTAAATCGATGGAAGCGCAAATTGCACAATTAAAAGCTGAAATAAGTGCTAGAGAGAGAGGGAAACATCCAGCTCAACCTGTACCGAATCCTGGCTACTCACATCATGTGAGTGCTATTACCACATTGAGATCTGGAAGAGTGCTTGACAACCATATCGGTGAAGAGATTGATACTACTAATGATGAATCAATTGATGATACCCCGGCTGAGACTTTTTCTTCCACTTCTACTTCTACTTTTGACCCCAGTTCGTCTACCCCACCATTTTCTTCCGAGCCTATTCTCCGTTTTCCCCAAGGCTCGAACCCTCAGCACACTTCTTCTAGTCCACCAAAGACGATCCCCACTCCTATTCTGGGATCTTTCCTACCCACACCACCTTCTCCACCGTTGGACCCAGCTATTATTACTAAAGCTCCTTATCCGAATCGGTTAAGGGGAAACAAACCGAGTCCGCAGATGGAAAAGATTATTGACATCTTTAAGCAGGTTAACATCAATATCTCTCCCCTAGATGTTATACAACAAATCCCGGCTTATGCGAAAATTCTCAAGGACTTGTGCACTAGGAAGAGGAAGACTCAAGTGCCAAAAAAGGTGTTCATGTCGACTACTGTAAACACAGCTTTTCCCCAACAATTACCAAGGAAACGTAAGGACCCCGGCTGTCCTACAATTTCTATTTCTACTAGGGGTAAAAATATTAACCGTGCTCTACTTGACCTTGGCGCAAGTGTTAACCTGCTTCCTTACTCAGTTTATGAGCAGTTAGGGATCGGAGAGTTAAAGCCCTCGAACACAACTCTCCAGATGGCCGACCGATCAATCACTAAACCTAGGGGTGAGCTTGAGGATGTATTAATAAAAGTCGGGGAATTTGTATTCCCTGTGGACTTTATTGTTCTCGATACACAGCCCGTAGCGAACCCACAGAACCAAATTCCGGTGATTCTCGGTTGACCCTTTCTGGCCACTTCCAATGCTGTAATCAACTGTCGTAATGACTCTATGACCCTATCCTTCGGGAAGATGTCAATAGATCTTAACATTTACAAGTTGGGAAGTGTACCCTCCGAACCTTCTGCTCAAGCATGTTCTGTCGAATTAATGGATATCGACAGCAGCGAATTTGATCAGCTTCATGATACTGATCTAGACTCATTTCATATGTTGTTGTTTGACCCAACTATATATTATACACATACGGACTCTTCTATTGAGTTGTCCGGGTCAACATCTAACACTGATTATGAACCTTTCATGGAGTCTGACGATCACCCCGTCTTTTCTGATTAGATTATTCTTCGGGGTATCGATGAAAGCTTTGAGGAAATTTTCGCTGATGAACTCGCATTTTTAAAAGACACGGGTGTTGAGATGAATCAACTCCAAGATAAAGAAATTGAACCTCCACCCCTTCTTCTGGACAATCACGAGAATGCGAGTAATCCATCATCACTATCACTGTGTCGTCTCTCCAAATTGAGACGCAGTCCTTTTCTTTTACACCACTTATCTCTTCGCCACTTCTTCCTGACTCCATACAACATGTTCTTCCACCAACCGATGCGTTTCATTGATAAATTCTTCGAATGGTTGGTGTTGACTTTTGGTCTTTGCAAAGCTTGGCATTGACCAATAACTTTGACCCCCTCTTATAATTTTAAATGCTTAATATGATTTTACTCAAGTTTGGGGGGGATATTTTGGCTCTTGAAAGAAAATTTTTACAAAATTACGAGCCAAAAATAAGTTTGGGGGAGAATTTCACTTTCATTATTTCTTGTCCCCTTTAATAACTTTTCCTCCTAAGTTTACAGATTTTGAGATTTAAAAGAGACAACAGTGAGGACACTGCTGCAAACAGGTATGGGGGAGGTTTGTGCTTATTTACACAATACTTTGCATTATACTATATATGAGCACAAATTTTTTTTTATAATAAAAGAGTAGAAAGTGGAAAATTATATATGAAAGATAGGAATAGTTTAAGAAAAACAAGAAAGTTAGAAATTTTCTTAAATGAAACTAGTAATAAGTAGTTATGAGCTGTTGTCCCAAGGGTTAGTAAGATGAAGGAAATTGCTAATCTGAGAATAAAAATAAGTCTGAAAAATAGTCCATATTCTTAAGGCCAAACATTTGAACGTTGATACCCTACTACACGCACTTACACACATCTTGAAATTTGGGATAGTAGAGGATACCTTGAAATGCTCTTGTCTAAAAGCCTTAGTATGAAGGAAAATAAAATAAAATATAAGTGTTGAAGAAAGAAAAAAATGAACACTGGTTTTGTAATTACCAAGGCAGCATAAAAAAAATATAGCGAGGGTGCTTTATCACCTAGTGCCTTAGACCAACTGGTTTGGGAGCCACTGCTAAACCTTAGGTGTTGCGAAACGAGGAATTACACCTAAATACGCAAGCACATTTTGTAATCGTTCGGTTAGTACCTCAAGAAGTATTAACGGTCACATGAAGAATGTGTGAGCAATTTTATCGAAAATATTCACCGACCATAAAGTACTTTGGAAGATGGACAAAAGTATGATAGCTTGAATTGAATTCTCTAAGTGTAGGGATGTCTTTTACACACGCGTAGGGGTATATGATCAATGTTTGGATGAAAGATAGGGAGGAAGACTAAAGGCGATGTTTTATTGAGGGATGATGTGATTTCTAACATTTTTTCATGACCATTAAGATAGGGCTCATAGCAACCGAAAACGTGGTATAGTTGGAAACTCTTATTTTCAAGTTCTTTCTTTTATAGTTCTTATCTTTGTATGTAACTTTCACCATCTCTCTTTTATTATAGGATTTTGTGGGTGTAATCCGCTGAAAACCCTCAGGAGACAACACTCCTCCTACTAGGGACACCTAGAGATTTAACGGCTTGTTGCACGTGCTCAGTGCAATCGTGTTGCCTACGAAAGTGTGCTATTTAGTTCTTCTTCTTTTTCTCCTTCTCTTGAATAACTAGTTTGCTCGGGACGATTAAGTTTGGGGGTATTTGTTCAGTTGATAAAACTGCACATTTAATATGACATTTTTCCTACTATTTCTATATAATAAAGGTGTTTATTATAATATATGATACATATGAGGGTTTATCTGTGAAAATACCATTTTCATGTGTTTATATATTATAATTAACATTATGTAGGAAAAAACAAGCATATAATATCCATGTAACATTTGGCCCATTTAAATATGCTTACCTTATTAAATACCTTTGACCAATTCTTAATGGTTAAGTTAATATCTCAATAAAAAAAACTCTACTAATATTATTTGTTATGTTATTGTGCAGAATTTTCAGGACTGAAATCAAGGAAATCAAAGTTGGCGAAACAAACCTGCCTGATTAAGAAAGTAAACTAAAGAAATCAATTTTGGCAGTGACGAAGAGAAGATTTTCAGTTTCCAGAGATGTGAAAAGATCACCACGTTTCATCAAGATAAAGCCGCAGAAAAACAATATGACGATCCCCCTACTTGGCAGAGGAACTGCGGCTAAACCCACCTATTGACCGTGGATCCGCCGCGTGTTGGACGAGTCGGGAGTTGAGATTTGTTCTATTAGGATCTTAACCACTGGTTTCCATATTAGGAAACTAGGGTAGTTAGGGCATGAGATTTTTTATGTTGGGATCTTAACCACTGGTTTCCATATTATGAAGCTAGGGTTCTGACTTTGGGACTATAAATAAGGACCGAGAGCCTCTTGGAAAAATCATTAAGCTGAAGAGATCATGAAGTCCACGACAGGCTCACGCATCCAGGATGATCATTAACTGTTCGTCTACCTCCTTAGAAGAGATCGAAAAGCAAACTAGTATTTTTGTAATCATTTTCTAAGGGAACAAAAGTGTAAATGAATTTTGTTGATTAATAAAGGTAGTAGTTTTCTTATTCTATCTCTTTGTAGTTTTAATATGATTTCTCTCTCCGTCTCTTCTTCTCCCAACATGCGCGAGTAATTCTTCGCTTGTTAGGGTTCATGGGATTAGGGTAGGTTAATGGATGATGAAGATCCTTAAACTCTTTTTAAGTCCTATAAAGTTTATAAACTCTATCAAAAGAATAGTTAACATCCTAATTGGGTGCGCTATCAATTCATTGATAATCGCGACCACGATTAGAGATTAGGTTGACAATTGTTTTGGTAAGGGCTAGATATAGATATGAATGGAGTTCCATGTCGAGATAGGGGTTAAGAGTGGGAACCCTTTTCCCTCCAGAAACCCTAATCTACATGCATCACTGTCGTTCTAGTTTTAAATCTATTAAAGGATAAAAATAGTAATCTTTAATTAATCATCCATAACTACTAAATCCTAATGAACCCTACAAGCCCCCTTTTAATATTAAACTTACCTCCGTAGTTAATCTAGATCTATATTTTGCATCCTTATTTAACGTAGATCTAGAAACTATCTTCACCATTCTTTATTCTCCCTTCCTAATCAACTCACCTAAAGTAAGAATGAAAGGTTCCACGTTTCCCTGAGGACGACCCGTACTCATCTCGGTCTAGCTACAAGCGACACCATTATTGATTGCGGTATAACTACTACACACAAATCAGAAAAATTAGCTACCAGCCAGGAATAGCCGAGCAGGGGAGCCGCTCGGCTGCCTCTTGGAGAGGGCTTTGATCCCTGGCGTTGCGGGGTAAGGGAGCTACCAGCCAGGGATAGCCGAGCACGGTAGCTGCTCGGCTGCCTCTTGGAGAGGGCTTTGATCCCTGGCGTTACGGGGTAGGCGAGCTACGAGCCAGGGATAGCCGAGCAGGGGAGCCCCTACCGACCTGTGGAAACCGCAGCAGGGGCCCCGGGTTCGTTTTGAGGCCATTCGCGAGATCGGGGGAAGCTTTTAGAATCCCTCGCCCTTGGCCTCCTCTAGTAGCACTGTCTAGGAGACGTTGAGCGGGGTGTATTCCCGAAACTTCAGGAGATAGGGCTTTGCCCGCTCAGGTCCCCTTCTCTCTTCCCTTGCTCTTTTCTTCTGGTCGGCTTGCTCTGCCTGAGGGAAATTTGCATTCACCTCGGATTCAAGCTGGATCTCGTGCTCCGTCCAGGCTTTTACCTCGGCTATGGTCTTAGGTTGCGCTAATGCAAAGGAGCGTAACCACTCCTTGTGCCTAAGACCAGACCTAAGTGCTGTGATGACGGTCTAGTCCCGGTGCTCTGGGACCTCGAGAAGGGCGTTGTAGAAGCGGGTGACATATGATTTGAACGTCTCCTTGTCTCCGCTCTTGATCGTGAAGAGATGGTCGACTGTGCGTTTTTGCTGCCTGTTCCCAACGAAGTGGCCGGGGAATTGGGTGGCCAGCTCATCGAAAGTTGAGATCGAGCGAGGTTCTAGTCCTCGGAACCAGTCTCGTCCGGAGTGGATGAGAGTGGTCGGGAAGGCTCGGCACTGGGCGGCATCGGAGTTATCTTGGAAGCTCATTCCCGCGGTGAACGCATCCAAATGGTCCTTCGGGTCAGATTTACTGTCGAAGAGAGAGACCTTTGGGGGCTTGTTGTGGGAGGAGATGTGGACGGAGAGTAGCTCCTCGGTGAATGGCTTGGTGAGCGAGTCGGCGGCATATTTAGCCCCGTCGCTCGAGCGGTGACCTTCTCGATGCATACCCTCGATCTTCTTCTCAAGGGCGTCGAGTCGGCTGTGGTATCCCGACGATTCGGCACATTCTGATCCCCGGCCTCTGTTGTTGGATACCCGCGTCTGGGAGCGGCTCCGGTTCCTCTCAATGAGGTTCCTCAGATCTCCCGGCGAGGTGGTCTTCGAGCCGCCTTGGCGAGCCCCGTCCGCGTGACCCCGTCGAGGGAGGGGGTGTTGGTCATGCCTGGGAACAGGCGAGCTGACCGACATCTACTCGGGAGGGAAAGGGTCGCGAAGAGGCTCGGAGCGAGGTGCTCTGGCGACGGACCTCGGTGTTGAACTGTGGGGCGCCCAGCGAGTCGCAGAAGGTATTGGCCCGGGAGATCTGCGGCCATGGGAGGTAGCGAAGCGGTGGTCGGCAGTGCCGACGCATGCGGAGTCTTCTCTCCCCCTGTAGGGGTCCCGGTCTCGAGGCGGAGGAGCGGCGACCTGGGGAACTTGCCCTGCCGTTTGGACATGGATGAGCGCCCCCACGACAGACCCGAGTCGGTCTATCCGGCCGGCAAGGGCGTTGATAGCATTCGGCGGAGGAGGTTCTTCCGCGCCTCCGTTGAGGGGGAGGCGGCGGCTGATGCTGGGGTCGTCGTGATGATCGCTCGCCATTAGATTAAGATTGGAAGATGAACTTTTGTTTTTGTGGAATCGAGCTTTCCCACAGACGGCGCCAGCTGACGCGGGGAGGATCCGCACCAAGATGTTACCTTCTGTTGGTCTGCTGATGGCGGCGATGGACGGCTGAGATTTGATCTGGAGGTTGGCTCCTGAGGCGTGTGGATCTCAATGGGTTTGAGGTTGTTTGCACCGAGCTACCTGCAAGGAAGTCCCGGGATGGTTGTACCACCGAGGACCCTCCGACAGTCAAGTTAGAGAGGAAATCCGAGCAGAGTAACGGCTTAGTGGAGTCAAAATGACTTACTTGAAATGTCTGAAGAAGGGGTTTATATAGCGGTTGCAGCAGGCAGGGCAGGCGCGAGAATCACGCCGGCCGTTACGCTCCCGACGTCATGCCCGCGTGATAAGCGGGATCTCCCATTAATGGCGAGACATGCTCGTTAATGGGGGATCGTGATGGCGTGGAACGTGGGATGTGGCCGGCGGATATCTCGTGCACGGCGAGATTCGCGGGATGGCGGTTGCGCCTGTGAGCGGTGTCGTCGGTCGGTCGATGAGATCGAGGAAGATGACCTCGGCGGGAGATCTCGCGGACAAGCGGGAGAACCGAGGTATCTTGGTTCCGAGGTAGCCTGGAGACGAGCTGTGAGGCTGAGGAGGTCAATTGTACTGGCTGCTCGGAGGTGAGCTAGCGCTTGTTTGTGGGACGGACACAGGAGTGGTCTGGTTGGCCACTGTAGATCCTTTCTTGCATGCCCTGAGACACGTCATCTGCCACGTGTCATGATCTGGAAGATCACCGGTATCAAGCATCGTCACTTTCGGTTCTTGGAAACAACTAAAAGAATAAGGACTTCCTAATTTTAAAGCCATTTAGTCAAAATGGTAACCTCTCTATTTTAAATACTGTTGAGACCTATATATGTTTATGTCGTCATTGAGACTAAATAGTCTAGTAATTGTGGATTCAAAGGATATAGAATACATATCTACTAAAATATCAAAGAAGATAATGATATACTTGTGAGCACTGTACGGCTAAAACTGTGGTTTTTTTATTTTGTAATAACTCCAAAGCGAACGATCCATTAACCTGCATTTTAAGTAAAATTAAGGTCTTCGAACTATAGCTTGGATTATCTTTACCCACATTTACAAATGAAGTTCGCTTATCCTAGCTCCAAAACCAAACAGGTCCTCACACATAAATGTCTGAAAATGAAAAGCTATTAAGCCAAACTCAAAGAGGTTTAATCGTCATTTTCTCGTTTTTCGAAGGGAAAAAAAATTAAATAGAGGAGGAAAATTCTTCAATTTACAATTAAGCCAAATCCACTCATCAATACTCCACTTTCTCTCTCATACATCAATCACAATGCGATAACATTGAATATATAACCAACGGTGGGGCACTTTTCTTCCGGGGAGTGCGGGATTCGATCGGAAAGGAAACAGACACAATTTAACCATTTCGGAGCAAATTCTTGGGCACTTTGGGTGCGCGTGTGTGCTTGTATGTGTTGTGTGTCATGTGTGTATCTGTGTGTATGGATGCGTTATGTGCATGAGTTAGGTTTATAGGCAACTCAGAAAAAAAAAACGCCAAATTTATAGCCAAAAAAACACTAAATTTAAAGCAAAAAAACACCATATGTCATTTAGAAGCAGCTAAAAAATTGGTTATAGCTATTCTATTTTAACAGCTATTTCTTTAGAAGCTTAAAGTTAAAACATACATAATCTCTGATATCTCTGATATAAGCCAAAAGAAATGGGTCAATTAATTTTGAAATTGATTGATACCGTACTTCTTTTTTCAGAAAAATCAAACAAAAATACATCATTGTTTTATGTGCAATGCAAGGAATTAAATTCCAATTTATTATTATTTTACAACTGCGATCAACCTAATTAAATTATCCTGTCATCATTATTTTTGCAAGAGCGAGTAGTTAAATTTATCAATAAATTTCTATAATTGACCGGATTCGGATAGCAGTATCTTGGAAAACTTGATCCGATTCCAATTCAGATAAAAAATTAGATTGGGATATCCAAAAATATTCCTAGCAGACCCAATGTCTACTACCCAATATCCATTATTAATAATTTTAAGTGGACTAATTGATATGCAGACAATACTCGTTTAAGCTATACCTGGATTCGTTTATTAGATTTTCTCAAAAAAAAAAATGTTCAGCTTCTTTTTAGACGGGATTTTAAATCATTCCCAAACGCGTGAAGAAACTTCAATCTCTTGGGCTTCTTGCTTTCTCGTCTGTGATGCCTATTTACACCTCAACACTTCATCTCCGAGACTCAAGGCATCTATCTCGACGACTTTCTCCCTCGTCAACGAAGTACTCTCTACCGCCTATGTAGGCACACTGCCCTAATAATACCTTAAAAGTTCTGTTAGCCACAATTGAAAATCATGATTTTTTTACTTTGCATCCAATGGAATGGTATATGTAGATTGCAACAATCTGTATTTGTATTCAAATCCAAACGGAGGTGTTAGATTTGTATTCATATCCGAAAGCAAGCACCGGATATGAAAATGATAATATTTATATCCGATCCATATCTCATCCGCTTATATCCTTAGTCAAATAGGTTTGTGTCTGCTCGATTATTTAATCGAGTCCCGTTAGGATTGATCAGGTTATGGTCGGGTCAAACTCGACTTGGCCCCAACCTGTGCCGGTTGATGGTCGTATTTGAGAGTATTTAAGCTTCTAATGTTTTTCAACTTTTGTAGCAACTCTGGAGCACGGAAAGATGCTAGTAATTCTTTTACGAGTTTTATTGCATTTAGTTTTAAGGGGAGATTGTTTGCTGGAATAAGAAAGCAAGAACGAGAATTGAGTTTTGGGATGGTTCTCATCCTCTTCGAATTTTTCATTTGTTTGGTTGAAGAAAGAAAACTAAGAATTCTCGCAGTGACGGCTAGGCTATCATGTCTTAACAAGTTTTTGGCATCGAAAAAGAAGCCCTCTCCTTCGTCTCCTTCGATGGCGTCCCCTTGCACGAGAACCCTAACTCGCACCTCTCTCTCTCCTCTCTCTCTCCTCTCTCAAATGTCACGTTTCCAAATCCAAAGCCGCCGCCGCCTCTCGATCCTCATCCTTCATCAAGCGATCCGCTGCTTCCCCTTCTACCAGCTGCGGCTTTGATTCAATCCACAGGTCATCGTCTCCTCCTCTTCCTTCTCTTTTCCAATCCCAAAACAAGGCTCCTTGTTAAGTTTTACTTTGTAATCAATAAAAATGTTTTTTTTGTAGGTCTCCAGTGGAACTGGCATGCGTGTGTGGAGGATCACTGTACCCTTTGCACAGGGCGGCGGCGGCGGCGGCGAGGCCGAGGTCACGCCTGAGCACAGCGTCTCGCAGCTGCCGAGATCTCTCTCAGGGCACCCGCTGCAGCACCTATCCCGGCCTTTAATGTTAGTTTCCCCTCCCCCCCTCCCCCGTTTTGTTCATTCATTATTCGTTTAATTTAGAATGGTAATTGGCAATGAAAGCTAGTCTCATTGAAGCTTAGGCATGTACTTCTTTTCACCAAAAAAAGATGCAGTTTTAGAACACAACCTTTATTTGACAACCCAAATTTTTAATAACAATTATTTCAGGCCTGTTTGGGTATGTAGTTAGGAAAAGTGTAGTTTATTTTTACCTGGCTTTAGAGGGCATGCAAACTCTAGTTCGCAAGGCCCTACCTTCATTTTAAGAACTTAACTTTGATGGGTGTTGCCTTTGGAGTTTTCTAAACTCCAAAATGTTGTTTTGGACTTATCTAAACTCCAAAATGGATGTTTCCTCCACAAATTTTGGAGTTTGGAAAACTTTGGTTGAATTGGAATTTTGTGAACTCTGGTTATTTCAACTTTGGAGTTTAGATAACCGAAGTTTTCCAAACTCCAAAATCCATGCCAAACATTGCATAATCAGGATTTTGGAGTTGAGTTTAGAAAAATTTTGAAACTCCAGTTATCTAAACTTAACTCTATTCCCCAATAGGGCCTCAATCGTGGGCTAAACTTTAGCTAAGGAATACTAGGAGAAAGAGCTACTTACCGTAGAACATGCATGTTCAATTTACCCTTTTTTTGGGAGAAGAAAGAATTGAAGAAATCCCCATATCCTGTTTGAAAATTCTGAACGAAACAATGATAAATAAAGCATCCAACATATCTACACAAGGCTAGCAATCAAAGATTAACACGAGACCATAAAATGAATATGCCATCACAAAAGGAGAATGTGGATCTCCTACTGTAGGGAGGATGCTCTATTCAAATTTAAAGCACCTGGCTGGCCAAAGTGGAAGCATTAGCAGGAGCTGCTTCACCTTTAGGAAATAGTCACGTGGTTGCAGTTTTTATGTATCCATGTGTCCACCTTCTTAATCTCATTGTTTTAAAATGTGCTTAAGCCATGCATATACACTCGCATATACCTTATGCACCCACCTAGGGCATTTCGCTTCATGGCCCATTATTCAAGCAAAGTTCGTTTTCAAAGCTAAAATAGCCTATGTGGACAATGTTTTAGTTCTAGACACATTATATTGTACAGCTGGATTGGGTACTGACCTACTAACCGATTAATACTTTTCTTTCCTAGATATTTCTTCCTTATCTTCTCAAACAAAAACACCGGCAAGTGAATTTTTTCGAGAAAAGCAGCCTTCGGTACTTCTCTATTTTGAAAAGAGATATTCTTACAAAATATTTTAATTTCTATTAGTATAAACAATATAATTTTAAGCTAATTCTAGTATTTCTTGATTTCTATTTCATTTCTTTTCCTTCCTCCACTTTTCCATTGGAAAAGCCATACCAAATATACGACTGCATATGCGGTATGCACTACTCAACCTCATGATGGCACTTTCCATGCTCCATAATCTTGTTCTTTGGAATTGGCATGACATGTTTGAGACACATGCTTTAAATGCTTACAAATATTCATATAAAATGTCCTGACCAATATTTTATGGTATCTTGTATTCTCTCTCCCTCCAGATAGCCTAGCATATTGCTATTGCATTGATATCTGAATTATTCCCAATCACCTTTTTTTTCACTCTCCTACATGTCCATGAAGATGAAAGAGAAAAAATGGCCTTCGTGTTTGACCTTGAGCATCCTTTAAAATTATCTGACATCCTTCTTGAGTAAAGATACTACCTGAGAGTATGTTAGCCATTTCAGTCTATTGTTGCACTAAACACAAAATGTAAAATGTTTTCGATGGTACTAATTACTTTCATATATGCCAATCCCATTAAAGCCCTCAATTTCAACAATGTTATGGCTTTGCACACTGGCGCATTACAAGAGGCTCAATAATCTCCATTATTAGGAAACATATGTCCTTCCTATCATGACTGTATATTTGAAAGGAGTGTTAGTGATCGGAATCCATGGGCCCAAGCCTGGAAAAATAAAGCGATCTTTCATCAAGTTTACAGAAAGTGTTCCTTTGGAATTAGGGTCAGGGGAGGATCTACATATAGGCGAGGGTAGGCGGACGTCCTATTTGGATCCATGGTAGCGATATAGATATGCACACTTAATAAGTCTATGATATATAAGTAATATGCTATAACTTCACATATAAAGTGTCAAGGTTGGTTGATGCCTGCTGTTCTTGTAGCTGAGATTGTGTGTTCAAGCCTCATGGGCATCATTTATTTTTGTAATAATTTTTTTCAATAATGGCCCTGAGTTCATGTATTAAATTCATGTGTAACCTTTCTTTATGCATTCATCTATATAATACATTTAAGGTTTTTCTTATATTTTTTCCGAAATAAAAAATGTACTATATCTAGCCATGTGTTACACATGGCATATTTTAAGCATAGACTCGGTTGTATAAATAAGAAGCTAATTGACTTTTTCATTTCATTAATTATCATTATATTTGAATAAAATTAACACGTAATGTTGAAGGCTGACTTGTGGGTTTCAGTACTTTTCCTCTTTGTAGCTTAATTTGTTTTCAAAGTTTTAATAAACAATAGCCATTCTTATCTAAATAAACTAAAAACCGTTAACAATAATGAATTTAATCATTCTTTCAAGGTGAAAATCCATGGTTCCTTCACTATGACATTTGTGTGTCTTTAAATTTTTGACCACCTAGGGATAGGAGTGTTCCCTTTCATCAATCAAGTTAGGGAGCTTACCATATTGATCATGCAGTTTATTGTGAACCTTCCAGGATAATAAAGGACAAAGCTGATAATATCCTATATGAATACTTTCATACTATGGTATTGTTTTCTTCTCAGTATTGATATCTGGGAGGTCTCATTATCTCCTAAAGATGCCGTATGTTTTCTTTTCAATATTGATATCTGGGAGGCTTCATTATTGTTTAAAAATTTGTTCACGATTATTTTGTTTCAAATAAAGTTAAAATGGGAAAAGGTCTTGGAATTTACTTTTCATTTTTCCAAGTCTTCTTCTGTATGAAATATAAAGATGGTGATGGTTGATAGTATATGCTTGTAAAATGTATCTTGGAGTAATTTTTTGGATGTGACCCCTTTGGGAATCGAACCTACGCCCTCTCACTTTGGAGAGGAAATTTTTACGCATAAGCTATGCCCAATTGGTTGGATCTAGGAGGGCTTGCATGGAGGTTTGTGTATCGGAAGTCAATTACATGATCAAACAACAACAACAACAACATAGTTATGGGAGATAACATTCTAGCTTATAGTGAAATAAAACTATCTATATTAATGGAAGCATGTGCCTATTAGAGGAGAGAATCAGCTTCAGTTAGTTACAGAATAGAAGAGTAACTTATTATACACAGAGTTGTTATGTCCATATCATTTACAGAGGACATAATCTTTGTTGGTTTAACGAACTGAACGAATGTAACCTAGTGTTAGTATGAACAGACGTCACCATATAACCTTGTCATTACAAATGACCTAATATTACATGTTATTTCAATTATCAGGCCTTCGATTTATGGTTAGGTTATGACAATGGATCCTCTAACATTGTACTCTGGATTCTACAGATGTTGCTGCTTTTTTCATTTCGCAATAGGTGATGGTAGCTTAAAAAACCTAGAGGTAAGGTCCTCCAAAATTGTAGGCTTGCTTACCTGAGAGCAAGCTATAGTTTTAGTTAAGCAATATGGAAATAGCATTAGGTTCAAACTTAATCGTAGGATGTTTTAGATGTGAGGACAATTTGGATCTACGATCATACTATCATCTGTAGGAGAAACTAATCGTAAAGTATATATTCCCTGCTATGAGGAAATTTCTGTAACTAGGGCATAGATGTACGACACTTGGCAGGACATCTCAGATGTAAGAGAGGGATTTTGAAGGAATAACGTGCTTGTGTTCTCTCTCTGCATGCGTGCGTGTACACGTCTGTGAAGGGATTACTTCTTGTAGCATATTATAGCACCACTTCTCTCCTTCTGTTCTCTTCTAATCACGGTCATCATCAACTTTAATGAAATGGTATAACTAGCGCATCTTAGTCCATCTCTAACTAAGGTGCTGATCTTTTACTCCACTCCATTGTTTAACAACCCTATACTTGAATTGAACTGAAAATAAAACATAAAAAACATGGCATGTTTAGTGAATAAGCATCAAGCAAATTAACCTACCGGATTACAAATCATTATTAACCATATAACTAGCTTGCTACCACTGTAATGCAACTAATCATGGTTAATAATACGACTCATAGGAAACAACATAAGTCAGTGAGCGTAAGTCATCCTTTGCCCATTAGTATTAGAATGGTGTCACAATTATATATGTCATGTTAACTATCCTTGTTCTCTTAAAATAATTGCAACCAATTCGTAAATTTTATGAGCATCAAGAGATTATTTGAAATCCAACCCATGTCGTATATTTACTTGTGCTTAATGCTTGTACATTATTTTAATTGTTGAAGCTATCAACATTGTATATTATTACTTTGGTTATAAAGATATATCACACATTTTGTAATTAACTTTAGTCAGAACTTATTTTTGCATTCACTCTGTTGTTACTTTTTGCTCTTGTATAGTGTAATCTTCGTCTATAAGATTTTTAAGGCGTTTGACATATAACAGTAGAATGTTCGACTTCTTGGTTCGACAATGGATCAAAATAGGTTCATATAGTCATAGAAAAAACAGTTTATGCTTTGAAATCACATTGTAGGCTTATATTTTCTGCAGATTTCCTAAGACATGCATGCAAGGATCAAGACTTTCTCAGGAAAATGCGACAAGTCCGTAATAAATTGGGAATAAACAATATTGCTCATTCATCTCTCTTAAATACAAATAGCTTCTGCGTTAAAATCATCTTGATGCCTCTCTACTAAACAACCAGTGTGCCAATAAAACATGCTTATTATTGATTTTAGATTTTCACCAAATATGTGGAACACCTATCCTCTACATGAAAACATGTTCTAGGTTTTTTTTTGCCTAATCTGTGAGGTTGCAAAAGCTGCAACTTATATAATTCATCTTTCAAGACCAACTTTAGGTCTTTGTTTCCTGCAGGCACATGAATTGGCCAGTTTTTGAAAGGAATGAACTGCACACTTCCCTGCCAATTGTGTTTCTCAAAATTTCCAAGTATGAATACTTTGCTAACAAGAACGCACATTAATTTGTTGCATCCGTGGCCAACTGTAGTGAAGGTCATCTTCAGTGTTATCAATAACCCTATCTGGTATGAGTTTAAATAAAAATTATATATTGAAGCTCAATATTACAGCCATCTGGCATGATACCGACCCATTCTGCATTCTATTTCAATGATATGCTGCTGTATGTATTGAATTATTGATTCACATCAGCTGTTGGCATTGCCTATATGCTTCCTGTTTAAATGGCCCACCACCATTCTCACAAGTGAAGTTTTAACAAGAACAATAACACAATATCGTGTCACCATTAGCTTAAATTTCTGATGACAGCATTCCATCAGAACGGTGTCTGCTTATGATCCATGCACCAATCACTATCTACACCTTTTACTACGCAAACTTTAAAATTCTTATGATCGAAATAGCATATCATTGTGCACATAATGGTCAAGATTATAAATTTATGCTCTCTAGCATGTATAATTCTATCAAGAAGGTCAACCCATTCTGGATACCAATATTGGTTGGATGCCCCGCAGACATGCGGCGGCACTTTCTAAACCCACCCTCAATTTTATATCAATACTTGTGATTCTTGGAACACTTCTTAATTACTTATTTAGTTTTTCTGTAACTTCTTTGTAGTTAATTACCTAAAGGGTTTTACCTCATTTTATATACAAAACACTATAAGGATGCCAAATATCGACTCATATAAAATTATAATATTAAATTAGATAAATCATCTACAAGTACATTGTTCCGCTCTCAGCTACTCGATAGCCGACAACCCGTTTAATCCAGTAAGACTTTGTATGCTGTTACTTTGTCACTGTCATTGTATAATGATAGTTGAACACCGTTGGAAACTCAGAGAAAACAGTTTCCATTAAATTTATAGGAGTGATCGCCCTCCAGTGTCTTGAAGGTGCGATGCTTGGGCGCATCAGGTGCCTAGGCAACACGAATTGAGCCTCCACCACCTTGGAGTTGTCCAAGGCAGATGACTTTGACAAGGTGTAATGCCTCAAGCGCCTCAAACACCCAGATGAGGGCATGTGGCACCCAAGTCGAGGTTCCCAGGCGCTCGCCTGGGTGCTTAAAACAAAAATCTTTGTGAAGTTTTCAATCCCATTTCCGTTAAGTATGTATTCTGAGTCATTTCAGGTTTAATTTAAGTGTTTAGAATAAGAAAAAGTAAGGTCCTACTAAACAACTATTGTTTATTACTTTATTATTGCAAATCATATTTTACACTATCTCATTTCTCTCCCTTCCCCAACCCATCCAGCCGCTGCTACTTCTTGAGCCCGCTGCCATTGCTGCTTCTTTCAGCCGCCGCCGCCTTCTCCTCTAGTTGCTCATCTCTTTCACTCATTTACATAAAGATCAATTTCAAAGTAAAAAGTTGTCCTTTCCTCTTAACTTCAAGAGTTTGAACAGTTTGTGAAATTTGGCATTGGTGATTTTATGATTATCAGATTATTGTAGTAGTTCATGACAGATTTTGTAAACATGTGATATGTCACATGTTTAAGTTTATTTTAGAACTCAATACTAGAAATTGTAATTTGAATGTATATTCGCGCTTATGACATAATGATATGATGTATCATCAATCACTCCTGTGATTGAATGCTATATTTTCGCTTACTTTTTTCATATAATTTTCATATCATTTGTTGATAGAATGCAGTATACAAATATGTTGTTGGATTACATTTCATAAGTGAATTATTTATAGCCTATCCCATATGGTTGGGATAAAGGCCCGGTTGCTGTTGTATCACACCACTTCATTTATGCGCTCGCCTTTTTAGCGCCTCTCAGGCAATATGCGGGATTCTCGCGATGGCTTGTACGCTGACATGATTCTGTGTTTTTACAGTAAAACCTAAGGCAGGGTCTGGGATATCGCCTACGTTTTTGGTATAAAAATTGAGATATACTAAGTTATTGTATTTAAGAACCAAGGCGATGGTTCTTTCTTCATGAGGCCTCTATCATGTCTGTGGATCTGTATGTCCTACTATTTAACAACCAAAAATTACAACGGACATTTTCATTGCATAATATGAAAAGCAGTTGTTTAAGGACTTGAAATAGCCAATAACATTATCTTAGTCTTTTTCTGTTCATTCCATCGCATATTGTAATTCGTTCGACCTCAACATTCTGAAGAAATGTGCCGATATAATACCTAACTGTAGGGCCATGTTTCCGTTTTCATTCCATTTTTTGTCACGCTCCGTGCTCTATGTTACCTTGAATCATACATAAACAATTAGAGTTATTGTTTAAACCCGGCCTTAGCATTCACGACTCAGACTCCGTTATTCCTATCTCCTTCATAGATTGCACTGATACAACTTTCCTTGGAAGTTCAGGTAAGCAGAATTTTCATTATACTTGCTTGTCGGTGTTGCAGTTTCTGCATTCCTAAAAATCTTCTGGACATATAAACCTATTTTATTTTATCCCTACTTATAAATAAAATTAAGGTTTGGTTGTTGCAATAGTTGTTTATTGACACCCTCACTATTTTTTTTTGGGATGGATTCTTATAAATTTTTTTTGACCGCAACGAAGCCCACCGGCCACGCATGCCCCTCTTCGAAGCACTAAATGGGAGATCCCCACAAACTCCTATTGCCCACCACTGGGCTATGTGCCCCGCACAGATTCTTGTAAATGTTGGTTGCTGTATCAATAAGAAGCAATTAAGTTCCCAAAGCAGAACAATCAATTAAGTTCAATTAAACATGTTTTTTTTCTGCACATGTATTTTCTTCTGCTTGATGTCTAATTCTCTTTAAATTGATTCAAGGATTTGTGCAGAATACCATCTGATTCTCATAGGAGTATGAGATTCTAAATCAACTAGAAGGCTTGCCAAATTAAGATGCCATGCTTTTCGGTAGTTTCTTATAATTTCCTTTTACGGCTATTAATTTGAAGTCCAGTATCAGTAATATCGCCCGATATATATATCCCATCATTGGCAGAATACTGTTTGGACTCAATATTGGCTGATATTTCAATTATGGACCAATGTATCGGATCTATCATATAGGTCAAATTTGGTTGATATAGAATTAATCGGCGTATTATGAAGACATGTATAATATTCGGTCAAATATATGTCTATGAATATGATAGAATGATATTTTAAGATTTTATCATAAATTTTATATCTATAAAATATATAAAGTTAAATTTGTATAATGTTTGTTGCAGACTAGACTGATATGCCCAATATGCAAGTAGAAATATCTGATACCGCTATGCCGTTATTGACACCCGTTATGGACGTTTGATATTAACTCGTCTCGCCGATATATTATTCGATATCCGCTCTGATATTGAAAACAGCCATCGGATATGATCTTAATATCCCATATTTGATAAATCGATTTGAACTCATATTATAAAAATCATCTTCTGTTGGTCAGCATTCATAGATTTTTATAATCACTTCACCGATGACCGTGAGTCATCAGGTCAAATGGGCTTCTACCTTCCCAAGTTTTGTCAGAAAATGTGATACACTAACAGATATCCAGGTCGATGGAGTGCAAGGATGTAAAGATATTGCCTAGAGTTTCTTACTTCCTTTTGCGTTCATGTAAACAATGAGTTTAGATGCGTGTGGTACATATGTTGATGCGATTTGTCTGTCGACATCTTAGGTCATTTAGTTGTCCGTGATTGTTGTAGATTTTAATGTAGATGCATGCACAGCATAGAAGCATGAAGTTATTGCATATTAATATTTGAAGACAGTAAAAATGTAATACCGTTGTCCTTTGCCCAGATAGGTACGAGGGCACATGAAAATTATTCCCTGCATCCATTTGCTATTTTAAAGGTGGGCTCTGCCATCGCTTCTGAATTGCTTATATGTGGACCATTCAGCTATTACGTGAGTTGATCTTGTTTTCTTATACTTGGTAGTCTCTGACAGGTTATGCACCCGTATGCTAACATATTCCGATGGTTTCTTAAGCTACCAGATTCACTAACGACAACATGTTTGTCTTTGTTCCATTTAGAAATCGGCCAGTCAGTTCAAGGTGATAGGAATGCCTGCCGAGATGCAAATGCCTTTTTCAACTGTTAGTGGACATGGTATAGAAGAATTTTGTGTTTCCTCCCACAAACATTGTTATTTAAGTACTACTATAATTTATTTTTTGGGGGCTACATTCTGAGGCTTCATTATAAATTTTTGAAATCTTCGCTATTGATTTTATCCTTCTACTTTGATAAATGTAAGCAGAATGTAACCTAATAAAATCAGGCATGTTTAAAGCACTGCTTTACCCTATTAATCTATAATTTATCAATCGAGTTTGGCTGATATATGCGTCTCATATATTATGTTATCGTAGGCTGAATTCAAATTCATTGGATTATTTTATCCCTTACCATCTGAAAGCACACCGCTGCCAAACAATTAGTACCAGTACAGTTTATACCTCCACATTTAGGTAAAGCTCCATCTCTCGCTCTCGTTGCTATATGGTATGCCTACTTATTGGGTGAATCTCCCTTGTGTTCAAATGAAAGACTGGGGATCTTGTTTCCTATGTACGGTATGAGTTAATGAGAGCTGATGGAGATGTCTTGGTGTGTGCTAATCCGTGTTTCTGATCGCTACAATATCAGTTTCATCATTCTGGTTGTGTTGGTGGTGACAGTGAATGCCTTATTCAAAGTCTGTTGGAAAAAAAAAGGTTATGCTAAATATCTCATGCGCATCATTTATTTGTCCAAAGATCAGTATAGATTCAGGAAGCAGAGAACAAATTCCTTGCAATGAATGCCCTTTACAGCGAGTCTGAAAGCATTATGCCTGTTATTCAATCTGTGCTATGGTTGGCAAAGATACCCAGTGTGCAAATGGGTTCATGTTTTATCCCTAACCACAGCATGCTCATCAATTTCCATAGATTTTGGTTTTTTCTTTCCTCTGAAAGACCTTAAATTGCTTGGGTATCAAGTCATTATTTGATCTTTTGGAGGACCTTAAACTTATTCTGTCACTTGAAGCACTGCAAAGTGTCTAATAGAAGCCAGAACCTTGCTTTAAGTTATAGCAGAAAGTTTATTTGTGATTCTAAAGGAATGATGGCAGTGGAACATGATGCTGTGTGATATTTCCTTTGTAGGCAAGATAGGGTTTCCATTTATTGACAAGGCAAAATTGGGTGCATACTTCACCATGCAGCTAAGTATTCACAAGCAATTAATGTTTCTTCAGTCATCACACATGATAGAGTAGCTGTCTTCGCACACTTCAATCATGGTGTGCCTTCGAGCTGAATGATGGATCAATTGAAAGATGCCACGCCTTTGTTTCAGTGCTTTTGTCTGAAAAAGCTGCTGTAATCAGTTCTTGGTTGTGTTTGTTTGACACGAGAATATCAATGTCTTCTTAGGAGCTGTGCAGTTGAAGCTCCATACGCTTCTAACCACACCAAGATCTAAATATAGGTGCTTGGTTTTAAGTATACGTCGCTTCAAACTATCGCTTGAACAACCGATTTCATATATTGCAGCTACGCTCAAATCAAACATTTTTGCAATTACAGATGAAACACAAAAGCTCAAAAGTTGGTCATACTATTGCAACTATATTTTAACAAACATATATTTTACATAGAAATCTTACATTTTAGCCAAAGAATTACTTGAACGTTGTGACTACAGTAGACGGATTTAAACATATTTGCAAATGTATTGTTTTTCCAACTGTACGCAACAAAACAAAACACAGCTTTTAGCATGAACTGTTCCAAAAATTTAAGGAAAGAAATCACTAACTTGAAATTGCGAGGAACTTAAAGTATTGGATGAGGGCTTGTTTCCTTGTAAGATCATTTAAGGGAGAGGTGCTGTCAATATTTCCTTTTATTTCATGGTCTTGCAATTTATTTGATTCCCATGGTATGTGCACTTGTGTGACAACATGTAATCCCTTTTAGTCAACACATCAAAGCGTGTGTGCATCATAAATCTTTCCATTTAAATAAATCTTATTTTATTCCAAGCTGGTTTGCTTACAGTTTCAACCCTAATATCTAGGGTTAATGCAAAAATAATGAACATGTTCTAGGTTTGACCCCCAGTTGCACTCCCTTAATTACCTCGCCAAAGCCCAAAGTGTCATTACAGCATTGTATTTTTATTTTCTGATTAACCCTCGACGAAGCCAGCCAATGACTAATTTTTCACATGTACCAATCCGACGAATGCGAAGAATGCAGCTTCAACTTTCGAGGTTTCCATTAGCATGTCAACTCTGTTGACTTGCCAAGATCGAGGCGTCGACATTGGTGGCTGCGGTGACAGTCAGAGGCCAGCCAACGAGCCAGCCCACTCTAGGTAATTTTTTCCCCTTGCTTAATTTGATGTTTGTTTTCTGTTTCTTTAATCTGGGATTGTTCTTAATGTATTGTAATTTGGGTAGCTAATATCTTACTCTACTGCTGCTTGGGAATTGAATGTTAACATCACTGATCCCATGTTTTGCTTAATTTTAAGAATTGACTAATTCTCATCTGCATCTCGTTCAGCCCAATCCATTCCTGTTTGCTTGTGAAATTGGTTTCCACTTCTAGTGTTATTGTTCTTAGGATCAGTATAATTCGAGGGGCGAAACCCCTGTGCGCGATGCTTCGTGGCTATTTAATGATTCGTAAAAAAATCCTAACGGATAAAAAAAAACATTATACATTATACAAAGTCGATTCACATGTTCATTAAAAATAAATGAATAAACATAAAAAATATCATAAATAAATGGACTAAATCCTAATTTTTCTTTAGGCCTAAGTAAATAAACTATGATAAAGATTGCACCAATTTGGAGGTATTAAAAAACAGAGCTAATTCAAGGTCTATGTGCACCTTTGCATTTCGAAAATGATACTATATAGCCAGGCCATCCTTTTTCTTTGATCAATAATACTACGAAGACTGAAAAAATTATTTTTGTTTTAAATTTCTTGGAAACCCAACAGTCCACGGACCATAACTCCCAAAAGTTAAAATAGACATAAAAAATTAAAAATACCAGAGTGTACCCCACGAGACCCCCCACCGACTCGACTCCCGACTCGGCCGGGATCGGCCGGACGGCCGAGTCCCCAACATGAAAGTTGGGGCTCTTCACCTACCCTACCCCCATGTATACTCCAATTTAATGGATCAGTTCCCGAGAGACAAATACATCTCATTTACTACAATTTTTAATGATTTTCAATAATTTTTACAATTTTTTTAAATTAAAAACCTTTCACCTACCCTATAAATACACCACCTACCCTCTACCCTCTCATCCCAAAACCCTAAGCTTACTCTCTCAAAATTTTTCAAGAAGTGTGTACTTTGAAAACAAGTTCGCGGCGAAGCTCCGGCGAAATTCCGGAGGAAATTCCGGCGACGTTTTTAGAAACAACCGGCGACGAAACAACGCCTCGACAACCCCTTTAGTTCCCCCTACACTCATTTGCCTAATCGAAACCCGTAAGTCCCATTCTATCCCCCTTTCTATTTCTCTAAAATACGAAATTACGAAACCCGACGGAATCGGAACAAATCCGATTTCCGACTCGGTTTTCTATAAAATTTCACTTCTAACCAATTCAATCATGCTTAAACATCTTATTGTTGACTATTAAACTTTTAAAAATCAATTTGAACAAGTTTCATCACATGAAATGATAACCTTTCTAATTTATCGTATTTTTTCACTTTAATACCATCATGTTTCGATTTCACATTTAACCCTTTAACTTTGCTATACATTTAAAGTAGAGCATGAGGTAATAACCTACCTCCACACACACGCAAATCCAACCCTAAAACGATATCATCAAAACTTAGAATACGATAAAACAATACTTTCATTTAAATACCATATTCTTAATAAAATCAATTCTAAAAGTTTAGCTTTGATACACTTTTAAATAAATACCTCTCATCAATAATACATAATTTTTCTTTCAGTCATTTTTCAAGGAAAACTAAAAAAATTGTTAAAATTTCTATGATTTTTTTCTTATATCTAAAACTCCCACATCATCTCTCTCTCTCAAAAAGTCACCCATGAATCTTGGAACGCTTGAAACGAAAAATTATATATAACCCTCTCATTATTATTTAAATTATGTCTATTCACTTTGATTATTCTATTCTCTTTTATCATTCACATGCATCGCACGTGCATGAGTTCTAAGTAAGAATGTAACTATATACTAGGCATCTTTTTGTAAAAATAATATTGTAAAAATAATGATTGGTCTTAAATATGTAGCCAGAGCTTAAAGTTTTGACGTGAAGCACATAAGCGTGTGGTTACTGGGTGTGTCTGTTTTACTTTTACATGCAAAACTATGGTGTCGGACGCCCGTAGAAAATTCCTTGTAGGGTCGAAAATTCCATCTATAGAGAAATATTCTTTAAAATGAAAGACTAATTTGTTTACGTTTTGATATATATATATATATATATATATATATATTTCTTCTGTATTCCGTTTTCTTTATTTGAATAATAAACCCTAATATGATGCAAGGTTTGGATCTGAACCTCTTGATCCACTTGAAGAGGGATTACAATTATTGTTTCTAAGATCCTCTTTATATATAACAAAAAGGTTTATTATTGTTCATTTTGAATATCTTATAGGATGAACCAAACGAAATTAAAGAGCTTAGTTAGACAATCACATAGAAAAAATCGGGAATATTTTTAAAATAAAACGTTGAGCTATAACTCACATGAATAGTAAATCAATAATAGTAATAAAAAGAATCAACTATCTGGACTCAGAAAACAAAAGAAATATCAAAATTTTCAAATTCATGTGATGGACGGGAATAGATTTGCGTATTTCTTAACTTCTCTTTAACAATGTTACTATTTGTTGTTGTTCAAAAGCGGAAGAAAAACAAAATATTTGACAATACACCGCATCAGGATAAATATTTATAATTGAAGATTTTTGAGTTACTTCTGCTCTACAAGCGATAACAAATAATTATCTTTAAATTATCGCAACATAAAATAGCCTCAAAATTTGGCAGGGCCCAATTAAGAGCTATTTTCCCAATTCCATTGGGCAACCTTGGTAACGCCTCTACCAAAGGACACTTTAGAAGTACATGCTTGTTTGTTTCATGTGAAATATAGAACTCGTACGACTGATCTCCTGCTCATCTTTTAGGTCTTATATATGATTTTTGTTAAGAGCTGCATGTTGAGGAGAATCCAAATAAAAATCTTGACTTTTGATGGAACCATTGATTTTCAAGTAAAGTTATACCATGGAGCTTGAGGACCTCCAAAGTCACACCATGGACTTTTGATGGAACCGTGCCCTTTCCAGCTCGTGTCGGTGTTAGGTTTCGGTGCCATGGTCGCAACATTTGCGGACTGCGGCGGAAACTTAGAACTTTAAAAATTGTATGCATATCATCAAAACCAAACCTAAAATCATCCATTTACTAATAAATGCAAAACACAAGAGAACAGATGCAAGGGGTTAGAGGGATACAATCTTTGTAGCGTGTCCATTCTCTAATGGAAGGCCCAAGTTTAGGCTCCATCAATGTTCGGATCGAGCTTGATGGCCAACCGCCTCGCTGAAGATGATCCACGGTGAAAGAACCCAACCCAAACTCCCATTTTACTTCAACACTCTAGTGAAGCAACTAGCTCTCACTTCTTGCTAGGAGGTAGAGGTAGTAGATGATATGGATGTTCTCTCTCTTTTCTTTCTTTTCTTTTTCCTTTTCACTCTAGAAAAATAAAGAGAAGGAAGAAGATGATACCCTCTCTTTTTCTTTTTACTAAAATAATATGTAGAGAATCCTTTGCTAGTGGATGTTGCACACTCTCAAAACACTTGTGAGGAGACGGAAGCGGCAAACAAAAATTTTCTTGCATGCAACACTCACATAAACCAAGATCTTGTGCTTAAACTTTAACTAGCAAACTTATCTAGAGATATTATCTACTATGATAGTGTTATACCTAAGGAACCGTCCTTCGGGTCTTTGTTTGGATGTGACTCCTAAGCTCCTTATGGTCGCAAAGAACTCGATCTCCGACCACCTCAAGATCCAAGATGATCCATCCGAAAGCTATCGAACAAGCTACAAACTCTTCACAAGAGTTTAACTAAGAGATCAAGAGTGCTAGAAATGATCACTTAGATGACGTAGAGATTAAGTATTGGATTATTATGTCTCTTGACCTATGATTCACAACTCATGTGAGTGATTTAGGTCAAGAGGTAGAGAGAGGAGATAATGAGGAGAGAGAAGGTGAATGTGTTGCATAAAAATCAAGCATGGAAAAATAATGATATGGCTAAAAGAAAATAATTGAAGCATGTATTATTTTTCTCCAAAATAATGCATCATACTTCAATAGTAACTCCAAATGAATATAAAATGAATTTAGCCATGCCACCACCCATGCTTAGACTTTCTCCAAATTCCACCTCATTGTTTTATTTTCACAAAATAAAAACCCATTTATGAGCTGTCTCCTTCTAGAATGTATTCTTGTAACAATTACAAGAATACCCCTCACCGTATACCGTACATGTATACCCGTATCCGAATTTCGAAAAATACGAATACAGATAATCCAATAATATAATACCGGTATGCGGCTTAAACCAAAGCCTACCAGTATCAACCTTCCGATCATTATTCCTATAACCATTACACGAACATGATCGAAACCCTGCCGTAACAACTTACGGCCTCTATATCTTTTGCCTGAATTAGGGAACCCTCCGTGTAGGACTCTAAACACTCGACAGTACGCTGGCAGTGGGTTTAACCACAAACACGTCAGCGACACTAGCTGTGCGTAACAACTACCCAGGTTCATGACGAAAAGGTGGCCGACGAGCGAACTCATCACAACCCTAACGAGCCTGTAAGCAACACTTACCGTACAGTCCGGTCTCTTCGTCTGATATATCGCATATGAAGTCTAGGGGTGGTAAATGTCAGACCCCAGTAACTTTATAAGTCAAGCTGATTTATGGCCCATAACGGTTCGAGAAACTACTGATAACACTTATCAGTAAATCTCGACAACCCTGGCCAGGGATTTGCTGTTATGGCCGATCAAGCATAGCGTGACATCAACTCCCTGTACCGGGAGAGATGAAACCCCTCCTATCGCTCACTGCCTCCATGTGATTCGGGACTGTATCCAAAATCCACCTGTTTGCACGACTCAGTAGAGCCGTGGTAAGGAGGAAATCAAAGTATAGTGGGAATCACACAAGATAGTATGATGATCTCGGGTCTACAGATTAACCTGTACAAGTGTCACCAGAGAACTGCTATCTGGCAATAGGTATATATACCATCTAGGAGTTCTCGGCGAGTCCTGTTCGGTGTACCTATTCTCTAATGAGCACCTGTGTACAATCTTTGATGTCAAACACCAATGGTTGTGGGATCAACCATCGCCCCCAGGGTCAAGAAACGTATACACTAGTCTACTTTGGTAATATCGATGCCCTGTCTCGATATACCCTCGATTAGGAACTATTGGATTAGCAATGGATGGAACCACCTAAAGTTCAGAAATGAACTTTCTCATCTAAACTGCCTCTTTTGTGGCATCATTAGTAGCAATATACTCAGCTTCCATCATGGAGTCAGCGACGGTATCTTGTTTAGAACTCTTCCAACATACCGCCCCTCCATTTAGGGTAAATACAAACCCTGAGATGGACTTACTATCATCCTTGTAGCTCTGGAAGGTGGAGTCGGTTAAGCCCTCCATTTGGAGATCTCCGTTACCATACACCAAGAACATTTTTTTAGTTCTTCTCAAGTACTTGTGAATGTTCTTCACAGCAGTCCAGTGTTTCTCTCCTGGATTGGATTGATACCTGCTTACTGCATTCAGTGCATAAGCTACATCTGGGCGAGTACACAACATCGCATACATTATAAATCCTACCGCTGAAGCGTAGGGTATAATTCTCTTGCGAGCCCTCTTCTCATCAGTCTTTGGAGACATCTCTTTGGAGAGGGTGATCCCGTGACAAGCGGGTAAATTACCTCGCTTAGAATCTTCTATACTAAACCTCTTTAGTATGAATGTATCTTGATTGGGACAATCCCAATAATTTCTTAGATTTATCTCTATAGATCTTAATCCCCAGAATGTACGAGGCATCACCCAGGTCTTTCATGGAGAACCTTTGCGATAAGAATAGTTTGACCGATTGTAGCATAGGAACATTATTTCCTATCAAGAGAATGTCGTCCACGTACAATACGAGGAATGTAACAGTACTCTCTACAATCCTTTTATAAATACATGGTTCATCTACATTTTTGATAAAAACAAACTCTTTGATTGTATTATCAAAACAGATGTTCCAACTCCATGATGCCTGCATTAATCCATAGATGGATTTAAGCAACCTGCATGTTTTTCCGCTGCTCCCACTATCAATGAAGCCTTATGGCTGATCCATAAAAACGCATTCTTCTAAATCACCATTTAGAAATGTCGTTTTAACATCCATCTTCCAGATCTCATAATCATAGTGAGCATCTATAGCAAGCAGGATCCGAATGGATTTGAGCATCGTGACTGGTGAAAAGGTTTCATCATAGTCCAAGCCTGGTCTTTGACGAAATCCTTTTGCAACTAGCCTAGCTTTATAGGTCTCCACCTGACCATCCACGCCGATCTTTCTCTTAAAAATCCATTTGCACCCTATGGGTTTTACTCCAGAAGGTGCAACCTCTAAAGTCCATACTTTGTTGGTGTGCATGGATCCATTTCGGATCTCATGGCATCCAGCCATTTCACCGAGTCACCACTCGTGATAGCTTGCTGAAAACTAGTAGGGTCATCATCATCCATGATGCAATCTTCTCTATCACCATCAATTAGAAAACCGTAGTATCTATCAGGTGGGCGAGAAGTCCTACTAGATCTACGAAGTGGCTGAGCTTCGTCAGGTTCTATTGAAACCTCAGGTTCAACCAAATCATCGGTAATTGTTTGTGGATCTGGAATTTCTTTCAGTTCTACCGCATTACTAACAATATCATTTGTAAAAAATCCATTTTCTAAAAATATGGCATACTGAGAAACAAACACCCTTTGTTCCTTCTTGTGGTAGAAAAGATATCCACACGAGTGTTTTGGATATTCCACAAATTTACACAAAACCGATCGTGTCTCGAGTTTGTCCGGATTCTGCTTTTTCACATAAGCCGGACAACCCCATATCCTAATTCGTTTAAGAGATGGTTTCTTCCCATACTATATCTCAAATGGAGTGGTAGACACGGTTTTGGTCGGAACCCTATTCAATAGATATACCGCAGTCTCTAATGCGTGCCCCCAGAATGATATTGGTAACTCAGTATCACTCATCATAGATCATACCATATCTAGTAGGGTACGATTTCTTCGTTCCGACATACCGTTGTGCTGTGGTGTGTACGGAGGAGTGAGCTGAGAGAGAATCTCATTCTCTTTTAAGAAATCTAGAAACTCTGATCTTAGGTACTCACCTCCTCGATCTGATCGAAGTTTCTTGATACTCAAGCCTGTTTGTTTTTCTACATCAGATTTATACTCTTTGAAGTTTTCGAAGGCTTCGGACTTATGTTTCAACAAGAACACGTGCCCGAATCTCGAGAAATCATCAGTGAAAGTTATGAAGTACGAAAAACCACCTCTCGCATGTCTAGATATTGGTCCACATACATCGCTATGTATGAGGCTGTCACGCCCCGCTTCCCAGAGTACGCTAGATTGGGCACGTGACATAGCCAACCATGCTTCCTGTGGGTAGGAAGTATCCATCCACAGTCACATTATGGCTGTAGAGATATCAAGAACAAGATAAAATTTTCTAAAACATGTCCATAAACCAGAATAACAGGAGTCAATAATAAATAAATGCGGAAGCAAATGATCCAATACAAATAACTGAAAAGTATGTCCCATAATGCGGGCTCACATCAGGAAATAAATGCAGGAAATTAAAACTAACTAATACTAACACCTCACAGCTCAGCCTGTTGGCTGAAGTACTCCTGCTCGGACTGCGACAGCGGTACAGAATCTGGGCCATGCAAAACCCAGACGTCAGCGCGTCATGTCATCAAGTAATATAATATGAACAGTGTAATAGGCAATACAGAAATAAACATGAATAAAGCAATAGTATGAAACAAGCAGTGCAGGGTAGTGTGTAGTGGGTAACTAAACTGTTCTATCAGATTTTCTAGTCTAAAGTCTTTGAAATCAATTTGAGTAATCCTCCATGTAACTCAAAGGATATGTCCCGTTACCCCCCGGGACCATGGATCAGGAATATGTGAACCAATAGTGGTTATGTCCCGTTACCCCCCGGGACCACGGATCAGGAAAATGTAAGAGTCACGAATGGCTCTGTCCCGTTACCCCCCGGGACCACGGATCAAGTAATACCCTTTTTAAGTTACACTTTAGTTTACACTTTTGATTTTCCCATACCCCCAAGCTATGTATGTCGAGTCAGGTATTCAGTAATCAAGAACTAATGCCAACACAGGATCAGGTAACAGCAGGTTTGTCTGGATAGACAACAGGAATGGTCCATGAGGACTACATGTCAGGTTTGTTGGCATTAGGCACGAGATCAGGTAACAGGTCAGGTCATGGTACATCAGGTCAAGTCAACAGTAAACGGTACCATGTCAGGTGTATCAATATATATCATATGTAACGAAGTCAAGTCAAGATGTAACGATATCGTGGATGTGCTCACAACAGACATATAATCGAACAGGGTATTGAATAACATGGAATGAGTAATGAGCTAAATAACAATAAGCAGTTTCATTCAATCACAAGAGTGCAGTAATACAGTGCAGCCGTTTTATTATACTAACTGGTTTGAGCACCCTTAGCGGTGCAATAGTTAAATGATGATGCAATACAGTTATATCAGGCCTTTGAATACGAATGACCGAATGTGATAGAACTACATGGGAAAGTGCTACAATCTATTAAACGGTAAAATGTGATTAACAGGTAAACTTGGTTCTTAGGTTGAAAGTGGCAAACTGTAATTTTATGTTAACTGTAAAAATGACATATGTCATATTGCAACCAATTGAGAAACTTCTATACTAAGTTAAGTTTTGTAGGTTTAATGAGTCAAAACATATATAATTGTATAGTATAGCATGAAGCAAGTGATACTTGCCTCGACGGGTCGCGAACCGGGAAAACGGAACGTAACGTCGGCGGGGAAACACGCGACGGACGCACGGTTCACGGATTGAACCCAAACAACGAACAATGGGACCACGCGGACCGGGGTACCTCGCTGGAACATCAGATCACGTCGTCGGCATCGCCGGATTCCGGCGAGAAAGAGAACAGTGAAACATCAAGTTATGCAAACAAGAATGCAAAGGAACCAGAGAAAAAGGAAGGAGGAAAAGGAGTAGAAGGCTTACAGGGGTTGCAGAGATCGTGACAGCAATGGGGTCGACGGCGGTGGGGCGCCGGCGAGGAGGTTGCAGGCGATGGGCTAGGGCTGCGGGTATGGAAAAGGAAAGAAAGTGGAGAGGGAGAGGAGGTGGTCGGGGCTGGTGCGCGCAGGTGATGAGGGGGTGCTGACGGTGGCGCGGTGACGACGACGAAGGTCGCCGGCGACGTCTCCGGCCGAACAGAGAAGGCACGGGGGTTGTCCGGGGTTGCTGCGGTGGCTACGTGCACACGGGGAGAAGGACGGGAAGTCGAGGTTGGTACGAGTAGGCGGAGGCGAGGGCAACGGTGGCGCTGGCGCCAGCGTCGGAGCTGCGGTGGCGACGGTGGAGGCGGCTAGGGCTAGGTCGCGATGGGTTTTCTCGTGAAGGAAAAAGATGCAGGGGATGGTATATATATAGAGAGAGAGGGAGGTAAAGAAATTAGAGAGAGATACGAGAGATTAGAGAGAGAGAGATGAGAGGGGCCCACGGGGAAAGAAAGAGTCTGATTGGCTGATTAAAAAATTTAAGAGGTTAAAGAAAGATTTAATAGATTTAAATAACAGTAAGATTTAGTATATAAACGAAATAATATAAGGTTTTGATTATTTTATTAATTTGGGATTTTGGCGCTAAATGAAACATTTCCAAATCGCGCCCGGGTTGGGTCCAAAAATTTGAAATTTAAATAATAAGATTTTAAGCGGGCTCCAAATTTTAAAATGATATGTTTTATGATTAAAAAGCATACCCTCAAGTCGGACACCTGTACGCGCGCGTAGTCGTCCAAACTCGCCCGTTTCTCCGAACGGGACGAGAACTCGACGCTACCACGCGGCTAGGGGTGACGAGTAGGCCAAGATAGATATTTTTAATTTTATTTTAGGTGCTAAAATTTATTATATGCAGAAATGACTTAGCCAGATAAAATTTTACAGTAAGACCCAAACAAGCAAGATAAATGAAATGAGTAATATCTAATGCTCAACCAATAACAGAAAATAGTAGTATTGGGCTCGGGTGTTACAAAGGCCTAAGAGTTCAGTAGCTCTCTCTCCGTGTCCAGTAAATGGAGTTTTGGTCATTTTACCTTTGATACAAGACTGGCAAGTCGCATAAGATTTATATTCAAATGGGTTTAAATATCCATCTTTATATAGCTTGGTTAGTCTTGTTTCGTTAATATGACCAAGTCTACAATACCAAATGAAAACTTCATTTATGTCTAAAACCTTTTTTTGTTTGTGTGTTGTATATTGAAAACTGTGTGCTGTTTTAGGACGTATATCCCATTATTTAATGTACCAGACCCAATCAACTCTTGATTAAGGTTAATGTTCATAACATTAGATTATAATACAAAATTATATCCAGTATTGTCCAACAACGATACGGATATAATATTACATAACATCGAAGATACAAAATAACATGGGTTCAAAACCAATATACAATCCGAGGGCAAACCAAGGTGATACTCTCCTTTTGCTACAGCATGTACATAGGAACCATTACCAACTCGGAGAGTGTAATCACCTTTCTTCAAAAACCTGCTATTTCTCAGCCCTTGCACACAATTGCAGATGTGAGATCCTGACCCGGTATCTAATACCCATGAAGCAGAATTAATTGAAAAATAGTTTTCTGTTACAAACACACCTGAAGTGGAAGCATCACCATACTTCTTCTTCTTGAGCCCGGCCAGGTATCCAACGCAGTTTCTCTTCCAGTGCCCAGTCTGGTGGCAGTGGAAGCATTCTGTAACATTTCAGAAAAAATAAGATATTATTTTTGGGAAGTTAAATAATTAAAATAATAAATATTATGAATATTTAATGTGTGGAGATTAGTGCTTTGCGCTACTGGAAAGTGCTTTGCACTCTTGAATTGCGCCCTTGCGCTTATTGGACTGGCGCACAGCGCCAAACGCGCCACGTGTCAACCACAGACACAGCTTGCGCTTTGCGCTCCTGAAAACAGAGCATTGCGCTCTTGGGTTGGCGCTCAGCGCCAAGCGTGCCACGTGTCATTCACTGGCGCACCCATAAACTGGCGCAGCGTACTCATAAAGCACGGTGCGCTAACAAACCAGCGCTTAGCGCTGAGCGACACGTGTCACCCTTATGTGCGCTAGCGCAATGCGCTCTTTAGTTGGCGCAAAGCGCCTGATGCACCACGTGGCGCGCTGTCAGAACATACCTTGTTTTGATAAATTCTATGCATTTAATTCCAGACGAAATGTCAGAGCCCAATTAAAAGGGCAAAGCCCAAATAAAGGCCTAACAGGCAGAATAAAAATAAAATGTTAATGTTAAACATTTTTTAACTGGACTTAGCCCAATTTTGGCCATAAGTCCTCAATTTAAATTGAACTGAGCCCAGCTGCTCTTCCAATCAACTTACACCCGGTTCTATGGTACATCTCTTTACTCCTCTGATATCTGTCGTTGTAATCCTTCAATGTCGTCAGAGAGGTGACGGGTCCTGACAACCACACATTGCTACGGACTGTGGGGTCCTTAAACTCATGGACTATGATGTCCTTAACCTCGACCGTGATGTCTTAAAACTAACATCTGACTGTGGAGTCCTTAAATCCACAGACTATGATGTCATTAACCTCGACCGTGATGTTTTAAAACTAACAACGGACTGTGAGGCCCTTAAACTCATGGACTATGATGTCCTTAACCTCGACCGCGATGTATTAAAACTAACAATGGACCGTAATGTCCTTAAACTAATTATCGACCGCAATGTCATTAAACTAAACAATAGAGCATAATTGCTCTCTTGTCGGATCTAAACGATCCCGTTAAGTTGATCTTAGTCTAGAATTAGACTAACGTGTCCTTAACAAACGTTTAAGTTGATCTTAGCCTCAAATAAGGCTAACGTATCCTTAAACACAACCCCCCCAAACCCAAATCTAAGAAAGATACGGATTTGGACTAATCCACGTCTTACGGGCGACAACACAAATTAGTCTCCGTATACAATCCATAGGAAACCAAACACAAAACAAACTCCCACGACACGAAGTGACCATATGGAGAAGGAGAAAGTTGTTACCGTGATGCGGTAGCGTAATTAACTGAAGGGGCTTGCTCCTGCAGGGAAGAGCGTCCCCACAATCAAAAACCCCTCAAGCGAGGGGGAATCTGACGAAGTCTGCTATATCAGCCGCATCCGTTTAAACCTTCGATACACGGTGCCATAAATCAACTTGGTATCTTCGGAGAGGTGGACGGATAGCACCAATTAGTATCTGCCCCCAGATTCAGGCAAGACGTCCAGTCTTCCCGGCTTCCGGCGGTGAACAGCGGCCATAGAAGCCGAGACTGTAGACCAATGTAACCCTGGTAATTTCCTTACATCTTTTTCAATCTTTCCAAAACTTATGCATTTTTTCGTTCTTCCAAATATTTTTCGTGCACTATCACTAGTTCTATCACCATCACCATCATTAAACTTTTTTTAAATCTGTTACATTTTCCTTCTATAAATTTCGATGACAAAATTTTTATAAGGAGGATAGAATGTAGCAACCCTAAATTTTGGACCGTGGCAAAGATTCAAACCTAACCCACCGAATTTGGACCGGCGAGATTGCTCGTGGGGCCGGTGCCACCGGCCCCCCGTAGGTACTGCCCCTATTTTTTCTTTGTCCTGGTCTCTTGGCCTCCCCCCTTAACTCCCATTATATTTGTTTACTCTGCAATTATCCAGAGAATTAAAAATCACCATTAAACCAAATTTTAATGCATTTTTAATTCTCAATTCATCACCCTAAACCCTAATTTCTCCTATAAATACAACTCTATACTTTGGCCCTCTTCATTCAGAAATTCAGTATCAAAACTCTCTAAAAATTTCAAGTCCAAGAAGTTGTACAAAAGGAGTTAGCCAAGGTCGAAGTTCCGACGACGTTTCGGGACAAATCCGGCAACGAAACGACTCCCCGACGATTCCAAAAGCTTCCTCCATCTCTCCTTTTTATTTTAAATCAGTAAGTTCCACTTTTCCCCTTCTCCTTCTATTAAAACGAATTCTATTTTCAAAACTAGTCGGAAGCGGAGTTAATCCGACTTCCGTTTCTAATTTAACTAAAAACACCATTTATCTTAATAAGAAATTTACAATATTTATGTATATTGTTTAGCAATCAATAAAAAACACATTAGAATAATTTTCATCTCAAAATAATATGTATTGTAACTTCTATTTCAGTTTTACAGTAAAATACCATCATGTTTACATACGACATTGCTTATTCATTTTGATCATATTACCTTTAGAAAACTCATGAGGTAATGACCTATCTCATCACAACACACATTCTTGATATAGCACGATGACTTTTGGAATATTAAATTGTGGGAATTTACATGTGTACAATAAAATACCCTAAACTTTCAAAAACCGTTTTCTTTAAAAGTGTATTATTTAATTCCTTGCAAATGTGCCTCTACAACTCATTTTGGGGAACCCCGATCGGGATGGTGCGGGTTATCGCACATCCTCGGGCCTAGTAGAGTGAGATGCAGACCTTCTCATGGAGCATCCGATCTCGATGGAATTTTTAATGTAATTTTTAAGAAAAATGTGATTTCTATTTAATAAATAAGTTCTATTTTTTATAAAAATATATACATATAAATATTATCAAAATATATACTTTAAATATACAATATATATATTCCATGTTTTCTAAATCAAAGGAATCACAAATTTCATAAAACTACAAATACAAATCAATACAATTCCAACATTACACTAAAATACCATATATAATGAAATCTAGGCTATATCCACTAGAATATTTCACTTTATAAAAAAATTACACTTATGAAAACCCTAAAGACGATAATTAAATACTTTATGTGTATTCTGAAAATATATCAAAAATATTTTTCATAAAACCCTCTCAAGTTATATTAATTTACAATAAGGACCCTAGAAAACATAGGTTTAAGCGGGACTAGTTCTATTGAGCCTTAAGGAGCCGGAGAATATGGTTGCTTGCCTATCTAAGGTAGACAACCTAAAAACGGTGTTATCAATACGGTAATTGTCTTGGGAAAAGACACAAATCCTGTCGTCCATGTGCAGCAGTTACCGATAATATCAAAACTAATTCAGGACTTCAATTCGTTGTAAAGTGTCTGACTTAGGCAGAGTCTCGGTCTAATATGAAATCAATCTGACTTGAATTTAATTCAAGTATAACTATAATACAATATGAATCCATTTATACCAGAATTCAATCTATATCAACATGACCCGGCTGAACCGAACCATGGATATACTCTGGTTACATGACTATCTATTTATATCCATTCCGTTTACATGATATCATGGTTTCGGCAAGTCTTCTATCTACAAATTACTACAAAACAATATACATCAATACATAAGACATTATGGGATTTTAAAGGGGTAGACTGGCACAGAATGTGTTAAAGGTGGGACGATATGGTCATTAAAAGACGTATCTATACATCCATTACCGTTGTTCCGTGGTTTTATCGACGGAGCCTTATACTACGGATTACCAAAGTCCACGGTATAAGTTGGACTCCTCTCGTATACACTGGCATATTCTGTACCAAGCTACAAACAACTGCGTTAACATTATAATCAAATATTACTAGTTATACTCTCTTATCTGTCTACTATATTTCTATCTCTCTTTGGGACTTACCGAGCGGTTGTTCGCTGACGACATTCCTTCTCTCTTTTTTCTTTGGAATGTTGCCAGGAGGACCCGACTCTGAGGATTTCGAGACCAGTCAGGAGCACTTGAAGCAGACCACTGAGCAGCACGTCCTTTAGGCTTTACTTGTACTTACTTTATTTTTCTTTCATGCCATTGTTTAGGCATTGATTTCCATTCCTGTATTTACATTTTCAGTTGTAATTGTAAAGAAATGTTTAATAAATAAAAGTTGTTGTTCAATTACATCTCTTGTCATTTTCTTGTGTGCATTCATTATATTGCTTAGTTACGCTTAGTGTGTTTACTTCTGAGTAAATACGTAGTGGGCATCGTCGCGTCTCCTTACCCGTATACTGGGAAGCAGGGCGTGACATGTGTGTATTGGATGCGTACCGGAGTTCGATTAAAACATGTGTATTGGATACACTAACGGTAATATGACGTTTGATAATTTTAGCCGGTCTTTTAGAAAGACGGATATTAAATCAAGTACCGATTTAATATATTAATACATATATTGGATATATGTATTTACTAGTATTATGTCACATTTTCTTTATGTATCACTTTGTGCATTTACTAGTATTATGTCACATTTACTAGTATGTTTACATATAATTCTTTTTTCTATTTTCTTTTTTTTTTTCTTTTTCTTTTCTCTTGTGAGCCATGTGATCTTCACATGGGCTCAAGGACACTACCATCCTAGTTTGGATGGACAAGTAGAGGAGAGAGAATTGGATGGAGACTTGGAAGAGAGAGAAAAGAAATGGTTATATGAAAGTATTGTTTCATATCGTTTTCTTAAGTTTTCATAATTCATTTCTCATTCTCTCTCCTTCAAGCTCTTTAGTTCTTGAGCTCCTATGCTAAAAAGAGAAAGAAAAACAAATTAAAGTGAGGAAAAAGATTAGTGACACAAACTATATCTCTTGGTAAATTAGCCTAGCAAACTAGTTAACTAAGTTTCTTCACTAATGGAGTTATCTTGAAGTGGAGATGGAACTAGGATTGAGTTTTCTCAAGTGAATCCATCTTTGATGAAGGAAGACCTTCACCAAACTTATTCCCTACAACGTAGGAGCCTAGCTAGAATCCAAGTTCATCCAAGAAATATATGAAGATACTACAAAGGTTGTATTTGTTAAATTCTTCATGATTTGCTCTCTAGGTTTTCTATTTTTAGTTGTTTGGAAATGATTTTAAGTTCTGGATGCTAGTGTTTGCCTAGAAATTTTTGTTGCACATCGTGTTCCCACTTCTGTTGCGTGCTCGCTAGCATCCCTACAGTATCTTGGTCCGAGATGACCCTAAACTAACGATTTTGGTCTGAAATGACCCTAAACTAACGCTTTTGGTCCGAGATGACCCTAAACTGTAACGTTCTAGAAATCGTTTTGTGTATGTTTCTGTTTTTGGGTGAAATTCGTCGGTATTTTCAGTTTTATACCGATTGTGATCAAACGGCCATATCGACTTGCCAGCACCTAGTTTTGATAAAATAAAGCTAGTGCGCAAATTTTGGGAGTATATGGGACGTTTTGGTCCAATTTGAATTTTTCCCAATTTTAATGTTATTTTAATCCGGTTTGCACATTTTGGGAAATCTTCTCTTTACGACTTTTCTTTAAATTTTTCTTAAGTAACCTAAGCACATAGCATATGAATGATTGTGTGGCCTAGGATCAAAGGGAAAAAGAAAAGAAAAGAATAGAAAAGAAAAGATAAGAAGGTGCATGAATGTGAGTGTGTGTGTGTGAATGCATTTATTGCATTAAGTGTAGGAAATTGCTAGGAAATTCCCTTCTCTCTCTCCTCCCTCTCCTTGGCCGAGCTCCCTCTCCCCTCTTCTGCCCTTGTGCATTATTTCCTCTCTTTTCCTCACTAAAACATTCACAAATCCTTCAATTCTTATTCAAAGTTCATGGAAATTCTCATTTTCTTCACTTCATCTCTTTTGCTTGCTTGAAGTGCACTTGAGCTTGGATCTTGGTGTTCTTTGGTGTAGGTAAATTCCTCTACTGCTCTTTTATGTGTTTTTAGTGTAGCTTTGCTAATTAGTTTCAGTTTAGAATGTTTAAATTAGGTTTTTGTCGTGAAATATCGTATTTTAGTATCGGTTTGTGGTTTCTAGGATCTGCTTTGACCCGGGGTGTTTACTGAAAAACTAAACATAGTGGTAGTGTTGTACTAGGGAACCTGGAGCACCACCTGAAAGACGACACCCAGGCCACCGGCCAGGGCCGGCGACGGCTTGAGGAGGGGCCGGCGACGCCGGCCATGGTGAGGAGCTAGGGTTTGGGTCTTTTGTCTGTAGGTGTCTGCTATGGTTTGGGTTTTGTTGGTATTGTTTGTTTGTTTAGTTTTCACAGTAGACAAAATCTGGGATCAATTAGGTAGTTTCTAGTATTCTGTGTCCGCGCGATACGTGATACGACACGGGTTGTGCAGTTTTCGTGGTTTTACTCTTAAGTTGTTTTCGTCGTGTCGCTACTCTCGTTAGCCACGATACGAACACTTAAGAGGTTGTTTTGTGTAGTTGATTCGTATTTTAGAGTTATTATTAATTATAGTTACTTGTTGTTTATATGTTGCAGGTTCGCAGACGGGGACTACGGACACTGCCACAGGGGGATACAGGTGGTAGACTTCATCTAGCTTGGAGTGTGGGTGAGTAGATTTAACATCTACAGGGGGATCGCCCGCATGGCGTTATGCGTCTGGGCTAGAAATATTTACATTGTCGCAAATTCTATGTCATGTTTAGAATTGCGCATATACCTTTCTGCTTAGTGATAGTTATGCTTGGACTAGTATCCTTAGGACACTGCACTATTATTGACGGCTCAGATTGCGAGAGCACTGATTGTATGCCACACACACCGTCAATAATTGCCATGTCATACACAACCCACATTTAGAAATGATATTGTCTGGTTAGGGACATTGTGACATTGATACATATTTCTTATCGTTTATAACTTAGACTTTGATATGCTAGTTCCTGTTTACCTATAGGGTTTTGTACCATTAGTGTTAGGTACATACACACCTAAGGACATAGTTACAGGTGTACTTGCATTTCATACTTTACTTATACCTGATAGGTATATCACATCATCATATAGGTAGATACCTATATTTCAGCTATACCATTCATGTGTTCATTTATATCTGGTGATAGCTATGCTTTTCCTTTATACGCTTTCATTACAGTTTATATGTTGCGTATACTTTATTCATGGATTATCGCATTGTTATATGGATTTTTCATGATGTTTTCGGGATTTGGGGACCGTGGTAGTTCATGAATTATGCATACATTGAAAAACCCGGTTTCCTTGATATGATATTTTAGCAGCCACCATGAGATTTATCGGTTACGATGTGTATACCCTACGCAAAGAAAGGAGGGATCCGTATACGGGTACATGGTGGGGCCCGGAGGTACCCCGGGGCAAGAATCTCAGTGAGGAGATGAGTTAGTGGGGGAACCATACTTTCCGGTGACAGGACCATTGACTCATCGGCTATCGAGTGGATACCGACGGGAGTCATGTGCGTATGGATACGTCGAGAGGCGAGGGTCAGAGCTAGGCACTCGAGCTCTCGGGATAGCGTATGATACGTACTTATCAGGGGGCCAGTCATGGAGACAGCACCTGATGGATCAGTATTTCTGTGTCGATGCTTGACACATTGGTTTCATGATATTTCTAATTACTCTTTTGTATATATAACAGGGGATTGAGCCGCTGTTATATATACCCTTACACCAATATTAGTGGAATGGGACGCTAATATATGTGTATTGCCCTCATCATATTTATTTATGTCATTATATTTAGGATGTTAGAACTGTGCTGGAGATTTTGATTTGGGATATAAGAGATTCATTGGGATTGGATACTGATATTGTACATACGAGATACGTGAGATCCACTTGCTGTTGTACATTTGATATATGTGAGATATACTGATATTGTACATACGAGATATGTGAGATCCACTTGATGGTGTACATTTGATATATGTGAGATATACCTGATATTGTACATACTAGATATGTGAGATCTACTTGATGATGTACATTCGATATATGTGAGATATACTTGGTGTTGTACATTCGATTTATATACGAGATACTCTTGATATTGTGTTTTTGAGGAGATGTGACACTTAGATGATATGAGAGCCAATTTGGGGGCTGATTTGAGGGATTTGGATTTGATTTGTCTTGCTGGATTGTGATCCTACCACGATGTCAGGATTCCGTGGAAATGACATATTTCACTCCATACCTCATCTTTATATACTTGTGCACTGTTCCATGTATTAGGAGTACCTGTGAGTGTACCTTCATGAGTGTTGCACATTTACTTTCTCATATCCCCAGTGCATGATTATTGCATACTGTTGTCATATCATTATTGCTCTATATATTGGTGGTACTTGTTAGTGTACTTTCCATTATTTCGTACTCATATGACCTGTTATTACTGCAATTGTCATATATTAGATTCATGCTGTACGTACATTCTTGCGATTACCTGCATATGTTATTTACTATTCACGAGTTGGCAACTCACCCCCGTTGTGCCACAGGTATTGCAGGTGTTTCCCCAGAGTAGTCGAGGCAAGCTATTCACCTATCTATCATCTTTTGGCTGCGGATACCACTTCGCCTGTTAGTGTGCAGTTTTGCCCAGGTGGGTTTTGTGGTTATCTGAGATTGTGTTGTATATTCGTTGTATCTTGTACTCTCCATCTACTACCAGTTTGTTGTGACTTAGAGACTTGGTGAGGACGATTTTGTATATTATTCTGGATTTGTTGTCTTTTATACAGTTTCCTTTCTTTTGTCTCTTATTTCTTCGCTACGGCGTTGTATATCTGTTGTGGTGTTGTTTTCCGCCGTTGGGCGTGGATTTTCTCCCGTTTGGGATGCTTTATTTTATATTTATGTTGTACCCTTTTTGGGGGCTTGTTTTACAAAAGGGGATGCTGCCAAAATTTTAAAGAAAAAGTGGACTCTTTTAAAGAATTTGGGTTGTGATTTCAAACGTTTCAAAAACTTTTATTATCTTTTCCGTATTTTTATGGTTTAGATTTCTGGGTTTTGGCTTTCGTTTACTGCGTTACGTCTGGAGGCGTTGCGTAGTATTAGGGCCGTCACGTGCCAATTTCGGGTCGTGACAAAGTTCGTATCAGAGCGCGGTTTTACCTTTCGGAGTGTAGGATGACCTTGGTATGATGGAGTAGGTAACCTAAGCGGAGTAATGTAGGGTGTGTATGTTTGCAGCATACTCACGATGCAGTATTTCACCTAAAGTGCCTAAGTACAAATTGCTTGAAATTCCTTCCTTGATGATTCATATCCTTGAGATTCGATTTCCTTGTTCTTATCGAATCCTATCTCTATTTATAGCCTTACCGCCGATGACTATGGGGACTCAGAGTGATGCAGCGAGGGCCGAGGTCAGAGTTAGCTCGGGTGAGACGAGCACTGACCAGGATGGCACTTTTGTTGCACAGGTGCAGACAGATCAGCCTTCGACATGTCAGCTCGCTAGGCTTGTGACAGAGATGCAGGACCTGTGCCAGACGATGAGATCATTGGTTGATGCCATTCGAGCGCAGCGACAGGAGGTTGACACCCCTGTTACTCAGTTGTTCCTTGGGATCAGCATGCAGCAGTCTGTCACCTACGTAGCACCAGTAGATGTAGCCCCAGTCGACGAGACCCGTATTCCAGAGACTTTGCGAGTTCCAGGACAGTGGAGGACCCGTACAGGTGTGCCAGTCCAGAGACAGAGGTTCATTCGTCGTGACAGGTTTCGTGCACGGTATGGGAGTACAAGAGGCTTGAGGCGAGGACAGTCGTTCAGCTCTTATCCCCAGGATGGTCAGCAGTTTTCTTCCGGGTGTTATCGGTGCGGGTGTTTGGATCATCGGGTACGAGTTTGTACTGAGCCACGTAGTCGCGAGACAGCTATACCGCAGAGTGGAGGATTTCAGCCAGTTCCGGGTAGAAGGCAGACACGAGGGTTTGTTTCTACTCATCCGGACGCACGGGCGTCCAATGCAGATTTGTCAGGTATCCTTGTTTATGTTCTTTTGTTGTGCCTGTTGGTTTTCGCACGTTGTGCCGTGGTTGGGACGAGGATCGTGTTAGTTAGATCAGCCGTTTTGTTGTGTTAACTTCTGTCAGCGATTCTTTTGTTGCGCGACACGTATTTCAGTCGTATGCCAATCGGTGAGGAGATTTTGCCGTCATTGGATCCTTCTAGAGTTGTTGGATTTGACGTTTTTCTGGGCATGGATTGGTTAGTTACGTGTTAGGCGTCTGTAGACTACCATGTGGAAACAGTCAGGAATTGTTTTCCCGGTGAGTCAGTTCTTGTTGTGCAGGTGGATAGTTGTGCCGCCTCTCACAGCTTGAATTCAGCCTTTTTCCGCTAGTCAGCTTTGGAGGAGATGTTGTGGATTCTTGGCGTTCATTCGTGATACCGGAGCCACATTGGGATTGTTGGACCGGGCGTGCGAGAGTTTTCCGACGATGTTCCAAGGGAGCTAGCGAAATTCACGGAGCTTAAGGATCCGCTGCAGAGTTGTTGTTGGGAGGTTTGTGTGTCTGAGTGTTTCGCTTTTGGGAGCTCCTATTTCGGTTCGTCAAGGAGAAAGACGACATATTGCAGTTGTGTATTGGTGGATCGTCAATTGAACCGGCTTACGGTGCGGTTAGGTATCATTTACCTCGCTTTGACGATTTTTTTTCGATCAGCTCCAGAGTGCGAGACTTTTTCTAAGTTTGTTTGGGATCAGGTCATCATTGTTGCGGGTTCGGAGTGGTGGCATTCCGAATACTGTTTTTGTGCGTGCTACGTGCAGTTTGTGTTTTGGTGGTGTCTTTGGACTCGCCAATGCCCTAGCAGCATTTGTGGATATGATGCACCAGATTTCTTCAGGTCGTTCCTCGACCAGTTATTGTTGTGTTTTTGACGACATTCTGGTCTATTTGTGTTTTGAGGAACAGGAGCAGCACTTGAGAATTTGTTTTGCAGACATTGGTAGAGCCCCAGCTGTTTGCTAGATTCTCGGAGTGTTCCTTCAGGCTTGTTTGTGTTGACTCCTAGGTCTTGTAGTTACGGGAGACGGTTTTGTATGGTTCCAAGGGAGATCGTGACCGTACAGCTTAGACCCAGACTTGTGTGCAGGACGGAGATCCGCTGATTTTGGGCTTAGCAGGTTTTTACCGCCGTTTCGTGCAGGATTACTAGAGTATTGTTGCACCGTTGACTGTAAAGACCTAGAAAGGAGGTTCTTTTCTTTGGACTGAGGCATGTGTACAAAGTTTTCGGCAGTTGAAGATTCAGTTAGCAACTGCATCAGTTCTTGCTTTTGATTCGGAGTTTGTGATTGTGACAAGGTTGTGCTAAGTTAGGAATGCGTTTGTGTACCTGATGTTATCGGGTAGAGACGTGAAATCCTAGAGCAAGCACATCAGTCAACTCTCTATGTTCATTCAAGTTCCGCCAACATTGACGTGACTTGTGAGATAGTTACAGGTGGACAGGAATGTAAAGAGAAATTTCAGGTTTCGTTTCAAGGTGTTTGTCTTGTTGTGCGTTTGTGTTAATTGTTTGCGGCAGTTGGGATCGTCACTCGCCATTGTTAGGATACTTCTTTGATAGCTGTTATCAGGAGACATTCCAATTGGCAACCTTTAGCTTTAGTCAGGTCGTGTCGATCACCAGTCTGTTTTTCTGACTCTGCGTAGTAGGATTTTTGGACCTCAGCTAGTCTAGAGACTTCGGAGATGATCCAGTTGGTTCAGGTCAGGATGAGAGTAGCCCAGTGCAGACAGAGGTCTTATGACGACCATGTTGGTCGCAGACTCGAGTTCGCGGTGGGAGATCATGTATTCCTACGGACTCTTCCGATGAATGACATGTTGAGTTTTGGGAAGCTTATCCCAGGATTTTAGGTTCTTTTGAGATCCTTAAGGCAAGTTAGTTTTCGTTGCCTTTAATTTGGCACTTCCTCCCAGATTATCGATTATTCACCCCGTTTTCATTGTGTGATTTTTGCAATTACCTTATGACTTCCTCACATGATTCGGCACAGACCATTGGTTTGGACTCGATCTTTTCGTTCACCAGCAGCCATTGGTGTAAATGGTTCGGCAGGTGAAGAAACTTCGGTCAAGGGTCTTGCCATATGTGGAGAGTTTTCTTGGACGTAGCTGTATAGTGAGGTGATCGCTTGGGAAGCTGTGAGCGAGATTTGGGAGTTTTGTACTCTTCTCTTTGAAGGTATGCTTGGTGAAAACTTTTAAATTCGGGGACGAATTTTTATAAGGGGGGAGATTGTAACGTTCTAGAAATCGTTTTGTGTATGTTTTTGTTTTTGGGTGAAATTCGTCGGTATTTTCAGTTTTATACCGATTGTGATCAAACGGCCATATCGACTTGCCAGCACCTAGTTTTGATAAAATAAAGCTAGTGCGCAAATTTTGGGAGTATATGAGACGTTTTGGTCCAATTTGAATTTTTCCCAATTTTAATGTTATTTTAATCCGGTTTGCACATTTTGGGAAATCTTCTCTTTACGACTTTTCTTTAAATTTTTCTTAAGTAACCTAAGCACATAGCATATGAATGATTGTGTGGCCTAGGATTAAAGGGAAAAAGAAAAGAAAAGAAAAGAAAAGAATAGATAAGAAGGTGCATGAATGTGAGTGTGTGTGTGTGAATGCATTTATTGCATTAAGTGTAGGAAATTGCTAGGAAATTCCCTTCTCTCTCTCCTCCCTCTCCTTGGCCGAGCTCCCTCTCCCCTCTTCTGCCCTTGTGCATTATTTCCTCTCTTTTCCTCACTAAAACATTCACAAATCCTTCAATTCTCATTCAAAGTTCATGGAAATTCTCATTTTCTTCACTTCATCTCTTTTGCTTGCTTGAAGTGCACTTAAGCATGGATCTTGGTGTTCTTTGGTGTAGGTAAATTCCTCTACTGCTCTTTTATGTGTTTTTAGTGTAGCTTTGCTAATTAGTTTCAGTTTAGAATGTTTAAATTAGGTTTTTGTCGTGAAATATCGTATTTTAGTATCGGTTTGTGGTTTCTAGGATCTGCTTTGACCCGGGGTGTTTACTGAAAAACTAAACATAGTGGTAGTGTTGTACTAGGGAACCTGGAGCACCACCTGAGAGAAGACACCCAGGCCACCGGCCAGGGCCGGCGACGGCTTGAGGAGGGGCCGGCGACGCCGGCCATGGTGAGGAGCTAGGGTTTGGGTCTTTTGTCTGTAGGTGTCTGCTATGGTTTGGGTTCTATTGGTATTGTTTGTTTGTTTAGTTTTCACAGTAGACAAAATCTGGGATCAATTAGGTAGTTTCTAGTGTTTTGTGTCCGCGCGATACGTGATACGACACGGGTCGTGCAGTTTTCGTGGTTTTACTCTTAAGTTGTTTTCGTCGTGTCGCTACTCTCGTTAGCCACGATACGAACACTTAAGAGGTTGTTTTGTGTAGTTGATTCGTGTTTTAGAGTTATTATTAATTATAGTTGCTTGTTGTTTATATGTTGCAGGTTCGCAGACGGGGACTACGGACACTGCCATAGGGGGATACAGGTGGTAGACTTCATCTAGCTTGGAATGTGGGTGAGTAGATTTAACATCTACAGGGAAATCGCCCGCATGGCGTTATGCGTCTGGGCTAGAAATATTTACATTGTCGCATATTCTATGTCATGTTTAGAATTGCGCATATACCTTTCTGCTTAGTGATAGTTGTGCTTGGACTAGTATCCTTAGGACACTGCACTATTATTGACGGCTCAGATTGCGAGAGCACTGATTGTATGCCACACACACCGTCAATAATTGCCATGTCATACACAACCCACATTTAGAAATGATATTGTCTGGTTAGGGACATTGTGACATTGATACATATTTCTTATCGTTTATAACTTAGACTTTGATATGCTAGTTCCTGTTTACCTATAGGGTTTTGTACCATTAGTGTTAAGTACATACACACCTAAGGACATAGTTACAGGTGTACTTGCATTTCATACTTTACTTATACCTGATAGGTATATCACATCATCATATACGTAGATACCTATATTTCAGCTATACCATTCATGTGTTCATTTATATCTGGTGATAGCTATGCTTTTCCTTTATACGCTTTCATTACAGTTTATATGTTGCGTATACTTTATTCATGGATTATCGCATTGTTATATGGATTTTTCATGATGTTTTCGGGATTTGGGGACCGTGGTAGTTCATGAAATTATGCATACATTGAAAAACCCGGTTTCCTTGATATGATATTTTAGCAGCCACCATGAGATTTATCGGTTACGATGTGTATACCCTACGCGAGGAAAGGAGGGATCCGTGTACGGGTACATGGTGGGGCCAGGAGGTACCCCGGGGAAAGAATCTCAGTGAGGAGATGAGTCAGTGGGGGAACCATACTTTCCGGTGACAGGACCATTGACTCATCGGCTATCGAGTGGATACCGACGGGAGTCATGTGCGTATGGATACGTCGAGAGGCGAGGGTCAGAGCTAGGCACTCGAGCTCTCGGGATAGCGTATGATACGTACTTATCAGGGGGCCAGTTATGGAGACAGCACCTGATGGATCAGTATTTCTGTGTCGATGCTTGACACATTGGTTTCATGATATTTCTAATTACTCTTTTGTATATATAACAGGGGATTGAGCCGCTGTTATATATACCCTTACACCAATATTAGTGGAATGGGACGCTAATATATGTGTATTGCCCTCATCATATTTATTTATGTCATTATATTTAGGATGTTAGAACTGTGCTGGAGATTTTGATTTGGGATATAAGAGATTCATTGGGATTGGATACTGATATTGTACATACGAGATACGTGAGATCCACTTGCTGTTGTACATTTGATATATGTGAGATATACTGATATTGTACATACGAGATATGTGAGATCCACTTGATGGTGTACATTTGATATATGTGAGATATACCTGATATTGTACATACTAGATATGTGAGATCTACTTGATGATGTACATTCGATATATGTGAGATATACTTGGTGTTGTACATTCGATTTATATACGAGATACTCTTGATATTGTGTTTTTGAGGAGATGTGACACTTAGATGATATGAGAGCCAATTTGGGGGCTGATTTGAGGGATTTGGATTTGATTTGTCTTGCTGGATTGTGATCCTACCACGATGTCAGGATTCCGTGGAAATGACATATTTCACTCCATACCTCATCTTTATATACTTGTGCACTGTTCCATGTATTAGGAGTACCTGTGAGTGTACCTTCATGAGTGTTGCACATTTACTTTCTCATATCCCCAGTGCATGATTATTGCATACTGTTGTCATATCATTATTGCTCTATATATTGGTGGTACTTGTTAGTGTACTTTCCATTATTTCGTACTCATATGATCTGTTATTACTGCAATTGTCATATATTAGATTCATGCTGTACGTACATTCTTGCGATTACCTGCATATGTTATTTACTATTCACGAGTTGGCAACTCACCCCCGTTGTGCCACAGGTATTGCAGGTGTTTCCCCAGAGTAGTCGAGGCAAGCTATTCACCTATCTATCATCTTTTGGCTGCGGATACCACTTCGCATGTTAGTGTGCAGTTTTGCCCAGGTGGGTTTTGTGGTTATCTGAGATTGTGTTGTATATTCGTTGTATCTTGTACTCTCCATCTACTACCAGTTTGTTGTGACTTAGAGACTTGGTGAGGACGATTTTGTATATTATTCTGGATTTGTTGTCTTTTATACAGTTTCCTTTCTTTTGTCTCTTATTTCTTCGCTACGGCGTCGTATATCTGTTGTGGTGTTGTTTTCCGCCGTTGGGCGTGGATTTGCTCCCGTTTGGGATACTTTATTTTATATTTATGTTGTACCCTTTTTGGGGGCTTGTTTTACAAAAGGGGATGCTGCCAAAATTTTAAAGAAAAAGTGGACTCTTTTAAAGAATTTGGGTTGTGATTTCAAACGTTTCAAAAACTTTTATTATCTTTTCCGTATTTTTATGGTTTAGATTTCTGGGTTTTGGTTTTCTTTTACTGCGTTACGTCTGGAGGCGTTGCGTAGTATTAGGGCCGTCACGTGCCAATTTCGGGTCGTGACATAAACTAATGTTTACGTCCGAGATGACTCTAAACTAATATCCACGTCCGAGATGACTTTAAACTAAAATTGCCCTACGGGGTTGACGTTTCAAGTCCGCCGTATACTATACATGGGCAACCTTCTTGACATTGAAGTCAAAAACCATAAACCTTGCTCTATGACAAGTAAAATAACTTGTTATATATAATTCACGAGTAACCATCGTGGCACAGAAACCAACTGCTGTGACACAGAAGTCAATACCAACCTGTAACCCAAACTTTACCTTTGCCCTACGATAGGCTATGTATGTTATACTAGTCTAGCGTATATTATCCACGAGCCACCCCTATAAACATATTCCATACATTCTCATATCTACCCTACAGTCTAGATCATGCATCCTGTAAATCCTTATACAATCCACGGGCGTAAATTACCGCTTAATTACATACGTTTTCTGCTATGTATATATGCTATTATGTTGTTGTCATTGCCATTTGATGCACATTAAAATAAACCACTCGTAGAAAGTTCGTGTAATGCGAGAAGGTAATTAACCACGGGGGCTTGCGCTTGTAGGAAATCTAGAACCCACAATAAAAAAAACCTTTACGAAGGGTGAATCTGTGAAGTCTATTCAAACCTCAGATACACGGCATTGTAATCCCTCAGCTACCTTCGAAAAGGTGAATGGATCCTCCAACCCATCCGTCCTCAAAATGTCTCCTCATCCTATCCGGGAAGGCATCGTTTTGTGGCAAACACCAGTCAAAGAAGAGCAAGCAAGAAAATTTAAGTTGTAGTTAATGGGATGTAAGGGCCAAAATCTTCAAGAACTTTGATAAGAGAAGACCATGCCTGAATTGAAAGACGAAGAAGCATTGTGCATGTTCCACGAAAACCGCATAGGCGTCTTTAAATGGTCCGCGCCCCCTCGAGAGAGGAGAGCTCGTGGCATGGGTAATGATACGCCCTAAAATAGGGTAGATGCCCATCTTCTTCTACCAGGCCAAAGAGACAACAATGCAACCCCACCAAGAAGCTCACGATAGGGTTGGACGCATGAGACTGGCCCAACTTTTATGTGGTTGGACAGGTGGCGGTGATCCTCAAGGTGATTCCCCGACTACTCTTGTCAGGAAAGACAGAGAATCCTATAATGGTCGGGAACTTGAGCATCGAAGGGACCACGCCGGAGACAGCCTCGACATGTCTTTTTTGAAGATTCTTGAAGTACTACGCGCTATCTCGCTCCTCTCTTGTTCCAACTAAGTGATTCCATATTGAACATATTTTGATCACATCAACTCTCAACTATCATGATTCTTCACTAAAATACCTTAAAAGGTTTTTATATCAATAAAATCCTTAAAACCATTGTTTGTAAGACTTTTTTCCCCATAGAAATACCTTCAAAAGCAGTGATACAGGAATCTTACCATAATCAAAATATCTATAAGAGGTTAATGGAGGAAATGTGCCATCGCAGGGAATTTCCTCTTATGGCGTCGGAAAAATGCATCCTCCATGATTTTTTTTGACGATCGGCATACATCATCTCCATCTTTATCATCTAAGATGTGGATACACCAAATTTCATGTGATTATACCATATTTTCACCGTTGATTTAGTTGGTGCAAAATTAATGGTTTACCGACAATAAAACTTTTTACATTGCTGATTCAACGGTGAAAAAGTGGTGGAATCACATGAAATTTGGTTTATACACATCTTAGATGATAAAGATGATGATGATGGATGCCGATCGTCGGAAAAAAATGGAGGTTGTATCTTTTCGATGCCATAGAAGAAAATCCTCTCGTATAGGCTCATTCTCCATTATTCTCTATGTAAGCGTAATTTGCCCACCAAAAAAATTACCCTTACTGATCAAAACAACCAAAAGGAACAAAAGGAAGCATGAGACCATTTTCGATCGTGGACCCTGCTGCTTTCAGAGATGCCAGAAACCATAAGCCACAATCACATGACCATCATTATTTTTAAATTATTTGGAGCTGATCCCCTCGCTCATCAGAGACAGTGCCGTCCCCATCGCCATCGCATTGGCAGCACGTCACGTGCTCCTCCTCCTCCTTCCCACAAACAACACGGCACTCACCAAACACCCCTCAAGTTCTGAAAGTACCACTGTCCATTCATTCTTACGCCATTAAAACAACAACAACAACAACAACAATAATACAAAAACAACAAGGATTAAATGATGAATTAACAACAACAACAACAACAACAACAACAACAATCCAAATTACGCAAAAAAAAAAAATTAACTGGCATGGTAGATGATCTAATCTTTCTGGCGGCGGAGCTCCATGACCTTGCGGTGAGAGTTGGAATGCTGAGTCAGCACGAATGTAGGACTAGCAGCCGGGCGATACTCGGGTACGAGCCGTCCCGACTTGTATCGGACTCCACAAGCATTGCAAAGCGTCTTCGGTCCTAGCGGTCCCGTCCGCCACTGCGGCGTCTTCTCTGATGCACAATGCGTGCAGCGACGCACTCCTTCACCGTCTCTGCTTCCGCCGCCGACGCTTCTGCTGTTCATGTGATGATGATGATGAGGATGAGGATGATGAGGAGTTGGTGTCGGGAAATCGGAGGATGACGAGGACGATGTGGACGAAGACGACGATGTCTGATTTGGTAGCATCTGTAGCTGGGGGTTGTTCATTATGGTTGAAGAGAGGGTTCTGGTGCGCTTGCTTCTCGCGCCGCGGCCTGCGGGCGACACGGCGGCCGCCGCAGGCTGCTCCGCCGCTCGCATTATTTGTGGGGTCAGGGTAGTGTAATTGGTGTTGTTGACAGCATGGTACGGCACATCGGTGAACGAGTCTTCTACGAATTTCGATAGCCATTCGAGCTCAGCTGCTTCCTCAGTCTGCAATTAATATCAGATTTTATATATCAGCCATATATATATAAATCGAATTGTTCGTCAGAGGGACATTTTTTTCCTTCTTCTTATAGAAAAATTACAGGTATGTAGATTTCGTCTGCAAAGCTGCCAGCATAAGAATGGTGATAGGACGAAGAAGAGTTCGATTGGCCGACGAAGGACGCAGGCATTAATTGTGCTAGGTTGTGTGTGTTTGTGGCCGCGACGGATGAGGAGGAGGAGGAGGAGGAGGAGAACATATCATGCTTGGAGAAATTGAGAAGGTCGTCGATCATGAGAGTGTCGGTGGACGGAAGACCATATAAATACGCCGAGGAATTCGGAGCAGAAGAAGCACAAGCAGGAGCTTGCAGCTGAGTATGAGAGACTGATGAGGATGCTCCTATACCGGCCATTCCGAACCCGAATTCCATCCCCATTTGGGCCATTTCCCATTCCGGCGCCATCGCTTCTATAGTGATGGAGAAACAAAAGAGTTGTTTGATTTCGTTGATGCTGGAGGAGGAGAGGGAGGTATCGATCGCTAACACTTTCACTGAATGCTCTGTGGTTTCACTTTGGGGAAATAATGGAGGGCAAAGGGGCCTTTAATAATATGAATTATCCATCAACACACAGCTAGCGATAATCTCACTCACTCACTCACTGGCTATGGCTAGTAAATTAAAGGAGAAGAGTGGGTTTGATGTGAGAGAGAGAGAGAGAGAGAGAGAACGTGCACAAAGTACTGTATCCCATCCCCTTGCAACTCTCCCCCCCATGGCCTTTTTATGTCTGCTCGCTTTCACCCTCCCCCCACTCCTCTGCCCCCTCCCCCCCTCCCCCTCCATGTGAGACCTCAACATTTTTCACATTATAATAATTGCATTCTAATTCTTTATTTAAAATGTATGCTTAGAACATTGATAATAATGAGGGGGTACCATAGGACCGGAACAGCAGCTGACAGGGTACGTACTTAATTACTAATTAGCAGTTGCGCTGGTTCGGTTTGCCGATAGCTTGTTCAAATTAACGGATTGAATTTGAAAAGATGTTAATTTGGATGAAAAATTGAACTCGAACTGGATAAAGCTTGACTGTGGCTTAAGTTCGATCTGTTCTAAAGTTTCTTAGTTTAAACTCTGCTGTTGGTTAGTTCTTCTATTTTTTTTGGCATTCAATTATAATATTATTCTAGGTTAATGAGACCTAAATGAGCTGGTCTTATAAACAAGCTAGCTCAAGTTGGGTACAATCCGAGTTTTGTGGTATATTTGTGAGTTTGATTTGTTAGGCGATCAAATCATTATTAAATTATATCTGAGATGATATAACGAGACCCAACTTAACGGAAACTCGAAATAAACTCAATGCCAATTTAAGTGAACAGAATAAACGAGCATCATTTGAACATGATCAGCTAATTCAAGCTCAACTAAATTTTTTGCTCAATGTGGATTCTTGATAGTGCATTGATCATGCTCACATCGTTGCTCACAAACCGATACAGCGAGCAACAAGATTAATGTTTTTGTGTTCGTTTGAGTCCCTGATATCTAAAAGTCTCTGGAAACAACAATTATGTCCTTGATTCGGGTGATTACTTTCCATGTTCTTATTCAATTTAGGTTACATGGCATTAACCGTTCATATATGTTGATCCACATTCTTATGTATGTTTATGTGTCACAGCCGACTTATCTCTGCCAACATTTTTTTATGTGGCTAATGGATATATCAGCCTATGGTTTTCACCTTTGGCTGTTGCAAAGCGGCGAATATGTCAATCTTTCAGTTTCAGCTGTCACTCTTCTTATCGGAATTTTGGTGTGAACAATTACCATCAATTAAAAGGTTAAGAAACTATTTATCCTAAAGCTTCTTTTCTCCGAAGTAACTATCACCGAATCAGTGCCATGTTTAGAATGGATTATTCTAATCCATTAACATTGCTAGCTGTGAGCTTGTGCACTACTCTTTCCACCCTTTTGTCCTTAGCAAGAGCAAGTGCAATTAATCTTTTTATTTAATTATATTTTTATATGGTGTTAAAGTCAGCTAATGTTCGCAGCATTACTGTGGGTAGAACAGTCGCGTGAAGTACACGTGGAGTGTCGGAGGAGGTGGGGACCATCTCCGCACCTCTCTCCCTGCGTCTCATCCCGTTTACTTTTCCCCTTCCTTTCTCTAGTCCCACTGCCAACTGTACTGGCCGCCTTTTTTCAACTCTGTAAAACTTAAATTATAGAGAGAGAGAGAGGGCGCGCGGGGTCTCTTTTTTATTTTGAGCTTCAATTTTTAACATCCAACCCCCATGTTTTCGCCGATCCGATCCGGCCATCGTGATCTATATATATTAGATAGGCTATGTATCAAATTTTACAAAATTTGAAGACCTTTAGCACATCCATCAAGCGATTTTGTTTTTCATGCATCGTAAAGCCGTCGGTTTTTTAGTCTATTTGATGGATTAATTAGAGCTCTCCAAATCAAATAAAATATGATACATAGCATATCTAACATGTGTAGATCACGGTAGTCGGAGTGGATCGGCGAAAAACACGGGGGGTGGATGTTTGAAAATTGGACCTCACGATATATTTTAACGATCCGATCAGTTCAAATTGATCAGCCTACCCTCAAATATATATGCATGAAAAATCAAAGGATTTGAAGACCTTTAGCCTATGCATCGATGGATGAAAAAATGAACATTTTTCGATCATGCAATATAAACTTCATCCGATGTATATATTAAAGGTCTTTAAATCTTTTGGTTTTTCATGCATATATATCTGAAGGTATTGCAATCAACTTGAACAGATCAGATCGTTAAAATATGTCTTAGATCGAGAGTTCTTTTTTTCTTAGATGTGGACTGGTTTGCAATGGATCACTCCTCCCTGCCTCTCTCTCTCTATATATATATATATATATGTATATATATATATATATATATATGGCTTAAGGGTCCTGAGTTCAGCCTCAGGAATTTTTCCTGTGCCCGCATATCCCAAGACCCATATCCGCCCTCTTCTTTTCCGAGAGCTAAGAATGCTTGAAGCCTCTAAAATCCCCCATGGCTTCAGCTCTCACAACATCCTCTCTCCATCTCTCAAAAACCCACAAATTTACTCTCATCAAGCCAAAACCTCTCCCAAAAAAGCTCTCACCAATCGATTCAGAACCCAAGCAATCCAAAAGACGAAGGAGAAATCAAAGCCAACAACTCAATCCTCACCCGATGGAACCACAAAAAGGTTTGGGATGGGTTTTGGGTTTGGTGAGGGGCACCGGCGATCGGAGGCCGAGGGAACTGGGTAGGTCACAATGGAGCAGTAGGTGATGGTGGTGGTTATGATGGTGACGGTTGTGGTGATAACGAAGGCGACGACGAGAACGAGGGTGGCACGGTGGCGCTGCATGATGAGCTCGGTGAGATGAAGCGGAAGCCATGGCTGCGGATGAGGAGAAAGAGATGATGACGACAAGGGTGATGGTGGTGGTGATGAGACGATTTAGGGATTTTAATCCATTGAAATTGGGGATGTGGCACGGTTAAGGGGCAGGATGAGCCAGGCGAGACGAAGGGAAAGCTCCGGCCATGGGAATTGGGGATTTTACTCCATTGAAATTGGAGATGTAGGAACAAAAAAAAGGATGAAGGATTTTGTAATACCCAGTCCCTTTTTAATTATTTTCGTATTTTTAAACAAGATTACAAATTTTATTTACTTAAATATTTCTATTTTTCCCAATTATTTTTCATCAAATTTTCCTAACCCTAACTATTAAACCCTAAACCCCTATATATTTATTTTCCCAAATTCTTCCTAATCCATTAACCCAAACCCTTTCTCCCAAACCCCCACTCCCTCTCCTTCTCACTTTTACTTTATTTCTGGCCCATGAACCCCAGCCCAAACCCAGCTCCCTCACCCAACCCGCTTCCCCTTCTTCCTCTCTCCACCCAAGCTCCTGCCCGAGCTCCCCAGCTCACCTCCCTCTCCTACATCTCTACAACCCACCACCATTTCCTCGCCGGAGCTCCAACCTCATCGTCGACGACCACTACCGGAACAACCGAGCACCCGAGCCACCACCGTCGACGAACCCCTCCACGACCGCCTGCCACCTCCTGCACACTCGAGCCCTATTTCACAGTGGAGCCCCCGGCATTTCGTCGAACACTTACATCGACCGCAATCGCCGCTATTCTAGCCACCGACATCGCCGTCCAAGCCATCGCCACCATCATTGTGCCCATCGCCGCAGTCGACGCAGCAACCGTCGCAACGTCAGCGCACGTCAGTCGCACCCACCGAACCATTGAGTCCAAAAATCAAGCTCCACCGAGGCCAACCTTCGTCGTGCTCGAGTCGTGAACGAGTCGCTGCCGTAGCCGTGGTTCACCACTGTGTCGTTCGCTGCTTTCCTGTCACCGATCGTCGTCATCAGGCAAGTATAGTACTTGCTTCATGCTATTAGTTTGTAGTTAATTCAGTTTACAATTAATATCGTAGATATATATTTCGTGCGAGCCTATACGATACAAGTGTTTGGTTTGGAACTTAAGCTGAAAACATAACTTTAAATGGCGGAACTTGTGATCCTTGGACCCGTCTACTGTTTACCGATGTGCCGTAGGAATTTGGTTGAAAACCACGGTCGTTTCACCTATGAAATGTTAATCTCAATAATCATTACGAAACCTGAATTTCCTGAACATGCTAGACTGTTAAATTCACATTAAATCTTTTACTAATCTTATTTTGGAGTTCCATGGCTTGTATCGAAGCCAACGGAATAAGCTACATAACCCTATAATTGAATATCTAAAGTTGAACTAGTTACGATATAGAAAACTGCGGTGAATCACGATTCTGGGCTGCAGTTCAGAACGGTAATTCCAGATAACCCCTGTTTTTAACTTACCGTTTTTCCTTTCTCAAATGCGGAAATGTGCGGAACCCTATATAGTTACGTAGAATAGTGATTTATCTTTCTTACTCTACTGGTTTCACTAGATTCCTGTTCTGTATGATATTTTTAACACATTTTATAATGTCGACGCGTCTAGCTGAATTCTGCAGTGACAGATTTTACTCATCAACCTAAACCTGGCCATAACTCCCTGTGGATATAGGATATTCCTGATCCTCCAATTGCGTTGGAAACCTAACTGATAACCCTAAATATTGTTCAACTATAGCGTCGCCTAATTACAATCCCAACTGGGATTAAAATGCATTATGAAACGGACTTCCTATTCTGAAATCGGATTTCCAGCAGTGAACACTTAAATTGAAATGGCCGTATCTAGAAAACCTGAAACCCGATTGGTGCGAAACCAATTTTGATGAATAGATAATTAAACAGACTACTTACCCCTTTTACATTGTTTTGTTTAATTTTGCATGTATGATTTATTGTGAATTATGCAAGTGTTCGGACACTGACTAATGATATCTTATTCATACCGTAATTATTGTATTCTCATCATATCATGTAAAGCTCATATGCATTGGTAGCCTAGTGGTCGTATACATTACCCAGTGTTAGATATTAGTGTTCTGATTGTGACAAGTACGTAGTGATAAAGTGTGAATGAATAAGTGAAAGTGACACGTACTAGTACACAATCAATAGACCCTATTGATTTATTGCATTGTCGACGTCTATGGGACATGTATAAGTGTAATTATAATTGGTATGGGACGATTATGGAAGCACTTATATGGGTGTCATAGGTAAGGCACCAAACATTGTCCATTTATCTGGGGTATCAGTCGAGACATGCTTGATGGAGATCCTGTCTCCAGTTCTCGCGTAGACTTGTCATGGACCGACTGGTATTTGAGTTTATGGTTGGCGTTTGATGTAGACCACGGGGTGTGGGGTAGTTTGAGTGTGAGTTCAACGGAATCTCGGGAGTCCCATTGCCGGCATACACAGCGATTCTGGAGTTATATGGGTGATATTACTGATTATTAGCGAGCGACTCAGGCCCGTGTTCCCTTGCCCTTGGGTCCTACCTTTGGGTGGGGGATACTCACGAGTGGTTGACTCTCACACTTGGACTGACGATAGGATTTAGCGATCTGGATAGTGAGACTCAGAGACTGATAGGTTTAGTGACATGTATTGATTACTGATTCAATATACCTGCCATATTGTTTACCGTTTTACTGTTTACCTGTACTGGCTATTTCATGCTCATGTCATTACTCCATGCTTACTGTTTCACATTCGTCGTCATTGCATGTGTTTATATTGTATTTATATATATATATTGCTATTGTGTCGTACTGACGACCTGAGTATGCATGCTCAGAGTGAGAAGTGGATTTAGCTCGGACCAGGACCTGACGTATCCCGAGGACATTGCGGATATCTTGATCAGCGACTCAGCGCCATCTTTCCTTGACCTCTATCTGGTTAGTTTTGTATCAGTTTTGATTTAGTGATTGCATTTCTCATTACCTGTGCATTGATTACTGAATACCACGTAGTGCTAGAAACCGAAGTGTGACTACGGCAGGATTTTTCCTTGACCGTAGGAGCATGGCTGGCCTTGTCAACCCCTCGTATTCCTATTTTAGAAAGCGGGGCGTGACATGGTTTTGTTGGTATCAAAGCCAGGTATTGCTTCGATTGGGATTGCAGTTTCCGTATAGGGCTTGACAATCTAAGACATCTTTCGGTCTAGATTGTAAACTTGTTATCCTTGATCTTGATTCATATAGTGTGTTCTGCCACATATTTTGATCCATCCGCTAGAGCCTTGGGTGACTTAGTAGAGTTATGTGATTGTAATTATGAACTGCAGTATAGTTACAATACTGTACTCTGTTTGAGTGACTTGGAGTTCTATATTTGATTTCCACTCGTTGAGTTTCACCCCACCGTATATTCTTGTTTCATTGTCCATTCTACATCTTATTCGAATTCTTATATCGTGTACCTTATACCGTCCTCAAATTTGTTGTTTCGGGACCATGTCTTCCAACGACGCTTCTTCTATCTCCACTCCCCAGAGTCAGACCGTCGAGATTTTGGGTGTACTGCAAGGCTTGAAGGAAGTGTAAGTCTACGTTAGCGCCCCGGCAGTCTACAGACGCCAAATGCGGAACAAAAAACTTTTAACTGGCGCTATCGTATACTTTAACCCGGATCTGCCATTATTGCTAAACTAACAAACTGTAAAGAGTGTAGAAAAGGTATACCGAACGATCCGAGTCCTTCGTTCTTCAACCATCATCCCACGCTCCGTTGTGGCTGCTCCGATCTCGTCGATCTCCTCGTCGAGGTGGCACCACATGATCGATTCTTTAAACGGGCTCCCGCCTCTGACTCGAGGCAACTCGATCGTCAAGTTTGCTAAAAGAGACGACCAAGAATGATGTAGAGAATGAGTAGATGGCTTTGTCTCACTTCGTCCAAATCCGTGGACGATCGGTTAATGAAGTTGCCGAAGGAATCGGGTGATGGAATGAAATGGACTGTGAAATTCCATACACCGATAAAACCTATCATAATCTTTTCTAGCAAATGAAAACTCAAGTGAGAGAGTGAATGAGAGAGGAGGCCTTTCATTCATATATGAAGGAGGAGGGTGAGTGTAGGAGGAGATAAGGAGGTGACCATAAACCACCATCCTTATCATAATATGAACACATGAAAATATCAACATAAAGATCTTAACCAAAACAAGAATGTAATGAAACCAAAGCATGAATCACTAATAACACCTCATCAAGTAATAAATGCAACCAATTAGAACACAACACCAATTAGCCTAGTCACCTCATCTAGAATCTTCTAGAACACTGACTCATCTCAACTGAAGAAAAGATAAATCCGTCTTTAACCGAATGTTAAAAGACGGCTGATAGAAAACTGGAAACTGGCAACTTCCAAAAGTGATCCTGAAACGACTTTCAGGATAACCCCGAAACTGTATAAATATACCCGCATTTGTATTACGACCGAATACAAATGCAACTGAGACAAAGATATTATACCTACTCAATATAATACTCGGATCCGGCTTAAACCAAAGCCGACCAGTATTATCTGCCCGAAAAATAACACGTGCGTAAACGCACGTGCATTTTCCGAACCCTGCCATAAAACCATACGGCCTCTACAACGTTTCGCCCGAACTTGGGAAACTGCCTGTGGGGGACTCTAATGACTCGTCAGTACCCTGGCAGTGGGTTTAACCACAAACCGTCAGCGGCACTAGCTATGCGTAACGGCTGCCCATGGACTGACCTCAAGGGAGACCGATGAGCACACTCAAGGGAGGCCGATGAGCGAACTCATCCAGAAACCCTACTGAGCCTAACAGTGACAATGTATATACAGTCCGGTCCGTTCGTCTATGAGTATCGCATATCTGCCTAGGGGGCTAGCAACGTCAGACCCCCAATAGCAGTATAAGTCGTGTCGGAGTGAAGCCTCAATACACCCTGAGATACTACTGGAGTACCTACCAGTAAACCTCCTACCATGGCCATGGATTTGTGTAATGGCTCTCCTAGACACAGCACGATCTCGCCCCCAATACCGGGAGAGACGAATCCCCTGCCGATCCGCTCACGTGCCTCCATATGGCTCGGGACTGTACCCAAAAGCTACCTGTTTGCACGACTCCTTTGAGCCGTGGTAGGGTAGAAATCAAAGCACAGTAGGAACTCACACGAGACAAATGACGACCTCAGGTCGATGAACTAACCTGTACACATGTCACCAGGGAACTGCTATCTGACGGTAGATATAATACTAACTAGCAGATTCCCGGCGAGTCCTGTCCGGTGTACTCATAACCTAATGAGCACATGTATACATCTTAGGTGATCCAACTGACACCAGTGGCTTGTGAGACCGGCCACCGCCCCTCGTCGGGGTCTCGACTGTATACACTAGTCTACTCCGGAGTATCGATGCCCTGTCTCGAAACTCCCACGACTAGGGACCACAATTAAGGATATGCATATAAACTACCCAACTCTCACGTATATGATCGCCATCATACTGTTGGTAGTAAAGCAAGATTCTAAGGGCTCTATCAAAGTGTAACATGCAATCAGTCACCTGAACATGTACACGACTGATAAAGGCAAACCAGATAGCATACTATCATCTCGAGTAAGACTGTACTACCGGGATAGGTCCTCCGCAATCATTGCAATCACGTACCTGCGATCCAATAATTGACTATGAGGGCACTATCTCCAACAATCTCCCACTTGCACTCAAGGCTAATTATTGCGATGTCGACTACTCACAGCCCGTGTGAAACCGAACATCCAATTCCTCTACTAATCAGTTCACAAAGCCCGTTTGTAAAACTATTGTGTTCGAGAAATAGCCTCAGTGAGTGGATCCGCCTAGAAGTATCTTTCTATATCTCTCTTAATCTCAAGTTCGCGGAGAAAACCATCTCCCGAATTGAGTAGTACCTGTCTTAGAATATGTCTGGATATCTGATGGGACCTTAGTTCATAAATGAACTCCATATCCAAACTTCTTAGACTGAATCGATCACTGAACCTAATCAGTATCGGGCACCTTGCTTCCCACAGTATCCTCTTGGACCACCTGTCCATAATACTGTCCCTCTTCGTCAGAGGGAAAAACTATAACTCTGACAATCACTCTGTCAACCATGTCACCTTTGAAGCCTGGAATGATAATCGTCTCCCGAAGGAGGCTGCCGTCATCAAATCCGTAGAACATGTACTTATGTTCTAAAACTGCTTCCTTATGTTTCTCCAGGATTGGATTAATACAAACTTATTGCATCTAGTGCAAAAACAACATCTGGTGTGGTACTTGACATCTCATGATTGACTCAATTGCCTAAGCAAGTGATCTGCCAATCATGCACATCCCTCTCCCCTTTAGTCTATACGACACCTTTAGAGAGGGTGACTCCATCACCTGCAGGTACACCACCATGCTAGGAGTCAACTATTCCAAAAACCATTAGAATACTGTCAAAGTACCTACATTAGGAAACTACCCAAATCCAGATCTAAAACCATAGATCTAGAAACCAGAATGTCAAATATTATATCCATATCCTGTCTGGAGAAACAACTGTGTGACGACCACAGTACAGCCGATCGTAGTATAGGAATTTTACTTCCTACTCTGTGTATGTCATCCAGATACCATGACATCACACCCTACTACCTCCTTAACAGATCCATCCCCTATTCTGATTGAAGTCAAACCCATGACTGTCATATCAAAATTAGATGATCTATCTCCGCTATAACTGCTCTAGTCTATAAATAGACATAAGCTACTTGTCCACTATGCTTCCGATGCTCCCACTGACTACGACAACCCTCCTACCGGGTCTCATAGCCTGGAACAACAGTAGTGTCAAGTCTGGGTAGATAAGAACCTCCCTGTCACCGTCCTTGAGGCTACCGAAGTACCTCTCGGGTGTCTGAGGTTACCTACCATATCTGCGGAGTGGCTTATTGGAATGTCAAACCTGATTGAATATATAGGTCCTATTAAATTTTCCGTAATCGTTCGCGGTTCTGGAATCACTTCCAGTTCTACCATACTCCCACTACTGTTTTCTGAAAAAGATCCATTTTTACTAAAACTGTGGCAAGTCAAGAACAATATCACTATTGATCTTGCAAATGGTAGAATATCAACCCTCGTCATAGCCAGGGTCAACCCACAAACAGCCATTACAGAAACGTGCCCTGAGTTATCCAGAGTCTGGTTTTAAGCATAAGCTGGACAACTCCCCATACCTTAATTTCTTTTAAGGTACGATCCATTCTATATCCAATACAGAAACTTTGGCACTTATTTAATTGGAACCATATTCAAATCATGCAGCTGTCTCCAGTGCATATCAACTTAATGGAAAGAGGCTAATCAGCATTGCTCAACTTAGGAATCCATCCAATTATGAGTAACCTGAAAGAGAAAACTCGTTTCTCAAAACCATCACTATCATCTGAATACCAATCACAAGAATCTACATCTTCGATTTCTTTGAAGAATCCCGATACTTGTGACACCTGGTTCTCTACTTTATTCTTATACCCACAACTTCTCAAAACTTAGACCTTGTATTTCTACGAAACACTCGTCTAAATACTAGAGAAGTTATAAGTAAACAGAACATAGTACGAGGACCTACCCCTTTGTCCTGATGGACACTTGGACAACATACAATACTCTGTATAAGTCCGCTGAGTTAAACAATTCAAAACCTGTGTGTCGTAGGTAGAAAACTGTACCCTGGCGATTTCCTCAAATATCACCAATTACAACGAATTCCGATATAATGAGGATGATCACCTAATTCCCAATATCTTACTCCCACTCATCATCTGTAAAACCATACAGATATGAGAATGAAACCTGGTAAATACATACCCTTGGAGTAAGTGTCTAATCGGGAAAACAGTTTTTCCTTTAACAATGCACTGAAACATGAAAATGTTTCGTAGGGGTATCCTGGTATTCATAGCAATGCCTCTTCCATAATCCAATTCATAACTTCAACCGTATACTTTATTGCCGTCTCTCCAAATCCCTTTATTTGTCTTTAGTCTTTACCTTCTGTACACCATCGTTAGGCTAAATGGTTTTCTTCATTCCCTACCGTTCGGCACCAGCCTATGGTTTGGAAGAAGACTATCCAGTAAGCCTAATAGGTGTACCCTCCTAAACCAAGGAGTACTCGCATCTCGAGAGAAGGTGATGATAAAAGACAACTGAATAATACCTTATTCTTTTAAAAGTGAAATAGGAGTGGCGATGAAGTACGCGGTTTTGGTCGTGAATGATATCAGTCGCAATTTACTTTGCCCTCTTTCTAATCCCTTTATTTTGTCTTTACATATTACCTTCTGCACACCCTACTTAGGCTAATTGGTTTTCTTCATTCCCTACCTTTCGGCACCAGCCTATGGTTTGGAATAAGACTATCCAATAAGCGTAATAGGTGTACTCTCCTAAACCAAGGAGCCCTCGCAACCTGAGAGAAGGTGATAATAAAAGACAACTGAATAAACCAATTCTATTTCTCCTGAACCTGGATCCATCCTCGAAGAAGTCCCTTCGAGTTCGTATATAACCATACGATGGATCTATCCAATGGAAGTGGATATCCGTAGTAATACGGGTGTTCTGAGAAATTCAAAGGGTAAAAGAAGGAGTGGCAATGACTTATGCAACTCAGACAATCCAAAAGCCAGTATTTTAAGAAGGTTCGGTCAACTTGGTCCCTGAGTCATAGTCTAGGGTCGGTCAAAGGTCGCTGCCAAAGAGAGAGAGAGAGAAAAGAAACACTCTGCGTGCACTCTAACCTAGATCAGAATGGTCATCACTTTATCTAATCCGGAAACCTCCCACTGTCCTGTCAAATTCTCCTCCAAACTTAAAGAAGAATCAATCGGGATCACCCGAAGAGTAAACCAACTCATCAGTGGGAATCGGGATCCAACTCTCATCGCATGTTAACGTGATGGAATGCATCCACGTTATTCATACTCCAGAAGGTATGCGCATACTTGGCAAGTTTCAGTTTCTTTAGAAACTCCCGATATCTTTTTCTTGCCCCATGCTCTTATGACCTTGGCGAAAGTCAACAAATCATAAGTCACATGTCAAGTTCTGCCCGTCATTATCTTGTTAATTTGAATCCACCCGTACATACCCTTGACGAAAGCCAACAAGGTAATACGACTGTCCCAAACCAACTCATCTATCTATGCAACAAATGAATACCCAGTAGCTACCAAACACTATGCCTTGACGAAAGCCAACAAACATAGCTTGAATACTACTGACCATCCATAAGAAACGACGGAGGGCTACGACTGGTTTTTGGCGAAAAACCTTTAACGTAGTGAACTTGATATCGCTGAAGGAACCTGATAGCTTTTTATAAAAATATAGTGGCGAAAACCTTTTGCTAAAGAGGTCATTCCCGGTGAAGGGATCTCGGCTCTTTCCTCATGGAATGAGGTGCAGGATATTCCACTGAATACCGCTATGCAAAGCAACTTGTAATCGACTATAGTGAAGTTATTACTCTGACGCAAACTTCTGTCCAAGGGGTCTTTCCCGGTGAAGGGATATCAGCCCTTGCCTCGTCGAATGAGGTGCTGGATATTCACACCGAATACCGCTATGCATAACAAAAAGAAACGTCTTTGTAATAACACCTTTTTAAAATTGTTCCAACAACTCAAACAGGTTTGTTTTACTTTGCATTGATCAGAATCAACGCAGTCCCATCAATCAATCACACCAGAAAAGAACGAAAATAAAATGTACGTATATGCCATCCGCATTCGTCACTGGGTCCCGTCATCACCCGTTAGGTTACTTAACTAACGACAGAGCGGGAACTGGACTAGCGCGGGTGTAAAACATATACAACATCTAATAGTATATAAACCAATATACAATAATCGCTCCAGGCGTGATAGTATGCAACATTACAGAAAAGTAATAAGCATCACAGAACAATACAGATAATCTGGGATCCTCGAGTTTCACAGAGCCGCTGCTGAAACTCGACGTTCCCCTGTCGTGTGGATAGCCTGTGCAATGAAACCTAGACCCCTACGGGTGCGACAAGTTACCCGCCAAAACCTGAAGCGAGGTAGTCCCCACAGCATAGTGAATGGAACACCCGGCACTTCACGGAATCCGGTAAATTGAGCACCCCTCCTTGGGTCAACCTGTACCCCCTACGAGTGCGGCGAATAGTCTGCCAATTCTGAAGTGGGGCCCCTCTGCCTCTCAAAGTCATGAGATGCGGACCCGTTGCTTTCCCGAACCCGGCTATCCGTGCACTCCGTCGCGGGGTAAAACCTAGTACAGTAATGAAAAATAGTACAATAGGTACATCGACCGCAACCTGGTCGTGTCCCAAAAGAATATTATACAACAGGCAGTGACGGCTGTCCACAAGTTGGACGCTCGCCCCGCAATATCAAATGTACAAATAAACTCAAACTGTACTATCATTGCACACTGCTATCCACCACGACAAATCCGCAACATCACAGCACAACACAGAACATCAACGCGAATGTCACGTTCGCAAACCCGTCTAAAAGAACTATAGCAATCAGACGCGGTTTACCGATCAAATGACATTCCCGGTCGGAGATATAATGTAAGCACTGTAAACTAACGTGTTTAAATTTCGATCGACCAAAGACCAAATATCAAAAAGTGGGCCCCACTGTTTACTGGTGAACAGTAACAAAATCTGGGCCAAAACGATATTTATCAAAAACCCCAAAATCCATCACAGAACCCACTGACAAAATTTGGAAGCACGTGCTCCCCACGTGGCCGCGGATGCGCGGCCAAACCATGGGTTTGGCCGCGTTTCCGCGGCTGCTTGGAGGAATCACGACCCCAAATTTTGTCGTGGCTCTTAAAAACGCCTGCACAGATTTTTAAGACATCCAGAAATAAATTTTGAGACCGTTTAAAATTAACAGAAACTGTCGGGCTAGGATTTTGCCGTTTTTGATTTTCGGTTCGATCGATGTTTTGAACGCGATAGCACAAGTTAGTATAGCAAAATGGTGAGGCTTTGATACCACTGTAAGTCTACGTTAGCGCTCCGGCAGTCTACAGACGCCAAATGCGGAACAAAAAACTTTTAACTGGCGCTATCGTATACTTTAACCCGGATCTGCCATTATTGCTAAACTAACAAACTGTAAAGAGTGTAGAAAAGGTATACCGAACGATCCGAGTCCTTCGTTCTTCAACCATCATCCCACGCTCCGTTGCGGCTGCTCCGATCTCGTCGATCTCCGATTTCCTCGTCGAGGTGGCACCACATGATCGATTCTTTAAACGGGCTCCCGCCTCTGACTCGAGGCAACTCGATCGTCAAGTTTGCTAAAAGAGACGACCAAGAATGATGTAGAGAATGAGTAGATGACTTTGTCTCACTTCGTCCAAATCCGTGGACGATCGGTTAATGAAGTTGCCGAAGGAATCGGGTGATGGAATGAAATGGACTGTGAAATTCCATACACCGATAAAACCTATCATAATCTTTTCTAGCAAATGATAACTCAAGTGAGAGAGTGAATGAGAGAGGAGGCCTTTCATTCATATATGAAGGAGGAGGGTGAGTGTAGGAGGAGATAAGGAGGTGACCATAAACCACCATCCTTATCATAATATGAACACATGAAAATATCAACATAAAGATCTTAACCAAAACAAGAATGTAATGAAACCAAAGCATGAATCACTAATAACACCTCATCAAGTAATAAATGCAACCAATTAGAACACAACACCAATTAGCCTAGTCACCTCATCTAGAATCTTCTAGAACACTGACTCACCTCAACTGAAGAAAAGATAAATCCGTCTTTAACCGAATGTTAAAAGACGGTGATAGAAAACTGGAAACTGGCAACTTCCAAAAGTGATCCTGAAACGACTTTCAGGATAACCCCGAAACTGTATAAATATACCCGCATTTGTATTACGACCGAATACAAATGCAACTGAGACAAAGATATTATACCTACTCAATATAATACTCGGATCTGGCTTAAACCAAAGCCGACCAGTATTATCTGCCCGAAAAATAACACGTGCGTAAACGCACGTGCATTTTCCGAACCCTGCCATAAAACCATACGGCCTCTACAACGTTTCGCCCGAACTTGGGAAACTGCCTGTGGGGGACTCTAATGACTCGTCAGTACCCTGGCAGTGGGTTTAACCACAAACCGTCAGCGGCACTAGCTATGCCTAACGGCTGCCCATGGACTGACCTCAAGGGAGACCGATGAGCACACTCAAGGGAGGCCGATGAGCGAACTCATCCAGAAACCCTACTGAGCCTAACAGTGACAATGTATATACAGTCCGGTCCGTTCGTCTATGAGTATCACATATCTGCCTAGGGGGCTAGCAACGTCAGGCCCCCAATAGCAGTATAAGTCGTGTCGGAGTGAAGCCTCAATACACCCTGAGATACTATTGGAGTACCTACCAGTAAATCTCCTACCATGGCCATGGATTTGTGTAATGGCTCTCCTAGACACAGCACGATCTCGCCCCCAATACCGGGAGAGACGAATCCCCTGCCGATCCGCTCACGTGCCTCCATATGGCTCGGGACTGTACCCAAAAGCTACCTGTTTGCACGACTCCTTTGAGCCGTGGTAGGGTAGAAATCAAAGCACAGTGGGAACTCACACGAGACAAATGACGACCTCAGGTCGATGAACTAACCTGTACACATGTCACCAGGGAACTGCTATCTGACGGTAGATATAATACTAACTAGCAGATTCCCGGCGAGTCCTGTCCGGTGTACTCATAACCTAATGAGCACCTGTATACATCTTAGGTGATCCAACTGACACCAGTGGCTTGTGAGACCGGCCACCGCCCCTCGTCGGGGTCTCGACTGTATACACTAGTCTACTCCGGAGTATCGATGCCCTGTCTCGAAACTCCCACGACTAGGGACCACAATTAAGGATATGCATATAAACTACCCAACTCTCACGTATATGATCGCCATCATACTGTTGGTAGTAAAGCAAGATCCTAAGGGCTCTATCAAAGTGTAACATGCAATCAGTCACCTGAACATGTACACGACTGATAAAGGCAAACCAGATAGCATACTATCATCTCGAGTAAGACTGTACTACCGGGATAGGTCCTCCGCAATCATTGCAATCACGTACATGCGATCCAATAATTGACTATGAGGGCACTATCTCCAACAGGAAGCTCAGGAGCGAACGAACGACCTTTTAGCTGAAGGATTAGGAAGGCAAATGGCTCAAGCGCCAGCGAAGACCTCCAATCATATGGGGACCTCTGTTAAACAAAGAAAAGAGGTGAAGATGAAGCGCCCATTTGTTCCTCAGCAACGGAAGCAGCGGGGAACTCAATGTTGTGGACACTGTAAGAAGCCAGGACATCTTTAGAGAGACTGTCGCAGCGCCAAAGGGCAGTGCCTGATTTGCGGATCCAACGAAAATCTTGTCAATGGTTGCCCTAAAAGGAAGGAGCTAAAAGGAGGAGATTCATCCACACTCTCCACTCCTGCTAAGTGACTTGGTTATTTCGTAGTTCGAGTTTCGAGGATAGTACGTGCCCAGCGCAGGATTCTACTCGCTTGACGAGAATGCAGCGGTCTAGATATCAAAGAAGAATTATCACCTTTTCTGCTTTCAATAAAAATATTGTCACTCTTTTGTAAATATTTCCTTTCGTTTAAAATCTTGTATCCGTTGAACTTTTAGTTGAATGCAATAAAATTCTGAGTTGTGATGTATGTATCGTCCCCTTGCCACTCATTTTTCTTATACTACTTATTGCATCAGTACTCTAAATTTGTATTTTCAGTCCTTACCTACCGCATATTTTTCTTGTGCTCCGTATCCTTGATTATTTTCTTGGTGTGTTCCACTGTCTAATCATGACTCTTCCTTTTCAGGCCATGGCCCACCCTGGAGTAGCGCCGCCTCTAGATGAGGACACACGGTCATGCGTTTCCTTGGACTGCATGCTGGTGAGTTCAGATGACGAGATCAACGGTCCACAGGTTATTTTCGGAAACAGCGATTCCGAGGATGAGGGAGCCGCAGCCCTAGAAGTCGACATGATCAGCGACTCTGACAACGAAGAAAAGGACCCCGAAGAGGAACCGATAGGGGAAGATCCCACGGAGGACTCGATAGAAGAAAATCCAGGAGAGAAAGACCTTGAGGATAATCCAGTGGAAGGAAATCCCGTGGAAGAAGATCCAGAAGAGGCGAATCACGAGGAAGCATACCACGATGAAGAAGCTCCAACCGAGGCAGAAGGACCAGAAGAAGAAGAAGACCCCGCGGCAGAAGAACCTCCAGTGGCAATCCCTACGAGGCGCTATGGAAATAGACACCCCTATCTTAGCGCGCGAGCTTACCGTAACTTGCTGAACTTCCATAGAGATTTATCTTTTGTTGCCTCTGGCCAAATAAATCTATGTATAGATTAGGGCCACCTTTTATCATTCGAGAGTGCCTTGTTTGAAATTTTTCTGGAATAATAATAAAATTTCTGAGTTCGCTAATCTTTTGATTTTTGATTCGCATGATACAATGACCGTCTTCCCTCCCTAATAAATTTCTTTCCCTTCTAGGATTCATTACTGTTCATCCTGTGCTGACCCGACCCCAGCCTCTTCGACATTGAGATTGAAGTACCATTTTCCGACTTTTTGAATGGACCTTACTCCATTGTGATCCCTACCCTGGCTAACCCCTATACATTATAGTGCTATCTCCTATTACCATAATTACATTCAGTGACATCGTTATTAGAAATTAGTTTTCACTATTTTGTGTTTACAAAAAAAAAAATTGCGTGTTATCAACTACTTCCTTTTTACTTATTCTGAATACCTTACTATTTGTCCCATTTTCAGTAGCGCAAATTTATGTCGCACATACTATTTTTCTTATTTCACCATATGGGTTTTCTCTAGTTATTTCAAACTGATTGATCGATATATCTATTCTAAAATATTTTGACTTATCGGCAAATCCTTCACTATTGTTTATTATTGTTGTTTCATTTTCCGGTATTGTGCATATAGTTTATCATTATAGATGGATCTGCCTTGTGCTTACTTAGGCCCATTCTTTGAGTTATGTTATTTCTTATACGTATATAGACCTTAGATTTTATCTAGCTGCTTCTACGTAGATCACTATATAGTAGTATTTGATTTTGTGGCTTCTCGCATACTATTTATAGCTTATCGTTTATTTTAAATTTCGAGGACGAAATTTTATATAAGTGGGGTATGATGTAATACCCAGTCCCTTTTTAATTATTTTCGTATTTTTAAACAAGATTACATATTTTATTTACTTAAATATTTCTATTTTTCCCAATTATTTTTCATCAAATTTTCCTAACCCTAACTATTAAACCCTAAACCCCTATATATTTATTTTCCCAAATTCTTCCTAATCCATTAACCCAAACCCTTTCTTCCAAACCCCTACTCCCTCTCCTTCTCACTTTTACTTTATTTCTGGCCCATGAACCCCAGCCCAAACCCAGCTCCCTCACCCGACCCGCTTCCCCTTCTTCCTCTCTCTACCCAAGCTCCTGCCCGAGCTCCCCAACTCACCTCCCTCTCCTACATCTCTACAACCTACCGCCATTTCCTCGCCGGAGCTCCAACCTCATCGCCGACGACCACTACCAGAACCATCGAGCACCCGAGCCACCACCGTCGAAGAACCCCTCCACGACCGACTGCCACCTCCTGCACACTCGAGCCCTATTTCACAGTCAAGCCCCCGGCATTTCGTCGAACACTTACATCGACCGCAATCGCCGCTATTCTAGCCACCGGCATCGCCGTCCAAGCCATCGCCACCGTCATTGTGCCTATCGCCGCAGTCGACGCAGAAGCCGTCGCAATGTCAGCACACGTCAGTCGCACCCACCGAGCCATCGAGTCCAAAAATCAAGCTCCACCGAGGCCAACCTTCGTCGTGCTCGAGTCATGAACGAGCCGCTGCAGTAGCCGTGGTTCTCCACTGTGCCGTTCGCTGCTGTCCTGTCACCGATCGTCGTCATCAGGAAAGTATAGTACTTGCTTCATGCTATTAGTTCGTAGTTAATTCAGTTTAGAATTAATATTGTAGATATATATTTCGTGCGAGCCTATACGGTACAAGTGTTTGGTTTGGAACTTAAGGTAAAAACATAAGTTTAAATGGCGGAACTTGTGATCCTTGGACCCGTCTACTGTTTACCGATGTGCCGTAGGAATTTGGTTGAAAACCACGGTCGTTTCACCTATGAAATGTTAATCTCAATAATCATTACGAAACCTGAATTTCCTGAACATGCTAGACTGTTAAATTCACATTAAATCTTTTATGAATTGGATTTTGGCGTTCCATGGCTCGTATCGAATCCAACGGAATAATCTACAGAACCCTATAATTGAATATCTAAAGTTGAACTAGTTACGATAGAGAAAACTGCGGTGAATCACGATTCTGGACTGCAGTCCAGAGCGGTAATTCCAGATAACCCCTATTTTTAACTTACCGTTTTTCCTTGATCAAATGCGGAAATGTGCGGAACCCTATATCGTTACGTAGAATAGTGAGTTAGCTTTCTTACTCTACTGGTTTCACTAGATTCCTGTTCTGTATGATATTTTTAACACATTTTATAATGTCGACGCGTCTAGCTGAATTCTGCAGTGACAGATTTTACTCATCAACCTAAACCTGGCCATAACTCCCTGTAGACATAGGATATTCCTGATCCGCCAATTGCGTTGGAAACTTAACTGATAATCCTAAATATTGTTCGACAATAGCGTCGCCTAATTACTATCCCAACTGGGATTAAAATCCATTACAAAACGGACTTCATATTCTGAAATTGGATTTCCAGCAGTGAACACTTAAATTGAAATGGCCGTATCTAGCAAACCTGAAACCCGATTGGCGCGAAACCAATTTTGATGGATAGATAATTAAACATACTACTTACCCTTTTACATTGTTTCGTTTAATTTTGCATGTATGATTTATTGTGAATTATGCAACTGTTCGGACACTGACTGATGATATCTTATTCATACCGTAATTATTGTATTCTCATCATATCATGTAAAGCTCATATGCATTGGTAGCCTAGTGGTCGTTTACATTACCCAGTGTTAGATATTAGTATTCTGATGGTGACAAGTACGTAGTGATAAAGTGTGAATGAATAAGTGAAAGTGACATGTACTAGTACACAATCAGTGGACCCTATTGATTTATTGCATTGTCGACATCTATGGGACATGTATAAGTGTAACTATAATTGGTATGAGACGATTATGGAAGCACTTATATGGGTGTCATAGGTAAGGCACCAAACACTGTCCATTTATCTGGGGTATCAGTCGAGATATGCTTGATGGAGATCCTGTCTTCAGTTCTCGCGTAGACTTGTCATAGACCGACTGGTATTTGTGTAACACCCGAGTTTATTTATACCAATTCCAGTCTCCGTATTTACTTATCTATGGTCTATTCCTGATTTAGCGTGTTTGGGGTGCGAATGGTATTTTATATATTACTAGGCATTTGACCCGACCCGCTTGCTTGAACCTGTTTAACTCTTATTTATAGTTTACCTTGGCTTGTTGCATGGACTAGTGCATCTCATAATTTAGTATATACTGGTATTTTCTCTAGTATCGCATCTGTTGCTTATAACAATTTAAATCATGTAAAATAAATTAAAATTGCATTTCATGGCCTGCCTGATACCCCTAACCCTGTGATAGCATCCCTGCATCATGTTCTCGTTCCGTTCAGTGGAACGGACGTGTTTGGATGGCTACGCGCACGAGCGTGCGTTCGTTCTTTGGGGTATACTTTTATTACTTAATCCTTCATTTTTTTAGTTTTTGGAACTTACAAATAAATTTCATACTTTAAATCCAAATTTTTGGACCCGACCCTGGCACGTTTTGAACTACATTTGTAATTACTGGGAAAATCTGAATTTTTGCTTAATACTTTATAATGGTAAAAGATTTCCTTTAACAGTTTAAAATCTTCTCTGAACCAACAAATATTTTAATCTATGAAATCTTTCCTGAACACTCTTTTCTCTCTCCTGCTGCTCCACCAATCAGCCCTCCTTTCTTTCGAGTGGTGGCCCCCACGAGATCTCTTCTACCTTTTCTCATATATTTTCTTCTACCTTTTCTCATATATTTTCTTCAACCAATCAATAAACCCCTTATATATTACTGGGGTCCACCGTCTCTCCCTCTCTTTCTTTCTCCTTCTCTTTCCCCCGAGCGCACTCTCTCTCTCCTTTCTCTTTCTCTCTCCTCTCGCAGCCACTCTCTCACCTCTCGCGAACACTATTCATTCCTCGACTCTGGTCACCGCTCGCGCGGTCGCTTCACCTCCCTCCTATTTCTTCTCCTCTCTTTTCTTTTAAACCCCGAGCCACGAGAATCCATGCACCCTCTGTTTTCCTCGAACCCTAACCCTAGAAACCCTTCACCTCGTCACCAATCCCCTTCAGCCAAGCCTCCTCCCCTCCTCGCCATCTTCTTCTTCTTCTTATTTCTTCTCCCCGAGTCTCCCCTACACAGCCCCTGCACACACCCAACTCGACCCCAGGACCCACCTTCCCATCGCCTCCGACCATCTCTCGTCGCCGTCACCTCCCCTTTCCACATCTTCTCTCCCTCTCCTCTGTTCTCTTCTCCCTCATCAAACCTGTGCACCCAGCAACGAAACAACATCAAACCCTAGCCTTCAAGAACCGCAGCCACCACCTTTCGCCGGCAGACCCCACGCCGGCAAACCCTCGTCGTCATCGCCCTTGCCGACTCCCCTGGGATCCCAAGGCACCTATCCACTGTAAGACTTTTTCTTCTTCTTTCATAATTTCCTTTTTAAAAGAGAGATGTTCACTGTTCTTTGATTCGCCGGAATCTGGCCGTGCCGTCGACGATCTCGACGATCCAGCGAGGACATCTGACCCGTGTGATCCCACTGTTCGTTGTTTGGACTCATTCCGTGTACCGTGCGTGCGTCGCGACTTTTCCCGTCGGCACGTGACGTTCCGTTTGCCGTTTCTTGATCCGTCGAGGCAAGTTAATCTTGCTACATGCTATTTAAATCAGTATATACCTATTCTAATATATATAATACTTGTAGTTTAAATCTAGTACCCCATGTATCGCTTTATAACATTTCGATGTCCCGTTTATAACATTTTAGATCTAGAACATGGAAACTTATCTCGTTGCAAACTAGACTACGTTATACTGCATCCATACCAATATTTATATCACGCATTGCTTAGTTGTACAACCCATGTTACCATTTTATAGTCTTATAACTTCGGATACCAGTTTGCATCCATTTCATTTAGAATATATATAATTGTGTCCATAGATCACTTGAATTTATAACACTGTAATATTGACACCCCATGTTTTATAAATTGCCCCCTTTTTAGTTGGGAACTATAAACGTAACCACGTTTAATTTTTAAATCACATAATAACTGGTTGAATAATCTATGGTACCCTTTTACAGTTTTACTCTATTGGACACCCATGTGCATCTAACCTGTTTTACATATAAGATTGTATCCCTAGGCCATTCAATAACTGTTAATGAGATTGTAGGATTACATCTTCATTTAAGTGTATAATACTAATGTTGAAGCTATAACTCTAACCCTAATCGATGACCATACATTCTTATAGTTAGTCGATACCTGTGTGCATATCATCTTACATGTGCCAGTTTATTGTTCTGATAATACTCATGCTTGTTCTGTATACCATGTTTATGCTAGCTTGATTATGAGCACCCACGTGACATCTTGTGCACCCTGACATGACTTGTTACACCTATTACTTGACACGACATGGTACCGTACGACTCTTGATATGACATGACACTTATATACACTACCCGGCTTGACCTGACGTACCACGGCTTTACCTGTTACCTGATCTTGCGTCTAATGCCAACAAACCTGTCATGTAGTCCTTATGGACCGTTCCTGTTGTCTATCCAGACAAACCTGCACCTACCTGATCCCGAGTTGGCATTAGCTCTTGTTTATTTAATACCTGACTTAAACATATAACCTGGGGGTATGGGGAAATCAAGGATGAAACCTGACTTGTAACTCGGCAGTGTGCTACCTTTACTAATCAGTTTTAGAGGCTGGGGCCAGCCTTGGGATGATGCTGCTGACATCATCCATCGTTATCCATTACCTTTTAGAGGCTAGGCCAGCCTTGGGATGATGCCATGGACATCATTCATCTTTACCCTTTTCCTTTAGTGCCTAGCGGCATGTCTCGGTTTCAGCCCGAGAATCTTCACCGTGATCCCGGGCACGTACGTGATACTATTGAGTTACATCGACGATTCATCAAATTGATTTCAAAGACTTGAGAGTAGATAACCAACAGACCGGTTTAGTTTACTCACTGCACGTTACCTTTCACTGCCCTGATTTAGATTGCGTTACACCTGCTTTACTATTTATGATTATACTTGCATGTCTTGCTACCCTGTTTACATATTGTTGCTTGATGTTATGACGCGTTGACGTCTGGGTTTTGCATGGCCCAGATCCTTATACCTTTGTTGCAGACTGATCAGGAGTATTGCCGCTGCTAGACCGAGCGGTGAAGATCCTGTTGGTATGCAGTTTTTCTTTCCATGTGTTTCATTTATCGTATCTTTTGCTTCCGCATATTATCATTTCTTGACTCATTTATTCTGGCTCATGGACATGTACTAGATAGTTTAGTTTACTTTCATGTTCTTGATATCTCTACAGCCGTAATGTGACTGTGGAAGGATTTTTCCTATCCACAGGTAGCATGGTTGACTATGTCACGTGCCTATCTTAGCGTACTCTGGGAAGCGGGGCGTGACAATTTGAGTTTATGGTTGGCGTTTGATGTAGACCACGGGGTGTGGGGTAGTTTGAGTGTGAGTTCAACGGAATCTCGGGAGTCTCATTGCCGGCATACACAGCGATTCTGGAGTTATATGGGTGATATTACTGATTATTAGCGAGCGACTCGGGCCCGTGTTCCCTTGCCCTTGACCTTTGGGTGGGGGATACTCACGAGTGGTTGACTCTCACACTTGAACTGACGATAGGATTTAGCGACCTGGATAGCGAGACTTAGAGACTGATGGGTTTAGTGACATGTATTGATTACTGATTCAATATACCTGCCATACTGTTTACCGTTTTAATGTTTACCTGTACTGGCTATTTCATGCTCATGTTATTACTCCATGCTTACTGTTTCACGTTCGTCACCATTGCATGTGTTTATATTGTATTTATATATATATTGCTATTGTGTCGCTCTGACGACCTGAGTATGCATGCTCAGAGTGAGAAGTGGATTTAGCTCGGACCAGGACCTGACGTATCCCGAGGACATTGCGGATATCTTGATCAGCGACTCAACGCTATCTTTCCTTGACCTCTATCTGGTTAGTTTTGTATCAGTTTTGATTTAGTGACTGCATTTCTCATTACCTGTGCATTGATTACTGAATACCACGTAGTGCTAGAAACCGAAGTGCGACTACGACATGATTTTTCCTTGACCGTATGAGCATGGCTGGCCTTGCCAACCCCTTGTATTCTGTATTTTGGGAAGTAGGGCGTGACATATTTTTTAGTTAAGAGGCACAGGAAAAATTACTGAGGCTGAACTCAGGACCCTTAAGCCCATGAAATGAGTTATCAACTAGCCAGCGGATATTAAACCATCAGCTAACCTATATATATATATATATATATATATATATATATATATATGAAACGAGTTATCAACTAGCCAGCGGATATTAAACCATCAGCTAACCTATTATATAGCCTAATGCGACCGTCAAATGGACGATCCGCTCCGGCCACATTGTCCTGCACGTAAAGTGATCTGTGTATAAAATTTTAATCACTTTGACACTATCTATGTCTTCGATCGATTGTCTCTAATATATGACATTTTTATTGTGTTTAACAGCCATCCATTTTTTAAATGGTTGATCCATCACTAGTCATGCGTTATATTGATCAAAATTTCATACACATATATCGCTCCATGTGTGGAATAAGGTGGCTGGAGCGGGCTGTCGATTTTACAGTCGGATTGGGCTATGCAATAAGCGAGCTGACGGTTTAATATCAACTAACTAGTTGATAACTAGTTCCCCCTCATTCTCTCTCCCTCTCTCACACACACACACAAAAAAAAACACAAACACACACACACACACACATATGAGAATAATGGAGGAAAGAGGCAATGTGAGAGAATTTCCTCCTATGGCGTCGGAAAAATAGAACCTCTGCCATTTTTTCCGACGATTGGCATCCATCATTATCGTCGTTATCATTTAAGATGTACATACACCAAATTTCGTGTGATCCCACCGCTTTTTCGCCGTTGAATTAGCAATGTAAATAGTTCTATTGTTGTAAATCATTAATTTTGCACCAACTAAATCAACGGTGAAAAAATGATATAATCACATGAAATTTGGTGTATCCACATCTTAGATGATAAAGATGGAAGTGATGTATGCCGATCGTCGAAAAAATTCATGGAGCATGTATTTTTCCGACGCCATAGAAGGAAATTCTCTTCTATGGCACCTTTCTTGCATTAACCTCTCTCTCTCTATATATATATAAAATTTTGATAAATATTTATAAAAGAGCCCATTTAACTAAATACGTCTTTGTCGTTAAAACCAGTGCCTAAAACCCAAAACCGCTAGAAATAACGGTTAGAGGGTGTAAAAAAATTGGGTTTACACTTGGCTTTAAAATAATCTAGCTGTTGTTCTTGTTAACTTGGAACAAATTTAGCGGCACGTGCTTTCTCTTCTCCATAATCAGCCACCTCTAACAGCAAAAAGAAATTTAGTGAAGTAACAAAACGGTTAACGGAGTAGGTGAAGTATCAAAACGGTTAACGGGGTAATTTTAGAAGTCGTTCTTATGAAGATCAATGATCTTGGGAAGTCATGTACCAAGAAAATCAAACCCTAAATTAAAATGAATAATTGAAAAGATCATTTTAAGGAAATGCAAAGGGGACCGTTCAATCCTCCCCCAACTGTCTCCAGCTGTCAAGGCCCCACCGAACCAACGGCCAGATTTGCCCCCCTCCCTATTATCACCTGCATACAATCGATGCCGACGGTCGTGCTATCAATCAGGCAAGTATGTACGGACCGACGTGGCGTCCTACTTGGCGGAACCTGCCAGCTGTAACCGCGTCGTACGGCGGAGGACCACGTCACCATCTCCTCCTCACTTGGGGAGGGGAATCCCATGGGCCGTCGTCACGAGGGGGAGGGGGCGTGAGCGAGGGCATCGAATCACGTGAGAGGACGGGGGGTGCAAGGATCCCGAGGAGAATCCACGCCACCGCCTCTCCGCGCACGTGCCCGCTCGTGTCCGCAATAACTCTCCCTTCATGTGATGTTTCAATTAATTAAATCAAACCATTAAGATTAATTATCATTAATGATCATGCTTTATCAACTGCTGCTCCACTGAGGGAGCAGGATAAGGATTAGGTTGTTGCCGCGAGGCATCAGAAGAGGCTGCCGGTGAGGGGGTGGTGGGGCCCAGCGAGGAGTGGGGAGGAAGCGTGACCACCGGCGAGGACCACCGCGGCACATGCTTGGTGTCAGGGGAGCTGGTGTGGTGCCCGGCCGACATATGGAAAGGAGAATGACCATACACGTGTGGACAAATTGACGGGGCCCACGTGGCAGCAGGAGGCGAAGTTGGGTGTGTGGGCCCCTACAGCTATGGAGGGCCTTGTTCAAAGTTCACGAAGGTTCATCGTTTGGTTCATAATGCGAAACTTTAGCAAAACATAAGAATTATTCATTTAATGTATTAGAACTAACTAATCGACACTTATCACACTTGACAGCTAACCATATATTTCATTATCACACTTATAAACTACAAAAGCGATGCTTTTTATCATAAGTGAATTTGAATTCTATTTATTTTTCTATTTATTTTTCTAATTTTATACGTGAGAAGATGCAAATATTGATTTTTCTTGATTTTAGGAAACAATTCTTGAGAAATTAATTTATAAACTATTTTCTAGTTAAAAATATATTTTTAGCAATACAGTTGGGCCCCTCCAAGATCGAATTCCTGATAGTCATTCACATGTGAGTGCGATCTAAACCTAGCTCGTAGCCTCGTACTGGTATTTTACATATGCGATTCATGGAAAATGTTTGCAGTGTGTGTGAAAAGAGGAAAAAAAACTTATTTTTATAGAGCATAAATTTAAAAGTACTACATTGATATTATTATTGTTTATTATAAAGATAGCATAATAAATAATATCGATTTTTTGATATAATATAAATGATTTTTTATTTAGGTATGTAAGAACCTCATTATTTTTTATACTATTCTCAGAAAAATTCAATAAATATAATTTGTATGCATCTTTCCATATTGGAAATGGGTTGTTACTCCTTTTATGAATAATTTTAAAAGAATTTTTTAATGGGAAGAGAGGATTTTTTTTTAATTGTGGGGAGGGAGGGGGGGGGGGGGGGGTTGTTTGATTATTTGAAAATTTAAATTTGGATTGATAACAGTGGATATTAAAATATTACCCCATAAATTCTCATGAAAGTAGAGGTCATCCAAATCTATATAAAAATACAAAATCAATTTAAACCTCAAAAAAGTTTGCATTAAAAGAAATAGTTAATTTGAACTTGCCATGCCTGTGGATAAGTAGTTAAAGATTATATGTGTATGATTAATCCATATATATTACGGATGTCTTGCTAATTAAAATATTTTGATAGCGAAGTAGAAAGAAAGATGCTATAGAAAAGTATAAAATAATCATCAAATTTTTTTCTTTTGGGTTTGAAATTTGAATTAAGATAGCTTTATATATTATTCCAACTATTTTTGAATTTGAAACCAACCAACTTCTCTGCTCCTTTTCTTTTAATTCTATTAATAACTTGATGATGTGCCATACTTAGAGGTTAAGAATGAAATGAACATACAAAACAATTTCGAGCATTCCTACCAAAATAAAAAAAATTCTACATGGCTTTTTCTTGATTTAAATAAAAATTCTATTCCGCATTTCCAATTGATCTTAAGAGACACCACAAATCAAAAAAAAGATTTGCTTTATAAGAATGGAGATATAGATTTTTGTTATGGATGAATTTCAATAGACCGTTAAAGGGACATGAAGAGCGAATCACATAAACAAGATACAAAACTTGCTGCCTCTTTTATATATACACGTGTTGTTAAAACCGAACATATGATCCATATTAAAAAAAATTCCAACAACTAACTTCTAATCCTCTCTTGTACAAATTAGTAAGATAATTAATTTTGAGAAATGGGATAATAGTTGTTCAATTAATTTGGAGAAAAACAAATAATGAAGAAGCAATAAGTATATAGTAGGTTTGTGGTAGTAGAAGGTGGTACAGATAGGCTTTTGTAGTAGATTTCTTAAATGAAATATGAAAGGAGATTAGAACATAAATGAATTAAGCTATAGCTGGCCTGCTGATTGATGAAATCGGACGAGCGTTGAAGGGCATATCCGGAAAATCATCCTTTTTGTAAGATAAGAATGCATTAAATTTGTTGTAAATAAAAATTTATACCTAAAACAATTTACGAGGAGATAAATCAAAACTATTACAATAGAGGAGAAATCTCTAAACCTTATTAATCTCAAAAAACTTTTCTCACTGATAGATAATAATCTTTCTCTCAATTACAAACTTTGAACGAGTACTTTTTAAATAGTTAATACATGATAAAACTAAACCTTCTCAAACTGATTTTACACTCATCTCTAATTTAAAACTCAAACCGACTCAATTTAATTTGATTAACTATCTAAATTTAAAACTTAAATTTAATTTAATCTAAGAATTGAATTTTTATTTCCAACGGCATCTCTTAATTCAATTCTTCCATGAATACACATTGAGCAACACTTGAAGATCTTTCTCGCTACATCTTGAATTTTACTTGCTTGCTTTTGAAATAATCCTTGGAGGAGGGAGGGGGGGGGGAGGGGGGGGGGGTTGAATAAGATTACACTAACAAAACCCACAAAAAATTCTACTTGTAAGATAAAAGGAAACACAAATATAGTACAAGATAATATGCAAGTAAGAGATGGTAAGAGAGAAATAAAACGCAAACACAAGCGATTTAGAAAGGTTCGGGAGATCTCCTAGTTCTCTTTCTTTAGAAGAACTTAATCACGTCTCCACCAAGACAAATATATTGCACTCTGCAACAACACGTCACTCGATACATGAGTGACTCTTTTTACAACACTTCTCCTCACTTACAAAAACTCTTCTGCGCTCAAGAGATTTCATACAAAGAGAGAAGAAGAAAATTACAATTCAAGATACACTCTCAAGAGTTTACAATTCAAGCTCTAGAATATTTCAAAAGAGTATTAGATTTGCAATTAAACCTCAAGTGTTTTTTTTTGATGGATGAGAATGAACTCAAAAAATGAATGCAATTTTTAGAATAGTTGTTATGTAATAACAACACAAGAATCCCTTTTAAACCCTACACAAAAATCAAACAAGTACATGCTTTTATTACACCTCAGGCAGAAGAACAGACGTCTGAAGGCCAAACTGACAGACGTTTGAAGGCAAAATAAAACTAGCCGTTATAGTATTAAATGTACGTAACAATAATATTTTTTTTAAAAAATGGCTTCAGACGTCGTCGTCGCGAGCTTCAGATGTTTGCCGTGGTTTTCAAATATGGCCAATTAAAATACAGAAAACAACCAGACGTTTGAAGAACAAGTGACACACGTATGAAAAATAAAAGATTTTCAAAGTTATTAACGTTTGTGCCAATAAGGTTTAGATGTTTGTTCCCATAAACAGTTTGAATGCCATGAAAATATAGAGAACAATCAGATGTTTGAGGAAGGCTTGACACACGTTTGTTCTTAAAAAGTTTTAAGCCAATGAAAATTCAGAGAATAAACAGACGTATGAAGAAGCAACGACAGACGTTTTTCTGTAAAAAGTTTAAAGTCAATGAAAATCCAGAGAACAAATAGACGTATGAAGAAATATTGACAGACGTTTGTTCTGTCAAAAGTTTTAAACAATGAAAATCCAGAGAACAACTAGATATTTGTTATGGCATGCTTCAGACGTTTGTTCTGAAGAAGAAACTGATATTTCAAAACTTGTGCATATTTTATAATAGCGTGCAGACGTCTGAAGAAGAAATGCATAGAAAATTTTAAACTTGAAAATGAAAATCATTTTGAATGAAAAACTTTGCCAAGTTTTACCCAAAGATTTCATGCATGCAACAGTGTATGTGTTTGAGATTTTTCATGCTAATCTCATAAACCATGAAGTACTTACATCGATTTCCTGGAGAATACACTTGTAGCTAAAACTCGTGATTTCTTCGATTTCTTGAATTTTTTTGAACTTGGACTTTGGCTTCTTAGCTTCATGAAGCTTGAATGTGATCATTGAGGAGCACAAGTCCATTAACCTCCAACCTCCAATAGATTTGCCATTTTAGCTCAATTTTCTTTATCCTCCATCGTAAGCTTGTGTCGGTTGATATCCTGAATTTTTTCTCAAACACGACCAAGCTTATATATAGTGTTATAAAGTATGCAATATAAAACACATGTATAGATATATTAATATTGTATAACATCATCAAAACTAAATAATAGGATTATGAAAATCCATAAGCCATCAATCTCTCTCTTTTTGATGATATCAAAATATTAATAGAAAATATCGATATATTGAAAATCAAACGTTTGAATAATCTTTAATAACCGATAAAAAGATCAATATAGTAAAGTTAAACGTTTGAATAAGTTCAATATATTGATACAAACCTAATACTTTCCCCCCTTTTGACATAATAAAAAAGGGTGTCCTAAGAAATAAAACGTTTGAATTACTCCCCCTAAACATATATGTACACCAAAGTTAAGTTAAACGTTTGAATAACCTCCCCTAGATGTATGCATAGGAGACTAATAGGATTTGATATGAGCAAGAGTTAAAATTAAACGTTTGAATAATTTTGAAACCAAGTATTGGGCTCATATTAACAAGCATGTATAAAGGATAAGGAAAAATAAGTGATACATGCAAGATAACCATATGCAATATATAAGCAAGTTCTAATATCATATGGTGGAAAAAATGAGATAAAGATATAACAAAAATAGAATTTCTCATCTTTACTGTCGGCAAGCCTATAAAGGCTCTAAATACACTCCGCTAGATCTTAGAATATGTTATAAATAACAAATCCACAATTGGGTTCCCCTAAAGAGGGTTGCAGAGGCCATTTTGGCAAGATGATACTTAAGCACAATATCACTCAATTGAACACATATTAAGCTCTCCCATAATATAAGCAAAATGTGTAGTATCGAGGGGTTTGGTAAAAATATCGATCAATTGGTGTTGTGTTGGTATGTGCTTTATAATGATGTCTCCCTTTTCATGATGATCACGGAGAAAATGGTAGCGAAAATTAATGTGTTTGGTGCGGCAATGTTGATTTGCATTTTGGTCATGTGCACCGTGCTCGTGTTATCATAATGAATAGGAATATGATCTACGAGAACATAAAAGTTTTTTAGGGTATGCTTCATCCATAAGATTTGAGCGCACAACAAGCACCCGCGGCAATATATTCTGTTTTGGCCATGAAAAGAGTAATTGAGTTTTGTTTCTTGGATGACCAAAAGATTAGACAATTTCTAAGAAATTGATATGTTCCATTATACTCTTACGGTTTATTTGGCTTCTCACATGATCCGCATCCAAATAAGATTTAAAATCAAAATTTTTATTTTTCAGACACCACAAACCTAAACCAATCGTTCTCTTAAGATATCTAAACATTCTTTTTACCGCACTTAGATATGATTCCTTGGGACATGATTGGAAACGAGCATACAAGCAAATATTAAATATTATATCTGGTTTACTAGCGGTTAAGTAAACTAAACTATCAATCATACCACGATATTTAGTGATGTCCACATTCTTGCCGGATTCATCTTTTAAAACCTTTATTATAGTAGCCATAGGAGTGTTGCTTGGCTTCACATCTTCAAGGTCAAACTTCTTGATGAGCTCCTTTGTGTACTTGGCTTGATTTATGAAAATGCATTCCTTCAACTGCTTGATTTGGAGTCTAAGAAAATAGTTGAGTTCACCCATCATGCCCATTTTAAACTCTGTTTGCATGCTATGGGTAAATTCCTTGCATAGAGATTCATTAGTGGGTCCAAAAATAATATCATCTACGTAAATTTGCACAAGAAAAATCTCATCATTTTTTTTTGATAAAAAAGTGTGGCGTCAACTTTGCCTTTTGAAAAACTTTTTTCAAGTAGAAATGTGCACAATCTAGTATACCAAGCTTTAGAAGTTTGTTTCAAACCATACAAACCCTTATGCAACTTGTATACATGATTAGGATTTTTAAAATCTTGAAAACCGGACAGTTGTTCCACAAAAACATCCAACTTAAGAACACCATTCAAAAAAGCACTTTTAATATCCATTTGATAGACTTTGAAATCTTTAAAACATGCATATGAGAGTAAAATGCGAATGGTTTCCAATCTAGCTACCGGAGCAAAAGTTTCATCGAAATCAATATCTTTCTCTTGATTGTAATCTCGTGCCACGAGTCTTTCCTTGTTCCTAGTGATCACACCAAATTCATCAAGCTTGTTCTTGAAGACCCATTTTGTACCTATAATGTGTCTATCACTAGGCCTAGAAACCAATATCCACACATTGTTCCGTTCAAATTGGAACAAGGACAAGCTTGATGTTCTATTTTCACTTTTGGACCCACTATAAAGTTTCATCTAAATCAATATCCACACAATATCCACACATTTTGTACCTATATTGTGTTCTATTTTCACTTTTGGTCTATAACAAGGACCTACGGTTATATCCGTAGGTACATACAATATATTCAAAAAAACATAAAAAATATATGATTTGATTGCCCCTACGGAGTAATCCGTAGGGGCCACAACACCTACAGATATATCCGTAGGGGCAAGAATTTGCCCGTAGGGGCAAGTTCAGGGCCTCAACTTGCACCTGCGGCCTTTGCACCTACGTGGTATTTTTTCGCCCCTACGCATATATCCGTAGGGGCAGTGTGTTGCCCCTACGGATAAATCCGTAGGGGCAACCCTTATTTGTAGTAGTGGCACAACAAGCACCCGCGGCAATATATTCTGTTTTGGCCATGAAAAGAGTAATTGAGTTTTGTTTCTTGGATGACCAAAAGACTAGACAATTTCTAAGAAATTGATATGTTCCATTATACTCTTACGGTTTATTTGGCTTCTCACATGATCCGCATCCAAATAACATTTAAAATCAAAATTTTTATTTTTCAGACACCACAAACCTAAACCAATCGTTCTCTTAAGATATCTAAACATTCTTTTTACCGCACTTAGATATGATTCCTTGGGACATGATTGGAAACGAGCATACAAGCAAATACTAAATATTATATCGGGTTTACTAGCGGTTAAGTAAACTAAACTATCAATCATACCACGATATTTAGTGATGTCCACATTCTTGCCGGATTCATCTTTTAAAACCTTTATTATAGTAGCCATAGGAGTGTTGCTTGGCTTCACATCTTCAAGGTCAGACTTCTTGATGAGCTCCTTTGTGTACTTGGCTTGATTTATGAAAATGCATTCCTTGAAATGCTTGATTTGGAGTATAAGAAAATAGTTAAGTTCACCCATCATGCCCATTTTAAACTCTTTTTGCATGCTATGGGTAAATTCCTTGCATAGAGATTCATTAGTGGGTCCAAAAATAATATCATCTACGTAAATTTGCATAAGAAAAATCTCTTCATTTTTTTTTGATAAAAAAGTGTGGCGTCAACTTTGCCTTTTGAAAAACTTTTTTCAAGTAGAAATGTGCACAATCTAGCATACCAAGCTTTAGAAGTTTGTTTCAAACCATACAAACCCTTATGCAACTTGTATACATGATTAGGATTTTTAAAATCTTGAAAACCGGACAGTTGTTCCACAAAAACATCCAACTTAAGAACACCATTCAAAAAAGCACTTTTAATATCCATTTGATAGACTTTGAAATCTTTAAAACATGCATATGAGAGTAAAATGCGAATGGTTTCCAATCTAGCTACCGGAGCAAAAGTTTCATCGAAATCAATATCTTTCTCTTGATTGTAATCTCGTGCCACGAGTCTTTCCTTGTTCCTAGTGATCACACCAAATTCATCAAGCTTGTTCTTGAAGACCCATTTTGTACCTATAATGTGTCTATCACTAGGCCTAGAAACCAATATCCACACATTGTTCCGTTCAAATTGGAACAAGGACAAGCTTGATGTTCTATTTTCACTTTTGGACCCACTATAAAGTTTCATCGAAATCAATATCCACACAATATCCACACATTTTTTACCTATAAAGTTTCATCGAAATCAATATCCACACATTTTGTACCTATAATATGTTCTATTTTCACTTTTGGTCTATAACAAGGACCTACGGTTATATCCGTAGGTACATACAATATATTCAAAAAAACATAAAAAAATATATGATTTGATTGCCCCTACGGAGTAATCCGTAGGAGCCACAACACCTACAGATATATCCGTAGGGGCAAGAATTTGCCCGTAGGGGCAAGTTCAGGGCCTCAACTTGCACCTGCGGCCTTTGTACCTACGGGGTATTTTTTCGCCCCTACGCATATATCCGTAGGGGCAACCCTTATTTGTAGTAGTGGCACAACAAGCACCCGTGGCAATATATTCTGATTTGGCCATGAAAAGAGTAATTGAGTTTTGTTTCTTGGATGACCAAAAGACTAGACAATTTCTAAGAAATTGATATGTTCCATTATACTCTTACGGTTTATTTGGCTTCTCACATGATCCGCATCCAAATAAGATTTAAAATCAAAATTTTTATTTTTCAGACACCACAAACCTAAACCAATCGTTCTCTTAAGATATCTAAACATTCTTTTTACCGCACTTAGATATGATTCCTTGGGACATGATTGGAAACGAGCATAGAAGCAAATACTAAATATTATATCGGGTTTACTAGCGGTTAAGTAAACTAAACTATCAATCATACCACGATATTTAGTGATGTCCACATTCTTGCCGGATTCATCTTTTAAAACCTTTATTATAGTAGCCATAGGAGTATTGCTTGGCTTCACATCTTCAAGGTCAAACTTCTTGATGAGCTCCTTTGTGTACTTGGCTTAATTTATGAAAATGCATTCCTTGAACTTCTTGATTTGGAGTCTAAGAAAATAGTTGAGTTCACCCATCATGCCCATTTTAAACTCTTTTTGCATGCTATGGGTAAATTCCTTGCATAGAGATTCATTAGTGGGTCCAAAATTAATATCATCTACGTAAATTTGCACAAGAAAAATCTCATCATTTTTTTTGATGAAAAAGTGTGGCGTCAACTTTGCCTTTTGAAAAACTTTTTTCAAGTAGAAATGTGCACAATCTAGCATACCAAGCTTTAGAAGTTTGTTTCAAACCATACAAACCCTTATGCAACTTGTATACATGATTAGGATTTTTAAAATCTTGAAAACCGGACAGTTGTTCCACAAAAACATCCAACTTAAGAACACCATTCAAAAAAGCACTTTTAATATCCATTTGATAGACTTTGAAATCTTTAAAACATGCATATGAGAGTAAAATGCGAATGGTTTCCAATCTAGCTACCGGAGCAAAAGTTTCATCGAAATCAATATCTTTCTCTTGATTGTAATCTCGTGCTATGAGTCTTTCCTTGTTCCTAGTGATCACACCAAATTCATCAAGCTTGTTCTTGAAGACCCATTTTGTACCTATAATGTGTCTATCACTAGGCCTAGAAACCAATATCCACACATTGTTCCGTTCAAATTGGACAAGCTCCTTTTGCATAATACAAACCCAATTCTCATTCATGATAGCTTCTTTAGCATTCTTAGGTTTAATATGAGACAAGAAAGTAATGTTAGCAAAGAAATTTGGATTATGAGAACGAGTGGTTACCTCCTTTGTCACATCACCGATGATTTGGGTTGGTGGATGATTCTTGTTGTATCTTCAATCTTTTGGCAGGTAATTGATAAAGAGAATTCCATAGATTCGATATGAAAAGTATTATCACAATCAAAGAATTTATAACTGCAATCAATAACGGTGTCGATGTAGTTCGTTAATGAGTACGGGTCATCCACTGAGATTCGTGTATTTATTCGTTCTTGCTTTAGTTGAGCCGAAAGAAAATAGTAAAGAAAATTCAAGAAAATGAATCAAGATTTATTAGATGAAATATTTTCAAGAAAAATCAAGAAAGAGTTTAAGATTCAGTAATCAAGAAAGTGTCCAAGATCAATTTTAGTTATCAAGAAAATTGAAGAATAGCTTATAGGATTCGATAGGAATTAGTAGCAATGATGCATACTAAAAATGACTCATCTTATCTATTGATGAATTATAGCTAGAACGATGGCGATGAATGAAGATTAGGGATCTTTTTGAAGAAACTAGGGTTTCTCCTTCACTATCCCTTATCTTTTCATTGATCACCATTCAAATCTAGCCTTTAGCAAAGAGAATCATCAATCATTTAATCCTAAATTGCAACGAAATTATCAAGAACGGTGATCTCGCTCCAAATTTGGTCGTTGACGATTCTTTTTCCTAAATTTCATAATTTTCATAAGACTTAAGATGCGTATAGGATTTCCTCACCATTTGATGTACCGAATTCCTTTGAATCTTTAGCAAGCGGAGATTTACTCACGCATCATGAAAATAAAAGAATCAAGAATTAGAAATTTCATAATGCGAAAATTTAATGAAAGCGAGAATTAACAAATGATCACCTTTATTAATTAACTTCTAATTACACTTTCCTTCAATCCGAGATTACAAGAATTGCTCTCAATCGCTCTCTTGAAGAGGTAACTATTCCATCGAATTTCGCTTTGCTCGATCACCGTGAGTCTTGGATCTATCGCAGATCACGTGCTCTTGACGACGATCGGTTTCGCGTAAAAGATCTTGAATGTCGTCGCTTGATATTGTACTCAACGATTCTTAATTTGGATCTTGATTTGGAATTGAATTGGATTTGGTTTTGGATTGTGTACTAGAAATTAACTACCATCAACAACAACCTCATTAATATAGGCTTAGATCCCTTTTTATAGCCCTTCACCAATTTTCCACTAGAAGCTAGGTCAATCTTTCCCAGGAAGCTAGGTAGTTGTAGGGAAATTTCTAGAATAAGGTAGTTATCAAGTTTCCTCAAGAAACTAGGCTGTTGTAGGGAAGTTTCCAGAACAAGATTGTTACAATGGAGCGTCTTCAACAAGCTAGATAGTTAGAATGAAGCTTCTGGAGAATTGTCATTACCGGAGTCCCCAACTCGGGCGCGGATCCGCGGCCGTTTGGTAAGATCACTGCCTCATTCTTCTTGTGTCTTCTAGTGTTGGTCTATGGGGATTCAGGTGATGTCTGGAATCTTATTATCTCTTCTGAATCTCTGCTAGATTTTAACTCTTTGATTTTCTGTATTTTTTCGGCGAATTTGCGATTCCGATATCTGTCCTGAAATAATTTTCTGCACAAAAATCTCAATGAAGATTGTTGAGATAGACAATATCATGCGTGAAATAATAAACACACAATTTCCTTCCAAAATGTTGATTATAATGTATAACACGTGGTATTTGGTATTTTCTAGAAGAACTTGTAATACATGTTATATTTATAACAAACATTCTTAGATGATTAAAAAAGTGAGGAAATTGTTATGTTAAAAATTGCAATATTTTCGAATGAACAGCAGGGTTGGTACCAATTCATCATCCATATCGACTACTACAATTGAAGGAAGTTCTTGTTTAGAATCTATCTTTGAGATGTCAAGTTCCTTCAAGCGAGCTCGAACCACTTCATCATCTTCCTCAAGTACTACAATATTCTTGGAAAAAGGATTAGTTTTATCAAACTTTACATACACACTCTCTTCCATAGTGTTAGAAGTTTTATTGAAAATATGATAAGTTTTACTAGTGGAAGAGCAGCCAAGAAAAATACCTAAACAACTTTTTGCATCACATTTTGTAAGAGGATCTTTAGTATTTAAAATATAATACTTACTCCTGAAAACTTTAAAATAATCAATGTTGGGTTTTCTAACATAATACAATTCGTAAGAAGTTTTCTTTAGTCCTTTACAAATAACAACCCTATTTATAATATACGATGCGGTATTAACCGCTTCGGCCTAAAAATAGTAAAGTAAACTATATTCATTTAGTATTGTCCTAACCCTTTCTTGAAGAGATCGATTCTTCCGTTCAACAACTCCATTTTGTCGTGGAGTTCTAGGATAAGAAAATCCATGTTTAACCCTATGATTTTTACAAAATTTTTTAAAGAAAGTATTTTGAAATTTACCTTCGTGATCACTATAGATTTTAACAATAGAAAGTTGTTTTTCATTTTGCACTTTTTAAAGAAAGTTTTGAAAGCAACAAGGCAACACTTTTGTTGGCAAGAAAAACAACCCAAGTAAATTTTGAAAAATCATCAACAATAACAAATACATAAGATTTACCACCAAAACTCAAAGTTCTTAAAGGACCAAATAAATCCATATGAATTAACTCAAGAGAGTTAGAAGTTGATACCATAACTTTCGGCTTGAAAGAGTTCTTGACTTGCTTACCCATTTGGCATGTATCACATAGTTTGTCTCTTGCAAATTTAAGCTTTGGTATGCCAATGAACAAGTCCTTGTTTGTGACGTTCGAGAGTAAGTCCATGAAAGCATGTCCAAGCCTTCGGTGCCATAGCCAATTATCATCTTCTACAACACTTAAACACTTAAAATTTTCATAAGAAATATCACAAGCGTCAATAGAATAAATATTACCACTTCTTTTTCGACAAAGTATCATCTCATCTTTTGAATCAAGGACTTTTCCAAACTTTTCATCAAAAACAATTTTAAAGTCATTATAAAAAAATTGACTAATACTTAAGCTTCGGAAGCGTGAAAGAGAAAGACCTCTATTTTAAACCATCAACAAGAAGAACATCTTCTAAACTAGTAGCGTTAAATTTAATATTATCTTTACCGATAATTTTACCTTTATCATTATCTCCAAAAGTGACCATACCACCTGTTCCTGCCAAAAATTTCGGCGTAAAAGAGTCCAAAGTATCAAATGGCAGCGATACGCTTAAGGAAATACGAACCAGTATTTTCCGGACTATTTTTTGACAAACTCCCGAATGAGAAATGGATAAATTCTGTTTGTATCGAAAGCGTCTCGATAAAACCTTCGATTTGATATATTATGGGCCTTATAATTCATCCGGGATCAAAAGTTATGAGCAAATGTCTATGCACATGTGATTTAAGGAAGAAGATACGAACCAGTATTTTCCGAGCTGTATTTTGACAAACTCCGGAACGAAAAACAGCTAAATTCTGATGATATTGAAAGAATCTCGAAAAGACCTTCGATTTGATATATTATGGGCCTCATAATTCATCCGAGATCAAAAGTTATGAGCAAATGTGTTATACACGTGTAATCTAAAGTAATGCTCTACTACATGGGGAATGCATTTTTTAGTCCCACATCGGGAAAAGGAGAGATGGCTTCTCTACCACTCCAATATAAATAAGAGGGGATACCTCTTAGAAAGGGAGAGTTAAATTCTCAAAGGATTCAATACTTAAAGGAGCTTAGTTCTCCAAAGGAGCTTAGTTCTCCAAGATAGAAGCTTTGCTTCTCCTCATAATGCGCATGTGCGCCACGTGCAACGCACGTGTGCCCGCCATGCGGCACCACGTGCAACGCACGTGCGCACCACATGAGAACATTTTTTGCTTGGAAAAAAGCCAAGAGCTTCAAACAGAGAGAGAATTCTGAGAAAAGCTCAAAGAAAAAGAAGGTAAAAACCTTTGAGATAAGAGAAAATTCTCTCAAAGAATAGATCATTGATCTAGAAAACAAGATCAGTGATCTTCAATAAATAAATAAATAAAAATAATAAAAATAGTGCATTGCACTTGCTATGAACCTTTGGTTCTCTGATATAAGAAAAACAAGAAGAATTTGTTTTTTCTTAGATCTAAATAAAAATAGTGCCTTGCACTTGCTATGAACCTTTGGTTCTCTGATATAAGAAAAACAAGAAGAATTTGTTTTTTCTTAGATCTAAATAAAAATAGTGCCTTGCACTTGTTATGAACCTTTGGTTCTCTAAGATAAGAAAAACAAGAAAAACTTGTTTTTTCTTAGATCTAAAAAATAGTGCCTTGCACTTGTTTTATGAACCATCGGTTCTTGAACCTAAAAGGTTCTTAAATTAATAGTGCTTTGCACTTTTATGAACCTTTGGTTCTTGAAATAAAAAGGAAAAAACTTGTTATTCTTTGATCTAAATTAGATCAAGAAATCAAATAGTGCTTTGCACTTCTTTTATGAACCATTGGTTCTTGAATCTAAAAGATTCTCAAATTAATAGTGCTTTGCACTTATAAATTTGCACTGTTGTGCTTTTTGATTGGCGCAAAGCGCTTGATAAATGCAATGCATTTTCTAAAGGGCAAGGCCCAAACCAAAATGACCTGACAGGCCAAAATAAATTGCAAGGCAATAAATGGGCAGAGCCCAAATAAATTGATGCTTTGCATCCTTTATACAAGGGCAGAGCCCAAATAAAATTGATGCCTTGCATCATTCCTAAAAAGGCAGAGCCCAAAACAAATTGATGCTCTGCATCCTTTCTGGGCAAGGCCCAAATAAAAATAAAAAAAAGAAATGCAATGCAAAAGCAAATAAAATGTTGAACATTTCAACTGGACTTAGCCCAATTTTGGCCATAAGTCCTTAAATTAAATTGACTGAGCAAAATTGCTCTTCTAAATCAATTTACATCCGGTTCGAGGGTACATCTCCGAACTCCTTTGACATCCGTCGTTGTAATTCCTCAACGACGTCAAAGAGGTGACGGGTCCCAACGACCACACATCGATATGGACTGCGGGGTCTTTAAACTCGTGGACCGAAATGTCCATAAACTAACATCGGACCGGAATGTCCCTAAACTAACATCGGACCGGAACGTCCCTAAACTAATATCGGACCGAAACGTCCGTAAACTAATATTGGACCACCATGTCCCTAAACTGGCGATGGACCACCACGTCCCTAAACTGGAAAGTGGACCACTACGTCCCTAAACTGGAACAATAGAGCCTCCAAATGCTCTTTTGCCGGATCTAAACGGTCCCGTTTAAGTTGATCTTAGCCCCAAACACGGCTAGCGCATCCTTAGACATTTAAATGAATGATAAAACCCCAAATCAACTCTGGTTCAAGGGTACATCTCTGAACTCCTCTGACACCTATCGTTGTAATTCTTCAACGACGTCAGAGAGGTGACGGGTCCCGACGGCCATAAATGCGATGGACCACCACGTCCCTAAACTGGCACAGTAGAGCCCAAATGCTCTTTTGTCGGACCTAAACGATCCCGTTAAGTTGATCTTAGTCTCAAACTGGACTAACGTATCCTTAACAAACGTTCGAGTCGATCTTAGCCTCAAAAATGGCTAACGTATCCTCTAAACAGACTTTAGTCCCAAATTGGACTATGAATCTCCCAAACTGGAACAATAGAGCCCAAACGCTCTTTTGTCGGATCTAAACGATCACGTTAAGTTGATCTTAGTCTCAAACAGGACTAACGTATCCTTAACGAACGTTTAAGTTGATCTTAGCCGCAACGCGACTAACGCATCCTTAAACTAAAAACACCAAACCCAAATCTAAGTAAATACGGATTTGGACTAATCCACGTCCTACGGGCGACGGCATTACTCAGTCTCCGTATACAATCCTCGGGCAACCACAAACAAAACAAACACACACGACACGAAGTGAAATTCTGGAGAAGGAGAAAGTTGTTACCGCGATGCGGTAGCGTAATTAACTGCAGGGGCTTGCGCCTGCAGGGAAGAGCGTCCCCACAATCAAAAAACCCCTCACCCTGAGGGGGAATCTGACGAAGTCTGCTACATCGGCCGCATCCGTCTAAACCTCCGATACACGGTGCCATAAATCAACTTGGCATCTTCGGAGAGATAGACGGATAAAACCAAATAGCATCTGCCCCGAACCTCAGGCACGGACGTCCTAACGTCTTGGCCGCCGTTCGGAGGGGAACAGATTCTGGCACGCCCGGTGGGACCTCTTCCTCTTTCCACTCCACACTTCGTGTGTCGTGTTCGCGAACAAATCGCGGTTTGCTGTGATTGCCTGTGGATTCAAGGTACTAAGATTTGGTGTCTTGCTCCGTGCAGAAAACAGAAGATCAATGGCTTCGAACTGCATCGCCTGCAGCAACAACTCTCGCTCCGTCATTGCTGGAGGAGTGACTTATGGGCCCCAAGCGGCCTCCCTTTTCAAAATGCCGGTGGAGCAGGTGGCTCAAGCCACGACTGGACTATTTTTTGGGACTATGCTCCCACCAATGAGCTTCGACGCCCCAATGACACTGCAAGAAGCTTCAAAGAAGTCGGTCTTCGATCGACTTACCACTGCCGCGACCCCTCTCAACGGGTCGTCCAACTCCACTGCTTCAGTTTTTAACGGACTAGGCCAGAGCTCTAACAGGCTCATGAAGAAGCTTGCCATACCAGAAGGCGTTATCCCGAAGCGGATAGCCATTCCAACTCACGTTCCTGGAAAAATCACCAAGGTTGCTTCCCATGTTCAGAAGTCCGCTTCTGACAAGTTGGTCGTCCCCGTTCAACGGACGTCTATCTTTAAAAAGCTGGTACCAGTATATTCTGACCAACACAGGGGGCATGAGGAGGTCACCCCTATAGCTGAAACAACTCCATCAGCACGACATGCCCGACGTCGCTACTGGCGCCGAGTGAAGAAGGCTGGGGGCAACTCCCCCTCTGGACTTACTCGTCCAACTCTAATGGTTGGGATCGATACTGTTGTTCCAACCAAGAACAGCTTTGAACTGCTCAACAAGGTGCGCAGAAACTCTCCTACTGCGATGTTGAAACGAACTCTTTCACCTGTGGAGAATACTCCAGAGAAGAAGTTAGAGCAAGCCCCTCAACGGCTGTCCTCTAAAATTTACAAAGTCTGGCGACAGGTCCAAGAGTCGGTGATCGATCAAGACTGCCTCCGACGACAGAAAAAGATGAAGGTTCGGCAGGGGAAGGATTACTCTGTCAAACCACAAAAAGCAAAAGCTACTTGGGTGCCTACTACAACGGCTCCCTTAACTCCAATCACTCAAAAAAGGAGGCCGCAAGAAGCCCCTGTGTCTTCGGGCAAATAGCAAAGACACCGAACACAAACGCCCCAAGTCTAGGGGCATGGTGGTGCACACTGTTTATATGGCTTCTGGAAAGGAGGAAAGCCGCACTTCTACGGGCCACCGACCGCTCACCCGATCCGTGACGAAAGCCCAGGAGCAACAACAAAAGCTTCAGGAAATGATGACTACAATGGCTGCACTCACTGAGCCAAAAGAAAGCTCTGAAACGTCTTCGGATGAGCGTCAAGAACAAGAAACCGACGCTGACTTTTTACGCAGAGTTCTCGAAAAGAGGGACAAAGAAGCTGCAGAGCAAGCGGCTAACATAAAACAGATGGCGCTCCTCTTCCAAGATATGGTAGGGATGATGTTACAGCCGGACCTTCCTGCTGAAGATCCTCCGATCGTCCTTGAAAACGACAGGGGAGAAACGTCAAATCCTCCGCCGGCTCTATCAACAGCTAAGGAGGAGGCAATCTCCAAAGTCGACCTAGACGAATATATAGCTCAGCAGATCCGGGTTCATCAGGCGAATGAAGCGGCTGGGCAAATTGTTAGAACCGGACGACCGTATCCGAGCTGGTATGACCAAATCAATTACCCGCCAGGATATACGATCCCTAAATTCCACGTATATAAAGGGACAGGGAATCCGCATCAGCATGTCGCTCAATTTAGGGCCTTATGCGGCAATACTGGAGGCGATGACAAATTGTTGCTATGTCAATTTGTCGGCAGCTTAGCAGAAACGGCCTTTGAATGGTATTCGGAGTTACCTAACGACTCTGTCAAAACATTTGCAGAGATGGAAGTGCTGTTTACACAGAGATTCGCGAGTGCTAGTGGACGCACCCCGATAACAGCACTGATTAATGCCAGGATAAGGTCAGGCGAAACATGGGTCCAATACGCAACACGATGGCGGAACCTATGGTCGAAATGCGAACAACGCATAGAAGAGACTCCTGCGGTAGGCATGTTTGTGGGCACTCTCGATCCGCAGGCGACCATCTCGCAATTCATGATGTTCTTCAGGCCGACCACCTTCCAGGCCTTGATCGACAAATTAGCCCAAATGGACCAGATGGGCCATAGACCGTCTCCTCCAAGACCCGATCCCCGAAATGAGAAAGGAAAAGCGATCATCATCGCCAACTCTCAGCAACAGTCGAGCAACTCAAAGCTGGTCGCTCGCCAAAACGTGCGTCCACGCCCATCCCTCGAAGAGAGGCTAGGACGTCATTACTCGTTTCCTCAAAATAAAACGAGAAGACTGTTTGAGCTGGCAGTGCGTAACAGACTCATCAACCTGCCGAGTCCGAAGCGTCTGTCGCAGCCAGGCGATCTTAATAATCCCAATTATTGCCCTTACCACCAAACGGTAAGTCACCCGATTGAGGATTGTTTCGTCTTTAAGGGATGGATCGAGGATCAATACCTGCAAGGCAAGTTCACGCTGTCTGAAAGCTGGAAGGTAAACCCTCCACAACCGCACTCTCCAAAGAAGACGGACACGCCGGGGGCAACTTGTTCTTTCGTCGAGGATGAAAACGATGGAGAAAACTTATCGGATGAATCCGAAGACTACGTAGCGACTTGTCATATGATTTCTCATTCACTGACGGATGATGAGGAGGATCCTTGCGCTGAGAAATCAATGGCGGACCCTGAAACAGAAATTCCGCGGCCGTCAGACAAGTTGATCGATGCCTTCCTAAATGAAATTCGTCTGAAAGCAAAAGCCAATCAAGAGCATGAAATGGCCATACTGGAAAGAACCAAGGTATTCCCGTCAAATCAAAAGCCATACACTGCGGGTAAAAACAAATTCAAGACGAGGAAACGGTTCGCCAAAGCTCTATCAGTAGGAATGAAGCTACCGCCCTCTGAAGAAAATTCTTTCTCTGAGGTAGAGATGCACCCTAACTTCTGTTTATATCATCAGAAGATCATACATCCTACCGAAGACTGCGAGTCCTTTAACTGTTGGTGGCAAGGGTATATCGCTCAAAAGCAACACTTCGACAGGACAAAGTGTGAAGCTTGTGGACATCGGAAAAATGCGATATATGAGCGCAAAGGAGCCGCCGCAAACTGTCATATAGCCGACTTCAAGGGATCACAAATTATCACCTTTGGAAGCGACTCTGACGAAGAAGCTATCCCCAACTTTTCCCTCGGGGAATCTATTTCGAAAACAAAGGAACTGAGAAGCTGCGAGAATGTTCAGCCATGCAATCGCATGGTACTAGAAAATCCCGGCCCCGTAAACAAGGGACCGAACAAAAAGAATAAAGGAAAAGGAAAAATAGCCCTCGTCGCCAGCGCTCAACAACAATCAGGTGACCCTAGACCGGTTGCTTGCCAAAGCAACAAACGGCAATCCCTCCAGGAAAAGTTGAAACGTCCTTACTCGTTTCCGCAAGATAAAACAAGGGGACTGTTCGAGCTGGCAGTGCGCAACAGACTCATTAATCTGCCGAATCCAAAACGTTCGTTGCAGCCAGGCGACGTCAATAATCCTAATTATTGCCCTTACCACCAAACAGTAGGTCACCTGATCGAGGACTGCTACGTCTTCAAAAACTGGGTTGAAGACCAATACCAACAGGGCAAATTCCCGTTGTCCGAAATTTGGAAGGTGAACCCGCCACAACCGCATGCTCCGAAAAATATGGACACGCCGGGGGCATCATGCTCATTCACAGAGAAAGCCTAACGGACCACTACGTCCTAAAACTGGATAACGGACCGAAACGTCCTTAAACTAACAGCGGACCGAGATGTCCTTAAACTAATGATGGACCGCAATGTCCTAAAAACTTGCAAATGACCGAAACATCGTTAAACTACTCCCAACCCGCAGCATCTTCAGGCTGACGTTAAAAAAAAAGAAAAGAAAAAAAAAAGAAAAATAAAAGAGGAAAAAAAAACGGTATGTCCACAAGCAAAATGGGCACGGATGAAAACCCGAAAGGGCTCCGTGAGTAAAAACAGCAGGGCTACCGGCGAGTGTTCGTGAAAACCCGAAAGGGCGCGACCTCGTTTAAAAAAAAAAAGAAGAAGAAAAAGAAAAGAAAAAAAAAAGAAAAAAAAGAAGAAAAAAAAACGGTATGTGCACAAGCAAAATGGGCACGGATGAAAACCCGAAAGGGCTCCGTGAGTAAAAACAGCAGGGCTACCGGCGAGTGTTTGTGAAAACCTGAAAGGGCGCAACCTCGTTAAGAAACACTTATAGGGTCCTCTCGACCCTGTAAGGAGAAACCACCTGCGTGAGATCCTTACGACTCACAAAGGAACAACACACTTAGGGATCCCCACGATTCCTAAGGAGAAAATACACTTGCGAGATCCTCACGACTCGTAAGGAGAACTCTCTTGTGGGACCTTTACGGCTCATAAGATTTGAAAGTCTTAAGTCACAGAGGCCTAAATCTGTGCTTAAGCAACCCCCACAACTTTCGACATTGCTCTACAAGTGGTCCAATATTGGCCCTTGTATACAATCCACGGGCGCAAATAAATATTTCCCTAACAAAGTCCCATCCGTGACTAGGGATATGCTTGTACAGCAAACAACACTTGTAAGTCCTCTCGACTTATAAGGAGGAAACCCATTTGTAAGATCCTTACGACTTACAAGAGAACATGCACTTAGGAATCCTCACGATTCCCAAGGAGAAAACACACCTACAAGATCCTCACGACTTGTAGGGAGAAATACCTTTGTGAGACCCTTACGGCTCATGAAGTCAAAAGCCTTAGCCGACAGGACCCTTAACCCTGTTTACTAAGCCACCTTTGTTCGACATCGACAGAGGAAAATGATGATTCGCTCCTGACAATATCCCAGTTGCAGCGATACTGATGCCTAGACTGGTATCAAATTCCAAGTCCTTTTACGGCAAATGATGATTCGCTCCTGGCAATATTCCAGTTGTAGCGATGCTGATGCCTAAACCGGTATCAAATTCCAAGTCCTTTTACGGCAAATGATGATTCGCTCCTGGCAATATCCCAGTCGCAGCGATGCTGATGCCAAGATTGGTATCAGATCCCAAATCCCCTACTCGCAAAAAAAAAAAAAAAAAAAATCAGCGAGCCCAAAAAAAAACGCATACGAAATAGCCGAAATGATGGGGCAACTTGCAAACAAAATCAGCAAGTAAAAATGTATGCATACGAAATAGCCGAAATGATTGGGCAACTCGCAATAAAAAAACAGCGAGTAAAAATAAAATAAATAGCCGAAATGATTGGGCACCGCGAAAAATAGCCGAAATGATTGGGCAATCTCGATTTTCGCGATATAAAAAGCTGAAATGATAGAGCATTGCGGAAAGAATAAAAAAAAATGAAAGAATGAAATTTTTTTTGCCCTACAGGTGAGATCACATCGATCCCTGTATATAATCCAGGGGCACAGATAAAAAGGGAACAATACTTTCCCAACAGGCTCCACCAGAAAGCGAAGCCAAATCTCGACGGTTCATAGATAACCTAGAGACCATCTCGACATTTGTCGCAATATTACAGACACGATGTCAACAAATGAAGCAAAGGAAGGTCCCTAACTTCAGGGTCTCGACGTCAATATCGACAACTTAAAGATCACCAACGGCGTTTCTCCTCACTCCAACTAGATGCAGACATGACGTCAACAACTGACCTCAGAATCGCAACGAAACGGAACCATGACAAAGTCCCTAGTTCCAAATCTCAATGACCACGTCTAAAGCCTGGAGACCAACAACGGTGTGCCTCCTCATTCCAACAGGACACAGATGTTACACCATCAAGCGGAGCGATGGCAGAATCCCAGCTTCACCTCAGCATTCGTCTCGATACAGTAGACGCAATGTCAACAACAGCGTTCCTCCGCAGTCCAGCTGGAGGCAGATGCAACGTCAACAAAAGACCTCACGGTCGAAACAAAGCGGAGTAACGGAAAAATCCCAACTCCACCTTAGCATTCGTCTCGTTACAACAGACGCAATGTCAACAACGGCGTTCCTTCGCAGCCCAGTGGGGTGTACATGCAAAGTTAACAAAAGACCGCATGGTCGAAACAAAGCGGAGTGATGGCAAAATCCCAGCTCCACCTCAGCATTCGTCTCAATATACCAGACGCAGTGTAAGCAAACGAAGCGAAGGCCACATTCCTAGCTTCAACGTCTTTACGGTAACTCACATAAAACCGGAAAGACAATCGGAGACCATCTCACAGAAAGTGGTCACCTCCTTGACGTTCGTCTCGATACAGTAGACGAAATATCAACCCCAGCGTTCTTCCTCCAACAGGATTTGGACACACCAAAGCAAACGAAGCGAAGGCCACATTCCTAACTTCGACGTCTTAACGGTAACTCACATAAAACCGGAAAGACAATCGGAGACCATTTCACATGAAGTGGTCACCTCCATGACGTTCGTCTCGATACAGTAGACGAAATGTCAACCTCAGCGTTCTTCCTCCAGTAGGGATTCAGACACGATAAAGCAAATGAAGCGAAGGCCACATTCCTAGTTTCAACGTCTTTACGGTAACTCACATAAAACCGGAAAGAAAATCGGAGATCATCTCGCATCAGCACAGAGTGGTCACCACCTTGATGTTCGTCTCGACACAGCAGGCGCAACGTCATCAAACGAATGGAGCCACGGCAAAATCCCTAGTTCCAAACCTCGGCGGTTCACCAGCAACCTAGAGACAACCTCGACGTCCGTCTCGATACAGCAGACGAGATGTCACCCCAACGTTCGTCTCGACACAGCAGACGCAACGTCATCAAACAAACGGAGCCACGGCAAAATCCCTAGTTCCAAACCTCGGCGGTTCACCAATAACCTAGAGACAACCACGACATTCGTCTCGATACAGAGGACGCAATGCCAGCAAACGAAGCGAAGGCTGAATTCCTAGCTTCAGGGTCTTAACGGCAAGTCATATAAAACCGGAAAGACAATCGGAGATCATCTCGCACCAGTGTGGAGTGGTCACCACTTCGACGTCCGTCTCGATACAGCAGACGAGATGTCACCCCAACGTTCGTCTCGACACAGCAGACGTAACGTCATCAAACAAACGGAGCCACGGCAAAATCCCTAGTTCCCACCGCGACATTCGTCTCGATACAGAGGACGCAATGCCAGCAAACGAAGCGAAGGCTAAATTCCTAGCTTCAGGGTCTTAACGGCAAGTCATATAAAACCGGAAAGACAATCGGAGATCATCTCGCACCAGTGTGGAGTGGTCACCACTTTGACGTCCGTCTCGATACAGCAGACGAGATGTCACCCCAACGTTCGTCTCGACACAGCAGACGTAACGTCATCAAACAAACGGAGCCACGGCAAAATCCCTAGTTCCCACCGCGACATTCGTCTTGATACAGAGGACGCAATGCCAGCAAACGAAGCGAAGGCTAAATTCCTAGCTTCAGGATCTTAACGGCAAGTCATATAAAACCGGAAAGACAATCGGAGATCATCTCGCACCAGTGTGGAGTGGTCACCACTTCGACGTCCGTCTCGATACAGCAGACGAGATGTCACCCCAACGTTCGTCTCGACACAGCAGACGTAACGTCATCAAACAAACGGAGCCACGGCAAAATCCCTAGTTCCAAACCTCGGCGGTTCACCAGTAACCTAGAGACAACCACGACATTCGTCTCGATACAGAGGACGCAATGCCAGCAAATGAAGCGAAGGCTAAATTCCTAGCTTCAGGGTCTTAACGGCAAGTCATATAAAACCGGAAAGACAATCGGAGATCATCTCGCACCAGTGTGGAGTGGTCACCACTTCGACGTCCGTCTCGATACAGCAGACGAGATGTCACCCCAACGTTCGTCTCGACACAGCAGACGTAACGTCATCAAACAAACGGAGCCGCGGCAAAATCCCTAGTTCCCACCGCAACATTCGTCTCGATACAGCAGACACAATGCCAACAAACGAAGCAAAGGCCAAATTCCTAGCTTCAGGGTCTTAACGGCAACTCATATAAAGCCCGAAAGACTATCGGAGATCATCCCCACACCAGCGCGGAGTGGTTATGACTCATCAGGGCTCTCCAAAATGAGCCTAACCTTAAGTAAAAAGCGGCATGGCAAATTCCTAGCGCTTGCTCTTCTGACGGTCAAACTGCCAAGGAGGATTGCTTGAAGACGTCTTGTCCAGCCCCCGAAGGGATCAGAGACACGGCAGTCGCAGGGCTACTCGAACAGCACGATTGCCTATCGAGGACTATATCAGCTTATGCGGTACGATGGCCAAAACCCTAAGTACCACCAACCTTAACGGGCTTCTGTCGTAAAGAGCAGAGGTTAAATGCGACGTTAAGATGTTCTTGCGAGATCTGCTCGATCCGTTTCGACTCGTGAGGAAATTGATGTCTTTGCGAGATTTTCTCGATGCGTCTCGACTCGTGAGATAAAGCCTTAGGCAGTAGGGATTAAAAAACCTGTTTCCTAAGCACTGGGACCCTGCAAGTCGGCCCAAAACGGTCTCTTGCATACTATCCACGGGTCACACTCTCCAAAGTCGAATCTCGATAAGGAGGGAAACAACCGCTTACGGGTCCTCTCGACTCGTAAGAGGGAAAACTCTCTTATAGGATCCTTACGACTTATAAGAGAAAACACACTTAGGAATCCTCACGATTCCCAAGGAGAAAATACACCTATGAGATCCTCACGACTCGTAGGGAGAAAAGTCTTTATGAGACCCTCACGGCTCGTAAAGTTGAAAAGCCTTAGGTGGCAGATCCTACCCCTGTCTCCTAAGCCATCACTGCCCTGCAAAGAAGTCAAGATGTGCCGACCATCTATGGGCCACACGTGCCAAAGCTACGTGCCACTGAAATGGAGAACTTACTCATAAGCGTATGAACTACTCCACGCCAGAGTGAGACAAAAAAAGAAATAGAAGGATGCGGCTCATGGAGTTAAGGGTTGGAACTATATCCCTTAAGAGTTGAGATTTGAGTCAATGATAAATGACGACGCTTGTGTCCGCTCGTTATCTTCTCAGATCAAGATTCTGAAACTGATACACCAACCTGAAACTGGTCATACGCCATGCATAACTCTGCACTACTTCACCCACGTTCATACTTACGTGGGCAAAGTAGTGGGGGGCATTTGTTCCTGCCAAAAATTTCGGCGTAAAAGAGTCCAAAGTATCAAATGACAGCGATACGCTTAAGGAAATACGAACCAGTATTTTTCGGGCTGTTTTTTGACAAACTCCCGAATGAGAAATGGATAAATTCTGTTTGTATCGAAAGCGTCTCGATAAAACCTTCGATTTGATATATTATGGGCCTCATAATTCATCCGGGATCAAAAGTTATGAGCAAATGTCTATGCACATGTGATTTAAGGAAGAAGATACGAACCAGTATTTTCCGAGCTGTATTTTGACAAACTCCGGAACGAAAAACAGCTAAATTCTGATGATATTGAAAGCATCTCGAAAAGACCTTCGATTTGATATATTATGGGCCTCATAATTCATCCGAGATCAAAAGTTATGAGCAAATGTGTTATACACGTGTAATCTAAAGTAATGCTCTACTACATGGGGAATGCATTTTTTAGTCCCACATCGGGAAAAGGAGAGATGACTTCTCTACCACTCCAATATAAATAAGAGGGGATACCTCTTAGAAAGGGAGAGTTAAATCCTCAAAGGATTCAATACTTAAAGGAGCTTAGTTCTCCAAAGGAGCTTAGTTCTCCAAGATAGAAGCTTTGCTTCTCCTCATAATGCGCATGTGCGCCACGTGCAATGCACGTGTGCCCGCCATGCGGCACCACGTGCAACGCACGTGCGCACCACATGAGAACATTTTTTGCTTGGAAAAAAGCCAAGAGCTTCAAACAGAGAGAGAATTCTGAGAAAAGCTCAAAGAAAAAGAAGGTAAAAACCTTTGAGATAAGAGAAAATTCTCTCAAAGAATAGATCATTGATCTAGAAAACAAGATCAGTGATCTTCAATAAATAAATAAATAAATAAATAAAAATAATAAAAATAGTGCCTTGCACTTGCTATGAACCTTTGGTTCTCTGATATAAGAAAAACAAGAAGAATTTGTTTTTTCTTAGATCTAAATAAAAATAGTGCCTTGCACTTGCTATGAACCTTTGGTTCTCTGATATAAGAAAAACAAGAAGAATTTGTTTTTTCTTAGATCTAAATAAAAATAGTGCCTTGCACTTGTTATGAACCTTTGGTTCTTTAAGATAAGAAAAACAAGAAAAACTTGTTTTTTCTTAGATCTAAAAAATAGTGTCTTGCACTTGTTTTATGAACCATCGGTTCTTGAACCTAAAAGGTTCTTAAATTAATAGTGCTTTGCACTTTTATGAACCTTTGGTTCTTGAAATAAAAAGGAAAAAACTTGTTATTCTTTGATCTAAATTAGATCAAGAAATCAAATAGTGCTTTGCACTTCTTTTATGAACCATTGGTTCTTGAATCTAAAAGATTCTCAAATTAATAGTGCTTTGCACTTATAAATTTGCACTGTTGTGCTTTTTGATTGGCGCAAAGCGCTTGATAAATGCAATGCATTTTCTAAAGGGCAAGGCCCAAACCAAAATGACCTGACAGGCCAAAATAAATTGCAAGGCAATAAATGGGCAGAGCCCAAATAAATTGATGCTTTGCATCCTTTATACAAGGGCAGAGCCCAAATAAAATTGATGCCTTACATCATTCCTAAAAAGGCAGAGCCCAAAACAAATTGATGCTCTGCATCCTTTCTGGGCAAGGCCCAAATAAAAATAAAAAAAGAAATGCAATGCAAAAGCAAATAAAATGTTGAACATTTCAACTGGACTTAGCCCAATTTTGGCCATAAGTCTTTAAATTAAATTGACTGAGCAAAATTGCTCTTCTAAATCAATTTACATCCGGTTCGAGGGTACATCTCCGAACTCCTTTGACATCCGTCGTTGTAATTCCTCAACGACGTCAAAGAGGTGACGGGTCCCAATGACCACACATCGATATGGACTGCGGGGTCTTTAAACTCGTGGACCGAAATGTCCATAAACTAACATCGGACCGGAATGTCCCTAAACTAACATCGGACCGGAACGTCCCTAAACTAATATCGGACCGAAACGTCCGTAAACTAATATTGGACCACCATGTCCCTAAACTGGCGATGGACTACCACGTCCCTAAACTGGAAAGTGGACCACTACGTCCCTAAACTGGAACAATAGAGCCTCCAAATGCTCTTTTGCCGGATCTAAACGGTCCCGTTTAAATTGATCTTAGCCCCAAACACGGCTAGCGCATCCTTAGACATTTAAATGAATGATAAAACTCCAAATCAACTCTGGTTCAAGGGTACATCTCTGAACTCCTCTGACACCTATCGTTGTAATTCTTCAACGACGTCAGAGAGGTGACGGGTCCCGACGGCCATAAATGCGATGGACCACCACGTCCCTAAACTGGCACAGTAGAGCCCAAATGCTCTTTTGTCGGACCTAAACGATCCCGTTAAGTTGATCTTAGTCTCAAACTGGACTAACGTATCCTTAACAAACGTTCGAGTCGATCTTAGCCTCAAAAATGGCTAACGTATCCTCTAAACAGACTTTAGTCCCAAATTGGACTATGAATCTCCCAAACTGGAACAATAGAGCCCAAACGCTCTTTTGTCGGATCTAAACGATCACGTTAAGTTGATCTTAGTCTCAAACAGGACTAACGTATCCTTAACGAACGTTTAAGTTGATCTTAGCCGCAACGCGACTAACGCATCCTTAAACTAAAAACACCAAACCCAAATCTAAGTAAATACGGATTTGGACTAATCCACGTCCTACGGGCGACGGCATTACTCAGTCTCCGTATACAATCCACGGGCAACCACAAACAAAACAAACACACACGACACGAAGTGAAATTCTGGAGAAGGAGAAAGTTGTTACCGCGATGCGGTAGCGTAATTAACTGCAGGGGCTTGCGCCTGCAGGGAAGAGCGTCCCCACAATCAAAAAACCCCTCACCCTGAGGGGGAATCTGACGAAGTCTGCTACATCGGCCGCATCCGTCTAAACCTCCGATACACGGTGCCATAAATCAACTTGGCATCTTCGGAGAGATAGACGGATAAAACCAAATAGCATCTGCCCCGAACCTCAGGCACGGACGTCCTAACGTCTCGGCCGCCGTTCGGAGGGGAACACCACCTTCCTCTCTTAATAGGATTGCAAAACATTTAAATATGTTGGTCATATGTCTTGAGCAACCACTATCAAGATACCATTGATCTTCACGTCGTGACTTGCGTGGTATGTATAGAATATGCAATAAATGTAAATTTTGGTACCTAAGTCTTAGTGGGTCCACGGGGTTAGTTTTTAGAACCCAAATCAAATTCTTTGAAGATCTAACTTTGCAATGGTAAGAGATATACCCAATATGGCCACAATAATCACACACAACATTACTAGTTCTAGAATTTGTATGTGCATGCGTGTGTTTGGCATGATGATAATGATGTGAAGTTGGAGTCTTAATACGAGTAGTTCTTGCAAAAAATTTTCTAAAATTGGAGCATGAGCAAATCTAGTATTGCAATCATATGATATAGGAGTATGTAGATGATGAGCATGGTGATCATAAGTAGATGCATGCAAAGAAGTAGCCATAACAAAGGCAGTCTTAAATAAAGCCTTGCCATATGTTGATTCGGGGCTATTAGCATGAGAAAACGATGCATGTTGAAAACCAATTCCATTCTTCTTATTGGAAACATTTAAATTGCCTATCATGTTATCAAAAGAAATTTTGCCAGTGACAAACTTATGAAGAGTGGCATCAAGATCATTAATCTTAAGTTTCATTTTATCAATATCAAGCAACATAGCATTATAAGTAATAGTCAAAGAATCATATTTGCACTTGAGTGAAGAAAAAGTGTGAAAATGAGTCTCTTATTTTTGAAATTAGTATTTTCGAGAGAACTATTTAAAGAAGCAATTTTAATCAAAAGTTTTTCGTTCTCAAGTTTTAAATTCTCACAACCACAAGATTTAATAGAAGAACTTTCATTTTCAAGATAATCAATTTTCTTTTTGACAATGGAATACTTAGATTGGAGTTTGGAATAAGTATTATGTAAAGTTCCAAAGGTTTCAAGATGTTCTTCAAAATTATATGAGTCAAGATCATCAATTACCTCATCCTTATGTGTCATGAATCACATGTTCTCCATTTCTTGATTGGATGGACGATCTTCATTATCGCTCCCTTCCGACTCGTCCCACGTTCTTCCATTGAGGGCTCTTCAATTTAGTTGATGTGCAGCTTCCTTCTCATTATTGAGAGGGCAATCGGCAACGAGATGAACGTGATTTCTATACTTGAAGTAAGGTTCAATATCCTTGTTGTTGTTGTTGTAGAGACGATCTTTTGAAAAGGTTCCTCTCTTGAAATTTCTTCGAAACTTGAGGAATTTACTGAATTTCCTTGTCATAAGAGCGATATCCTCATTGCCTTCTCTAACTTCGTCATCTTCGCTTAATTTGAATAGAGTTTTGGATTTGGATGACGCTTTGGATGTAGCCTTGAGAGCGATGTTCTTAAGCTTGTCTTTATTCTCCATTTTTTCATCTTCTAGATCATAGGCTTTGAATTCAATCTCATAAGTTTTGAGATTTCCTTGAAGTTCTTCAAAAGATATGACCCCAATGTTGGTTATCTCCTTGAGAGTAGTCGCTTTTATTTGCCATTTCTTGGTGAGTGATCGAAATATCTTCCTCACCTTTTCCTTATTCTTCATGGGATCATCTAACAAAGAGTCAAGAGAATTAGTGATGCAAATAAAACGATTAAACATATCATCAACGTTTTCATCGGGCAACATTCGAAAATTTTCATACTCCGTTTTCAAAAGATCGATTTTAACCCTCTTAACATTGGAACTCCCTTCATGAACAACTAATAAAATTTTCCACATGGCAAAAGCACTTTACATTTAATAACGCGAGCCAAATCATTTTCATTCAGACAAGAAAAGAAAGCAAACTTGGCTTTATGATTAGCTTCATAAGCTTTTTTATCAACTACACTCCAGCTATCTTCATCGGTGGTGGATAACTGATTTTCCTTAAAAAAGATGCATCTCCATATTTCTCTACCTTGTGATTCTAAAAATAACTCCATCTTAACTTTCCAAATGGTAAAGTTAATACCATCAAAATATGGTGGTTTGGTGATGGATTGGAAGTGTCTTATACTATGTGAAAAAGATGAGACCATAGGATCTCTCTTGGGTTTTAATCCTAACAAATAAGAGCACCTTACCCTGATACCAATTGAAATAATCCTAGGGGGGATATGATTATACTAAAAAAAGTCATAAATTAAAAATTCTACTTGCAAGATAAATGGAAACACAAATATAGCACAAGATAATATGCAAGTAAGAGATGGCAAGAGAGAAACAAAACGCAAACACAAGCGATTTAGAGAGATTCGGGAGATCTCTTAGTCCTCTTTCTTTTGGCAACAAGCATGTTCCACTTAATCACGTCTTCACCGAGACAAACACGTTGCACTCCTGCAATAACATGTCACTCGACACACGAGTGACTCATTTCACAACACTTCTTCTCACCTATGAAAACTCTCCTGCACTTAAGAGATTTTACACAAAAAGAGAAGAAAAAGATTACAATCCAAGATACTCTTTTAAGAGTTCAATTCAAGTTCTAGAATACGTCAAAGGAGTATTATATTTGCAATTAAAGCTCAACTGTTTTTCTTTTTCTTTTGGTGGGTGAGAATGAACTCAAAGAATGAATGCAATTTTCAGAATAGTTGTTGTGCAATAACTACATATGAGATCTTTTGTCTCATGGTAGCCTGCTCGAGTCCCCTTACGAAACTTTCGTTACAAATCCTTTTTAAACCCTATACAAAAATCAAACAAGTAGATGCATTTATTACGCCTCAGGCAGAAGAACAGACGTCTGAAGGCCAAGGTGACAGACGTCTGAAGGCAAAATAAAACTAGCCGTTATATCATTAAATATACGTAACGGTAATATTTTTCAAATAATAATAGCTTTTGACGTCTGTCGTCATGAGTTTCAGACGTTTGCCATGGTTTTCAAAACATGGCTAATGAAAGTACAGAAAACAACTAGATGTTTGAAGAACAAGTGGCACACATCTGAAGAAGAAAAGATTTTCAAAGTTTTTAACCTTCAGACATTTATACTAATAAGATTCAAACAAGTACATGCATTTTCCGATGGTTGGGTTGAAGGACTTTGAGGGGTATCTCCCTCTTTCTCGGTTGCGTTATCTACCGGCCAAGTATCTTCGCTTTCGCTTAAGGCATAGCAACTATGAGTTCGCTCCCACTTTTTGGGTTGTATATATCCCAAACTAGTAGTATCCATCTTTCCATTCTACTTAACTTGGTGAGTCCTTGGCACATCCCAGATCCTCTTGTAATATTGAGCCTGATGGACGGTCTGTTCGAATGGTATTCCCTGATACTTCAAGAACTACCCTTAGTCCTCTCATGAAGTATCTCGGCATTCGGATGGGTTGCAACCTGTCGAGATTCGGATCAAGTCTATGCCAGATCTCTTTCTTCACTCTGGTCTCTTTTGATTTGTAAAAGAGAATTTCCTTCTCACCTCTATATCTGGGAGGTACATGAAAAGTGACCAACTCTTACACGCTGTAGGTGCTGAGTGCATCGAGTTCTTTATAGTGGTAAGATGGAACCATCGCAATATGTAGAGTTCGGTTTGCTTCATCGGGAGTTTTCACCTGCGGGTAGGTAGAGAACAATGCATCAAATTCTTCTTCCGAGTCACCGTCGAAGACTGGAATGAGGGTTGGCGAGCTATGTTTATTGGTTTTCCTAGGAGGTTGACTCGTGAACACTATCTCTTCTTTTTCAGAATCGCTTCCAAAGATCGAGATGGTGGCTGCTTGTACTTATTTGTTCTGCGACTTTCCGCACCTCTCAGTATCTTCGATGTCCGACAAGAATTACTTGGCATCTTCATATTTGCATACTTTATTCATGGAGAAAATGTTGAGCTTTCCTATGATGGTGTGCTCTTGGCTATCCTTAAAATACTTCATACACTGATGTTGTGCAGAAGGGATGATGCTATGCTCGTATAGCCAAGGTCTACCGAGTAAAGCTCTATAGCATGTCTTGCCTTCAATGACATAGAACTTTACGTCCGTGACAAGCTGTCTGAAGCGCAAAGTCAATACTATGGACTCCAGCGTTTTGAAGACTGCGAGTCGAATCCGGAGATGGTGATCTTTTCACGGCCGAGATATCAAACATCCATCGACAGCTGCTTGAGCACTTTTACATTCAAAAGGTTAACCGAATAGCCATTATCGACACGGATCTTATTTGTTCTCTTATCATCGTAGTACTTAACCACGTAGAGCGATCGATTATGTTCGAACATTCTAAGAAGGAGATCTTCTTCACTAAAGATAATATCGGCTGTAAATACTTCCGCCAGTTTATCTTTCATTACTTCTTCGGCAAAGAAAGCTTGGAATTGATCAGGTTCTTCAAGGGCTTTGATTAAAGATTCTCGCAGTTCCTTTGACAGGAGTAGAGTATCGTATATACTCAAGTGAGAAGGTAGCTTCTTTAAATGGGCTAACACATTGTAGTCTACCTTATTCTTCTTAAGCAAGTCCTTGGCGGTGAGATTTTTGGCCACCTTTGGACAATCTCTTTGGGCGTCTTCCTCTTACCCTTATCTTAATTCTTCGGATCCTTATTTGCAGATCTAAGGTTCTTCTCGGGAAAATGTGGTTCCGCAGATGGATATTGTTGCGGTCCTTTGCCTTATCTTCTTCTCTTGATGAGGAGCCTGCATAAGGGAGGTTGGCAGGGATTTCATCTTTCGAATCACTTCCAAAAGTTGGCACTGTTGAACCTCCTTCTTTTGAAGACTGAGCCCTGGCTATATAACAGCTCTCGGTCACTAATCTAGCCTGCCGGTTTTCTTCGAAACTATCATGCGGGAACGGGTGAGCCTTGGCCTTCCATTTTTCCCTTTTCATGTGCCTTTGGTGGGAGACATACTTTTGCCACCATTTCCTGAATGCTTTACATTCATCGATAGGGTGACAGACTCTCTGATGGTAGAGGCAATATTTTGGGTGCTCCTCTTTACCTTCGAAGTCTACAACTCCTGGGGTATACATTTCTATGGGCGGAAACTTCATCCCTTTCGATAAGGTCTTAGCGAAGTGTTTCTTGACCTTGCCTTTCTTCAGCAATATCTTTTGCTTCGGTAGTATATTTCGCTTTGGTTGGGGAGCTACATAAATCGCCTTCTCCGTGGCTTTCCTGTTTAGACGCTTCTGCCTGACTTTCTCATATATGGCCAGTTCACGCCTTTGATTTTCCCCGCTTCTTTGAAAGGCTTTCTTAGGAGTTTCTCAATTGGGTCTTCTTGTGGCGAACTTGGAGCTTCTGATATTGATTTTTCCCCCTGTTCATCTGAGTCACTTTCAGACGCAGCTCACATTTTCACCATATATGGATGAATGAGAGACTATGTGGCTACTTTCCACACGTTCTTCTATTTCTTCCTTTTCTCTATCTGAGTTATCTTCCTTCTCCTTGCTATTATCAAGGATATGTTGAAGAAATTCCTCAAGAGTGACCAGTGAACGCGCATTTTGGTTATATTCCTCTAGCGCCTCTATATATTTTTGAATGTCCTCCTGTCTACATACTCGGCAGGTTGCACGGGCTTCTTTGCTTTCTTTCTTCTTAGACTGCTTGACTTTAGGGCTTTTCCATTTATCAGCAATTTACGGAGTGGGATGCGGCTTCAGCATCCTTTCTATGATCTCAGGCTTAAGTGGGCTTTTCTACCTGATGGTCGGACCTGCTCAGAGATCCCTTAACGTTTTCTATGTTTTGGAGGAAAACATCACCTCTCATAGGGTTTCTTCCGTAAATAAACATGATGCCCCCTGCGTATTAGCCCCCTTAGGGGTATGCTTTTGGGATAGATTCACCTTCCAGTTATCTGACAATATGAATTTACCCTGTTTATACTGGTTCTCAACCCAGTTCTTGAAGACATAACAATCTTCGATCAGGTGACTTACCACCCAGTGGTAGGGGTAGTAATTGGGGTTGTTGACCTCATTATTCTGGGCTGGTCGCCATGGCTCGGGCAAAGTCAGCAGGTCATTCTTTGTGGCGAGCTCGAACAGCTTCTTTGTTTTATCACGAGGGAACGAATATTCGCGCCCTATCCTCTCCTCAAGAGTCGGCCTGGTATAAGTATTTTTTTGGCGAACGGACGCTTTAGGGCCACCCTGCTGCTGTTGTGTATTAGGGACAAACACCGCCTTGCCTTTCCCTTTATAATTTCGTGAATTTTCGTCCGAAGAGGAAGGACCTTGACCCATCTAATCCAGCTGAGCTAGTTCATCAATAAGCTCCTGGAAGGTAGTAGGCTTGAAGAAAGCCATGAACGGATATACTTGTGAATGACAAACGATGGTTGCCATGAACATCCTGATGGCCGGAGCTTCGCCGATGCGTTGCTTGCATTTAGACCACGGGTTCCACCATCGGATAGCATATTGAACCCATGTCTCATTCGGCTTGATTCTTTTATTAACCAGTGCTGTCAAAGTGATGCGTTCACTTGCACTAGTGAATCTTGGGAAAAAAAGCATCTCCATTTCATCGAATGTCTTAATGGAGTCAATAGAAATCTCTGAATACCACTCAAAAGCAGTGTCCGATAGACTGCTAACGAATTGGCGGAGAAGCAATACATCATCTCCCCCGGTATTGCCGCATCAGGATTTGAACTGGGTGATATATTGACGAGGATTGTCGGTCCTCTTATATACTTGGAACGTCGAGATTGTATGTCCCGAAAGGTGTTGCCTCTGGTCATACCATACTGGGTAGGTCGACCAGTCTTGACGAGCTTACCTTCCATTTCACTGGCCTGAAGGGCTTTGAATTGCTGGACAATATATTCATCCAGGTTTTCCTTGGAGATTGTCTCCTCACTCGTCGCTAATGGGGCTTATAGGGGATTTGACGCATCTCCCTTGTTATCAATAATAACTACCGGTGGCTCATATATTTGTGGTTCCGGTTGAGCCATCATCCTGACCAAAATTTAGAATAGGATGCCCATCTTGTCCATCCTAGCATTCATTTCCGCATCCTTCTCGTCCTTCTTTTCAGGGATGCGCTTCAGGTAGTCAATATCGGACTCCTGTCCCGTTCTTTCTTCGGGAGCGTTGTCAGGGTTTGAATTAGACGATGGACTCATGAGTTCTGCCGCTTAAGCCAATATATCCTACAGTTTTTGTTGATCCTTTATTATAGACCGAATGATTGGTCTATGAGAAACGGAGGCTCGACTATCATCTTTTGAGTTCATCATATATACCGTATGAACTACCACGCCCCAGACTTGGGACGCTTAGAGTGTGGGCCTTTGGAATTTGCCTCGGGCATCAAGACTTTATCTGGCCTCTCTCTTCTGTGAGAAGCCATTTTTGAAGGAACCATCATAGCAGGAACTTTCTGAGAATAAGCTTCCTTATATTTGAGAGGGGATCTATCATCATCTTGTCGACTTTTGAGCTTCTTCGATCGGCGAGAGGAGCTGTTCTCAATGATAGAGTTCCGGACTTCTTTCCAAACTCTGTGGATGGTTGAAGAAAACCGTTTGACCAAATGTATCGCCTTCGGCTCATCATGCATTTCCACAGGAGGTGGTGACTTCTTCAGTATAGCTGTGGGAGAATTGCGTTTAACCACCTTCATAGGTTCAAAATTGTTCCCAGTTGGAACAACATCTTGGATCATCAGAGCAGATGGAGTCAGCACAGATGGAGAGCTTCCTCCAGCTTGCTCACTTGGCGCCAGTATCTACGTCGGGCAACTCTGATAATAGGGGCTGGTGCTTCTTCAGCTGCGGGAGCTTCATGGATCTGACCCATGTGTTCTTTCGGACTATCTTACCCCCTGCGTTTATATGAAACTTCGACAGGTGACAGTAGCTTAAAAACTGATTGTCTAGGTATGGGAGTATCAGCAACTTGAGGTGTCAGCCTATAGAAGACAGTCTGCTTAGGTGGAGTATCATCCTTCATGGCCCCGACCATATCAGGAGCCGTGAATGCCAGCCATTCGAAGACTGACCTCTTTGGCATCACGGTTTTTTTTAGAGGAACCCACATAGTTAGACTTCAGCCTCTGGAAGATCGAACCTTCATATTGAGCAGTCTTATCATCAGAGCCAGTAGCAGCAGTCATCAGCCTATCGAAGACGGACTTCTTTGATGTCTCCTCTTTTGGCGTTGGGATGCCAAGAGAGGGAGGTAGAAGTATCGCCCTAAAGAAGAGCCCATCAAGTTGTTGTGCCACTTGGGCCATCGGAATGCAGAGCACATAAGCTATGGCCTGCCCTGACCAAGTCACTCTAGATGGAGTGATGGTGGAGCTAGCATTGGGGTTGGATTTGCTAGGTGAGGCCATTGATCTGCACGGAAGTGAAGCACCGGCTTTAATAACCCATACATCCAAGGGCAATATAAACATACCGCGATTGTTTTGCGAAACATGACACACAAAGTGTGGAGTGTAAAGAGAAAAATGTCCCACCAGGCGTGCCAGAAGCTGTTTACTGTTCAAATTCGAACTGAGACGTGGGTAGCGCGTCCAGGCTATGAGTTTGGGGGCAGATGCTATATGGAACATATCCGTCCATCTCTCCGAAGATACCAAGATGATTTATAACACCAAATATCGGAGGTTTGGACGGATGCGACCGTTGTAGCAGGATTATCAGATTTCCCCTCATATGTGAGGGTTTTTTGATTGTTGGGACTTTTTTTTCTGCAGGCGCAAGCTCCTGTAGTTAATTACGTTATCGCCATGTGATAAAACTTTCTCTATTCCATGAATCATCATGTGTCGTGTTATATATATTGTTTATTTGGGGTTGCCCTTGGATTGTATACGGAGACTAATATGTCGTCGTCCGTAGGACGCGGATTGGCCCAAATCCGTAAATCTCAGATTTTGGTTGAACCTAGATAGTATTTATCATATAAATGAGGTCCATCAGTTCAAAATATGTCATTTAAGGATCGTTAGTCGCATCTGACTAAAATCAACTTAGAAAATATATTTAAGGGCCATTAATATTGTTCTAGATTAAACTCAACTTAAACTATATGTAAGCATATGGGCTCAAGAAATATCATGGAAACTTAAGGTTTATATCACTTAGTTGATTTGGACTAAGAAGGGCCTCTAGAACATATATATTGGTGTCCAGAAGTTCTGATGCGTGCCACGTGTCACACAGACAAAAGATATATGGGTTTATGACATATTGAGACATTGGCGCTTCAGGATTATGGCACATTTCACGTATACAATGGATATTGGCGCGTGGGTATGACTTTTGGTCTCTGGCGTGTCCATTATTAACGTCCATGAATTGTGGCTCATATGCCTTTGTTGGGTCTCTAGCGCGTATGCCCATATTGGCGCATATGCCTCTATTGGAACATATCTTCATTGGCGCATGCCCTTTATATCGGCGCATGCCTATGTGACGCATGCCTATTGGCGCATGTCTCTGGCGCATGGTCGCTTATGGTTTTTCATAGAGATTAATCTCTTTTCTTTTGAAACTTAAGTTTCTGTTAATGGCTATTTTGGCCATTAACGACATCAAGATCATAACTTTTGTGATCTGGAATATCTTTTTATATGGATCATATGTTTATTCTTTGGAAATTTAGATTTCCTTTGTCCGTTATCATCATATTTTATGCAGGTATTTGATTCTTTCTCTCAAACCCTATATCTTAAAATAAAACAAATCCCTTTGATGAAAACTTAAGTTTTCTCGAAGCGAAATTTGATCTAGAGATCTTAAGATCATCGATAAGAACTTAAGTTCTGAATATGAAGGTTAACCTTCTCATGGATAAGATTTAAACCTTTTATATCATGGAAATTAATTTCCTGTCTTATCTCAGATTTTATGAAAAGAGGAAGAAAATCGCCGAGAGCAAAGAAAGCTTAAGTTTTTTTTCATCTCAAGTTTATGGGAAGTATTTTCTATCGTCTGTATGTCTTGTATGTGATGTGTATATCTTCTCTGTATATCTCTTAAATTTTGAACTCTAAGGTCTTTTATATAGAGTGTGAATATTGTTGGGTAAGTAGAGACATTCTCTCTTCGAGATTTCTCTAATCAATTTTAAGATCAAGCTCGGGTGCTTAAGTGAAGGGTTACACTAGCGTCCCGGCCAACTCCCGTGGCCAAATGCGGAACAAAAATTTTATAGCGATACAAAACTTGGCGCTAGAATAAACACAAACCGGATCTTTATCATAAACCTAGTTAGCTTATTAGGGTTCTATCTACTATGATAGAAAGTATACCTAACGGAAACAAGTCATTCGGGTCTTCGATCCTCTTCTTAAGCTTCTCGATGGAAGTAGGGATCGCGTTTGAACTTCGGCCTCCTTGTGTCAACGATGATCCACCCGAGAGCTTCCAACTTGAGCTAAACCTCTAACTTGAGGTAACTAGAATACTTAGCTTGGTAATCTAAGTAGACTAGGATGAGTAGAGTGTGATTTGAGTGGCTTAATCTCATTAACCCTTGACTACCAACACATGATACACTATGGTTTGAGAGAGGGAGGAGGAGAGAACTATGAAAGAGAATGAGAATGAAAAATGAAGAGAGTTCACTTTTGAGGAAAGAGAAAACCTCGTTTTTATTATGATAATTATGATGGCTCCTTTGATTTGACCATAAGCATGTCACAATCAATGCTAAAAATATCTAGTGTCCACAGAAAATATCTAAGTCAACAAAAGTCAACAAAGTCAAATGGTCAAACCAATTAGCCATAACATAATTATCATTATAAAAAATTAGTAAACAATTTCCTCCACCTCATAATGGTTTTAATCAAGTCAATGGTCAAAACCCTAATGAGGTGTCTCCTCCTTCGCCCCTCTCATCCGTATATACATACCCGCATCCGTGTTTCAAGAAACACGAATACAATGAGACGAAACTAATCCAATAATCAAATACTAGGATCCGGCTTAAACCAAAGCCCACTAGTATTGTCCGCTCGAAAACCACAAGCGCACAAGTACACGTATGTGATTGAACCCTGTCGTAAAACCATACGACCTCTACTCGTTTCGCCCGAAGCTGGGAAACACTCTGTGTGGGACTCTAAAGACTCGACAGTACTCTGGCAGTGGGTTTAACCACAAGCATGTCAGCGGCACTAGGTGTACGTAACGGCTACCTAGGTACCTGTTGAAAGGAAGGCTGACGAGCAAACTTGTCCGAACTCCTACTGAGCCTATCCGTGACAATACCCGTACAGTCCGGTCTCTTCGTCAAAGTGTATCGCATACCGGGTCTAGGGGGTGGTGAACGTCAGACCCTAATAACCTAATAAGTTGTGCCGATGTGGCTCATGACCAATCTGGGAAACTACTGATCAACCTATCAGTAAATCCCAACTGCCTTGGCCAAGGTCTTATGGTCCTGACCAATCGATCACTGTACGATATCAACTCCCAATACCAGGAGAGACGAATCCCCAACAATCGCTCACTGCCTCCATGTGGCTCGGGACTGAACCCAACCAAGACCTGTTTGCACGACTCAGTAGAGCCGTGGTAGGGTAGTGATCAAAACTTAGTGGTAACTCACACGAGACAAATGCCGATCTCAGGTCCAAAGACTAACCTGTACACATGTCACCTGAGAACTTCCATCTGACGATAGGTATGGTACCATCTGGAAGTTCTCGGCGAGTCCGTCCAGCGTACTCACCCCCAGTGAGCACCTGTATACGATCTTACGTGCATCAGAACAATGGCTGCGGGACCAACCATCCCCCGACAGGGCTAGAAACATATACACTAGTCTACTCTGGAGTATCAATGCCCAGTCTCGACACCCACGCGATTAGGGACCATTTAAGGATGTGCTTATGGACTACCCTGCTCCCACAAGTGTGATCGCCATCACAACATAGGTAGTCAAGCAAGATCCTACGTGCTTTATCAACATGTAACCGCAATATGTAATAACGAGTATGACATATCCCATGTTAAGATAAAGAAAAACCATAATAGTATACTACCTTATCGAGTCTTTATCAATATGTGCAAGCTAGATATAATAACAATAGAAATAAATACACATATCCTGACAAAGACAAGTCAAATAATATACTATAAAACTGAGCAAGATTGTCCTGTAGATACATATCCCTAGCATCTATATGTATACATATACAATACTGGCCTCTAGGGTATATATATCCAACAATCTCCCACTTGCACTAAAGGCCAGTGATTGGCATACCGAATACCCAACGTCTGCACTAAGGACAGCTGCTGGCGTACCGCATACCCAACATCTCAAAAAGTAGCTCAAACTGTGCTTGAGGTAGGGCCTTTGTAAATGGATCCGCCGTGTTCTCTTTCGTGTCCACTTTTCGGACCTCGATCTCCTGGCGATCTACGACCTCCTGGCGATCTACGACCTCCTTGATCAGGTGATACTGCCTTAAGATGTGCCTGGATTTCTGATGGGACCGTGGTTCCTTCGCTAAGCCTATATCCCCATTGTTATCACAATACACGGGTATCGGATCAACAATGGATGGAACTACCTGAAGTTCAGCAATGAACTTCTTCATCCAGACCGCTTCTTTTGCGGCATCGCTTGCAGCAATGTATTCAGCCTCCATCGTCGAGTCTGCGACGGTGTCCTGTTTGGAAATCTTCCAACACACAGCCCCTCCGTTGAGGGTAAACACAAAACCCGAGACAGACTTGCTGTCATCCTTGTCACTCTGGAAGCTTGAGTTGGTAAAGGACTCGACCCTGAGGACTCCATTACCGTAAACCAGGAACATCTCCTTAGTTCTTCTCAGGTACTTGAGAATGTTCTTTACTGCTGTCCAGTGGCTCTTACCTGGATCTGACTGATACCGGCTCACTATGCTTAGCGCGTAAGCTACATTTGGTCTTGTACATAGCATCGCATACATTATAGATCCTACCACCGAAGCGTAGGGTATATAGTTCATGTGAACTTTCTCCTCGTCCGTCTTGGGAGACATCTCCTTGGAGAGGGTGATTCCATGCAATGCGGGTATGTTACCACGCTTGGAATCTTCCATACTAAATCTCTTTAGTACGATCTCTATGTATCTGGACTGCGAAAGTCCCAATAATCTCTTAGATCTATCCCTGTAGATCTTGATCCCCAGAATGTACGAGGCATCACCTAGGTCTTTCATGGAGAACCTTTGTGATAAGAATAGCTTGACCGATTGTAGCATAGGAATGCCATTTTCTATCAAAAGAATGTTGTCTACGTACAAGACTAGGAATACGATAGTTCATCCTACAATCTTCTTATAAATACAAGGCTCATCCTCGTTCTTGATGAAATCAAATTTCTTGACTGTTTCATCAAAACATATGTTCTAGCTCCGCGATGCCTGCTTTAATCCATAAATGGATTTAAGCAACTTGTACACCTTCCCGATGCTCCCACTGTTTACAAAACCTTCTGGCTGATCCAAACGCACACTTCTAAACAGCCGTTTAGAAAAGCCGTTTTTACGTCCATCTGCCAGATCTCATAGTCATGGAAGTCAGCAATGGCAAGTAGGATCCGAATGGATTTGAGCATAGCCACTGGAGAAAAAGTTTCGTCATACTCCACACCAGGTCTTTGACGAAAACCTTTTGCAACGAGTCTAACCTTATAGGTTTCCATCTGCCCATCTACACCAAGTTTCCTTTTGTATATCCATTTGCATCCAACGGATTTTACCCCAGGTGGAGCAATATCCAAGGTCCACATTTTATTGGTGTACATGGACTCCATTTCGGATCGCATAGCATCCAGCCACTTATCAGAATCCCTACTGATAATGGCCTGCCTGAAATTGGTAGGATCATCTTCTTCCAATATGCAATCCTCTCGATCCTCGTCTATGAGAAAACCGTAGTATCTTTCGGGCGGATGAGAAATCCTACCAGATCTGTGGAGTGGCTGAGGTTCGTCTGGGACTATTGAATTTTCTGGTTTTACTAAATCCTCAGTTTGAGCTTGTGGTTCAGATATTTCATCCTGTTCTACCGTGCTCCCACTTATTTCTTTTGCAAGAAATTGCCACTCCAAAAAGGTGGCGCGACGAGCAACGACACCTTCGGTTCCTCAGTATGGTAGAACAGATATCCCAGGGAATTTCTAGGATATCCCACAAATTTGCATAAAACTGATCGTGCATGAAGCTTGTCCGGATTTTGCACCTTTACATAGGCCGGACAACCCCATATCTTAATACGTTCAAGATATGGTCTTTTACCACTCTATGTTTCATATGGAGTTTTAGGCACAGATTTAGACGGAACCTGATTCAACAAGTACGCTGCTGTTTCAAGCGCAAGTCCCCAGAATGAAAGAGGTAACTCAGCACTACTCATCATAGAGCGAACCATGTCCAACAGGGTACGGTTCCTCTGCTCCGATACACCGTTGTGCTGTGGTGTATACGGAGGAGTAAGCTGAGAGAGAATACCATTTTCTTTTAGAAAGTCCCTGAATTCAGTGCTTAAGTACTCCCCTCCTCTATTAGATCGGAGGATCTTGATAATTTTTCCAGTCTGGTTCTCTACTTCGTTTCTGAATTCTTTGAATTTCTCAAAAGTTTCAGACTTGTGTTTCATAAGATACACATACCCGAACTTAGAGAGATCGTCAGTGAATGCGATGAAGTACGAGAACCCACCCCATGCATGTATAGACATCGGACCATACACATCACTGTGTATGAGTCCCAAGAGCTCTGCTGCTCTTTCTCCATGTCCGGTGAACGGAGATTTGGTCATCTTTCCTTTGAGACAAGACTGACAAGTTTCATAAGATGAAAATTCGAACGTATTCAAGAGTCCATCTTTATGTAACTTACTTAGTATTTTCTCTCCGATATGACCAAGTCTACAATGCCACAAGTAGGATTCGTTCGTATCTGAACTCTTCCTCTTGCGTGTGTTTTGTATATTGAGAATTGTATTCTGATTTAGAACATAGATACCATTACACAGTATACCTTCTACAACCAGTACCTTATCAAGGTAAATGTTCATGATATTTCTATCAAGAACAAAATTATATCCATCTTTATCAAGTAAAGAAACTGATATGATGTTGCAAACCATGGAAGGTACATAGTAGCAATTGTTCAAAATCATAGTATTGCCATTTGGCAATATTAGGTGATATTCACCGACGGCTGCAGCATTAATTTATGCTCCGTTCCCTACCCTGAGGGACGTATCACCAGGTGCAACTATCCTACTTTTTCTCAGTCCCTGCAATAAATTACAGATATGAGATCCTGATCCGGTATCTAGTACCTAGGAGGTAGGACTGACCGAAAAGTAGTTCTCAATTACAAGAACACCTGAAGTAGATGCATTAGTATGCTTCTTCTTCAATGGGGTCTCCTTGGAATTCAAACAATCATCTTTTCCCTGCTCATACTTACGATTGCCATCATATGTTACAGCCAAACCGACGTTCCCTAGCCCCGAATAAGAATTCAGATCGGTCAAGCGATACATTTTATTATCTTGATTAGGGCATGAAATGGTTGCTACCTGGAGAGAGAGAAAAGAAACACTCAGCGTGCACTCTTGCAAGATTAAATTGGTTATTAATTTATCTAACCAGGATGGCTCCTACTGTTTCCTCAAATTCTTCTTCAAACCCTAAAAGAAGAACTAGTCAGGATTTAATCGCACGTCACAATACTTTCTTAACCTTTCAGCCAGGCTAGTGTTGGTACTTCGAGGGAGGTTTTCCAACGCTTTCGTAAAGTTCCTTAATTATATAACCTCTTTTCCCTGGAGGCGTAGCCCCGCTAACACCGTTCTATACACCTACTTGGTTTATAGCATTGATTGTTAAGTGAAATAATCTCCCGAAAGTAATCCAACTCATCAGTAGGATCGGGATCCAACTATCATTGTGTAATGACCTAGATGGAATCCACTCTAGTCACTACACTCCAGAAGATATGCTAAATCTGCAAGTTTCCTGTATATTTGAAACCCCCAATGTGGTTTTTGCCCCTAAAGGCTTTATGACCTTGACAATGCCAACATATCATAAGCCGCTAGTCAAGTTCGGCCTGTCATTATCTTGATTAACTTAGACCCACCCGCATATCCCTTGATAATTCCAACATAGGTATGCGACTGTCCTAAATAATCGGAAATAAAGCTGCAAACAAGCAATACTCAGCTATCGATCACTATGCCTTGACAATGCCAAAATACGTAGCTCGAATACTAAGTAGTACTTGTAGGAAATGACGGAGGGCTACGGCTGGGCTTTTGGCGAAAAACCCGTTAACGTAATGAACTTGATATCGTTGAAGGAACCTGAGTGGTTTTACAAATATATAATGGAGAAAACTTTTGCTAAAGAGGCCACTCCCTATGAAAGGATCTCGACACTTTCCTCATCGAATGAGGTGCAGGATATTCCAAACTGAATACCACGATGCAAAGAAAAAATAATCGACTATAGTGAAGTTATTACGTTGATGCAAACTTTTACTCAAGGGGTTACTCCCGATGAAGGGATCTCGGTCCTTGCCTCGTCGAATGAGGTGCTGGATATTCATAACCGAATACCACTGTGCAAAGCAAAGAGAACGTTTGTAATGTCAGTTTTTAAAACTTGGTTCCAACAACATCTTTTAGGTTTATTTTCATGCATTAATCAAAATTAATGCAGTCCCATCAATTTAACCTATCACACCAGAAAAGAACGAAAATATAATGTACGTATATGCCATCCGCATTCGCCACTGGGCCCCGTCATCATCCGTTAGGTTACTTAACTAACGACAGAGCGGGGGCTGGACTAGCGCGGGTGTAAAACATATACAACATCTACTAGTATATATATAAGTATATATAACATTCGTCCCAGGCATGATAATAAGCAACATCACAGAATCTCAGCCAACAATACAGAAAGGTGGATAATCTTGGAGCCTCGGGTTTCATTTGAGCCGCAAATAAAACCCGACGTTCCCGGTCGTGTGGATAGCCTGTGCAATAAAAACCTGGACCCTTATGAGCACGGCAAGTTACCCGCCAATCCCAGAAGTGAGGCAGCCCCCTTCAACAAAATGAATGGGCCACCCAGCACTTCACGGAATCCGTTAACTTGGGCATCTTTTTGTGGCTTATCCTATACCCCCTGCGAGTGCGGCGAATAGCCCGCAAATTCTAGAATGAAGCCTCCTCCGTCTCAACGCCATGAGATGCGGGCTTGTTGCCTTTCAGAACCCGGCTATTCGTGCACTCCACCGCGGGGTAATCCTAGTACAGAAAAAGAAAATAATATGTACAAATGGTGACATCGACCTCAACCCGGTCGTGTCCCAAAATAATATACAACCCGGTAAAGACAGCTGTCCACATGTCGGATGCTCGTCCCGCAATAACAAATGTACAAATGAATATAAACTGTACTGCTAACATTGCATCACATGCTATCCACCACGACAATCCAACCACAATCATAGCACAAACACAAAACATCAACGCAAATGTCACGTTCGCAAACCCATCTAAAAGAACATATAGCAATCAAACGAGTTTACCGATTAAATGACATTCACGGTCACAGATAAAAGTGAATGTATTGTTACCAAAATATGTATTCAAAAATTTCGATCGACTAAACTTTCCCAAATTGGCCCCAAAGGAAAATGGAGCACTCAAATAAACCTGGGCCAAAACCATATATCAAAAAAATCATATTTCCATGAACTAAAGCCCCAGAAAATTTTTTGGGCACTGTAGACCAAAAAGGGCGGCGGAACCACCGCAACATGTGTATTTCCCCTCCGAAAGACGCGGCGGAGACGCGATGTACGTCTCGCCTAAAATTCAGGGCAGATGCTAATTGGTGCTGTCCGTCCACCTCTCCGAAGATGCCAAGTTGATTTATGGCATCGTGTAACGAAGGTTTAAACGGATACGGCCGATGTAGCAGACTTCGTCAGATTCCCCCTCATCTGAGGGGTTTTTGATTGTGGGGACGCTCTTCCCTGCAGGCGCAAGCCCCTGCAGTTAATTACGCTACCGCATCGCGATAACAACTTTCTCTTTCTCCAGATGGTCACTTCGTATCGTGGGTGTTTGTTTTGTTTGTGGCTGCCTGTGGATTGTATACGGAGACTAAGTTATGTCGTCGCCCGTAGGGCGTGGACTAGTCCAAATCCGTATCTTTCTTAGATTTGGGTTTGGGGGTTGGGTTTAAGGATACGTTAGCCTCATTTGAGACTAAGATCAACTTAAACGTTTGTTAAGGATACGTTAGTCTAAATTTAGACTAAGATCAACTTAACGGGACCATTTAGATCTGACAAGAGAGCAATTGGGCTCTATTGTTTAGTTTAGTGACATTGCGGTCGATTGTTAGTTTAAGGACATTACGGTCGATTGTTAGTTTAAAGACATCGCGGTCGAGGTTAAGGACATCATAGTCCATGGATTTAAGGACTCCATAGTCCGATGCTAGTTTTAAGACGTCACGGTCGAGGTTAAGGACATCATAGTCCATGAGTTTAAGGACCTCACAGTCCGATGTTAGTTTTAAGACATCACGGTCGAAGTTAAGGACATCATAGTCCATGGGTTTAAGGACCCCATAGTCCATTGTTAGTTTTAAGACATCACGGTCGAGGTTAAGGACATCATAGTCCATGAGTTTAAGGACCTCACAGTCCGATGTTAGTTTTAAGACATTACGGTCGAGGTTAAGGATATCATAGTCCGTGGGTTTAAGGACTCCACAGTCCAATGTTAGTTTTAAGACATCACGGTCGAGGTTAAGGACATCATAGTCCATGGATTTAAGGACACCACAGTCCGCTGTTATATGTGGCTGTCGGGACCCGTCACCTCTCTGACGACGTTGAAGAATTACAACGACAGATATCATAGGAGTAAAGAGATGTACCCTCAAACCGATGTAAATTTGTTGAAAGAGCAGATGGCTTCAGTTCAATTTAAGTTGAGGACTTATGGCCCGAATTGGGCTAAGTCCAGCTAAAAATGTTTAACATTTTATTTTTGTTCTGGCTATTAGGCCTTTATTTAGGCTCTGCCCTTTTAATAATGCTAAGCATTGGGCTCTGACATTTTTTTTGTCTTATATCGAATGCATAGCATTCATCAGAACAGAGTGTGTTCTGACAGCGCGCCACGTGGCGCGTCAGGCGCTTTGCGCCAGTAAAAAAGCGTATTGCGCTTCTGTTGGGTAGCGTTGTTCACACCATAATATTGCATTATTATATTCCCCATTCTTATTCTTTTTATAAATAAACATGTGCTTTTGACGCATGTCTGCTACATGTTACAGGTTACAGGTTTATGGACAGAAAACAGTGAAAACGATGAAAAAACGATGCAAAAGTGGACTTTGACCAACAAACAGAAGACTCTTGATCAAGCCTACATCAAAGATAAAATTCACAAAGTACAAGGCAATGCAAGGTCCAAGATTACAAAGCGAACGGTTAAAAGTCCACCGCAATTATTCACTGGAGATCTGGAAGAAACATAGAAGCTATTTTAATAAAAGAACAAAATAATAAGGAAGCCCAAAGACAGAAGAGCCCACAAAGGAAATTTCAAGGCCCAATACTTCCTTTTAATAAAATTTCCAGACATAAAATTTTACCAAAGCTTGAAAGTCTACTTTGACTAGGTCTTCCTAAGGATATTTTGGTAAATGTAGATATGCGAATCAATTGTAACCTAGGGTTTCTATCTCCTATAAATAGAAGCCCAAATCATTGTATTCTTTTCATGCCTCCCTTCATTAATAAATTTTAGAATTCTTATGGAGAGCATCGGTGTTTTCTTTTCAATTCATGAATTCAGATCTGACAACCCTGCGTTGATGATTGGAGAGATGCATCTGTAAGTAGATTTAATTCCTTACTCTAGTTTAGATTTCAATTCTTGCCCTAGGTAATTTTTATTCTCTGCCCTAGATAAATGTTCTTCAATTCCCTAATGAGTGAGTAGTCTCCTCGCTTGTTAGGGTTAGATCTGGGGAAGGTTTGAGAGATGAAGATCTCTCATCCCCTTTCTTGCCCGTCATATATTTTTATAGGACTCTATACATACCTTCTTATTCCTCTCCCTACGGCACCCTATCTCTCAAGGTAGCGGTGATACCGTAGTCTAAAGGCCTGGATTTTAAGGTTTTCCATGGAGGTTAGGGTAAAGATTAAGAAAGGAAGGACAAGGATCTAGAGGAAGAACAATCTTCCCAATCATCCTAATCCCTTTTATTAATATTTACCATAACACCTAATTAGATCTTCATATGGGTATAGAAAGTGGTGAGATTTATAGACTTTCCAAACTTAACCTAGACTTAACATTAACAAGAGTTAGATCTAGATTAATTCAGTTTTTAGATTTAATCAATAAGCAATCCGAACACCCTTCGGAATTAACTCGTTAGAGCGATTAGGAAATTCACAACATCCCTGTGGACCGACCCGTACTCACCGGCTAGCTGCAAAGCGACGCCGTTCTTGATTGCGGTAATAGATAGTTTTTAAGATCAATCAAGCGCACACGAAGAGGACATGTGTCGCGCTTAGCGCTAAGCGCTAGTTTGTTGGCTCATTGCGCTTTTAATTTATGAGCGCGCTGCGCTAGTTTGTGGGTGCACCAATGAGCGACACATGGCGCGCTTGTCGCTGAGCGCCAGCCCATGAGCGCAGTGCGCTGTTTCAGAAGTGCAAAGCGCAGATTGTGTCTCTGATTGACACGTGGCAAGTTTGGGCGGTGAGCGCCGATCCAATGAGCGCAAGGGCGCAATTCATGAGTGCAAGACACTTTTTAGTAGCGCAAAGCGTATCTGATCAAATTTAAGATCAAAGAACAAGTTTATGTTCTTCTTAAAGGAGGTTTTGCCTCAAGATCCAAGAACAAAAGTTCTTGTTTTTTATAAAAGGCTCTGCCTTTATAGATCAAAAGATCTGTGAATGAAGTAAAATACTTCTTTTAGTCTTTTTATGATTAGATCTTTTTGATCTTTTCTTTTTTATTAAAGACCTTGGTCTTTTTCTTAGATCTCTGATCTTTTTAGAAGATGGTTCTTCTTTTTACGAGATGGTTTCATCTCTATTATTCAAGAACATAGTTCTTTTTACCTTGAAGATGAAGAAAAATCTTCTTTTTTCTAAGAGTTTTCTCTTCTTTTGTAGAGGGTTTTTCTCTCTTTTCTGTCTATCGAGACTTGAAGTCTAGGGGCCTTTATATAGGGCCAATTGATTTGTTAAATCAGTTTTGAGAGATCTTTCTCTGGTTGATTTGGGAATATTTCCCACCGTTGGATCTTTTATCCTAAGGCTTCTGTTTTACAGAAGATAATCTTCTTGTTTTAATAAGATTGGAAAGATCTTTCCATAACAGAATTTTAGTTCTGATTAATTAATAATTTATTATTAGTAGATCTTTAGATCTGACGGTGGAGGAATTTTAATTCCAGCGCTGGCGCACTTTGTGCTAGCTCATCTGAGCTTGACACGTGGCGCGCAGCGCTACGCAACTGCGCTAGCGCATCCGTGTTTGACACATGGTACGCAGTGCAGAGCGCCACGCAACTGCGCTAGCGCATCCGTGTTTGACACGTGGTACGCAGCGTAGAGCGCAGCGCCACTGTACTAGCGCACCCATGTTTGACACGTGGCACGCAACGCAGAGCGCTGTGCCACTGAACTAGCGCACCCATGTTTGACTCGTGGCACGCAGCGCAGAGCACAACGCCACTGCACTAGCGCACCCATGTTTGACACGTGGCGCACAGCGCAGAGCGTTGGATCTGAAGCGTTGCTTCAATTTAAATTTTGAATTTTAAAACAGAGCTTTGCTTTGCCTAAGGTGTAGCGCTCTTGACGTTGGCGTGTCTGCTTTTGACAAGTGGCGCGCAGCGCGCAGAATCTGAAGCGTTGCTTCGATTTTTGAATTTTGAAATTCAAAACAGAGCTTTGCGCTGATTGGGGGAAACAAATGTCCCTCCACCGTTGTGCTCACGTGGCGCACACGTGAGTGCAGCGGTGGAAACATCTGAGCCATTGGATCAACTCAGAAGTTGAAGAGGCGGTTCAGTGCCTATTAATAGGACCTTTGGTCCTCAGATGATTATCATCTTCTTCTTAAGAATTTTTATTCAGAGCCTTGCTCTTCTGTTCAAGAACTTTTAAGACTTAGAACTCCACCAAACTTAGGTAAAATTAAAATTAAATTAATTTTTAATAAATTAGGGTTTTTACCCATTAATAGAGCCTTGCTCTTCATAGATCTTTGATCTAAAGATAACCCTTTTAGGGTTTCATTAATAGAGCCTTGCTCTCATGAATCCATAGATCTAAAGATCTCTCTCTTGGGGTTTCTTAGCCCACGAATCAGAGCTCTGCTCTTTTGATCATATGTAGATCTTTTGATCTTTTGATGAAGAACTCTTAAGAGTTTTTTCATGGATCTTGAAGATTCCAGAATTTTTAATTCTCAAGAATTAATTTTTAATTTATCTTTGATGGATTTTCCATCATCATTACAGAGTCAGGCTCTTTAAGAAATTTTATTCCCTCATGACCAGAGTTTGACAAGTGACACTCTGTTACAGAGCTTTGCTCTCAAAGAGAGATTTTCTCCTTTTTCCGAGGGATTTCTCATTCAATGAGAAAAATCTTTGAGGATTTCTTCATTAATTGACAGTCTCATCCAATGATGAGGCTGTCTTATTAATTGATGTATTGTCATCTGGATTTTATGGGTCCCCCTTTGGTCCCCTTTCCACTGCATTGCAGTGTGGTACAAATTTTAAAGTGCCGAGCGTCGGGATTTTAAAATTAAATTATAATACTGACGATCGAATTCTGTTCTTTCTCGCAGGCGACATGTCTTCCAATCTCTCTTTCCCGTTTTTCCGTTCAGAGGGAGGATTCCCTGAGGCGCCTGTGGACCGGGAGGTTCTCGCGCTTATCAGAGACTATGACCCGGAACATAAAAACCTTCACTTATGGGGTAGGTGGTCCGACCAGATAATCGGAGGTCGTCGAAGCTTCTCTTGTGCGACGCTGTCAGAGCCGATCTCGTCGATCTCGTATGCAGATGTACCCCCGGTGAACTATGCCGTGGAGGTCGTTAATTGGACGTCGGAGGGTCTTCTTCAACCTTCGATTGCCGCTATACCCATGCAGCTGCCGGCAGATTTGGATACTTTGGGGCGGCGCATATGCCAGGGCGAATCGCGCCCTTGGGGACAACCTTACAACATCGGGTTGACTCCCCAACATTCGTCCGGGTATTTGTAGTGGGCCAGGTATATTCTGTCGGCGAAGTAAACGCACTTGCTGAAGCTCGGCCTATATCCCGCAGTTTACGCTTCATTGTTCCAATATTCTGCTCCTCCGACATGGTGGATTAAGGCGTTCTTGGAGCAATGGACCATCCCAACCCATACCTTTCTTCTACTGGACAGAGAAGTCTCCATCTCCTTAGAAGAATTTGCTGAGATTTCCGGTCTGCCGGTTAGGGGGGAGCACTATGAGGAGCCGCTTCCTCCAGATGAATATGTTTTTGCTACCAAGCCGGTGGTGATGGGCCTAACGCCGGAGAACGCCATCTAGCACCAGTTTCCCAGATTGATCAAGGTGCTAAACATGTACGGGAGCCTCTTCTTGGAATCTAGAGGCCGGGGGGTCAGTTTCGCGGACTTCATCGCCCGGTTTCTTCGTCCGGAGATTTTATCGCAACGGGGCGAAAAATTTGCCAAGCTTGACGATCCCTTCGGTTTCGGCTTGGATCGTCGACCAGTATTGGAAGGTGATCAGAAGGGCTTTTATCTTCCCGATATTGCGATCATTCCTCTGTCGGAAATCGCCACTCTGGGCATTGACGAGGAGACTTTCTTTCTCGGGTTTCTAGGGTTATGGCTGTGTTGGTTCGCGCTCCACATGCACCCTCGCTATATGAGGCCGTCCGTCTTCTACCCAGCACATCGAATGGTGGCTGGAATACAAGTGGCCATCGGGATCGCCGGGCTGGCCCACCTGTACCATGGTCTTAGCGTGGCGGCGGATACAACCGAAACGGGGGTGCAAGTTGCAAACTTCCCGATGCACTACCTTACTTCATGGATGGAAATGCACATGCTCGGGGTATTTGGTATTCATAAAAGACCCTCGTTTTTCGAGAAGTGCAAATTCCCCAGAATTATGCGGCCGGTTGATGCTTCCATCGTGAATCCGTCTCAGCGGGAGGCTAGGGGGTTGCTTCTTCGTCCGCGCACGTTCGGAGCCGGTATGTCTTTTACGGATAAAGTCCTAACGATTGGCCAGGAAACTTCCAAGACGGTGCTGGCACTGCGCGACACCTTTAAGGACGGGGCCTCCGTGTTGAAAGCCCGGGAGATTCTACACATATACTCCATTAGGCCGGGCTTTCTCCTATTCAGGCAAAATGATGCGGCACTTTTCATGAGATACAACCCCCATCATTTTGCCCAGCAGCTAAGTTATAATCAGGGGCCTCCACTGGAGGCATTTTTGGAAGAACCTGCTGCCACCAGAGAGGGAATACGGGGTGCGCTGCATCACTTTATGCGCTTGAATACTGGCTCCTACTTCTTCATTAGCGAGCCAAGTTGCATCCCGAGGGCCCTTAACGTATTCGGGGACTGGTATCAGCACGCGATGGGTGCTGTCATCAGGGAAGAGAGGCGGTTACTGCTCGATCGCAAGAGTGCGCCCCCTGCCAGCGATCGCAACATCCCTTTGAAGCGACGGATCGCTGTCCCTCCTCCGCTAAGAGAGGCTGCTGCAGTTGAGCCTCTATGTGTGCTGAGCCCTACGCATGGATTGCCCCATGATCCTGTGGACGTGCCGTCGGTGCCCTATGCTCCCGTGGAGACGGTAAACGTAGCTTCACCCGAATCTGGCGTGGGCTCGGATATCGGGACTCGCCGTTCCAAGGTGGCCACTAAGTGCAAGCTGGTGTTGGCTGCGACCGGAGCTCGCTCTCAGAAGAAGAAAAAGTCGCTCTTTTCTCTTGACGTGGTACTTGGCCAGGAGCCTCATGCTCCTTACAGTGAGGGCTTGAGCGAGTATGGGACAAATGAGGGCTTATTCATGCCGCCAGATGATACTGATCTGGCGGTTGCCATTGCAGCTTCCGAGCGATTGGCAAGACGCGAAGAGGCCTTGGCTAACCTTGCGCGATCAGGTAATTATTAGTTGCATTTTTTTCGCCATTGCATCATACCTCTATCATTGTTTTTTGACTAACACTTTTCCTTTTTTAATAGGCATTTCTACCGAAGAAGCTCTCGCTGCTTCTCTCAAGACTTTTGAGGAAGAGGAATGACTTCGAGCATCCTTAGGCCTTGGTATATTTCGGTTTGCCATGTTTATGTTTCCGTTTCTTATGAGTAATCTGATCCTTTCTTTGTCTTATCGCAGGGGTCACAATGCCTATCCCATAAGCTGATGCGGAAATTCTCCCCGGGCCAGCTACCGAAGCCCCGGCCTCTTCGGCACTGCCGCGAGAGGCCTTACTTAAAAAACCGATGACGGAAGCCTTGACGGCTCCAGAGGTAACCATGAATGCGGACGACGACGTCTTTTTGAAGGAGGCTTCTAAAAGGTCTGTTTTGACGGCTCGAGAAGAAAGGAAGCGCCTGAGGCATGTAGTAAGGGAGCGTAGTGCTGCTTTAGCCGCGGGAGCAGGTTCGAGCGCCGTTACCCCTGCTGCTACTCCTTCGGAAGAGTTTCCGGTTGCCTTATCTACTGCTCACAGACGGGCGGCACGTGCGGCTCGGGAAGTGAACGGTAAATCAACTCCAGGTAATGTGCCTTGAGGCTCCGTTGTCAAAGTTTTAAACTATCAGTTCTCATATATCTTATCTTTGCAGGGCCGAGTCTTCCCGAAGAAGCGGCGGCGACTGCTGAGCCTGAAAGAGCGGTGGAGGAGGTAGCTGTCATTTCCGAATCTGGGGCGGTGGCAGGTGATGTGGTCGCAATTGCCGGGCTCGAGGTAATGGCCGACGAGACGGCTACCACGGCCGAGCCTGAAGCAGCGGTGGATGAGACGGCTGCAATTACTGGGCCTGAGGTGGTGTTGAGCGAAACGGGTGCAATTGCTGGGTTCGATGTGGTCACTCTTTCTCAAGAGTCGGGCACCGCTCTGATCGTCGCTCTTCCTGCCTACGGTTCTTTATCATCTCCTGGTGTCGCAAGCGTGACGACGACTCTCGTGGAGTTAGGGGACGAGGCGACGGGAGGTGAGGCCACCCCAATGGAGGAGGGAGACGCCGTTGTTGAATCAAGTGACGCCCTCGTCACGGCTCCGGCTGGCGACTCTTCAGGTAGATTTTAGGTTACCGCCCTTCTTTTGATTCTACAATCTTTCCTAACAAGGTTCAACTTGTTTCTAATGCAGGTGTGTCTAGTGCTGAAGTCGAGCTACTCGAGACAAAGCCGTCAGTTACCACCCTGACGGTGACCACCTTTCTACCCTCTCTCGTACCGTCGCAGATGCTGGAAGGTATATATTTGTGACCCATTAGTCTTATCTCTCGGCTGTGTAATTCATGCGTTTTCGCAGGAGTCCTTTTTGACCACTTGTACCAGGTGCTGCATCCTCACTTCTCCTTCCCGTCGGAGATTGCTTCATCCAGTGGCGCTGGTGAATACAACTTTCAATTAATGCTCTTCCTTTTACCGATAATGAAATTATTTCTGATTATTCTTTGCCTTGATTGCAGTGCTACAGATTGAAGGAGGAGATAAGAGATCAGTTGCGCCACCGGTCCTCCCGGTTTTGCCACCTGCTGCAGCTGGTATAGTAAATTCCGTTGTTCGTGAATCTCTTATATTTCTAGATCCGTCATCTGATTGTGATTTTTTTTGTAGCGGTCGCTTCGACTCTGGACTCTTTCGAATCTCTCATTATGATGCCGGCAGGCCCCTTCTCAAGACGTCCATCCTCAAAGGGTGCTGTGACGAGTCTGCGCATGTTGAGCAAATACGTCGAGGAGCTTGACGCGGAAGCTCCTACATCTGCTGAAGATTTCGCTGCCGAGGTCAATCCGATGCTGGCGACGCTTGTAAATTTCCATAATGAAGGCGTCGTCGAGTCTTGGGTTAGTCACTGCAGGAAGATCGAGGCCTGTCTGCATCAGCTTGAACTTATGCGTCTTGCCCCTGAGACTCAGGCTTTGAACTCCCAGCGGGCCGTATGGGTCGAGCAGAGTGCGTCCTTCCTTCGCCATTTCGAACAAGAAGCGAGCTTGAGGCGGAAGGAATGCGAGGAGGCTTCCGCTGAGTTTGTCCAGTTGCGTGCCCAGGTCGAAGTGAATCTGCCCAACGGGACGGGCTTGTATTGAGACGGAAGCTCGACTCTATCAAGAGGGTTACGCAGAGTCGCGAAGCTGCCCAACAGGAAATTGATGAGAAGATTTCGTCATGCTTGCAGCAAAGGACTCGAATCAAAGCGGCGCTAGCCGCGGCGACTGATCATGAGAAGGCATTGAAAGAAGTGCGAAAGCAGCTTACATACCTGTTGAAAACGCTTCCTTCTCAGTAGCTGCCTTTGTATCAATCATACACTTGTAATCTCTGAATAATATGTATCTATTTTTTTTATTTCCTTTATACGATGTATCTTGTATTCAATTGAGTTCATGAATAAAGACATTCTTTTTGTTATACTATTGCTTTCTTCTCCTTGCTATGTTGTTGCCATTTGATTTTAGCAAGTACGGTCGGTAGATAATATACAGCTGTCAATCTTGGATTCTTTGTAAAGTGGTGATGGCTTAGAAAACAAGGTTAGGATCTGTCACCTATGACTTTTCAACTTTATGAGCCGTGAGGGTCTCATAAAGAATTTTCTCCCTACCGGTCGAGAGGATCCCGTAGGTGTAATTTCTCCTTAAGAATCGTGAGGATTCCTAAGTGTGTTTTCTCTTGAAAGTCGTAAGGATCTAAAAAGAGAATTTGCTCCCTTACAAGTCGTGAGGACCCGCAAGTGATGGGTGAAGTTGCCCTCATCCGCATTTTACAGAGTCAGCGGTTGCTCTGGATGCTTCCCACGGGTTCATTACCGTGTTCTGCGAGGACCAAGCTCCGCTTTGGACGTTTTCCAGGATACCGTAGTTTAAAGACATCGCGGTCGAGGTTAAGGACATCATAGTCCACGGATTTAAGGACTCCACAGTCCGCTGTTAGTTGTAAGACATCAAGGTCGAGGTTAAGGACATCATAGTCCATGAGTTTAAGGACCTCACAGTCCAATGTTAGTTTTAAGACATCACGGTCGAGGTTAAGGATATCATAGTCCATGGGTTTTAGGACCCCACAGTCCGGTATTAGTTTTAAGACATCACGGTCGAGGTTAAGGACATCATAGTCCATGAGTTTAAGGACCTCACAGTCCGGTACTAGTTTTAAGACATCACGGTCGAGGTTAAGGACATCATAGTCCATGAGTTTAAGGACCTCACAGTCCGGTATTAGTTTTAAGACATCACGGTCGAGGTTAAGGACATCATAGTCCATGAGTTTAAGGACCTCACAGTCCGGTATTAGTTTTAAGACATCACGGTCGAGGTTAAGGATATCATAGTCCAAGAGTTTAAGGACCTCACAGTCCGGTATTAGTTTTAATACATCACGGTCGAGATTAAGGACATCATAGTCCATGAGTTTAAGGACCTCACAGTCCGGTATTAGTTTTAAGACATCACGGTCGAGGTTAAGGACATCATAGTCCATGAGTTTAAGGACCTCACAGTCCAATGTTTGCTCTGGATGCTTTCCACAGGTTCACTGCCGTGTTCGGCGAGGACCAGGCTCCGCTCTGGATGCTTCACACGGGTTCACTGCCGTGCTCTGCGAGGACCAGGATCCGCTCTGGACGTTTTCCACGGGGTCAGAAGTGACATAATCCGCGTTCCACGTAGTCAGGAATTTGCTCTGGATGTTTCCCACGGGTCCACTGCCGTGTTCGGCGAGGACCAGGCTCCCCTCTGGATGCTTCACACGGGTTCATTGCTGTGCTCTGCGAGGACCAGGATCCGCTCTGGACGCTTTCCACGGGGTCAGAAGTGACATAATCCGCGTTCTATGTAGCCAGGAAATTGCTCTGGATGCTTCACACGGGTTCACTGCCGTGCTCGGTGAGGACCAGGCTCTACTCTGGATGTTTCACACGGGTTCACTACTGTGCTCTGCGAGGAACAGGATCCGCTCTGGATGTTTTCCACGGGGTCAGAAGTGACATAATACGCGTTCCACGTAACCAGGAATTTTTCTCTGGATGCTTCCCACGGGTTCACTGCCGTGTTCGGCGAGGACCAAGCTCTGCTCTAGATGCTTCACACGGGTTCATTGCCGTTCTCTGTGAGGACCGGGATCCGCTCTGGATGTTTTCCACGGGGTCAGAAGTGACATAATCCGCGTTCTACGTGACCAGGAAGGGTTGACTTTATCCGCACTTCACGGAGTCAGAGTTTGACTCTCGGTCATCTGTACACTGCCGAGTCGTGGAACTGGGTGTTGCCGCTGTTCCGCTTTGCTTGATATTGTGTCCGTTGTAATAAGACGAATGTTGAGATAATCTCTGGGCTGTCTATGAACAGTTGAGATTTGGCTTCTTCTTCTGATGAAACCTGGGAAGGAAAGGTGTGATTCTCTCTTTGTTTCCGTCCTTGGATTGTATACAGGGACTGATGTGATATCACCTGTAGGGCAAAAATTTCATTTTTTTATTCATTTTTTTTATTTCCGCGATGCTCTATCATTTCAGCTTTTATAACGCGACGGTCGCGACTGCCCAATCATTTCGGCTATTTTTCGCGGTGCCCAATCATTTCGGCTGTTTATTTTATTTTTACTTGCTGCTTTTTATTGCGAGTTGCCCAATCATTTCGGCTATTTTGCATGCATACATTTTTACTTGCTGATTTTATTGCAAGTTGCCCCATCATTTCGGTTATTTTGTATGCACGTGTGGTTTGCCAGCTTTTTGTTTGCAAGCTTGGAATCAGACACCGATTTCGGCATCAGCACCGCTACAACTGGGATATTGCCAGGAGCGAATCATTATTTGCCTCTGTCGATGTCGAACAAAGATGGCTTAGTAAACAGGGTTAGGATCCTGTCGACCATGGCTTTTGACTTCATGAGCCGTAAGGGTCTCATGAAGGTATTTCTTCCTTCAAGTTGTGAGGATCTCGTAGGTGCGTTTTCTCCTTAGGAGTCGTGAGGACTCCTAAGTGTATGTTCTCCCGTAAGTCATAAGGATCTTACAAGAGGGTTTTCTCCTTATAAATCGAGAGGACTTACAAGGGTTGTTCACCATATAGACATATCCCTAGTCACGGATGGGACTTCGTTAGGGAAATGTTTATGGATTGGATACAAGGGTCAGTATTGAGCCGCTTGTAGGGCAGTATTGGAGGTTGTGGGGGCTGCTTAAGAACAGGTTCAGATCCCTGTAGCTTAAGACTTTTGAATCTTATGAGCCGTGAGGGTCCCATAAGAGAGTTCTCCTTACGAGTCGTGAGGATCTCGCAAGTGTAATTTCTCCCTAGGGATCGTGGGGATCCCTAAGTGTGTTTCTCCCTTGTGATTCATAAGGATCTCACGCAGGTGGTTTCTCCTTACAAAGTCGAGAGGACCTTGAAAGTGTCTTTTAACGAGATTGCGCCCTTTCGGGTTTTCATAAAACTCGCCGGTAGCCCTGCTGTTTTTACTCACGGAGCCCTTTCGGGTTTTCATCCGTGCCCATTTTGCTTGTGGACATACCGTTTTCTTTTTTCTCTTTTTTTTATTCTTTTTTTTTATTCTAACGAGGTTGCGCCCTTTCGGGTTTTCATAAAACTCGCCGGTAGCCCTGCTGTTTTTACTCATGGAGCCATTTCGGGTTTTCATCCGTGCCCATTTTGCTTATGGACATACCGTTTTCTTTTTTCTTTTTTTTATTCTTTTTTTATATATCAGCTTTGGGACGCTGCAATCCACCGTAGTTTATCGACATCTCGGTCAACAGCTAGTTTTAGGACATAGTGGTCCGTTGTTAGTTTAAGGATGTTCCGGTCCGTTGTTAGTTTAAGGACGTTTTGGTCCGTTGTTAGTTTAAGGACATTTCGGTTCGTTGTTAGTTTAAGGACATTTCGGTCTGTTGTTAAGGAAGCCGGTTACTACCTATAGAGTTTGGGCTTAGGAAGATAGTGAGCGGGCATAGTCGCCGTCATCTGTCATTGACCTAGGCCGTGACTCGTCAGGCGTAGTATTTCTTCAGGAAGTGACCATTTATTGGCCTGAAGTGCCTTTCGCCATACATGTCCATGAGTAGATAGGCTCCACCCTGGTAGACCTTGTCTATGATATATGGGCCTTCATAGTTCGGCTCGAATTTTCCCCGCTTAGCGCGATTAGGGATCATAGGTCTTTTAACCACTAGCATGAGTTCGCCTTAGCGGAATACTCTCGGCCTAGTTAATCTCTCATATGAGCGCGTCATCTTTGCTTTATAAGCCTCTAGATTTTGTTGCGCTATAAGCCGGGTTTCGTCAAGGGCGTCGAGCTCCTTAAGCCGAAGGTGAGCATTCTCTTCGTCCGTCAGCTCGTAATGAACTGCCATTCATAGAGAGGGTAGCTCTATCTCGAGGGGGAGTACCGCCTCTGTTCCGAATACTAATGCGTACGGCGTTGTGTTCGTGGCCGTCTTGAACATAGTCCGGTACGCCCAGAGAGCTTCATGCAGTCTCTCGTGCCAGTCCTTATTCCGGGACACCGTCTTTTTCATGATCTTCGTCAGGGTCTTGTTGAAAGCCTCAGCTAGACTGTTAGCTCGGGGATTGTAGACCGATGAATATCTCCAGTCTATGTTGTGTTATTGTACGAAGCGACTGATTTTGTGGCTTCTGTAGGCTAGCCCGTTATCGGAGATAATCTGTCGTGGAGTGCCGAACCGATAAATGACGTGTGTCTTGAAGAAATGGAGGATGTTCTCCGTCGTCACCTCCCTCAGCGGTACCGCTTCTGCCCATTTAGAGAAGTAATCAGTTGTCGCCAAAATGAACCGATGTCCTCTGGACGATGCTGGTTCGATGGGGCCGATTATGTCAGTCCCCCACATTTCGAACGGCCAGCTAGCCACTGTTAGATGTAGCGGATTCGGATGCTGATGGATGAAGTCCCCGTGAATCTGGCATGAGTGGCACTGCTTCGCGTATTCAAGGCAGTCTTGGATCATCGTGGGCTAATAATAACCCATCCGTTTGATCTTCGGCTTTATCTTCGGCCCGGCTTGATGAGAACCGCAGAGTTTGTCGTGAGTTTCTTGGACGACTCTTCTTGCCTCTTCAGGTCCCAGGCATCTTAGCCACAAAGAGTCAAATGATCTCTTATATAGGGTATCATTGACGAAAGCAAAAGACAGAGCTCGTTTCATAAGCTGATGTCTTGAGGACGCATCTTCAGGTGTTCGACGGGATTTGAAATAATCTATAAAGACTTATCTCCAATCCGCAACCTTTTCCTGGTCTTTTATTTGCAGAGTTATTCGCTCGGTCGCTCCCTTTTCTTTGGACGACTCCGGAGATACTTCTGCCGGAGCAAGAACCCGACGGCTTTGCACAACGATCCTCACGTCATCGAGGTTTTCGTCAGCCAGTTCTTTAGAGAGCTTGGCTAATGCATCCGCCTTGCTATTTTCCGCGCGTGGTATACTTTCTAAGGTGTAGGAAGGAATTTGAGTCAGCAGTCACTGTACTCTCTTGCCGTATTTCACTAACTCAGGCTTGCACGTCTGATAGTCGCCGTTTACTTGACTGACGATTAGTTGGGAGTCTCCGTATATGAGGAGGTTTTCAATTCCCTTGTCGATGGCGATCTCCAGACCTGCTATCAAAGCTTCATACTCGGCTTCGTTGTTTGTCCTCGGCTCTGTCAAGGAGAAGGCAATGCGCATTATCCTTCCTTGTGGAGTCACGAAGATGAGGCCTACCCCTGATTTGATTATAGGGGTGCTTTTTTTGCGCCTCTTCATGGAAGACGCTCCATAAAAATAGAGTTCCCACCGGGTATCACCACCGTCGATCGTGTCGAACGCATGTTCGTCTGGCAGGTCGCAATTCAAAGGAGAATCGGCGGGTGTCGGATGCTCAGCGAGGAAGTCGGCGATGGCCTGGCTTTTCACTGCCTTGAGAGGCCGATAAGTTATCGAAAACTCCATCAAGAGCAAGGCCCATTTAGCGAGTCATCCTGTTAATATGGCCTTCGACATCAAGTACTTAAGAGGATCCACTTTTGATATAAGATGGACTTCATGTGCCAACGCGTAATGTATGAGCTTCGTTATCGCGAAGATCAGAGCCAAGCAATATTTTTCGATTGGGGAGTAATTGTTTTCTGCCCCCAGGAGGACTCGACTCAAATAGTAGAGGGATCTCTCCTTCCCTTGGTCGTTCTCTTGTGCCCATAATGCACCTAAGGAACCTTCAAAGGCGGTTGTATACAGAATGAGAGGCTTTCCCTTGACCGGAGCAGCCAGCACTTGTGGATTCTGCAGGTATTGCTTGATTTCGTCCAGTGCATTTTGGAATTTGCGATCCCAGACGAAAGGAGTTCCCTTCTTCATCAGGTGACTGTAGGGGTGGCATTTCCCTGAAAGATTGGCTATAAATCGCCGGATATACGCGAGCTTTTCTTGGAGAGACCGCAATTGCTTGAGAGTATTTGGCGGAGGCATTTCCATAATTGCCTTGATCTTTGACGGATCTATCTCGATGCCTCGGTGTCGGACGATGAATCCTAGGAACTTGCCCGAGGAAACTCCGAACGCGCATTTGAGAGGGTTCATCTTCAAGTTGTATTGCCGAAGGCGTTGAAACACGATCTTCAGATGCTCTAAATGTTCCTCGTATGATTTTCTTTTCACCACGAGGTTGTCGATATACCATTCGACGATTTCATGTATGGGATCTTGAAGATCTTCGTCATGGCCCTCTGATAGGTGGCGCCAGCATTCTTTAGACCGAAGGGCATCACCTTATAGCAGAATATACCCAAAGGGGTTCGGAAAGCGGTGTGCTTCTGGCCTTCGGGATGTATTTTTATCTGATTGTATTCTGGCGAGCCGTCCATGAAAGAGAAAACCTCATGGGTGGACGTATTGTCAATCATTAGCTCGGTGACCGGTACTGGGAAGTCATCTTTTGGGCAGGCTTTATTGAGATCCTAAAAATCTACACATATGCATAGTGTCCCATTTTTCTTCATCACTGGGACAATGTTGGCGATCCCGTCAGGGTACTGGACCTCTTGGATGAAGCCAGAGTCGATCAGCTTCTTGACCTCGGTGTTGATGCTAATCTCAAGCTCGAGCCGCATTCTTCGCGGTGCTTGTTTGATTGGCTTGACATCTTGGGATATGTCCAGTTTATGAACCGCAATCTCTGGGTCTAGTCCTGGCATCTCGGAATAATTCCATACGAAGTAATCTTTATGCTGCATGAGCACGTCCTTTAGTGTAGCCGCCCTTTCTTCAGACAGCAATTCGCTGACGAACGTCGGCCGCGGGTCACTTGCCGTCCCTAAATCAATTTTCTTGAGGTTATCTGCAGTGGTATGTATTCCATCTTCCAGCTCTTTCGGCGCTGGTGGAAACTTTGAGATCACCTCGTCATCATTATTTTCGAAGCACCAGAGGAGATTATCCATACCGTCGGGGTCTTCTTCTGATAGCGTTATCACGTGGCAGGTACGAGCTCGCTTCCAAGATCGATGTTGATCTGGTTCTACCCTCATGGATTTGGGTTCATGCTTCTGCGGCGGGGTTACCCTCCAGCTGCTGGATAGAGCGAATCTGCCTTGTCGATATTGATCTTCGACCCAGTTTTTGAAGGTGAAGCAGTCTTAAATAGGATGTCCTATTGCCCTATGATAGGAGCAATAGTCCGGATGAGAGACTTCGCCTGCTTTCTCGGGGTGCTTGGACTCTGGGAGTGTAATCATTTGCTGTCTCATGGCGAGATCAAGTATCTTCTTTGTCTTGTCTTGGGCAAAAGAGTATGCTCGACCCATCTTCTTCATAAGAGATGAATCCTGGCCGCTCGATTTCGAATCACGTGGCTTTTTGGATCCGCTTTGTCGCTGTCCAATGCCTTTCCTGCTCTTTGGTTTGTTTCTGCCTCTGCGTCGGGCTTTTTGTACAACGGTTTGGCAAGAAGGAGCATCTTCATTTTTCACAGCCTGTTGAAGTAGGCGTTGCGTCCTGGCTTTCTCGTAGATGGCCATTTCGCGATTGTGGTCGTCTCGAACCTTTTAATTCACTTTCCTTATAAGCTTGTCCATTTGTTCTTCAAACGACGGACTGGGCATTTTTACGTCGGGAGCTCTTTCTGATTCAGGGTTAGCATTTTCCCAAAAAGCATCTCCCTTCTTCATCAAAGTCATGTACAACATAGCAGTCGTGGAGTAGCTCCCATTTCTTGGATTGAACATACCCAAGCCCGGTCGTTTCCATTTTCCCATTGGGCAATTTCCGCTGAGTTCCTGGGACGTTCCAGATCCCGTCATAGAACTTAGCTCTCCGAGTGGTCTGTTTGAAAGGTATGCCTTGGCGCCTTAACATCCTTTTTAGTCCGCTCGTGTAATATCTGGGCAAACGGATGGGCCGGAGTCTGTCAAGTGTAGAATCCGCGACGTCCTAGATTTCTTTCTCCATTTTGGTTTCCCCGGATCGGTAGAATAGGATCGCTTTTTCACTTTCTCTCTTGGGAGGGACATAGAACGTTTATAGCTCTTCCATACTGTAGGTATCAAGCGCGTCTAGTTCTTTATGGTGCTTTGGTGGAACCATGGCAATTTGCAAACTCTGATTATTGCCATCAAAGGCTTGTATTGATGGCCGAGTGAAAAATATAGCGTTAACCTCATCTTCCGAGTCGCTATCGAAGATCAACATGGGGGCGGAGGGTCTCGGCTTGTTGTACTGGGGTGCCCCTGAATAAACCATCTCTTCTTCTTCCTCGGTATCACTCCCGAAGACCGGAATGGTGGTGATAGCTTTGTTCTCCGGTTTATGACATCTTTCTGTGTCTTCAAAGTCTGGCAAGAAATATTTTGCATCTTCGTATATCCGAACTTCATTTACGGAGAATGGGTTCAGCTCTCCCGTCACAGTGTACTCGAGACCATCCTTGAAGTATTTCATACACTAATGTTGTGTAGAAGGGATGATGTTGTACTCGTGTAACCAAGGCCGGCCGAGCAAAGCATTGTAGCATGTCTTGGCATCGATGACGTGAAATTTAATATCTGTGATGAGTAGTCCGAAGCGTAGCGTCAGTATCACAGACCCGAGAGTCCATGATGACTGGGAATCAATGCCGGAGATGGTGATTTTATCACGAGCGAGGTGTTGAACGCTCATGCAGATTTCCTTCAACACTCGCACATTGAAGAGATTGACGGAAGACCCATTGTCGACCAGAATTTTGCCTATCTTGATATCGTGACAATATCCGGAGACATATAGGGGACGGTTATGCTCGCACGTCCCGAGGAGGAGATCTTCATCGCCGAAGGTAATATCGACTCTGTGTACTTCTTCCAGCTCGTCCTTCATCTTTTCTTTGGCGAGAAAAGTTTGGAATTGCTCTGGCTCCTGTAGCGCCTTGATCAATGAATCTCTTGCTTCATTTGATAGCAAAAGGGCATCGAGAATGCTGAGCTGCGAGGGTAACTTTCTCAAGTGCGCCAGAATGTTGTAGTCCACTTTACTTTTCTTTGGCGGTCAGCCCTTTCATGACTTGGTCATCTAGGGCGATATCCTCAGAGACCTTTTCTTTTCCCTTATCTTTTCTGTTTGTGGGTCCGAGACTCTTTTCTGGAAGTGTACGATTGCGCAGCTGGATATTTTCGCAGGTCTTCGGTTCTTCCTCTTTTCCCGAGGTAGATTCTTTGAAAAGAGGGCCAAGAGTCATCTCTTCATCAGAGTCGCTTTCGAAGGTGAGAACTTGCGATCCCCCAGCGTTGACCACGCGACAGTTGCTGGTGGTTCCTTAATGCTCCTCGGTCGTATTTCTTTGCTCCCGACGAGTTTTGCGTTTCATCAGCTTAAAATGTTGTCGGTGAGCAACATATCCCTGCCACCATCTTTTAAAAGCGTTGCACTCTTCAATGGGGTGTGCGATCTTTCGATGATATAGGCAGTAGCCAGGACACATCTCTGCTTCACCGACGGTGTTTTCTTCGGAGGGTGGTAGCTTCATTCCCATTGATATGGCTTTAGCAAACCTTTTCCTCGTCTTGAACTTGTTCTTATTCATGACAGATGTCCCTTGGTTTGGCGGGAGTGTCTCGACTCTTTCGTCCAGTCACCGTCGTTTGGCCTTTTCAAACATGGCCATCTCACGCTCCCGATCGGCTTTACTTTTCAGATGAATTTCACTCAGGAAGGCGTCGATCATTTCGTCTGACGGCCATAGAAGTTCCGGTTCAGGACCTGCCCCCAGTCTTTCGGTGGAAGGAGCTTCTTTATTGTCTGTGGACGAATGAGAGATCATATGGCAACTTGCTACGTAATCCTTAGACTCATCCGACGAGTCTTCTCCATCATCTCCGTCTTCAAGGACGTGGCCGAGGAACTCTTAGAGCGTGATTGGAGTCCGCGCCTTCTGGTTGTACTCTTCCAGCGCGTCGATCTGTCTCTGCAGGTCCGTGCTCTTGTCATCAGGCTTCACGGGCTTCTTGGATTTATTTTTCTTTTTCGAAGATTTCGACGGCTGGGTGTGCAAGCTTTGGCTATCACCACCAATCTTTGGAGTTGGGCGCAGCTTCAGCATCCCTTCGATGATCTGGGGCTCCAGCGGATTCTTCCACCTGATCGCCGGGCATGTCTGGAGATCATTCAGCTTTCTTTTGGTTTTGGCCGAAAGAGCCACCTCCCACGGAGCTTCCTCAACAAAAGAGCACGTTGCCCCCGGTGTGTCCGTCTTCTTAGGAGTGTGCGGTTGTGGTGGGTTTACTTTCCACTTCTCAGACAGCGCAAACTTGCCTTGTAGGTACTGATCCTCGATCCATCCCATAAAGACGAAGCAATCTTCGATCGGATGGCTTAACGTTTAGTGGTAAGGTCAATAATTGTGATTATTCACTTCGCCGGGTTGCGATGGTCGCCTTGGATTCGGTAGATTGATAAGCCGGTTCCGCATCGCCAGCTCGAAGAGTCTCTTCGTTTTATCCCGTGGGAACGAGTAAGGACGCTTCATTTTCTCATTATAATAACGTCGTCTCTTTTCCAGTTGATCCGCTAGCTTTGGGGCACTAGGCTGCTGTTGGGTGTTCGCAACGAAGATCGCCTTCCCCTTACCTTTTTCGTTCCGTGGTTCCGGCTTCGGGAGAGATGGTCCATGACCCATATGGTCCATCTGGGCTAGCTTGTCGATTAGAGCCTGGAACGTGGTCGATTTGAAGAACATTATGAACTGTGAAATAGTTGCATGAGGGTCTAGGGTGCCCACGAACATGCCCACCGCTGGTGCTTCTTCGATGCGCTGTTCGCACTTCGACCACAGGTTCCGCCATCGGATTGCGTACTGAACCCAGGTCTCGCCCGGCTTCACCGTGGCATTGATTAATGCCATTATTGGGGTGCGTTAACTAGCACTTGCGAATCATTGGGTGAACAACAACTCCATTTCCGCAAAATTTTTGACAGAGTCATTTAGAAGTTCGGAGTACCACTCGAATGCCGTCTCCGATAAGCTGCCGACAAATTGGCGAAGCAAGAGCTTATCATCGCCGCCGGTGTTGCCACAAAGAGCCCTGAACTGGGCGACATGTTGATGGGGATTGCCTGTCCCCTTGTACACATGGAATTTTGGGATCGTGTAGCCCGGCGGGTACTTTATCTGATCATACCAGCCTGGATACGGTCGCCCAGTTCTAACAATTTGCCCAGCCGCTTCATTCGCCTGGTGAACTCATATCTGCTGAGCGATATAATCATCCAGGGCGGCTTTGGAGATTGTCTCTTCCTTGGCTGTTGACAGAGCCGACAGAGGGTTTGATGTTTCTCCTCTATCATCTTCAATTATCACTGGAGGATCTTCGGCTGGGGGATCCGGCTGGATCATCATGCCCACCATATCTTGGAATAGAAGGGACATTCGTTTTATATTGGCTGCTTGTTCCGCAGCCTCCTGGTCCTTCTTCTCAAGTATTCTCCGAAGGAATTCAGCATCAGTTTCTTTCTCATGACGTTGTTCCGATGACGCCTCCGAGCTTTCTTTTGGCCCGGTAAGTGCGGCCATTGCAGTCAGCATCTCTTGAAGCTTCTGATATTGTTGTTTCTGAGCCCTTGTTATTGATCGGGTGAGCGGTCGGTGGCCCGTTGAAGTGCGGCTTTACTCTTTTCCGGAAGCCATGTAAACAGTATGCACCACCATGCCCCCAGACTTAGGGCGTTTGTGCTCGGTGTTTTTGTGGTCTGCCATGTTTACAGGGGCTTTCTCTGGCCTCCTTTTCTTTTGAGTAGTCGACGTGGAGGGGGCCGTTGTAGCGGGCACCCTAGTGGTTGTTGTCTTTTGCGGCTTACTGGGACAGTTTTCTTCCTGTCGGACCTTCAGCTTCTTCTGCCAGCGGGGATAATCTTGATCAACCACCGATTCTCGGACTTGTTGCCAGATTTTGGAAACTTTAGAAGACAGTCGTTGAGGGGACTGTTCCGGCTTCATTTCTATGACGGTCTCCATCGGCGGCGGAGATCTTTTTAGTATGGCGGTAGGCGAATTCCTGCGCACCTTGTTCAGCAGCTCAAAACTGTTCCCGGTTAGAACAGCAGTATTAATTTCCACTGTTGGAGCCGGTGGAGTTAGCCCAGAGGGGGAGTTGCCTTCGGCCTTCCTTACTCGGCGTCAGTGGCAACGTCAAGCGTGTCGAGCTGTTGGGGCTGGTTCGGCAATGGGGATGGCTTTGTCTTGCCCCCTGTCTAGATGAGGCGCCGCTAGTGCCAGCTTCTTGAAGACTGACATCTTTTGAGTAGTGCTATCCAATCTGTCAAAGACAGACCTTCGAGCAGGAACGGGAGCCGGAATAGTCAGTCCTGTAAAGACCGACTCTTTGGCAGGAGAAGCCGCCTTGATGACTTCAGGAGCAGAGATGGCTATCTTCTTTTGGATAACCTTTTCTGGGATTGCAGGCTTCATCATGGGCCCACAGGAATTTTGGCCCAGTCTGGCGAAGACCGAGGAGCTGGAGCTGGACGACCCATTGAGAGGGGCCGCAGTAGTTGTAAGCCGATCAAAGACCGACTTCTTGGGGGCTTCCGGTGCTGGCACAGGGGTGCTGAAACTCATTGATGGGAGCATGGTCCTAAAGAATAGTCCGGTAGTGGCCTGAGTCACCTGGTCTACCGGCATCATGAATTGCGAAGCCGTTTGAGGCCCGTAAGCTACACCTCTAGATGAGTCGGAGCGTGGGTTGTAGTTGCAGTTGGAACACTTCGCACAAGTGGACGCCATCGATCCTTCGCTTTCTGCGCCAAGCAAAATGCCAAATCTTAGTATCTCGAAACCCAAGGGCAACCATTAGCAAACCGCGATTCGTTCGCGAACACGACACATAAAGTGTGGAGTGGAAAGAGGAAAAGGTCCCACCGGGCGTGCCAGAATCTGTTCCCCTCCGAAAGACGCGGCGGAGACGTGATGTACATCTCGCCTGAAATTCAGGGCAGATGCTAATTGGTGCTGTCCGTCCACCTCTCCGAAGATGCCAAGTTGATTTATGGCACCGTGTATCGAAGGTTTAAACGGATGCGGCCGATGTAGCAGACTTCGTCATATCCTCCCTCATTTGAGGGGTTTTTGATTGTGGGACGCTCTTCCGTGCAGGCGCAAGCCCCTGCGGTTAATTACGCTACCGCATCGCGATAACAACTTTCTCCTTCTCTAGATGGTCACTTTGTGTCATGGGTGTTTGTTTTGTTTGTGGTTGCCCGTGGATTGTATACGGAGACTAAGTTATGTCGTCGCCCGTAGGGCGTGGACTAGTCCAAATCCATATCTTTCTTAGATTTGGGTTTGGGGGTTGGGTTTAAGGATACGTTAACCTCATTTGAGACGAAGATCAACTTAAATGTTTGTTAAGGATACGCTAGTCTAAATTTAGACTAAGATCAACTTAACGGGACCATTTAGATCCGACAAGAGAGCAATTGGGCTCTATTGTTTAGTTTAGTGACATTGCGGTCGATTGTTAGTTTAAGAACATTACGGTCCATTGTTAGTTGAAAGACATCGCGGTCGAGGTTAAGGACATCATAGTCCATGGATTTAAGGACTCCACAGTCCGATGTTAGTTTTAAGATGTCACGGTCGAGGTTAAGGACATCATAGTCCGTGAGTTTAAGGACCTCACAGTCCGATGTTAGTTTTAAGACATCACGGTTGAGGTTAAGGACATCATAGTCCATGGGTTTAAGGAACCCACAGTCCATTGTTAGTTTTAAGACATCACGGTCGAGGTTAAGGACATCATAGTCCGTGAGTTTAAGGACCTCACAGTCCGATATTAGTTTTAAGACATTACGGTCGAGGTTAAGGACATCATAGTCCGTGGGTTTAAGGACTCCACAGTCCAATGTTAGTTTTAAGACATCACGGTCGAGGTTAAGGACATCATAGTCCGTGGATTTAAGGACTCCACAGTCCGTTGTTATATGTGGCTGTCGGGACCCGTCACCTCTCTGACGACGTTGAACAATTACAACGACAGATATCAGAGGAGTAAAGAGATGTTCCCTCGAACCGATGTAAATTGGTTGAAAGAGCAGATGGCTTCAGTTCAATTTAAGTTGAGGACTCATGGCCCGAATTGGGCTAAGTCCATCTAAAAATGTTTAACTTTTTATTTTTGTTCTGGCCATTAGGCCTTTATTTAGGCTCTTCCCTTTTAATAATGCTAAGCATTGGGCTCTGACATTTTTTTGTCTGATATCGAATGCATAGCATTCATCAGAACAGAGTGTGTTCTGACAGCGCGCCACGTGGCGCGTCAGACGGTTTGCGCCAGTCAAAAAGCGCATTGCGCTTCTGTTGGGTAGCACACACGAAGAGGACACGTGTCACGCTTAGCGCTAAGCGCTAGTTTGTTGGCGCATTGCGCTTTTAATTTATGAGCGCGCTGTGCTAGTTTGTGGGTGCACCAGTGAGCGACATGTGGCGCTGAGCGCCAGCCCATGAGCGCAGTGCACTGTTTCAGAAGCGCAAAGCGCAGATTGTGTCTCTGATTGACACGTGGCAAGTTTGGGCGGTGAGCGCTGATCCAATGAGCGCAAGGGTGCAATTCATAAGTGCAAGGCACTTTTCAGTAGCGCAAAGCGCATCTGATCAAATTTAAGATCAAAGAACAAGTTTATGTTCTTCTTAAAGGAGGCTTTGCCTTAAGATCCAAGAACAAAAGTTCTTGTTTTTTTATAAAAGGCTCTGCCTTTATAGATCAAAAGATCTGTGAATGAAGTAAAATACTTCTTTTAGTCTTTTTATGATTAGATCTTTTTGATATTTTCTTTTTTATTAAAGACCTTGGTTTTTTTATTGATCTCTGATCTTTTTAGAAGATGGTTCTTCTTTTTACGAGATGGTTTCATCTCTATTATTCATGAACATAGTTCTTTTTACCTTGAAGATGAAGAAAAATCTTCTTTTTTCTATGAGTTTTCTCTTCTTTTGCATAGGGGTTTTCTCTCTCTTTTTTGTCTATCGAGACTTGAAGCCTAGGGGCCTTTATATAGGGCTAATTGATTTGTTAAATCAGTTTTGAGAGATCTTTCTCTGATTGATTTGGGAATATTTCCCACCGTTGGATCTTTGATCCTAAGGATTCTATTTTACAGAACATAATCTTCTTATTTTAATAAGATTGGAAAGATCTTTCCATAACGGAATTTTAGTTCTGATTAATTAATAATTTATTATTACTAGATCTTTAGATCTGATGGTGGGGGAATTTTAATTCCAGCGCTGGCGCACTTTGTGCTAGCGCATCTGAGCTTGACACGTGGCGCGCAACGCAACTGTGCTAGTGCGCCCGTGTTTGACACATGGCGTGCAGCGCAGCGCAACTGCACTAGCGCACTCGTGTTTGACACGTAGCGCGCAGCCTAGAGCGCAGCGCCACTGCACTAGCGCACCCATGTTTGACACTTGGCACGCAGCGCAGAGCGCAGCTCAACTTTGCTAGCACGCCTATGTTTGACACGTGGCGTACAGCGCAGAGCGTTGGATCTGAAGCGTTGCTTCAATTTAAATTTTGAATTTTAAAACAGAGCTTTGCTCTGCCTAAGGCGCAGCGCTCCTGATGTTGGCGTGTCTGCTTTTGACAAGTGGCGCGCAACGCGCAGAATCTGAAGCGTTGCTTCGATTTTTGAATTTTGAAATTCAAAATAGAGCTTTGCTCTAATTGGGGGAAACGGTGTCATTCACAGCTATAGTTTTGCCTGCACATATTTTTAAGATGCCTGAAAAATTTTTTTGAACAACTTTAAAATTCGACAGCAAGCACACAAAATTAGAAATACGATTCGGAAATTTTAGTCAATAGAGATTTTAACCTTGTGCAAACTAGCTAGTAGAGTTTATGGGTTGGCTATGATACCATGAAGGGTTACACTAGCGCCCTGGCCAACTTCCGTGGCCAAATGCGAAACAAAAATTTTATAGTGATACAAAACCTGGCGCTAGAATAAACACAAACCGGATCTTTACCATAAACCTAGTTAGCTTATTCGGGTTCTATCTACTATGATAGAAAGTATACCTAACGGAAACAAGTCCTTCGGGTCTTCAATCCTCTTCTTAAGCTCCTCGATGGAAGTAAGGATCATGCTTGAACTTTGGCCTCCTTGTGTCAACGATGATCCACCCGAGAGCTCCAAACTTGAGCTAAACCTCTAACTTGAGATAACTAGAATACTTAGCTTGCTAATCTAAGTAGACTAGGGTGAGTAGAGTGTGATTTGAGTGGTTTAGTCTCATTAACCCTTGATTATCAACCAATGATACACTAGGGTTTGAGAGAGGGAGGATGAGAGAACCATGAAAGAGAATGAGAATGAAAAATGAAGAGAGTTCACTTTTGAGGAAAGAGAAAACTTAGTTTTTATTATGATAATTGTGATGGCTCCTTTGATTTGACCATAAGCATGTCACAATCAATGCTAAAAATATCTAGTGTCTAAAGAAAATATCTAAGTCAACAAAGTCAAATGGTCATACCAATTAGCCATGACATAATTATCATTATAAAAAATTAGTAAACAATTTCCTCCACCTCATAATGGTTTTAATCAAGTCAATGGTAAAAACCCTAATACCTTGTCTCCTCCCTCTCCCCTCTATCCATATATACATACCCGCATCCGTGTTCCAAGAAACACGAATACAATGAGACGAAACTAATCCAATAATCAAATACTAGGATCCGGCTTAAACCAAAGCCCACTAGTATTGTCCGCTCGAACACCACACGCGCACAAGTACGCGTATGTGATCGAACCCTGTCGTAAAACCATACGACCTCTACTCGTTTCGTCCGAAGCTGGGAAACCCTCAGTGTGGGACTTTAAAAACTCGACAGTACTCTGGAAGTGGGTTTAACCACAAGCACGTCAGCGGCACTAGATGTACGTAACGGATACCCAGGTACCTGTCGAAAAGAAGGCCTATGAGCAAACTCGTCCGAACTCTTACTGAGCCTATCCGTGACAATACCCGTACAGTCCGGTCTCTTCGTCAAAGAGTATCGCATACCGGGTCTAGGGGGTGGTGAACGTTAGACCCTAATAACCTTATAAGTCGTGCCGATGTGGCTCAGGACCAATCCGGGAAACTACTGATCAACCTATCACTAAATCCCAACTCCCTTGGCCAAGGTCTTATGGTCCTGACCAATCGATCACTGTGCGATATCAACTCCCAATACCAGGAGAGACGAATCCCCAACAATCACTCACTGCCTCCATGTGGATCAGGACTGAACCCAACCAAGACCTATTTGCACGACTCAGTAAAGCCGTGGTAGGGTAGTGATCAAAGCTTAGAGGGAACTCACACGAGACAAATGCCGATCCGAGGTCCAAAGACTAACCTGTACACATGTCACCTGAGAACTTCCATCTGACGATAGGTATAGTACTATCTGGAAGTTCTCGGCGAGTCCGTTCAGCGTACTCACCCCCAGTGAGCACCTGTATATGATCTTAGGTGCATCAGACCAATGGCTACGGGACCAACCATCCCCCGACAGGGATAGAAACGTATATACTAGTCTACTCTGGAGTATCAATGCCCAGTCTCGATACCCATGCGACTAGAGACCATTTAAGGATGTGCTTATGGACTATCCTGCTCCCACAAATGTGATCGCCATCACAACGCAGGTAGTCAAGCAAGATCCTACGGGCTTTATCAACATGTAACCGCAATATGTAATAACGAGTATGACATATGCCATGTTAAGATAAAAACAAACCATAATAGTATACTACCGTATCGAGTCTTTATCAATATGTGCAAGCTAGATATAATAATAATAGAAATAAATACACATATCCTGACAAAGACAAGTATTCTCCTCCGAAACATAGAGACGCGATCGCGTAGGTCCGTCTTGTCTAAATTTGGGGGCAGATGCTAATTGGTGCTATCCGTCCACCTCTCCGAAGATGCCAAGTTGATTTATGACACCATGTATCGAAGGTTTAAATGGATGCGGCCGATGTAGCAGACTTCGTCAGATTCCCCCTCGTCGAGGGGTTTTTGATTATGGGGACGCTCTTCCCTGCAGGCGCAAGCCCCTGCAGTTAATTACACTACCGCATCACGGTAACCACTTTCTCCTTCTCTAAATGGTCACTTCGTGTCGTAGGTGTTTGTTTTGTTTTTGGTTGCCCGTGGATTGTATACGGAGACTAATTTATATTGTCGCCCGTAGGGCGTGGATTAGTCCAAATCCGTATTTTCTTAGATTTGGGTTTGTGGTTGGGTTTAAGGATACGTTAGTCTCATTTGGGACTAAGATCGACTTAAACGTTTGTTAAGGATACGTTAGTCTAATTTTAGACTAAGATCAACTTAACGGTTTGTTAATGACACGTTAGTCTAATTTTATATTAAGGTCAACTTAACCATTTGTTAAGGATACGCTAGTCTAATTTTAGACTAAGATCTACTTAACAGGATCATTTAGATCCAACAAAAGAGCATTTGGGCTCTATTGTTTTAGTTTAGGGACTTTGCGGTCAATTACCAGTATAAGGACATGGTGGTCAAATGTTAGTTTAAGGACATCTCGTTCCAGTTTAAAGACATCATAGTCTGAAAAGGTTAAGGACATCATAGTCCATGAGTTTAAAGACCTCACAGTCCAGGTTAAGGACATCATAGTCCATAGGCTTAAGGACCCCACAGTCCAGGTTAAGGACATCATAGTCCATGGGCTTAAGGACTCCACAGTCTGAGGTTAAGGACATCATAGTCTATGAGTTTAAGGACCCCACAGTCCGAGGTTAAGGACATCATAGTCCATGAGTTTAAGGACCCCACAGTCCATGGAATGATTGGTTATCGGGACCCGTCACCTCTTTGAAGACGTTGAAGGATTACAACGGAAAATATCAGAGGAGTGAAGAGATGTACCCTTGAACCAAAGTTGATTGGGAAATCTGTAGTCCAATTTGGAACTAAGATCAATTAATTAGATTATGAGCACATTGGCTCAGTTAAATCTGAATTGAGGACTTATGGCCGACTTGGGCTAAGTCCAATTAGGTTCGAAATGTTGGACCTTTGTTTGGACTGTTGAATCATTTGTCTGGGTTCAGCCCCCCATTATTTAGCAATGCTAAACAGGGGTTTGGGGCTCTGACAACATTTTGTCTTTGGCTGAGCACTAACTATTCATTATAGCTCTGGATTTTAAGGTTCATTTGAAGGGGAAATTTGCCTCTGGAAATCTTAACCACTTTGGGCTAAGTTTGGTTTTAAAATAGTGTTAAACACTAGAGCATATTTGGCGATCACGTGTTCCCACGTGATGTGCTGAAAATAGTGTTAAACACTAAGGAAAAAACGCTCAAAATAGTGTTAAACACTAAAATTGGATTGGTCACATGGGGTCACGTGAGGCCTCTGAAGATGGGGCCAGACTTCCTTTATTTTGTTCTCAGTATATTCAAATAAGTGTTAACCACTTAATCTTTAAAATCATCACGTGTGGACACGTGACAATGCCTCTGCGTTAGGCATCAATTCCTCTGTCTTCCCTTATTTTATTCTTTTAAAAAGGGTGTTTGTCAGGGGTCACGTGGGGACACGTGAGGCGCCTTAGATCAGTACTGCCTTTGGCTTTGTTCTCTTTTATTTTGAGGGTCACGTGGGAGCACGTGAGGCATTACCTCCAAGCTTTGTTTTTTCTTATTTTGAAGAATCTGTTTTAGGGGTCACGTAGGGGCACGTGACCTAGTCTTGTTCTTTCTTTTTTACTCGTTGAGGAGAAGGGTCACGTGTTACCACGTGACCAAGTTCTTTACGTACATGGAGAGTTTCAAGTCTCTTGTTTTAAGAATTAAATTCTCTGTAGGGTTAAGCCCTAATTCTGTTTTAGAGGAATTAAATTCCTATGTATATGGAAGAATAAAATTCCTATGTAGGGTTAAACCCTAATTTCATTTGGAGGAATTAAATTCCTATGAATTTGGGAGAATTAAATTCTCATATAGGGTTAAACCCTAGTTTCATTTGGAGGAATTAAATTCCTATGAATTTGGGGGAATTAAATTCCTTAAACTCAATTCTCCCTCTAAGTTTTGGATCTGCATGGCAGAATCTCCCCGATGAGAATTAAATTCTCAACTTGTGAGGAGATCTGCTTCTGCAGATCTTCAACCAAAGGAAGAACTAAGTTCTTATTCAGAAGAGTGAAACTCTTAAATTTGAGAATTAAATTCTCTTTTATTTTATGGAGCTTAGATCTCTTTCCTCTTTCTCACCTAGGGTTTCTTTTCTCTCTTGAGAATTAAATTCTCCTCTCTTTTTTTTTCTCTCTGTTCTTGTTTCTCTCCAAAACTCCAAAAGATCCTTTCTCTTTTCTTCTTGGCTCCTATTTATAGGAGAAAGAAAGGAATCAATTTGTTTAGACAATCTTTCATTGAAATATTTTGGTTGTTTCTGTAACCAACATGATCTTTTAGATCACTCAGTGAATTTTATTCACCATTGGATTTTTAATCCAGAAGATATTCTGTCTGTTATTCTTGGTGAATTTCAGGAAAATCTTTCCTTGCATAAATCTTTCCATAAATTGGTGATTTTTAATCACCATTGGAATTTTAATCCAACGGTGCTCCACTTTATAGAGCACAATCTTTTTCTTTTCTGTTTGGAAAGATTTAGAGAGATATTTTCCAGTTAGGGTCCTCTATTCCTTCTTAATTAGAATTTAATTCTATTAGTTCAGAAGGCTTAAAAAGCTTATCACGTGATCCTATTGTTTGATCATTTAAATAGAATTTAATTCTATTAATTAAGAACTTAGGCACGGGTCCCTGATTAAGTATTTTAACCAGAATTTAATTCTGCCGTTTCAAAGAACTAAGGAACCATGACGTGTCAGCACGTGACCTTTGGTCACGTGTAGACACGTGAAAGGTCACGGGTAGACACGTGATACCCCATTGGGATATTTCCTTGCTGTTTTATCATGCCTTTTAATTCCTTTTTAGTTGGTTGAAGGGCCCATCACGTGTGGACACGTGATTCCACTGATTTATTGTTTGACTAGAGTTTCACTCTATAAATTACAAATCACAGGAACACATCACGTGTCTGCACGTGACCTCTAGTCACGTGATGCCCTATTGAGGTATTCCTGATATTTTTATGAGGGAACAAATGCCCCCACAACATTGTTCTCACGTGTTTGCACGTGAGTGCAACGCTGTCACCTTTTGTGGCTGTTGGATCTGCCTAGGGAAGGGGGTAGATGAACCGTTTCCCATCACATCCTCTAAATGCAGGAGTCCCTTCAGAAGCGTCTCCACTTTTCATCTTCTTCCTTGCTCATTTTCTTCTGAGAGTTTAATTCTCTCTCTTCAGAGCTTAGTTCTCTATTTCAAAAATTTCCAGAGTTTAACTCTGTTAACAAAAGATTCCCTTTTTCAGGTAATGATCTTGAACGGCTGAAGAACTTCTTGTAGGAATTTGGATTTTAAATCCACACCAAGGGTTTTTTCCTTTAACAAGAACCCATCTTTCCAAGTTAAAATAACGTCCAATCTTTAAATAATAAACCTTTTAGGGCTTCTTTGATCTTCAGGGATCGATGGTGATACTTGTCTTCTCTCTGGAATTTAATTCCATTCCAAAAAGTTTTAGCTCTGAAAATGTTTTCTGGGAATTTAATTCCTCTATTCAAAAGGAATATAATTTCTCTAAAGAACTTAGTTCTTTAAAATAAGACTTCTTGGGATTTCTTTTTATCCTGAGTTGCTCTTACAGAAAAAGAATTTCAGTAAAGGTTCTACTTGATTTTCGCAGAGTCCAAGCTGGGTTTCTCTTTGGGGGAATGTGTAGAGTCATTTGAAATCCACTGTTCATTTATTGAGAATCTTCTTTTTGTTCTCATAATTATTACTCTGCCTCATCATTAGTGAGCCACCATCTTGATTTTGTGGGGCCCCTGTGTTTTGTAACCAATGGTCCCATAAAATAAGTCCTTTGTCGCTTTCTTCCACCATCTTTTTATATATATACATTTATAAACACACACACACACATATATATATATATATATATATATATATATATATATACATGTTTTGGCTTCACTTAACAGTTTCCCCTTCTTTTATCTCAGGAACAATGTCTTCTCTTCCGTACTGTAAGTGCACGGCGGCGCCCCGGCCGTCAATCCGACGGCCAAACGCGGAAACGGTGATAAACTTTAATTTTGCGGACTTAGCAAACCGGCACCACCGCGCACTAAACCCCGGATCGTGCCATTAAACTAGTCTAAGCTAACAAGAGGATGGGTTAGAGATGTACCGACTGATCCGAGTCCTCCGGTCTTCATCTCCACTCCGATCTCCTCGTGGGAACTCCGGTCGTCGCCTCCTCGCCGGAAGGGCACCACATCGCCTGTAGCTTTTACGGGCTCCCTCCTCAATACCGAGGCAACTCGGGCGCGAAGTAGGCTACCCGACGCGCCCAAGATTTGCTGTAGGAAGTGTAGTGTAGAATGCATATCTCACTTTGGGGTATTGGTTGCCATAGATGGAGGAATGGTGTATAGAAAATTGGTGCTTTCAATTTTCTAGCAATGGAATGAGATGAAGAATGATATACTCTCTCAAAGATGAAGATGAAGCTCTCTCCTTCTTCTCTCTTTTTCTTCTCTCTTTTCTAAATGAAAAACTTATCATCCAAATGAGAATGGTGGAGGAGGTAATATGAAGCATGAAGGGAGGTGAGTGTAGGGTAAAGCAAGTGGTGACCACATCAAGACATAATCATCATCAAACTTACATCAACCTCAAATCCAATCTTTTCACAATAAAGCATGAAATGATGAAGGAAAAGAATGGAATAAAAAGATGCTCTCATCTTACAAATAAAACCTCCACAAATGTAATTTGCAAAACTGCAAATTACCCCCTCCATCATAAAAGTCCGGCCGGGAAAGAACAAAGGAAAACCGGCCGGAACGGAATGCAAACTGGCAACTCCAGAAAACTGGTCCCGTAATAAATTACAGGAAAACCCCTATACTGTGCATACACACCCGCATCTGTATTCCGTCGGGATACAAATGCAATGAGACAAAATCTACACTGTACTAAACTAGGACCGGCTTAAGCCAAAGCCGGCTAGTAATATCCGTCCGATGCTGATCCATGCAATACCGCACGCATCTGATCGAACGCTGCTATATAACTATACGGCCACTAGTACAAACCGTCCGATCCTGATCCGTGCAATACCGCACATATCTGATCGGACCCTGCCATATCTCCATACGGCCTCTACAGCGTTTCGCCCGAAACTTGAGTAACTGAAAGTGTGGTGGACTCTAAAGACTCGTCAATACTATGGCTGTGGATTTAACCACTAGCACGTCAGAGGTATAAGCCAATACGTGAAGGGCTAACAGCTATTGACCAAAAGGGACGTCGATGAGGAAGCTCACCCCGACACCCAACTGAGCCTGTCAGTGACAATATCCGTACAGTCCGGTCCGTTCGTCTATGAGCATCGCATGGCGGGCCTAGGGGGTTGGTAAAAGTCAGACCCCCAAAAGCGGTACAAGTCGTGTCGGAGTGTAGCCCAGAACACCCTGAGATACTACTGGAATACCTACCAGTAAATCTCCTGCCTTGGCCAAGGTCTTCGTGTAATGGCTCTCCTAGACACAGTGCGACCTCACCCCCAATACCGGGAGAGACGAACCCCTGAAGATCCGCTCACTGCCTCCATGTGGCTCGGGACTGTACCCAACTAAAACCTGTTTGCATGACTCCTTTGAGCCGTGGTAGGGTAGTAATCAAAGCACAGTGGGAACTCACACGAGACAAATGACGATCCCCAGGTCGATGAACTAACCTGTACACATGTCACCTGGGAACTGCTATCTGACGTCAGGTATAAGACCAACTAGCATGTTCCCGGCGAGTCCTGTCCGGTGTACTCATAACCCAATGAGCACCTGTATACATCTTAGGTGAACCAACTGACACCAGTGGCTTGTGAGACCGGCCACCGCCCCTCGTCGGGGTCTCGACTGTATACACTAGTCTACTCTGGAGTTTCGATGCCCTGTCTCGAAACTCCTACGACTAGGGACCTTTTAAGGATGCGCTTATAGACTCCAGCTCTCACTTATATGATCGCCCTCATACTGCTGGCAGTCAAGCAAGAATCCTAGGGGCTCTATCAACGTGCAATAGTGACCTGTCAGGTCGCCTAAAGCAGTACACGATGATAAAGGTAAACCGGATAGCATACTATCATCTCGAGTAAGACTGTCGTACCGGGATAGGTCCTCCCTCAATCATTGCAATCACGTGCCTGTGATCCAATAATTGACTCTGAGGGCACTACCTCCAACAATCTCCCACTTGCACTCAAGGCTAATTATTGCGATGTCGCATACTCACAGCCCGTGTGATACCGAACACCCAACTCCTCTACTGGTCAGTCTCACAAAGCTCGTTTGCGAAATTATTGCGTTCGAGGAATAGCCTCAGTGAGTGGATCCGCTCTGGTGTTTCTTTCTATGTCTCTTTATATCTCAAGTTCGCGGAGAAAGCCATCTCCCGAAATGAGCAATACCTGTCTTAGAGTGTCTGGATGTCTGATGGGACCTAGCTCATAAAAGAACTTCAAATCCAAACTTCTTAGACTGTATCGTCAACTGAACTTAATCAGTATCCTGCGCCATGCCTCCCTCAGTATTGCCTTGGACCACTTGTCCAAAATACTGCCCCTCGTCAGAAGGAAAACTATAACTCTGACAACCTTCTTGTCGTCCATGTCACCTTGGAAGCCTGGAGTGATAACCGTCTCCTAAAGGAGGCAGCCGTTATCATATCCCTAGAACATCTACTTATGTTCTAAAACTACTTCCGACTGTATCTCCAGGATTGGATCAATGTCAGCTTATTGCATTTAGTGCAAGAACAACATCTGGTGTGGTACTTGACATCTCATGATTGACTCAATTGCCTAAGCAAGTGATCTGCCAATCATGCACATCCCTCTCCCCTTTAGTCTGTAAGACAGCTTTAGAGAGGGTGACTCCATCACCTGCAGGTACACTACCGTGCCAGGAGTCGTCCATTCTAAATACTCTTAGAATGCTGTCAAGGTACCCTGATTGGGAAACCACCCAAATCTAGATCTAAAACTATAGATCTAGTAACCAGTATGTCTGATATAATGTCCAAGTCCCTTGTGGAGAAACCACTGTGTGACGACCAAAGTATAACCGATCGTAGTATAGGAATATCACTTCCTACTTCCTTCTCAACAGATCCATCCCCTATTCTGATGACGTCAAAACTATGACTGTCACATCAGAAATGGATGATCTATCCCCGCTACATCTGCTTTAGTCTGTAAATAGACATAAGCCTGACGTCCACCAATGCTTCCGCTGCTCCCACTGACTACGACAACCCTCTGGCAGAGTCATACAGACGTGCACTTCTAAAGCAAGTTTAGAACGACGCTATACTCATCCTCCTGCCGGGTCTCGCAGCCTGGAACAACAACAATGGTAAGTGTGGGTATACAAGAACTTCCCTGTCACCGTCCTTAAGGCTACCGAAGTACCTCTCGGGTGCCTGAAGTTACCCACCTTATCTGCGGAGTGGCCAATGGAATGTCAAGCCAGATTGAATCTTTAGGTTCCTTATCAAATCTTCAGTAATCGTTTGCGGTTCTGGAATCACTTCCAGTTCTACCATACTCCCACTACTGTTTTTGAAAAAATCCATTTTTAATAAAACCGTGGCGAGTCTAGAACAATATTTCTATTGATCTCCCAGATGGTAGAAAGTCAACCCTCGTCGTAGCCTGGGTCAACCCACAAACAGCCATTACAGAAACGTGCCTTGAGTTATCCAGAGTCTGGTTTTAATCATAAGCCGGACAACTCCCCGTACCTTAACAATGTTAAGATATGAACTGTACTATATCCAATATAGAACCAGAGACACTGATTTAATTGAACCAGATTCAAATCATGCAGCTGTCTCCAGTGCATGTCAACTAAATGGAAGGAGGCCGATCAGCGTTACTCAACTTAGGAATGCTTCCAATTATAAGTAACCTGAAAGAGAAGCAATTTCTCTTTATCATTACTATCAACTGAATACCATACACAAGTATCTACATCTTCGATCACTTTGAAGAATCCCGATACTTGCTACACCCGGTTCTCTACTCTATTCAAATACCTATAACTTCTCAAAACTTAGACCCTGTGTTTCTACGAAACACATGTCTAAGAACTAGAGAAGTTAAAAGTAAACAGAATATAGTAAGAGGACCAACCCCTCTGTCCTAATGGACACTGGACAACATACAATACTCTGTATAAGTCCGCCGAGTCTAACAACTCTTTCACTGTGTGTCGTAGGTTGAAAACTGTACTTATGGTTAAGAAGAATTACACCGCTGTTTAATGCTCCTTACCTAACCATCCACTGATATAGGTAAATGTCATCGACATAATATCAAAAGGTATATCTCACTCTATGAAAATAGACGTACAGATATATCAATTTGAAATTGGTGCACAACAGCGGATATTCAAAACCAAATATTTGCCAACCGGCAAACATCCCAGATGATCTCCTCAAATATCACCGATTACAACGAATCTCGATATAATGAGGATGATCACCCAATTCCCAATAACTTACTCCCACTCACCATCTGTAAAACCATACAGATGTGAGAATCAAACCTGGTAAATACATACCCTGGAGCAAGTGTCTAATCAGGAAATCAGTTTTCTTTTAACAGTACACAGTGAAACTGAAACATTGAAATGTTTCGGTGGGGTATCCCGATATTCTTAGTAATGCCTCTTCCATTATCCAGATTCACAACTATAACCGTATAATTCTTTGCCACCTCTCCAAATCCCTTCATATGTCTTTAGTCATTACCTTCTGCACACCCCTTTAGGTCAATTGGTTTTCTTCCTTTCCTACCGTTCGGCACCAGCCTATGGTTTGGAAGAAGACTATCCAATAAGCATAAAGGGTGTACTGTCCTAATCCTAGGAGCACTCGCAACGCGAGAGAAGGTGAAGATAAAAGACACATGAATGTACTTTATTCCTATTTCTCCTGGACCAGAATCCATCCCCGAACTGGAACAAGTTCCTTTCGAGTTCGTATATAACCATACGATGGAGTATCCAATAAACTGTGGATCTTCGTAGTGATACGGAGTGTCCGGGAGAAATACAAAGGTGATTTAGGATTGGCGATGAAATACTTGGTTTGGTCGTGAATAACTGTTGCAATTTACTTTGCCCTCTTACTAATCCCTTGCTTTGTCTGAACTTAATACCTTCTGTACACCGTTTAGGCTAACTGGTTTTCTTCATTCCCTACCGGTCGGCACCAGCCTATGGTTTGAAAGAAGACTATCCAATTTGCATAATAGGTGTACTACTCCTAAACTAAGGAGTACTTGCAACCTGAGAGAAGGTGAAAAGAAAAGACAACTGAATAGTCCTATCCGTTTTCTCCAGAACCAGAAACCATCCTCGAAGTCCTTCGAGTTCGTATATAACCATACGATGGTTTTGTCCAATGGAAGTGGACGGTCGTAGTAATACGGGGTGTCCCGGAGAAAAGGGTAAAAGTAGGAGTGGCAAAGAGGTTTGCAAGTCTGACAATCCAAAAGCCTGTGTTAAGTTGGTTCGGTCAACTTGGTCAATGAGTCATAGTCTAGGGTCGGGTCAATGGTCGCTGCCAGAGAGAGAGAGAAAAGAAACACTCAGCGTGCACTCTATCCTAGATCAGAATGGTTATCACTTTATCTAATCTGGAAACCTCCCACTGTACCTCAAATTCTCCTCCAAACCTAAAAGAAGAATTAGTCGGGGTCACCCGAGGAGTAAACCAACTCATCAGTGGGAATCGGGATCCAACTATCATCGCATGATAACGTGACGGAATCCGCTCACGGTGTCACACTCCAGAAGGTATGCGCATATCTGGCAAGTTTCAGTACTTTTGAAACTCCCGATGTGATTTCTGCCCCGTGCTCTTATGACCTTGACTTTGGCCAACATATCATAAGTCGCATGTCAAGTTCAACCCGTCATTCTCCAGGTTAATTTGAACCCACCCGTACATACCCTTGACTTTGGCCAAAATGGCAGTACGACTGTCCCAAACCAACGCATCTATCTATGCTGCATATGAATACCCAACAGCTACCAATCACTGTGCCTTGACTTTGGCCAACATACACAGCTTGAATACTATTGACTACCCATATGAAACGACGGAGGGCTACGAATGGTTTCTGGTGAAAACCTTTAACGTAATGAACTTGATCTCGTTGAAGGAACGGATAGCTTTTTAGAAAATATAGTGACGAAAACATTTACTAAAGAGGTCACTCCCGGTGAAGGGATCTCGGCTCTTTCCCCGTAGAATGGGGTGCAGGATATCCCAAATGAATACCACGATGCAAAGCAAAAGTAATCGGCTATAGTGAAGTTAATGCCCTGACGCAAACTTCTGTCCAAGGGGTCACTCCCGGTGAAGGGATCTCGGCCCTTGCCTCGTCGACTGAGGAGCAGGATATTCCAAATGAATACCACGATGCAAAACAAAAGAGAACGTCCTTGCAATAACAGCTTTTTGAAAAGTGTTCCAACAACATCAAATTAGGTTTGTTTAACTTGCATTGATCCGAATCAATGCAGTCCCATCAATTGATCACGCCACAAAGAACGAAAATATACTGACGTACGTATATGCCATCCGCATTCGCCACTGGGTCCCGTCATCACCCGTTAGGTTAGCTTACTAACGGCAGAGCGGGGACTGGACTAGCGCGGGTGAAAAACATATACAACATCTACTGATATATATACCAATATATTATATTTCGCTCAGGGCGAGAAAAGAAATGCAACATCACAGAAATGTACAGCATCACAGAACAATACAGATATCTGGGATCCCCGGGTTTCACAGAGCCACTACTGAAACCCGACGTTCCCCTGGTCGTGTGGATAGCCTGTGCAATGAAATCCTAGACCCCTACGGGCGCGGCAAGTCACCCGCCAAAACCTGAAGCGAGGCAGCCCCCTTCAGCTCCGTGAATGGACCACCCAGCACTCCACGGAATCCGGCAACTTGGGCACCCCTCCTGGGTCAACCTGTACCCCCTACGAGTGCGGCGAATAGCCCGCCAATCCCAGAGTGAAGCCCCCTCCGTCCCAATGCCATGAGATGCGGGCTTGTTGCCCTCCAGAACCCAGCTATCCGTGCACCCCACCGCGGGGTAATCCTAGTACAGAAAGTAAAATATACATACACCGGGTACATCGACCGCAACCAGGTCGTGCCCCAAAAGAATAATACAATCAGGCAGTGACGGCAGTCCACATGTCGGACGCTCGCCCCGCAATATCAAATGTACATAATACAACAGCACTGTACTAGCATTGCATCCAGGCTATCCCCACGACCGATCCGTAACATCACATCATAAACACAGAACATCAACGTGAAAGTCACGTTCGCAAATCCGTCTAACCGGGCTATAGCAGTTAGACCGGATTTACCGATCGAGTGACATTCACGGTCGCAGATATAATGTAAATACTGTGAAAAATGTGTTTAAAATTTTCCGATTGATCAAACCTTAACAAGTGGGCCCCCAAACAAAACTGTAGCACTCACAGAAAACCTGGGCCCAATTTTAATATCCCAAATCCCCTAAAATAAGCCCACAAGCCCACTGAAAGAAATTGGTGAAGTGAAGCCTCATTCCTGCGGCGGAAGCATGGCCAATGAGGGGCTAAGGCCGCGCTTCCGCGGTCGTAAGGTATGATGACTTTACCAAATTTTTGCAGTAGTCTTAGAACTCCCTGCACATCATTCTGAGACAACCTGAAAAATTTTTGGACTCAAAAAAAATTCGACAGAAACTGATGTGCTTGAAAAATGCGGTTTCGGGATTTTGTTCGATCGGAAACGTAAAACACATTAAACCAAGCTAGACGAAGTTAATGGCGAGGCTCTGATACCACTGTAAGTGCACGGCGGCGCCCCGGCCGTCAATCCGACGGCCAAACGCGGAAACGGTGATAAACTTTAATTTTGCGGACTTAGCAAACCGGCACCACCGCGCACTAAACCCCGGATCGTGCCATTAAACTAGTCTAAGCTAACAAGAGGATGGGTTAGAGATGTACCGACTGATCCGAGTCCTCCGGTCTTCATCTCCACTCCGATCTCCTCGCGGGAACTCCGGTCGTCGCCTCCTCGCCGGAAGGGCACCACATCGCCTGTAGCTTTTACGGGCTCCCACCTCAATACCGAGGCAACTCGGGCGCGAAGTAGGCTACCCGACGCGCCCAAGATTTGCTGTAGGAAGTGTAGTGTAGAATGCATATCTCACTTTGGGGTATTGGTGGCCATAGATGGAGGAATGGTGTATAGAAAATTGGTGCTTTCAATTTTCTAGCAATGGAATGAGATGAAGAATGATATACTCTCTCAAAGATGAAGCTCTCTCCTTCTTCTCTCTTTTTCTTCTCTCTTTTCTAAATGAAAAACTTATCATCCAACTGAGAATGGTGGAGGAGGTAATATGAAGCATGAAGGGAGGTGAGTGTAGGGTAAAGCAAGTGGTGACCACATCAAGACATAATCATCATCAAACTTACATCAACCTCAAATCCAATCTTTTCACAATAAAGCATGAAATGATGAAGGAAAAGAATGGAATAAAAAGATGCTCTCATCTTACAAATAAAACCTCCACAAATGTAATTTGCAAAACTGCAAATTACCCCCTCCATCATAAAAGTCCGGCCGGGAAAGAACAAAGGAAAACCGGCCGGAACGGAATGCAAACTGGCAACTCCAGAAAACTGGTCCCGTAATAAATTACAGAAAAACCCCTATACTGTGCATACACACCCGCATCTGTATTCCGTCGGGATACAAATGCAATGAGACAAAATCTACACTGTACTAAACTAGGACCGGCTTAAGCCAAAGCCGGCTAGTACTATCCGTCCGATCCTGATCCGTGCAATACCGCACGCATCTGATCGAACGCTGCCATATAACTATACGGCCACTAGTACAAACCGTCCGATCCTGATCCGTGCAATACCGCACGTATCTGATCGGACCCTGCCATATCTCCATACGGCCTCTACAGCGTTTCGCCCGAAACTTGAGTAACTGAAAGTGTGGTGGACTCTAAAGACTCGTCAATACTATGGCTGTGGATTTAACCACTAGCACGTCAGAGGTATAAGCCAATACGTGACGGGCTACCAGCTATTGACTAAAAGGGACGTCGATGAGGAAGCTCACCCCGACACCCAACTGAGCCTGTCAGTGACAATATCCGTACAGTCCGGTCCATTCGTCTATGAGCATCGCATGGCGGGCCTAGGGGGTTGGTAAAAGTCAGACCCCCAAAAGCGGTACAAGTCGTGTCGGAGTGTAGCCTAGAACACCCTGAGATACTACTGGAATACCTACCAGTAAATCTCCTGCCTTGGCCAAGGTCTTCGTGTAATGGCTCTCCTAGACACAGCGCGACCTCACCCCCAATACCGGGAGAGACGAACCCCTGAAGATCCGCTCACTGCCTCCATGTGGCTCGGGACTGTACCCAACTAAAACCTGTTTGCACGACTCCTTTGAGCCGTGGTAGGGTAGTAATCAAAGCACAGTGGGAACTCACACGAGACAAATGACGATCCGCAGGTCGATGAACTAACCTGTACACATGTCACCTGGGAACTGCTATCTGACGTCAGGTATAAGAACAACTAGCATGTTCCCGGCGAGTCCTGTCCGGTGTACTCATAACCCAATGAGCACCTGTATACATCTTAGGTGAACCAACTGACACCAGTGGCTTGTGAGACCGGCCACCGCCCCTCGTCGGGGTCTCGACTGTATACACTAGTCTACTCTGGAGTTTCGATGCCCTGTCTCGAAACTCCTACGACTAGGGACCTTTTAAGGATGCGCTTATAGACTCCAGCTCTCACTTATATGATCGCCCTCATACTGCTGGCAGTCAAGCAAGAATCCTAGGGGCTCTATCAACGTGCAATAGTGACCTGTCAGGTCGCCTAAAGCAGTACACGATGATAAAGGTAAACCAGATAGCATACTATCATCTCGAGTAAGACTGTCGTACCGGGATAGGTCCTCCCTCAATCATTGCAATCACGTGCCTGTGATCCAATAATTGACTCTGAGGGCACTACCTCCAACACGTACTTTCCTTTTACCCGCTCGGAGGCTGCCTTTCCTCAGTCACCGTCTGATGAAGAGGTGATGGAGATATCAGAGCTCATGACCCTAATTGCACCCACTTGCTTTTATGGGGGACCTGGTATGGGCACATCATCCGCGGTCGCCGTAGCTCTCTCTGCGAGATACCAACAGAGCCTACCTACCCATTTTTGCCGATGGATCGTCCACGAACCGCCTTCGCTGTGGAGATGTTGAACTGGACCCCTATGGGACGGCTCGAGCCGTCAACAACTGGAATTCAGAACCACCCTGTTCCAGCTATAGACATCTTAGGGCGTCGTATCTGCCAAGGTGAAGCCCAGCCTTAGGGTCAGGTTTACAAAATAGGGCTTACTCCTCGACAACCCATGGGTTACCTTCTCTGGGCTCGTTATATCCTGTCCGCCCATCGTGCGCGACTGCAGAGGGTCGGGCTCTATCAGGCGGTGTACGCATCTCTCTTCCACTATCAGTCCCCCCATATCTGGTGGGTTAAGGCTTTCTTAAATCAAGGGAATCTTCCCACCAACACCTTATTTCTAGGGGACCGCGAAGTTTCAATTTCTCTGGAAGAGTTTCGCGAGATCTCGGGGTTGCCGGTCAGGGGGACGCTCTATAAAGAATTGCTGCCTCCTGATGAGTACGTTTTCGAAACTGTGCCTGCTATGCTTGACGGCCTGTCGATTGAAAATGCCGTCCGCTACAAGCACCCAAGTCTAATCAAGGCTCTGGGCATTTTTGAAAAGCTGTTTTGCAGAATCAGATGAGCAGGGTGTCACTTTCAAAAGCTTTATTGCCTGCTTCCTTCGCGGGGACGTTCTATCAAAGACGGCTCCGAAGTTCACAAATATCAACGACCCTTTCGGGTTCGGTCTAAATAAGCCATCGTCTAAAGAAGAGGATTTACCACAGTCTACATTCCAATCCTGTCGGCTGTATCTTTTGAGTCGATCGCAGCCCCTGGCATAGATGAAGAGACTTTCTTCGTGGGTTTTATCAGTGTCTGGCTCAGCTGGTTCTCCATTCCCACGCACCGTCGTTTCATGAGAGCCTCGGTCATTTACCTTGCTCATCGCATTGCCGAGGGGACGCGACTAGCTGTGGGCATTGCGGGGCTAGCGCATCTGTATCATGGGCTAAGCGCCGCGGCCAATGCCTCAACCCTAGGCGTGGATGTGGTAAATTTATCTCTTCATTACTTTACGTCATGGATTGAGATGCACGTGCTGGGGGAATTTGCCGCACATAAGAGACCCAGCTTTTATGATGCCTACACTTTTCCGCGGCTTATGAGGTTGGTGGACGCTTCTGCACCCGATCCGACTCAGTCTGGAGTTATTCGTGTGCTGATTAACCCCTATGTTCGAGTCCTCTCTGCTCCTTCAGGACCGATTCAACAGCTTTGTGACTCGTCGAAAGAGGGAGTACCTTCCCTGAAGCCCAAGGAAGTCATGCTCTTATATTCGATCAGACCGGGTTATCTGGTATTTCGTCAGAACGGTGCGGCCCTTTTTATGTGGTACAACCCACACCGCTTTGCTCGGCAACTGGGATATGACCAGGGTGTCCCCTTTGAGGCGTTTACAGTGGAGCCCAGCCCATTGTCGGAAGTTGTTCGTGACGCCGCTCACCACTTTATGCCTCTGAACACCGGCTCTCGCTTCTTGATTCTTGAAGCGGACTATATTCCTCGATGTGTATGTAGGATGTTTTTCGTCACCCCATTGAGATGGGAATACACGCGCGCTTGTCAGGCGTACTACAGATCCCCCCTGCCTAGGTGTTAGTGTATATGCCCTAGAGGCCATTACTGTATCATACTAGTATGTATATTACTTGATGGAAGCTTGGGATATTCACAGTTGTATAGACAATCTTGCTCGATATAGTAGTATGCTACTTGGTTTGTCTCTGCTTTAATGTGTACATGTGTGTTTATTTATTATATCACCTATACGCATTAGTAGAGCCCTTAGGATCTTTGCTTGATTACCGGCGTTGTGATGGCGATCACACTCGTGGGGGCTGGGTAATCTACAAGCACATCCTTATACACGTCCCTAGTCGTGGGAGTATCGAGATAGGGCATCGATACTCCGGAGTAGACTAGCGTATGCGCTTCTCATCCCAGCACGGGAGACGGTCTGTCCCACAGCCGTCAGTACGTCGTACTTGAGATAGTATGCGGGTGCTCGTTAGGTTACGAGTACACTGGACATGACTCGTCGGGAACTGATGGTTGGTATTATACCTATCGTCAGTTATCAGTTCCCAGGTGACTTGAGTACAGCTTAGTCCGCTGACTTGACACTGTCACTTCGCCTCGAGTGTGATCCCACTGTTCTTTGATTACTACCCTACCACGGCTCTACTGAGTCGTGCAAACAGGTACTAGTTGGGAGCAGTCCCGAAGCACTTGGAGGCAGTGACGGTTAGACAGGATTCGTCTCTCCCGGTATTGGAGGTTGACATCGCGCTGTGTCTAGGAGAGCCATTACACGAGTAGTCCTTGGCCAGGGCAAACGAGATATACTGCTAGGTTTCCAGTGTTATCTCCGGGTGTTCTGGGCTTCACTCCGACATGACTTGTGCCGCTATTAGGGGACTGACGTTTACCGCCTCCTAGGCCCACCATGCGATGTATTAGACGAACAGACCGGACTGTGCGGAGATTGTCACATATAGGCTCAGTAGGAGTTCGAATGGGTTCACCTCATCGGCCTTCTTATCGACATCTACCTGGGGACCGTTACGTACAGCTAGTGCCGCTTGCGGTCTGTGGTTAAACCCACTGCCAGCATAGTGTCAAGTCTTTAGAGTCCCACATAGAGAGTTTTCCTGCACTGAGCGAAACGTGTAGAGGCCGTATGGTTTTACGGCAGGGCTGCGATCACTTACGTATACTTGTAGGCGTATGGTGTTCGGGCAGGCAATACTAGTGGGCTTTGTTTTAAACCGGATCCTAGTATTGCACGGATGGATTTGTTTTGTCTTCTGTGCATCCGCATTCTACGGAATACGGATGCAGGTGTGTATGCACAGTTTTCCGGAGCGGTGAAGGAGGAGGTGCCTCATTAGGGTTTTGGCAGTTGGTTCGGCCAAAACCGTTATGTGGCAGGCTCATTAGGGTTTTGACAGTTGATTCGGTCATAACCATTTTGAGGCGGACTCATTAGGGTTTTGACAGTTCGTTTGGTCAAAACCATTATGAGCCGCGGATATCATTTACTAATCCTTTTAGTGATAATTTTATGATGGCTAATTGCATTGACCATTTGACCCCGTTGATCTCTCTTGACTTTGTTGACCGGTTGACCGCGTTGACCATTGACTTTCAAGAGGGATCTACACTCTTCTTTTCTTTTTCTTTTTCTTTTGGATTATGATAATGGTCATTTCAATGTAGCCATCAAACTTTATCTTGATGGGATTAGTAATGATGTTGTTTTTACATTATTGGAATCATGGTTACTTTTCTTTGTATCATAATTTCTTTCTCATTCTCTCTCTTGTTTTTTCAAGTGAGAAGAAAAGAAATGAACCATGGTTGTTGCTCCTCCTTCTTCTTCCTCCTCTTGATTCATCTTTTGATCTCATGTGTTGAGAGATAAAGATCCCACAAAGACAAAACCATCCATTGACCACTTCTACACAATCTAGGGCTTCTAGATTAGCAATCTCTTTGCCCTAGTTACCTCGGCTCGAGGTGGAGCTCGGTGTACATCTCTCGGGTGGATCGTCTTCGACTCAAGGAGGCCGCGGAGGTGAGAAAAGTCCGGATCATGCCTCAAAGCAAGGAAGGAGAAGAACAACAAGAAGAGAAGGAGTTCAAGTTGAGGTATAACCCCTAACCGAGCAGACAAATCTCTAGTTAGGATGCTAGTGTATTGTTTAGCAAAGATCCGGCTTTTACGGTCCATGTTACCAGGTCTAGAAAATTTTTTGTTTTACCGTTTCCGCAACCCCGAAAGTACCGGGTTAAACGTGGACCTAACACTAGGGTAGGCGGGGGTTTATTGATTGTGGGGATCCGAATCTCCGGCAGCCGCGGACTAAGCTGCCGTTAATTACCCCTCGCCTTTGGGGCGAGGGAACCTCCGATTAACGGGTGAAACTGGTCATGCGAACTCAATGTGTAGTGTACGTGTATTTTGTTTTGGAGGGGGGTTTGGATATATCGGGAGCCATGCAGAGTTTTTACGGGGGTCCCGCTACTCGGATAGCGGGCTGGGGGTCAAGGGGGCTAGCAACCCCCTTGCGGGGTGCGGGGCAGCGCCCCGGCCCAAAATTTTTTTTGAGGGGGACAGTCTTGTGGAGTGTGTGTATCTATACATATATATACATGTATACATACACATAAAAAAGGGAAAAAGCGCCTAAAGGACGCGTGGGGCCAGCGCCTTGAGCACTGTGCGCTTAGGCGCTAGCGCGCCACGTATCCGACACGTGGGCACTGGGCGCTCGAGCGCTAGCGCACCACGTGTCGGTACGTGAGCGCTGGGAACTTGAGCGCTGGGTGCTCGAGCGCTAGCGCACCACGTGTCAGTATGTGGGCGCTGGGCACTCGAGCGCTAGCGCACCACGCCACGTGTCAGTACGTGGGCGCTTGGCGCTTGAGCGCAGGGCGCTCGAGCGCTAGCGCGCCACGCCACGTGTCGGCACGTGGGTGCTTGGCGCTTGAGCGTAGGGGCGCTCGAGCGCTAGTGCTCCACATGTCGGCACGTGGACGCTGGGCGCTCGAGCGCTAGCGCGCCACGTGTCGGCACGTGGGCGCTGGGCGCTTGAGCGCAAGGCGCCGGCGAGAAAAAATGGGGCTTTTAGCCCCAGAAACTCCCGAAAGAGAAATTAGAAACTCCTAAGATGTTTTGAAGCTGATGAAGGGCTTCTCCCCTTGAGCCCTAGTTCTTCCCCAAAGTGGGGTTTCTGGAGATGGGTCTCCTTCTTCCTCCTATGTTGGCAGGATCTTGAAGATCAAGAGATGCGAGATTTTAAAAATCTCTTCTTTTTAAGATCTAATAGTAGATCCAAGTTCCCCTTTGTGGGTTTTGTGGTGAAAAACTATTTAGTTTTGAAAAAGGAAGAGTAAAACTCTTGATTTAATTCAAAAGAAAGAAGAAGGTCTTAGAACCTTGAGGAAGGAGAAAGATCTCAGATCTAAATTTTTCTTTTTGGAGAGAGAAAAAGTTGTTGGGATATTTTCATTATTCTTTCCTTTATAGGCTATACACTTTACATATAGCCCCTTGGGCTTCACAAAATGGCATTTTGCCCATCCCATGGCTCATATGCCATTTCTTTTTGCACATAAGCCATGAGCTTTACAAAAATTTGGCTTTATGCCCATTTTCTTATATTTATTCATAAAGTAAAATAAAAAAAATACAACAAAATTATTTATTACAAGATTTTTATTTTGGCATGGGGGGAGGCCGGCCGCTTCATGTTCGGGCTCGACTCGGGCATTGGCCTACTTGACCTGGGCTTGGGCCCACATGGCTTGGGGTTGACTTTGATTTTGATCTGGTCAACCGGGGTATAAATTTTTACCCCAATAAATTGCCCCCATCAATAAATACACACCACATATGTTGGTTATGTGCATGAAGTTGATGGATCTTCTCTTACTTGGAGGCGACTTGATTTGGTTCCCGCTTTTTGGGAAGCTGGCACTGCCCTTTTTACGACATGGACGGTCGTTGCTTGACATGTCTCCGAGACGAAGTGTCCGTGGTAGATGTTTCCCTGGCCCGGAGTGATCTGGTTTCCGCTTTGTAGGAAGCCTGCACTACTCTTTTTATGACATGGACGGTCGGTACTGCCATTTTAGCGACTTGGACGGTCGGTTCTGCCCTTTTAGCGACTTGGACGATCGGTGTTGCCATTTTAGCGATTTGGACGGTCGGTTCTTCCCTTTTAGCGACTTGGACGGTCGGTGCTGCCCTTTTTGTGACGTGGATGGTCGATTCTACCCTTTTAGCGACTTGGACGGTCGGTTCTGCCCTTTTAGCGACTTGGACGGTCGGTGTTGCCCTTTTTGCGACATGGACGGTCGGTGCTGCCATTTTAGCGAATTGGACGGTCGGTTCTGCCATTTTAGTGACGTGGACGGTCGGTTCTGCCCTTTTAGCGACTTGGACGGTCGGTGCTACCCTTTTTGCGACGTGGACGGTCGATGCTGCCATTTTAGCGACGTGGATGGTCAGTTCTGCCCTTTTTGTGACTTGGACGGTCGGTGCTGCCCTTTTATCGACGTGGATGGTCGGTTCTGCCCTTTTTGCGACTTGGACGGTCGGTGCTGCCTTTTTAGCGACTTGGACGGTCGCTCCTGCCCTTTTTGCGACTTGGACGGTTGGTACTGCCCTTTTAGCGCCGTGGACGGTCGGTTTTTCCCTTTTTGCGACTTGGACGGTCGGTGCTGCCCTTTTAGCGAATTGGACGGTCGATCCTGCCCTTTTTGCGACTTGGACGGTCGGTGCTGCCCTTTTAGCGACGTGGATGGTCGTTGCTGCCCTTTTAGTGACTTGGACGGTCGATGCTGCCATTTTAGCGACGTGGACAGTTGATTCTGGATTTGACTTGCTCTTCTTCTTGCGGTGTCAGGGATGAAGTTGACTTGTTTCCGAGGTGGAATTTGATTCTGCCAGGGAGGTCATTGGTTATTTTGCTGATTTGATGTGATTTGATTGACATCAGCACCGCTTCACTAGAATATGGTACCAGGAGCGAATCATCATTTGCCATGAGGAAGATTCCCTCGTTCCCAGTTTAACGACTTAGGGGTCATTTGAACCGGAGTTTAGAATTTTGGGGTTAAGGTAGGCATCAGCGTTGCTAACACTGAAGCACATGTGCCAGGAGCAATTCATCATTTGCCTTTTCCTGTTGGGGGAGCGATGTCTTAGGAGACAGGTTTAGGTCCCTATCACCTAAGGCTTTTCAATTTTATGAGCCGTAAGGGTCCCATAAAATCATTTCTCCCTACGAGTCGAAAGGATCTCGTAGGTGTACTTTCTCCTTAGGAGTCGTGAGGACTTCCAAGTGTGTTTTTCTTTCATGAGTCGTAAGGATCCCACGAAGGTGTTTTCTTACGAGTCGTAAGGATCCCGTAAGTTTGTTCTCCTCATGTATCGTGAGGACACAAGAGCGGGTCTTCCAAAATGGAGCATAAGTCTAAGGGCGAAGACCGGCCACTGGACTGGTGATTGCGGTGGGGTATGGGTATGATGAGAATTATTTGAGCCCGTGGATTGTATACGGTAGTCAATTTGGGGACTAACCGTAGGACTGGGAGAATTTTGAAAAATTGGATTTTGGTTGGCGTCTGCATCGCTACACTGGAATATGGTGCCAGGAGCGACTCATCATTCGCCGTTTGGGGACATAGAATTTGGATCTTGTTTGGCATCAACATTGCTGCACTGGAATAATGCCAGGAGCAACTCATCATTTTCCTCGGGAGGACTTGGGATTTGGGTTTTTGGTCGGCATCAGCACCGCTAACATTGAAGCGAAATGCCAGGAGAGACTCATCATTTGCCGTTGCCCGTTGGGGAACGATGGCTTAGGAGACAGGTTTAGGTCCCTAACACCTAAGGCTTTTCAATTTTATGAGCCGTAAGGGTCCCATAAAAGCATTTTCTCCCTACGAATCGAGAGGATCTCACAGGCGTATGTTCTCCTTAGGAATCGTGAGGATTCCTAAGTGTGTTGCTCCTTTATCAGTCGTAAGGATCTCACGTAGGGATTTACTCCTCACAAGGTCGAGAGGACTTTGCGAGTGTATTTCATCTTTTTTTACGAGTTTGCGCCCATTCGGGTTTTCACAAACCCGCCTGTAGTCCTGCTGTTTTTACTCACGGAGCCTTTTCGTGTTTTCATCCATGCCCGTTTTGCTTGTGGACATACCGTGTTTTTTTGCCGCTGGTGGGACTTTAAAAGTAGTTTTACCGGCAGGATTTGGGAGAGATAAGGGTCGTTTACGCCCGTGGATTGTATACGGTTTTGCAGGATGTATGATCCAGACCGTAGGGCTGGTGTGCTTAATTCGCCTGCGACTTGGAGCATTCACGTGTAGTATTTCTTGAGATATCGGCCATTGATGGGTGGCATGGGCCTTTCTCCCTCGGCACTTATTAGTTGGTAGGATCCTCCGTCGAACACTTTCTCGATGATGTATGGTCCTTCCCAGTTTGGCTCGAATTTTCCCTTGGCATATCGATTAGGGATGATCGGTCTTTTGAGGACCAATACCAATTCGCCTTTCTTGAAAGCGCGGAGACGAGTCATCGTATCATAGGCCCGTGACATTTGGGCTCAGTACAGCTCTAGATTTTGCTGTACTGCAAGCCTCTTTTCTTTGAGGGCGTCAAGCTCCTCCAGCCGAAGGAGGACGCTTTCCTCCTCCGTCAATTTGTGCTGAACGACCATTCTTAAGCTTGGAACTTCGACTTCGAGAGGGAGGACCGCCTCCACTCCGAAGAGCAATGAGTATAGAGTGGACTGAGTTGGAGTACGGTGCGTGGTACGATATGCCCACAACGCCTCGTGAAGTTTGAGATTCCAGTCTCTCTTGTTGGCTGAAGCATTTTTCCTCATGAGCTTGCATAGAGTCTTATTGAAGGCTTCGACTAGCCCATTGGCTCTTGGATTATAAATAGAGGAATATCTCCAGTCTATCTTGTGTTGAGTAGAGAATCTTGAGACTTTGAAGCTCTTGAAAAAAGGCCCGTTGTCAGAAATGATTCTTCTTGGTGTACCGAAGCGGTATAGAATATTATGCTGGAAGAATGTCAGAATATCTCCTGTCTTGACTTCTTTTAGCGGGACAGCTTCAGCCCATCTTGAGAAATAGTCAGTTGCGGCCAATATGAACCGATGGCCTTTGGATGACGGAGGATCAATTGGGCCAACTATGTCGGTTCCCCAGACTTCGAATGGCCACGACACCACTGTAGGATGCAACGGACTGGGGTGCTTGTGAATGAAATCACCGTAAATTTGGCAGATATAACATTTCTTTTCATGCTCTCCGCAATCCCGTATCATGGTAGGCCAGTAATACCCAAGCCGTTTAATTTGAAGTCGCATCTTGGGGCCAGATTTGTGAGCACCGCAAACGCCTGAGTGAACTTCTTTCATAACTTTTTGGGCTTCGGCCGATGACAGACATCTGAGCCAGAGTTGGTCATATAACCTGCGGTATAGCGTGTCATTTACAAACACGTATCGAAGAGCTCTCTTCTTCAGCTGAATCCTTGCAGATTTTCCTTCGGGTTGCTTGTCGTATCAGAAGTACTCTATGAAGGGTTCTCTCCAATCGGGCTCATCTTGAACAATCGAAGCTTCTTCGACGGGACTGCTCTTCTGTTCCGCGCTTTCCTCTTCTCGTAGAGAGACAGGGGGTAGAATTTTCCGGCTCTTGACTGTGATCAGAATTTCGTCCATGTTAGGATCTGCCAGCTCCTTGGCTAAGCGAGCGAGTACGTCAGCCTTTCCATTCAACGCTCTAGGGACTCTCATTAGTTCAATGTGAGTGAACCGTTTCATGAGTTCCACCACTTGGCTTCTATATTGAGCTAACTCAGGTTTGTATATCTTATAGTTGCCGCTTACTTGGTTGACGACAAGCTGATAGTCACCGTAAACCCGTATCCGAAGGATTTCCATTTCTATGGCGAGCTCCAGACCAGCTATCAGAGCTTCATACCCAGCTTCATTATTTGTTCGAGGCTCAGTGAGAGCAAAAGAATGCCTTAGGGTTCCCAATGATGGCGTGATGAACACCAACCCTATCCCTGCTTTTATCTCCGGGATGCTTGATTTACTGGAGGTCCTTATTGATGAGGCTCCATCGAAGTAGAGCTCCCAACATGGCTTATCCTCCTCGAGGTGCAGCACTTGTTCGTCAGGTAGCTCGCAATTAAGCGGTGACCCCTCTGACACGGGATGAGCAGTAAGGAAGTCTGCGAGAGCTTGCCCTTTTATTGCTTTCTGAGGAGTATAAACTATGCCAAACTCAAGTAGCATGACAGCCCATCTTGCCATTCTGCCGGCTAGGCTTGCTTTGGTAATCAAGTGTTTGAGCGGGTCGACCTTGGAGATCAGCATAACCCAATGAGCGAGCAATAGTGCCTCAGCTTCTTCACAGCAAATATCAGAGCCAGGCATTGCTTTTCGATTGGAGAATATATTCCGCCCCGACTAGAGTTTGACTGAGGTAGTAGAGAGCATTTTCTTTTCCCTCCTCGTTATTCTGGGCAAGGAGCGCACCGAGTGACTCATCTAGCACGGTAGTGTAGAGAATCAGCGGTTTATTTGGAATGGGAACGGCCAGCACTGGAGGGTGCAACAAGTATTGTTTGATGCTTTCGAACGCTGCTTGACATTCGGCATCCCAGATAAAAGGAGCTCCTTTCTTCACGAGCTTTGAGAAGGGCCTACATCTTCCCGATAAATTTGAGATTAACCTCCGTATATAAGCACGCTTGCGTTAAAAAGATCTTAGCTACGTCAGACTCTTCGGAGGGGGCATCTCCATGATGGCCTTTATCTTGGAAGGGTCAACTTCAATCCCTTGATGTCGGACTATGAAGCCTAGAAATTTTCCCGATGACACGCCAAAAGCGCACTTTAAAGGACTCATCTTCAAATCGTATTCCCTCAGTCTGGTTAGAACGGTCCTAAGATCTTGGATGTGGTCGGCCTTGGCTTTAGTTTTGACGACCAGATCATCAACATAGCATTCGACGACTTTATGGATTAGGTCATCAAAGATATTAGTCATTGCCCTTTGATATGTAGCACCTGCATTCTTCAGTCCGAACGACATCACCTTGTAGCAATATATTTCGATCGGGGTTCGAAATGCTGTGTGTTTCTCATCCTCAGGCGACATCTTGATCTGATTATATCCAGACGAGCCATCCATAAAGGTGAACAACTCGTAATTTGAGGTGTCATCGAACATCATTTCCATGACCGGTAGCGGGAAGTCGTCTTTAGGACATGCTTGTTGGGGTCCCTGAAATCGACACAAACTCGGATCTGCCCATTTTTCTTCTTCACTGGGACTATGCATGCGATCCAGTCTGCATATTTCTCTTCCCTGATGAAGCCGACATCGATGAGCTTCTTGGTTTCCTCGATGACCTTTTCTTCTAGTTCCCTTCTCATTCTTCGAGGAGCTTGTTTGACTGGTTTAGCATCAGGAGATATAGCCAGTTTATGCACGGCCACTTCGGGGAAAGTCCAGGCATTTCTTTATACGTCCACGCGAAGCAATCGATGAACTCACGCAGCAGGGCAATTATCTGCTCTTTCATTTCCTCCAACAAGAGTGAGCTGATGTAGGTCGGCCTTGGATTATCGGGCGTTCCTAAGTCAATCTCGGTTAGCTCGTCAAAGGTTGCTTGTCCGCCATCTTCGATCTCTCGAGGAGCTTCTTCCGGCTCGGCTAGCTCGTCTTCATCATTTGACTCTTCGCTGGTTTCCCCAATATGGATCATGTAGCATACCTTAGAATCAGGCTGGATGAAACCTATGCCCCGCCTATCTGGAATCCGTCCATCGATAAGTGCTCGGACCTGAGGTGGATGCCATAGCCTTTCGTAAAACTTTGCTTCGGACTCCGTTTGATATAACCGGCATCCGCACTTTTTAAAGTATTCCCGCATCTCAGGTGCTTAGTATCTGGGATTGAGGACGGCTCTTATGCTTCTCTCATAGGGAAGGCACGTGACAGATAAATCGTCCGGGTGCATAACAGGATTTGACCCATAAAACAGGATGCCATTCTGTCCATTTTTCCTTCCGGCACGTAGAAAGTTTTCAGTTGGTCCACGGTGGAGACTGACAATGCATCGAGCTCTCTGCACATCTGCTCCGGCACCTTTGTGATAGCTAGGGACCTTTCTGCAATTTCGAAGGTCTTTCGTAGTTTCTCTTGTTTCATGGGGGTCCAATCTGCACCGCTGTGGCACGGCAGGTTCTCTTCCTCCGACTCTTCAGTGTCGCTGCCAAGATGAGGGCGGACTTTGCTGCTAGATGGGGCCTCAGTAACAGATTCGCCTGTAACGCTACCGAAACGAGGACGAGTTTTACGGAAGGACGGACTTCCAGCATCGGACTCATCAGTGTCACTACCGAAACGCGGGCGCACTTGCGCGTTTTTGCTTTTGAATGTGACAGCTGGCTCCGATTTGCTTTTGAGTCTTGGGGCCGCTCTATCCTCTGTCAGTTGTGGCTTAGCATTTTGGTGGTTCATAAAGTACCGAGAATCTTCATACCGGACTTCATGCACACCGAACGGCTGGATGTCTCCGTCAATGCGTCTTTCTTCACCATTTTTAGTATACTTCTTGCATTGATGGAAAGTTGACGGAACGATGCCGTAATCGTGGAGCCACGGCCGTCCCAAGAGAATCTTATAAGACATGTCGGCGTCGATCACGTATATCTTAGCATCAGTTTGCAGATCCCCGAATTTTATTGGCAAAGCTATACACCCCAGAACTTGCTGGCAGTTTTGATTAAAACCTTGAATGACAATCCTTTCCCTCGACAGGTGTCGGACGTCCATTGACAAACTCTTCAGTGTCCGCAAGTTCATGATATTCACTGAGGACCCCGGATCAATCAATATGCGATTAATCCAATCTCCGTCGCTGTACCCGGTCACGTAAAGCAGCCGATTATGCTCAGCCGTTCCCAGTAGCAAGTCTTCATCCTTAAACGTGACTGCGGCGGCTTGAAAAGTGTACTACGCTTCTTTCATATTAATTTCTGCAAAGCGAGCCTGATACCGCTCAGGGTTTTGTAGAGCATGAATGAGAACATCTTTAAGCTCTTGAGATAGAACCAAGGCATCGTAGATGCTAAGGAGAGACGGAAGCTTTTGGAGGTGAGCCAAGACATTATAGTCAACTGGGGAAGGACTCGAATCTTCATGGGCAAGTTCTCTGCCATCTTCTTCATTAGCGACATGTTTTTCCTTCCCTTTTGGGGCATTGCCCTGATTTGGCGGTAGAGCCCTGCCGCTTCTAAGCTAGATTTGGTTGACCTTTGTGGTGAGCTCCTCATCCTCTTCGGGAAAACAGAGCTCCTCCTCAGAGTCGCTGCCAAGATGGATGGCGTAGTAGGTCACTACTGGGATTTCTTCATTGGAGTCTTCTTCTAACTCCTCCAGAATTTCAGTCGCTTGTACATGAAGGAACTCCTTCAATTGAATCAGAGTTCTTTCCTTCTGTTCATATTCTTCGAGGGAATCGATATATTTTTGAATAGTCGATCTCCCTGTAGACTCCTTTTCGCGCCGAGCTGCACTTTCTTTCTTCTTGAGCTTTTTGGATTTTGAGCCCGATGGAGCCGCATTGGCAGCTGGAATGGTAGGCTTCTTCTGCCCTTCTCATTCTGTCTTGGGCTCTTTCCGAAATAGCTTTATCATCTTCTTCGTCTTATTAGATATGTGCGTACTCCACGGAGGCTGTGGTGAGTCCGTTTCATTTCTCAGGGTAGCGGGTTCGGCTGTCTGCTCCCAGAAAGGTTCGGCTGTCTATCTGTATAAAGTTGGTGGTTGCAACTTGATTATTCACCAACACACATTTTTGACAGCTCGATCTCTCCAGCCTTGTACTGCTTCTCGACCCAGTCTTTGAAGATATAACAATCCTTGATCGTATGGCTCACTACTCGGTGGTACGGGCAATACAGGGGATTGTCGGTCATTTTTTTCTTTTTGAGGTCTTTTCGACTCCGGTAATTGTAGACCGTTGTTCAAGGCATCTTTAAATATCTTTCGGACCTTGTCCCTCCTGTAAGAGTAAACCTTGTTCTTTTTCTCCTCTAGGGAAGGCCCTTCTCCTCCCAGCACTGGCTTTCGAGACCGGTTGGTTTTGGATTCGCCCGCCCTTCGCTTTTCTTCATTGTCGGACGCATTGAAGACATTGGTACTGCTAGGATTCCCGCTTCTACGGTTGTCGTCCCGCTTGCTTTTCCAAGTCTTGCCTCTCTGAGAGTCCGAGGTAGACTCTTACTTCGAGCGTTCCAGCATTTGGACTTTCTTGGTTAGCTCTTGAAACGTCTTGAGGCCTGCTGTACACAAGAATGGGACCAACCATTTGCTGAGGTTCCTAATGAGAAGGATGACGGACTGGTCCTGCTCCAGCGGCGGTTCGCACTTGACCGTGAGATTTTGCCATCGGGCGATAAAGTCGGTGTTGCTTTCATTCTTCCCCGGCTTGGTCCTCATAAGGTCGGCAATAGAGATTTTATCACTGACACTCATGAACCGTTGCTGAAACAGAGACTCCATTTGGGTAAAGGTAATGACGGACCCGTCTGGTATACTCGCGTACCAGTCGAAGGCGACACTGGTCAGGCTGTTGACAAACTGACGAAGAAGGAGCGCGTCATTGCCCCCTGTATTTCTGCATGATGCTTTGAAGTGGGCGACGTGCTGATTTGCATTCCCCGTTCCATCAAATCTTCCGAATTTAGGAATGAAGTAGCCGCTCGGGAACTCGATCAGATCGTACTGTGCAGGATATGGCCGCTCACTACTGCCAATTTCTTTCTGGGCTTCAGCTTCGGCCACCAATGTTTTAACCTTGCTGCTGACCAAATCCATTATCTGATCTTGTGTTAGCGGGATGGTGTTATCTGGGGCCAAGGCGTCCCCAGAAGCGGAATGTGGCCGGCTTTTGTGTGGCTTGACCAGTCTTGGACCCAAAGGAACAGGCATTGGTTGCTTCGGATTATCATCACCCGGCTAATGAGTAGAGACTTGTGCTTGATTGGGTGGCGTTCGAGCAATTTGAGCCGTAAGCTGCATCACGACATTCGTTAGGTCGTTAATTTTCGAATAGAGCTTGGCCATCTCTTTATCTTTGCTTTTGAGCTGTTTTTGAAGCTCTTGAAGCAGCTCTTGCTCCGCGGTCCTGGGGCGGAAAGTTGGCTCTTCCTCGCTGTCCGAGCTTGACTCTTCCTGGATTGAAGGGTCTTTCTGCCTATCGACCTCTTCGAATGGGTTTTCGTCATCCAGCGGAGGCGGCTATTCTTGGGAAGCAGCAACCACATTCAAGCCAGATTGGGCTTGGGATATGGTGGCCCCTCCTTGATTTTGCTGCGAAGGTTGTCGCTGGGGCGCCCGCCCTCCATATAGACCGTATGGATAATTTATCCAGCCGTCTTTTCATTATTAGCGGCTGATCTCACAAATCGCTGTCTTGACCCCCCCATTTCGGAAGCGGGCAGTCAATTGAAGGCGGCCGGCCTGACCAAGTTCTTTAATGGTGCTGGCGCTTCTTTTCTGGATTTGGCCCACTGCTTTCGCGCGGCACAGAGCGCCTGATAGACTCTTGAAGAGATAGTGTCATACTTTTTCTGTTGGGACCGGGACACGTCTCTTTGTAGCGACGTTCGGACCGCAGTCTTTTTGATTCTGGCGGTCATGGCATTTCTCTGAACCCACTTCAGAGGTTCGAAGGAATTGATGATTTTTACGACCGATTCAGTCGTCGTCGCAGGATGACTATGCTCTTGGAATCTAAGATGACTCTACATGGCCGAAGTCCTGGCCCTTTTGTTGGCTCGATACCTGAGCCGCTTCTGCCTTAACTTTTCTGATTTGAGCGCTTGGCAGGTTCCGGCTCTTCGGTAAGCCACCGTAGACCAGGCGATGGAGGGCATTGGAGATACGCCTGATTGTGCATTTGTTGGAGTCATCGCCTGGGTTCGTCCGCAACATTTGATGTTGCCCTTTGTACTGGAAGTCTTGCCCCCACCTGGAGCGCTAGAGAGTCGTTCAGACACTGTCTTAAGCTTCGGTTGTGGTGCCTTAGCGATCATAACATTCGGCCTCTTACCTCTTGAGACCGGCTTGGCCACCTGTTTTGCCGGGATTTCTGCCAGATGAGCGCTTCCGGCAGGGTAGATAATGACGGAGCCAAATTGGAGGGGCAGTTCCTCCCACTGTCGACTGAGGCTTGCGGGGAGAACCACACAAGCATTGACCTTGACTACGTACGGGATCGGGGCCACATCGGAAGCTGAATTTGTCTTGGAAGACATTGTCGTTGAAAGTTGATTGCTGCACGAAAAGAAAACCTCATTTCAGCATAGGCAATTGATATGTATATTGATTGAGTTCGCATGAACGTTTAAACCTAAATATGGGAGGAGAGAAGGGTCCTACCGGACGTGCCAGAATCTGCAGGGTGTTTTTCGTCACCCCATTGAGATGGGAATACGCGCGCGCTTGTCAGGCATACTACAGATCCCCCCTGCCTAGGGTAGGCAAGGGTTTATTGATTGTGGGGATCCGAATTTTCGGCAGCCGCGGACTAAGCTGCCGTTAATTACCCCTCGCCTTTGGGGCGAGGGAACCTCCAATTAACGGGTTAAACTGGTCATGCGAACTCAATGTGCAGTGTACGTGTGTTTTGTTTTGGAGGGGGTTTGGATATATCGGGAGCCACGCAGATTTTTTACGGGGTTCCCGCTACTTGGATAGCAGGCTGGGGGTCAAGGGGGCTAGCAGCCCCCTTGCGGGGTGCGGGGCAGTGCCCCGGCCCAATTTTTTTTAAGGGGGACAGTGTTGTGGAGTGTGTGTATCTATACATATATATACAAGTATACATATATATAAAAAAAGGGAAAAAGCGCCCAAAGGACGCGTGGGGCCGGCGCCTTGAGCGTTGTGCGCTTAGGTGCTGTGCGCTTAGGCGCTAGCGCGCCACGTATCCGACACATGGGCGCTAGGAGCTTGAGCGCTAGGCGCTCGAGCGCTAGCACACCACGTGTCGGTACGTGGGCGCTGGGCGCTTGAACGCTAAGCGCTCGAGCGCTAGCGCACCACGTGTTGGTACGTGGGTGCTGGGCGCTTGAGCGCTGGGCTTTTAAGCGCTAGGCGCTCGAGCGCTAGCGCACCACGTGTCGGCACGTGGGTGCTGGACGCTTGAGCGCTGGGCGCTTGAGCGCTATGCACTCGAGCGCGCCACGTGATGGCATGTGGGCGCTTGGCGCTCGAGCGCTAGCGCGCCACGTGTCGGCACGTGGGCGCTCGAGCGCTAGTGCACCACGTGGGCGCTGGGCACTCGAGCGCTAGCGCGCCACGTGTCGGCACGTGGGCGTTGGGCGCTTGAGCGCAAGGCGCCGGTGAGAAAAAGGGGCTTTTAGCCCCAGAAACTCTCAAAAGAGAAATTTGAGTGGAGTTAAACTCCTAAGATGTTTTGAACCTGATGAAGGGCTTCTCCCCTTGAGCCCTAGTTCTTTCCCAAAGTGGGGTTTCTGGAGATGGGTCTCCTTCTTCCTCCTCTATTGGCAGGATCTTGAAGATCAAGAGATGTGAGATTTTAAAAATCTCTTCTTTTTGAGATCTAATGGTAGATCCAAGTTCCCCTTTGTGGGTTTTGTGGTGAAAAACTATTTAGTTTTGAAAAAGGAAGAGTAAAACTCTTGATTTAATTCAAAAGAAAGAAGAAGGTCTTAGAACCTTGAGGAAGGAGAAAGATATCAGATCTAAATTTTTCTTTTTGGAGAGAGAAAAAGTTGGGATATTTTCATTATCCTTTCCTTTATAGGCTATACACTTTACATATAGCCCCTTGGGCTTCACAAAGTGGCATTTTGCCCATCCCATGACTCATGTGCCATTTCTTTTTGCACATAAGCCATGGGTTTTACAAAAATTTGGCTTTATGCCCATTTTCTTACATTTATTCATAAAGTAAAATAAAAGAAATACAACAAAATTATTTATTACAAGATTTTTATTTTGGCATGGGGGGAGGCCGGCCGCTTCATGTTCGGGCTCGACTCGGGCATTGGCCCACTTGACTTGGGCTTGGGCCCACTTGGCTTGGGGTTGACTTTGATTTTGATCTGGTTAACCGGGGTGTAAATTTTTACCCCAACAGTGTGGGGTCTTTCACTGGCTGGTACCTCCCACCGAGTCAGTCCCATTATTGCAGAGGAAAGGAGGATGCTCCTCGGATATAGGGTTCCCACTCCAATCCAGGCTACGGGAGTCCTGCCGCGACCGCGAGTAGTGGTTCGCCCTCCTTTGAGAGGTACTGGCGTCGTGGTTATTCCCGAGGCAGCGGAAGTGGATCTAACTCCCATAGTTGGTATGCCGCTGCGCACTAGAGCTCAATCCAGGGCCAATAAGGCGCCGATAGCCGTATCATCAGCTGCGGCGTCGGCAATGGCGGTGTCGTCGTCGGTAGCACCGCCGAGTGAGGATATTGAAGGCGAAATGGGTCAACGCCGCACCAAAGCACCAAGGGGAAGGAAGCGATCATCTTCTGTAGTTAGTTCTGGGTCCAAGAGGCGAAAGAAGATGGTCACCAATCTTCTCGACTCTTTAGTGGAATCAGAGCCCATCCTTCAAGATGAACCACTAGCCATGCAAGAATCGAATGGTGGTCTACTTTTCCATGGTTCATCTGCCGAGAAAGCCGCACAACTGGCTGAGGCTATAAGACACTCAAAGGATGAATCTGAGAATGTAAGGATCCCGAAGAGGCCTTATCCTGCCGTCATCTTTTATGAAGATCCTCCATCGATGCGGCGGATATTCATAGGTCCTTTGGAAGAAGGAGGCGAGAGAGCGCTTAAGTAGCCTATCTCATCTGACGCCGAAGATGCGCTTTTGTTATGGACCGGTGGCCACGAGTCTACCCTCGAACCCCGGCGATCATACCTCCTCTGGAAGGAACGTCGGCTTGAAAAAGCCATACTAGAGGCTCCTTTGCGCATTGGTATACTCATATATCTCTTTGTAATATTTTGTACTACTCATATACATACATACATACATACATACATATATATATCCTTATCTTCGTGAGAACTTTGCAGAGACTTCGGCAATGGCGGAGGATCTGGGTTCGAGTCGCGCCTTGACCATGGACTGTACCAATATCCCCGATGAGACACTAACAAGAGTGGAGGGGGTCAATACAACTGTTGTTCCTGCCATGGAGCTCCCATCGGTGATTTCCATTCTCCCGGTGCTTGCTCCCCCGGAAGAGGCATCTTCGTTAGCCGCGGATTCAATGGATCTTTCTGGGGACGGCCCGGAGACTAGGGAACAGGTAGTCGAGGCTACCGTCCTTCCGTTGAAGCCTGTAGTGGCAGCCACTGCTCCTCGATTGGAAGTTATTATACCTGCCCATGTCCCCGATGATGTGCCTGGGGGTTTGGAGGAGGTCGCTGAAGCTCCTATACCTCTAGTCCAAAGCGGGAGAAGCATCGAAGGTATCCTTCTATATTTTATTTTGACAATCTCTCTATTATCTAAACCTTTCCGTCTTTTCAGAATTGTGCGGGTTGGCGGCGTCTATTGCTGATCTATCTCCCAGGAAATCTTTTCAACGTCTGCTGGAGATGGCCGCTCCGCAGGCAATATCCCCTCAACGCATCGTCCTATCTTCCTGGCAAGGTTAGTATTGTTCGCCTTCTTCACACCATTATCATTATTCCATATAACGATACTGATGTCTTCTCCAATTCTGGAGGCCAATGATGAAGTTGAGATTCTTGACGGGCCTGGGGAGCCTTCAGACCCTTCTTGCATGACCGTGGGTAAGTAAAGTTTTAATGTTGTTCCATTCGCTCTTTACATGTGAATCTCGCTAATTATTTTCTATGAATCTTAACAGCTTTGATAGTTCTTACCACACTGGAATCTCGCATCGTGATGCCGCCCGGCCCCTATGCTGTACGTGCCTCGGAACGGATGGCAAAGCTAAGCCTTCATTCCTTGTCAGCTCTGATTGAAGACCTTCGTGCTGGCAGTCTAATCACGGCCGAAGCATTTGCCGCTAAAACCAATGGTTCTCTTCCCTTTCTTGCTACTTACCATAGTGAGACCTTGGTGCAAGTTTGGGTTGAGTTCTGTCATCAGGTGGAGCCTTGCTTGCATATTCTTGAATCTACATGCCTTCCCTCAGAGGTTGTAGCTGCAAAGGCGAGCTTGAGGGGGCTGATCGAACGATGCACCTCCAATATGCTGTCATGCGAGAAGAGGCCCAGCTGAAAGTTTTCGGAGAGGGAGCTGGCTTCCAAAGCGCTGAGGGAACTTCAAGCTAATCTTACGGCCAAGACTACTCAGGCATATGATCTTTGGCGAGGGCTTCAAGTGGCTATCAAGGAGGTGGTAGCCATTGATAAGGCCATCATTTTCACTCGCGAAATGGTCGAAGCTCATAAGGTTACCGAGAAATAGCTTGAAAGTCGGCTTGCCTCATACCAGGCCCAACAGGCTCAAGCGGAGGCCCGTCTTTTGACGATAATGAATCATGAAGCCGAGGCCCAGCGGAAAAATGATGAAATGGAAAACCTATTGAATCGTCCGCCGGCTTGAAGAATTGTATATTTTTTTATTCTTCTTTTGTATATACTCCTGAATGACAGTATATTTTTTTTGATTCTTTCATAAATTGTACTTTGTATTCATTTTGATTCATGAATAAAAGACATATTTTGCTTCATGATGGTGTGTCCCTTTTAGTAAGTGCATTTTGTGGATAATTTATTTTGATTTCCTTGTAGGACAGCGATGGCTTAGGAGTCAGGGTTAAGATCTGTCTCCTAAGACTTTTCAACTTTATGAGCCGTAAGGGTTTCATAAAGAATTTTCTCCTTTTAGGTTGAGAGGATCCTGTAGGTGTAATTTCTCCTTAAGAATCGTGAGGATTCCTAAGTCGGTTTTCTCTTGAGAGTCGTAAGGGTCTCATAAAAGAGTTTTCTCCCTTACGGTCGTGAGGACCCGTAAGTGATGGACGAGGTTGACATTATCCGCATTTCACGTAGTGAAGGGTTGTTCTGGCCATTTCCCACGGGGTCAAGGTTGACTTTAGCCGTGTTCTATGGGACCAGGACTTGCTCTGGATGCTTCCAACGGGGTCAGGATTGACATAGCCGTGTTCCGCAAGAACCAGGATCCGCTCTGGACGCTTCCAACGGGGTCAGGACTAACATAGGCCATGTTCCACTAGACCAGGATTTTCTCTGGATGCTTCCTACGGGGTCAGGATTGACATAGCCGTATTCCGTAAGGACCAGGTTCCGCTCTGGACGTTTCCCACGGGGTCAGGATTGACATAGGTTGTGTTCCACATGACCAGGATTTGCTCTAGATGCTTCCCACGGGATCAGGATTGATATAGGCCGTGTTCAGCAAGAACCAGGTTCCGCTCTGGACGTTTCCCATGGGGTCAGGATTGATATAGGTCATGTTCCACGTGACAAGGATTTTCTCTGGACGCTTCCCACGGGGTCAGGATTGACATAACCGTGTTCCGCAAGGACCAGGTTCCGCTCTGGACGTTTCCCATGGGGTCAGGATTGATATAGGCCGTGTTCCTCGTGACCAGGATTTGCTCTGGATGCTTCCCACGGGGCCAGAATTGACATAGGCCGTGTTCCACCAGGACCAGGTTCCGCTCTGGACATTTCCTACGGGGTCAGGATTGACATAGACCGTATTCCACGTAACCAGAATTTGCTCTGGATGCTTCCCACGGGGTCAGGATTGACATAGCCGTGTTCCGTAAGGACCAGGATCCGCTCTGGATGCTTCCCACGGGGTCAGGATTGACATAGCAGTGTTCCACGTAACTAAGATTTGCTCTGGATACTTCACACGGGGTCAGGATTGACATAGGCCATGTTCCGCAAGGACCAGGTTCCGCTCTGGACGTTTCCCACGGGGTCAGGATTGACATAGGCCGTGTTCCACGTAACCAGGATTTGCTCCGGATGCTTCCCACGGGGTCAGGATTGACATAGCCGTGTTCTGCAAGGACCGGGATCCGCTCTGGACGTTTCCCACGGGTCAGGATTGACATAGGCCGTGTTCCACGTGACCAGGATTTGCTCTGGATGCTTCCCACGGGGTCAGGATTGACATAGGCCGTGTTCCATAAGGACTAGAAAGGGTTGACTTTATCCGCATTTCACGAAGTCGGGAGTTGACTCTCGGTTGTCTGTGCATCGTCGAGTCATGGAACCGGGAACTTCGCCGCAGCTCCGATTTGTTGATGTTGTGTCTGTTGAAATGAGACGAATGTCGAGATGATCTCCAGGCTGCTTTGTGAACCGTCGAGACTTGGCTCTCTTTCGGATGGAGTCTGGTGGGAAGGTGTGGTTCTTTCTTTGTTTGTGTCCCTGGATTATATACAGGGATCGATGTGATCTCACCTGTAGGGCAAAAACTTCATTTTATATATTTTTCTTTCCGCGATGCTCTATCATTTCAGCTTTTATATCGTGAAAGTCGCGATTGCCCAATCATTTCGGCTATTTTTTCGCGGTGCCCAATCATTTCGGCTATTTGTTTTATTTACTCGCTACTTTTTATTGCGAGTTGTCCAATCATTTCGGCTATTTTGCTTGCATATATATATATATATATTACTTGCTGATTTGCAAGTTGCCCCATCATTTCGGCTATTTCATATGCATTTGTGGCTCACTGACTTTTCACTGTGAGTTTGGGATTTGATACCGATTTAGGCATCAACATCGCTACAACTGGGATATTGCCAGGAGCGAATCATCATTTGACTTCGTCGATGTCGAACAAAGGTGGCTTAGTGAAAAGGGTTAGGATCCCATCGACTAAGGCTTTTAACTTTACAAGCCGTAAGGGTCTCATAAAGGTATTTCTCCCTATAAGTCGTGAGGATCTCGTAAGTGCGTTTTCTCCTTAAGAATTGTGAGGAGTCTTAAGTGTATGTTCTCTTATAAGTCGTAAGGATCTTACAAGAGTATTTTCTCCTTATAAGTCAAGAGGACTTACAAGTGTCGTTTGCTGTGCGAGCATATCCCCAGTCTCTGGTGGGACTTTGCTAGGGAAATATTTATTCGCGCCCGTGGATTGTATACAAGGGTCGATACTGAACCGCTTGTAGGGCAGCATTGGAGGTTGTGATGGCTGCTTAAGAACATGTTCAGATCCCTGTGGCTTAAGGCTTTTGAATCCTATGAGTCGTGAGGGTCTCAAAGGGGGAATTCTCCTTACGAGTCGTGAGGATCTCGTAAGTGCGTTTCTCCTTAGGAATCGTGGGGATCTCTAAGTGTGTTGCTCCTTTGTGAGTCGTAAGGATCTCACGCAGGTGGTTTCTCCTCACAAAGTCGAGAGGACCTTGCAAGTGTCTTTTAACGAGATTGCGCCCTTTCGGGTTTTCACAAAACTCGCCGGTAACCCTGCTGTTTTTACACACGGAGCCCTTTCAGGTTTTCATCCGTGCCCATTTTGCTTATGGACATACCGTTTTCTTCTTTCTCTTTTTTTTATTTTTTATTTTTTTTGTGTCAGCCTTGGGATGCTGCGGCCCGTAGTAGTTTATCGACGTTTCGGTCAACAACAAGTTTTAGGACATAGTGGTCCATCGTTAGTTTAAGGACGTTTCGGTCCGACGCCAGTTTTAGGACATAGTAGTCAATTGTTAGTTTAAGAACGTTTCGGTCCGCTGTTGGTTTTAGGACATTTCGGTCCGTTGTTAGTTTTAGGACATTTCAGTCCACTGTTAGTTTTAGGACATTTCGGTCCGCTCTCGGCTACTACTTATAGAGTTTTGGGCTTAGGAAGATGGTGAGCGGACATAGGCGTCGTCATCTATCGTTGACCTAGGCCGTGACTCATTAGGCATGGTATTTTTTCAGGAAGCGACCATTTATTGGCTTGAAAGGTCTTTCACCATGCATGTCCATGAGTAGATATGCTCCACCCTTGTAGACTTTGTCTATGATATACGGGACTTCATAGTTCGGCTCGAATTTCCCCCGCTTGGCACGATTAGGGATCATAGGTCTTTTGACCACTAGCACGAGTTCGCCTTGGCGAAATGTTCTCGGCCTAGTCAATCTCTCATATGAGCGCGTCATCTTTGCTTTATAAGCCTCTAGATTTTGTTGCGCCATGAGCCGGGTTTCATCAAGGGCATCGAGCTCCTCAAGCCGAAGGTGAGCATTTTCTTCGTCTATTAGCTCATAGTGAAACGCCAATCGTAGAGAGGGTAACTCTATCTCGAGAGGAAGTACCGCTTCTTTGCCGAATACCAATGCATACGGCATTGTGTTTGTGGCCGTTTTGAACGTAGTTCGATACACCTAGAGAGCTTCATGCAGTCTTTCATGCCAGTCTCTCTTATTCTTGGACACCGTCTTTTTCACGATCTTCGTCAAGGTCTTGTTGAAAGGTTCAGCTAGACCGTTAGCTCGGGGATTATAGACTGAAGAGTATCTCCAGTCTATGTTATGCTGTTGTGCGAAGCGCCTGATCTTGTGGCTTCTATACACTGGCCCGTTATCGGAGATAATGCATCGCGGAGTGTCAAACCGATTAATGACGTGTATTTTTAAGAAATGGAGGATATTCTCCATCTTTACTTCCCTCAGCGGTATTTCTTCTACCCATTTAGAGAAATAATTAATTGGCGCCAAAATGAATCGATGTCTTCAGGACGATGTCGGTTCGATGGGCCCGATTATATCGGTTCCCCACATTTGGATTGGCCAGCTAGCCATCGTTGGGTGTAGTGGATTTGGATGCTGATGGATAAAGTCCCCGTGAACCTGGCACGAGTGGCACTGCTTCGCGTATTCGAGACAGTCCTGGATCATCATGGGCCAATAGTAGCCCATCCTTTTGATCTTCAGCTTCATCTTCGGGCCGGCTTGGTGAGAACCGCAGAGTCCGTCGTGAGTTTCTTGAACGACTCTCTTTGCCTCTTCGGGTCCCAGGCATCTTAGCCATAGAGAATCAAATGATCTCTTATACAGAGTATCATTAACAATGGCGAAGGATAGAGCTCGTTTCATGAGCTGATGCCTCGAGGATGCATCTTCAGGTGTTCGACGGGATTTGAAGTAGTCTATAAAGACTTCTCTCCAATCCATAGCCTTTTCCTGGTCTTTTATTTGTAGAGTCGTTTGCTCGGTCGCTCCCTTCTCCTCGGACGACTCTGGAGATATTTCTTCCGGTGCAAGAACCCGATGGCTTTGTACCACGATTCTTACGTCATCGAGGTTCTCGTCGGCCAATTCTTTAGAGAGCTTGGCTAATGCATCCGCTTTGCTATTTTCCCCGCGTGGTATGCCTTCCAGTGTGTAGGAAGGGATTCGAGTCAGCAGTTGTTGCACTCTCTCACCGTACTTTATCAACTCTGGTTTGCACGTTTGATAGTCGCCGTTTACTTGGCTAATGATCAGCTGGGGGTCTCCGTATATGAGGAGATTCTCAATTCCCATGTCGACGATGATCTCAAGATCTACTATCAAAGCTTCATACTCGGCTTCATTGTTCGTCCTCGGCTCTGTTAAGGAGAAGGCAAAGCGCATTATCCCTCTTTATGGAGTCACGAAGATGAGGCCAATACCGGATTTGATTATAGGGGTGCTTTGTTTGCGCTTCTTCATGGAAGATGCCTTATCAAAATAGAGTTCCCACTGGGTATCATTCTCTCTTCTCTCCTCGTCGATTTTGTCAAACGCGTGCTCGTCTGGAAATTTGCAGTTCAAGGGAGATTCGGCAAGTATCTGATGTTCAGCGAGGAAGTCGGCGATGGCCTGGCCTTTCACTGCCTTGAGGGGTCGATAAGTTATCGAGAACTTCATCAAGAGCAGGGCCCATTTAGTGAGTTATCCCGTTAATATAGCTTTTGACATCAAATATTTGAGAGGATCCACCTTTGATATGAGATGGATCTCGTGTGCCAACGCATAGTGTATGAGCTTCGTTATCGCGAAGATCAACGCCAGACAATGTTTTTCAATGGGAGAGTAATTGTTTTCTGCCCCTAGAAGAACTCGACTCAAGTAGTAGAGGGCTCTCTCTTTCCCTTGGTCATTTTCTTATGCCCATAGTGTGCCTAAGGAACCTTCGAGGGCGGTTGTATACAGAATGAGAGGTTTTCCTTTAACGGGAGCGGCCAGTACTGTCGGATTCTGCAGGTATTGCTTGATTTCGTCTAGTGTGCTTTGGCATTTGCGATCCCAGACGAACGAGGTTCCCTTCTTCACTAGGTGACTGTAAGGACGGCACTTGCCGGAGAGATTGGCTATAAATCGCCGGATATACGTGAACTTCCCTTGGATAGACCGCAGTTGCTTGAGAGTTCTTGGCGGAGGCATTTCCATGATCGCCTTGATCTTCGACGGGTCGATTTTGATGCCTCGGTGTCGGACGATGAATCCCAGGAACTTGTCTGAGGACACTCCGAACGCGCATTTGAGAGTGTTCATCTTCATGTTGTATTTCCGAAGGCGCTGAAACACGATCTTCAGATGCTCTAAATGTTCCTCGTATGATTTGCTTTTAACTAAGAGGTCGTCGATATAGAATTCGATGACTTCATGTATGAGGTCATCGAAAATCTTCGTCATGGCTCTCTGATAGGTGGCACCGGCGTTCTTTAGAACGAAGGGCATCACCTTGTATCAGAATATACCCAAAGGGGTTCGGAAAGTGGTATGCTTCTGGTCCTCGGGATGCATCTTTATCTGATTGTATCCCGATGAGCCGTCCATGAAGGAGAAAACTTCATGAGTGGACGTATTATCTATCATCAGCTCGGTGCCGGTACTAGAAAGTCGTCCTTCGGGCAAGCTTTGTTGAGATCCCGAAAGTCCATACATATGCACACCGTCCCATTTTTCTTCATCACCGGGACGATGTTGGCCATCCGATCAGGATATTGAACCTCTTGGATGAAGACGGAGTCGATTAGCTTCTTGACTTCAGCATTGATGCTCATCTCAAGCTCGAGCCGCATTCTTCTTGGTGCTTGTTTGATCGGCTTGACGTCCGGAGATATCGCCAATTTGTGCACAGCAATCTCTGGATCTAGTCCCGGCATCTCGGAATAGTTCCATGCAAAACAGTCTTTATACTGCATAAGTACGTCTTTGAGTGTAGCCACTTTTTCTTCAGACAACAGCTCACTGACGAATGTCAGTCGTGGGTCACTTGCCGTCCCTAAGTCAATTTTCTTGAGGTTATCTGTAGTAGTATGTATTCCATCTTCCAGCTCTTTTGGCGTCGGTGGAAACTCTGAGATCACCTCATCATCATTGTTTTCGAAGCACCAAGGGAGGTCATCCATATTCTCGGTCTCCTTTTCTGACAGCATTATTGCATGACAGGTACGAGATCGTTTCCAAGACCGATGTTGATCTGGTTCTATTCTTGCTGCATACGTGGCTTTTGGTTCATGCTTCTACGGCGGGATTACCCTCCAACTGCTGGATAGAGCGAACCTGCCGAGTTGATAATGGTCTTCAACCCAGTTCTTGAAGGTGAAGCAGTATTCGAGAGGATGCCCTATTGCTTGGAGATAAGAGCAATAGTCTAGGTGAGAGACCTCGTCTGTTTGCTCGGGATGCTTGGACTCCGGGAGTGTCATCATCCGATATTTCATGACAAGATCGAATATCTTCTTTGTCTTGTCTTAAGGAAAAGAATATTCTCGACCCATCTTCTTTATAAGAGACGGATCCCGGCTGCTCGATTCTTGATCGCGTGGCTTCTCAGACCTGCTATGCTGCCGTCGAACGTTTTCTCCGTTCTTGGGTTTATTTTTGCCTCTACGCCAGGTTTTCTGCATGACGGGTTGGCGACGAGGAGCATTGTCATTCTCAGCGGCCTGTTGAAGGAGGCGCTGCGTCCTGGCTTTCTCGTAAATGGCCATTTCACGGTTATGGTTATCCCGGACCTTTTGAACCGCTTCCCTTATTAGCTTGTCCATTTGTTTTTCAAACGACGGACTCGGAATTTTGATGGCAGGACCTTGTTTTGGTTCAGGGCCAGCGTCTTTTAACAGAACGTCTCCTTCTTCAGCGAAGTCATGTATGACGTAGCTGCCATGGACTCGCTCCCGTTTCTTGGATTGAACATATCCAAGTCCGATCGTTTCCATTGTCCCGTTGGGAAACTTTCGCTGAGTTCCGGGGACGCTCCAGATCCTGTTGTAGAACTGAGCTTGTCGAGCAGTCTGCTTAAGGGGTACACCTTGGTGCCTCAATAACCTTTTTAAGCCGTTTGTGTAGTATCTGGGCAGACGGATGGGCTGGAGCCTGTCAAGTGCAGAATCGGCGCCGTGCCAAATTTCTTTCTCCACTTTGGTTTCCGTGGATTGATAAAAGAGGATCGCCTTTTCATCTTTTCGCCTGGGTGGGATGTAGAATGTCTGTAGTTCTTCCACACTATAGGTATCAAGCGGGTCAAGCTCTCTGTAATGCTCTTGCGGAACCATGGCAATTTTCAAACCCCGATTATCGCCAGCGAAGGCTTGTATTGACGACCGAATGGAAAATACGGCATTGACTTCATCTTCCGAGTCGCTGCCGAAGATCAACATAAGGATGGACGGTCCCGACTTGTTGCATCGGGACGGCCCTGAATAAACTATTTCTTCTTCCTCCTCAGTGTCACTCCCGAAGACTGGAATAGTGGTGATAGCTTTGTCCTTCAGTTTATGACATCTCTCCATGTCTTCGAAATCTGGTAAGAAGTATTTTGCATCTTCGTACTTTCGGACTTCATTCACGGAGAATGGGTTCAAATCCTCTGTCACGGTATACTCGAGACCATCCTTGAAATACTTCATACACTGATGTTGTGTAGAAGGGATGATGTTGTACTCGTGTAACCAAGGCCTGCCGAACAAAGCGTTGTAGCAAGTCTTGGCGTCAATGACATGAAACTTGATGTCCATGACCAGCAGCCCAAAGCGCAACGTCAGTATCACAGACCCGAGCGTCCGTGATGACTGGGAGTCAAACCCTGAGATGGTGATTTTATCACGAGCGAGATGTTGAACGCTCATACAGATTTCCTTCAACACCCTTACATTGAGGAGGTTAACGGATGACCCATTGTCAACCAAGATTTTGCCTATCTTGATATCATGACAGTATCCGGAGACATAAAGGGGACGGTTATGCTCGCATGTCCCGAGGAGGAGATCTTCATCACCGAAGGTGATATCGGCTGTGTGCACTTCTTCCAACTCGTCCTTCATCTTTTCTTCGGCGAGAAAAGCTTGGAATTGTTCAGGCTCTTGTAATGCCTTGATCAGCGAATCTCTCGCCTCTTTGGATAGCAGAAGGGCATCGAGAATGCTTAGCTACGAAGGTAGCTTCCTTAAGTGTGCCAGAACGTTGTAATCCACCTTGTTTTTCTTTGGCGGGTCGTTGGCTGTCAGCTCTTTAACGACTTGGTCATCTATGGAGATATTCTCAGGGACTTTTTCTTTCCCCTTATCCTTTCTATTCAACCCACTGTTCGCGGGCCTGAGATTCTTTTTGGGCAGCGTACGATTGCACAGCTGAATGTTCTCAAAACTCTTCGGTTCTTCCTCTTTTCCTGAGAAGGCCAAGAGTCATTTCTTCGTCAGAGTCTCTCCCGAAGGTGAGAACTTGTGATCCCCTATAGTCAACCATGTGACAGTTGGCGGCAGTTCTTTTGCGCTTCTCGGTCGTATTTTTCCGCTGTCGACGAGCTTCACGCTTCATCCTTTTGAAGTGTTGCCTGTGAGCGACATATCCCTGCCACCAGTTTTCAAAGGCTATGCACTCTTCAGTAGGGTGCGCAATCTTTCGATGATATAAGCAATAGCTAGGATGTATATCTGCTTCATCAGGAGTGTTTCCTTCGGAGCTTGGCAGCTTCATTTCTATCGATATGGCTTTGGCGAACCTTTTCCTCATCTTGAATCTGCTTTTATTTGCAACGGACGTACTTTGATCTGACGAGAATGTCTCGACCCTTTCGTCCTGTCGCCGGAGTTTGGCCTTTTCAAATATGGCCATCTCACGCTCTTGATCAGCTTTGCTTTTAAGAAGAGCTTCGTTCAGGAATGCATCGACCATTTCTTCTGATAGTCTTAGAAGTTCCGGCTCAGGATCTTCCCTGATTTCTCTGTGTCAGGAGCTTCTTCACCGTTTATTAACGAGTGAGAGATAATATGACAACTTTCCACGTAATCCTCAGACCCGTCCGATGAGTCTTCTCCATTGTCATCATCTCCATCCTTAAGGACGTGGGTGAGAAATTCTTGGAGCGTGATTGTGGTCCGCGTCTTCTGATTATATTTTTTCAATGCGTCAATCTATTTTTGCAGGTCCGTACGCTTGTCACCAGGCTTTACGGGCTTTTTGGTCTTCTTCTTCTTCTTCGAAGACTTTGACGGCTGGGTGTGAGCACTTTGGCTATCACCACCAAATTTTAGAGTTGGGCGCGGTTTTAGCATCCCCTTGATGACTTCGGGTTCCAATGGATTTTTCCACCTGATCGTCGGGCATGTTTGGAGATCATTCAGCATTCTTTTGGTCTTGGTTGAAAGAACGACCTCCCATAGAGCTTCTTCTACAAGAGAGCATGATGCCCCCGGTGTGTCCGTCTTTTTGAGAGCGTGCGGCTGCGGCGGGCTTACTTTCCACTTCTCGGACATGGCGAATTTGCCCTGTTGCTATTGATTCTCAATCCAGCCTTTAAAGACGAAGCAATCTTCAATTGGATGGCCTATCTCTTGGTGATATAGGCAATAATTAGGATTATTAGCCTCACCGGGTTGCAATGGGCGTTTTGGATATGGCAAATTGATGAGCCTATTGCGCACTGTCAGCTCGAACAATCTCTTCGTTTTGTCCCGGGGAATCGAATAAGGGCGCTTTATTTTCTCATTATATAATTGCCGCTTCTCGTCCAGGCGATCAGTTAGTTTTTGGCCACTGGGCTGCTGTTGAGCATTTAGGACGAAGGTCGCCTTCCCTTTGCCCTTTTGGTTCCATAGCTCCGGCTTTGAAGGAGACGGTCTATGACCCATCTGGTCCATTTGGGCCAGTTTGTCAATCAAGGCCTGGAACGTGGTCGGCTTGAAGAACATTATAAATTGGGAAACAGTCTCTTGAGGGTCAAGAGTGACCACGAACACGCCCATTGCTGGCGCTTCTTCGATGCGCTGCAGACATTTTGACCACAAATTCTGCCATCGTATTGCGTATTGAACCCATGTCTCGCCAGGTTTCACCCTGGCATTGATCAATGTCGTTATTGGAGTGCGTTCACTAGCACTCGTGAAACGCTGGGTGAATAGTAGCTCCATCTCTGTAAAAGTTTTGACGGAGTCGTTAGGAAGCTCCGAATACCACTCAAATGCTGTCTCTGACAAGCTACCAACAAATTGGCGAAGCAACAGTTTGTCGTCACATCCAGTGTTGCCGCACAAGGCCCTAAACTGAGCGACGTGCTGATGTGGATTCCTCGTCCCTTTATATACATGGAATTTAGGGATCATATATCCCGGCGGGTACCTTATTTGGTCATACCAGCCCGGATAGGGTCGTCCGGTCTTAACGATCTGCCCGGCCGCTTCATTTGCTTAGTGAACTCGTATTTGCTGAGCAATGTAATCATCCAGAGCGGCCTTGGAGATGGTCCCCTCCTTGGCCGCTGAAAGAGCCGGAGGAGGGTTCGATGTCTCCCCTCTGTCGGCTTCAACGATAATCGGGGGGTCTTCAGCTGGAGGTTCCGGCTGTAACATCATCCCGGCTATGTCTTGAAACAAGAGAGCCATTCGTTTTATGTTGGCCGCCTGTTCCGCGGCTTCTTTTTCTTTCCTCCCGAGCATTCTTCGGAGGAATTCAGTATCAGTTTCTTGTTCCCGACACTGCTCTGAGGTCTCTGGATTTTCTTTTGGCCCAGTGAGTGCGGCCATTGCAGTCAGCATCTCCTGAAGTTTTTGCTGTTGTTGCTCCTGAGCTTTTGTTATCGATCGGGTAAGCGGTCGATGACCCATAGAAGCACGGCTTTACTCTTTTTGGAAACCATATAAACGGTGTGTGTTTCCATGCCCCCAGACTTGGGGCGTTTAGGTTCAGCGTTCTTGCGGTTCGCCGCGGTCACAGGGGCTTTCTCCGGCCTCCTTCTCTTGTGAGCGGTTGATGTTGAGGGAGCCGTTGCTGTGGGCACCCAGACGGATGACATCTTCCGTGGTACCACGGGGTGTCTCTTTTCTTGCCGAGCTTTAATCTTCTTTGATCGGCGAGAGTAATCCTGGTCAATCACCGATTCCTGGACCTGTCGTCAGACTTTGTAAATTTTGGAGGACAACCGCTGAGGGGGCTGCTCCGGCTTTATTTCTGTAGCAATATCCATAGGTGGAGGGGATCTTTTCAGCACGGCAGTTGTAGAGTTCTTGCGAACCCTCCTTTGTGGTTCAAAGCTGTTCCTAGTTGGAACAACAGCATTGATTTCCACCATGGGAGCTGGCGGAGTTAGTCCGGAAGGGGAATTGCCCCCAGCCTTCCTTACTCGGAGCCAATGATGATGTCGAGCATGTCGAGCCGTTGGGATTGTCTCAGCTGTAGGGGTGACTTCCAAATGCCCCCTGTGTTGGCGAAGGGTTGTCACCAACGTCAGCCTCTTAAAGACCGATGCCCGTTGCGAAGCGATGTCCAATCTGTCGAAGACAGACCTCTGGGCAGGGGAAGCAGCTTTGATGACTTCGCCTGGAGCGGGAGCCGGAACAGTCAGTCTTATAAAGACCGACCCTTTGGCAGGAGAAGCCGCCTTGAAGACTTCATAAGCAGGAATGGCTATCCTCTTAGGGATGACTCTTTCTGGTATCGCGGGCTTCTTCATGGGCCCAAATAAGTTTTGGCCCAGTCTGTCAAAGACTGAGGCATTGGAGCTGGATGACCCGTTGAGAGGGGCCGCAGTAGTGGTAAGTCGATCAAAGACCGATTTCTTTAGGGCCTCCTGCAACGGCAGCGGGGCATTGAAGTTCATGGGTGGGAGCATGGTCCCGAAGAATAGTCCAGTGGTAGCCTGAGTTATTTGCTCCACCGGCATCTTGAACAGCGAGGCCGGTTGGGGCCCGTAGGTTACACCTCCAGATGAGGCGGAACGGGAGTTGCAGTCGCAGTTGGAACAATTGGAGGCCATCTCTTTTTTCTGCACAAAAGAAAAACCAAATCTTAGTACCTCGAACCCAAGGGCAACCATACTAAACCGCGATTCGTTCGCGAACACGACACATGAAGTGTGGAGTGGAAAGAGGAAAAGGTCCCACTGGGCAAGCCAGAATCTGTTCTCCTCCGAAACACAGAGACGCGACCGCGTATGTACGTCTTACCTGAATTTGGGGGCAGATGCTAATTGGTGCTATCCATCCACCTCTCCGAAGATGCCAAGATGATTTATGACACCATGTATTAAAGGTTTAAACGGATGCGGCCGATGTAGCAGACTTCGTCAGATTCTCCCTCGTTGAGGGGTTTCTGATTATGGGGATGCTCTTCCCTGCAGGCGCAAGCCCCTGCAGTTAATTACGCTACCGCATCGCGGTAACCACTTTCTCCTTCTCCAGATGGTCACTTCGTGTCATGGGTGTTTGTTTTGTTTTTGGTTGCCCGTGGATTGTATACGGAGACTAATTTATGTTGTTGCCCGTAGGGCGTGAATTAGTCCAAATCCGTATTTTCTTAGATTTAGGTTTGGGGTTGGGTTTAAGGATACGTTAGTCTCATTTGGGACTAAGATCGACTTAAACGTTTGTTAAGGATACGTTAGTCTAATTTTAGACTAAAATCAACTTAACGGTTTGTTAAGGACACGTTAGTCTAATTTTATATTAAGGTCAACTTAACCATTTGTTAAGGATACGTTACTCTAAATTTAGACTAAGATCTACTTAACAGGATTATTTAGATCCAACAAAAGAGCATTTTGGCTCTATTGTTTTAGATTAGGGACTTTGCGGTCAATTACCAGTTTAAAGACATGGTGGTCCAATGTTAGTTTAAGAACATCTCGGTCCAGTTTAAAGATATCATAGTCTGTAAAGGTTAAGGACATCATAGTCCATGAGTTTAAAGACCTCACAGTCCAGGTTAAGGACATCATAGTCTATGGGCTTAAGGACCCCACAGTCCAGGTTAAGGACATCATAGTCCATAGGCTTAAGGACCCCACAGTCCGAGGTTAAGGACATCATAGTCCATGAGTTTAAGGACCCCAAGTAAGTCGATGTACAAGACCCCACCACTTGCGGGGAGGCGGAAAAATGAAAAACGATCTTGTTCTATGCATAAACATCGACTAACCGAGAATCTTTGCTAAACAATAACTAACAAGAAACATAGAAGTTGTTAACTACTATGATAAGTGATTATACCTAATGAACCGTATCCTTCTCCTTTTCTTTATCCACCTCCTTCTCGGGCTCCTCCACGTAATAGATGATCCACCCGAGAGCTATACTCCAAGCTTCACCACTAACTTGAGGTAACTAGGTTTCCTAATGTGCTAATCTAAGCAACCTAGGTGATATAGAGTTGGATTATAGATGTATTAATCTATTCTAATCCTTGGTCTCAACACATGAGAGAGAAGGATTAGGGCTTGAAGAGAGAGAGCTTGAGGAGAGAGAAGGTGAGCAAGAATAATGATACAATTGTTTCTCACTTCTAATATATCATGAAGAATAAGATTTATCAAATAAATAAAATTAAGTGATTTATCACCATGCTTCATTTAATATTGCAATGAATCATCAAGTGAGTCATTAAGCAATTTAATGCTTCATTAACTCACTTGTATGATTCATCTAGTGAGTCACAAATGCATTTAATATAAATGCCATCTAAACCCTCAAGTCACCATACTTCTAGAAGCTTCCCGCGAAATTACGAGAACGCCCCTCCTATCAGTGAAAACACGGAAAAACTTTAGACTATATAAATCCAATAATCCGATACTAGAATCTGGCTTAAACCAAAGCCGACTAGTAAAAACTGTCCGAACGACGTACGTGCGTTTAAACACGTATGTGTCTGAACCCTTGTCGTAAAACCATACGACCTCTATATCGTTTCGCCTGGAGAAGGGAAACTCTCTGTGTGGGGCTCTAAAGACTCGACTACTACGCTGGCAGTGGGTTTAACCACAGACCGCAAGCGGCACCAGCTGTACGTAATGGTCCCCAGGTAAATGTCGATAAGAAGGCCGATGAGGAAACTCATCCGAACTCCTACTGAGCCTGATGTTACAATCTCCGTACAGTCCGGTCTGTTCGTCTAAGACTATCGCATATTGGGCCTAGGGGGCGGCAAGCGTCAGTCCCCTAATAGCGGTATAAGTCATGTCGGAGCGTAGCCCATTACACCCTGAGAAACAACTAGAACCTACCAGTAAATCTCGCTTGCCCTGGCCATGGACTTTGCGTAATGGCTCTCTGACACAGCGCGATATCAACTCCCATTACCGGGAGAGACGAATCCTGTCTAACCGCCACTACCTCCAAGTGCTCGGGATTGCACCCAACTGCTACCTGTTTGTACGACTCCTTTGAGCCGTGGTAGGGTAGCAATCTAAGAACAGTGGGACACACTCGAGGCGAAGTAGCAGTGTCAATCAGCGGACTATGCTGTACTCATGTCACCTGGGAACTGTTAACTGACGACGGGTATAAAACCAACCAACAGTTCCCCGTGAGTCCTGTCCGGTATACCCGTAACCCAACGAGCACCTATATACAATCTCCAGTACGACGTACTGACGGCTGTGGGACAGACCATCTCCCCAACTGGGATGAGAAGCATACACACTAGTTACTCTGGAGTATCGATGCCCTGTCTCGATAATCCTACGACTAGGGACCTGAAAAATGATGTGCTTGTAGACTACCCAGCCCCCACTAGTGTGACTGCCATCACAACGCTGGTAGTCAAGCAAGATCCTAAGAGCTCTGTCAATACATATACTCACATATTAAGATAGATAAAACCAAGTAACGTACTACCATGTTTAGCAAGACTGTTATATAACTGTGAATATCCTAAGCTTCAATTAAGTAATATACAAGCTAGTATGATACAATAATGGCCCCTATGGCATATACACTAACAATCTCCTACTTTCACTAGGGCCATGTACTGGCATATCGAAGACCGATGATCTCGAGTAGCCTCTCGAACTGAATCTGAGGTAGGGCCTTCGTGAATGGATCAACAATGTTCTCTTCCGTAGCAACTCTCCGGACCTCGATCTCTCGGCGATCAATGATCTCCCTGATCAGGTGATACCGCCTTAAGATGTATCTGGACTTCTGATGGGACCTTGGTTCCTTCGCTAACGCTATAGCTCCGTTGTTGTCGCAATACAGAGATATTGGATCAACAATGGTAGGAACTACCTGAAGTTCTGTTAGGAACTTCTTCATCCAGACCGCTTTTTTGCGGCATCGCAAGCTGCAATATACTCCGCTTCCATCGTCGAGTCAGCAACGGTGTCCTGGTTGGAACTCTTCCAGCACACCGCTCCTCCATTGAGGATAAAGACATAACCTGACATGGACTTGGAATCTTCCTTATCACTCTGGAAGCCGGAATCAGCAAAGGTCTCCATCTTGAGGTCTTTTCCGCCGTAAACTAAGAACATCTCCTTAGTCCTTCTCAGGTACTTGAGAATGTTCTTTACTGCTATCCAGTGCTTCTCCCCTGGGTCTGACTGATACCGGCTTACCACGCTTAGTGCGTAAGCTACATCTGGTCTGGTGCACAACATCGCATACATTATAGAGCCTACGGCAGAAGCGTAGGGTATAATCGACATGCGATCCCTTTCCAAATCAGTCTTGGGAGACATCTCTTTGGATAGGGTGATTCCGTGATAAGCCAGTAGATTACCGCGCTTAGAATCTTCCATACTGAATCTTTTCAGTATAGTGTTGATATACCTGGACTGCGAAAGTCCCAACATCCTCTTGGATCTATCACGATAGATCCGGATCCCTAGAATGTAAGAGGCATCACCCAGGTCTTTCATGGAGAACCTGTGTGACAAGAATCCTTTGACAGATTGTAGCATAGGAATGTCATTTCCTATCAATAGAATGTCATCCACGTACAAGACGAGGAATACGACAGTTCTTGCTACAACTTTACTATATATACATGGTTCATCTGGATTTTTGATAAAGTCATATTCTTTGACCGTTTCATCAAAACATATGTTCCAACTCCGCGATGCCTGCTTTAGTCCATAAATGGACTTAAGCAACTTGCATACTTTCCCGCTGCTCCCACTCTGATTGAAACCCTCTGGCTGATCCATATAGACGCACTCTTCTAAATTACCATTCAGAAAGCCGCCTTTACGTCCATCTGCTAGATTTCACAATCATGGAAGGCAGCAATAGCAAGAAGGACCCGAATGGATTTGAGCATAGCCACTGGAGAAAAAGTTTCGTCATAGTCCAAACCAGGTCTTTGACGAAAACCCTTTGCAACAAGTCTAGCCTTATAGGTTTCCATCAGTCCATCTACACCAATCTTTTTCTTGAAGATCCATTTGCATCCTATGGGTTTTACCCCATTTGGAGCAAAGTCCAAAGTCCATACTTTGTTGGTGTACATGGACTCCATTTCGATCCGCATTGCATCTAACCATCATATCGAGTCGCCGCTCTGGATAGCCTGCTGGAAGCTAGTAGGTTCATCATCATCGATGATTCAATCCTCTATATCCCCATCTATGAGAAAACCGTAATATCTCTCAGGCGGATGAGACGGCCTACTACTCCTGCGGAGGGGTGCGGGAATGTCCTGTTCTTCTTGAACTACTGGTTCTACCAAATTTTCAGTAGTAGTTTGTGGTTCTGGAATTTCTTCCAGTTCTATTTCGCTCCCACTTGTTTCCTTTTCAAAAAACTGATGTTCTAGAAAATGGGCATTACGAGAAACAAATACCTTTTGTTTCTCTACATAATAGAATAGATACCCCCTGGAGTTCTTTGGATATCCCACAAACTTACACTTTACTGATCGTGCCTCGAGCTTGTCCACTTGGTGCTTTTTAACAAAAGCTGGACATCCCCATATCTTCAGATACTGAAGATAGGGTTTCTTCCCACTCCACATCTGATATGGCGTGGTAGGCACAGTCTTGGTAGGAACTATGTTCAAAAGATATGCCGCTGATTCTAGCGCATAACCCCAGAAAAATCGCGGTAACTCAGCATTACTCATCATGGAACTTACCATATCCAATAGGGTTCGATTCCGTCTCTCCGATACACCGTTATGCTGTGGAGTGTATGGAGGAGTAAGCTGAGAGAGAATTCCTTTCTCTTTTAGGTAACCTAGGAACTCGGCACTTAAGTATTCACCACCTCGATTAGATCTCAGTGTCTTGATAGTTTTGCCGGTTTGGTTTTCTACTTTATTCTTATACTCTTGGAATTTCTCAAAAGCCTCGGATTTATGTTTCATCAGATAAATGAATCCGTACCTTGAGTAATCATACGTAAAAGTAATAAAATAGGAAAAACCACCTCTTGCATGTGTAGACATTGGACCACATACATCGCTGTGTATGGGTCGTAAGAGCTCGCTCGCTCTTACTCCATGTCCAGTGAATGGAGTCTTTGTCATCTTTCCTTTGAGGCATGATTGACAAGTGGCATAAGTTTGATATTCGAATGAGTCCAAATATCTTTCTTTATGTAACTTAGTTAACCTTGTCTCATTGATGTGACCTAGTCTACAATGCCATAAGAAACCCTTATTTAAATCTGGAGACTTTCATTTTAGTGTGTTTTGGACATTGAAAATCTAGAGTTGGTTTAAGACATATATACCGTTATCCAGTGTACCGGACCCAATCAAACTATGATTAAGGTGGAAGTTAATAACATCGCTTACAAACGTGAAATCATAACCTTTATTTGATAATAAGGAAACTGATATGATATTACACGTTAAACTAGGTACAAAAAAATAGTTATGTAAAACCAAAATATGTCCACTCGTCAATCCCAGGTGATTGTCCCCTACGGACACAGCTCCCATGCTAGCTCCGTTAGCAACCATCAGGGTCATATCACCATCCTTTAGCACTCTACGGTTTCTCAGAGCCTGCAATGAATTGCATATATGAGATCCTGATCCGGTATCCAATACCCAGGAAGTAGAGTTGATTGACAGACAATTCTCAATTACAAACACACCTGAAGTTGAAGCCACAGCTTGCTTCGGTTCCTGGTTCTTGGCGTTCTACGCCTTGCAATCTTTCTTCTAGTGCCCTTTCCTATGACAATGGAAACACTCATCCTGGGCCACTACTGGTACCGCAAACTTTTTCTTTCCCTTCGCTCCCACCTTACTAACACCTCCTCTAGGTTTGGTGGCGGCTTTCTTCTTCCTTCCTTTGGCCCTAACCTTGGATCCGGAAGAAGAAGCACCGCTAACAAACATAGAGAGTGTTTCCCTTGCCTTCTGCAAGGTGCCCTCTGCACTCCTCAACATGTTAAGGAGTTCTGGAAGTTCAACTTCTTTTCTTTGAATGTTGAAATTCAGAATAAACTGGGCGTAGGTGGAAGGAAGGGACTGGAGAATAAGGTCTGTATAGAGCTCATTATCCAAAGTCGTCCCAAGGTCTGCGAGCTCTTCTATATAGTCAATCATCTTTAGGACATGTTCTCCTACCAATGATCCGACGGCCAACCTCGCTCGAAACAAGTTCTTTGAGGTCTCGTATCTTGCTATACGAGATTGCTCTCCATAAAGTTCCTTTGTATGGAGAAAAATGGCATCACTATCCATATCCTCGTGCCTCCTCTGATGTTCATTATTCACCGAGGCAAGCACGATGCACTTGGCCTTCGCGCAATCATACTCCCAGGTTTTGCGGATTTCCTTATCCGCATTACTGGATTTGGGACCTGGGACTGCAGGTGCCTTAGCGGTGAGGACGTACCCCAATTTTTCATAGGTCAAAGCCATTTTGACATTCCACAGCCAATCTTTATAGTTTGGCCCTGTCAGTATATTTTTCTCTAAAAGTAACTTATGTCCAGTCATTTTCAGGGTCGCTGCAAGTAGGAGAGAGAGAAGAAACACTTTAGCATGATGCTCTTGCAAGTTTAGAGTGGTTTTTAATTTATCTAGACTGGATGGCTCCCACTGTTTTTCGAATCCCTCCTCAAACCAAAAAGGAAGAGCTAGCTAGGACTATTCTCACCGTACAATACTTGCTTAACCGTTCGGCCAGGCCGGTGTCGGTACTTCGAGGGAGGTTTTCCAATGCTTTCGCGAAGTTCCTTAATTAAATAACCTTTTTCCTCTGGGGGCGTAGCCCCGCTGACACCTTTCTCGACACCTACTTGGTTTATAGCATTGATCGTTAAGTGACGATTCTCCTGATGAGTAGCATATACTCACAGTAGGATCGGGATCTAAATATCATCGTATGATAATGTTGAAGGAATCCTACCAACATTCATCAAACACTAAATGGTATGCATCTCTTTGCAAATTTCAGTTTCTTTAGAAATTCCCGATATAAATTTTTGCCCCATGCTTTTATGACCTTGGCGTTAGGTCAAAATGTCATAAGTCACATGTCAAGTTCTACCCATCATTATCTTGTTAATTTGAACCCATCCGTACATATCCTTGACGTTCGGCCAAAATGATAATACGACTGTCCCAAACTAACTCATCTATCTATGCAACAAATGAATACCCAGCAGCTACCAAACACTATGCCTTGGCGTTAGGTCAAAATACATAGCTTGAATACTACTGAATACCCAAATGAAATGACGGAAGGCTACGAATGGTTTTGGCGAAACCATGAACGTAGTGAACTTGATATGACCGAAGGAACCGGATAGCTTTTAAAAGGAGTGGTTAAACCTCCGCAATTAAAAATATCTTCTGTTTTAAAAATAACCGAGTGGTTTCTTTTAAATTGTTCCAACGATTCAACTTTGGTTTTTTTTTCTTTGCATTAATAATAATGCGTCCCATCATTAACCTATCATTGGAGAAAACAATGAAAATACAACGTCCTCTTATGCCATCCGCATTCGCCACTGGGTCCCGTCATCACCCGTTAGGTTACTTAACTAACGGCACAGCGGGGGCTGGGCTAGCGCGAGTGTAAAACATAAGTGACGTCTAAATAGCTATCATATATAGATATTGTACATTCGTCAGACGCAATAATAGGCATTCTAGATCATAGATGAACATTATTGGATATGCAAGCAATCCGCGTTTCTTTTGAGGCTGCAACGAAAGACGGATTACACAGTTGTGATGAATAGCCATTACCCCACCCTAGACCCCTACGGGTACGGCAAACTACCCTCCAAGTACCCGAAGTGAAGCGGTCTCCCTCAACGACGTGAGTAGGCCACTAAACACTTCAAAGTACCTGGTAGTTTGTGCACCCCACCTTGGGTCTATCATAGGAGCAAAAACAGTAAAATGAAATAATACAACGGTGGCTACAACCGCAACCTAGATGCGCCCCGCAAAATAATATTACAACATATTACAATTACATCGAATGAATTAAGATAACAACCCATCACAAACCCCGGCTAATCATCACAACAATCCAATACAGTTCATAACCACAAACAGTAAAAACCATTACAGAAATGTGCAACCCCCTGCCAACCGACATACTAGCAGTTAGGGGAGGTTTACGAACACATTATACAATCACAGATATAATCAAATTAGCAAACATCATAAAATTTCGATCGAGCAAACACTTTAGATTCAACTCCAAAACTTCTCTGTGCACCTGAGACTTGAGCAGAAAAATAAACATTCCAGAAAAGACAAAAATATCACAGAAGAGTTACTGGAGCAAACTGGGTTGAATCGGCTTCAACTCGGCCGTGGATCCACGGTGGATCAGTGGGATCGGCCGCGGTTCCGCGGTCGTTTGGCCGATTCATGAACCCATTTTTCTCCAGTAACCTTATAATTCTCTGCTTGTTATTCTGCAGGTCCCTGAAAAATTTTTGGACCTCATTTTAAAATCGACAGAAACTATGTGATATCGATGTTTTTCCGGTTCGTTTTGCGTTCGAAATTCTTACGACTTTACTAATGAGTTAATTATTGTTTAGCGAGGCTCTGATACCACTGTAAGTCGATGTACAACACCCCACGACTTGCGGGGAGGTGGAAAAATGAAAAACGATCTAGTTCTATGCATAAATATCGACTAACCGAGAATCTTTGCTAAACAATAACTAACAAGAAACATAGAAGTTGTTAACTACTATGATAAGTGATTATACCTAATAAACCGTATCCATCTCCTTTTCGTTATCCACCTCCTTCTCGGTCTCCTCCACGTAATAGATGATCCACCCGAGAGCTATACTCCAAGCTTCACCTCTAACTTGAGATAACTAGGTTTCTTAAAGTGCTAATCTAAGCAACCTAGGTGATATAGAGTTGGATTATGGATGTATTAGTCTATTCTAATCCTTGGTCTCAACACATGAGAGGGGAGGATTAGGGCTTGAAGAGAGAGAGCTTGAGGAGAGAGAAGGTGAGCAAGAATAATGATATAATTGTTTCTCACTTTTAATATATCATGAAGCATAAGATTTATCAAATAAATAAAATTAAGCGATTTATCACCATGCTTCATTTAATATTGCAATGAATCATCAAGTGAGTCATTAAGCAATTTAATGCTTCATTAACTCACTTGTATGATTCATCTAGTGAGTCACAAATGCATTTAATATAAATGCCATAAACCCTCAAGTCCCCATGCTTCTAGAAGCTTCCCGCGAAATTACGAGAACGCCCCTCCTATCCGTGAAAACACGGAAAAACTTTAGACTGTATAAATCCAATAATCCGATACTAGAATCTGGCTTAAACCAAAGCCGACTAGTAAAAACTGTCCGAACGACGTACGTGCATTTAAACACGTATGCGTCCGAACCCTTGTCGTAAAACCATACGATCTCTATATCGTTTTGCCTGGAGCAGGGAAACTCTCTGTGTGGGACTCTAAAGATTCGACTACTAAGCTGGCAGTGGGTTTAACCACAGACCGCAAGCGGCACTAGCTGTACGTAACGGTCTCCAGGTAGATGTCGATAAGAAGGCCGATGAGGAAACCCATCCGAACTCCTACTGAGCCTGATGTGACAATCTCCGTACAGTCCGGTTTGTTTGTCTAAGATTATTGCATATCGGGCCTAGGGGGCGGCAAGCGTCAGTCCCCTAATAGCGGTATAAGTCGTGTCGGAGCGTAGCCCATTACACCCTGAGAAACAATTGGAACCTACCAGTAAATCTCGCTTGCCCTGGCCAGGGACTTTGCGTAATGGATCTCTGACACAACGCGATATCAACTCCCAATACCGAGAGAGATGAATCCTGTCTAACCGCCACTGCCTCCAAGTGCTCGGGAATGCACCCAACTGCTACCAGTTTACATGACTCCTTTGAGCCGTGGTAGGGTAGCAATCTAAGAACAGTGGGACACACTCGAGGCAAAGTAGCAGTGTCAAGTCTGCGGACTATGCTGTACTCATGTCACCTGGGAACTGTTAACTGACGACGGGTATAAAACCAACCAAAAGATCCCCGTGAGTCCTGTCCGGTGTACCCGTAACCCAACGAGCACCTATATACTATCTCCAGTACGACGTACTGATGGCTGTAGGACAGACCATCTCCCCAACTGGGATGAGAAGCGTACACACTAGTCTACTCCGGAGTATCGATGCCCTGTCTCGTTAATGCTACGATTAGGGACCTGAAAAAGGATGTGCTTGTAGACTACCCAGCCCCCACTAGTATGACTGCCATCACAACGCTGGTAGTCAAGCAAGATCCTAAGAGCTCTATCAATACGTATACTTACATATTAAGATAGATAAAACCAAGTAGCATACTACCATATTTACCAAGACTGTTATATAGCTGTGAATATCCCAAGCTTCTTTTAAGTAATATACAAGCTAGTATGATACAATAATGTCCTCTAGGGCATATACACTAACACCCTACAGTCCGAGGTTAAGGACATCATAGTCCATGAGTTTAAGGACCCCACAGTCCATGGAATGATTGGTTATCGGGACCCGTCACCTCTCTGAAGACTTTGAAGGATTACAACGACAAATATCAGAGGAGTGAAGAGATGTACCCATGAACCAAAGTTGATTGGGAAATCTGTAGTCTAATTTGGAACTAAGATCAATTAATTAGATTATGAACGCATTGGCTCAGTTAAATCTGAATTGAGGACTTATATCCAACTTGGGCTAAGTCCAATTAGGTTCGAAATGTTGGACCTTTGTTTGGACTGTTGAATCATTTGTCTGGGTTCAGTCGCCCATTATTTAGCAAAGCTAAACAGGGGTTTGGGGCTCTAACAACATTTTGTCTTTGGCTGAGCACTAACTATTCATTTTAGCTCTGGATTTTAAGGTTCATTTGATGGGGAAATTTGCCTATGGAAATCTTAACCACTTTGGGCTAAGATTGGTTTTAAAATAGTGTTAAACACTAGAGGATATTTGGCGATCACGTGTTCCCACGTGATGCGCTGAAAATAGTGTTAAACACTAAGGACAAAATGCTTAAAATCGTGTTAAACACTAAAATTGGATTGGTCACGTAGGGCCACGTGAGGCCTCTGAAGATGGGGCCAGACTTCCTTTATTTTGTTCTCAGGATATTCAAATAAGTGTTAAACACTTAATCTTTAAAATCATCACATGCGGACACGTGACAATGCCTCTGTGTTGGGCATCAATTTCTCTGTCTTCCCCTATTTTATTCTTTTGAAAAGGGTGTTTGTCAGGGGCCACGTGGGGACACGTGAGGCGCCCTAAATCAGTACTTCCTTTGGCTTTGTTCTCTTTTATTTTGAGGGTCACGTGGGAGCACGTGAGACATTGCCTCCAAGCTTTGTTTTTTCTTATTTTGAAGAATCTGTTTTAGGGGTCACGTGGGGGTACGTGACCTAGTCTTGTTCTTTCTTTTTTACTCATTGAGGAGAAGGATCACGTGTTACTACGTGACTAAGTTCTTTACGTGCATGGAGAGTTTCAAGTCTCTTGTTTTAAGAATTAAATTCTCTGTAGGGTTAAACCCTAATTCTTTTTTAGAGGAATTAAATTCCTATGTATATGGAAGAATTAAATTCTTATGTAGGGTCAAACCCTAATTTCATTTGGAGGAATTAAATTCCTATAAATTTGGGAGAATTAAATTCTCATATAGGGTAAACCCTAGTTTTATTTGGAGGAATTAAATTCCTATGAATTTGGGGGAATTAAATTCCTTAAACTCAATTCTCCCTCTAAGTTTTGGATCTATATGGCAGAATCTTCCCGATGAGAATTAAATTCTCAACTTGTGGGGAGATCTGCTTCTGCAGATCTTCAACCAAAGGAAGAACTAAGTTCTTATTCAGAAGAGCGAAACTCTTAAATTTGAGAATTAAATTCTCTTTTATTTTATGGAGCTTAGATATCTTTCCCCATTCTCACCTAGGGTTTCTTTTCTCTGCAAAGATCTTCTTTTCTCTCTTTAGAATTAAATTCTCCTCTCTTTTTTTCTCTCTGTTCTTGTTTCTCTCCAAAATTCCAAAAGATCCCTTCTCTTTTCTTCTTGGCTCCTATTTATAGGAGAAAGAAAGGAATCAATTTGTTTAGACAATCTTTCATTGAAAGATTTTGGTTGTTTCTGTAACCAACATGATCTTTTAGATCACTCAGTGAATTTTATTCACCATTGGATTTTTAATCCAGAAGATATTCTGTCTGTTATTCTTGGTGAATTTCAGGGAAATCTTTCCTTGCATAAAATCTTTCCATAAATTGGTGATTTTTAATCACCATTGTATTTTTAATCTAACGGTGCTCCACTTTATAGAGCACAATCTTTTTCTTTTCTGTTTGGAAAGATTTAGAGAGATATTTTCCAGTTAGGGTCCTCGATTCCTTCTTAATTAGAATTTAATTCTATTAGTTCAGAAGAATTAAAAAGCCTATCACGTGTTGGCACGTGATCCCATTGTTTGATCATTTAAATTGAATTTAATTCTATTAATTAAAGAACTTAGGCACGGGTCCCTGATTAAGCATTTTAACCAGAATTTAATTCTGCCGTTTCAAAGAACTAAGGAACCATCACGTGTCAGCACGTGACCTTTGGTCACGTGTAGACACGTGATACCCCATTGGGATCTTTCCTTGCTGTTTTATCATGTATTTTAATTCCTTTTTAGTGGGTTGAAGAGCCCATCACGTGTGGACACGTGATTCCACTGATTGATTGTTTGACTAGAGTTTAACTCTATAAATTACAGATCACAGGAACCCATCATGTTTCTGCACGTGACCTCTGGTCACGTGTGGACACGTGATGCCCTATTGGGGTATTCTTGATATTTTTATGAGGGAACAACAAGTCAAATAATATACTATAAAACTGAGCAAGATTGTCCTGTACATGCATATCTCTAGCATCCATATATATACAGATACAATACTGGCCTCTAGGGCATGTATATCCAACTTTATGCACCATTGGATTATAGATCCAAGGGCTATCTGTTAATATGATTGATATTTTTCTTATTTAAATAAGATATTAAATTGATTCTTTCGTTTTAAAGAATATATGAAAAGAGCTAATATTATCCCGGGTGCTTCTACACCGTTGGATTATAAATCCAAGGGTCCTTATTAACAAGGTTTACATTTTTCTTTATTTAGAAAAATATAAAAGAGTATATCTCTTGTTAACAAAATTATCTTTCTATTTTAGAATGATAGAGAATATCTTTTATAGTTTAAACTATATATATTTTAAATCTTTTATTTAAAGATTTTCTGATTAATCAGATTGGAAAAATATTTCTCCAAATGTCAAAGAAGCGAAGGCATCAAAGTATTGGCGCAACGCCAAGAATTATTGGCACATGTTTTATGGCAGCGTCCATCTTTCTGACACATGGATTTAAGTCCCATAGGTTATTTTATTAATATTATTTTTTTTGGAGGGAACAGGGTGCACCACTTGAATCTAGGTATCTTACCTCTTGAATTCCTGGGTGATACCCCTTAAATCGGTATACGTATGAGTATTTACCGGGAGACGTTCGTGGGTGTTCACAACAACTTGACACGGTAAGGAATGACATGCATCAACAGCATGAATTAATTGTTTACCATGATGACATGACCATGAATTTAATATTACCTTTTATTGAATAATTAAGTTTATCCATTACTAACACTTGGCTCGCAATACTTAACCCCTCAATTTACTTACATGATAGTTCATGTTTATACAACTTTGTTACATGATAATCCTGTAGATTTACTGAACGCTAGTTCACTGACGAATGTTGCTGTCGTTTTGAAATGTCCGTCAGGCCTAGAACTTGGCTTGGACCAGGCAACTCCCAGCAATAAGGTTATGACAGTCGATGGCTTACCCTGAAGATATATCGCTCAAAACATCAGCTCACAACTTTTGGGTCCTTTCGATCCGCCATTGTAAACTTAAACCTCTGGTATTAAAAAAAAATTGTGAAATAATGTAATATCTATGGTGGATTATATTTCTTGCGATATTATCATGTATTAAGAGACGCTTAGCATATCCATATCGGAGGGAGTGCTTCTCGGTATAGATGTGTTGCGGGTTTCGAACGTATTATGTTAATTTTTTGGAAAGCGCGGCATGACATATTTTGTTGTCGCCCATGCAGGCCTCGAACCTACGAACTTACAAGTGTCTCGAATCCTATGAGGGTTCTATGTCAATCAGCATTACGAGAATTTATAAATCATCCCAATGTATATTATATTTTTTCAAAATTCTTCCCTTGAATCCATCTCGATTCTTCTTTTGTATTCTTTTGAAGATGGCGGAATTGCAGAGTGTTTTTCGTCACCCTCTGAAGATGGATACACACGTGCTTCAGGCGTGTGCAGATTATCCCTGACTCCATAACATACAATGGTTTATTGATCGTAGGGATCCTATTCTCCAGCAGCCGTGGACTTACCGCTCATTTTACCGTGAGGGAACCTCCGATTAACGGATCATGCGTATCATGCGAGCTCGTCTTATAATGTGTGTATGCATATGAAAAAAGATTGTCTATCCCTCTTTGAACATAACGGGGGCCATCACACAGGGTCCCGTTGTTAGTTGTATATATACCCTAGAAGCTATTATTGTACATGATTGTATATTATAATGGATGCTTGGACATATATAGGGAGGATTTTCTTGCTCGACATAATAGTATGCTATCTGGTTACTCTTTATTTTAACATGTAGACTAGTATATTGATACTGTCTTGCTATCAAATGTTGATAAAGCCCTTAGGATGTATACTTGACTACCAGGATTATGATGCAGATCATACTAGTAGGGTCAGAGTATTCCACAAGTTCATCCTTTAATTGTTCCTAGTCATGGGTGTATCGAGACGGGGCATCGATATTCCAGAGTAGACTAGCGTATACGTTTCTTGACCTATTTGATGGGAGATGGATGATCCCATATCCATTGGTGTTTGACATCAAAGATTGTATGCGGGTGCTCAATGGAGACTGGGTACACTGAACAGAATTCGCTGAGAACTCCTAGATGGTATTATACCTAACGTCAGATAGCAGTTCTCTGGTGACACTGGTAAATGTTAGTCTGTAGACCCGAGATCGTCATAGAGTCTTGTGTGATTCCCACTGTGCTTTGATTTCCACCCTACCACGTTCAAGAGAGCATGCAAACAGGTGGTTTTTGGGTACAGTCCCGAGTCACATGGAGGAAATGAGCGATATGAGGGGTTTCGTCTTTCCCGGTATTGGGGGTTGATGTTGCGCTGTGATCGATTTTCCATAACAGGAAGTCTCTGGCCAGGGCTAATGATGAGATTTACTGGTAAGTGTTATTAGTAGTTTCTCGACCCGTTATGAGCTTCATATTGGCATGACTTATCAAGTTATTGGGGTCTGACGTTTACCACCCCCAGACTCGATATGCGACATATCAGACGAAAAGACTGGACTGTACGGTAGTGTTACTTACTGGATTCATGGGAGTATAGACAAGCTTGCATGTTGATCTTCTGATCGTTCAATACCTGGGTAGACGTTACGTCCAGCTAGCACCGCTGACAGCTTGTGGGTGACTGATATGATCATCACCTACTGCTGGCGTATTGACGAGTTTTAGAGACAGAGGTTTCCTGGCTCAAGCGAAAGAAGTAGGGCACATACGTGATATGTGCGGGACCGAGATTAATACGTGTATGTGATACCGTATTCTAATCTCGCGATATATGATATCAGTCGGTTATATGTGATATAGTCGGGTTATTGAATCAAGTGTTGATTCGATAAGTTGATATAAATGATATTAGTTGGTTATATGTTATATAGCCGGATTATTAAATCAAGTGTTGATTTAATAATTTAAAATATAATTATATATTTGATATATTAATATATATTAACTAATATTAGCTCACTTAAGAATTTCTTTTCTACTAATATATTTAAATATATATGTGATATATATTAATGTATTTATTTTGTGTCATGCTAGATGATAAATTGGACTTAGGTGTATGAGACTCATACCCAACTAAAGATAATTTGGATGATTAATTATTAAGGGAAAAATCAAAATTAGGTGGAAATTAGCATGGCTAAGATGCTTGTGGAAGCATGTAGAAGTCTTGACTTAAGTCCACTAATTTTGTTTTACTTTAGATATTTATTAACCCAGCCATTATCTTTAGCCATGGTTAAGTCTCTACAAATATAATTGAGATATTTTCTCACCAATGGTTGATCACTTGAGCTTCTTCTTCATCTCATTCCTTGCTCTCCAGCTTTCAAGTGAGAAGAAAAAGAAAAAGAGAAAAATAATTCTAAAGTGAACAAAATTCCTACTTTATCAATATATATCAAACCAACCATTTAGTATAGGTTGTTTGCTCACTGATCCATCAATTAGTGAAGAGATAGCTTATGTTAAAGATTCTTCGACGAAGATCGTCTTCGGCCTCGAAGATCCTTGAGCAAGCTCATTCCTTTCGCCTAGTGGACCACTACTTGGAGCAAAGTGACTACTACTTGGAGTTTTAAAAGTGAAGGACCAGTCTACAAAGATTGTATTCCTATTTGACTTAGTGTAAAGTTTGTTTACATGCATTCAAAACCCTAATTCTCTAGTTAGATCCTTAGTTCGGACTCGCTCGGCACCTTAGATTTTTTTAAAATAACATACTCGATACTTACCGAAACATAGTGGGGGTGCTAAGCGAACCCAGCAATGGTATCAGAGCCAAGCTAGAGCATTAGGAGTAGTCTAGACGAAATTAAAGTGTTTGATCGATTTTCAAAACCAAAAATCCCACTCTCTGGAAATTTTTTCAAAATTTGGAATTTTTTCAAAATTTGGAATTTTTTTAATTAAAAGTATTCAGAAAATTATGTAGTGTTTTCTATGGTTCCCCAAGAAAAACGAAGGCCCAACTCGACCAAACGACCGTGGAAGCGCGGCCAAAACATGCTATTGGCGGCGGTTCCGCTGCGCCGTTGGTGAGGCAGGGAACGTGCTTTCTTGTGTTGGTCTATAGGTATTTAAGGCACTCTCTGGGTATTTTTAACAGTGACTCAAGTGTTGAGGTCTCTCAGAATTTTAGGTGTTTGATAAATCGATCGAAATGTTTAACACCGTCTAAATATCTGCGATTTGTGATACAATATTTAGAATCCACAATAATTAGTTTTATGAAAACTAATTAGTATTTTGTAAATCAAGCAATTTAGTCTCTTTTGATCGGTTGCCGCGGGGTTTTGATTCGGATCAAAACTCCGTCGCAATCTCGTATAGTATGCGAATGCTTGCCGGGTAACACTACTAGATAGCCACACCCCATAACCCCGACAAAGTGACTATAGGAGGACCCCGTAGCCAAAAGCATTTGTACCGGTGTTCGCGGCCGCGGTGTTCCACCTAAGTTTTCTTCATCGATGGCATCGGGGGTACGGCCATCTATTAATGTTTGCGACGAGCATTCGATCATTTGTTGAGAATCTTGTTGAATTGGTTGACTGGATATTGAAAAGTGTTTTCAATTTGAGACAAAAATGCCAGGTTTATAACGTTAGGCATGAAATTCGGAATATGTGATATTCCGGGTTTATGTTGCCTAAGGATTTTATACGGTTAGGCATGAAATCCGAAGTATATGATATTTCGGGTTTATGATGTCTAAGGTGGCTGCGGATTCCAATTATTATAGTTTTCACTTTCTCTTCTGTGACCGTAAGTGTAATATGTGGTGTATCACCGGTTTCGTTGCTATACGTCAACGACAATTGGGATACGCATATTTACTTATGTTGATGACATGTGATGTTATGTGTTGCTGTGATATGTTATATTGGATCATCGTGTTTGAATAGCTGAGGTTTTTTGCGTGAGATGAGAGTTTTTCATTTTCATTCATGTAAAAACTTTTATGTAATATTCTTTTATTGGGACACTCCCGGGTTGAGGATACTGTCACCATTGATGTATCTTATTTACTTTTCCACATTAGGATAGACCCAATGTCACGCCCCACTTCCCAAATAATGTGAAGAGTGGCGTGGCATGGTCCGCAACCTAACAGTATTGAAGGTGTTCTATTCAATACAGTTACGTTAAGCGTAAGAATGAATCATAGTATGCAGGGTTGTGTACAAAAATAAAACAATAAAGCGAAAAGCATTTATTTCCATTAACCAACTTTATTACATTCCAAAGAAAGAGCAAAGCAAACTAATTGGTTTAATTACATCAAAAGAAACAAAACCCTAAACAAGTAGGCAACAAGAAAACTAATTAATCCTCCGATGCCATCTCTGCAAAATCTTCGTTAGTTGGTTCCTCGCCTAGATCTTCTTCATAAAACTCATTCCTATCTAACGGACATTCCAAAAGGGTAAAAGAGAGAAAGTCCGTCAGCGAGTTATACTCGGGTAGGATTACCTCATAAGATAGTAAAGGTATAGAAACGAACAGGTGTGTATAATGAATATGATGTACATGAGTATAAAGGTTTGAGGTTTAGTACAGATTGGATATGTGAATATGAGTAGGTTTCATATGTTGTAAGTTATGTGTAGATGAAGGTAATAGTTTGTATTAGTTTTTTAAACAAGGGTCCAGATACTCGAAATTATTCCGTTGTGGCCACGGAACAACAACTGGGGAAGTGAAATGTACCGTTTCACTTCCTGGCATCATGATCGAGTAGTAGGGGAATCCGAGTTCCGAATTATCCTTGCCTAATCAAACTACCCATCCCCGTTATTCAGTTTAGAGGTCTAGAGTTAGTGCGTATACTTCTAGGCATGGAATTTCCACATTGTATAGTCGTCCACATTTTGGACTGTTCATCCGGAATATTGGGATCTTCATGTTTGTATAGTCGTCCACACTTTGGACTGTTCACCCAAAATAATCGGGATCTTCATAAGTATTCCATACCTAGGTCCGCGCCTTCTAACCCTAACCGTATCATGTTGTCATAAACCGGAATTTTAGAAAGTTTATTCATCTCGTTTAATATGGCCTTCCACAACCACTCGTTTTATTTTCTAAAGTTCGTAAAGTACTTCATCTCATCTTAGGGAAAGCTTAGTTAAAAAGAAATAATAGTGTTTAATTATCCTTTATTACTTCTAACAAAAACCATGATATTTAAGATATTTATTATTTTGGAAAAGCATAATGTGTTACAGAAAATATCCTTTCGATAAAAGGACGAGATGTTTATTTGAAAATCTTCAGCAAGAGGTTTTTATTTGAAAATCTAGTTTCTCCTAATGTTCTAAAAGGATAAGTTATGAGGTCCTCAAATCTCCTCTTCACCGCCAATTGTAGCCCGGTAAGCACAGGTAAGGAAAGGAGGGATCCGCTTACGAATCACCGTGAGACGGGCCTTTTAAAGTTACCTTTCTCACTTGTCTAGCCTAGGCACCACAAAGTCTGGTTTAGATAAACGATCGATACCTACAACCGTTCCTTTATTCTAGATTGGTGTTATCTTAAAATTACCTTTTAAAAGATACTAAATATTCCCTTTTTAAAAAAAAGATATCGTTATTTAAATTTAATATTTTCTTTCTTAAAAAGTTGAGGGTTTTTAAAACTATTTGTAAGTAAAATATACATATACTGTATCTAAAATATTTATTTCACATATCTTTATTTCTTACAGATATTTTAAACAAATATAATATTTAAATCAAACGAGGGTATCTTGTGGAAGTAACCTATTACGAGATCATTTTTATAGTGTGGGTAAGTCAGAGGTGGAATGACAATTCACGACATTAAGCATATTAGATTCCAGGTGTTTTGGGTATGCAATATACTTCTATGTATAGAGGAAATTTAAACACCGTTTTAAATGGGGGTTAACATTATTATTATTGAGGGTACAAGAAAAAAGGTATGCACAATTGTTATAACAGCTTTTTAAATATGGGTTGATGATGAGAAGTTGGAATTTAGATAGAAGAAGGTGACAGGAAAAGGAGAGAGAGGCGGATCCTACCTTTGTTTAGAGTTTGGACGTAGACGGTGGAAGACGTAGGCTGGTACAAAATTCCGCAAAAGCTCCGCGTCCCGATTTTTCCTTGGGGATTGGATGTAGCCGTAGCGTCCCCGTCGTTGATACGAAGGCACCGATATTTTTTTCAGAATTTTTGGAGTTCGGTGGTGTGAGAAATTTAGGTTAAAGTGCCTATTTATAGGGTTCAAATGGTAACAATAAAATCCAAAAAAGTAGTTAAATCGCACGGGAAATCATGTCGGCCAATCATTGCGAATCATTCGGTTAATGATTGCGCCCGCCGCCACGTTTCGTGGCCGTTGGATCTGCATCCAACGGCCCAGATCGCACCGCCATCCCCCCGCCGCTACGCCACGCGTCGCCACGCGCCCGCGCGTGTGGGGATCACGTGCTTTCGCGTGGTCCCCACCACGTGGGCGCCGTCAGCGGGTTCTGGGCCGTTGGATCTTGTGATCCAACGATCCAGGTTAAAGGGGCTTATTTTATTATTATTATTATTTTATATAAAAATAATATTTCTGTTTATTATTTTAAAAATTGGATTTGGCTTCCAAAAATTGTTAAAAACACGGGAAAATTATGGAAAAATTCCAGAAAATATATTTTATTATTATATTTACTATAAAAATAATTTTGGGCTAAAAACATATAATACATCCATTTCTAAATTGTTAGCTAGTTATAATAATTATATAATATCTAGTTTATCTTTAAAATATTTTTAATTACGACTTAATTACTTTAATTGATAATAAAAATATGTAGATTATTTTAAGGTATTATAAAATTTTATTAAAACATTTTATTCCTATAAAAAGAATAAGTAGAATTAGAAAATTCTTTTAATCCTATTCAATGTTCAGAAAACAATTATTAAAAACATTCCTTTTCTAAAAAAAAATATGTAAATAACCACTCGACTCTAGGAATTCAAAATGAAAGTTATTTTATTAGAAATCTCGACCATTACAATCTACCCTCCTTAGAATAATTTCGTCCCCGAAATTCAGAAGGTAGGTCAAAAGGAGGGAGAGAAGGAAAAAAATTACATAAAGGAAACTTCAAATAAGGGAGGATGTCGTTCTCTCATCTCGTCTTCTCTTTCCCACGTGGATTCTCCGGGAGAGTCCTTCCTCCACATGACCCTAACCAATCTGATCGTCTTGTCTCTCAAGATCTTTTCCTTCCGATCAAGGATCTCCACCGGCTGTTGTTCATAGGTTAGGTCAGTTCCCACGGTGATTTCAGAATGATCCAAAACGTGACCGGGATCGCTGACATATCTCCTCAATTGAGAGATATGAAAAACATTGTGTACGCCCTCCAGAGAAGGGGGCAAGGCTAAACGATACGCAACCTCTCTAACTCGTTCGAGAATATCGAAGGGACCTATAAACCGTGGGCTGAGTTTTCCGCGTTTCCCAAAACGTATCACTCCCCGGTTAGGAGAAATCTTCAGAAACACGTGTTCTCCTGGTTGGAACTCTAGTGGCCTTCTCTTTGTATCCGCCCAATGCTTCTGCCGATCTTGTGCTATGCGTAATTGTTCTTTGATGGTTCTTATCACCTCCACTGTCTCGACAATCATCTCGGGGCCTAGAAGTTCTCGATCCCCAATATCGTCCTAACTTAACGGTGACTTACACTTTCGTCCATACAAAGCTGTGAAAGGTGCCATGCCGATACTAGACTAGTAGCTATTGTTGTAAGCAAACTCTACCAAGTGCAGGTGATCTTCCCAAGATCCTTTAAAATCCAGCATACAGGCCCGGAGCATGTCTTCGAGAATTTGAATAACCCTTTCTGATTGGCCATCGGTCTGAGGATGGTAGGTGGTACTGAAACTCGGATTCGTGCCCAGACTCTCTTGTAGGCTTTGCCAAAACTGAGATCTGAAACGCGTATCTCGGTCGGAAACGATGCAAATCGGTATGCCGTGCAATCTGAAAATCTCCTCCATATACCTTTTTGCAAGGCTTTCGGTTGATTGACCCACTCGAAAAGGAATGAAATGCGCCGACTTGGTGAGTCGGTCCACAATCACCCATACAGCCTCGTTTCCCTTAGAGCTGCGTGGGAGTGTGGTCACAAAATCCATAGTAATGTTTTGCCATTTCCATTCGGGTATTGGTAACGATTGTAATAGACCCGCAGTCCTGTGGTGTTCGGCTTTTACTTGTTGGCAAATGAGACATTTGGATATACTCTTGGCTATCTCCCGCTTCATCCCATGCCACCAATAGTTTTGCCTGAGGTCCTTGTACATCTTTGTTCCTCCCGGATGAACAGAGTAGGGAGAACTATGTGCCTCTTTTAATAATTCCTCTCTCATCTCCCCCTTAGGTACACAGACTCTGCTTCCATATCTCAAAGAACCATCTTCGTGTATGATGAAATCCGTCCGCAGATTGGCGTCCACTTGTTCTTTGATCGTTCGCAACTTCGGGTCCTCCATTTGAGCGGTCTTGATCCGTTCGACTAATGTTGAGTGAATTTGCAAATTCATGAAGGATGTACACATTCCGGGCATTAACAACTCGGTCTCTACTTCATTAAGATCTTGGCGATTCCTCCAATGAGTAGTCAGACTTGAAATCTTGGGTTGACGACTCAAAGCATCCGGGACTACATTCACCTTTCCCGGATGGTATTGCAAATTTACGTCGAAATCTGCCATTAATTCCAGCCATCTCCTCTGCCTCATATTGAGTTCCTTCTGGGTGAAGATATACTTCAAGCTCTTGTGGTCGGTGTAAATATCTACCCTCTCACCCAACAAATAGTGCCTCTAAATCTTTAGTGCGAAAATAACTGCGGCAAGTTCTAAATCGTGCGTTGGGTAGTTTCTCTCATGCACCTTTAATTGTCTGGACGCATAGGCTACTACCCTACCATGTTGGTGCAAAACGCATCCCAAGCCTTTTCCCGAGGCGTCGCAATGTACGTCGAATCCTCCAGTCCTGTCGGGAATCGTAAGAATGGGTGCAGAGGTTAAACGGGTCTTCAACTCTGCAAATGCTTCATCGCAACCCTTGGACCATACATACGGTACATCTTTCCGAGTCAAAGTCGTCAGTGGTTCCGCAATTTTGGAGAAGTTCTTGATGAAACGACGGTAATACCCAGCAAGTCCCAAAAAGCTCCTGATCTCGGTAACAATTCTTGGTATCGGCCATGCCTGTACTGCGACAATCTTGGCTGGATCCACGGAAATCCCTTCGCCTGACTCCACGTGTCCCAGGAATGCCACCTGCTCTAACCAAAACTCGCATTTGCTGAGCTTTGCATAAAGTTGGTGTTGTCGCAAGGTTTCGAGCACCGCACGCAAGTGTTCTGCGTGTTCTTCTAGATTCTTAGAATACACTAGAATATCGTCGATGAAGACAACCAAAAACTTGTCTAATTGCTCGTAAAACACTTGATTCATCAAGTTCATAAAGAGTGCGGGGGCATTGGTTGTTGGAGATAGTGCCCTCAGAGTCAATTATTGGATCACAGGCACGTGATTGCAAGATTGAGGGAGGACCTATCCCGGTACGACAGTCTTACTCGAGATGATAGTTTGCTATCTGGTTTACCTTTATCATCGTGTACTGCTTTAGGTGACCTGACATGTCGCTATTGCACGTTGATAGAGCCCCTAGGATTCTTGCTTGACTGCCAGCAATATGAGGGCGATCATATAAGTGAGAGCTGGAGTCTATAAGCGCATCCTTAAAAGGTCCCTAGTCGTAGGAGTTTCGAGACAGGGCATCGATTCTCCAGAGTAGACTAATGTATACAGTCGAGACCCCGACGAGGGGCGGTGGCCGGTCTCACAAGCCACTGGTGTCAGTTGGTTCACCTAAGATGTATACAGGTGCTCATTGGGTTATGAGTACACCGGACAGGACTCGCCGGGAACATGCTAGTTGGTCTTATACCTGACGTCAGATAGCAGTTCCCAGGTGACATGTGTACAGGTTAGTTCATCGACCTGGGGATCGTCATTTGTCTCGTGTGAGTTCCCACTGTACTTTGATTACTACCCTACCACGGCTCAAAGGAGTCGTGCAAACAGGTTTTAGTTGGGTACAGTCCCGAGCCACATGGAGGCAGTGAGCGGATCTTCGGGGGTTCGTCTCTCCCGGTATTGGGGGTGAGGTCGCGCTGTGTCTAGGAGAGCCATTACACGAAGACCTTGGCCAAGGCAGAAGATTTACTGGTAGGTATTCCAGTAGTATCTCAGGGTGTTCTGGGCTACACTCCGACACGACTTGTACCGCTTTTGGGGGTCTGACTTTTACTAACCCCCTAGGGCCGACATGCGATGCTCATAGACGAACGGACCGGACTGTACGGATATTGTCACTGACAGGCTCAGTAGGGTGTCAGGATGAGTTCGCTCATCGACGTCCCTTTTAGTCAATAGCTGGTGGCCCGTCACGTATTGGCTTATACCTCTGACGTGCTAGTGGTTAAATCCACAGCCATAGTACTGACGAGTCTTTAGAGTCCACCACACTTTCAGTTACTCAGGCTTTCGGGCGAAACGCTGTAGAGGCCGTATGGAGATATGGCAGGGTCCGATCAGATACGTGCGGTATTGCACGGATCAGGATCGGACAGTTTTGTACTAGTAGCCGTATGGTTATATGGCGGCGTTCGATCAGATACGTGCGGTGTTGTACGGATCAGGATCGGACGAATATTACTAGCCGGCTTTGGTTTAAGCCGGATCCTAGTATAGTACAGTGTAGATTTTGTCTCATTGCATTTGTATCCGGACGGAATACACATGCGGGTGTGTATGCACAGTATGGGGGTTTTCCTGTAATTTATTACGGGACCAGTTTTCTGGAGTTGCCAGTTTGCTTTCCGTTCCGGCCGGTTTTCCTTTGTTCTTTCCAGGCCGGACTTTTCCGATGGAGGGGGGTTATTTGCATTTGTGCAAATAACATTTGTGGAGGGGTTTTCTTGCTATTGTGTTGATTTTGATATCTTTCATCCATGCTTTTGCATTAATGGGATTTGATGTGAATAGAAGGATTAAGCATGGTTGATGTCTTTATGTTTGGATGTGGTCACCTCCACCTTTTACTACACTTACCTCCCTTTGCATTATGCTTTTGATCCCTCCACCATTTCCATTCAAGAAAGGGCCGGCCACAAGATTGAGAGGGGAGGAAAAATGAGAGGTCCAAAACTTTGTATAAGGAAATTTCATGATCTCATTTTTGCCTTGCACAAAAAACCTTATCACCTCTCCAAAGCTCTTCTTGATTCCTCCATCAAAGGCAACTCCAATACCCCAATGAGACATAGACTCTACACATCCTACAGCAAACCTTGGGCATGTCGAGTTGCCGGCTTCATGCCCGAGTTGCCTCGGTATAGAGGCGGGAGCCCGTAAAAGATGCAGGCGACGTGGTGCCCTTCCGGCGAGGAGGCGACGACCGGAGATCCCGCGAGGAGATCGGAGTGGAGATGAAGACGGGAGGACTCGGATCAGTCGGTATATCTCTAACCTATCCTCTTGTTAGCTTAGACTTGTTAATGGTTACGATCCGGGTGTTTAGTGCGCGGTGGTGCCGGTTTGCTAAGTCCGCAAAATTAAAGTTTATCACCGTTTCCGCGTTTGGCTGTCGGATTGACGGCCGGGGCGCCGCCGTGCACTTACAGTGGTATCAGAGCCTCGCCATTAACTTCGTCTAGCTTCGTTTGATGTGTTTTTCAGTTCCGATCGACCAAAATTCCAAAATCGTATTTTTTCCTTCACATCAGTTTCTGTTGAAATTTTTTGAAGTCTAAAAATTTTTCAGGTTGTAAAATATTGATGTACTGGAAAATCTAAGAACACTGTAAAATTTCGATGAAGTCAGTCCACAGTGGGAGCGCGGAAGCGCCGCACATACCCACATTCCGCCGCCCTTCCGCCGCACACTGTGGAGATCACTGCACCAATTTTTTACAGATGCTTTCTGGGCTTAAAATATGGGTTTTGGAATATTAAAATTGGGCCCAGGTTTTCTGTAAGTGCTGCAGTTTTGATTGGGGGCCCACTTGTTAATTTTTGGTCAATCGGAAAATTTTAAACACATTTTTCACAGTATTTACATTATATCTGCGACCGTGAATGTCACTCGATCGGTAAGTCCGGTCTAACTGCTATAGCCCGATTAGACGGATTTGCGAACGTGACTTTCACGTTGATGTTCTATGTTTATGCTGTGATGTTGCGGATCGGTCGTGGGGGATAGCCTGGATGCAATGCTAGTACTGTGCTGTTGTATTATGTACATTTGATATTGTGGGGCGAGCGTTCGACATGTGGACTGCCGTCACTGCCAGTTTGTATTATTCTTTTGGGGCACGACCTGGTTGCGGTCGATGTACCCGGTGTATGTATATTTTACTTTCTGTACTAGGATTACCCCACGGAGGGGTGCACGGATAGCCGGGTTCTGGAGGGCAACAAGCCCGCATCTCATGGCATTGGGACGGAGGGGGCTTCACTCTAGGATTGGCGGGCTATTCGCCGCACTCGTAGGAGGTACAGGTTGACCCAGGAGGGGTGCCCGAGTTACCGGATTCCGTGAAGTGCTGGGTGGTCCATTCACGGCGCTGAAGGGGGCTGCCTCGCTTCAGGTTTTGGCGGGTAACTTGCCGCGCCCGTAGGGGTCTAGGATTTCATTGCACAGGCTATCCACACGACCAGGGGAACGTCGGGTTTCAGTAGTGGCTCTGTGAAACCCGGGGATCCCAGATATCTGTATTGTTCTGTGATGCTGTACATTTCTGTGATGTTACATTTCTTATTCACTCCTTGAGCGAATATAATATATTGGTATATATATTAGTAGATGTTGTATATGTTTTTCATCCGCGCTAGTCCAGTCCCCGCTCTGCCGTTAGTAAGCTAACCTAACGGGTGATGACGGGACCCAGTGGCGAATGCGGATGGCATATACGTACGTCAGTATATTTTCGTTCTTTGTGGTGTGATCAATTGATAGGACTGCGTTGATTCGGATCAATGCAAGATAAACAAACCTATTCTGATGTTGTTGGAACACTTTTCAAAAAGCTGTTATTGCAAGGACGTTCTCTTTTTTTTTGCATCGTGGTATTCAGTTTGAATATCCTGCTCCTCAGTCGACGAGGCAAGGGCCGAGATCCCTTCACCGGGAGTGACCCCTTGGACAGAAGTTTGCGTCAGGGCATTAACTTCACTATAGCCGATTACTTTTGCTTTGCACCGTGGTATTCAGTTGGAATATCCTGCACCTCATTCTACGGGGAAAGAGCCGAGATCCCTTCACCGGGAGTGACCTCTTTAGTAAAGGTTTTCGTCACTATATTTTCTAAAAAGCTATCCGTTCCTTCAACGAGATCAAGTTCATTACGTTAAAGGTTTTCGCCAGAAACCATTCGTAGCCCTCCGTCGTTTCATATGGGTAGTCAATAGTATTCAAGCTGTGTTTGTTGGCCTTAGTCAAGGCACAGTGTTTGGTAGCTATTGGGTATTCATATGCTGCATAGATAGATGTGTTGGTTTGGGACAGTCGTATAGCCTTGTTGGCCTTAGTCAAGGGCTTGTACGGGTGGGTTCAAATCAACCTGGACAATGACGGGTAGAACTTGACATGTGACTTATGATTTGTTGGCCTTAGTCAAGGTCATAAGAGCATGGGGCATAAATCACATCGGGTGTTTCAAAAGAACTGAAACTTGCCAGATATGCGCATACCTTCTGGAGTGTGATACCGTGAGCGGATTCCGTCACGTTATCATGCGATGAGAGTTGGATCCCGATTCCCACTGATGAGTTGGTTTACTCCTCGGGTGACCCCGACTAATTCTTCTTTCAGGTTTGGAGGAGAATTTGAGGTACAGTGGGAGGTTTCCTGATTAGAAAAAGTGATAACCATTCTGATCTAGGTTAGAGTGCACGCTGAGTGTTTCTTTTCTCTCTCTCTCTGGCAGCGACCATTGACCCGACCCTAAGACTACGACTCAGAGACCAAGTTGACCGAACCTTCTTAACACAGGCTTTTGGATTGTCAGAGTTGCAGACCTCATTGCCACTCCTACTTTTACCCTTTTTCTCCGGGACACCCCGTATTACTACGAACGTCCACTTCCATTGGACAAAACCATCGTATGGTTATATACGAACTCGAAGGACTTCGAGGATGGTTTCCGGTTCTGGAGAAAACGGATAGGACTATTCAGTTGTCTTTTCTTTTCAACTTCTCTCAGGTTGCGAGTACTCCTTAGTTTAGGAGTAGTACACCTATTACGCAAATTGGATAGTCTTCTTCCAAATCATAGGCTGGTGCCGACCGGTAGGGAATGAAGAAAACCAGTTAGCCTAAACGGTGTACAGAAGGTATTAAGTTCAGACAAAGCAAGGGATTAGTAAGAGGGCAAAGTAAATTGCGACTGCTATTCACGACCAAACCAAGTATTTCTTCGCCAATCCTAAATCACCTTTGTATTTCTCCAGGACACTCCGTATCACTACGAAGATCCACAGTTTATTGGATACTCCATCGTATGGTTATATACGAACTCGAAAGGAACTTGTTCCAGTTCGGGGATGGATTCTGGTTCAGGAGAAATAGGAATAAGGTTTATTCAGGTGTTTTTATCCTCACCTTCTCTCGCATTGTGAGTGCTCCTAGGATTAGGACAGTACACCCATTATGCTTATTGGATAGTCTTCTTCCAAACCATAGGCTGGTGCCGAACGGTAGGGAAGGAAGAAAACCATTTGGCCTAAAGGGGTGTACAGAAGGTAATGACTAAAGACATATAAAGGAATTTGGAGAGGTGGCAAAGAATTATACGGTTATAGTTGTGAATCTGGATAATGGTAGAGGCATTACTAGGAATACCAGGATACCCCATCGGAACATTTCAATGTTTCAGGTTCACTGTGTACAGTTAATAGAAAACTGATTTCCCAATTAGACACTTGCTCCAGGGTATGTATTTACCAGGTATGATTCTCACATCTGTATGGTTTTGCAGATGATGAGTGGGAGTAAGTTATTGGGAATTAGGTGATCATCCTCATTATATCGGGATTCGTTGGAATTGGTGATATTTGAGGAAGCCACCTGGGTTGTTTGCCGGTCGGCAAATATTTGGTTTTGAATATCCGTTGTTGTGCACCAATTTCAAATTGATACATCTGTACGTCTATTTTCATAGAGTGAGATATACCTTTTGATATTATGTCGATGACATTTACCTATATCAGTGGATGGTTGGGTAAGGAGCATTAAACAGCGGTGTAATTCTTCTTAACCATAAGTACAGTTTTCAACCTACGACACACAGTGAAAGAGTTATTAGACTCAGCGGACTTATACAGAGTATTGTATGTTGTCCAGTGTCCATTAGGACAGAGGGGTTGGTCCTCATACTATGTTCTATTTACTTTTAACTTCTCTAGTTCTTAGACATGTGTTTCGTAGAAACACAGGGTCTAAGTTTTGAGGAGTTATAGGTATTTGAATAGAGTAGAGAACCAGGTGTAGCAAGTATCGGGATTCTTCAAAGTGATCGAAGATGTAGATACTTGTGTATGGTATTCAGTTTATAGTAATTACTTCTCTTTCAGGTTACTCATGATTGGAAGCATTCCTAAGTTGAGTAACGCTGATCGACCTCCTTCCATTTAGTTGACATGCACTGGAGATAGGTGCATGATTTGAATCTGGTTAAATTAAATCAGTGCCTCTGGTTCTATATTGGATATAGAACAGTTCATATCTTAACGATGTTAAGGTACGGGGAGTTGTCCGGTTTATGATTAAAACCAGACACTGGACAACTCAAGGCACGTTTCTGTAATAGCAGTTTGTGGGTTGACCCAGGCTATGACGAGGGTTGATTTTCTACCATCTGGCAGATCAATAGAAATATTGCTCTAGACTCGCCACAGTTTTATTAAAAATGGATTTTTTCAAAAACAGTAGTGGGAGTATGGTAGAACTGGAAGTTATTCCAGAACCGCAAACGATTACTGAAGATTTGATAAGGAACCTAAAGGCTCAATCTGTTTTGACATTCCATTGGCCACCCGGCAGATAAGGTGGGTAACTTCAGGCACCCGAGAGGTACTCTGGTAGCCTCAATGACGGTGACAGGGAAGTTCTTGTTTACCCACACTTGCCATTGTTGTTGTTCCAGGCTGCGAGACCCGGCAGGAGGATGAGTATAGCGTCGTTCTAAACTTGCTTTAGAAGTGCACGTCTGTATGACTCTGCCAGAGGGTTGTCGTAGTCAGTGGGAGCAGCGGAAGCATTGGTGGACATCAGGCTTATGTCTATTTATAGACTAAAGCAGATGTAGCGGAGATAGATCATCTTTTTCTGATGTGACAGTCATAGGTTTGACGTCATCAGAATAGGGGATGGATCTGTTGAGAAGGTAGTAGGAAAGGAAACTCCTATACTACGATCGGTTATACTTTGGTCGTCACACAGTGTTTTCTCCACAAAGGACTTGGACATTATATCAGACATACTGGTTACTAGATCTATGGTTTTAGATCTAGATTTGGGTGGTTTCCCAATCAGGGTACTTTGACAGCATTCTAAGAGTATTTAGAATGGACGACTCCTGGCACGGTAGTGTACCTGCAAGTGATGGAGTCACCCTCTCTGAAGGTGTCTTATAGACTTAAACGGGAGAGGGATACGCATGATTGGCAGGTCACTTGCTTAGGCAATTGAGTCAATCATGAGATGTCAAGTACCACACCAGATGTTGTTCTTGCACCAGATGAAATAAGTTGATATTGATCCAATCCTGGAGAAACAGTCGGAAGCAGTTTTAGAACATAAGTGGCTGTTCTAGGGATATGATAACGAAAGCCCCATTCGGGAAACAGTTATCATTCCAGGCTTCCAAGGTGACATGGACGACAAGGAGGTTGTCAGAGTTATATTTTTCCTTCTGACGAGGGGCAGTATTTTGGACAGGTGGTCCAAGGCAATACTGAGGGAGGCATGGCGCAGGATACTGATTAAGTTCAGTTGACGATACAGTCTAAGAAGTTTGGATTTGGAGTTCATTTATGAGCTCGGTCCCATCAGACATCTAGACATTCTAAGATAGGTATTGCTCATTTCGGGAGATGGCTTTCTCCGCGAACTTGAGATATAGAGAGACATAGAAAGAAACATCAAGGCGGATCCACTCACTGAGGCTATTCCTCGAACGCAATAGTTTCACAAACGGTTTTTGTGAGACTGACTAGTAGAGGAGTTGGGTGTTCGGTATCACACGGGCTGTGAGTATGCGACATCGCAATAATTAGCCTTGAGTGCAAGTGGGAGATTGTTGGAGATAGTGCCCTCAGAGTCAATTATTGGATCACAGGCACGTGATTGCAATGATTGAGGGAGGACATATCCCGGTACGACAGTCTTACTCGAGATGATAGTTTGCTATCTGGTTTACCTTTATCATCGTGTACTGCTTTAGGTGACCTGATATGTCGCTATTGCACGTTGATAGAGCCCCTAGGATTCTTGCTTGACTGCCAGCAATATGAGGGCGATCATATAAGTGAGAGCTGGAGTCTATAAGCGCATCCTTAAAAGGTCCCTAGTCGTAGGAGTTTCGAGACAGGGCATCGATTCTCCAGAGTAGACTAGTGTATACAGTCGAGACCCCGACGAGGGGCGGTGGCCGGTCTCACAAGCCACTGGTGTCAGTTGGTTCACCTAAGATGTATACAGGTGCTCATTGGGTTATGAGTACACCGGACAGGACTCGCCGGGAACATGCTAGTTGGTTTTATACCTGACGTCAGATAGCAGTTCCCAGGTGACATGTGTACAGGTTAGTTCATCGACCTGGGGATCGTCATTTGTCTCGTGTGAGTTCCCACTGTACTTTGATTACTACCCTACCACGGCTCAAAGGAGTCGTGCAAACAGGTTTTAGTTGGGTACAGTCCCGAGCCACATGGAGGCAGTGAGCGGATCTTCGGGGGTTCGTCTCTCCCGGTATTGGGGGTGAGGTCGCGCTGTGTCTAGGAGAGCCATTACACGAAGACCTTGGCCAAGGCAGGAGATTTACTGGTAGGTATTCCAATAGTATCTCAGGGTGTTCTGGGCTACACTCCGACACGACTTGTACCGCTTTTGGGGGTCTGACTTTTACCAACCCCCTAGGCCCGACATGCGATGCTCATAGACGAACGGACCGGACTGTACGGATATTGTCACTGACAGGCTCAGTAGGGTGTCAGGATGAGTTCGCTCATCGACGTCCCTTTTAGTCAATAGCTGGTGGCCCGTCACGTATTGGCTTATACCTCTGACGTGCTAGTGGTTAAATCCACAGCCATAGTACTGACGAGTCTTTAGAGTCCACCACACTTTCAGTTACTCAGGCTTTCGGGCGAAACGCTGTAGAGGCCGTATGGAGATATGGCAGGGTCCGATCAGATACGTGCGGTATTGCACGGATCAGGATTGGACAGTTTTGTACTAGTAGCCGTATGGTTATATGGCGGCGTTCGATCAGATACGTGCGGTGTTGTACGGATCAGGATCGGACGGATATTACTAGCCGGCTTTGGTTTAAGCCGGATCCTAGTATAGTACAGTGTAGATTTTGTCTCATTGCATTTGTATCCGGACGGAATACAGATGCGGGTGTGTCTGCACAGTATGGGGGTTTTCCTGTAATTTATTACGGGACCAGTTTTCTGGAGTTGCCAGTTTGCTTTCCGTTCCGGCCGGTTTTCCTTTGTTCTTTCCCGGCCGGACTTTTCCGATGGAGGGGGGTTATTTGCAATTGTGCAAATAACATTTGTGGAGGGGTTTTCTTGCTATTGTGTTGATTTTGATATCTTTCATCCATGCTTTTGCATTAATGGGATTTGATGTGAATAGAAGGATTAAGCATGGTTGATGTCTTTATGTTTGGATGTGGTCACCTCCACATTTTACTACACTTACCTCCCTTTGCATTATGCTTTTGATCCCTCCACCATTTCCATTCAAGAAAGGGCCGGCCACAAGATTGAGAGGGGAGGAAAAATGAGAGGTCCAAAACTTTGTATAAGGAAATTTCATGATCTCATTTTTTCCTTGCACAAAAAACCTTATCACCTCTCCAAAGCTCTTCTTGATTCCTCTATCAAAGGCAACTCCAATACCCCAATGAGACATAGACTCTACACATCCTACAGCAAACCTTGGGCATGTCGAGTTGCCGGCTTCATGCCCGAGTTGCCTCGGTATAGAGGCGGGAGCCCGTAAAAGATGCAGGCGACGTGGTGCCCTTCCGGCGAGGAGGCGACGACCGGAGATCCCGCGAGGAGATCGGAGTGGAGATGAAGACTGGAGGACTCGGATCAGTCGGTATATCTCTAACCTATCCTCTTGTTAGCTTAGACTTGTTAATGGTTACGATCCGGGTGTTTAGTGCGCGGTGGTGCCGGTTTTCTAAGTCCGCAAAATTAAAGTTTATCACCGTTTCCGCGTTTGGCCGTCGGACTGACGGCCGGGGCGCCGCCGTGCACTTACATTGGTTACTCCAAAAGGCATCACTAGGAATTCATAATGTCCATACCAAGTCCTGAAAGCCGTCTTGGGTATGTCAGACGCTTTCACCTTGAGTTGATGGTAGCCTGTTCGTAAATCCAACTTGGAGAACACCCGAGCTCCCTCCAGCTGATCGAACAGGTCATCTATCCGTGGCAAGAGATATTTGTTCTTGATTGTTACTTTATTTAATTCCCGATAGTCAATGCACATCCGCTTAGTTCCATCCTTCTTAGGTACTAAAAGAACTGGGGCACCCTAAGGTGACGAGCTGGGCCGAATGAACCCCTTATTGAGATGGTCCTCCACTTGCGCCCGAAGCTCCTTCAATTCTGCTGGCCCCATTCTATACGGTGCCTTCAATATGGGTTGAGTTCCTGGTACCAAGTCTATGGTGAACTCAAACGCCCGATCCGGCGGTAAACCCGACACTTCTGCAAATACGTCTTCAAACTCTCGTACGACCATCGGCATCCTTTCCTCCCTTTGTACGACGTACAAAGTCTCTTCCTTTCTCGGTACAGCTCGGTTGGTTGCTGGGTCCAAGGACTTACTTCCACTCTCGAATATGAACAGCGGGTGGTCAGGGATTTCAAACACCACCCTTTTTTGACGATAGTCGATAGTAGCGTAGAAAGTACTCAACCAGTCCATACCCAAGACCACGTCGAAATTGGGCATATCTATTACCATAAAGTTGGCATAGAATCCTCGCCCGCAGACTACCACGGGGCACAGATCGTATCCTGAAGTGGATTTGATCACACCGTTTCCCGTGTTGACGTTCCACTCGGTGATGAGAGGTGTTACGGGGATGGAGTTGGTGGTCACAAACTTTTGTGTCATAAAGCAATGCGACGCACCAAAGTCAAAAAGTGTGAGTGCAGGTAAAGAGGCTACTAGGAGGATACCTAAGTTATAGGTGAAAGAAGATTAGGAAAGAGCCTAACAAGATATATATGCAAGATGGGTGTGAACTTGGAAATATGCTAGTCAAAACAGCGATACTTGTAATTACTTCACCAGTTGCTTCAGCCTCTTCTGCGGTCATAGTAAAGGCCTGACGCTTCGGTCCGTTGCGCTGAGCTTGCTGAAAAACTTGCTTCTGTTGGGGTAAGGGTGGTCCTCTAGCTGCTGTTCCTTGCCCGTTCGGTTTATTACCGGGTGGTGGCCGGGCTCCCTGTTGAGGCGCTCCAAGATCGGCTGGTCTGCTGTCCGGAAGTAATGGTCGTCTTCTCTGTGGACAATCCCCTATGGCATGTTCCGGAGACCCACAGATTATACAAAGCTTGTTCAAATAGCGGCAATCCTTCATGAAGTGTCCGACTTTGCCGCAATGGTTGTATGTGACTGCTGGTTTCCTGAAAGTAGCTGGTCCTGCTGGTCTCTTAGGTTGTTGCCTCGCGTGAAATCTGGAAGAGGCTCCTCTAAGAACTTGCTGGGCTGGTCGCTTAATGCCAGTCAATCGATCATCCTTCCTTATGCGTCTCTGTAGGTCTTCAAAGTTTCTTGCCGCCTCTAGGATTTCATCATAAGTTGTTAAAGTAGCAGAAGACATGGAGGACTGCGTCTTCAGATCCAACCCTTGCCGGAATCTTTTGGCATACAGTTCCGGAGTTGCCACCAGGTGATGTGCAAACCGACTTAATCTCGCGAACTCCGAAGCGTACTCGTCCACCGATTTATCCCACATACTCCCCTGTTGGAACTGTACAAATTCCCGTTCCATTTTTAGGTGTGCTACGGCGGGAAAGTATTGAGTATCGAACCGTCGTTTGAATGTTTCCCAGTCGACGGGCTCCTTCAACCTGCTTTCCTCAGCCTCCCACCATATTCGGGCATTATCAGTGAGTTGTAGTTTGGCAACGTTCACCCATGCGTCCTTCGGGATTTGGGCGGCACTGAGGTCGTTGATTGTTCCCTTGAGCCATTCTTCAGCTTCTAAAGGAGTTTCCTTTCCTGAAAAAGCCTCAGGGTGGAGTGATCTGAACTTTTTCACTTCTGCCGCTCCTTGAGGAACTGGGACCAGTGCCTGCTTTAAAACTTCTGCTTGTTGCTGCCTACTCTCGCGCAGCTCTTGATGCAGGGCAGCTGTCAGCTGATGCTGTTGCTCCAGTAGTCCTTGCAGCATTTGTAGCATCGTTGCGTTTTGAGCAGTGGGTTCAATGTCTCCGTTTCCCCTTCAGTTGCGGTGATGGTGTCGTCCAGCCATGGGTATCTGAATCAGAAGGGGTTAGGCTAAAACTGTAGGTGAAAGACATAGAATAGTAACTTGCAGGAGGAGTAACGATTCATGCCAGAGGGAAACTAGTAAGGAATAATAAAAAAATGAGAGACACGAGAGTGCAATTGTCGAAATCAAGATTTTATTAAAAATGCCAACGGGACTACAAGGAATTATTTAAATAGGATCCTACTTCTATACACATTTTATTCGGCTCACTAAAAACTAAGAGCTAAACAAATGCCATTCGTCCATCAATTTGGAGGCGGAAACTGCGCGTTATTGGCTTGACGCTTGTTGATCTTTCTTGCAAAACTATAAAAGAAAGGAGAGCCTGGTACATCCCGGCGGTAGAGTTGCGGAGGGGTACGACGAACACATCGATAAGCATGCCCCCGAATATAGAGGGTCTTCCCAATGAACCACATGTTTGGCCCGTATTCTCTTGGTTCTTCTTCTTCCACTGGGATTTCTTCCTCAGCGGGAGCCTCCACTTCGGGCTCCTCCTCTTCCTCAACGGGATCTTCCTCTTCCTCTTCCTCAACTTCCTCTTCTTCAACGGGATCTTCCTCTTCGTCTTCCTCCATGGGATATTCCTCTTCGTCCTCTTCCATATCGTCCTTGGGGATATTTATTTGGGGACCTATTACTTCGTCGTCCGAAAACCCAAGCGTAGCTTCAAAGGTGATGACTGACGTACTGTCCTCTTCCGGAAGATGTGCCATGGCCTGAGAAGGACGGTCATGGTCAGGATACAGAGATGTCAAGGAAAGGACGAGGAATGGGAAAACTTTATGAAATTGATACAAACGGATAGGATTCACAAATATAATAAGCCGGTTAACAGTTTCATTTTAGTACACAAGACTGACCTGCATGGGCCACCACAAAAACCTGCCACGCCCCACTTCCCAAATAAGGTGAAGAGTGGCGTGGCACGGTCCGCAACCTAACTGTATTGAAGGTGTTCTATTCAATACAGTTACGTTAAGCGTAAGAATGAATCATAGTATGCAGGGTTGTGTACAAAAATAAAACAATAAAGAGAAAAGCATTTATTTCCATTAACCAACTTTATTACATTCCAAAGAAAGAGCAAAGTAAACTAATTGGTTTAATTACATCAAAGGAAACAAAACCCTAAACAAGTGGGCAACAAGAAAACTAATTAATCCTCCGATGCCATCTCTGCAAAATCTTTGTTAGTTGGTTCCTCGCCTAGATCTTCTTCATAAAACTCATTCCCATCTAACGGACATTCCAAAAGGGTAAAAGAGAGAAAGTCCGTCAGCGAGTTATACTCGGGTAGGATTACCTCATAAGAAGTAAAGGTATAGAAACGAACAGGTGTGTATAATGAATATGATGTACATGAGTATAAAGGTATGAGGTTAAGTACAGATTGGATATGTGAATAGGAGTAGGTTTCATATGTTGTAAGTTATGTGTAGACGAAGGTAATAGTTTGTATTAGTTTGTTAAACAAGGGTCCAGATACTCGAGATTATTCCGTTGTGGCCACGGAACAACAACTGGGGAAGTGAAATGTACCGTTTCACTTCCCGGGATCATGATCGAGTAGTAAGGGAATCCGAGTTCCGAATTATCCTTGCCTAATCAAACTACCCATCCCCGTTATTCAGTGTAGAGGTCTAGAGTTAGTGCGTATACTTCTAGGCATGGAATTTCCACATTGTATAGTCGTCCACATTTTGGACTGTTCACCCGGAATATTGGGATCTTCATGTTTGTATAGTCGTCCACACTTTGGACTGTTCACCCAAAATAATCGGGATCTTCGAAAGTATTCCATACCTAGGTCCGCGCCTTCTAACCCTAACCGTATCATGTTGTCATAAACTGGAATTTTAGAAAGTTTATTCATCTCGTTTAATATGGCCTTCCACAACCACTCGTTTTATTTTCTAAAGTTCGTAAAGTACTTGAGCTCATCTTAGGGAAAGCTTAGTTAAAAAGAAATAATAGTGTTTAATTTTCCTTTATTACTTCTAACAAAAACCATGATATTTAAGATATTTATTATTTTGGAAATGCATAATGTGTTACAGAAAATATTCTTTCGATAAAAGGACGAGGTGTTTATTTGAAAATCTTCAGCAAGAGGTTTTTATTTGAAAATCTAGTTTCTCCTAATATTCCAAAAGGATAAGTTATGAGGTCCTCAAATCGCCTCTTCACTGCCAATTGTGGCCAGGTAAGCATAGGTAAGGAAAAGAGGGATCCGCTCACGAATCACCGTGAGACGGACCTTTTAAAGTTACCTTTCTCACTTGTCTAGCCTAGGCACCACAAAGTCTGGTTTAGATAAACGATCGATGCCTACAACCGTTCCTTTATTCTAGATTGGTGTTATCTTAAAATTACCTTTTAAAAGATACTAAATATTCCCTTTTTAAAAAAAAGATATCGTTATTTAAATTTAATATTTTCTTTCTTAAAAAGTTGAGGGTTTTTAAAACTATTTGTAAGTAAAATATACGTATACTATATCTAAAATATTTATTTCACATATCTTTATTTCTTACAGACATTTTAAACAAATATAATATTTAAATTAAACGAGGGTATCTTGTGGAAGTAACCTATTACGAGATCACTTTTATAGTGTGGGTAAGTCAGAGGTAGAATGACAATTCACGACATTAAACATATTAGATTCCAGGTGTTTTGGGTATGCAATATACTTTTATGTATAAAGGAAATTTAAACACCGTTTTAAATGGGGGTTAACATTATTATTATTGAGGGTATAAGGAAAAAGGTATGCACAATTATTATAACAACTTTTTAAATATGGGTTGATGATGAGAAGATGGAATTTAGATAGAAGAAGGTGACAGGAAAGAAGAGAGAGGCGGATCCTACCTTTGTTTAGAGTTTGGACGTAGACGGTGGAAGACGTAGGCTAGTACAAAATTCCGCAAAATCTTTGCGTCCCGATTTTTCCTTGGCGATTGGATGTAGCCTAGCGTCCGCGTCGTTGATACTAAGGCACCTGTATTTTTTTCAGAATTTTTGGTGTTCGGTGGTGTGAGAAATTTAGGTTTAAAGTGCCTATTTATAGGGTTCAAATGGTAACAATAAAATCCAAAAAAGTAGTTAAATCGCACGGGAAATCACGCCGGCCAATCATTGCGAATCATTCTGTTAATGATTGCGCCCGCCGCCACGTTTCGTGGCCTTTGGATCTTCATCCAACGGCCCAGATCGCACCGCCAGCCCCCCGCCGCTACGCCACGCGTCGCCACGCGCCAGCGCGTATGGGGATCACGCGCTTTCGCGTGGTCCCCACCACGTGGGCCCCGTCAGCGGGTTCTGGGCCGTTGGATCTTGTGATCCAACGGTCCAGGTTAAAGGGGCTTATTTTATTATTATTATTATTTATATAAAAATAATATTTCTGTTTATTATTTTAAAAATTGGATTTGGCTTCCAAAAATTCTTTAAAATAGTTAAAAACAAGGGAAAATTATGGAAAAATTCCAAAAAATATATTTTATTATTATATTTACTATAAAAATAATTTTGGGCTAAAAACAAATTATACATCCATTTCTAAATTGTTAGCTAGTTATAATAATTATATAACATCTAGTTTATCTTTAAAATATTTTTAATTGCGACTTAATTAATTTAATTGATAATAAAAATATGTAGATTATTTTAAGGTATTATAAAATTTTATTAAAACATTTTATGCCTATAAAAAGAATAAGTGGAATTAGAAAATTCTTTTAATCCTATTCAATGTTCAGAAAAAAATTATTAAAAACATTCCTTTACTCAAAAAAAATATGTAAATAACCACTCGACTCTAGGAATTCAAAATGAAAGTTATTTTATTAGAAATCTCGACCATTACAACCAAGGTGGGGAGCACAAGTAACCGGGTTCTAGAATCCTGTGGGAGACCATCTCGAGGAGTCGAGACCGGGTCTTCTAACTCTAGAATTAGCGGGGTTGCTTGCCGCTTTCGTAGTGGTCTAGGGATATAGATTTGGCTATTCATCACGGCCGTGGAATCCGTGTATTTTACTGGCTTAATTTAAAACACGGACTTTCTAGTATATCTAATATTTCATATGTTGACTTCTGCTGTAATGTTCTGTGATGAGATCATATAACTATGTGAGACGAATGCTTTATATTATATATATGATATATAATAAACGTTGCTTATGTTTTGCATCCGCGCTAGTCCTGCCCCTGTTCTGCTGTCAGTTAACTAACCTAACGGTGCATGACGGGACTCCGTGGCGAATGCGGATGGCATAAGCATACGTTGTATTTTCGTTTTTTTATCTGTGATGCTTAGGAAGCATAAATGATGGGACTTCGTTAATGAAATTAATGAAAATGAAAGAAACCAAATGATGTTGTGGAATCAAATTTTCAAAAAGGTAGCTCTAGTTCTTGCTTTGCATAGTGGTATTCCTTGATGAATATCCAGCACCTCATTCGATGAGGAAAGAGTCTAGATCCCTTCACCAGGAGTGACCTCTTTAGAAAAATCTAGCAGATGCTACAACCACTCTGTTTATTTTGAAAAACTCAATTTCAAAACGGAGCTTAAATCACTCCTTTTCAAATCACCCGATTCTACAACGATATGAAGTTCATTACGCAAAAGGTTTTCTTAAAAACCTATCGTAGCCCTCCGTTATTTCAAATAAGGATTATTTAGTATTCGTGCTACGTTTGTTGATTTTGTCAAGGCGTAGTGTGCGGTAGCTGATTAGTGCTTATCTGCAACGCATATGATGCGATTGGATTAGGGTAGTCGTACGGCCTTGTTGACCTTGTCAAGGGTCGTGCGGGTGGGTTTAATTCAATCGCGAAATGAACGGGTTGAACATGACTTGCGGTTTATAGTTTGTTGACCTTGTCAAGGTCATAAATCGCTTGGGGCAAAAACATTATTGGGAATTTCAAGTGTTGAAATTTGCAATGAGATTGCATACCTTCTATGACATAGTAGGATCCCGATACTCACTGCGAGTAAGAGTTACTCCTGGGAGAGTTTTGCACTTTACAATTAGCCGATCAAGTAGGTGCCTAGAAAGGTGTCAACGGGGTTATGCCTATAGAGAAACGAGGTTTATTTTAATTAGGTCCATGTGAAAGCACGGGGAACCTCTCTCAAAGTACCGACACTGGCCTAGCTAAACGATTGGCGAACTTGTAGGGTGTAATTAATCCCGGCTAGTCTTACCTTTTAGGGTTTGAAGGAAGATTTGATAAAAACGGTGGGAGCCATCCTGATTAGATAAGATAATAACCAATCTAATCTTGCAACAGCGCACGTAGTGTTTTCTTTTCTCTCTCCTGGTAGCGACCTTAACATGCCTTAATTAAGATAATAATATGGATGTAATAACCGAACCCGCTTGTTATACTGAGCTAGGGAACATTGGTTCCGTTCTATCTTATAATTGTTATAAGTCTGAGCAGGAAATAGGGGAATATCCGGATTCCCACGCAACCTGAACGAGAAATGTGCATGTTGATGCATCTTCTTCAGGTGTGTTTGTTACCAAGAACCGTTTCTCGGTACACTCTATGTCCTGAGTATTAGATACCGTATCAGGATCCCGCATATGTAATATGTTATATGGGCTAAAGAAAGGTAGAGAACTGGGAATAGATGATCATTCTTTAAAAGTAGGGAATGGTGCAAGTGTTACAGCCAAAGCAGTTGGCGAATATCACCTTGTATTACTAAATGTTAATACATTGATCTTGAACGACTGTTATTATGTACCATCTATGATATGCAATTTAATATCGATTTCTTTATTAGATAAAGAAGGATATAATTTTGTAGTAGAAAAAATGTTATGAACATTTTCCTAAATCAAGTGTTGATTGGATTTGGTACGTTATGTAACGGTTTATACATTCAAAATCAAAATACAGTTCTTAACGTACAGAACACACACAAGAGCAAAAGTTCAGAAATGAACGAGTCCTTCTTGTGGCATTGTAGACTAAGTCATATCAATGCGACACGACTAACTAAGTTACATAAGAATGGATATTTGAACCCGTTTGAATTTACATTTTATGAAACTTGTTAGTCATGTCTCAAAGGCAAGATGACCAAAACTCCGTTTACTGGACACGGAGAAAGAGCTACTGAACTCTTAGGACTGATACATAGTGATGTATGTGGTCCCATGTATACACATGCCAGGAATGGTTCCTCGTACTTCGTTACATTCACCGATAATCTCTCAAGATTCGGGCATGTGTTCCTGTTAAAACACAAGTCTGAGGCTTTTGAGAAATTCAAGGAATATAAGTGTGAAGTACAGAACCAAACGGGTAAAAGTATTAAAATCCTACGATCTGATCAGGGAGGAGAATACTTGAGTATGGAGTTCCTGGATTATTTAAAAGAGAATGGAATTCTCTCTCAGTTTACTCCTTCGTATACACCACATCACAACGGTGTATCGGAGCGGAGGAACCGCACCCTATTAGATATGGTGCACTCTATGATGAGTACTGCTGAGTTACCTATTTCTTTTTGGGCTTATGCTCTTGAGAATCCGCATACCTATTGAATAGAGTTCCAACCAAATCAGTGCTTACCACTCCATATGAGATATGGGAAGAGACTGTCTCTTAAACAAGTTAAGATATGGAGTTGTCCATCCTATGTTAAAAAGCAAAATCCAGACAAGCTCGAGATACCAAAAAAGGTGTTTTGTTTCTCGGAATACCACCTTTTTTTAGAAAAGGAATTTCTTGTGAAAGAAATTAGTGGTCATGAGATAGAACTGGAAGAAGTTCCAGCTACACAAACTACAGCTGATGATTTGATAGAACTGGAGGATTCAATAGCCTCCAACGAACCTCAGCCACTCCGTAGGTCTAGTAGGGTTCCTCATCCACCTGAGAGATACTACGGTTTTCTCATTGACGGTGGGAGTGAGCATTGCATCATTGAAGATAATGACCCAACTAGTTTCGAGCAGGCCATCACGAGTAAGGACTCAATGAAATGGCTGGATGCAATGCGATCTGAGATGGAATTCATGTACACCAACAAAATATGGACTTTGAAAGTTGCGCCTGAAGGGGTAAAACCCATTTGGGAGCAAGTGGATCTTGAGAAAATTCTTGGTGTAGATGGAAAGGTTGAGACTTTCAAAGCTAGATTTATAGTAAAAGGTTTTCGTCAACGACCAGGTGTGGATTATGATGAAACCTTTTCTCCAGTGGCTATGTTAGGCCCATCCGGATCCTACTTGCCATTGCTTCATACCATGACTACGAAATCTGGCAGATGGACGTCAAGACCGCTTTTCTAAATAGTGATTTAGAAGAGAGCGTGTATATGACACTACCAGAGGGCTTCATAGACAGTGGGAGCAGCGGAAAAGTGTGCAAGCTGCTTAAATCAATCTACGGATTGAAGCAGACATCGTGGAGTTGGAACATCTGTTTTGATATGACAGTCAAAGAGTTTGACTTAATAAAAAACATAGATGAACCTTATATATACAAGAAGGTTGTTGAGAGTAAGGTTGTCTTCATCGTATTGTATGTGGATGGCATACTCTTGATAGGAAATGATGTTCTTATGCTACACTCGGTCAAGCTCTTCTTATCACTAAGTTTCTCCATGAAGAATCTGGGTGATGCCTCTTTCATCTTGGGGAGAATCACTGAACAGCTGTGAAGAACATTCTTAAGTACTTGAGAAGGACAAAAGAATTGTTCTTGGTGTATGGTAACGGTGAACTCCATGTCGAGTCCTTTACCGATTTGAGCTTCCAGAGTGATAAGGACGACTGCAAGACGGTCTTGGGTTTTGTCATTATCCTCTGTGGAGGGACGGTATGTTGGAAGAGTTCCAAGCTAGATACCGTAGCAGACTCGACGATAAAGGATGAATACATCGCTACCAATGATGCTACCAAAGAGGCTGTTTGGATGAAGATTTTCATGAGATGAACTTGGTGAGGTTCCTACCATTGTGATGACAACGGAGCTGTGGCTTTGGCCTTGGAACCCCCATCCCATCAGTGATCCAGACATATTCTTAGGCAGTATCACCTGATCAGGGAGATGGTTGATCTCCGGGAGATAGAGATCAGGAGAGTAGACATGAAGTATAATGCGGCGGATCCACTGACGAAGGCCATCCCGCAGATACAATTTGAGAGTCTCTTTTGGATGTTGGGTATGCGATACTACAACAATTAGTCTTAATGCAAGTAAGAGATTGTTAGTTGAATGCATGCCCTAGAGACCATGATTGTATATTATAATGGATGCTTGGACATATATAGGAAGGACTTTCTTGCTCGACATGATAGTATGCTATCTGGTTACTCTTTATCTTAACATGCAGACTAGTATAGTGATACTGTCTTGCTCTCACATGTTGATAAAGCCCTTGGGATGTGTGCTTGACTACCAGGATTATGATGCAGATCATACCAGTGATGCCAGGGTAGTCCACAAGTTCATCCTTTAATTGTTCCTAGTCATGGGTGTATCGAGACGGGGCATCGATATTCCAGAGTTGACTAGCGTATACATTTCTTGACCCATTTGATGGGCGATGAAAGATCCTATATCCATTGGTGTTTGACATCAAAGATTGTATATGGGTGCTCATTGGAGACTAGGTACACTGAACAGGACTCGCCGAGAACTCCTAGATGGTATTATACCTAACGTCAGATAGCAGTTCTCTGGTGACACTGGTACAGGTTAGTCTGTAGACCCGAGATCGTCATAGAGTCTTGTGTGATTCCTACTCTGTTTTGATTTCCACCCTACCACGTTCAAGAGAGCGTGCAAACATGTGGTTTTTGGGTACAGTCCTGAGTCACATGGAGGCAATGAGCGATAGGAGGGGTTTCTTCTCTCCCGGTATTGGGGATTGATGTTGCACTGTGCTCGATTGGCCATAACAGGAAGTCCCTGGCTAGGGCTGATGATGAGATTTATTGGTAAGTGTTATCAGTAGTTTCTCGACCCGTTATGAGCCTCACATCGGCATGCCTTATCAAGTTATTGGGGTCTGACGTTAACCACCCTCAGACTCGATATGCGACATATCAGACGAAGAGACCAGACTGTACGGTAGTGTTACTTACTGGATTCATGGGAGTATGGACAAGCTTGCTTGTTGATCTTCTGATCACTCAATACCTGGGTAGCCGTTACGTCCAGCTAGCATCGTTGACGGCTTGTGGGTGACTGATATGATCATCACCTACTGCTGGCGTACTGACGAGTCTTTAGAGTCCTACACAGAGGTTTCCTGGCTCAAGCGAAACGAAGTAGGGTACATATGTGATATGTGCGGGACATAGATTAATACGTGTATGCGATACCATATTCTAATCTCGTGATATAAGTTATTAGTCGGTTATATGAGATATAGCCGGGTTATTGAATCAACCGTTGATTTGATAAGTTGATATAAATGATATTAGTCGGTTATATGTGATATAGCCGGATTATTAAATCAAGTGTTGATTTAATAATTTAATATATAATTATATATTTGATATATTAATATATATTAACTAATATTAGCTCATTTAAGAATTTCTTTTCTACTAATACATTTAAATATATATGTGATATATATTAACGTATTTATTTTGTGTCATGCTAGATAATACATTGAACTTTAGGTATCATCCAGATCTTCTATTGAGAATACTCGTGATAAGAGGAGCTTGACCGAGTGTGGCATAGGAAACAATTTCCTATCAAGAGTATGTCATCTACGTACAATACGTGTAAGACAACCTCACTCTCTACAACCTTCTTGTATATAGAAGGTCCATCTACTATTTTGATGAAGTCAAACTTTTTGACTGTCACATCAAAATAGATGTTTCAACTCCATGATGCTTGCATTGATCCTGATGGACTTAAGCATATCTTTGAAAGTCTCAACTTTTCCATTTACACCAAGAATCTTCTCAAGATCCATTTACTTCCAATGGGTTTTATCTCTTCTGGTGCAACATGCAAAGTCATATTTTGTTGGTGTAGATGGATTCCATCTTTGATCATGTAGCATCCGGCCTTTTCACAGAGTCGCCACTCGTGATGGCCTACCTGGACCTAGTTGGGCTATCATTAACCATGATGCAAACCTCACTCCCGCTGTCACTGAGAAAACCGTAGTATCTCTCAAGTGGATGAGGAACCCTACCAGATTCGCGGAGAGGCCGAGGTTCGTTGGAGACTATTGAATCTTTTGGTTTTACCAAATCATCAGCTGTTGGTTTGTCTAGCTGGAACACCTTCCAGTTCTATCTCATGACCACAAATTTCTTCACAAGAAATACCTTTCTCAAAAAGGTGGCATGCTGAGAAACAGAACACCTTTTGCTCCTCAGAGTGGTAGAAGATATTCCCTTACAAATGTTTGGGATATCCTAACAAACTTACAGAACTGACCTTGCCTCGAGCTTGTCCGTATTCTGTCTTTCAACATAGGTCGGACAACCCCATATCTTAACTCATTTAAGACATGGTCTCTTCCCATTCCATATCTCATATGTAGTGGTAGGCCCTGATTTGGATGGAACCTCATTCAATAGGTATGCAGCTTCTCAAGTGCATAACACCCAAAAGGAAACAGGTAACTCAGCAGTACTCATCATAGAGCGCACCATATCTCATCGGGTGCGATACCTCTGCCCCGATACACCGTTGTGCTGTGATGTATATGAAGGAGTAAGCTGAGAGAGAATCCTATTCCGAATTTAGAAACCCCAGGAATTCCATGCCCAAGTATTCGCCTCCTCGATCACATCGTAGGACTTAATACTTTTACCCATCTGGTTCTCAACTTCAAGCTTATATTTCTTGAATTTCTCAAAATTTTCAGACTCGTGTTTCAACAGGAACATATGTTCGAATCTTGAGAGATCGTCGATGAATGTAATGAAGTACAAAGAACCAACCTTAGCATTTGCAGACATAGGACCGTATATATCATCACGTATGCGTCCTAAGAGTTCAGTAACTCTTTCTCTGTTTCTAGTAAACGGAGTATTGGTCATTTTACCTTTAAGACAAGACTGGCAAGTATCATAAGATGAAAATTCGAACAGATTCAAACATTCATCCTTATGTAACTTAGCTGGTCGTGTCGCATTGATATGACCTAGTCTATAATGCCATAAGAAGGATTTATTCATTTCTGAACTACTCTTCTTGTGTGTGTTTTATATACTCTGAACTGTGGTTTGATTTAGAACGTATATGCTATTATATAACATGCTTGATCGAATCAACTCTTGATTCAGGAAAATGTTCACAACATTATCCTCCAATACAGAATTATATCCTTCTTTAACTTAATAAAGAAACTGATGTAATGTTGTATATCAGGTTCGCTATGTAATAATATTCGTTCAGAATCAATGTATTAATACAAGGTGATATCTGCCAACTGATTTGGCTGCAACACTTGCACCATTCTCTACACTTAGAGATATATCACCCAATGCCATTTCTTTACCTTTTTGTAGCCCATGTAACATATTACATATGAGAGATCCTGATCCGGTATTACATACCTAGGACGTAGAGGATACCGAGAAACAGTCCTTAGTAATGAACACACCTGAAGAATATGCATCAACATGTTTATTCCTCAGCTGGGTGGCATGGGAATCCGGATATTCCCTATTTCCTGCTCGGACTTATAACAGTTATAAGATAAAGAGGAACCAACGTTCCCTAAATCAGTATAATAAGCAGGTTCGGTCAATGCATCCATATTATTATCTTGATTAAGGCATGGTATGGTCGCTACCAGGAGAGAGAGAGAGAAGAAAACACTCTTCGTGCGCTCTTACAAGATTAGATTGGTTATTATTTTATCTAATCAGGATGTCTCCCACTATTTTATTCAAATCTTCCTTCAAACCCTAAAAAGGAAGACTAGCCGGGATTAATTACATCCTATAAGTTCGCCAATCTTTCGGCCAGGCCAGTGTCGGTACTTTAAGGGAGGTTCCCCGTGCTTTTGCACGGACCTAATTAAAATAAATCTCGTTTTCCCAGGGGCGTAACCCCATTAACACCTTTCTAGACACCTACTTGATCGGCTAATTGTAATGTGTAAAACTCTTCCAAGAGTAACTCTTACTCGCAGTGGGTATCAGGATCCAACTATCTCATAGAAGGTATGCAATCTCATTGCAAATTTTAACACTTGAAATTCCCGATAATGTTTTGCCCCTAGCAACTTATGACCTTAACAATGTCAACAAATCATAAGCGCTAGCCATGTTCAACCTGTCATTTCCCGATTGAATTAAACCCACCCGCACGACCCTTAATAAGGTCAACAAAGTTGTACGACTACCTTAATCCAATCGCATCATATGCTTAAGCAGATAAGCTCTAATCAGCTACCGCACACTACGCCTTAACATAGTCAACAAACGCAGCACGAATACTAAGTAGTGCTTATCTGAATTGACGGAGGGCTATGACAGGTTTTAAGAAAACCTTTTGCGTAATAAACTTGAAATTGTTGTAGAATCGAGTGATTTTGAAAGGAATGTTTTTTAGGCTTTTACTAGTTTTGCTAAAGAGGTCAATCCCGGTGAAGAGATCTCGACTCTTTCCTTATCGAATAAGGTGTGGGATATTTCACAAATACCACTATGTAAAGTAAAAACTATAGAAGCAATCAAAAGATAAACCGAGTGGGTTGTAGCATCTGCCAGTTTCGCTAAAGTGGTCACTCCCGGTGAAGAGATCTCGGCTATTTCCTTATCGAATAAGGTGCTGGATATTTTACAAGGAATACCGCTATGCAAAGCAAGAACTAGAGCTACCAGTTTTTAAAACAAGTTTCTACAACATCTTTTAGGTTTCTTTTATTTCATTAATCTCATTAATGAATTCCCATCAAATTATGCTTCCTAAGCATCACAGAAGAAACGAAAGCAGCAATATTTATTATATCTCATATATATAATATAGGCATTCGTCTCAGAACATATCAAGTGATCATATAACAGAATATCGGTAGCAGAAGAATCATATATGAAATATTGGATATACCAGGAATTCCGTGTTTTATTTAAGCCAGTAAAAATTCGGATTCCATGGTCGTGATGAATAGCCAAACCCATATCCCTAGACCCCTGCGAGAGCGGCAAGCAACCCTACCAATTCTAGAGTTAGGAGACCCGGTCTCGACTCCTCAAGATGGTCTCCCACTGGACCCAAGAACCCGGTTACTTGTGCTCCCCGCTTTGGGTCTATCATAATGCGGAAAAGTAAATAATATACATCAATGGTGACATCATGCTCAACCCGGAAGTGACCCAATAAAAGAATATTACATACAAGCTTTTAATGAATGAAAATGAAAAACTCTCATCTCACATAATAACCCCCGTCTATTCAGAATACGACGATCCAATATAACATATCACAGCAACATATAACGTCACATGTCATTAACGTAACTAAATATGCGTATCCCAGTTGTCGTTGACATATATCACCGAAACCTGCGATACACCACATATTACACTTACCGTCGCAGAAAAGAAAGTGAAAAACTACAATAATTGGAATCCGCAACCACCTTAGACATCATAAACCTAATGTATCACATACTTTGGATTTCATGCCCAACCAAATGAATTCCTTAGACATCACATGCCTAACAATTATAAACCCCGCATTTTAGTCTTGATATTGAAAACACTTTCCTATAACCTGTCGGTAATTCAATAAGATTCCCGATAACCTGATCGAATGCTCGTCGAAATCTTTATTAGACGGCCGCACCCCCCGATGCCGTCGACGAAGTGCACTAAGGCGGAAAACCGCTGTCGTGGGCACCCGAACGGATGCTTTTGGCGACGGGGTTCTCCTACAGTCACTTGGTCGGGGCTATGGGGCGTGGCTATCTAGTAAGGTTACCCGGCGAGTATCCGCGTACACTACGTAATTGCGACGGACTTTTGATCCACATCAAAATTCCGTGGCAACCGATCAAATGAGACTAAACTGCTAGATTTATAAAATTCAAACTAGTTATCTCATAACTATTTGTGAATTCCAAATATTGTATCACAATCAGATAGCTAGACGAAGTTAAACTTTTCGATCGAATAAACAAACACCCAAAATTTCCCGTGAATCTCAACACTTGAGCGGAGTTCAAAAAGTATCCAGAAACATGCCACAGCTCCTATGAACCAGCCGTAGAAGGGTCAACCAATGCCTCACATGTGGCACCGCTGAACTACCACAAACCCTAGGTTTTGGTGGCGGTTCTGACGGTCACATAATCGAGTTAAGGTTTCGTTCTTATAGAGGGTCCACAGAATCGCTTGCAAGTTTTTCTGAAAATTTTTAATTCGGAAAAAATCCAGCTCTTGAAAAATTTCCAGCGGGGGAAAAATTGGGTTATTGATATCCATTCAAACTTTTTAACATCGTTTAAATAACCCGAATACATCTTAGAATTACGATTATGAAACACTCCGAATTGCTTTTGCAGAAAGTTAACGTCACATGAAAATTTAGAAAAAACACAACACCTGAAACACTAAAACCCAGAGACTGGAACACCGAAGAAATTTGAAGCCAAATGCCCATAAAAAACCGAGGTGGTCGGATATTCCATGCATGTGGCTGGCCCAATTTGCAAAAAACCCCTTCAAATTTTCTCTGTGTTCATGTCATATCTCATACAACATTTTGCAGCTGTTTAAAAAATTTTTTGAAGACTTTTTGAAATCGACAGAAACCAAGTTTTCGTATCGGGTATTTCGGAGTAGTTTCAGTTTCGTAATCCTAGCAAGTATCGTTTAATTTTCTAGTATGGTTCTGATACTACTGTAGGGTTGCCTAGCATGGCAACAAGTTTTCGGGAGGCATCATCCATGCCATATTTAAAAATTTTCCGTTCTAGTAAACCCTAACCCTAGAATCGCTACTAGAAAATCCGACGAAACATTATGCAAACACTTTACATCTAAAGTGAACAAGAAATACAACCTTTATAGACCGGTCCTTCACTTCAATAGCTCTTTGTAGTAGTCCCTTCACTGCAATCACGAACTCCCGGACTCTAGAGAGGCTCCCATGAAGAAACGAATAAGCTTGCATCGAAATCATCGAGGCCGAAGATGATCTACGTCGAGGAGACACTAACTCAAGCCACCCCTTCACTAATTATGGAATTAGTGAAGCAAACACCCTATACTAAACGACAAGTATTAGAGGATGATGAAGTAGGAATTTTGCTCATTTTAGTTTTCATTTTCTCACTCAATTCCATCACTTGATCAAAAGCTAGTGAGCTTTCAAGAGGAAGATGAAGATGAAAATGATGAAGTGATGAATGAATAATTCATGTGAGGTTAGAAATGAAACCATGGTGAGTTAATGTCATGCTTAACCCTTGTAGAGACTAAACCATAGCTATGAGTTAAGGGTTGGATTAACAAATATCTTAAGCTAGACAAACAAGTGGACTTGGTCAATGAAACATACAAGCTTCTACAAGCTTTGAACCTTGACTCAATATCCAAGTGTTTGAATTACTTAAAACAAATAAAACCCTAATTTTAACCTAGCATGGTGTGAGTCTCATACTAACATGTTGCATGTGTAACCTAGCATGACACAACAATATATATCACATATATATTTTGTATGCAAAGAAAACAATTAACATATATCACATATATGTTAAGTGTATCAAAAGTGAGCTAATATTAGTTAATGTAATTTAATATATCAAATATATAATTCTACATTAAATTATTAAATCAATTCTTGATTTAATAATCCGGCTATAGTGTGTATAACCGACTAATATCAAATGCAACAACTTATCGAATCAACACTTGATCCGATAACCTGGCTATATCACATATAACCGACCAATGTCACAAGTCGCGAGAATAGAATGCGGTATCACATATCGCATTAATCTTGGTCCCGCACATATTACATATGTGCTCCTACTCCATTTCGTTTGAGCCAGGAAATCTCTGTGTAGGACTCGAAAGACCCATCAATAAGTCGGCAATAGGTGATGATCATATCAAACACCCACAAGCCTCTAGCGGTCTGCTAAACGTAACGGTCACCTGGGTATTGAGCAATCAGAAGATCAATAAGCAAGCCAGCTCATACTCCTGCGAATCCAATCAGTAACACTACCGTACAGTCCGGTTCTTTGTCTGATATATCGCATATCACAGCCTGGGGGTGGTATAACGTCAGACCCCAATAGCCTGATAAATCAAGCCGATGCAAAGTCCATAACGGTTCGAGAAACTACTAATAACACTTACCAGTAGATCTCAGCAACCCTGGCCAGGGATTTCATGTTATGGCCAATCGAGCATAGCGCAACATCAACTCCCAATACCGGGAGAGATGAAACCCCTCCTATCGCTCATTGCCTCCATGTGGCTCGGGACTGTATCCAAAAACCACCTTTTTGCACGATCTCTTGACCGTGGTATGGTGGAAATCAAAGCACAGTGGGAATCACACAAGGCTCTATGACGATCTCGGGTCTACAGACTAACCTGTACCAGTGTCACCAGAGAACTGCTATCCGACGATAGGTATAATACCATCTAGGAATTCTCGGCGAGTCCGTCCAGTGTACCCAGTTTCCACTGAGCACCAACATAACTTCTCTGATGTCAAACACCAATGGATATGAGATCATCCATCGCCCATCACATGGGTTAAGAAGCGTATACGCTAGTCTACTCTGGAGTATCGATGCCCTGTCTCTATACTCCCACGACTAGGAACATTTGAAGGATGTATGTTCATATCAGATTTTTGCATTTTTATACCGCCCAATTTTTATCATATTACTTATCGGTAGGTACTCTTGAGCCGTGTTTGCTAGTCAATTGCAGGATACAGGTTCTCGGCTCTAAACGATGAAATTCATGGAAAAGCACGACAAAATCCGGGTTCTTGCCAACCACAGATAAAACACGGGTCTCCGCTCTTTATCTGTCTATTGCCACACACCAATTTAAGAGACAAAATGGCAAATCAATGTCATTTTCATGCACAAGGCTCAATGGCAACACAAGATCCAAGAAATCTACACGGAGCTCGATGAAATCATGACAAAAAGATCCACATCAAATCACCTTTTGATTTGCTAAAATTCTGGAAAAATCGTGAAGACATTATGAGAAAAAACATATACCAGACTGAAGGGCAATGCAAACCAGGAGAAAATACAAAACTTGAAGACCTAATTCCTCTATATGGCCGCGGAACAGCGGCCTAAGCATGCTTAGGCTGCGGAACCGCGGCCGTACGGCCTCCGCAGAATGTCAAACTTTGGGGGAATTTTGGTATTTGCATGTAGAGGCAGAATTTTGCCCTAGATTTCCAGTTCCCTGCCTATAAATAGCCCGGAACCTTGTGAAGCCAAGGATGCTTAATCTTGTATTTTAGGTTTTAGAATACTTGTTGTTCTTCTTCCTCTTCTCATCTCTTCTCCATTGAAAAAATTGTAGTGAGCTTTTGTGAGTGAAGAATGATGAATAAAGAAGTTCATTTTGTTATTATACTTGTCTTGTTCTTGTTATGTTAATTGCTTGTAATCTTTAATTGATAATTTAGTTGTTGTTATTTATTGTTGTTTCTTTCTTTTCTCTTTTCCTTTATCCTTAAACAACCATGATGCTTACGCTTGATCCTTGCCGAGGTGAGGTCGCAAATAGCTAGTTGTTATCTTCTAATATCCTTCTTTCTATCTTCCTCTTTTGTTTTATTTTCTTTTCCGTATAATGGGTGAGTAGTTTCATACTTGTTAGGGTAGGATAAGGGAAGTTTGAAAGAAGGAAATCTCTCTCACCCTTTCCTTGTCCAACATCTTAATTCGACTCCTGTTAATTGAACCACAATCCGCTCCCTACGGCACCCTATCCTACATGATAGCGGTGATTCCGTAGTGAGACCAGTTGTGGTTGAATTAACCGGAGGTTATGGCTAAGAGCCAAGAACGGACGGACAAACACCAAAAGGAAGAACTTAAGCGTTGGAAAGCCTAGCTTATACTCGCAAGTTCCTTCCTAGTCGTGCTAATCCCCGTTGTTGCCGATTACCGTAACACCGATATTAAGAGTGGCAACGAAAGAAGTGAGCGACTCCTAACTCAAACTAACCTAATCCTAACCCTAACAAGCTCTCTTTACATATCATTTTAACACTTAGTTAATCACAAACAAATCTGGACTTTCGGACTTAACTCGTTAAAGCACATAGAAAAAGATTCCCATCTCCCTGCGGACAACCCGTACTCAACCGGCTAGCTACAAGCGAACCGTTTTGATTGCGGTAATTAACTAAACTTGAACACGCAGAAATTCTACCAATCAAATGGCGCCGTTGCCGGGGAGACGGTAGTTTATTTCTTTGTGTAATTTCGGGTTAACTTGTGAATATAAATCTAACCGAAAAACAAAACAAAAAAAATTATACATTTTAAAAAAAAACCATCTTGTTATTTTTTGATTAGTTTTTGTGCAAGTGTGCAGGAACAAAAGACGATCGAGTTCAGTGCCAAAGACGTGGGAAGATAGACCCACATCTCGCGGCTACACCGCGACGGATCAAGACGAGCAAACGGTCTACTGTAAGATTCTGGAGCAGTTCCAGTAAGCAAATCCAAATTCAGGAAATCTAGACAAGCAGAGGACATCCAAATAAGCACAGACCAGAAAACTGGAGCTCCAATCCCATAACTTAGCCACGGAACCGCGGCATTAGAGCCCTATTCCCGCGGAACCGCGGCCATTTGTGCCCTTCAGGGTTCCAAAACTTCTGTAAGTGTTTCTTTCCCTCTCCCCACTCCTCTGGACTCCACTGAACTGTGTTTTCTGCAGCATTCTGAGCAAACTCTCTTCCTCCTTCCAATAAACTGTTCTTGTGCAGGATTCTTTGCGCCGCGCTAAAAAATAAAAATTGTTTGCAGTTGATTTGTTACCGCTTTGCATTCATTAATACGAACTTAAGGGGCTTGAAACCAATTCAGATTGGGTGGGGATTTCATCACCCTTCCCAGGACCCCAGAAATCACAAAAGCATATGCATTGACCATTGTTAATTAAAAAATACTAGACTCAGCCCTAAGGACTTCGCGCTCAATAGGACAGAGGACTAGTTACAGGCATCGGCCGTTTATCTTATCTGACTTTTGCGGTGTCTAGGCAAGTGTGTCGAAGGCAAGTGGTTATTTAATTAAGGAACTTCGCGAAAGCGTTGGAAAACCTCCCACTTACCTGGCACTTACCTGGCCGAAATTGACGGAGAAGAGACGGTTTGAGGTCCTATTTCTAGCCCTCTGGAACAGTTAGGAGCTGTCTAGCAGACCTAGGTGACCCTAGATCTAGGTGTGATTGTGCATATCTTGTTTGTGATTGCTTAAAGCCGTAAGTCCGTACATATTCCTGTAAAGCTCTTTCTAAAAAAAAAAAAGAAAAATCAAAAAACTTTTATAAAAACTTGCCCTTTGTCGCCAAAATCCATTTTTCACCCACTACCCATCGTATTTCTCCGTTGACGTTTTCTTACCCTCACCTTCTCCGCTTTGACTATACTAAACTCGTTTAGTGTATGTCCGCTTGGACTCGGGACACTAGCGCCCGCCTAGTCCGCGTTACGTTAGTCGCTACCGACTACGCGATCGACTCAGACGTCGAAACTCCGTCCACCCCTCTTTCACCCTTACCTTTGCCGGCCAACTCCGACGTTGACCGGAATTCTGTTCATACATCTTCACCTTCACCATCACCAACCTCTTCTTCCGCGATGTCAGAATTTAATCCAAACATCTCTTTGACTACCCCGAGATTGGCTCCACCTCCTACGGAGACCAATAACCCACCACCACCGCCTGTTGTAGCGCCACAGCGAATCGCGCTCCAGGATCGTTTCTATCCCACCCGTTCTGCACTTCCCACCTGCCTTTCTCTTCCACCGGCCAATGGGGATAATTTTGAAATTAAGCCCCACTTCATCAACATGCTTCCGCGATTTCATGGGCTTGAATCTGAAGATGCCTATATCTTCATCAATAAATTTCAAAACGTTTGTGCCATGATGAAAACCACCCAGCTGTCGGACGATGCTATACGTCTACGGGTCATTCCGTTCACTTTATGCGATCTTGCTGAAAAATGGCTGTATAGCACTGCTTCCCACTCCATAACCAGTTGGGACGAGTTTGTAAAAGCGTTTCTCAAGAAATTTTATCCGAATCATAAAACCGCAAGGATCCGCAACGAAATCAACCAATTCTCTCAGCTTCCTTCTGAACCCTTCTGGAAGTGCTTTGACCGGTATAAAGACCTTCTTGTTCAGTGTCCTCACCATGATATCGAGAAATGGCAACTTTGCTAAACCTTATACGAGGGCCTGAACCCAGCAACGAAGCAGTTGTTGGAAACCATCTGTCAGGGCCACTTCCTATCGAAATCTGACGAGGAAGCGTGGCAATTCTTCGACGACCTTGCGGAGCAAACGCTACAATGGGAGAGCACCAGACCGACTTCTTCTTCTTCTACCTCCACTTCTACCGGTCAGTCTAGGGTAGGAATTCACCAACTTGATGTCTCTATTGCGATGAAAGCTGAAATGGCTGCAATAACGAGAAAACTTGAAGCAATAGAGAGCAAATTTTCTTCTACTGCTCCTGCCCCTGTTCTTCCCCTTCGTACCATTTGCGCTTATTGTTCCGATCCTTCTTACTTAACCGAAGAGTGTCCTTACAATCCACCATCGCAAGGACAGGATCAGGTTAATGCTGCATTTCAGCAAAGACCGAGGAATGATCCATACTCTTCCACCTACAATCCCGGTTGGAGGAACCACCCCAATTTCGCCTGGAATCAGAATCAGCATCAATTCCAAGGCAACAATTTCCAAAGGCCCCTTCCGTCGCAACAACAAGCGCAACAACAAACTCAACATCATTTTCAGCAGCCCTTCAAACCCCAACCTTTTCAAAATCAGACGAACAACTTTGCACCCAACAATTCTTTTCCCCAAAACAACTTTGTTCCGTCAAACAACGATAAGGTTTCCTCGCTCGAACGAAGTCTGGAGGCGTTCGTTAAACAATCGACACAATCCACCGCCAACATCCAGTCTTCCATTCAGTCCTTGGTGCAACACACTGCCGCTCACGGGCAAAGCATCAAAACCATCGAAGCCCAGATAGCATAACTGAATGCGGCCTTAAGCGAGCGAGAGAAGGGGAAGCTCCCGTCCCAGCCACTCCCAAATCCCGGTCACCCACATAATGTACACGTTGCTCTTGAACAACAGAACCATAATGTGAGTGCCGTGACCACATTGAGATCGGGAAGGATGCAGCAAAACAACATTGGCACACGGATCAACGATGACACCCCGGCCGCTGCTTCTTCTTCTTCTTCTTCTCCTGCTTCTTCGTCTTCTGAGCCTATTCTCCGTTCTTCACAAGGCTCTCCTTCCTCTTCTTCTGCTCTGAATGGACCCACTTCTCACTCCACAAAAACACCTGTTTTGGGATCCGTTCCAACTCCACAATCTCCTCCTCCAGCATTGGACTCAACCAATTTTAAAAACATTCCATTTCCAAACCGGTTGAGGTCTAATAAACAAAATCCTCAGATGGAGAAGATTCTGGAGTTATTTAAGCAGGTTAACATTAACATTCCCCTTTTAGATGTTGTCCAACAAGTCCCATCCTACGCAAAAATCTTAAAGGACTTGTGCACGAAAAAGAGGAAGTCTCAGGTACCCAAGAAAGTTTTCTTGGCTAGTGCTGTGAGTGATGCTCTTACCCAATCTTTACCACAAAAACGGAAGGACCCTGGCTGTCCTACGATTTCTATTACCATTGGGGATAAGAACATCAACCGCGCACTATTAGATCTGGGTGCCAGTGTTAACCTGCTTCCGTACTCAGTATACGAGCAATTAGGCGTAGGAGAGCTGAAACCCACACACTGTACTCTCCAAATGGCCGACCGATCGATCATCCATCCTAGGGGTGAGCTAGAGGATGTGTTAATCAAAGTCGGGGACTTCATATTCCCCGTTGACTTCATATTCCCCGTTGACTTCATTGTATTAGACACACAGCCTGTAGCTAACCCCCGGAATCAAATTCCGGTGATACTCGGTCGTCCATTCCTTGCAACCTCAAATGCTGTGATCAATTGTCGCAATGGTTCGATGAACCTCTCTTTTGGAAACATGACAATTGAACTCAACATTTTTAGGTTGGGGAATCAGCCCTCCGAACCTAATGCTCATATACTGGACGTTTGCTCAATCCAGGAGATCACCCCTGAAGAGTGTGAATTCGAGGAGTTTCTGTTCGATCATGATAACCTTAACGCCACTAGTGCGTTCCTCCTCGAACCTGCTGCTGTTTCTACGCCCGACAACGACTACGAGTGTTTCACGTTCTCGAACGATCTTAGCCGCTCACAACCCGAGTTTGAATCCTTCGAATTTCCGGATGAGTTACCTGAACCATCCAACTCGGTCGCCTACACTCGTTTTGAACCTTAGCTGGAGTCCTTTGAGTTCGAGACCTCTTCACCAATCTTGCCTTCCATCGTTTCACCTCCAACGCTCGAACTCAAGCCTTTGCCGTCTCACCTTAAGTACGCTTACTTAGGTGAGAACGAGACCCTCCCGGTTATCATCTCGGCTTCTCTAGCTCCAGAGCAAGAGAAAGCCCTTCTTGCGGTCTTGCATAATAATAGGCAAGCTTTTGGCTGGTCCATGGCGGACATCAAGGGGATTAGTCCCCTGATCGTTGAACATCACATTCATTTGATGGATGATGCCAAACCAACCAGGGATCCACAAAGACGTCTCAACCCAGTCATGAAAGAGGCTGTGAAGAAGGAGATCGTAAAATGTCTGGATAGTGGTATCATTTACCCTATCTCTGATAGCCAGTGGGTTAGCCCCATTCACGTTGTCCCCAAGAAATCAGGTATAACGGTCATCACTAACGAGGCGAACGAGTTAATCCCTACTCGCACCCAAACTGGGTGGCGAGTATGCATCGATTACAGAACACTCAACGCCGCAACGCGGAAAGACCACTTTCCGCTACCTTTCAATGACCAAATGCTTGAACGATTGGCCAGACACGAGTACTACTACTTTCTTGATGGCTACTCCGGCTATAATCAAATTCCCATCGCCGAAAAAGACCAGGACAAGACCACTTTCACTTGTCCTTTCGGCACGTTTGCATATCGTCGCATGCCCTTTTGGTTATGCAATGCGCCCGCTACCTTCCAGCGGTGTATGATGGGAATCTTCTCAGACATGGTGGAAAAATTTCTGGGGATCTTCATGGACGATTTCTCCATCTTCGGCGATTCCTTCAACGAGTGTTTGCTGCATCTTAACGCTGTCCTTACCCGCTGTAAGGACAAGAATCTCACTTTGAATTGGGAGAAGTGCCACTTCATGGTGCGCGAAGGTATTGTCTTAGGACATATCATCTCGCAAAATGGCATAGAGGTTGACAAAGCGAAGATTTAGGTCATTTCCAATCTCCCTCCTCCCAGATGCGTCCGAGACATCCGAGCCTTCCTTGGCCATGCCGGTTTCTATAGACGGTTCATCAAGGACTTTAGCAAGATTGCTAGGCCCTTGACTCTTTTGCTGGCCAAGGACACGCCATTCGACTTCAACTCGAGCTGTGTGACTGCATTCGAGTCACTAAAAAGCTCACTCACTTCTGCTCCCGTTCTTTCTTCACCTGACTGGACGCACCCATTTGAGATTATGTGCGATGCATCCAACTTTGCCATTGGTGCTGTCCTTGGACAACACATCAACAAGATGCCGCACGTAATCTATTATGCGAGCCGAACCCTGAACGACGCCTAACTCAATTATACAACAACTGAGAAGGAATTCTTGGCTGTTGTATTTGCTTTAGAAAAGTTCAGGCCCTACCTCATCGGCTCTCCAGTCATTGTCTACACAGACCATTCTGCTCTGCGCCATTTTTTTGTGAAGAAAGATGCAAAATCTCGGCTAATACATTGGATCCTCTTGCTTCAAGAGTTTGACCTTGTCATTAAGGAGAAACGAGGATGTGAAAACGTAGTTGCCGACCATCTCTCACGACTTCCTTCTTCGCCTTCGCTTCCAATTCCGATCAACGACGTTTTCCCGGATGAACGGCTCTTGACAGTATCTTGCGAACCCTGGTTCGCAGATATTGTGAACTATTTGGCCACAGGATTACTACCGACTGAATGGTCAAGTCAGGACAGACTTCGCTTCTTATCCCAAGTAAAACACTTTTACTGGGACGAACCCTATCTGTTCAAGTACTGTCCCGACCAGATTATTCGTCGGTGTGTCCCTGACGATGAATTCAAGAGTGTGCTGTCGTTTTGCCACGATCAAGCGTGTGGTGGGCATTTTGGCCCCAAAAAGACAGCTGAGAAGATCTTGCAATGTGGTTTCTACTGGCCACAACTCTTTAAAGACGCTCATGACTATTGCAAGACTTGCTCCCGATGCCAACACATGGGCCAGATATCCCGGAGGAACGAGATGTCGCTCCAACCAATCTTGGTTGTGGAGATTTTCGATGTTTGGGGGATAGATTTCATGGGGCCGTTTCCCAGCTCTTTCGGGAACTTGTACATCCTTCTCGCTGTTGATTACGTCTCTAAGTGGGTCGACGCTGTGCCCAGCCGGACTAACGACAACAAGGTTGTCGTTAGGTTTCTTAAAGAAAACATTTTCTCCCGGTTTGGGCACCCCCGAGCGATCATTAGCGACAATGGAACTCATTTCTGCAATAAGACTTTCGAGGCCATGATGCGGAAATATTCCATTAATCATAAGCTATCTACGCCCTACCACCCCCAAACCTGTGGGCAGGCCGAAGTTTCAAATCGGCAAATCAAGCAGATACTGGAGAAGACGGTTTCCAAGAACCGTAAGGATTGGTCGCTGAAACTCACTGATACCATTTGGGCATTTCGAACCGCTTATAAGACCGAACTTGGCATGTCTCCCTATCGGCTTGTGTACGGAAAGGCTTGCCACCTACCTGTCGAAATAGAGCATCGTGCATTTTGGGCGATAAAGGAGCTGAATCTGTCTCTTGAAGATGCAGGCAGCCATCGGAAGCTGCAGTTGAATGAATTGAGCGAGCTTAGGGATGAGGCTTACGATAACGCGGTTGTCGTTAAGAACCGAACGAAGGTATTTCACGATAAACACCTTTTGCGCAAAACTTTCGTACCTGATCGACAGGTATTGCTTTACGACACCATACTGCACTTCCATCCAGGAAAGCTCAGATCTCGCTGGAAAGGGCCGTATTTTGTGCGGAATGTGTATCCGCATGGCGCTGTGGATTTATAGAATCCAAAGGACAGTTCATTTTTCAAAGTAAATAGACACCGACTTAAACCGTACCTTAGCGCCGAACCAACAGAGGAGCTCATGTTCTTACAGGAGCCGGTTTACCCTGCATAATCTTCCTCTGCCTACCACCAAACTTCGATTATCCAGCCAAGAACAGTGGACACTGTTCCAAATAAGTTTGGGGGTATGTATATACCTTTTTATATTTATTTATGGATATTCTTTTCCATTTTTTCTTTTCTTTTCTTTTCTTTAAAAACAAAAACAAAAAAAAAGTGTATAGCTGACCGACAATTTTGACCCTTCAAATGATCTCTTCATGCAATGACAGTGAGGACACTGTCCAGTTTAAGTTTGGGGGTACGCTCGGTACGCATTTCTAACCTTCGCATTCATATGTATATTTTGCATTTGCATACTAAAATCCATAAAATCCATAAAAATCTGAAAATTTTCTTAAAATATAAACACTTTTCTGTCAAGTTAGCTAGTGGGAGGACTCTGATTCAACATTTCGACGGTTTTGTTTGATAAAATAAGAATAACTAAATCTTATGTTTAGATTTTGAAAACCTGAAAGATAACTCTCCTTTGAAGTTAACTATAGCTGATATACGTCTTTACATCACACTACACGTGTCATGAGTTTTGGAAATTAGATGACAAGTCTTCTATGTCTAAAACTTTTAAATGGATCAATGATTTTCTGAGGATCAAATAGGTTTGTTCTGAAATAAGTAATATCAAGAATAGTTTATGAAGTGAGTGAATATGAAGGAATGTTATTGATGCCTTAATTGAAACTAAGTCTGAAAAATAGCCCATCTGGAACTTGATTGGAATGATTACACACCGAACCCACTAAACACGTCTTTTATCCAAAAAAATAATTGAACTGCCGGTTATATCTCCGTTCATATTAAATCATCATGATTTTCACGCCAAACTGTCTTTTGTTTTTGGACCTAGGTAACTTGAGTAATTAAGTCCACTGGGGTGTTTCTACACCTAATGCCCTAAAACCAACTGGTTTGGGTGCATTGGCCCAAAGCTCGCTAAGAAGCCTAGAAAGTCCAGATTAAAACAAAGTCAAGCAAGTGTTCTCTCCTAGTTAAAATTCCTAACGGTTCTTTGTGTGAGAATAATCTTGATAAAAGATAGGCTTTTATAAAAATTTTAGCGGAGATATGAAGGTTTTACTCTATGATAAAAACTATTGCACGTTCACAGAGGTGTGTATGAAATGAAAACAAGAAAAAGGTGGAGTGAAAAATAAGACCTAGTTTCCTGTTAGGGAAGATAGAAATTCTGAAGATGAAACTTCACTGGGAAACGAAACTTGAAAAATACTTAACTCTTTATAAACTTATGTGATCCTTTTAAAATTTTTATCTAGGCTTTATTGTGTGACATAATGACTTTAATCGATCCTTCTGGAAACTTAACGACACTATTTACACTGCACGTAAAGACATATAAAATCTGTAGTTAAATAAGAAGCGAGGTGTGAAAAATAAGGGTTTGATGGTCTAGACTTGGGATCATAGAATTGTTATTTTCTGAAAACAAAACTTTAGGGGTTTGAATCATAGTTATTTTGCAAAACTGGCTGGACCAGATTTTGTGGGTAGTATCCACTGAAAACCCTCAGGAGACAACACTCCTCCTACTAGGGATACCTAGAGGTTTAACGGCTTGTTGCACATGCTCAGTGCAATCGCGTTCCTTGCGAAAGTGAGGTTAGGAATTTTTGTGAATAAATTGGCTTTGCTCGGGACGAGCAAATGATAAGTTTGGGGGTATTTGTTCATATCAGATTTTTGCATCTTTATACCGCCCAATTTTTATCATATTACTTATCGGTAGGTACTCTTGAGCCGTGTTTGCTAGTCAATTGCAGGATACAGGTTCTCGGCTCTAAACGATGAAATTCATGGAAAAGCACGACAAAATCCGGGTTCCTGCCAACCACAGATAAAACACGGGTCTCCGCTCTTTATCCGTCTGTTGCCACACACCAGTTTAAGAGACAAAATAGCAAATCAATGTCATTTTCATGCACAAGGCTCAATGGCAACACAAGATCCAAGAAATCTACACGGAGCTCGAGGAAATCATGACAAAAAGATCCACATCAAATCACCTTTTGATTTGCTAAAATTCTGGAAAAATCGTGAAGACATTATGAGAAAAAACATATACCAGACTGAAGGTTAATGCAAACCAGGAGAAACTACAAAAGTTGAAGACCTAAGTCCCCTATATGGCCGCGGAACCGCGGCCTAAGTATGCTTAGGCCGCCGAACCGCGGCCGTACGGCCTCCGCAGAATGTCAAACTTTGGGGGTATTTTGGTATTTGCATGTAGAGGCAGAATTTTGCCCAAGATTTCCAGTTCCCTGCCTATAAATAGCCCAGAACCTTGTGAAGCCAAGAGTGCTTAATCTTGTATTTTAGTTTTTAGAATACTTGTTGTTCTTCTTCCTCTTCTCATCTCTTCTCCATTGAAAAACTTGTAGTGAGCTTTTGTGAGTGAAGAATGATGAATAAAGAAGTTCATTTTGTTATTATACTTGTATTGCTCTTGTTATGTTAATTGCTTGTAATCTTTAATTGATAATTTAGTTGTTGTTATTTATTGTTGTTTCTTTCTTTTCTCTTTTCCTTTATCCTTAAACAACCATGATGCTTACGTTTGATCCTTGCCGAGGCGAGGTCGCAAATAGCTAGTTATTATCTTCTAATCTCTTTCTTTCTATCTTCCTCTTTTGTTTTATTTTCTTTTCCGTATAATGGGTGAGTAGTTTCATACTTGTTAGGGTAGGATAAGGGAAGTTTGAGAGAAGGAAATCTCTCTCACTCTTTCCTTGCCGAACATCTTAATTCGACTCCCGTTAATTGAACCACAATCCGCTCCCTACGGCACCCTATCCTACATGATAGCGGTGATTCCGTAGTGAGACCGGTTGTGGTTGAATTAACCGGAGGTTATGGCTAAGAGCCAAGAACGGACGGACAAGCACCAAAAGGAAGAACTTAAGCGTTGGAAAGTCTAGCTTATACTCGCAAGTTCCTTCCTAGTCGTGCTAATCCCCGTTGTTGCCGATTACCGTAACACCGATATTAAGAGTGGCAACGAAAGAAGTGAGCGACTCCTAACTCAAACTAACCTAATCCTAACCCTAACAAGCTCTCTTTACATATCATTTTAACACTTAGTTAATCACAAACAAATCTGGACTTTCGGACTTAACTCGTTAAAGCATATAGAAAAAGATTCCCATCTCCCTGTGGACGACCCGTACTCAACCGGCTAGCTACAAGCGAAACCATTTTGATTGCGGTAATTAACTAAACTTGAACACGCAGAAATTCTACCATTCAATGTACTTACCGACTACCATGTTCCCACTAGTATTATCTACATCATAGTCCTGGTAGTCAAGTACTCATTCTAAGGGCTTTATCAACATGTAATAAAGAGATAATAAGCGTACATGTTAAGATAAAGGGCAACCAGATAGCATACTATCATATCAAGCAAGAAAGTCCTCCCTATATATGTCCAAGCATCCACTACATTATATATCGCTTGTATAGTAATGGCCTCTAGGGCATACATATAACTAACAAATGCTATGGTGCACTGGACGAAATCAAGCAATACGTGCAGAATCCGCCGATACTGACCGCTCCGGTCAAGGGAAAACCTCTCATCCTATACACAACTGCCCTTAAAGGTTCCTTAGGCGTGCTATGGGCAAAGGAGAACGACCAAGGGAAGGAGAAAGCTCTCTACTATTTAAGTCGAGTTCTTCTGGGGGCAGAAAACAACTACTCCCCTATTGAAAAACACTGCTTGGCGTTAATCTTCACGATAACGAAGCTCAGACACTATGCTTTAGCGCATGAAGTCCATCTCATATCAAAGATGGATCCTCTTAAGTATTTGATGTCATGAACCAAACTAATAGGACGACTTGCTAAATGGGCCCTACTCTTAATGGAATTCTCGATAACATACCGACCTCTTAAGGCAGTGAAAGGCCAGGCCATCGCTGACTTCCTTACCGAGCACTCGATACCTGATGACTCACCTTTAAATTGCGAACTTCCAGACGAGCACGCGTTTGACACAATCAACGAGGAGAAAGGAGGGAGTGATACCCGATGGGAACTTTATTTCAACGGCAACATCTGCATCCCAGAAGATCAACACGGCGTTCCTTCTCTTCTTGGAAACACGCCAGCCAATGACCTCCGTCTCGAAAACAAATCAGCCAGTGACCTCTATCTCGGAAACACGTCAGCCAATGACCTCCTTCCCGGAAACAAGTCGGCCAATGACCTCCGTCTCGGAAACAAGTCATCCAATGACCTCCGTCCCTGAAACAAATCAGCCAGTGACATCTATCTCGGAAACAAGTCAGCCAGTGACCTCCGTCCCGGAAACAAGTCAGCCAATGACCTCCGTCTCGGAAACACATCAGCCAATGACCTCCGTCTTGGAAACAAGCCAACCAGTGACCTCCGTCCCGGAAACAAGTCAGCCACCGTCCCGGAAAAAAGTCAGCCAATGACCTCCGTCCCGGAAACAAGTTAGCCAATGACCTCCGTCTCGGAAACAAGTCAGCTAATGACCCCAGTCTCGGAAACAAGTCAACCAACCCCCAGGGAAATTAGTGTCCTTGGCAAAACCTCTCGATTCAGGAAAATCAGTGTCCTTGGCGAGAACCTCTCTATTCGTTTCGACCCGTAAGGAAATCAGAGTCTTTGCGAGAATCTCTCGATTCGTCTCGACCTGCAGGGAAATTAGTGTCGTCGTGCATAAAAAGAAAATTCTCTTATGAGATCCTTATGACTCTCAAGAGAAAACACGCACTTAAGGGTCTTCATGACTCCTAAGGAGAAAATATACCTACGGGATCCTCTCGACTCGTAGGGAGAAAAGTCGTTATGAGACCCTCACGACTCATAAAGTTGAAAAGTCTTAGTTGACAGACCTGAACCTGTTTCCTAAGCCATCGCTGCCCTACAAGAAAATCAAGATAAACTACATATGGGCCACATTCACCAGAGTTGCACGCAAACATGAGATATAAAAAAATATATGTCTTTTATTCATGAATTCAAAATGAATACAAGATACATGTCATAAAAGAATTAAAATGAATACATTTTATTCATAGACCGCAAGTTTACAATAAAAATAAAAGAGGATACAAAGACGGTTATTGAGGAGGAGGCGTTTTCAACAAATCAGCCAGCTGCTCGCGCACTCCTCTCAATCCTTTCTTGCAATCGGCCACCGCGGCCAGCTCCGCTTCGACTCGGGCCCGCTGTTGCAAACAAGACGAAAGCTTTTCATCAGTTCCCAGCATGACAGCTTCGCAATCCTGCATGACCCACTCCGCAGAGTCAAGCGCCCGTCTCAGCGTCAACCCATCCGAAATGCATCACTGGAGATTGTCAAAGACAGCTTTCAACCGCGCAGCATTCGCTTCAACCTAGGCCCGCAGCCGGGCAGATTCGTTTGAAGCTACTTCATGTTCCTTTTGCCTCAGGATCGCCTCTTGTTCAAAATGGCGGCTAAAAGGAACACTACTCTCGACCCACGTAGCCCGCTGTGAGTTCAAAGCAGATACTTCAGGAGCGAGACGCTTGAGCTCAATCTCATGCAGGCAGGCCTCGATCTTTCTACAGTAATTAACCCAAGACTCGACGACACCTTTGTCGAGTGTCGCCAGCATAGGATTAACTTCAGCAGAAAAATCTGCAGCGAATGCAAGGGCCTCGGCGTCAAGATCATCGACTAATTCGCTCAACATTCGCAGGCTAGTCGCAGCGCCCCTAGAAGATGGGCGTCTAGCAAAAGGCCCTGCCGGCATTGGGATGCGAGACTCAAAGGGAGCTGGAGCCGATGCGATTGCTGCAAAATAAATTATAGTCAAATGTCGACTTGGAAGGTAAAGAAAATACACGAGCAATGGAGTCCACTATACCGGTTGTGGCAGGTAGCAAAATTGGGAGTACCGGAGGCGCGGCTATTCTCTTGTCCCCTCCTCCGATCCATGACACTGCGATCAATACAAGGAAGACTTAGCAATGATACGGCTATTCATAAAAGAAAGAAGGAGACAATAGCTAAAAGATATACTAACCAGTACCAGCAGGCGGAATGACTTCTGACTGGAAGGAGAAATGCGGGTTCAACACCTATTATAGATGGTCGAAAAGGACTCATGTAGAGTCACGAAAATATACTGTCAATACAAGGAAGACAGTGTCCATGGTTAAACTAAACAAATCGCAAACCTATACCTTCCAGCATTTCGGAGGACATAGACGAAGGCGAGGGAACAACAACCGTCATGGCGGCGACCGGAGATACTTCGGATGGCACAATCTCAGCGTTTACTACACCTACAAACAAAATATCATCAGAGGGGGATGAACGGGATTGAGAAATAAAAAGAAAACAACGACCCAAGATATACCTGATTGGTCATCGGCCAAAACCGCGATGGAAGCATCACTAGGCGCAGCAGCTTCTTCGCTCTCCTTCAGTGGAATAGTTTCTATGCCCGTGGCTTCATCCCCTGATTTGATAAGGGCCTTCGTGACGCTTGCGATGCCTACCGATACCAGGGAGCCACACGGGGAAAGAGCGGCAGTCTGGACGGTCCCAGATTCTAGAGAAAGGGTCGCAATTTCGGGCACGGTAACCGTCAGGCTTTCACCCGTCATCTCATCGCCAAGATTCGGCCCTAAAAGAAAATGCATGTATCAAAATTCGAAGATCAAGTTCTAATAAAAGACTCAACGTTACGTTACCTTGGGGCAACTTTTCAGTTTCTTCCCGAGCCGTGCGCGCAACCTGTCTATGAGCGGTAGACAGGGCAGCTGGAGCATCCTTTGAAGGAATAGCGACAGGTAGAATGGTGCTTGAGCTTGCACCTACAGCCAAGGAGACATCACGTTCCTTCTCTGTACGCCTCCTGCGCTTTCTTTCAGTCTGGGCCATAAGAACTGACCTCCTCAGGACTTCTGACAAAGGGACATCATCGTCCTAACCAAGCTCTGCCTTTGGAGCCGTTACGACATCCGTCATCGGCTGCTTTAGCAAAGCCTCCTGCGATAATGTTGAGGGGGCTGGGGCCACAATAGCTGGCTCTGGAAGCGTCGCTGCACCACCGCTTGGGATCGGTACCGCACTCGGAATAACCTAAGTCAAGGTAGTCCCTGCAATAAGAGGAAAGAAAGGGTCAGAGCACGAATAAAGAAAGGGACAAAGGCATAGTGAACGGAATTTTACCAAGGCCCAAAGAAGCGCGGAGCCTCTTTTCCTCTTTAAATGCTTTGAGGGAAGCCGTGAGAGCTTCTTCGGCAGAGATACCTGTTGAAGAAGAAAGCGTCAGTAGAAGAATAATAAAAGAAGATAACCATGGAAGAATGTAACTGAAGTATACCTGACTTCGCGATAGTGATTAGTGCCTCTTCATCGCGAACCAGCCGCTCGGAAGCCATAAGGGCAGCCTGGAGATCAGTATCATCCGCAGGAGTGATGAATAGTCCCTCATTGGTCCCGTACTCACACAAGCCTTCGTTGTTAGGAGCATGTGGCTCCTGGCCAAATATGACGTCGGCAGAAAACAATGACTTCTTCTTCTTTTGAGAGTGAGCGCCGGCAGCCGATGGTAGGAGCTTGCGCTTGGCGGGCAATTTTGGGCGACGAATCCCGATCTCCGTACCTACGCCAATCTCCGAGGACGCTACAGCTACCGTTTCTATAGGAACACAGGGTAGGGGCTTCTCAGGAAAAGCGCCCGGGACCGCAACTGCAGCAGCTTCTCTTAAGGAAGGACGAACAATGGTTCGTCGCTTTAAGGGGACAGCTGGATTACCGGCAGGGACCGCACCCTTGTGATCGAGAAATAACCTCTTTTCTTCCTTAATAACGGCACCCGTCGCATGCTGGTACCACGCCACATATGCGTTCAAGGCTTTTGTAACGCAGCTCGGCTCACTGATTAAAAAGTTGGACCCGGTGTTCAGCCACATGAAATGGTGTAGCGTGTTGCGGATACCCTCTTCCGTAGCAACCAGCTCAGCTAAAAAATCCTCTAGCGGGACACCATGATCGTAGCTCGACTGTTGAGCGAAACGGTGCGGGTTGTACCTTATGAACAGTGCCGAGTCATTCTGCCTGAACACTAAAAAGCCCAGCCTGATTGAGTACAGATGCAGAATCTCCCGATCCTTCAATGTAGGGGCCCCGTCTTTGAAGGTGTCACGCAGCGGCTGCACCGTTTTAGTGGATTCCTTGCCAATAGTTAGAACCTTATTGATGAAGGTCATGCTATCCCCGACCGTACGCGAGCGAAGGACCAGACCCCGATCCTCTCGCTGTGACGGATCTAAAGTAGAAGCGTCAACTAGGAACATAACCCGAGGGAAGTTATAACTGTCATTGAAACGGGGCCGTTTGTGAACTCCAAAGGCGCCGAGCACATGCAGCTCGATCCACGACGTGAAATAGTGCAGCGGGAGATTCACGAGCTGTACCCCCGGCTGAGTGGTGTCTGCCGCTAAGCTGAGGCCATGATACAGGTGAGCTAGCCCAGTGATCCCGACGGCCACTCGTATGCCGGCAACCATTCGATGAGCTGGATAGAAGACGGATGGTCTCATATGGCGAGGGTGCATTGGGAGCACAAACTAGCTTTAACCATGACCAAGGAACCCTAAAAAGAACGCCTCTTCGTCGATGTCTGAAGCTGCGAGCTCTGCAAAGAGGACGATCGTGGTATCGGGGAGGAAGAAATTCTTTTGATGTGCTTCCGCTGTCGGCTGGCTGTCCAAGCTAAAACCAAAAGGATTGTCAAGCTTGGCGAACTTCGCAGCTTGTTTTGACAAGATTTCTGAGCGAAAAAAGCGGGTGATGAAATCTGTGAAGCTGACCCCGTGCCTTCTGGATTCGAGAAACAGACTCTCATAAATATTCAACACCTTGATCAGACTCAGGAATCGATGTTGAATAGCATTCTTCGGAGTAAGACCCATCACCATAAATTTGGTGGCGAAAATGTTTCTGCGAATTCCTCCAGGGAAATTGCAACTTCCTGGTCCGACAGGAGTAAAATGTGTGTTGGGATGTTCCATGGCTCCAGGAAAGCCATTACCCACCATACATGAGGCACAGAATACTGGAAAAGAGACGCATAAATGGCGGGGTATGATTGATCATTTCCAGATGTGCATGGAAAATGTAAAATATATCACAACCAAAGAAATTTGTAAACCGCAATCAATTAACGGTGTCGATGTAGGTTCGTTAGCGAATGCGGATCGTCCACAGGGAAAGTGAGATTTGATCGTAATTGTTTTAGTCGAGTTGAAAATTAAAGAAGAAAAGAAATTGATTCAAGAGTTTTGAAATTTAGTTTCAAGAATTAAGAGAGAATAAAGATTAAGAATAAAGAATTGTCCAATTTGAATTAGTTATCAAGATTTGTAATGAGGCTCGTAGGAATCGATTGAATCATTAGTGAGGATGAAGACTTGTGATTACGTATTCTTATCCATTGATGATTTGTTGCTAGATCGATGACGATCAACGAGAATTAGGAATCTATTGAAGAAACTAGGGTTTCTTCATCATCATCCCTTGTCCTTTCATTGATTATCATTCAAGTGCTAGCCTCTAGGAAATTCAACCATCGATCATTGATCTCTAATTAAGAGCGAAAACATTCAAGAAAGCGTCTCGCTCGAAACTAGGTTGTCGATGATTCAATTTACTAGAATTTTCAAAACTCATAGGACTTAAGAATCGTTCAAGAATTTAATCATCGTCATCTATCAATTTTCTCGATTCCTCCACGAATGGAGTTTTTACTCAAGCATCATAACAAAGAAAAAAATAAAGAATTAAGATCTCATCATAATGCTCAAATATAAAGAAAACCAAAATCAAGAGTTTTCACCTTTCATTATTCAACAATTTCATTACAATTTGCTCAAGACTACAAGAATTGAGAAGAGAACTCGATCGTAGAATTAGCTTCGCACCGTCTCCGTGAGTCGCGGATCGTATTGGATCACTTGCTCGGTTGAAGATCGGCATCGCTTCAAAAAGGCTTGATGGCTTCTTGCTTGATTTTGTACTCGGAGATCTTGAATTGGCTTTTGGAATTGGATTAGGGTTAGGGTTTTGATGCACAAGTTGTGTCACTCAGCTTGTGGGATTTTTGGCTCAATTTTTAACAACCTTAGAATGATGCTCTAGGGTCCCTTTATATAGCCTTCTCCTTTAGCTTCCCCAAGAAGCTTGAACTAGCTTCCTTTAGAAGCTAAGCTAGGTTTAGCTTCTTTTGCAAGCTTGGTAGTTGAGTAGAACGTTCTAGAATGAGTTAGTTATGTAGCTTACAAGAGAAGCTTGGTAGGTACAAGGCTTGCATGAGAAGCTGGGCTGTTAGATGGAAGCTTCTGATTTGAAGCGTCTTGAAGAAGTTTTGTAGCTGAGAAGAGAAGCCTGGAGAGATGTTCTGCCGATGACATGATGACGTAGTCGCGGATCCTCCGCAAATAGGGCCCTTCGGCTGCGGATCCGCGGCCCTTTGGAGGTCTTGGTGCATCTAACTTCCAGTGCTGCTTTGTGTTGGATTTAGTGCTGCTTCCTGATGTCTGAAATCTTATAAATCTTTCTTGTTCATTGCCAGATCACAAGTCTTGGACTTGGCACATTTTTATCAGCACTTTTAGCAGTTTCAGCTCTTTTACCTGGAATTTCATGCACACATTCTCGAGACAAGTGTTGCGATATACAAAGATCATGCGTGCAATAATAAACACTCAATTTCCCTCAAAATGCCTATTAAAATGTATAACACATGTTATTTGGTATTTTACAGACGAATTGCTAATATGTGCTATATTCATACTGAACACCTTTAGATGATTGCAAATAGTAGGGAAATTGATGTGTTAAAAATGCAATATTTTCGACTGATCAAATTCCCCCAATCTTATTTTTGGTCGTCTCGAGCAAACTTGTTTTATTAGAAAGAAAAGGAGAAAATAAAGAAAAAGAAAAACTAACTAGCACACTTTCGTAGGCAACACGATTGCACTGAGCACGTGCAACAAGCCTTTAAACCTCTAGGTGTCTCTAGTAGGAGGAGTGTTGTCTCCTGAGGGTTTTCAGCGGATTACACCCACAAAATCCAATAATAAAAGGAATACCGTGAAAGTTACATATAAAGATAAGAATTATAAAAGAAAGATTTTGAAAATTAGAGTTTCCAACTACACTAGCTTTTCGGTTGTCATGAGCCCTATCTTAATAGTCATGAAAAGATGTTAGACATCACATCATCCCTCAATAAAACATCGTCTTTATTCTTCATTCCTATCTTTCTTCCAAACATCGATCATATACCCCTACGTGTGTGTAAAGAACATCCCTACACTCGGAGAATTCAATTCAAGCTATCATACTCTTGTCCATCTGCCTCAGTACTTTTTAGTTTGATGAATATTTAGATATATTTGCTCACATATTTTTCATGCGACCGTTAATACTTCTTGAGGTACTAACCGACCGATTACTCATGTGCTTGCTTATTAGGTGTTTTAGTATTTTTCTCGTCTTGCACCACCTAAGGCTTAGCAGTGACTCCCAGACCAGTTGGTCTAAGGCACTAGGTGATGAAGCACCCTCGCTATATTTTTTTATTGCTGCCTTGGCGATAACAAAACCAGTGTTCATTTTTCTACACCATTTTATATTTTCTTCATTTATTATTTCCTTCATACTTTTGGCTTTTAGACAAGAGCATTTCAAGGTATCCTCTATTATCCCGAGTTTCAAGACATGTGTAAGTGCGTATAGTAGGGTATCAACATTCAAAATGTTTGGCTTTCAGAATAGGAACTATTTTTCAGACTTATTTTTATCCTCAGATTAGTGACTTCCTTCATCTTACTAACCCTTGGGACAATGGCTCATAACTACTTATTACTAGTTCGTTTAAGAAAACTTCTAATTTTCTTGGTTTTCTTAAATTTTTCCAATCTTTTAGATATAATTTTTCACTATCTAATCTTTTATTATTTTATTTATGTACAAATATTTTTTATTTTTTTGAAAAATTTTAAATTTTTATATGTTTTATATGTTTTAAATGATATGTTTTATGCTTATGCAAAGTATGATGCAAATGATGCGTAAATAAGCACAAACCTCCCCCAAACTTGTTTTCAACAGTGTCATCGCTGTTGCTATCTGCTAAACCTCAAAAAACCTGTAAGCTTGGAAGGACATTTATTAACGGGGGCAAAATATATTAAAGTGAAAATTCTCCCCCAAACTTATTTTTGGCTCTCAATATTTAGGACAACAGTTATTTCAAGAGCCAAAAATACACCCCCCTCAAACATGAGTTAGACAATATGAAGCATTTTAAGAGGGGGTGAGTCATTTGGTCAAAGTAAGACTTTATAAAGACCAAATGTTAATACCAACCATTCAAAGATTTTATCAGTGTTGCGTATAGGTCGGTGAAAGAATATGTTGTATCGAGTCAGGAAAAAGTGGGGAAGGGATAGGTAGTGGTCCGGAAAGGGTTTGAATTTTAAATTAGAGAAAAGAAAGAATGATGATGAATATGAATGATTAAGAAGAAGGAATGGTGGCGGTTCAACTTCTATAGGTGGAGGTTGATCAATCACAAAATCCGTATTGTTTAAAAATTCAAGTCCGTCAGCAAAAAGTTCTTCAAAACTTTTATCGATGATATGATCAAACATTTTGCTGTCAAAAAGTTTTGTGCCAGATTTTACCATACTTGATTTGTCAAAATACATGGAGGTAGAAGACTCGAAAAACTCATCTACCTCATTTTCAAAAGTATCCAAATCAAGTTGGGTTTCTGAGATTGTTGAACTTGACTTAACGGATTGTGATTCATCAACACTCACTATCATTTCAGGAACAGAAGAAGAACCAGAGAGAGTAGAAAGTGAAATGGGTAAACAAATTGGTGTGTCGAGGATTGCTAAACCAGATGTGGAAGATGTAGGCTGAGTTTCGGTCTGTTGTTCGGTTATACCATTATTATCAACTTCAAGATGCAATCGGGGTTCGGGAAGAATTAAAGGCTCAAGATGATGACCACAAGGAAGTGAAAGGATCTGATGAATTGGTGGGACAAACTCATCCAAAATTTTGGATTCATCAATCAATATATTCCCAACGTCAATCACCTCATTCAGGTGAAGGCTAAAATTCTCGAACACCTCATTCAAAGAATGGTTTTCAATCAATTTTGGTTCAAGAGTGGAGGTGTAGAGATCACAAGGATTTGGCATGGTTTCACTTGAAATGGACCCTTCGCAGTTGGGTAAATCAAACATTGCATTATTACACAACTTGTCATACATTCTATCGTCAATTGGTGAATCCTTTGGTGTACTCGATGAATCTGTGAAACTGGAGTTGTGGATTTCAGTTTGGAAAGGGAATGTTTGATTAGGAAAGGTATACAGTTCTCTCTCACTACCCAAATTCTCATTTTGTCCAATGCCCGAATTATGTACTGAAAAATTTTGGGCCGGTTTGAAATTATTTTCTTGCATCCACTCTGTTGTTACCTTCCTAAATTGGTTCGTCAATTCCAGATATTTTTCTAATGTCTGCTCAAGACTAGACATGGGTCGATAAGGAGTTTCAGGATAAGATTGAAATTCTTGTGGACAATTAAAACTCCCAAATGACTGATTAGAAGGACCGTTTAGAGAAGGTGGAAAAGTCGGATTTGATTGATAGGAACAGAGTGGTTATGAAAATTTGGTAGGAGTCGGGTCAACATTATGATAAGAAGAATTTTGATATTGGTTCGTCGGTTGGCTATTGGACATCATACATGCTACAAACCGATTATGAATTTCTTCTTTGGAAAGTGGAGGTGATGGTTGATATAGGTTCGGGTTGAAACTTTGGCTTCTAGCCCTAGTTATATGCCCAGCAATGGAAATGCGTCTAGGGGCATCCTCACTCGGAGTTTCAACTGAAATGGATGTAGGATTAGGATACGGTTGATATTGGTTCGGATTGAAACTTTGGCTTCTAGCCTAGCTATATGCTCAGCAATGGACATACGTCTAGGGGCATCCTCACTCGGAGTATCAACTGAAATGGATGTAGGATTAGGATACGGTTGATATTGGTTCGGATTGAAACTTTGGATTCTGGCCCTAGCTATATGCTCAGCAATGGACATACGTCTATGGGCATCCTCACTCGGAGTATCAACTGAAATGGATGTAGAATTAGGATACGGTTGATAAGACCTGGACTAAGGTGGCCAACTGTTTCTACCCTCTTGTTTTATCCGATCTCTTAAGGACATGGGAGAGTCGGACGGTATACCGAAGGGATTACGAAAACAAGAAATATCTGATTGTGAACAGCAAAGCTCGGCAAGAGTTCCTCTGTTTGGGTCACCCATTATAAGAAGAGAAGGGGGAAAAGGGTAAAAAAAAAAGGGTAAAAAGGGGGGAAATAATTGGTTTGTTTTGAAAAAGGACAGATTTATGAAAATTCACACAAATATGCACAAGCAACCCTATATCTAATGGTCACCTAGGTCAAGTCTCTAGACCGCTCCTAGACTTCCAGAAGACAAGTCGCAAGATAGATTCTCTACTGCCTCTTTGTCCCTCCTGTGGCCAGGTAAGTGCCAGGTATGTGGGAGGTTCCCCACTACGTAAGTAGTGGGCCTAATTAAGTAACCATTTGCCTTAGACACACTTGCCTAGACACCACAAAAGAAACGCGGATAAGCAATAGATTACCCACGACCTCCTTCTGTTCTAATTGAGCGCGACGGTCCTTAAAGTCTTGTCTATATTTCTTTTAATTAATGAGGGTGATGCGGATGCAAGTTTATGATTTCCGGGGATTAGGAAGGGTAATGGACTCCCCACCTAATCTGAATTTGGTCTTTGCCCCTTAATTTCCGTATTAAAATATGCACAAAACAACCAATTTCAAGAATCACAACAATTTTTTTTTTAGCGGCGCTGAATTTTGCAAAAAATCCTGCAAGAAATTGATTATTGGACAAGATCAGAGAGGAGAGGAGAGAACAGAGAGCAGGCCTGAGAAATTTGGCACAATGCAAACCCTAAACGGTGGCAGAACCGCCGCAAAAACGCCACTATGGCCGCAGAACCGCGACGCTATGGGGGAATTAGGGTTTGGAAATTTTTGTGCAGGTCCCTATGCTTCTCTGGATTCTTCAGATGTTCTCTGAATCTTGATTTCACTGCTGAAATGATTCCAGATTCCCTCCAAAAATTTAAACACTAATCGTTAAGCACTTGAAGCGAATCTTGGATGAAAATTTGATGGAATAATAATTTTTCAACTCAAATAACAAAAACGAACAAAATAGCACACGTCCCCGGCAACGGCGCCATTTGATTGATCATTTCTAGATGTGTATGGAAAATGTAAAATATATCACAACCAAAGAAATTTGTTAACCGCAATCAATTAACGGTGTCGATGTAAGTTCGTTAGCGAGTGCGGATCATCCACAGGGAAAGTGAGATTTGATCGTAATTGTTTTAGTCGAGTTGACAATTAAAGAAGAAAAGAAAAATTATTCAAGAGTTTTGAAATTTAGTTTCAAGAATTAAGAGAGAATAAAGATCAAGAATCAAGAATCAAGAATCGTCCAATTTGAATTAGTTATCAAGATTTGTAATGAGGCTCGTAGAAATCGACCGAATCAATAGTGAGGATGAAGACTTGTGATTACGTATTCTTATCCATTGATGATTTGTTGCTAGATCCATGATGATCAGCGAGAATTAGGGATCTATTGAAGAAACTATGGTTTCTTCATCATCATCCCTTGTCCTTTCATTGATTATCATTCAAGTGCTAGCCTCTAGAAAATTCAACCATCGATCGTTGATCTCTAATTAAAAGCGAAAACATTAAAGAAAGCATCTCGCTCGAAACTAGGTTGTCGATGATTCAATTTACTAGAGTTTTCAAAACACATAGGACTTAAGAATCGTTCAAGAATTTAATCATCGTCATCTATCAATTTTCTCGATTCCTCCACGAGTAGAGTTTTTACTCAAGCATCATAACAAAGAAAACAATCAAGAATTGAGATCTCATCATAATACTCAAATATAAAGAAAACCAAGATCAAGAGTTTTCACCTTTCATTATTCAACAATTTCATTACAATTTGCTCAAGACTACAAGAATTGAGAAGTGAACTCGATCGTCGAATTAGTTTCGCATCGTCTCCGTAAGTCGCGGATCGTCTTGGATCACTTGCTCGGTTGAAGATCGGCATCACTTCAAAAAGGCTTGATGGCTTCTTGCTTGATTTTGTACTCGGAGATCTTGAATTGGCTTTTGGAATTGGATTAGGGTTAGGGTTTTCATGCACAAGTTGTGTCACTCAAGTTGTGGGATTTTTGGCTCATTTTTCAACAACCTTAGAATGATGCCCTAGGGTCCCTTTATATAGCCTTCTCCTTTAGCTTCCCCAAGAAGCTTGAACTAGATTCCTTTAGAAGCTAAGCTAGGTTTAGCTTATTTTGCAAGCTTGGTAGTTGAGTAGAACCTTCTAGAATGAGTTAGTTATGTAGCTTACAAGAGAAGCTTGGTAGGTACAAGGCTTGCATGATAAGCTGGGCTGTTAGATGGAAGCTTCTGGAGATTTGAAGCGTCTTGAAGAAGTTTTGTAGCTGAGAAGAGAAGCCTGGAGAGATGTTCTGCCGATGACATGATGAAGTAGCCGCGGATCCGCCGCAAATAGGGCCCTTCGGCCGCGGATCCGCGGCCTTTTGGAGGTCTTGGTAAATAAAACTTCCAGTGCTGCTTTGTGTTGGATTTAGTGATGTTTCATGATGTCTGGAATCTTATAAATCTTTCTTGTTCACTTCCAGATCACAAGTCTTGGACTTGGCGCATTTTTATCAGCACTTTTAGCAGTTTCGGCTCTTTTACCTGGAATTTCCTGCACACATTCTCGAGACAAGTGTTGCGATATACAAAAGATCATGCGTGCAATAATAAACACTCAATTTTCCTCAAAATGCCTATTAAAATGTATAACACATGTTATTTGGTATTTTATAGATGAATTGCTAATATGTGCTATATTCATACTTAACACCTTTAAATGATTGCAAATAGTAGGGAAATTGATGTGTTAAAAATGCAATATTTTCGACTTATCAGGGTATAACCCAAGTTTCAGCAACAACGACTTCTTGGCCGACAAGATGCATCGAGCCCACTGCAGGTATCTGGCTGAATGTCGAGGGGTCAAACCAAGCATATACACTTATCCCCAAGGGCGTGAATCGCCTTGACATATGCATCGCCCCAAGATATCCAAAGCCATCGGTGGCTGTACAGGTATTGAGGCCATAGAAGGCTGAAGGCGGAATGCGACCCTCTGAAGTCCAATTGACCTCCTCTACGGCATAATTCATCTGAGGGGAGTCGGCGTAGTAAATTGCTGAAATTGGCTCTGAGGGTACTGCGCAAGAAAAACTATGCCGACCCTGGATGATTTGATTATACCACGACCCCCATAGATGAAGAGATTTCTGCTCCGGGTCGTGATCTTTAATGAGTGTAGAGACTTCCCAATCCACGGACGCGTCAGCGAAGGCGCTCTCTGAACGAACAAAAGGGAAGGAAGAATCGAAAGCCATGGTACCTGCACGAAAAAAGGCAAGGGTTAGTTGCCAACGCTATAGTCTGAATTCTGACATTTGGTACTTTAAAATTGTACCACTCTGCAATGCAGGAGAAAGGGACCAAGAGGGACCCACAAATTCAAAGTGACGGCTCATCATTGATGAGACAGTCACTCAGTAAGGATGGAATCCTAAAAGGATTCTCATTTAATGAGAAACTCATTGAGCCAAGGAGTTAAACTCTCTCGAGAGCAGTGCTCTACAAATAGAAATGACATCTGTCAAATTTAATCATGAAGCGAATAAAAATTCCCCAAAATTTCTAAGAGCCATGCTCTGTGAAAACAATGGAGTAATCCATCAGAATCATGAAAAAGCAAAGCTTTTTACAGAGTAAAAACTCCAAGATCTTTTAGATCTACAAAACGAACTCTAAGAGTTCTTCATAAAGATGAACAATGTTCTAATTAATAGGTTAAATAACCCTAAAAATTCATTTTAAGATCTACGATCTGAGAAGAGTAAGGCTCTGTTAATGGCTAATACCCTAGAACATGAAATGATTCCTTCAAAGATTTGATCTTTACCAAAAGTTTTGACAAGATTCTGACTCTAAAAGAGTTTCTTAAGGCAGAGAGCTTAGCTCAGAAGGGAGAATTAAATTCTCAGGAACAAGAAAAACAAGAAGATGAACAACAGTCATCTCAAGGGCCAAAGGCCCTACTTATAAGCGCTGGAAGACGATACAAATTCCAAGAAAATCCAACGGTGGAAAAGTTGCCACCGCTGCACTCATGTGTAAGCCACATGAGCGCAACGGTGGGGGGGGCATTTGTTTCCCCCAATAAAAGAGCCTTGCTCTTTTCAAAACTTGAACTAAGATAGTGCCTCACGTGCAAAGTACGAGAGCGCCAGCACCCAGACTTAAAATCTCTGAGGCAGTGCCAAGAGTTAAAAAAAACTCTGAGGCAGCGCCTCACGTGCAAAACATGAGAGCGCCAGCGCTCATAATTAAAAAAACTCTGACGTAGCGCCTCACGTGCAAAGCACGAGAGCGCCAGCGCTCAAAGTTAAAAAAACTCTGAGGCAGCACCAAGAGTTAAAAACTCTGAGGCAGCGCCTCACGTGTAAAGCATAAGAGCACCAGAACTAAAAGTTCTCTACCCTTGGATCAAAGATTCAACAAAGACGATAAATCATCAAATTACAGAATTAAATTCTATTAAGAAAATACTCCTCAAATCTTTCTAAATAAGAAAGATTGTGCTCTGTAAATCAGAGCACCGTTGGATCAAAAATCCAATGGTGATTAAAAATCACCAAGATACAGAATAAGTTCTGTATGGGAAAATATTTTCCCAATCTTATTAAAAAACAAGAAAAATGTTTTCTGTAAAACAGAAGTCCTTGAATTAAAGATCCGACGGTGGATAAATTCCCCAAATCAATTAAGAAATCTCCCAATAAGAGATTTCCTTAACTAAATCAACAGATCAGCCTTCACTATATAAAGGCCCCAAGACTTCATGTTTTAAAGAGAAGGACCCCCCCCCCCCTAAACTTCGATCTCAAAGAGAAGAGAGAAGAAAAGGAGAGAAAGCTTTAAGAAGAAGAATTTTCTTCAAGGTAAATAAAATAGAGATCAGAGCATCTCAAGGGTTTATCCGTCGTAAAAAGAACGTAGTTCTTTCCTCGGATCTGAGATCCATGAAACAAGTCTCCCCCAAATGAGAATCTAATTCTTACGGGAATGAATTTGTTGTTAGGGATCGAAAATCCAAGGAAGAACAGAGAATTAAACCCTTCAAAAAAAATAATACACAAGAAAAACCAGAGCCAAGTGCTACTCAATAAAAGAGTGCTTAGCACTCAATGGTTGGCGCTCAGCGCCAAGCGCCTCACGTGCCACTCACGCCGGTGCTGCTCAATAAAGAGTGCTTAACACTCAATGGTTGGCGCTCAGGGCCTCACGTGCCACTCACGTGGGCGCTGCTCAATAAAGAATGCTTAACACTCAATGGTTGGCGCTCAGCGCCAAGCGCCTCACGTGCCACTCACGTGGGCGCTGCTCAATAAAGAGTGCTTAGCACTCAATGGTTAGCGCTCAGCGCCAAGCGCCTCACGTGCTCCTCACGTGGGCGCTGCTCAATAAAAAAGCGTTTAGCACTCAATGGTTGGCGCCCAGCGCAAAGTGCTACACATAAACCTCATGTGGGCGCTAATTGACATAGAGTGCTCTACACTCATCACACAGAGCCCAGCGCCATAAAGAGTATTCAACACTCACAAAAAACAAAAGAAAAAGAAGTAAAGTGTGAGCGTATAAACCCACATAAATGCTTAGCATTGTATGCATAGAGAAAGGACTGTGTCCTAGCAAGTGTCTAACACTTTATTAAAAAAGAAATGACAAAGACTAAGTGGGCTGAGCCCAAGTTGGCTAAATTCCTAATCAACTGAGCCCATGTGCTCTTTCTTTTTCCAAACTGGTCTTAGTCCCAAACAAGACCACCAATCTCTTGACGAATATCTATTGGTTCAAGGGTACATCTCTGCATATCTCTGATACATGTTGTTGTAATTCTTCAACGTCTTCAGAAAGGTGGAGGGTCCCAATAACCAATAACTCTTGGTATACCCCCAAACCAACAAACCATAAACCCTTCGGACCGCAACGTCCTTAAAACTAAAGTGTGGACCACAACGTCCCTAAAAACTAAATTCTACGGACCGTAATGTCCTTAAACTAAATTCCATGACTGTAACGTCTTTAAACTAAATCCTTTGGACCGCAACATCCCTAAACTAAACTCTATGGATTATGACGTCCTTAAACTCCACAGACTATGATGTCCTTAAGCCCAATGGACCGTAACGTCCCTAAACTAAAACGATAGAGCCCAAACGCTCTTTCGTTGGATCTAAATGATCCTAAAATTATGTTAAGTGGATCTTAGTCTAAAACTTAGACTAACGTATCATTAACAAACATTTAAGTTGATCTTAATCTCAAACGAGATTAACGATCCTTAAATCAACCAAACCCAAATCTAAGAAAATATGGATTTGGACTAATCCACGCCCTACAGGCGACAACATAAATTAGTCTCCGTATACAATCCACGGGCAACCTAAAACAAAACAAACACACACGACACGAAGTGAACATCTGGAGAAGGAGAAAGTGGTTATCTCTACGCGGTAACGTAATTAACTGCAGGGGCTTGCGCATGCAAGGAAGAGCGTCTTGATCAGTCGAAAATATTGCATATTTTAACCGGCAATTTTCCTATCATCTGCATACATATAGAAGTGTACGGTATTCATAATTCACATATTAGCAAATCTATCACAGATTATCAGATTACATGTATTAGACCTTAAAACCGGCATTTCTAGGGAAATTGACTGCATTGCATGGCATCGCAATATTTCTATATGTCGCAACCCGTGTTTCGAAGTCTGTGCAGGAAAAGAAAAGGCTTGCTCGAACATTACACGGCTCAAAAGATACGTCAACTCACTAATTTCAAATCTGGTATCATTACAAAAGAGGAATTGCAAATCAACATATCAAAGGAAGCCCTAAACTACAGTACAAAGCATCAACAGAAACAACAAGGACCAAGACTCCTACATGGCCGTGGATCCGCGGCAGGAGCCTGCTTGCGCCGCGGATCCGCGGTGGGTCCGAAGAATAAGCTCCTCATTTTTGGTGCACAACTCCTATCTCTGGGTCCAGACTTCAAAAAGACATATCAACTTCCAGAAGACTCCAGAGGTTTCTGCCAGATCAGCAAACAAAGGTTTCCAAGCCTAATTAAACCTAGCTTAAACCCTAAGCTAGCTCCTAACAAACTACCTTCTAGAAGACTCAACAAACTTTTGGAGGGAACTACCATTTCAAACCTAAACCTAGGGTTTGGGAAGTCTATAAATAGAAGCCTAGACCTAGGGTGAATAATCATCATATATCATCATAGAGGGAGATAGATAGAATCAACCCATTTTATAGTTCATTTTCTTAGCCATTCTTTTTTCTTCATCTCCTTCCTCCACAAGTTTAGTGAGAGAACTTGTGTGAAACCCTAACCCTAATTCCAACTCCAAAAGTCAATATCCCGAGTACCCATTAAGCAAGAAGCCCTACAACCTTTACGAGCGAAGCCGATCTTCAACGGAGCAAGCGATCCGAGCCGATCCACGACTCACGAAGCCGAGCGACGCCCTATCAACAATCTAGATTCTTCTTCTTGTAGTTCTTGAAGCAAATGTAATCAAAATTGTTGAGATAAATAAAGGTGATATTCTTTTATCTTGTTTTCTTTAATTTCTGCATCATGATATCTTCACAATTCGTAAATCTTTTCTGTGTGGTGATGTGTGAATAAAACTCCGCTCGTCGAGGAGTCGAGACGGTCAATAGAATGATGATGTAACATAGCTTTAATCGATTCTTGAGTCCTACGAGTTTTGTAAACCCTAGCAAGTTCAAGAAACGACGACCCATTTTGTTTCGATGCTTTCTTGATTGACATCGTTCACAATTGGGGAGTTACGATTGTTTCTTGAATTTGGTAGAGGCTAGAAAAGGAATGATATCGACGAAAGAACAAGGGTTATAGGATGAAACCCTAGTTTCACGAGAAAGCCCCAACTCTCGTCGATTATCATCAATCTAGTATCAATCCTTCGAAGGACAAGAACACGAAATCGTTAGATTACATCACGTCTATCGATCCGATCGATTCCTACGAGCATCTTTTAGATTCTTGACTGTTGATTGGAAAAATATTATCGAAACCCAATTCTTGATTGTTTATCAGTTCTTGATTCTTGATTAAACATCGTGACACCTGAATCAATTGATAAATTCTTGAATCATGTTTTCTTTTCTTGTCAATTAAGTTTTCAATTCAAGCATATCATAAAAACGAATCGTGCAATCCCTGTGGACGATCCGCACTCACTACAAACTATATCCGACACCGTAGTTTGATTGCGGTCAAAAGATTTTTTGGTTGTGAAGTTCTTTATAAATTTTCTGAATACCGACACAAGAAATAGTTTCAATCAAATGGTGCCGCTTTAGGACCTTTTGAATTGATTCATACTACACAACGGAAAATCGATCAATCAAAATGGCGCCGTTGCCGGGGATCGCGCGCTAATAAGTTTACATTTTATAGTTTGAATTGAAAGAATTATTCCATTGTTATTTTGAGATCAAAATTCGTGCAAACCCTAAACAATTTGTCGTGTTTCATTGCAAGGAGATCTGGAGCTTGCAGGAAATTGATAAAAAATTTTGGAAAATACCAGAGAGCTGAGGGAGTCTACAGAGACTCTCTGAAGAAATTTGGTGGGGTGATCTCATCAAGAGACCGCGTTTCCGCGGTGGGAGTGCCCAAGTGCGGCGGTTCCGCGGCTGGGTAGAGGCTTCTCTCTGCCAAATTGCTTCAGGTGATTTCTTGCTCTCTCCCCTCTCCTCTTTTTAGCTCCAATTAACACTTTGCTGCAGGATTCTTTGCAAATAATCCAGCTCGCAAATTGCAAATTAAAATTGTGCGTGATTTTGTTTCTTGGTTGTTTTGCATTCTAAATACGGATACTAAGGGGCACGGCCAAATCCAAATTAGGTGGGGATTTCATTACCCTTCCTAGGCCCCGAAAACCACCAAACTTGCATCTGTATTGACCCACATTAACTAAAAGAAATCTAGAGATGACTCTAAGGACTGTCGCGCTCAATTAGGACAGAAGAGGGCCGTGGGTAATTCATTGCTTATCCGCGTTTTGTTGTGGTGCCTAAGGAGAGTGTGTCTAAGGCTAGTGGTTTTTAATTAGGCCCACTACTTACGTAGTGGAGTACGTTCCCACTTACCTGGCACTTATCCGGCCACAGGGGGACAAAGAGGCAGTGGAGGATTCTATCCTGCGACTTGTCTTTTGGCAGTTAGGAGCGGTCTAGAGCCGGACCTAGGTGACCACTAGATTCTAGGGTTTGTGTGCTGCATTTGTTTTGTCGCATCATTTTTTTCAAAAATCCGACCCTTTTTCAAAAGCAAACACCGCATTCATTTACCCCTAATTATAAGCCAACGCTGCCACTTATACTAACCCTTTTTAGTACAAGATAGGCTGGACACGGGATTCTAGTGCCCGTTTAGTCCGCGTACCCCTTATCGACTCCGAAGTCGATATTTTTCCATTTACCTTTTCTTTACCTACTACCACACCCACACCGATGGACCCGAATCCATCAAACTTCTTTAACCCTAATCTGCCGCCGTCCGTTGGTGCGCAGAATCCTCCCCACATTTCTCTCCAGGAAAGATGCTATCCACATAGAGGTCCTCTTTCGACCTGATTATCCACACCACCAGCCAATGGGGATAACTTTGAGATCAAGCCCCACTATATCAATCTTTTACCCAAATACCATGGACTCGAGACTGAGGACGCTTACGTTTTCATTACCAAATTTGAAAACGTATGCGCAATGATGGGTACGTCACAACTTTCAATGGATGCGATGCGTCTACGACTTCTTCCATTTACATTGTGCGATATAGCCGAAAAGTGGCTATATAACACTACCGCACATTCTATTACGAATTGGGAAGAATTCGTCGCTGCATTCCTTAAGAAATTTTACCCAATCCAAAAGACAGCTCGAATCCGTAGCGAACTGAACCAATTTGCCCAGCTCCCTGCCGAACCATTCTCTAAATGCTTTGAACGTTTCAAGGATCTATTGGTTCAATGTCCTCATCACGGCATCCCGAGATGGGAGCTTTGCCGAATCATATATGAGGGCAGTAACCCTAACACTAAACAGAGCCTTGAAAACATGTGTCAAGGTACTTTTATGACTAAGGATGATGGGGAAGTTTGGCGATACTTAGAAGAGTTCGCTGAAAAATCACTACAGTGGGAGAGTGGAACCCAACCATTGAATAGGGGTGGCATACACCAAATAGATGTGTCCATAGGTGTTCGAGCTGAAATGGCAGCAATGCAAAAGAAGCTCGACGCTATGGAACACAAATTTGCAGCAGCCTCCCTAAACCCAGTGTCACTCCCCAAAACTGTTTGTGGGTGCTGTTCTGATCCGTCACATTTAACGGAAGAATGTCCATTAAACTCTGCGTTTCAAGGTCACGAGGATTCTAATGCCGCATTTCAAAGACCTCGAAACGATCCATATTCTTCCACGTACAATCAGGGTTGGAGGAACCACCCGAATTTCGCTTGGAACCAAAATCAATCTCAAAACACGGTTCCAAACACGAATAATTTTCAAAGGGCTCTTCCTCCACCACAACAGCAACCCCTTCAACTCACTCAGCACCTCTACCAGTCACAAAATTTCCAAAACCAGGGCAACAATCCTGCACAGTCTAATCCTATGCAGTTGTCCTGTGCTGACGATTTCTCTCAATTCACTCAAACCATGAAATCACTTTTATCTAATTTCATGGAGGTTTCGACTGAGGTTAGATCTTCCGTCAGTGAGATAAAGAAAAACTCAGCGTCACAAGCTGAGAGTATCAGATCGATGGAAGCTGAAATCGCACGCCTCAAAGCCGAAATGAGTGCGAGAGAAAAAGGGAAACTTCCCTCTCAACCCCTTCAGAATCCTGGGCATTACAATGTAAATGCCATCACAACGTTGAGATCGGGAAGAGTGCTGAATAATAATGTCGGGGAAGATATTGATAATACTGAAAATCATATCAACACCCCGGCTGAGACCTTTCCACACACACACACTTCTCCTTCTGATCCTTCTTCTTCTACCATACCACCTTCTCATGAGCCTATTCTCCAGTTCCCTTTAGGCTCAACACCTTCACCCAACCCTTATAGTTCTCCACAGACGGTCCCCACACCTCTTTTGGGACCTCGTCTACCCCCCTTTCCTTCTCCTATGATGGACCCTGCGCTTATTGCGAAAGCTCCTTACCCGAACCAGTTAAGGGGTAACAGAACGAGTCCTCATATGGAGAAAATTATAGAAATGTTCAAACAGGTTAACATCAATATCCCTCTCCTAGATGCAATTCAACAAGTCCCCGCTTATGCGAAGATTCTTAAGGACTTTTGCACTAGGAAGAGGAAGACTCAAGTACCGAAGAAGGTCTTTATGTCTAATAATATCAGCACTGCTTTTATTCCCCAGCTACCAAAGAAACGAAAGGACCCAGGATGTCCTACAATATCGATTTCTATTGGGGGTAAAAACATAAATCGTGCTCTTTTAGACCTTGGCGCGAGTGTTAACCTGCTCCCTTATTCTGTCTATGAGCAACTAGGGATTGGAGTGCTGAAACCTGCTCATTGCACTCTCCAGATGGCAGACCGATCTATCACCAAACCAAGGGGTGAATTAGAGGATGTGTTAATAAAGGTCGGGGAATTTGTTTTCCCTGTAGACTTCATTGTACTCGACACACATCCGGTAGCAAACCCCCGGGGCCAAATTCCGGTGATTTTAGGTCGTCCTATCCTTGCCACTTCCAACGCTGTTATAAACTGTAGAAACGGTTCAATGAACTTATCATTTGGAAATATGACCATTGAACTAAATATCTACAAAGTTGGAAGTCAGCCATCAGAACCCTCTGCTCATATTTTAGATGTGTGCTCTGTCCATGAGATCGCTCCCGATAGCTGTGGAGCTGAGGAACTTTGCTTTACCGATCTCGATGACATTACCACATCTCTGTTTGACTTTGCACAAGATCTTAGTAAGGACACTTTACCTACACCTGAGTCCTGCACTTCTGACTTTTCTCCACCCGAGTCGGTATCTTTCACAGGCTCTGAGCTTCTTTGTAAATCCAAAAATCAATCTATGATACCTCCTTCTATCATTTCTCCGCCTGAATTAGATCTAAAAATTTTACCTTCTCACCTTAAATATGCATATCTAGGTAAGAAGGAGACTTTACCGGTTATAATATCCGCTTCTCTTGCATCAGAGCAAGAAAATGCACTTTTATCGGTATTGAGATCTAACAAAGAGGCGTTTGGTTGGAGTATGGCGGACATCAAAGGGATTAGTCCCTTGATAGTTGAACATCATATACACGTGATGGATGATGCCAGACCAACCCGAGAACCACAGAGACGGTTGAATCCCGTCATGAAGGAGGCGGTCATGAAAGAGATCGTCAAATGCTTAGATAGTGGTATTATATACCCCATCTCCGATAGCCTGTGGGTGAGTCCTATACATGTCGTTCCTAAGAAATCCGGCATCACTGTTATCACCAATGAGGCGAATGAGTTGATTCAGACACGCGCCCAAACTGGGTGGCGTGTATGCATCGATTATAGAAAACTTAACACTGCCACGAGGAAAGACCATTTTCCTCTACCATTCATTGATCAGATGCTGGAACGCTTAGCGGGACGACAGTACTATTGTTTTATGGACGGATACTCAGGCTATAATCAGGTCCCCATCGCCAAAAAGGATCAAGATAAAACCACTTTTACTTGTCCTTTTGGTACCTTTGCTTACAGTCGCATGCCCTTCGGGCTATGCAATGCTCCCGCTACCTTTCAGCGGTGTATGATGGGGATATTCTCTGATATGGTAGAGAATTTTTTGGAGATCTTTATGGACGACTTTTCGATTTTTGGAGATTCTTTTTCCGAATGCCTTGCGAATCTTGACGCTGTTCTTACTCGTTGCAAAGAGAAGAACTTGACTTTGAACTGGGGAAAATGCCATTTTATGGTCCAAGAAGGAATTGTTCTTGGACATGTCATTTCACAGAAAGGCATTGAGGTTGACAGAGCTAAAGTAGATGTCATTCAAAACCTCCCTCATCCCAAAAGCGTCAAAGATATTCACTCTTTCCTTGGCCATGCGGGCTTTTATAGGAGATTCATTAAGGACTTTAGCAAAATTGCTAGACCTTTAACTCTTCTCCTGGCCAAGGATACAACCTTCCACTTTGACTCGGATTGCGAGACAGCTTTCGACTCATTTAAACACTCACTCACTTCAGCCCCCGTTTTATCATCACCAAACTGAGACTACCCTTTTGAGCTGATGTGTGACGCATCTGATTTTGTAGTAGGTGCAGTCTTAGGACAGCACATCGAAAAGATGCCACACGTAATATACTATGCAAGTAAGACCCTGAATGATGCGCAAATCAATTATACAACCACAGAGAAAGAACTTTTAGCGGTTGTATTTGCATTAGAAAAATTCAGGCCTTACTTAATTGGCTCACCTATAGTTGTGTATACTGACCATTCCGCTTTAAAACATCTTCTGGCGAAGAAAGATGCAAAAGGTCGACTAATACGTTGGATCCTTCTGTTACAAGAATTCGATCTTGTTATCAAAGATAAGAAAGGATGTGAAAACGTAGTAGCTGACCACCTTTCACGCATCGTTTCTTCCCCTGTGACCCTGCCGATCAATGACTCGTTCCCTGACGAACAACTCTTGAGCGTATCCACTGAACCATGGTTCAGAGATATTGTGAACTATCATGCAACGGGACTGATACCCAGCGATTGGTCGAAACAGGACAAATACCGTTTCCTATCCCAAGTAAAACACTATTACTGGAACGAGCCCTATTTGTTTAAATATTGTCCTGATCAGATCATTCGCCGATGCGTCCCAAATGAAGAGTTCAAGAGTGTTCTTTCTTTTTGTCATGATCAGGCCTGTGGGGGTCACTTTGGTCCTAGAAAGACAGCGGAAAAGGTTTTGCAATGTGGATTTTATTGGCCGACCTTATTCAAGGACGCATTTGAACATTGCAAAACCTGTACACAATGTCAGTATACGGGTAGAATATCCCAGAGGAATGAAATGCCTCAGCAACCCATTCTGGTTGTTGAAATGTTCGATGTTTGGGGTATAGATTTTATGGGTCCTTTTCCCAACTCCTTTGGGAATCTGTACATATTGCTGGCGGTTGATTATGTCTCAAAATGGGTAGAAGCCATTCCATGTCGCACTAATGACAAGAAAGTTGTCATTAAGTTCTTAAAAGAGAATATCTTTTCGCGATTTGGACACCCACGCGCTATCATTAGCGATAATGGGACACACTTCTGCAACAGATCTTTCGAGACTCTGATACGGAAATACTCAATCAACCACCGACTTTCTACACCCTATCACCCCCAAACAAGCGGGCAGGCTGAAATCTCAAACAGACAAATCAAACTTATCCTGGAGAAAACTGTTGCTAAAAATAGAAAAGACTGGTCGACCAAATTGACGGATGCTCTTTGGGCATTCAGGACTGCATATAAGACCGACCTAGGAATGTCTCCATATAGGATAGTGTTTGGTAAAGCATGTCATTTACCTGTCGAGATAGAACATAAAGCATTGTGGGCTATAAAAGAAATAAATTTTGATCTAAACCTTGCTTGCAACTTTCGGAAGCTGCAACTTAACGAGCTAAGCGAACTCCGCGATGAAGCTTATGATAATGCTGTAATCACAAAGAGTAGGACTAAGGTTTTTCACAATAAAAACATTTTAAGGAAAACATTTTTACCTGGTCAACAAGTCCTTCTTTATGATTCACGATTACACCTTCACGCGGGTAAGCTCCGATCTCGATGGAAGGGACCTTTTATTGTGCGGTCTGTATACCCGCACGGGGCTGTAGAAGTTGAAAATGTTAAAAACGGCACTGTTTTCAAAGTAAATGGACATAGATTAAAACCGTATTTTTCCACTGACCCCACGGAGGAGCTCTTGTTCTTACAAGAGCCAGTTTATTTGGATTAAAATTCCTCCGTCTTACCTTCATATCCTGTATATCATTGCATCATCTTTTGAATGAAGGTGAGTGAAAAGATATGTTTGGGGGAAGTTCTTCACTTATATATTTTTTGCCCCCACTAATAATTCCTCCCAGACTTACAGGTTTTGTAGATATAGCTGTCGACAACAGTGAGGACACTGTTGAAAACAAGTTTGGAGGAGTTTTGTGCTTATTTTTGCATCATTTGCATATCATCTGCATAAGCACAAAACATTTCTTTTAAAAATCTATAAAAATTGAAAAAATTTCAAAACCCATAAAAATTTAAAAAATTTCAAATATAAAAATAATTTTAATATTTACACTTTTTTGTATATAAATAAGATAATGAAAGTTTAGATAGTGAAAAATTACATCCATGAGATTAGAAAAATTTAAGAAAACCAAGAAAATTAGAAGTTTTCTTATACGAACTAGTAATAAGTAGTTATGAGCCGTTGTCCCAAGTGTTAGTAAGATGAAAGACGTCACTAATCTGAGGATAAAAATAAGTCTGAAAAATAGTTTCTATTCTGGAAGCCAAACATTTTGAACATTGATACCCTGCTATTCGCACTTACACACGTCTTGAAACCTGGGATAGTAGAGGATACCTTGAAATGCTCTTGTCTTAAAGCCAAAAGTATGAAGGAAATAAAAAGAAAAAAAATGAATAAAAATATAAAGTGGTGAGAAAAATGGACACTGGTTTTGTTATCATCGAGGGCAATAAAAATGTATAGCAAGGGTGCTTCACCTAGTGCCCTAAGGCCAACTGGTCTGGGAGTCACTGCTATGCCTGAGGTGGTGCAAGACGAGGAAAATACACCAAATAAGCAAGCACAGGAGTAATCGGTCGGTTAGTACCTCAAGAAGTATTAACGGTCGCATGAAAGTGTGTGAGCAATCTCATCTAAATATTCATTAATTAAAAAGTACTGAGGCTGATGGGTAAGAGTATGATAGCTTGAATTGAATTCTCCGGGTGTAGGGATGTCCTTTACACACACGCAGGGTTATATGATCGATGTTTGGAAGAAAGATAGGAATGAAGAATAAGACGATGTTTTATTGAGGGAGGACGTGATTTCCGACATCTTTTCATGACCATTAAGATAGGGCTCACGACAATCGAAAAGCTAGCTTAGTTGGAAACCCTAATTTTCAAGGCTTTTCTTTTACAATTCTTTTCTTTAAATGTAATATTCATGATCTTTCTTTTATTATTGGATTTTGTGGGTGCAATCCGCTGAAAACCCTCAGGAGACAACACTCCTCCTACTAGGGACACCTAGAGGTTTAAAGGCTTGTTGCACGTGCTCAGTGCAATCGTGTTGCCTACGAAAGTGTGCTAGTTAGTTTTTCTCTTTCTTTATTTTCTACTTCTCTTTTTAATAAAACATTCGCTCGAGACGATCGAAATTAAGTTTGGGGGTATTTGATCAGTCGAAAATATTGCATATTTTAACCGGCAATTTCCCTATCATCTGCATACATATAGAAGTGTACGGTATTCATAATTCACATATTAGCAAATCTATCACAGATTATCAGATTACATGTATTAGACCTTAAAACCGGCATTTCTAGGGAAATTGACTGCATTGCATGGCATCGCAATATTTCTATATGTCGCAACCCGTGTTTCGAAGTCTGTGCAGGAAAAGGAAAAGCTTGCTCGAACATTACACCACTCAAAAGATACATCAACTCACTAATTTCAGATCTGGTATCATTACAAAAGAGGAATTGCAAATCAACATATCAAAGGAAGCCCTAAACTACAGTACAAAGCATCAACAGAAACAACAAGACCCAAGACTCCTACATGGCCGCGGATCCGCGGCAGGAGCCTGCTTGCGCCGCGGATCCGCGGTGGGTCCGAGGAATAAGCTCCTCATTTTTGGTGCACAACTCCTATCTCTGGGTCCAGACTTCAAAAAGACATATCAACTTCCAGAAGACTCCAGAGGTTTCTGTCAGATCAGCAAACAAGGGTTTCCAAGCCTAATTAAACCTAGCTTAAACCCTAAGCTAGCTCCTAACAAACTACGTTCTAGAAGACTCAACAAACTTTTGGAGGGAACTACCATTTCAAACCTAAACCTAGGGTTTGGGAAGTCTATAAATAGAAGCCTAGACCTAGGGTGAATAATCATCATATATCATCATAGAGGGAGATAGATAGAATCAACCCATTTTATAGTTCATTTTCTTAGCCATTCTTTTTTCTTCATCTCCTTCCTCCACAAGTTTAGTGAGAGAACTTGTGTGAAACCCTAACCCTAATTCCAACTCCAAAAGTCAATATCCCGAGTACCCATTAAGCAAGAAGCCCTACAACCTTTACGAGCGAAGCCGATCTTCAACGGAGCAAGCGATCCGAGCCGATCCACGACTCACGAAGCCGAGCGACGCCCTATCAACAATCTAGATTCTTCTTCTTGTAGTTCTTGAAGCAAATGTAATCAAAATTGTTGAGATAAATAAAGGTGATATTCTTTTATCTTGTTTTCTTTAATTTCTGCATCATGATATCTTCACAATTCGTAAATCTTTTCTGTGTGGTGATGTGTGAATAAAACTCCGCTCGTCGAGGAGTCGAGACGGTCAATAGAATGATGATGTAACATAGCTTTAATCGATTCTTGAGTCCTACGAGTTTTGTAAACCCTAGCAAGTTCAAGAAACGACGACCCATTTTGTTTCGATGCTTTCTTGATTGACATCGTTCACAATTGGGGAGTTACGATTGTTTCTTGAATTTGGTAGAGGCTAGAAAAGGAATGATATCGACGAAAGAACAAGGGTTATAGGATGAAACCCTAGTTTCACGAGAAAGACCCAACTCTCGTCGATTATCATCAATCTAGTATCAATCCTTCGAAGGACAAGAACACGAAATCGTTAGATTACATCACGTCTATCGATCCGATCGATTCCTACGAGCATCTTTTAGATTCTTGACTGTTGATTGGAAAAATATTATCGAAACCCAATTCTTGATTGTTTATCAGTTCTTGATTCTTGATTAAACATCGTGACACCTGAATCAATTGATAAATTCTTGAATCATGTTTTCTTTTCTTGTCAATTAAGTTTTCAATTCAAGCATATCATAAAAACGAATCGTGCAATCCCTGTGGACGATCCGCACTCACTACAAACTACATCCGACACCGTAGTTTGATTGCGGTCAAAATATTTTTTGGTTGTGAAGTTCTTTATAAATTTTCTGAATACCGACACAAGAAACAGTTTCAATCAAATAGTGCCGCTTTAGGACCTTTTGAATTGATTCATACTACACAACGGAAAATCGATCAATCACGTCTCCACAATCAAAAACTTCTCGCAAACGAGAGGGAATCTGACGAAATCTGCTACAGCGGCCACATCTGTCTAAACCTCTGATACATGGTGCCATAAATCAACTTGGTAATTTCTGAGAGGTGGACAAATAAAACCAAATAGTATCTGCCCCCAAAATTCAGGCCAGACGTCCCAACGTCCCGGTCGCGTCTTTCGGCGGTAAATACTTGATTTCTTTCAAATGAAACTTTCATTTCTTCTCCTTTTTTGTTCTTCAAGCTTGATCAATAATGTTTGCTCTTTTGTTGAGTTTTGATCTTGGATCTTGATTTCTTTGAAATGAAACTTTCATTCTAAAGATGAGTTATTTTATGTTTTAATGAGTTGTTTTTAGAGAGGAAGAAGATAGAGAAGATGAGAGAGATAAAAAAGAAACCCTCTTTTCGTTTGTGTCTCACTTGAGGAAGAAGATAGATCTCACCTCAAAAGTGAGAGTGGAGGCCCAAAACCCTGGATAGTGCAAATGAATCAAAATTATTATTATTTCCTCATATGTTTGGTTTTTATAGCCTTGCGTATTTGCATATTAGCCCTTGTGCTTTACAATTTTGGTTTTTTGCCCATTCTTTTACACATGTACACGATTTTTGCATCTTAGTCCTTGGGCCTTACAAAATTTAGACTTTGCCCATTCCTTTTACATTTCTTCATTACTAAATTACATGTCATATTAATTTATTATAATTTCCTTCTCCTCCATTGGCATGGGGCAAACCCCATGCTTGAGCTTGGGCCGAGCTTGGGCTCAAATGAGTTGGATTCGGGTTCGGGTTCGGGCCTACTTGATTTGGGTTCGGGCTCGGGCCTGCTTGATTTTGACTTTGGCAATGGGATGCCATTTTTTACCCTAATTGGGTTGTAACAATATCTGGAATTAGATTCCTTCCGCGCCCGTCTCTAAAATCAAATGTGTCACCATAGAAATAGCACAGGGTTTATCACTTCCTTCTCAACAGTTAGTGCCTCCACACGTTCGAAGGAATGCTCCTAAACATAAGATCTTCTCTATGACTTGTACGGAGGCTGAGGCCACCGGACGGGTTATCACTGGTATTATTCTAGTAGCATTCGTTCCAGCATTTGTACTTTTTGATTCGGGTGCATCTCATAGTTACATGCCATCTCAATTTGTGACAATCCGTTCCATTCCGGTTACTGCTCTCCATGCAAAATGGAATATTAAAACAGGAAGTGGCATGTTGGAATCAACTTTAGGATACGATGCCTCTTATGGTGATTTGTGGCAGGGAATTTTTTTGCTCATTTTATGGTAATTGAGATGCCAAGCTTCAACATGGTGTTGGGCATGGATTGATTGGGGAATTTTTATGCTATCCTTAACTGTCGTCAAAGGATAGTATTCGAAATTTCAAATCATCCGAAGTTTGTTTTTACCAGCGGTAGTCAAACTTTGGAATCAGTGACTTACCAGGCTAAGCCAAAAGCAGGGATATTGTCCACATTGTGAAATGTTTCTGTATATAGTATACGGACCAATGAAGAGATGCCTGTGCTTGTTAGAGACTTTGAGGATGTATTTTCAAAATTATCAGGTTTGCCACTATAGATTTGGTACCTGGCACTCAACAAATCTCCAACCTCCTGAGTTGGAATGGCTTAGAACCCAACTTAACCTATTGTTACAAAAAAGATTTATCAGACCGAGTGTCTCATCTTGGGGAGCCATAGTTCTGTTAGTAGAAAAGAAGGATGAGACACGTTGCATGTGCATTAATTATCGAGAATTCAATAAGGTCGTCATTAAAAATAAATATCCCCCGCCTCGTATTGATGACTTATTTGATCAACTGGGTGACTCCCGAATGTTTTCTAAGCTAGATCTTAAATCTGGATATCATTAAGTAAAGGTCAAGACTTCTGTCGTTCCGAAGGCAAGCACCAATGCAAAGTATGGCAACAAAAGTATAAAAATAATCATATTTAACAAGAATATTTGTATAATGCATTTCATGAACCTATGCTATCATAAATCGCTATACCACCCAACGAATTGCGAATTAGAACTATCGTTCCCAATTCGGGAACACTAGTGCTCCGGATCGGAAGAATCGCCGTTTCGATCGAACCCATTAAACACTTATGTTAAATGAGGCATATAATTGGGTTTGTGTTAGATTATATTTAAAAAATATGCATGTTTTGGCAAAGGAAATTGAATTATATGTATATTTTATAGATCAATACATACACAAACATACAAACGATCCATAAATACTTCACTTTCTAGAGACGTGTGTTGGTTGCTAGTAGTTGGAAAAGCAATGCATTACAAACAACAACACGCAAATCCACTTACTGCAATTGTAATCCGTTTTTTTGTTTGGTATAAATGCAGTTCTGACTCTCATTTTGTAAGCTAGATATTTGGCTGTGTTTATCGTTTGAAGACAATAACTACTTGTGCTGCTTATTTTGAGTTCCAACTGATATAATTGAAAAGGCATTTGATTGATTTGAACATTATTCCAACAAAAAAATTTCTAACTCAAGTTGTTTTTCAACTACAAGCCGCACTTAAAACAAAGCATCCATTTTTAGATTCGATTTAGTTGGAACTTCACGAGGCACCAACTGCATTCAATCAACCAACCTTTTATGTTATCTCAAATTCTCAATTCATGGATTACCTATGCTCTGTCGTACTTAGATTCTTGTATGTAATTTTTTTCCTCTTTCAACATTCTTCTCTGATTTGGTTTAGTTTTTGGACAATCATACATTTATATGAAGGTAGAGCAAACCTAAGGCAGTCTCCATGTGAAATATAATTAGTTCTGCTACTTGGCTACAGATCAACAAAAGAAAGCTGATGCATGAAGCTAAACAATTACCTTGCTGAACAACCCTTGAGTTTCCCAGACACTTCCTCAATTCGAGTAAAGACGGCCTTCCTCTCCCCATCAGCAGCGCTAATGAATTCTCTCACTAATTCTTCTTAACTGGGTACTATACCAGCCTACAACAAAATCAAGAAACCGACTATTGAGACAAAATCCAGCAGAGAAATTAAAGATATATGCAGGTTTAAACTCTGCATCCGCTACTAACTTCGGAAGTAAGCTGGCCTTTTGTATCACGGCTGGTGCCATCACTTTTAAGTCAAAAAGTCATTTGTATCTCGGCCACCATCATAGTCCTCACCGGCTTTATTGTCCTTTGGGAAAAACTTCGACGTAAGAAACCCATTAACTCCATGTCTGAAAATTCATGCATAGGGGTTGAATTTAACTTCGGTTCCAAATTAATTCTCTGACATCATTGACAATTCAGAAGTTATATGACAGAAGAACAATTTAACAGTTTTTATTGTGATGGTTTCTGAAATATAAAGTTTAAGTAACATATATAATACCGTGACAACGGTAACATGCAAGTGGTCTATAACCTTTTTTTATACTCACTTCGTTGCTAATATTGTCTTCAAGTTAACTGTACCTAACTTACCTAGTTTTTCCATCATATATGCCAGCAACATACAATACCAAGTCATGTCAGACTTTGGTTTTAAGGCGACTGACATAAGGTGGAAAGATTTGTCTCTTTCTTCTCCTGATAATGCATTTGTGTTTACCCGGTTTTTCTAAATAACATTAAAGGATTACATGCAGTACAGAGCTTCTGCTATGGAATGTCAAGTTGAGCACAAAAGGATGAATGACATCGATACATTTGATACTACTGTTGTAAAGCTTTGATAAAACCCTGCTTTCGCAGAAAGTGGTTATGAAGCTCTTTGCTTTATGCGCTTCTGAATAAAGAAAGCGGTCATGGAGCTCTTTGCTTTATGCGCATTCGCATAAAGAAAGCGGTCATGGACCTCTTTGCTTTATGTGCTTTCGCATAAAGTGTTAGTATAAAGCCTTTGTGCTGCTTTAGTGGCATGAAACCCCGCTTTGGCATGTTTTTATACGCTTGAAGCCCTGCTTAAACTCGCTTTTTAGCGGGTTACATTAGGATAAATCCCTGAATCTATTAAAATTTATAAAGTATCGTATTAAATGATAGAACAATTGAAACTCATTGCCGTCTCTAATTTATAACATTATCTTTTAGACTAATATTATGACATATATATTAATGTTGTCTTAATTATTCAATACTAATAATTTGTATGTGTCATATATGTCAAATTTCAATGACTTTATTTCTGTTTTTTATTCTTCATTAAAAACTATGATACAAGTCGTTTTAAGTGATAGGGTTAGTTTTTCTTATAACAAGTGATGGGGTTTGTTGCTGTAATGAACCTTGGTTGGATATTTTAATTTTCTTTATTGATTTTTCTTGAAGAACGGGAAAGCCATATTAGCAATCAATTTCAAAATTAAAAGACCCTTCATTTCGCACTGTAATAGTAAAATTGTCGATATTTCTACTACTGCATATCGACAATTTTAAGTTTATATTTTTGAAAAAAGCTAACAGTATTAAACATGGATAACCATAGGTAAATTCTTGTTAAGTTCCACCTTTGATTGAGATTTAAGTCTACATCCATGAAGCATATCTGAGTTACCCCAGAACATAGGCAGAAGAATTTAATTGCTTATATATATATATCAGCATTGTATCCGCGCTACGCGCGGGGATAACATGAATCAAGGAAAATGAGACGATGAAGTAGTTTTCAAGTAAAAATTTAAATTCTATTTAGTCTCTCATACTCTCAACTTATCTTGATTATACTCAATGATTAATAGATACTTAAGAGACTATAAGTTATATTTTTTATCTTAAATTAGAATTAAGAATGTGTTTCTTTGTTTCTCTGAATTGAAAAGACATGCAAGGCATTAATGGATGATAGCATAATAAGGTACATGATATCTTTTTAACCTAAACATATAAAATGTGAAAGCATAAAAATATTTTAAGGAAATGCACATTATTAGTCATCCATTTCATTGAAATAGACGTATAATATAAGCAAAAATTCATGTCATAAGTATTGATAAAGTACATCACCATATCAGTATTACATAAAACAACACTAAATAACAAACTGAAAAAAATTACAATCTCACAGCAGCCTAATATAATGGAATACTTGAAAAATGAATAAAGTGACCTTATATAGGAGAGTAAGAGTTCAAAAAGTAATAGCAAAATAAAATATTAATAAATATATCATTTTAGTTTGTTAATAAGGTGTTACTTTTTGAATTCTTACTCTTATCATAATTCACTCTGTATTTGAACGGTTTTCAATAAAGTAGATTTGACAAAATATAACTTAACTGATTTGATAGCATCGTAACTTAAGTAAATTAAACAAAAATATTTGAAAAAGATAATATTTGATGTTATTTAGTGGTGAAGAACACAACAAAAAATGAATGACGCCAATATTTCCGATTTCAATATTTTCTGCTGAGACTATTATCATTCAACAACAAACTAAAACCGGTTACGATATGAAAATTATATTTGGCAACAAAAGGAGATGTTGGTTTCTTACTTACAAAAACGAACCATTACAAAGTGATCATAGATTTCAACATCCTACCCAACAAATATGACACATACTTCTGAAACCTAAAAATTGAAGAAAAAAAACTTCGAAAACACAATCAGTTAAGAGATGGTAGCAATGTTTCCATTGGCATTAATTTCAAAGAATTTGTAGCACTCGTCCATCCATCGGCAAAACTGACCGCAAAATGCCCTCGGAAGTTGATCATTATCAATCTAGTAGCCATCACTTTTTGCCTTCGCAACCCTTCTATAGAGCTTATCCTTGCAGGGAGATCTCGGTTCCATCTTCAACATCATTCTCGTCCAACTTTTATTCGTAATCTGCAAAGCATCTCTTCTGCATCTGTCTATTCTCGGATTGCCCGATCTCGTGCACTCTTTAACTTCATGACCAGCGCATAAAAAATCGCCGCAAAAAACCTTGTTCAGAATTTTCATGGTGTGTGCCCGTGTATATGCATCAAAAAAAGTATGATCCCGACCACATATGCCGCTGCAAAGTGGCCACCAGTCATCGCTGCCTTGAGATGCTCTATACTCAAAGTCATCCTTTCTAAATTGTATATCTCTTCCTATAGGTGTAAAGAAAAACCCAACATCAATGAATTAGACAATATATATATATATATATATATATATATATATATATATATATATATATATATATTAAATCAAATTATTTACCAGTCCAAGAATAAAGTTAGCATCAAGATTGCCGCTATTTGCACAGTTTCGAAGCAAAATTAGACATGCATCTTTTTCCCACCAATACATCCTCAAGTATTCCTTAATCACCGAGATTGAACGCCCAACCATCTTATCTTTGGAGGCCCGATAAAAACTCTTACATCTAAAATGCATACAAAACGATATTAGATAATTTATATGTTGGTTCTGAAATTATAAAAAGTAATAAATGCTTATGTTGTACGTAGGTTTTTAATATCATCGAGATGAGCCGAGAACTTGGAGACAACTTGCATGGCTATTTCGATGAGCATATCTTGTGGGAGAGAGGTCACAGTCGACGTCTTACTTTTTTATGGCCTTTCTTCATTACCAATGGACTAAGCTTAAGCTTCATCATGGACAACTTGAGTACTTGAAATAGTCAGGCACAAGTGTCTGTGAAAAAATGCAAGATCATGGTTTATATATAGAAAAAATGCATGATCATGGTTATATATATATATATATATATATATATATATATATATATATATATATATATATATATATATATATATAAGAGTCACCAAGTCAGTTTGAAATTTAAAATTAGACAGTAGCGAATGCAATTATGGTGAATTGGAAATGTATAGCTGCATGTGGTCTCATCATGCATTTTTCTTCATTTTGATGTCATATCATATATAAATATGCATGAAGGAAAAACACATGATTGGATGGATGAAATATATGCATTTATAGCTCATATCATAATTGCACTATGTATATGAAAAATTCTCAATAAAACATATTCTGACAAAATATAATTTGACTGGTTTGATAGCATTGTAAGTTGAGTAAATTAAATAAAAGTATTTGGAAAAGACATAACTTTATGTTGTTTGGTGACAGAAAAGACAACAAGTGTTTCAGCCGCGAAAAAGGGAATGCAATTAGAGTGAACTGGAAATGCTGGCTTTATGTGTCCCATCATGCATTTTTCTTCATTTTGATGTCGTGTCATATATATATATATATATATATATATATATATATATATATATATATATATGGATGCAAAAAAATGCATGATTGGACGGATGAAATATATGTATTTATAGATCATATCATAATTGCACTATACATGCGAAAGATTATCAATAAAGTATATTCTGGTAAATTTATAATTTGACTGATTTGATAGCATCATAACTTGAGTAAATCAAATAAAAATATTTAGAAAAGATAATACTTGATGTTGTCTAATAGTAGAGAAGACAATCAAATGCGTTTCAACCGCAAAAATAGGGAATGCAATTACGGTGAATTAGAAATGCTGGATTCATCTATCCCATCATTCATTTTTCTTCATATATCTATATATGATATTGTGCAAACAATTATCTGTCCAATCAGCGTTAAACTTTCTATTCAGTATATAACTTAATATTTAGAATAAATGAATATATATTGTTTGGCTTATTGATTTTTATTTTCTTTTAGACTTATTATTTTTAATTTCTTATTAACAACAAATATTATATAGCAAGTAAGGTATCATAAGTATAATGATTGTAAGGATTTATAAAATATTCATATAACTAAAGTTTACATAATTGTATAAAAATAACCTATAATTGACATGATAAAAAATGAAAGATAAATATCACTTAAACTCTGCGATGATATTACATCTTGATTTTAGAATTTCATTATACATAGCAAAATACTTTTACATCAAGGATAATCTCTATGCATTAAAGAAGCGACAATTATTGCATGCTTGAACACTTCATAAAACGGAGTGATAAATGTGCAATGATGGTCATTCTTACGAACATCACTTTCACGATATATTCGGACCGGACATGTTCCTTGATAGCAATAAAACATGCAGAAGACATTAAGATCCGATAGCAAAGAAACATAACTATGATTTTCAGACAACTGATAGCATATCCCACCTAAACTAAATCCAACTGGATGGTGTCTGATGGAGGCTGAGATCTCCTTCAGATGTTGCCTTCCGTTGATCTGCTGATGGCGGTGATGGGTGGCTGAGATTTGATCTGGAGGCTGTCGCTCCTGAAGCGTGTGGATCTCAATGGGTTGAGGTTGTGGTTGCCAAGTTACCTGCAAGGAAGTCCCGGGTGGTTGTACCACCGAGGACCCTCCGACGATCAAGTTAGAGATGAAATCCGAGCAGAGTAACGGCTTACTAGAGTAAAAATGGCTTACCTCAACCGTCTGAAGAGGCGGTTTATATAGCGGTGGCAACAGGCGAGGCAGGCGTGAGAATCACGCCGGCCGTTACACTCCCAATGTCATGCCCGCGTGATGAGCAGGACCTCCCATTAATGGCGAGACAGGCTCATTAATGGGGGATCGCGGTGGCATGGAACATGGGATGTGGCCGGCGGAGATCTCGTGCATGGCGAGATTCGCGGGATGGCGGTTACGCCTGCAAGCGGTGTTGTTGGTCGGTCGATGAGACTGAGGAAGATGACCTCGGCGGGAGAGCTCGCGGAGGAGCAGGAGAGCCGAGGTATCTTGGTTCTGCTCGAGCCCGGAGGCGAGCTGAGAGGGCCGAGGAAGCTCGGGCCAGTGATAGCTCGGATACGAGCTGTGGGGCCGAGGAGGCCAATTGTGCTGGGGGCTCGGAGATGAGACAGCGTTTGCTTGTAGGACGGGCATAGGGGTGGTCTGATCGGCCACTGTAAGTCCTTTCTTGCATGCTCTGGGATACGTCATCTGCCACGTGTCCTGATCTGGGAGACCACCGATATCGAGCATCATCATTAGCCCCCCACTCTCGTCCCGACCAGCTGATGGGTCGGTTTGAGAGTGGTTTGCCGGCTCACCCGAGGTGAGCTCCTTTCCGAAGATATCGTCAGGCGTGTCTCTGGGCAATTGGTTGTTTTTTCTGGATGAGGCCATCGAATCAAGGCGAGATCTTTTTCATTAGAGAGGGTGCGCCGGATCGTGTGCTCTTTGGTGAAGCGACGGGCCACGTGTCGGGCGCCGGTTGGCTGATGTGATGTGCCGTAGGCTTCTGGCATCCGATGGGACGCTGCCAATGTGCTTGCGACAGGTGGAGAGATCGTGGCCGTTGAGTGTAGCGAACCATTTTGGCGGGATTCGACCATCGCCGTTGGATGAGGACGTTGGCTGCATAAATCGAGGGGAGGCTTGATTTGGGGTCTCTCTCTCTTCATATTTTCTCATTTTGAGTCTTATTAGCTCGGCGCTCTCTCCTTTAGGTCGGATCTCAGCGTTTTCTCTTCTCAAGGATCTCTTCCCATCAGGTTAGATGTCTTGTTTTGAGGAGTTTGTAGATGTCATAGGGGTTGATACGAGGGATTCTTCCCCTGGGTTGGAGCCCCCTCGGCAAGTTGGGGTCAGATCCCCTCCCCGAGGGCGCGTGTCTGGGGCGGTTCCGGGAGCGGTGGCGGCGGACGCGCCCGGTGCGTCGTCCTCAGTAAGATATGAGGACGAGCTTGCCACCGCTCGGGCTCGTTTCCATATTCCCTCCGGCTACACGCTGCGATTGGCCGAGGAAGGAGAGAGGGCAGATCAGGTGAGGGGTAGAGAGATCGCTGTGTACCTGGAAGCCCTCTGGGCCGGAATGCAACTGCCTTTCTCTCTCGAGGTTATAGTCGCGTTAAACTATTTTGGGTTAGCCAAAGGCCAGCTGGTGCCGAACTCCTGGAGAATTCTCCTTGGGTTCCTGGTCCGGCTGAAGTTGCAGACGATCCCCTTTAGTCTGTCCATCCTCGCTTCCTCCCTTATTTATAAAAGTGACCCCAGAACTCATGCAGGCGACCCGAGGTGGGTTTACCTCTCCTTTAGGAAATAGCGGGGGAGTGTAGCCGGGTCAGGGGTTGTCGTCTTGACTTCTTCCATTCACAATTGGAAGAAGAAGTTTTTCTTCGTCTGGCCGCCAGAGGGTGAGGACTGGCCCATACCCGTCCAGTGGTCTAGGGATAAGTGCTGGCAGGGAAATCCGTCCAATGACCCCGACACGGCGAGAGTGGCAGCATGGGAGCCTATTCCTCGGGCCGATGTGCTACTTTCTGAGCGGGCCCTCAGTTGGGCCGGTCTCAGCCCCGCCAAGTTCGTCGGTAAGCTAGGAGCTGGTATTTGTTTTTACTTTGCTTGTGTCGCTTATTCCACTATATCTTGCCTTGTGCAGAAACCATGGACGAGGGCCTCCTCCGAGCAGCTATGCGCAAGCCGAAGAAAGGGTCGAAGGCTGGAGGGGCCAGCTCTTCCCGTCAGACGTCAGTCCCGGCTTCACCAGCAGCCGTCCCGCCCTAACGCTCGAGTGCGGATCGTACCCCGGGGCCCAGCCAGGTACCGAGCAGAAAGAGGGATCGGGGAGAGGACGCTCGAGCTTTGGAGGTGGAGACGAGCTCTCCGCCGTCGTCTCTTAAGAGGTTCCCCTGAACAGTTCCGCGGTCCCTGGCCTCTACGATCTTGGTGGACGAAGGGGAGCTCCGCTTTGAGGTGCCCTCAGGGCTTTCCGTCGCTGACAACTTGCTGCACGACATGGAGAAGTTGGGGGGACGCTGAAGGCTCAACAGACGTCCATCGCCCAAGAGGCCCTGCAGGTTAGCGCTCGTACATCGTCTCATTGTTTGCGAGACTTGGTGCCCCTTTTTCTTTCCGACCCCCCTCCGATTTCTTCATGTCCTCCAGCACGTCGCTATCGTTGCCCGGATGGAGGTGGACGATATAGCCCCGGCAATGCGATCCGCGGGCGAGCTCTCCTCGCTGGGATAAAGTTCGAAGCGGGAGCTGGAGGCGGCGATGGCGAGGGTCGCTGCCCTTGAGGACGAGGTGGCTGCCGGGAGGCAGGAGGCGGTGGCCGTGAAGCAGGAGGCGGCAGAAGCGAAGCAGGAGGTGGCGGCCTCGAAGCAAGAGGTGGCCCGATTTCTCGAGGCCGTCGAGGCCAAGCTTCAGGGTTCCGAGGTGCTCGTCGGCACTATGAAGAAGTCAGTGAGTGCCCTCCGAAAGGAGTTGGGGGTTGCGGTAGAGGCGGCGAAGAGAGCCAACCTTAGGGCGGCGCAGGCGGTGGAGAACTTCCAGAAGTCGGAGCAGTTCTACACCGTCCTAGCCTTGGCCACTACCCTCATCTGGCATGAGGCTCTCGACGCCGTCAAGGCCCGGGTGCCGGAGTTTGCTGATGAAGAGCTTCGAGCGGAATATCCCCGCGGGGATGATAAGCAGGGGGATGCCCCGGGGAGCCCTACTGGGGAAGGGACTCTCGGCGAGGGTAACGCCGAGGCTCATGCGAAAGACGCATCCCAAGTCGTGGTGGACGTCGAGCTCATCGGTATCGCGCCCGGCCCCAGGGCCTGAAGCCCCTCGTCTTCTCTTTGTCTTTTCTTTTGTTGCGTCGGGTATTTTGTAGGCCTTCGGGCATTTTTGTAAGGCTGGGGAGCCCACAGTACCCTTGTAAAGACTTTTGGCTTTTTGAATAAAGACTTTTCATTTTTGCAGTATTCTTTGTGCTTGCACTTCCTTTTGTTGGTAGACACTTGTATCTGCACGGTACTGCTTTTATGGTCGGCATGTTCCTTATCTAGCGATTAGCTGTCAACATGACTCTGATCATTTACCGAGTGCGCAAGGATCGACGGGAAGACGGTATCTCTCCATGGCCCCGAACTCGACGTGGAGATCGCTAAGACGTTGATAAAACGGTTGCCTCTTAATGAGTTCATGTTCCTTAGTTGTTGGAGGGGCCGTGAGTGGCTTATTAAGGATGGTGACGAGCAGGGTAGCTGCTCGGTGCCTCTTCGCGCTCGGTTGCCTCTTGTGAAGGCTTTGATCCTTAGCGCGGGAGGGGCCGTGAGTGGCCTACTAAGGATGGTGCCGAGAAGGGTAGCTGCTCGGTGCCTCTTGGCGAGGGCTTTGATCTTTAGCGCGGGAGGGGCCGTGAGTGGCCTACTAAGGATGGTGTCGAGCAGGGTAGCTGCTTGGTGCCTCTTGGCAAGGGCTTTGATCCTTAGCGCGGGAGGGGCCGTGAGTAGCCTGCTAAGGATGGTGCCGAGCAGGGTAGCTGCTCGGTGCCTCTTGGTGAGGGCTTTGATCATTAGCACGGGAGGGGCCGTGAGTAGCCTGCTAAGGATGGCCGAGCAGGGTAGCTGCTCTGTGCCTCTTGGCGAGGGCTTTGATCCTTGGCTTGTTGGGGTAGGGAGCTACTAGCCAGGGATAACCGAGCAAGGGCGGGCCCGGTTGCTTCTTGCGAGGGCTTTGATCCTTAAGGACGGGCCGGGAAGGGTTGCTACCCGGTGCCTCTTGGTGAGGAATTTGATATGTGGTTTGGTAGGGAGCTACCATCCAGGGATAAACGAACAAGGGCTGGTCCGGTTGCCTCTGTGAGGACTTTGATCCCTGGTTTGTTGGGGGGGAGCTACCAGTCAGGGATAACCGAACAAGGGCGGGTTCGGTTGCCTCTTGCGAGGGCTTTTCATCCTTAGTGCGGGAGGGGACGTTATTAGCCTACTAAGGATGGCCGAGCAGGGTTATTGTCCGTTGCTTCTTGGCAAGGGCTTTTTGTCCTTAAGGATGGTCGAGCAGGGTTGCTGCCCGGTGCCTCTTGGCGAGGGCTTTGATCCCTGGCGTTGTAGGGTAGGAAAGCTACCAGCCAGGGATAGCCGAGAAGGGTAGCTGCTCGGCTGCCTCTTGGTGAGGGCTTTAATCCCTGGCGTTGTGGGGGTAGGGAAGCTACCAGCCAGGGATAGTCGAGCAGGGTAGCTGCTCGACTGCCTCTTGGTGAGGGCTTTGATCCCTGGCATTGTGGGGTAGGGAAGCTACCGGCCAGGGATAGCCGAGTAGGGTAGCTGCTCGGCTGCCTCTTGGTGAGGGATTTGATCCCTGGCGTTGTGGGGTAGAGAAGCTACCGGCCAGGGATAGCCGAGCAGGGTAGCTGCTCGGCTGCCTCTTGGTGAGGGCTTTGATCCCTGGTTCGTTGAGGTAGGGAATCTACCAGCCAGGGATAGCCGAGCAGGGTATCTGCTTGGCTGACTCTTGGTGAGGGCTTTGATCCCTGGCGTTGTAGGGTAGGGAAGCTACCAGCCAGGGATAGCCGAGCAGGGTAGCTGCCCGGTGCCTCTTGGCAAGGGCTTTAATCCCTGGTTCGTTGAGGTAGGGAAGCTACCGGTCAGGGATAGCCGAGCAGGGTAGCTGCTTGGCTGCCTCTTGGTGAGGGCTTTGATCCCTGGCATTGTGGGGTAGGGAAGCTACCATCCAGGGATAGCCGAGCAGGGTAGCTGCTCGGCTGCCTCTTAGTGAGGGCTTTGATCCCTGGTTCGTTGAGGTAGGGAATCTACCAGCCAGGGATAGCCGAGCAGGGTATCTGCTCGGCTGACTCTTGATGAGGGCTTTGATCCCTGGCGTTGTAGGGTAGGGAAGCTACCAGCCAGGGATAGCCGAGCAGGGTAGCTGCCCGGTGCCTCTTGGCAAGGGCTTTAATCCCTGGTTCGTTGAGGTAGGGAATCTACCGGCCAGGAATAGCCGAGCAGGGTAGCTGCTCGGCTGCCTCTTGGTGAGGGCTTTGATCCCTGGCGTAGTGGGGTAGGGAAGATACTAGCCAGGGATAGCCGAGCAGGGTAGCCGCTCGGCTGCCTCTTGGTGAGAGCTTTGGGAAGATGGACCGTCGCGAGTGACACGTGTCATGAACACGTGGTGGAGGTGAAGCGCCAGAGCCGCGTCGTTTCGATTTCACATCGAGCGGCGCGATGTCTGCCGCGTGGCGGCACAGTCGCGGGCGACCGTTGAACTCCGGGGGCATTGTGGGCTATAAAATGGAGAGATTGTTGATGCTCCTTTCCTCACACCCAAAACGCAAAGATGCAGGACTTCCCCTTCACCATTGAAAACATCATAAACTTTGAGGATGTCTACCTCTATGACCTATACCGCACCGAGGACACGGTGCAGTTGTTTATAGGCAGGATCGAGGACCACTTCGGCCGACTGCTCCCCCAGCGTTCCTCGCTCCTCCAGCTGCTGATGTACTCCATCTGGAGAGCGTCGCCGGGGTTCTACAACCCCTTATCCGAGCAGCTGAGGGATGAGGCCATTGGCAAGCTGAGGTCTCTGAGGTGTTTCGGCCTGATCTCTACGAGCTGGCTAAATCGCTCGGAAGCGCTCTTCCTTGAGTGCTATCAATTGAGGCTCGAGCCGACGCTCGCGGGGGGAGGGGGGATCGAAGGCAGATGCTGGATGCTGCGAGGGCTCGGCTGACGGAAATATCGTCAGAGTACCAAGAGCAGTGTTCTCTGCACCCTGTTTCCCCGCTATTGTAATTTTATTTTCTTTTTTTTATGTACGGCTGAGGAGCCTATAGTACCTCTTGAACGAATAAAATTCTTTTTCTTTTCTGCAATGCTCTATTGATCCCTTTATTATATAAACCAAAGATCTCAAGAAAGATTTACATTGCTCTGAAAAGAAAATACATGCTAGTAGATGTTCTTATTTGTGCAGCTCGAGCCCCCTGATGTCAGTTGGCGTCTATGCCGTGCATAGGGTACCGAGCCTCATGGGTACCAGGAGTATCTTCCGCTGACACTACCATGATCTGGCCGATAGTCAGCTCGGCGGGAGGAGGACGCTGCTCGTGCTCGCGGTCGGCTTGCCGCTTGTCCCTCAGGTACGCTACGATGTGTCCCGAGCGGATGAGCTCTTCAATATAGTCTCGGAGTTGTTTGCAGCTCTCCGTGGAGTGGCCCAGCGACCTATGAAAGCCGTAGTAGGGGCCCCGGGGTCGTTTTGAGGCTATTCGCGGGACCGGGGGAAGCTTGAAGAACCCCTCGCCCTTGGCCTCCTCCAGTAGCACCACCTAGGAGAGGTTAAGCGGGGTGTACTCCTGGAACTTTGGGAGATAGGGCCTTTTCCGCTTAGGCCCCATTCTCTCTTCTCGTGCCCTCTTCTTTTGGTCGGTTTGCTCTGCCCAGGGGAGATTAGCATTCACCTCGGATTCGAGCTGGACCTCGCGCTCGGTCCAGGCCTTACCTCGGCCATGGTTTTAGGTTGCGCTAATGCAAAGGAGCGTAACCACTCCTTGTGCCTAAGACCTAACCTCAGAGCCATGATAAAATATAGGTTCGATCAAGATTTGTTTTTCCGACCGTCTCATCCCAGTGCTCTGGGACCTCGAGAAGGGCGTTGTAGAAGCGGGTGACGTATGCTTTGAACGTCTCCTTGTCTCCTCTCTTAATCATGAAGAGATGGTCGACTGTGCGCTTCTGCCGCCTGTTTCCGACGAAGTGGCTGAGGAATTGTGTGGCCAGCTCGTCGAAGGTTGATATCGAGCGCGGCTCGAGTCCTCGGAACCAGTCTTGCCCAGAGCGGATGAGAGTAGCCAGGAAAGCTCGGCACTGGGCGGCATCGGAGTGGTCTTGGAAGCTCATTCCTGCGGTGAATGCATCCAAGTGGTCCTTCGGGTCAGATTTTCCATCAAGAGGGAGACTTTTGGAAGCTTGTTGTGGGAGGAGACATGGACGTTGAGCAGCTCCTCGGTGAACGGTTTTGTGAGCGAGTCGGCGGCATACTTAGCCCCTTCGCTCGAATGGTGACCTTCCCGGTGCAGACTCTCGATCTTCTTCTCGAGGGCGTCGAGTCGGCCATGGTACCCCGACGACTCGGCGCATTCTGATCCCAGGCCTCTGCTGTTGGAGGCCTACGTCCAGCCGCGGCTCCGGTTCCTCTCAATGAGGTTCCTTAGATCCCCCGATGAGGTATTCCTCGAGCCGCCGTGGTGAGTCTCGTCCGCGTGACCCCGTCGAGGGAGGGGTGTCGGTCAGGCCTGGTAATAGGCGAGTTGACAGACATCTCCTCAGGAGGGACAGGTGCGCAGAGGATCTCGGGACGCGGCGCTCTGGCGGTGGACCTCGGCGTTGAACTGCGAGGCGCCCAGCGGGCCTCAGAACGTATTGGCCCGGGAGATCTGCGGCCGTGGGAGGTAGTGACTTAGTGGTCGGCAGTGCCGACGCAGACGAAGTCTTCTCTCCCCTGTAGGGGTCCTGGTCCCGAGGTGGGGGAGCGGCAACTTGGTGATCTTGCCCTGCCGTCTGGACGCGGACGGGCGCTTCCACGATGGACGCGAGTCAGTCTATCCGGCCGGAGAGGGCGTTGATGGCATTCGGTGGAGGAGGTTCGCTCGCGCCTCCGTTGAGGGGGAGGCGACGGCTGGAGCTTGGATCATCGCGGTGGTCTCTCGCCATTAGGTTGAGATATGAAGGCGAACTTTTGTTTTTGTGGAATCAAGTGATTCCCACAGATGGCGCCAGCTGATGGAGGCTGAGATCTCCTTCAGATGTTGCCTTCCGTTGATCTACCGATGGCGGCGATGGGTGGTTGAGATTTGATCTGGAGGCCGTCGCTCCTGAAGCGTGTGGATTTCAATGGGTTGAGGTTGTGGTTGCCAAGTTACTTTCAAAGAAGTCCCGGGGTGGTTCTACCACCGAGGACCCTCCGACGATCAATTTAGAGAGGAAATCCGAGCAGAGTAACGTCTTAGAAGAGTAAAAATGGCTTACCCCAACCGTATGAAGAGGGGGTTTATATAGCGGTGGCAGCAGGTGAGGTGGGCATGAGAATCACGCCGGCCGTTACGCTCCCAACGTCACGCCCGCGTGATGAGCAGGACCTCTCATTATTGGCGAGACAGGCTCATTAATGGGGGATCGCGGTGGCGTGGAACGTGGGATGTGGCCGGCGGAGATCTCGCACATGGCGAGATTCGCGGGATGGCGGTTACGCCTGTAAGCGGTGCTGTTGGTCGGTCGATGAGACCGAGGAAGATGACCACAGCAGGAGAGCTCGCGGAGGAGCGGGAGAGCCGAGGTATCTTGGTTCTGCTCGAGCCCGGAGGCGAGCTGAGAGGACCGAGGAAGCTCGGGCCAGTGATAGCTCGGAGATGAGCTGTAGGGCCGAGGAGGCTAATTGTGCTGGGGGCTCGGAGGTGAGCCGGCGTTTGCTTGTAGGACGGGCACATGGGTGGTCTGGTCGGCCACTGTAAGTCCTTTCTTGCATGCTCTGGGACATGTCATCTGCCACGTGTACTGATCTGGGAGACCACCGATATCGAGCATCATCAGTGTCCATTGGTTATGAAATCATGAAACATAAAGCATAATATACTAAACTTGACAATATCAACTCTAGCTGTCCATTTAGCAGTATATTCTTTTGTAATGCACAATTCCAATTGCATTCTGAGTACATCATTATACCCATCCTGAAATTAAAAATTTGAAGTTATATATAGTTAAGATTTTTTTTGTTATTAAATTTTTTTCTTTCTAATAGAAATTTTAATAGAATAAAGTTGAGCTTAACATATTTCATGATTTTTATAAAAATAGTATTAGAAAATTATAGAATAATACAGAAATTATTAATTATACTCTACCGTTATACAATTCTATATATGGAAGAGAACTTACATTTCCGGTTGATGGAGATGACATTGCAGGGAGCCAAATGGTTAGATCCATTCAATGCAATACTAATCGTTTATCTGAATCCATATCATTGTATTAATATTCCATTAAACTAATTTTAGATACTGCTATGTAGTTGAAATCATATATATATATATATATATATATATTGTATTGATTTATTATTGTTCTTCGTTTCAGCAAGTATACCTAACTAAGTATATATTGTTACCTCAAAGAAATAAAATGAGTTGTATAGGCAAATAATAAAAAAAAATCAAAATGGATATTACTTCGAAGAAATTAAATGAATGATATAAACAAATAACACAAAGTACCATACATGAATTTAAATAAAAACATTTAAATAAACATAATGTTTTTATAATATCAAAATTGAACTCTAAAAGAAAAAAAACTATGCATCAAAAGTCAGTGAGATGTTTTTTCATGAAACTTAAGAGAATTTTAAACTCTTCATTTCAAACTCTAGCATAGAGACATAATCAACTAAGAAGGCAGTCGAGTAAAAAATAAAGAAAAAATTTAAATTTTATTCAAGTATAATAAAAATTGACTTACAATAATATTCGTTAAGTTGTTGAACTTTGCAGTGGCAATAACTAAAATTACCTCCCATATATATAGATAGAAGTATAACTATACCACAGAAAGAGTTGGTTGTATTTGTTAATAGGAATCTTTGAAAAAGTAGAGTTATTTTTAAATGACTTTCTAGGTAACTCATAAAAGTTACATCAACTTATAATATTACGATACCCAGTTTATAATTTATATGAACTCTCTAACATGTAATACTTTTATCTTATATCTTATAAATCGAAAAATCAAGTATGGATAGTCCCGACAACTTTTTATCCAACACGTATGTGTTTTCTCTATGCATTAGTTGTTTTTACTCTACTTATGATAACATCTCTATGTTGAGGACGGTTTTCAATAAAATATAAATAGGCGTCAAGAATTAATGCATTCTCCGTTAAAAAGCGAAAAGAAAACAGAAATATGCTCTAGTCTAAACGACTATTTTCAATGTCATATCATGTATAATAGGCATAAAGAAAAAATGCATGACTAGACGGATGAAGTATATGTATTCAACTCATATCATTAATACACTCTGTATATAAACGGTTTTCAATAAAATATATTTTGACAAATGTATGATTTGACTGATTTGATAGTATCGTAATTTGAGTAAATTAAATAAAAATATTTAGAAAAGATAATCCTTGATATTGCCTGGTGATAAAGAAGAGAGCCAAACGTGCTTCAACCGTGAAAGCAGAGAATGTGATTATGGTGAATTGGAAATGCATAGCTTTATCTGTCCCATCATGCATTTTTTTTCATATTTCTATTTATGATATTATACAAACAATTATCTGTCCAATTATGCATTATCTATCCAATCGTTGTCTCCAACAATGCTTTCACAATCTATTCGAAGTTGGACAGATTTCTCGATAGTAATAAAATATACAGTATACATCAAAATCTGATTCTAGAAAAGGAAGTATTATCTGTCATAGCAACCAAGTGGTAAATTTTGCAACAAAGTTCTTTTGACTACATGAGGTGATAAGGGAATAAAGAGATAAAAACAATTATTGCATTCTCTGTTAAAAAGAAAAATTAAAGTCGAGTTATGCTTTAGTCTAAATGACTATTTCGATGCCATATCATGTATAAACATGAATGAATAAAAAATACATGATTGGACAGATGAAATATATACATTTACAGCTCATATCATTATTGCACTCTGGATATAAACGGTTTTCAATAAGGTGGACAAATGTATGATTTGACTGATTTAATAGCATCGTAATTTGAGTAAATTAAATAAAAATATTTGGAAAAGACAATCCTTAATATTGTCTAGTGAGAAAAAAGACAACCAAACGTGCTTCAACCGTGAAAACAGGAAATGCAATTATGGTGCATTGGAAATACATAGCTCCATCTATCCCACCATACATTTTTCTTCATATTTCTAAATATGATATTATACAAACAATCATCTGATCAATCATGCATCATCTATCCAATCATTGTCCTGAACAGCGCTTTCACAATCTATTCGGAGTTGGACAAATTCCTCAATAACAATAAAATATGCAGTATACATTAAGATCTGATTGCATAGACGCACAAGTATGACCCTTTCCAGATAGCTGATAACATAATCCATCTAAACTAAACACAACAAAATGGGACCCATTGGTTATGAAGGTATGAAGCTGCAAAATATATTGAATCTTATAAGTCAACATCTCTTTTGGAAAAATGATAAGTGAGAACGCATTAAGTAAACATAGCTAGTGATAAATCTAAAATTTGTTTAAAGGTGTAAAGTTCGATTAAGAGTTTTCAATATGATCTTGAAATTTTGGAATCTAAATTTTTTGAGTAAACAGATAAATTGGGCGAGAGGGGGTTCTCATGGAAATAGAATTCTAAATCATATATTTCTATAGATTTGTACTTAGTAACTAAAAAGATTCTCTATATGCATAGGCAATGTGTAACACAAACAAATTTAAAATTAATTTGACGCATGCTAATAATTTGTTTCATTCAGCAATTAAGAATTATTGTTTTCCTAGAAGGAGACATGCACAAAAACCTAGTAAAACACAATTTAAACATGAATCTACAACTGCTTTACCAAAACCCTAAATTTAAATGCAAACGACATTTAGAACTCCACTATTCTTAGTTAAGAACCATAAAAATTCGTTCATATGCTAATGCCGTATCAAAACTTTAGCCTTTCAACTATACCAAATATTCGATCATATAACAAAACCATAATCTAAATTAATTCAATCTACTTCATCACTTATATATTGAAGATTTTTCTATATTTCAACTAAGACACATTTACATAAGAAAACCCCAATCAAAATTACTGTATATTCTATTTTGTAGCCTATATATAGATTGATCACCTCATAACCCTTACCATCTTCACTCTCATATCCGGTAGCCAAATGCAAGATCACCTCTCACAAATGCAACTTCCCAACCAAAACCAACCACAGTGAAGAACAACCCGAGGCTCCACCGGATACTTAGGCGTCCGCAAACGTAATTGGGGACGATATTCAGCAGAAATCCGAAACCCACACACCAAAAAAAGGCACTGGCTAGACATATTCGGCAAGGCTGAGGAGGCCGCTATAGCTTACGATCTCTATTCGATATCGTTCAGTGGGCCTGAAAGGGCAAGGACCAATTTTGTTCATTACCCGGGTTTTTTCAATTCCCATGCTTCTTATTCACTGTCTCCTCCACCGCCGTCATCAGAGGAGTTGATCGTGAATGACAGTCTCTCTTCGATATCGTTCAATGGATCTGAAAGGGCGAGAACCAATTTTCATTATCGGGTTTTTCTCAATAACTGTGTTTCTTATTCACCGCCTCCTCCAACGCCACCGTCGCCAGAGTCAATGGAGATTTATGGAGGTTTAGATGAGAAGAAAGATGATGAATCTATGACCATTGCGGCTATCTTGCAGACTTTTGGACAATCATTAGATATTTCTTCTTTTTATATATGAAGAACTTAATGATTAATATTTAACAACTTTGTATTGGAGAACTTACACCACTCAATGATGGAGTGTTCTAGTTGTTGGTGGTGTTGCTGATATCTTATCTATAATATGAATTTTCTTTCCATCTCATTTTACTTTTTTTAGGATATTGCAATCATAAGTTTTTAAGTATATTTTATGCGTGGAACGTATTTTCAGATCCATTTATCATAAGTACATGATTTGTTTTAAAATGTTAAGATGAATTAGCTTCATTTTAGCTATTACTTAATGGAATCCTAAGTATAAGAAAGTTATGCTATTAATGATAATGTATTTTGATGAATTGAGGGGTTCAAGCTAGTAAACTAAGGTTCTAATTTGAACTATAGAATTTTTTTTCAAAAATTATATTGATAAATACCGAGAAGTTTCCTTCACAGACAAAAGAGGACAACGACCATTTGGAGATAAGGCACAAAAACACACGATATCAAAAATATTGTTTAAGTGGAGGTACGAAGTTATAAATTAATTTTAATTTGCATACTCTATTAGATATCTGATATAAATAATTTTTTAATTGAGGGTTTTGCAATATGATAATATATAATTATATTCTCATATAATACAGAGTTTCAAATGCATTCTGATAGATCTTTATACTCATCTTGCAATTAAAAACTCAGAGTCGCATACAGCTTAGATTTATTTTGTTACAAATTTTTCAAATGGAAAATTTAATAGAACAAACATAATCTCAAAATATTTCATGGTTTTCATTAAAAAAAATGTATTAGAAGATTTTAGAATAATAAAGGAACTATTAACCATATTTTGTTGTCATACAATTTTATATATTTTTGATTGGAAAAAATGAAATTCCAGAAATGCCAATACTTAGATCCATTTACTGTATTTATGTTTTTTTTCAGCGTTTGTTATCTTTACTCTACTTATAATAATTTCTCTGTGTTGATCATTACTTGTAAAATTCTGTTATTTTTTCTTTCCTTATTTAGATAGACTATTGAAACTTTCTAGGCTTATAATAATGTAAGGTTGTTAGTTTTGTATAACAACCATTTGGAGATAAGACAACTCCGAAAATACAAAAACACACGACTTCAAAGATATTATTTAAGTGGAGATATGGAGTTACGAATTAATTCTAGTTTGCATACGCCATTAGATATCTATTATAGCTAATTATTTAATTGAAGGTTTTGGAATATGATATTGTGTAATTATATTCTTCCATAATACAAAGTTTCAATTGCATTATGATAGATCTTTATGCTCATCCTGAAATTAAAAACTCAAAGTCGCATACTACTTAGATTTATTTTGTTACAAATTTTTTCAAATGGAAAATTTATTAGAACAAACACAATATCAAAATAATTCATGGTTTTCATTTTAAAATGTATTAGAAAAATTTAGAATAATAAAGGAACTATTAATCATATTTTGTTGTCATATAATTTTATAAATTTTTGGTCTAGAAAGATAAAATTCCAGAAAGGCCAATGCTCAGATCCATTAACCACATTTATGTATTTTTCAGCGTTTCTTGTTTTAAATTTATTTGTAATAATTTTTTCGTGTTAATGACTGTTTGTAAATTTGTATTACTCTTTCTTTTCTTATTTGGATATATTATTGGAACTTTCTAGGCTTATAATATTGTAACTGTTGCTAGCTGTGGACGATGACAATTGATCCGCTCTTCACTTTATCTCCTTATTAGCGAATTATGTACAAATATGGATTCATCTGTTTGTCTAAATTTGAACTCCTTTATGTACATTTTTTTTATGTTAATGTAGTTTTTTGAGCAAGGTATCCTACTCTACTTTTTTGTTTCAAAATAAAGAAAATATAGATGATGTCAACATGGAAAAGAATATAAATAATAGATGAATAGGTTTTAACGAATTCAATATACATAAATTTCAACTTACTATTGATTATTGTTCTATTAAATATTATATGATATTTTTTTATATGCAGATTCTAAATTACTATTAATTATTATCAACTTTAATATTATACGGTACTTTGTGTTCGCACAATTTTATCATATGTATACAATTAAAGTTGGTATAAATTTCTATAACATATTGAAAGACTTGCAAAACAACTGGCCTCTATAGCTAACTTTATTAAAGAGCACATACATAGAATAATACCACTACTTTTACATCCAGTCATTATAAGATACATCTATATCTTAAGTTAAAGAGTTGAGAAATAAAAAATAAAATAATAAATCACACAATCTTATTTCAAGATAATCACTTACCATGAAAATTATATTTTATATGGCATAAACTAATTCTTGTATTCTAAATAGTTAATAAATATTTATATGATATGCAACACAAATTACATGAGTTTATACACGAAAAAGTATATTATAAATTAACATCACCCTATATGCCCGCAATCTGAATAAAAGCAAGTATAATTTTGCCCAGACTGCACCATTATACTTCGCTTGCATTTAGAATATATATAACATAGTTTATCGAAAAACATGTAAAAAACTGTGGCATTAACTATAAAATCCAGAACCGATATAGAAGTATAAAGTTTTTAGTCTTAATTAGCTTCCTCTTCACTTTCTTGACATTTTTTTAACGAAACTGGGAAAGCCCGGTTATTTTATTAAAAAATAATAGATTTTGTGGGTCAGGCCCAATACATCAACGCCCAAATATGGGTTATACATACAGATGAAGAGAATTAGGGTTTACTAAATAAATCGAGAGAGGCGGAAGAGAGAGAAAAATATCTGCTCTCTATCTATTTCTCACTTTTTCTCTTAAATGAAAATTAACCCAATATCTCAATTTTCTTCTCGTTTCCACCATTTTATTTGTAAATCATTGCAATCTTCACTTTCTTGCCATTAAAAAGGTTTTAATCAAAATTTTGATAAATAAAGAAGCTCTCTATTTCTCAAACAGTCTTCCAATTTATGTTTTTTTAAAATTAAATCGGGAGTAGACCCAGCTGAATTTTATTAAGAAAAATATTAAGTGGGCTTTGGCCCATACACCATGACCCTTAAAAAGGATATATATATATATATATCGCAGGAATTAAGGTTCCCGTAGAAAACCCTAGAGGCAAAAAATATTCTCATCTCTCTTTTTCTTCATGATCTTCGCCCCATTCAAACTCCAAAGTCTACAAATTTCCACCAGTCTTCAAAAATCTTTTTAGTAGATCTGATCTCTCCACATCAATATCATTCATCTCTCATTTTCTTCGTCCGTTTCGCCTCATCCCAACTTCATATCTTAAAATTTTTCATTATTTTTCATGAGTATTTTGAGAGATCTGAGCTTTTCAACCTTGGGAACTATATAGGTAAGCATAAAATGAGCAAAAACACTTGGCTTGCTAAACTTATTTTCGTCTTTAGTATTGTGATTATCAGATCCAGTCTCTACTCTTAACGATCTCTCTTCTAAGCAACCAAATGTCCAACCTTGAGGCCTTTTGTGATTTCTCCTGCTTTATAAATTATTAGATCTGTACTTTTTCTCAACAATTTTTTGATGCTAAAATCAAAAATGCAAAGTTAAACTTCAGAATTTCAGAATCCGCAAAGAGAATCCTCAAAGCCGACATTTTTAACTCTAAGAACTGATTTTTATTCTCCTCGGTTTAATAAAACTTGATTTTTTATTTTTCCAGCATTCTTCATGCTACCCAGTTTCCTAATCAAAGAAAAAAAGAAACTCTTTGCTTCATTCTTCTCAATCTCGGCAGGTGAGATAAATCCAACTTTATAAATATTTTTATCTCCTCTAGAAAAGGTAAGTAATTATTTAGAATTTTTAAATCATGTCCACTCTAGTTTTTTTGATTCTTCATTGTTTGTTCCTTTCTTTAATTGTTGGGATACTGATGATACTTGTTTTTGGATTGATCATTCTTTGGATTATTCGTAATGATGGTAAGCGCAGTGATTCTCATCACAAGGATAGTAAAAAAAAGGTTAATAATTATTATTTGCTTGCTAGATGAGAGGATGTGGTTTAAAGGATTGGTTTTGATTTCTCACAATTCTTTGATCCAACTTTTTAGAGAATCGAACTTGAATTCGGTCATGGGCAAGATAATCGCATGGGATTCCAAATTACTTCGTCAATATGTATTTATATATTTTTCAATGTTTATTGTCTTTGCTCACTTGTAATAATTTCTATGTGTTGAGAATTGCTTGTAAATGTCTGTTACTCTTTCTTTCTTTATTGGGATATACCATTGGAACTTTCTAAGCTTATAATAATGCAACAGCTGCTAAATGTGATTGATGACAAAAGCTTTCTCATAAACACCCTTATAATAACCATAACTCGACACATAATTATACAATATCATACTGAAATACTGGAAGCAATAATACTTAATTAAATATCATTATATAAATACCCTAATCTTAGTACTAATCTTCACCATCATCTTCTCCAGTTGGCTCCAAAGCTGGGGCTTTATAAAATTGACGGACAACCCTTTCCAGACTATTGACGGTAAATCCTCCACTTTGGATAAATTTATGATTATTATTAGTCACTCTTATCTTTATCTTATATGCAATAGATGCACACTTATCAAGATATTTCTCATAGTCATACGAATCTTTACTTTGCATCAAAGAAAAAAGAATTGTTAGACATACATTGATTATTATGTTGCATTTGAAATTATTTTAACAATCTATGTCATACCGATGAATAAAGTTGTATCATATCATCCAGTGGATAATGGAGAAGAGTCTGAGCATGCTGATCAAAAGCTACAATATTTGTTTCATCAGTTTTGTCCATAATTCTTGCTTTAATTTGGTACCTACAATATGTATATATTGATCAAATAATATGTATTAATTTTATTCAGCAACCTATAAGGTTTTCTTTAAAAAAAATATTTTCCTAGAATCCGATCCCATATGCCCGCAATCCGAATAAATGCAAGTATAATTTTTCCCACGCTGAACCTTTACACTTCGCTTGCATTGAGAACATACATCATAGCATGGTTCATCGGGAAAGATGTAAATAATTGTGGTATTAACTATAAAATCCAGAACCTAAATAAAAAAATAGAGATAAACAAACCCTTTTAATAAAACAAAAATATAAAAATATAACTTACTTTAGATTATATGCTAAATACATGTTAATATTAAATTATATATCATATATATTGCATATACATTATCATTTCATACCGTATTAGGTGGAGGGCAAATTCTTATTTCATTGATTAGATGTTCAATGGTACACGTTTCTACCATCTGATTTGCATTATTGTTGCTGCTTCCTACTTGTCTCGAATACCCAATTTGCTTTGTTGGCGGATCAAATCGAACCCTAAAAGCATGACACTCTTATCAACATTGCCTTTAACAAATGTAAAAATGTAATACTCGAAATATAATAAATATATAATATACTACCATCTCATCAGCCGTTCTGCTTCGGGGATACCATCGGCTTTAAATCTCATTTTCGTAAAGCCTGTTGTTTCTAACATGTAACTTCCTATAATTGTATCATTTACCATATTAATAGCGCTATACTTGTAAAAACTTAATAACTATTGATAACCACTAAACATAAATTTTATTTTTAAAATAACAAAATTTATATGAGTGCAAGTAAAAAATTTACCTCTGAATTCTTTTGCACGCACACCTATCGCGGCAATTAAGAAACTATCAATGTATCCATCCCCAAAAATACTCATGGGCTTTGTCAGAAAATTCTCCCGGATCGTTAAAGTGACCGGTTTCTCGTACAACCATCACCAATGAGTGATACTTCAACTAATTTACTTGTACCTCCAAACTTTAAAGAGATTATGCGTTCATGGATCACATCAACGACATATTCTACTATATCTGCAATTCACATAATGAATATAAAAGGTCATGACTATATAAATGTTGTAATGACTTATAGTAAAAAATTAAAAAGCTTAACGATTATGAGTACACATTATCTTACCATAAACACATTCAGGCTTACGCGCAAGACTGCGTACTTTGCACAACTTTTTAAAATGGTAAGTACGGCCAGCCGATATTTCTTTCACAGGAACTTCATCAACCTCTGATTATCTTGTCAATGATAATTGCCATCTTTTTTCCAAAACTTTAATAAATTTACCGGTTATCAAAATCACAACATTTTTTATTACGTCTACTTTATCAACGAATATCATGTTTTTTCATTTGTCAGCATATAAATCATCAACTGACACCTCTCGTTCAATGCCCTGCATAAAGTCATAAAATTAATATTTAAATAATAAATTTTATGTTTAAAAGATAACTGTTGTTGTAAACAACAACTCACTTCTTCGTCTCTAGCCACAAATGTAAGCGAGTTTGATGACTTTGCATACAATCGACCATACCACAATCGCGTGATACGTACCTTAATATTATACAATTTACCTCGTTCTACAATTTTTTTAAAAGTGGTGAGCTCTAAAGGTGCAGCTATCATTTTCTTCTTACTTTCTGGATAAGATTCGTCAGAAATCAAAGTCAATAGATTCTTCTCTTTCTTTCTTTTGCTTTTATGTTGGCTACTGGTTTCTTCGTCTTTTAGTATAAGAAAATACGTTAGTAAAATTAGAACGAAGTTTTTTTACAAATAAATAAAACAGATAATCGGTATACACATACCGTTTTTATAATCCTTCTTTAAAGAAGTTACAGGAGCAATTTCTTTTTTACTACTTTCACTTTGTCTCCATGATCCTTTTGCTCTCTTACTTGCAAATTTTCCTTTATTTTCACCTGTACAATGAGCTTGAATATTACCAATATCACAGTCGTCACGATCCTCCAAGTCTGAAACTGACATGCACAATAAAATATAAGTAATTTATTAAAATCCAAATATAATAAAATATAAAATTTGAAATAATATTATAGGAACTCATGCCCTTTTTTGACTTATGAACCGGTTTAATTTTTTTCCCACGTTTATTCAATACTTTATCTCCTTTTAAAACGGCATGCTCTCTTTTATGAGATTTCTTATCATTGATACATTTATTTCTTATTTCCCCAATAATAAGATTAACACCATCACTGTCATCCCTGTTAGTTATATGTATGCCCTAGAGGCCATTATTGTACATGAGATGTATATTATAGTGGATGCTGTGACATATATAGGGAGGATTTTCTTGCTCGACATGATAGTATGCTATCTGGCTGCTCTTTATCTTAACATGTATATTTACTGTCTCTCTGTTACATGTTGATGAAGTCCTTAGGATGTGTACTTGACTTCCAGGATTATGATGCAGATCATACTAGTGGGGCCTGGGTAGTCCATGAGTTCATCCTTCAATGTTCCTAGTCGTGGGAATATCGAGACGGGGCATCGATATTCTAGAGTAGACTAGCGTATATCTTCTTGACCCATGAGATGGGCGATGGATGATCCCATATCCATTGACGTTTGACATCAGAGATGGTATACGGGTGCTCAGTGGAGACTGGGTACACTGTGCGGACTCGCCGAGAACTCCTAGATGGTATTATACCTCACGTCAGATAGCAGTTCTCTGATGACACTGGTACAGGTTAGTCTGTCGACTCGAGATCGTCATAGAGTCTTATGTGTCTCCCACTGTGCTCTGATTTCCACCCTACCACGGCTCTACTGAGTCGTGCAAACAGGTGGTTTTTGGGTATAGTCCCGAGTCACATGGAGGCAATGAGCGATAGGAGGGGATTCGTCTCTCCCGGTATTGGGGGTTGATGTTGCGCTATGCTCGATTGGCCATAACTGAAATCCCTGGCCAGGGTAGATGAGATTTACTGGTAAGTGTTACCAGTAGTTTCTCCCACGTTATAGACTTTACATCGGCATGACTTATCAAGTTATTGGGGTCTGATGTTCACCACCCCTAGACTAGATATGCGACATATCAGACGAACAGACCGGACTGTACGGTAAGTGTTACTGATTGGATTCGCAGGAGTATGAGCAGGCTTGCTTATTGATCTTCTGATCGCTCAATACCCGGGTGGCTGTTACGTTTAGCAGACCTCTTGCGGCTTGTAGGTGTTTGATATGATTATCACCCACTGCCGGCGTATTGACGAGTCTTTAGAGTCCTACACAGAGGTTTCCTGGCTCAGGCGAAACGGAGTAGGAGCACATATGAGATATGTGCGGGACCGAGATTAATACGCGTATGTGATACCGTATTCTATTCTCGCGATTTGTATCATCGGTCGGTTATATGCGATATAGCCGGGTTGTCGAATCAAGTGTTGATTTGATAGATTGATACATATGATATTAGTCGGTTATATATGATATGACCGGATCATTAAATCAAGTGTTGATTTAATGATTTAATGTATAATTATATATTTGATATATTACTTTACATTAACTAGTATTGGCTCACTTAAGATTGTTTTCTCACTTGATGTGCACATGGTGTATATGTGCTATATGTTTGTGTACATGATTGTATCATGCTTAATGATACATGCAAACTTGGGTGTGTGTATAACTTACACCATGCTACCAATAATGAGGGGTTTTAAATATCTTAGTAAATCAAAATGAAGTGGAAATTGGTCATGGCATGAAGCTTCATGAAGCTTTTCGATAACCATTGACCAAGTCCACTTGATTTGTTTTACTTAAGATATTTTAAACCTAACTATTATTATTTAGCCATGGTTATGTCTCTACAATGGTTAGTATATGATACTAACTCACCCATGGTTGCATAACTCATTGATTCACCTTGGTTTATTTTCTTAAGTTGCTTTCTTCATCTTCTTCCACTTGCTTTCTAGCTCCATGAAAAATGGTGAAAATGAGTGAGAAAATAAAATCTAAAGTGAGACCAGTTCCTACTTCATCATCCTCTACTACTTACCATTTATTTTAGGGTGTTCTCTTCACAAAGTTCATTACCTAATGAAGGGTTAGCTTGAGTTTGAGTCTCCTCGACGTAGATCATTTTTGGCCTCGAAGACTACGAGCAAGCTTGTTCATTTCTCCGAGGGAACCCCTACTAGAGTTCGGGAGATCGTTGATCACAGTGAAGGGACGTCAACACGGAGCTTTAGAAGTGAAGGACCGGTCTACAAAGGTTGTATTCCTCAATCACTTTCTATGTAAAGTTGATCACATGTTCTTTTACTCCTAAAACTCTAGTTAGATCCTAGGTTAGGTTGTTTGGCATGCTAGAAAATTTTAAATACGGCATGTTTGATGCCTCCCGAAACCTTATGGTCGTGCCAAAGAAACCTACAGTGGTATCAAAGCCTTACTAGAGTATTAGGAGTTATCCATGCGAAGTTAAAAATCCGATCGAACCCCGAAAACCCACTTGATACCCTCTCTCTGGAAATTTTTCAAAAAGTTGGATTTTTCCATATTAAAAATTCTCAAAAAATCGTGCAGGTAATTCTATGGATCTCGGAGTAGTAAGATTCCCTAACTCAATCAAGTCATCGCCGAACCGCGGCCATACCATACATTTGGAGGCGGTTCCGCGGCAGAACTTGTGAGTTATGGAATCGTACTTCAAGGGGTGATCCGTAGCTACTAAATCATGCTTCTGGGAATTTTGAATATTACTCAAGTGTTGAGCTTTCTGGAATTTATTGGGAATTCGTTGATTCGATCGGAATGTTTAACATCGTTTAGCCTTTTTCGGGATTTCACAAGTTATCTAGGAGAAGTTAAAAAGTTCGAACGATTATCAAAAACCCATTTTTCCGAGTTTAACATATTCGGAAAAACATGCAAGTAATTCTATGAACCCTCTAGAAGAATGAAACCCTAACTCGACTTTTTGGATCGCGGAACCACGGTCATACCCTAGGGTTTGCCGCAGTTCCGTGGCGACATGAGTGAGGCTTGGGTATGCCCATCTACGGCTGGTGCATATGTACTGTGGCATATTCTGGGTATTATTGAACTGTGCTCAAGTGTTGAGCTGTCGGGAAATTGTGGGACTTTGATGAATCGATCGAGAAACGTAATATCGTCCGGATATCATGTGATGTGATACAATATGTGGAATTCATATAGTTAGGCATCAAATCTGAAGTATGTGATACTTCGGGTTTATGATATCCAAGGTTATCATGGATTCCAAATGTTGTAGTTTGACATTTTCTTTTCTGCGACCGTAAGTGTAATATGTGGTGTATCGCCGGTTTCGTTGCTATACGTCAACGACAATTGGGATACGCATATTTACTTACGTTGATGACATGTGTTGTTATGTGTTGTTGGATATGTTATATTGGATCGCCATGTTAGAATAGCCGAGGGGTTTTATGTGAGATGAGAGTTTTTCATTTTCATTCATGTAAAATTCATTATATGTAATATTCTTTTATTGGGACACTTCCGGGTTGAGGAAGATGTCACTGTTGATATATATTATTTATTTTTCTGCATTAGGATAGACCCAAAGAGGGGAGCACAAGTAACCGGGTTCTAGAGTCCAGTGGGAGACCATCTCGAGGAGTCGAGTCCGGGTATCCTAACTCTAGAATTGGTAGGGTTGCTTGCCGCTCTCGTAGGGGTCTAGGGATGTGGGTTTGGCTATTCATCACGACCGTGGAATCCGTGTTTTATACAGGCTCAAAATAAAACACGGACATCCTGGTATATCTAATATTTCATATGTTGTTTTCTGCTGCGATATCTGTGATGTGATCATTTGATATGATGAGATAGATACTGTATATAATATATGTGATATATTATATAGACGTTGCTTATGTGTTACACCCACGCTAGCCTTGCCTCGCTCTGCCGTTAGTTACCTAATCTAACGGTGCATGACGGGACATCGAGGTGAATGCGGATGGCATAAGCGTACGTTGTATTTATCTGTGATGTTTAGGTAGCTTAAATGATGGGACATTCATTAATGAGATTAATGAAAGAAAAATAAACCTAATGATGTTGTGGAATCGAATTTTCAAAACAGGTAGCTCCAGTTCTTGCTTTGCACAGCGGTGTTCCTTGTAGTACATCCAGCACCTTATTCGATAAGGAAAGAGCCGAGATCCCTTCACCGGGAGTGGCCTCATTAGCAATAACTGGAAAATGCTACAACCCTCGGTTTTGTCTTTTGATTGCTTTTCTAGTCCTTGCTTTGCATAGTGGTATTGTGAATATCCTGCACCTCATTCGACGAGGAAAGAGCCGAGATCCCTTCATCGGGAGTGACCTCTTTAGCAAAACTAGCAAAAGCCTAAAAAACATTCCATTTAAAACCATTTGATTCTACAACGATATCAAGTTCAAAGCGTTAAAGGTTTTCTTAAAAACCATCTACAACCCTCCGTCATTTTAGGAAGTAGAGTACTTAGTATTCGTGTTGTGTTTGTTGACTATAGTTAAGGCACAGTGTACGGTAGCTAAGTGATGTCTTCCTACATAGCATATGATGCGATTAGTTAGGACAGTCATATGACTTTGTTGACCATAGTTAAGGGTCATGTGGGTGGGTCTAACTAATCATGAAATGACGGGTAGAACTTGACTAGTGCTTGTGATTTATTGACCATAGTTAAGGTCATAAGCCACTAGGGGTAAAAACCTTTATCGGGAGTTTCAAGTGTTGAAATTTGCAATGAGATTGCATACTTTCTATGAGATAGTTGGATCGTGATACCCACTGCGAGTAATTGTTACTCCTGGAAGAGTTTTGCACTTTACAATTAGCCAATCAAGTAGGTGTCTAGAAAGGTGTCAACGGGATTACGCCCTTGGGAAAACGAGGTTTATTTTAATTAGGTCGGTGCGAAAGCACGGGGAACCTCCCTCAAAGTACCGGCACTGGCCTGGCTGAAAGATTGGCAAACTTGTACGGTGTAATTAATCCCGGCTAGTATTTCCTTTTAAGGTTTGAAGGAAGATTTGATAAAAACAGTGGGAGCCATCCTGATTAGATAAAATATAAAACCAATATAATCTTGCAAGAGCGCACGCAGAGTGTTTTCTTCTCTCTCTCTCTCTTTCCAAGTAGCGACCATGTCACGCCTTAATCAAGATAATAATATGGATGTATTGACCGAACCTGCTTGTTATACTGAGCTGGGGAACGTTGGTCCTGCTCCAACTTATAATTGTTATAAGACCGAGCAGGAAATGGGGATTACCAGAATTTTCGTGCCACCCAAACGAAGAAAGTGCATGATGATGCATCTTCTTCGGGTGTGTACATTACAGAGAATTGCTTTTCAGTATTCTCTACGTCCTGAGTATTTGATACCAGATCGAGATCCCACATATGTAATTTGTTACATGGGCTACAGATAGATAGAGAACTGAGAATAGGGTGATATGTCTCTAAATATAGAGATTGGTGCAATTGTTGCAGCCAAATTAGTTGGCAGTTATCACCCTGTATTACCAAATACATTGATTCTAAACGAATGTTATTAGATACCGAACCTAATATACAACATCATATCAGTCTCTTTATTTAGTAAAGAAGGATATAATTTTGTATTGTTGGATAATGTTTTGAACATTTCCTATATCAAAGTGTTGATCGGTTCAGGCACAATATCTAAAAGAATATACGTTCTAAATCAAACCACAGTTCTTAACGTACAGTACACACACAAGAGAAAGAGTTCAGAAATGAACGAATCCTTCTTGAGGCATTGTAGACTAGGTCATATCAATACGACCCGACTAGCTAAGTTACATTTAGGTGCATATTTAAATCAATTTGAATTTACATCTTGCGAAACTTTCCAGTCATGTCACAAAGATAAAATGACCATAGCTCTGTTTATTAGAAACAGAAAAAGAGTTAGTGAACTCTTGGGACTGATACATGATGATGTATGTAGTCTCCTGTCTACACATGCCAGGACTGGTTCTTTGTACTTCATTATATTCACTGACGATCTCTCAGGATTCGAACATGTGTTCCCGTTGAAACACAAGCCTGAAGCTTTTGAGAAATTCAATGAATATAAATCCGAAGTAGAGAACCAAAACGGGTATCAGTATTATGTCCTTTGATGTGATCAGGGAGGAGAATACTTGTGCATGGAATTCTTGGACTATTCTAAAGGAGAAAGAGATTCTATCTCAGCATTACTCCTCCGTATACACCACAGCACAACGATGTATCTGGGCGGAGAAATCCCACCCTATTAGATATGGTGCGCTCTATGATGAGTACTACTGAGTTGACTATTTCCTTTTGGAGTTATGCACTTAAGAAGCTGCATACCTATTGAATTGGGTTCCAACCAAATCAAGTGCCTACCACTCCATATGAGATATGGTATAGGAAGAGCTCATCTCTTAAGCAAGTTAAGATTTGGATTGTCCAGTCTATGTGTAAAAGCAAAATCTGGACAAGCTCGAGGCAATGTCAGTTCTGTGAAAGTTTGTTGGATATCCCAAGTATTCGCAAGGGAATATCTTCTACCACACCGAGAAACAAAAGGTGTTTTATTTCTCGGCATGCCACCTTTTTGGGAAAGAAATTTGTGGTCGTGAGGTAGAACTGGAAGGAGTTCCATCTATACAAACTACAGCTGATGATTTGGTAGAACCGAAGGATTCAATAGTTCCCGACGAACCTCAGCCTCTCCGCCGATCTGGTAGGGTTCCTCATCCGCCTGAGAGATACTACGGTTTTCTCGATGACAGTGGGAGCGAGGATTGCATCATAAGATGATAACCCAACTAGTTTCGAGCAGGCCATCGAGAGTAGGGACTCTGTAAGAATGGCTGGATGCTAAGCGATCTGAGATGGAATCTATATACACCAACAAAGTATGGACTTTGGTTGCTATATCTGAAGGGTTAAATTCCCATCAGAAGCAAGTATATCTTGAGAAGATTACTTGGTGTACATAGAAAAGTTGAGACTTTCAAAGCTAGACTTATTGTAAAAGGTTCTCGTCATCAACCAGGTGTGGATAATGATGAAACTTTTTCTCCAGTGGCTATGCTTAAGTCCATCTGAATCCTACTTGCCATTGCTACATACCATGACTACGATATCTGGCGGTTGGGTGTCATAACTGCTTTTCTAAATAGTGATTTAGAAGAAAGCGTCTATAAGTACACAGCCAGAGGGCTTCGTAGATAGTGGGAGCAGCGGAAATGCGTGCAAGTTGCTTTACAGGTTAAAGCAGGCATCGCGGAGTTGGAACATCTTTTTTGATATGATAGTCAAAGTGTTTGACTCCATCAAAATAGTAGATGAACCTTGTATATACAAAAAGGTAGTAGAGAGTAAGGTGGTCTTCCTCGTATTGTACATAGATCATATACTCTGGATAGGAAAGGAGTTTCCTATGCTGCACTCGGTCAATCTCCTCTTATCACATAGATTCTCCATATAGGATCAAGGTGATACCTCCTAAATCCTGGGTTTTGGATCTATGAGATAGATCTAAGTGGATGTTAGGATCCTCACTAGGTGTAGTGAGAGGGTATCAATCGATCCTGGGGAGAATCACTAGATAGCTTCCAGGATGGTAAGGACGACTGAAAGTCAGTCACATGCATTGTCTTTACCCTCAGTGGAGGGACGGTATGTTAGAAGAGTTCCAAGCTAGATACCGTGACAAACTAGACGATAAAGGCTGGTGACATCGCTATCAAAGATGCTACCAAAGAGGCAGTCTGGGTGTATATTTGTTCATAAGATGAACTAGGTTCCTTCCATTGTATGACAATGGAGGTGTGGCTTTAGCCTAGGAACCCCGGTCCCATCAGTGAACCAGACATATTCTAAGGAGTATCACCTGATCTAGGAGATGGTTGATCTCCAAGAGATCGAGGTTAGGAGAGTAGACTCGGAAGTTAACACGGCGGATCCACTCACTGAGGCCTTTCCTGCGAGAGAATTTTATAGGGTGTTAGGTATGCTAAACTACAACAACTGGCCTTAGTGCAAGTGGGAGATTGTTAGTTGTATGTATACCCTAGAGGCCATTATTGTACATGAGATGTATATTATAGTGGATGTTAGGACATATATAGGGAGGACTTTCTTGCTCGACATGATAGTACGCTATCTTGTTGCTCTTTATCTTAACATGTATACTTACTGTCTCTCTGTTACATGTTGATGAAGCACTTAGGATGTGTACTTGACTTCAAAGATTATGATGCAGATCATATTAGTGGGGCTTGGGTAGTCCATGAGTTCATCCTTCAATGTTCCTAGTCGTGGGAATATCGAGACGGGGCATCGATATTCCAGAGTAGACTAGCGTATATCTTCTCGACCCATGAGATGGGCGATGGATGATCCCATATCCATTGATGTTTGACATCAGAGATGGTATACGGGTGCTCAGTGGAGACTAGGTACACTGAGCGGACTCGCCGAGAACTCCTAGATGGTATTATACCTCACGTCAGATAGTAGTTTTCTGGTGACACTGGTACAGGTTAGTCTGTCGATCTGAGATCGTCATAGAGTCTTGTGTGTTTCCCAATGTACTTTGATTTCCACCCTACCACGGCTCTACTTAGTCGTGCAAACAGGTGGATTTTGGGTACAGTCCCGAGTCGCATGGAGGCAATGAGCGATAGGAGGGGATTCGTCTCTCCCGGTATTAGGGGTTGATGTTGCGCTATGCTCGATTGGCCATAACTGAAATCCCTGGCCAGGGTAGATGAGATTTACTGGTAAGTGTTACCAGTAGTTTCTCACACGTTATGGACCTTACATCGGCATGACTTATCAAGTTACTGGGGTCTGACGTTTACCACCCCTAGACTAGATATGCGACATATCAGACGAACAGACCGGACTGTACGGTAAGTGTTACTGATTGGATTCGCAGGAGTATGAGCAGGCTTGCTTGTTGGTCTTCTGATTGCTCAATACCAGGGTGGCCGTTATGTTTAGCAGACCTCTTGCGGTTTGTAGGTGTTTGATATGATCATCACCCACTGCCGGCGTATTGACGAGTCTTTAAAGTCCTATACAGAGGTTTCCTGGCTCAGGCGAAACGGAGTAGGAGCACATATGAGATATGTGCGGGACCGAGATTAATACGCGTATGTGATACCGTATTCTATTCTCGCGATTTGTATCATCGGTCATTTATATGCGATATAGCCGGGTTATCGAATCAAGTGTTGATTTGATAGATGATATATATGATATTAGTCGGTTATATGTGATATGACCGGATCATTAAATCAAGTGTTGATTTAATGATTTAATGTATAATTATATATTTGATATATTACTTTACATTAACTAGGATTGGCTCACTTAAGATTGTTTTTCTCACTTGATGTGCACATAGTGTATATGTGATATATGTTTGTGTACATGATTGTATCATGCTTGATGATACATGCAAACTTGGGTGTGTGTATGACTTACACCATGCTACCAATAATGAGGGGTTTTAATTATCTTAGTAAATCAAATTGAGGTGGAAATTGGTCATGGCATGAAGTTTCATGAAGCTTTTGGATAACCATTGACCAAGTCCACTTGATTTGTTTTACTTAAGATATTTTAAAGCTAACCATTATTATTTAGCCATGGTTATGTCTCTACAATGGTTAGTATATGATATTAACTCACCCATGGTTGCATGACTCATTGATTCACCTTGGTTTATTTTCTTGAGTTGCTTTCTTCATCTTCTTCCTCTTGCTTTCTAGCTCCATGAAAAATGGTGAAAATGAGTGAGAAAATAAAATCTAAAGTGATCTCACTTCCTACTTCATCATCCTCTACTACTTGCCATTTAGTTTAGGGTGTTCTCTTCACAAAGTTCATTACCTGGTGAAGGGTTAGCTTGAGTTTTAGTCTCCTCGAAGTAGATCATCTTCGGCCTTGAAGACTACGAGCAAGCTTGTTCATTTCTCCGAGGGAACCCATACTAGAGTTCGGGAGATCGTTGATCGCAGCGAAGGGACGTCAACACGGAAATTTAGAAGTGAAGGACCGGTATACAAAGGTTGTATTCCTCAATCACTTTCTATGTAAAGTTGATTACATGTTCTTTTACTCCTAAAACTCTAGTTAGTGTTAGTGTATATGCCCTAGAGGCCATTACTGTATCATACTAGTTATATATTACTTAATTGAAGCTTGGGATATTCACAGTTGTATAGACAATCTTGCTCAAAATGGTAGTATGCTACTTGGTTTGTTTTTACTTTAATGTGTACATGTGTTTCTTTTAGTATATCACCTATACACATTAGTGGAGCCCTTAGGATCTTTACTTGATTACCAGCGTTGTGATGGCAGTCACACTCGTGGGGGCTGGGTAATCCACAAGCACATCCTTATACAGGTCCCTAGTCGTAGGACTATCGAGACAGGGCATCGATACTCCGGAGTAGACTAGCGTATGCGCTTCTCATCCCAGCATGGGAGACGGTTTGTCCCACAGCCGTCAGTACGTCGTACTTGAGATAGTATGCGGGTGCTCGTTAGGTTACGAGTACACTGGACAGGACTCGTTGGGAACTGTTGGTTGACCTATCGTCAGTTATCAGTTCCCAGGTGACATGAGTACAACTTAGTCCGCTGACTTGACACTGTCACTTCGCCTCGAGTGTGTTCCCACTATACTTTGATTACTACCCTACCACGGCTCAAAGGAGTCATGCAAACAGGTAGTAGTTGGGTGCAGTTTCGAAGCACTTGGAGGCAGTGACGGTTAGACATGATTCGTCTCTCCCAGTATTGGGGGTTGATATCGCGCTGTGTCTAGGAGAGCCATTACACAAAGTCCCTGGCCAGGGCAAGCGAGATATACTGGTGGGTTTCCAGTGTTGTCTCGGGGTGTTCTGGGCTACACTCCGACACGACTTGTACCGCTTTTAGGGGAATGACGTTTATCGCCCCCTAGGCCCGCCATGCGATATTCTCAGACGAACAGACCGGACTGTACGGAGATTGTCACATTCAGGCTCAGTAGGAGTTCAGATGGGTTTCACCTCATCAGTCTTCTTATCGGCATCTACCTGGGGGCCGTTACGCACAGCTAGTCCCGCTTGCGATCTGTGGTTAAACCCACTGCCATCGTAGTGTCGAGTCTTTAGAGTCCCACACAGAGAGCTGTTCGCCTTTGAGCAAAAAGGGTAGAGGTCGCATGGTTTTGCGATAGGGTTCGTTCACATCCGCGCACTTGTGCACGTTTGGTGTCCGAGCAGTTATTACTAGTGGGCTTTGGTGTAAGCCAGATCCTAGTATATGTTTTGGGATTTGTTTTATCTCGTTTGTATTCGTGTTCCTCGGAACACGGATGCGGGTGTGTATGCACAGTTGACAGAGACAGAGGCAGAGGATTCTCATTAGGGTTGTTGACTGTTGAATTTTTCTAAACCCTAATGAGAATGAGAAATATGATTAATAATAATATTAATTAAGTATTATTATACCATGGTTGGGTTGAAAGTTTGACTTTGTTGACTTTGTTGACCGGTTGACTAGTTTAGACTTGTTGACCATCATCATTGCATGGCTATCATTTCATGGCTATGACTTTTGCTTGCTTGTTGTGGTTTACAAAATGAGTGCATGAAATGATATTGACATTGAAATGAACCATCACAAAATACTTGATTACAATTATTATTATGATTATTTTGGTTTTTGATAGCATGGTTGCAAAAGTCTTGATTCATTCTATCATTTGCTCTCTCTCTCATCAAAGCTCTCTTCTTCCTCTTGCTCTCCCTCTTTCTCTAGCTCAAGGAAAAAAAATCTCTCATGTGTTGAGAACCATTTGCCTTGGAGATAAAACCCAAAACACTTCTCTACTCATCCTAGTGTACAAGGTCTAGCAAGCCAAGTATTCTAGTTTCCTCTAGATTGAGGTTGGAGCCAAAGGTAGAAGCATTGTTCCCCTCCGAAAGACGGCGCGCAAGGCTGCGATGTCTTGGCGCTGAGATTCGGGGCAGATGCTAATTGATGCTATCCGTTCACCTCTCCGAAGATGCCAAGTTGGTTTATGGCACCATGTATCGAAGGTTTGAGCGGATGCGACCGATGTAGCAGACTTCGTCAGATTCCCCCTCGTTGAGGGGTTTTTGATTGTGGGGACGCTCTTCCCTGCAGGCGCAAGCCCCTGCAGTTAATTACGCTACCGCATTGCGGTAACAACTTTCTCCTTCTCCATATGGTCATTTCGTGTCGTGGGTTTTGTTTTATGTTTTACTGCCCGTGGATCGTCTACGGAGACTGAGTTATGTCGTCGCCCGTAGGGCATGGACTAGTCCAAATCCGCATTATCTTAAATTTGGGTTTGGGGGTTTGGTTTGAGGATACGTCAGCCATGCTTGGGGCTAAGATCAACTCAAACGTTTGTTAAGGATGCGTTAGTCTAACTTTGTGACTAAGATCAACTTAACGGGATCGTTTGGATCCTACAAAAGAGTGTTTGGACTTTAACGTTCCAGTTTAGGGACGTGGCGGTCCATCGTATATGTGGCCGTCGGGACCCGTCACCTCTCTGACGACGTTGAAGGATTACAACGGCGGATGTCAGAGGAGTTCAGAGATGTACCCTAGAGCCAGAGTTAATTAGGGGGATTCATAGTCCAGTCTGCTTGAAGGTTTAAGGACGCGTTAGCCATCTTTGAGGCTAAGATCAACTTAAACGGGACCGTTTAGATCCGACAAAAGAGCATATAGGGGGGGGCTCTATTGTTCTAGTTTAAGGACATTGCGGTCTGTGGGTAGTTTAAGGACATTGCGGTCCATGGGTAGTTTAAAGACATCTCGGTCAATGGGTAGTTTAAAGACATTGCGGTCCATGGGTAGTTTAAAGACATCTCGGTCAATGGGTAGTTTAAAGACATTGCGGTCTATGGGTAGTTTAAAGACATCTCGGTCAATGGGTAGTTTAAGGACATTGCGGTCCATGGGTAGTTTAAAGACATCTCGGTCAATGGGTAGTTTAAGGACATTGCGGTCCATGGGTAGTTTAAGGACATTGCGGTCCATGGGTAGTTTAAAGACATCTCGGTCAATGGGTAGTTTAAAGACATCTCGGTCAATGGGTAGTTTAAAGACATCTCGGTCAATGGGTAGTTTAAAGACATCTCGGTCAATGGGTAGTTTAAGGACATTGCGGTCCATGGGTAGTTTAAAGACATCTCGGTCAATGGGTAGTTTAAAGACATCTCGGTCAATGGGTAGTTTAAAGACATCTCGGTCAAGGTTAAGGACGTCATAGTCCATGGGTTTAAGGACTCCACAGTCCGGTATGTGCTCTGGATGCTTCACACGGGTTCACTGCCGTGCTAGGCGAGGACCAGGCTCCGCTCTGGATGCTTCACACGGGTTCACTGCCGTGCTCTGCGAGGACCAGGATCCGCTCTGGACGTTTCCCGCGGGGTCAAAGAGTGACGTTATCCACGTTCCACGTAACCAGGAATTTTTGTATCATGCATGGGTTTAAGGACCCCACAGTCCATGTCATGAATGGTCTTCGGGACCCGTCACCTCTTTGAAGACATTGAGGGATTACAATGCCAAATATCAAAGGAGTGAAGAGATGTACCCTAGAACCGGGGTGGATTAGATAGTCCGTGGCCCAATTTGGGTCAAGACTGTTCGATTATGTCATGAGCCCATCGGCTCAATTAATCACAAATTGAGGACTTATGGCCAGCTTGGGCTAAGTCCAGTCAGGTCTGGAATATTGACTCTTTGTTGTTCCATTGAGGGAGAATGTTTGCCTCTATCCCTTTAGCCAATTAGGCCAAAGCCTGGTGTTAAATATTTCAGAGCAATCAGTGTTGAACACTGGGGATAAGATTGATGAGTTAGTGTTCAACACTAAGAGATAACTGGTGTTAAACACCAGTACTAAGGCTTTCTCAAATTAGTGTTAAACACTAAAACAGATCAGTGTTGAACACTGCCGATAAGGCTTTTTAACCAGCATTGAATGCCAAGGCCCGACAGTGTTTTAACACTGGGCTTGAGAGTTTTAATTTTAATGTTAAACACTAAGGTAAGAAGGGTCACGTGGCAGCACGTGAGAGCGCCCTCCCTTCAGTTGTTCTGCTGAAATTATCATTTCTTTCAAAGCATCACGTGCCATCACGTGACGGGCATTCAAATGCTTGTATATTAGAGTTTCTGCCAAGGTCACGTGGGTCACGTGGGGTGCTGCCTCAAAGGGGCTTTCTGTAGGGGTTTTTGGGGGGTCACGTGGTGGCACGTGACCCTACCTCTATGTTTTTTTTTTTAGAGGATCTGTTACTCCTTTTTTCAGGAATTAAATTCCTCGAACTTTAAATTTCAGAGGAATTAAATTCCTATTTCCTTTTGAAGACTTGTAGAGTTGAACTCTGAATTTTCTGTAGGAATTAAATTCCTCGTTTATGTGGAGAACTGAAGAGGGTTCAACCCTTAATAAAAGCTTTCAAGGAATTATACTTCCCATTTTAAAGAATTATAATTGAGGGAATTAAATTCCTGTTATTTCCACAGAACCACATTCTTAATTAGGGTTCAACCCTGTTTCTTAAAGGAATTAAATTCCCATGATACGGGGTCGAGCCCTAATTTTATTTTATTTTATTTTATTTTTTTTAAAGGAATTGAATTCCTATAGTTCTGTGAGAATTAAATTCTCATGCTTGCATTCCCTCTCTATGTTTTGGATCTGCATGGCAAGATCTCAACCCATTGAGAATTAAATTCTCAACCTAAAGGGGAGATGTGCACTTTGCAGATCCTCTATCAAAGAGAGAAGAAATGTGCTCTTCTGTTTTATGTATCAGAGTTAAACTCTGTTGGGAATTAAATTCCCCCTCTTTCAAAAGGCCTTCCCTTTCTTACCTAGGGTTTTCGCAGAAGATCGAAGTCTTTTCCAAGTATCAAAGCTTTTCTCCCTTTTTTTTCTTTCTCTGCGCGTGTGTCTTTTTTTGTATCTCTTGGCTCCTATTTATAGGAGAAGCAGCCGAGTCAATCAGTTTTTGACGAATCTTCATGGAGATATTTGATTTGCATCCATTGTTCATTCTGGACCTTTGGATTATTAGGTGAATTTTATTCACCGTTGGATTTCAAACCCAGAGATTCTCCCTTTTTATTTTGGTTAAATTTAAGGGGGAAATCTTTCCAAACCCGAGATTTTCCATAAATAAATGACCTCTGAATCTTTGACTTGATTGGATGCATATAGTTGCGTTCCTTTGGCAAGATCTGAATTTCTTTCAGAATTTAATTCTGTTGATAAAATGGGCTTTGAAAGCCGGTCACGTGTGACCACGTGATCCATGGTCACGTGTGAGCACGTGACCCCCTTCGGAATGAAGGATCCTCTTTCTTTCTGCGTTCTGCCCTCTTCTGCTGCTCAGCCGTCACGTGTTACCACGTGACCCCTGGTCACGTGTGAGCACGTGATCCTTGTTTGAACTTTCTTTCTTTGGTTGTTCTGAAGAATGCGTTTGCTGCCTTAAACGTCACGTGCCAACACGTGACCCTGGTCACGTGGGAGCACGTGACTTCTTCTGAAGCCTTTTTCTTGACTTGGTCAGTTACCCGACGTGCCTTTGACGCTTGCATTTAAACGTCATGTGTCGCCCTGTGACCCTGATCACGTGGGAGCACGTGACTCTCCTTGAAGCTTTTCTTTTCCTTCTTCGCAGTCAGGGAATTGAACTTGCCTTAATGACGTTTTTAGGTGTCACGTGCCAACACGTGACCGCTAGTCACGAGTAAGCACGTGACCCCCTTTTGAAGCTTTCCACAGAAGCTTTCCTGATTTTAAATCAGGAAACAAATTCCCCCACAGCGTTGTTCTCACGTGTCTGCACGTGAGTGCAACGCTGTCATCTCTTGCGACCGTTGGATTCATTTAGGGATTTGGGAGATGAAGCGTTTCCACTGTTTTCTATAAATACCGCTGTCTCTTCATAGGAGCCTTCACTCTGCTCGTCTTCTTCCTCTGAGAACTTTTCTTTGAGAATTTAATTCTCTTCTTCCAGAGCTTAGTTCTCTGTTTTAAGATTTTCCAGAGTTTAACTCTGTTCGAAAAGGACCCTTTTTCCTCAGGTAATGGTAATCGAAGCACCTTTGTTTTGACAAAACTCTCTGGATTTAAAATCCAGATCGAGGGTTTCCCGAAGAACTCATTTTTCTCCAAGTAATTTAACCAAAATATGAGACCACTTGACTTCCCGCAGTAGATCACTTAGGGTTCAGATGATCCCTTAGGGAGACGATGATGGCGGTTCAAACTCATGGAATTTAATTCCATTCAAAATGTTTCTGGGAATTTAATTCCCTTTCCTTAGTAAGGAATTAAATTCCAGCGAAGAACTCGATTTCTTCACACAGAGAATCTCTGGGGTCTCTTGGCTCGAGGCGGTTCTTCTGCAATTAATGCGATGGGGATTTTGTAATGATGCCTTCTGTGGGAACTTAATTCCCTTGATTTTGTTGGGTTCGTTGTAGCGCCCTAGCCAGATCTTGTTGAGGGGAATATGCATGGTTACCACCTTTTATTAAATGCGGACATTCCCTTTGTCTTATTGTTGCGTTTTGGCCTTCTTATTGATGTGCCGTCATCTGGATTCTGTGGGGCCCATGTGTTTTGTAGCCAATGGTCCCAGGAAGCTTTGTTTTTGCTTTCTTTACTTAGTCTTCATGTTCATGCATGAATGTACGTTGCCGACTTTTCTTCTAACGGTCTTCCTTTATTGGTTTTCAGGTGCGATGACTTCTGCTCTACGCTTTCCTTTCTCTCGCTCGGAGGCGGCCTTTCCTCAGTCACCGTCTGATGAAGAGGCGATGGCGATGATTAGAGCCCATGACCCGAACTGCGCCAACCTTCTTCAATGGGGACCTTGGTACAGTCAGATTATTCAAGGTCGCAGGAGTTTTCTTTGTGCGGTGCCAACGGAGCCTACTTTCCCATTTTTACCGATGGATCCTCCAAGGACAGCTTTCGCCGTGGAAATGCCCAATTGGACTCCAACGGGGAGACTGGAGCCTTCGACGACCGGCATTCCGAACCATCCGATCCCGGCTATAGACATCTTGGGACGGCGCATTTGCCAGGGTGAGGCCCACCCGTGGGGGCAGATTTATAAGATAGGGCTCACTCCCAGGCATCCTACGGGCTACCTTCTTTGGGCTCGCTACATCCTTTCTGCCCATCGGGCGCGATTGCAGAAAGTCGGGCTTTATCAGGCCGTATACGCGTCGCTGTTCCATTACAAGTCCCCGCATGCTTGGTGGGTTAAGGCGTTTCTGAACCAGTGGAATCTTCCCACTAATACCTTTCTTCTGGGAGATCGTGAGGTTTCGATTTCTTTAGCCGAGTTTTATGAAATTTCGGGATTGCCGATAAGGGGTAACATGTACGAGGAGTTGCTGCCCCCTGACGAGTACATTTTTGAACCTGAGCCCGCCCCAGTTGACGGCTTATCTGCTGAGAATGCTGTTCGACACAAGCGCCCTAGCCTAATTAGGGCCCTAGGCATTTTTGATCGATTATTCACCGAGTCTGAGGAGCAAGGCGTTACTTTCAAGAGCTTCATTGCTTGTTTCATTCGTGAGGACGCCTTACCGAAGACAGCCCCAAAGTTTGCCAACATTGGGGACCCTTTTGGGTTTGGTCCGAAAAGGTTGCCGGCTAACGAATCAGATCTACCTCAGTATTACATCCCTATTATATCGCCAATGTCTTTTGAGTCCATTGCGGCACCTGGTATGGATGAGGAGACGTTCTTTGTGGGGTTTATTAGCGTCTGGCTCAGTTGGTTCGTCATCCCCATGCATCGCCGCTTCATGAGGGCTTCGGTCATCTACCCGGCGCATCGTATCGCGGAGGGGACGCGGTTGGCCATTGGCATCCCAGCCCTGGCGCACCTCTATAATGGATTGGGTACTGCGGCTAATACCTCTATGCCTGGCGTAGACGTAGTGAACTTTTCGCTTCATTACTTCACGTCGTGGATCGAAATGCATGTGCTGGGGTCTTTTGCCATGCATCAAAGGCCCGCTTTTTATGACGCCTATACCTTCCCGTGACTTATGCGACTGGTAGGTGCTTCCGCTGTCGATCCAACTCAATTTGGGGCTATTAGGGTGCTGATTTCCCCTCACGCTACCGCCGGCGGGTTAGCTTTTAATGATCGGGTTCTGTCTTCTTCTTCGGGTCCTGTTCAGCAACTTTGGGACCAGTCAAAGGACAACGCACCTTCTCTGAAGCCCCGAGAGGCCATCTACTTGTATTCAATTAGACCGGGCTACTTGGTGTTTCGCCAGGATAGTGCAGCCCTTTTTATGCGGTATAATCCTCATCGATTTGCTCGGCAGCTCGGATATGACCAGGGCGTTCCTTTTGAGGCTTTTATGATTGCTCCAGTTCCTTCGCTCGACGCTGTTCGCGACGCAGCTCATCATTTCATGAGGCTGAACACCGGCTCTCATTTCATGGTCCCTGAAGCCGAGTACATCCCTCGATGTGTGGGTGCATTCACAGGTTGGTATCTTCATCGGGTCACCCCGATTATTGCTGAAGAAAGAAGGGTTCTTCTTGGTCATGACGCTCCTCCTCAGGTCTCGCGAGTTGAGTTGCGACCGAGGGTTCCAGTCCGCTTTCCTCTGAGGGAAATTGGCGCTGCCCTCATTCCGGGGGAGTCAGGGGTAGACCTCACTCCGACCGCTGGTATGCCCTTGGGTTCTCGATCGCGAGGTAGACGGGCTCCAGTGGCAGTACCTCTACCGGTGGCGGCGCCGCCTCCCGTAGCGTCGACGACGCCAACGTCTTCCAGGGACGAAGGCATCGAAGGCGATGTGGGCCAGCGTCGCCCTAAGGCTTCGCGAGGGAGGAAGCGGTCATCTTCAGCGACCGGCTCTGGGTCTAAGCGACAGAAGAAAGTGGCTACTACTCCGCTCGACTCTGTGATGGAATCTGAGCCTATCCTTGACGACGAACCCTTGGCCTTGCCCGCGTCTGATACTGTACTCCTCTTTCCGAGTTCGGCTGACGAGGAGGCCGCACAACTGGCTGAGGCCTTACGGCGTTCGCAAGACCCGTCCCATGATGCCAAGGTTCCGAAGAAGTCTTATCCCGCTGTAATTTTTTACGAGGACCCTTCGTGGATTCGGCGGCGATTTATCGGCCCTTTGGAGGAATGGGGGAAAGGGCTTTGAAGCAGGTCGCTTCAGAGGATGCAGCTGATGCACTTTCTCTATGGACCGGTGGTCATGAGTCCACCCTTAAACCTCGGCGAGCTTATCTCCTTGAGAAGGAAAAGCGGCTTGAAGAAGCCATGTTAAAGGCTTCTTTGCGTATAGGTACGCTGTGCTTCTTTTGTAGTCTTTCTGATTATTTATGCTCATGGGTATGTATCATTATTTTCATTTGAACCGTGCAGAATCTTCAACGCTGGGGGAGCTTCCTACTGGCCCCTTAAAGCTAAAGCCCGCCGAAATTCTCAACGAGGCCTTGCTAGGTGTGGAGGGGGCTGATGAGGCTGCTCCTCTCGTGATAGAACCTCCAGCGGCGACTCCTGATCAGGGAATGCTTGCCCCTTCGGGGAATGCTCTTATGGAGGCCGCCACCCCAATGACTCTTGCTGAAGGTGGCCCAAAGGCTGGAAGTGAGGTAGTCGGGACTACTCTCCCTTTGTTGGAGCCTGAGGCTATGGCGGAGACCGTCGAGGCTGCTATCCCCCTGGCTCAAAATGGGAGGAGTGTCGAAGGTATCCTTCTGCGTTTTAATTTAGTAACCCTTTCATGGTCTAAAATCTTTTATCTTTTCCAGAATTACGCGGTTTGGCAGCCACGATCGCGGATTTATCGCCTCGCCAATCATTTCAGCGTCTATTGGAGATGGCAGCCCCGCAGGCGATTCCCCCTCAGCGTATTGTCCTTTCCTCCGGACAGGGTTAGTGTCATTTGCCATTTTTTATCATAGCATTGTCACTATTTTGTGAAATGACGTTAATGTCTTTTATAGTTTTAGAAGCCGATGATGAGGTCGAGGTCGTCGAAGGGCCAGGGGAACCTTCAACTCCCTCGTGCATGACTGTCGGTGAGTGACGTCTCATCAAAGTCCTGTTCATCTTGCGTTTAAAAGTTTTACTAACATCTGCCAAATCTGAACAGCCTTGCCAGTCTCCATGGCTTTGGAATCACGCATTGTGATGCCGTCCGGCCCCTACGCTTTGCGGGCTTCAGAGCGCTTGGCCCAATTGAGCCTGGTCTCCTTATCTTCCTTTATCGAGGAGCTTCGTGCTGGTAGTGCAACCACGGCCGAAGCGTTCGCCGCTGAAGCTAACGGCTCCCTTCCTTTTCTCGCCACCTATCACAGTGAGGCGGTGGTGCGGGTTTGGGTGGATTTTTGTAGGAAGGTGGAGGCCTGTTTGTATGCTCTCGAGTGTTCTCGCCTTTCCTCGGAGGCCGTGGCTGCAAAGGCGGAGTTACGAGCTCTGATAGCACGACATGCGGCCAACATGACGTCGTGCGAGAAGAGACTTGGCCGTAAGTTCTCGGAGAGGGAGCTAGCCTCCAAGGCGTTGGGCGAGCTTCAGGCCAGTCTTACAGCCAAAGCCAACGAAGCGTATGAGCTGTGGCGGGTGCTTCAGGAGTCCATTAAGGAGGTGGTGGCTCTTGATAAAGCCGCCGCGTTTACTCGCGAGAGGGTTGAGGCTCACAAGGCCACTGAAAAAGAGCTTGAAGCCCGGCTCGCTTTATATCAGGCCCAGCAAGCTCAGGCGGAGGCTCGTCTTCTGGAGATCCTGCGTCATGAAGCTGTGGCTCAACAACAGAATGACGAGCTGGTGAAATTACTGCACCGCCCGCCGGCTTAAGGACTTGTATCTTTTCTTCTATTTTTTGTACATACTCATGAATAAGGGTATCTTCCTTTTTTTATGAATTGTATTTTGTATCCATTTTGGTTTATGAATAAAAGATACAATTTTCCTCTCAATGATGTGTCCTCTTTTCATTGAATGCATTCTGCGGATATTCTATTTCGATCTCCTTGCAGGACAGGGATGACTCAGGGTTCAGGTTTAAGATATGCTTTCTGAGACTTCTGCATTTTACGAGCCACGAGGGTCTCATAAAGAGTTTTCTCTCCCTAGCCGTGAGGATTTGCGAGTGCCGGATGCGGTTACCCTCGCCCGTGCTCTACGGAGTCAGGGGTTTCTCCAGATATTGTAGTTTAAAGACGTCGCGGTCAAGGTTAAGGACCTCATAGTCCGTGGATTTAAGGACTCCACAGTCCGATGTTAGTTTTAAGACATCACGGTCAAGGTTAAGGACCTCATAGTCCGTGGATTTAGGGACTCCACAGTCCGATGTTTGGTTACAGGGACCCGTCACCTCTTTGAAGACGTTGAGGAATTACAACGCCGGGCATCAAAGGAGTGAAGAGATGTACCCTTAAACCGAGGCAAAAATCTGTGAGGAATAGGGGTGGTTGGTTGTTAGTTTTAAGACATCGCGGTCGAGGTTAAGGACGTCATAGTCTGTGGATTTTAAGGACTCCACAGTCCGGTGTTTGCTCTGGATGCTTCACACGGGTTCACTGCCGTGCTTGGCGAGGACCAGGCTCCGCTCTGGGCGTTTTCCGTGGGGTCAAAGGGTGACGTTATCCACGTTCCACGTAACCAGGAATTTTGCACTAGATGCTTCACACGGGTTCACTGCCGTGTTAGGCGAGGACTAGGCTCCGCTCTGGATGCTTCGCACGGGTTCACTGCCATGCTCTGCGAGGACCAGGATCCGCTCTGGACGTTTTCCACGGGGTCAAAAAGTGACGTTATCCGCTTTCCACGTAACCAGGAAGTTTGCACTAGATGCTTCACACGGGTTCACTGCCGCGTTAGGCGAGGACTAGGCTCCGCTCTGGATGCTTCGCACGGGTTCACTGCCATGCTCTGCGAGGACCAGGATCCGCTCTGGACGTTTTCCACGGGGTCAAAGAGTGACGTTATCCGCTTTCCACGTAACCAGGAAGTTTGCACTAGATGCTTCACACGGGTTCACTGCCGTGTTAGGCGAGGACTAGGCTCCGCTCTGGATGCTTCACATGGGTTCACTGCCATGCTCTGCGAGGACCAGGATCCGCTCTGGACGTTTTCCACGGGGTCAAAGAGTGACGTTATCCGCTTTCCACGTAACCAGGAAGTTTGCACTAGATGCTTCACACGGGTTCACTGCCGCGTTAGGCGAGGACTAGGCTCCGCTCTGGATGCTTCGCACGGGTTCACTGCCATGCTCTGCGAGGACCAGGATCCGCTCTGGACGTTTTCCACGGGGTCAAAGAGTGACGTTATCCGCTTTCCACGTAACCAGGAAGTTTGCACTAGATGCTTCACACGGGTTCACTGCCGTGTTAGGCGAGGACTAGGCTCCGCTCTGGATGCTTCACATGGGTTCACTGCCATGCTCTGCGAGGACCAGGATCCGCTCTGGACGTTTTCCACGGGGTCAAAGAGTGACGTTATCCGCTTTCCACGTAACCAGGAAGTTTGCACTAGATGCTTCACACGGGTTTACTGCCGCGTTAGGCGAGGACTAGGCTCCGCTCTGGATGCTTCACATGGGTTCACTGCCATGCTCTGCGAGGACCAGGATCCGCTCTGGACGTTTTCCACGGGGTCAAAGAGTGACGTTATCCGCTTTCCACGTAACCAGGAAGTTTGCACTAGATGCTTCACACGGGTTCACTGCCGCGTTAGGCGAGGACTAGGCTCCGCTCTGGATGCTTCACATGGGTTCACTGCCATGCTCTGCGAGGACCAGGATCCGCTCTGGACGTTTTCCACGGGGTCAAAGAGTGACATTGTCCGCTTTCCACGTAACCAGGAAGTTTGCACTAGATGCTTCACACGGGTTCACTGCCGCGTTAGGCGAGGACTAGGCTCCGCTCTGGATGCTTCACATGGGTTCACTGCCATGCTCTGCGAGGACCAGGATCCGCTCTGGACGTTTTCCACGGGGTCAAAGAGTGACGTTATCCGCTTTCCACGTAACCAGGAAGTTTGCTGATTGTATCCGCATTTCACGGGATGGGGGTTGACTCTTGGCGATATGTGTCGCCGAGCCATGGAACTTGGGGTTGCCGCTGTTCCGTTTCGCTTGATGTTGTGTCGTCGAGACAATGAAAGCTAGGAATTTGGCCTTCGCTTCATTTGCTGGTATCGCGTCTGCTGTATCGAGACGAATGCCACGGTGATGAACACTAAGTTATCTGTGAACCGCTGAGATTTTGCAAGTTGTCCCATCATTTCGGCCATTTTTTCATGCATGTGTGGCTTGCTAGCTTCTTGCGGCAAGCTCGGGTTTCTTGGATACGGGTTTCGGCATCAGCATCGCTACAGCTGGAATGTTGCCAGGAGCGGATCATCATTTGCCTCTGTCGTCGTTTGAACAAAGGTGGCTTAGCAAACAGGGTTAAGGGTCCTGTCAACCAAGGCTTTTGACCTCATGAGCCGTAAGGGTCTCACAAAGGTGTTTCTCCCTACAAGTCGTGAGGATCTTGCAGGTGTGTTTTCTCCTTAAGAATCGTGGGGATTCTTAAGTGCATGTTCTCTTGTAAGTCGTAAGGATCTTACAAAGAGGATTTTCCCCTTATAAGTCGAGAGGACTTGTGAGGGTTGTTCACCACGTAGATATATCCCTAGTCACGGGTGGGACTTTGTTAGGGAAATGTCTATTCGCGCCCGTGGATTGTATACAAGGGTCAGTCCGAGCCGCTTGTAGGGCAATATCGAAGGTTGTGGGAGTTGCTTAAGAACAGGTTAAGGTTTCTGTAACTTAAGACTTTCGAATCTTATGAGCCGTGAGGGTCCCATAAGAGAATTCTCCTTACGAGTCGTGAGGATCTCGCAAGTGTAATTTCTCCTCAGGAATCGTGAGGATCCCTAAGTGTGCTTCTCCCTTATGAGTCGTAAGGATCTCACGCGGGTGGTTTCTCCTTACAAGGTCGAGAGGACCCTGTAAGTGTCTTTTAACGAGGCTGCGCCCTTTCGGGTTTTCACAAACGCTCGCCGGTAGCCCTGCTGTTTTTACTCACGGAGCCCTTTCGGGTTTTCATCCGTGCCCATTTTGCTTTATGGACATACCGTTTTTTTTTTTTTTTTTTTTTTTTTTTTTTTTTTATATCTTGCCAGCCTAAGGGTGCTGCAGCAGTTTAGGGACGTTTCGGTCCGTCGTTAGTTTAAGGACGTTTCGGTCCACCGTTAGTTTAAGGACATTTCGGTCCGTCGTTAGTTTAAGGACATTTCGGTCCATCGTTAGTTTAAGGACATTTCGGTCCATTGATAGTTTAAGGACGTTTCGGTCCGTTCATAGTTTAAAGACGTTTCGGTCTCTTGTTAGTTTAAGGACGTTTCGGTCCCTCGTTAGTTTAAGGACGTTTCGGTCCGTCGTTATGGGAAGGCCAGCTACTGCTTGTAAAGTCTGAGCCTAGGAAGATAGCGAGCGGACATAGTCGTCGTCATCTATCGTTGACCCAGGCTGTGGCTCACTAAGCATAGTATCTCTTCAAGAAGCGGCCATTTATTGGCCTGAAAGGCCTCTCACCGTGCATGTCCACGAGTAGATAGGCTCCACCCTGGTAAACCTGGTCTATGATGTATGGGCCTTCATAGTTTGGCTCGAATTTTCCCCGCTTGGCACGATTGGGGATCATAGGTCTTTTGACTACCAGCACGAGTTCGCCTTGGCGGAACGCCCTTGGCCTGGTCAATCTTTCGTACGAGCGCGTCATCTTTGCTTTGTAGGCTTCTAGATGTTGTTGCGCTATAAGTCGGGTTTCGTCGAGGGCATCAAGCTCCTCAAGTCGAAGGTGGGCATTTTCCTCGTCGGTCAGTTCGTGGTGGACTGCCACTCGTAGAGAGGGTAACTCTATCTCGATCAGTTTCTTGACTTCGGCGTTGATGCTCATCTCAAGCTCGAGCCGCATCCTTCTTGGTGCCTGCTTGACTGGCCTGATGTCTGGGGATATTGCTAATCTGTGCACAGCGACCTCCGGATCTAATCCTGGCATCTCAGAGTAGTTCCACGCGAAGCAGTCTTTATGCCGTAGAAGCACGTTCTTTAACGCGGCCACCCTCTCTTCAGAGAGTAGCTCGCTGACAAATGTTGGTCTCGGGTCCTCTGCCGATCCCAACTCAATCTTTCTCAGGTTATCTGCGGTAGTATGTATACCGTCTTCCAGTTCTTTTGGAGCTGGCGGAAATTCTGAGATCATCTCATCATCGCTGTTCTCAAAGCACCGGGGAAGGTCATCTATGTTCTCGGGCTCTTCTTTTAATATCGTAATCGTATAACAGGTACGAATCCGCTCCCAGGATTGAGGTGGATCCGGTTTTGCTCTTGCGGCTTTGGGTTCGTGCTTTCGTGGCGGAGTTACCCTCCAGCTTTTGGATAAAGCGAATCTGCCCCGTTGGTACTGGTCCTCGACCCAGTTCTTGAAGGTGAAGCAGTCTTCGGTAGGATGTCCTGCGGCCCGGTGATAAGAGCAATAGCCCGAGCGAGAGGCCTTATTAGCTTGTTCGGGGTGTCTAGACTCTGGAAGCGTGATCATCCGATGTTTTAGGGCGAGCTTGAGTAATCTTTCCGTCTTGTCTCGGGGGAAGGAGTACGCTCGACTCATCTTTTCTATGAAGGACGAATCCGAGCTGTGCAGTACCCGATCACGTAACCCTCTAATCCTGCGTCGTTGTTGTCGGCTCTTCTTTCCGCTTTTCGACTTATTTCCGTCTCCGCATTGGGTCTTTCGCATGATGGGTTGACAAGGATGAACGTCTTTGTCTTTTGCAGTCTGTTGAAATAGACGTTGCGTCCTGGCCTTCTCATAGATGGCCGTTTCGCGGCTGTGGTCTTCTCGAGCTTTCTGACTCACTTCCCTTATAGGCCTGCCCGTTTGTTCTTCAAACGACGGACTTGGTGCCTCAATCGCAGGGTCTGGTTTTGACGAGGGATCGGCATCTCTTGACAGGGCGTCCTCTTCTTCGTCAAAGGTATATATAGCGTAGCTGCTGTGGGCCCGCTCCCGTTTTCCGGTTCTCGCGTATCCAAGCCCAAGTGTTTCCATCTTCCCGTTGGGCAATTTGCGTTGGGTTCCAGGGACATCCCAAATCCTGTTGTAGAACCGAGCCTGTCGAACAGTTTGTTTTAAGGGTACTCCTTGACGCTTCAATAGCTTCTTTAATCCGTTCGTATAGTATCTGGGCAGTCGGATGGGTTGGAGTCTGTCGCATGCAGCATCTGCGCCGTGCCAGATCTCTTTCTCTACTTTCGACTCTGAGGATCGATAGAATAGGATCATCTTCTCACTCTTTCGCCTGGGGGGGACGCAAAATGTTTGCAGCTCTTGCACACTGTGAGCTTGAAGCGTGTCGAGGTCCTTATAGTTTTCTTGCGGTACCATGATGATTTGCAAGTTATGGCCATCGCTGAGGGGTGCTTGCATTGAAAGCCGATTGGAGAATACGGCATTGACCTCATCCTCCGAATCACTTCCGAAGACCAGTATGGGGATGGGCGTCCTCTGGTTGTTGCGTTGAGCTGGCCTCGTATAAACTATCTCTTCTTCTTCTTCGGTATCGCTTCCGAAAACAGGGATGGTGGCGGCGGCCTTGTTCTCCGAGTCGTGACACTTTTCTATATCCTCAAAGTCTGGCAAGAAGTATTTCGCATCCTCGTATTTGCGGACTTCATTCACGGAAAATGGGTTCAGCTCACCCGTCACAGTATACTCGAAACCATCTTTAAAATACTTCATACACTGATGTTGTGTAGAAGGGACGATGTTGTACTCGTGTAACCAAGGACGGCCGAGCAAGGCATTGTAGCAGGTCTTGGCGTCAATGACATGGAATTTGATGTCCGTGACGAGAAGTCCAAAGCGTAACGTTAATATCACGGACCCGAGAGTCCGTGACGATTGTGAATCGAAACCGGAAATAGTGATTTTGTCACGAGCGAGATGTTGCACACTCATGCAGATTTCTTTCAACACCCGAACATTAAGGAGATTGACAGAGGATCCATTATCCACCAAGATCTTGCCTATCTTGATATCATGGCAGTATCCGGAGACATACAGGGGACGGTTATGGTCGCACGTCCCGAGAAGGAGGTCTTCATCACCGAAAGTGACGTCGGCCGTATGCACTTCTTCCAGTTCGTCTCTCATCTTTTGGGTGGCGAGAAAGGCTTGGAATTGCTCAGGTTCTTGTAGTGCTTTAATTAGTGAGTCCCGTGCTTCTTTTGATAATAGGAGGGCGTCGAGAATGCTAAGCTGGGAAGGTAGCTTCCTTAGATGCGCGAGGATGTTATAGTCCACTTTACTCCTCCTAGGAGGGTCTTTGGCAGCCAATTCTTTCGCGACTTGGTCATCCAAAGTGATATCTTCAGTGACCTTTTCCTTTCCCTTATCTTTTCTGTTCGTAGGTCCGAGATTCTTTTCTGGGAGCGTACGATTGCGCAGCTGAGTGTTTCCGCAGGCTTCTGATTCCTCATCTTTCCTTAGCGCGGATTCTTCAAAGAGAGGGCCCAGAGTCACTTCTTCGTCAGAGTCGCTCCCAAAGGTGAGGACTTGCGATCCCTCGGTATGAGCCATATAGCAGTTGCCAGTAATTCTGTTGGGTTCGTCAACAGCGCTTCTTCGCTCCCGACGGCTCTTGCGCTTCATGCGTTTGAAATGTTGCCGGCGAGCAACATATCCTTGCCACCATATCTTGAAGGCGTCGCACTCCTCTGTGGGGTGTGAGACTTTCCGATGATATGCGCAGTAATCGGGGTGTTTCTCCGCCCCATCGTGCGTGTTTCCTTCCGAGGGGGGTAGCCTCATTCCCATTGACATGGCTTTGGCGAACCTTTTCCTTGTCTTGAATATCTTCTTGTCCATTTCGGATGCCTTTCGCTCTGGCAGGGGTAGCTCAACTCTTTCGTTCAGTCGCCCGCATTTGGTTCCTCCTGATGTTGCCATCTCGCGCTCCTGATCCGCTTTACTTTTTAGACGAATCTCGTCTAGGAAGGCATTGATCATATCAGTTGTCAGCCTCGTACGCTCTGGTTCGGGTTCCGCCTTCAGCTTCTTAGTGATAGGAGTTTTCTCATCATCGGTAAACGAGTGGGAGATCATGTTGCAACTTGCCGCATATCCCTCGGATTCATCCGACGAGTTCTCTCTATCATCGTCCTCTTGAAAGATGTGGCTGAGGAACTCTTGCAGTGTGACAGGAGTTCGCGCCTTCTGATTATATTCTTCCAGCGCGTCGATTTGCTTCTGCAAGTTTGTTCGCTCGTCTCCAAGCTTCGCGGGCTTCTTGGATTTCTTCTTCTTTTTCTTCGAAGCTTTTGACGGCTGGGCGTGAGTATTTGGGCCCTTATCAGCAGTCTCCGTAGTTGCGCGGGGCTTCACTGCTCCTTCGATAATTCGAGGTTCAAGAGGGTCTTTCCATTCGATTGCAGGACACGCGTGAAGGTCTCTCAGCATCCTTTTGGTCTTCGTTGATAGCACGACCTCCCATGGAATTTCTTCGATAAAGGAGCAGGTTGCCCCCGATGTGTCCGTCTTTTTAGGAGTATGTGGTTGTGGCGGGTTCACCTTCCACTTTTCGGACAGTACAAACTTCCCCTGGAGGTATTGATCTTCGATCCATCCTTTGAAGACGAAGCAATCTTCAATCGGATGGCTTACCGTCTGATGGTAAGGGCAATAGTTGGGGTTATTCACCTCGGTGGGTTGTGGCGGTCGCCTTGGATTCGGGAGGTTGATAAGTCTGTTGCGTATTGCCAGCTCAAATAACCGTTTTGTCTTGTCTCGTGGGAACGAGTAGGGACGCTTCATCTTTTCATTATAATACCGGCGTCTTTCTTCCAGTTGATCTGCCGATTTTGGGGCGTCAGGTTGCTGTTGGGCATTTTTGACAAAGGTGGCCCTTCCTTTACCCTTATCATTCCGAGGTTCCAACTTCGGGGGAGGTGGCCTATGACCCATCTGGTCCATCTGAGCCAACTTGTCAATTAGAGCCTGGAAGGTGGCTGGCTTAAAAAACATCATAAACTGGGAGATAGTTGCGTGGGGGTCTAGGGTTCCCACGAACATACCCACTGCGGGTGCTTCCTCAATGCGTTGCTCGCATCTCGACCACAAATTCCGCCAGCGTATAGCGTACTGGACCCAGGTTTCGCCTGGCTTTACCCTGGCGTTAATCAAAGCAGTAATTGGAGTGCGCTCGCTGGCACTTGCGAACCGCTGAGTGAACAACAACTCCATTTCAGCGAACGTTTTGATGGAATCGTTCGGGAGTTCCGAATACCATTCGAACGCTGTTTCTGACAAGCTGCCAACGAACTGACGGAGTAACAGTTTATCGTCACCGCCGGTGTTACCGCAGAGGGCCCGGAACTGGGCGACGTGTTGATGAGGATTGCGGGTCCCCTTATACACATGGAATTTCGGTATCGTATAGCCTTGCGGATATTTGATTTGATCGTACCAGCCTGGATACGGTCGTCCTGTTTTCACGACTTGACCAGCTGCCTCAGTCGCATGATGAACTCGGATTTGCTGGGCTATGTAGTCAGCCAAGTCAGCCTTAGAGATCGTCTCCTCCTTGGCCGTTGAGAAGGCTGGTGGTGGATTGGACGTTTCTCCTCGGTCGTCTTCAAGAACAATCGGAGGATCTTCGGCGGGTAAGTCCTGTTGGATCATCATTCCTATCACATCTTGAAAGAGAAGGCCCATCCGTTGTATGTTGGCCGCTTGTTCAGCAGCCTCTTTGTCCCTTTTCTCCAGTGTCCGGCGAAGGAATTCAGCGTCGGTTTCTTCCTCCCGGCGTGCGTCTGAGGATGCTTCTGGGTTTTCCTTTGGCCCGGTGAGCGCGGCCATAGCATTCATCATTTCTTGGAGCTTTTGTTGCTGCTCCTGGGATTTCGTTACGGATCGGGTTAGCGGTCGGTGGCCTGTAGAAGTGCGGCTCTCCTCCTTTCCAGAGGCCATGTATACGGTGTGGACCATCATGCCCCCAGACTTAGGGTGTCCGGGCTTGTTGCTTTTAGCCGTCGTTGCACGTCGAGGGATCTTTTCGGGCTCCCTCCTTTTATGAGCCATGGAGGTTGAGGGGGCCGTCGAGGTGGGCGTCCAAACAGCCTTTTGGGTTTTCGTCTGGTGACCAGCTTTTGGTTGGATCTTCAGCTTCTTATGCTGGCGGGAGAAGTTTGGATCGACGATTGAGTCCCGGGCCCGCCGCCAAACCTTATAGATTTTGGAAGACAGCCGTTGAGGAGATCGGGGCTGTTCTGATTCTATTTCCACAACCTTTTCTGATGGGGGAGGAGACCTCTTCAGCACTGCGGTAGGGGAATTCCTTCGCACCTTATTTAGCATTTCAAAGCTGTTTCCAGTTGGAACAGCAGCATTAACTTCTACCGCCGGGGCTGGTGGAGTCAATCCAGAGGGGGAGTTGCCCCCAGCCTTCCTTATTCGGCGCCAATGACGACGTCGAGCACGTCGAGCAGACGGCGTAGAGTCAGATATAAGAATGGTTTCGTCTTGCCCCCTGTGTAGGTGGGGGGTCGTTGTCGGTGTTAGCCTGTCAAAGACCGATGTCCTTTGTGCAGCGGGAGCGAAAACTGAAGCCGTCAACCTTGTAAAGACCGACCTTTTGGCCGGAGAAGCCGCCTTGGCGATTTCGAGGGCAGGAGCGGCCACTTTCTTAGAAGCAGCCTCCTCCGAGATTGTAGGCCTTATGATGAGTTCGCAGGATTTCTGGCCCAATCTAGAGAAGACTGAGGCGTTGGCATCGGGCGACTCGTTGAGAGGAGCCGCGGCAGGGGCAAGACGATCAAAGACCGACTTCTTGAGCGCTTCCTTTGTCAACACCGGCACCGTGAAGCTTGATGGTGGGAGTATAGTCCCAAAGAACAATCCGGTAGTGGCTTGAGTCACCTGGTCCACCGGCATTGTGAACAACGAAGCAGCTTGGGGTCCATAGGCTACACCTCCTGGCGAGGCAAAGCGTTGGTCGCGATTGCAGCTCGAGCAATTGGAGGATTTCGCAGAAGTAGAAGCCATCGATCCTTTGCTTTCTGCAATAAGCAAGGCGCCAATTCTTAGTATCTTGAAACCCAAGGGCAACTATTAGCGAACCGCGATTGGTTCGCGAATCACGACACACGAAGTGTGGAGTGGAAAGAGGAAAAGGTCCCACCGGGCGTGCCAGAATCTGTTCCCCTCCGAAAGACGGCGCGCAAGGCTGCGATGTCTTGGCGCTGAGATTCGGGGCAGATGCTAATTGATGCTATCCGTTCACCTCTCCGAAGATGCCAAGTTGGTTTATGGCACCATGTATCGAAGGTTTGAGCGGATGCGACCGATGTAGCAGACTTCGTCAGATTCCCCCTCGTTGAGGGGTTTTTGATTGTGGGGACGCTCTTCCCTGCAGGCGCAAGCCCCTGCAGTTAATTACGCTACCGCATTGCGGTAACAACTTTCTCCTTCTCCATATGGTCATTTCGTGTCGTGGGTTTTGTTTTATGTTTTACTGCCCGTGGATCGTCTACGGAGACTGAGTTATGTCGTCGCCCGTAGGGCATGGACTAGTCCAAATCCGCATTATCTTAAATTTGGGTTTGGGGGTTTGGTTTGAGGATACGTCAGCCATGCTTGGGGCTAAGATCAACTCAAACGTTTGTTAAGGATGCGTTAGTCTAACTTTGTGACTAAGATCAACTTAACGGGATCGTTTGGATCCTACAAAAGAGTGTTTGGACTTTAACGTTCCAGTTTAGGGACGTGGCGGTCCATCGTATATGTGGCCGTCGGGACCCGTCACCTCTCTGACGACGTTGAAGGATTACAACGGCGGATGTCAGAGGAGTTCAGAGATGTACCCTAGAGCCAGAGTTAATTAGGGGGATTCATAGTCCAGTCTGCTTGAAGGTTTAAGGACGCGTTAGCCATCTTTGAGGCTAAGATCAACTTAAACGGGACCGTTTAGATCCGACAAAAGAGCATATAGGGGGGGGCTCTATTGTTCTAGTTTAAGGACATTGCGGTCTGTGGGTAGTTTAAGGACATTGCGGTCCATGGGTAGTTTAAAGACATCTCGGTCAATGGGTAGTTTAAAGACATTGCGGTCCATGGGTAGTTTAAAGACATCTCGGTCAATGGGTAGTTTAAAGACATTGCGGTCCATGGGTAGTTTAAAGACATCTCGGTCAATGGGTAGTTTAAGGACATTGCGGTCCATGGGTAGTTTAAAGACATCTCGGTCAATGGGTAGTTTAAGGACATTGCGGTCCATGGGTAGTTTAAGGACATTGCGGTCCATGGGTAGTTTAAAGACATCTCGGTCAATGGGTAGTTTAAAGACATCTCGGTCAATGGGTAGTTTAAAGACATCTCGGTCAATGGGTAGTTTAAAGACATCTCGGTCAATGGGTAGTTTAAGGACATTGCGGTTCATGGGTAGTTTAAAGACATCTCGGTCAATGGGTAGTTTAAAGACATCTCGGTCAATGGGTAGTTTAAAGACATCTCGGTCAAGGTTAAGGACGTCATAGTCCATGGGTTTAAGGACTCCACAGTCCGGTATGTGCTCTGGATGCTTCACACGGGTTCACTGCCGTGCTAGGCGAGGACCAGGCTCCGCTCTGGATGCTTCACACGGGTTCACTGCCGTGCTCTGCGAGGACCAGGATCCGCTCTGGACGTTTCCCGCGGGGTCAAAGAGTGACGTTATCCACGTTCCACGTAACCAGGAATTTTTGTATCATGCATGGGTTTAAGGACCCCACAGTCCATGTCATGAATGGTCTTCGGGACCCGTCACCTCTTTGAAGACATTGAGGGATTACAATGCCAAATATCAAAGGAGTGAAGAGATGTACCCTAGAACCGGGGTGGATTAGATAGTCCGTGGCCCAATTTGGGTCAAGACTGTTCGATTATGTCATGAGCCCATCGGCTCAATTAATCACAAATTGAGGACTTATGGCCAGCTTGGGCTAAGTCCAGTCAGGTCTGGAATATTGACTCTTTGTTGTTCCATTGAGGGAGAATGTTTGCCTCTATCCCTTTAGCCAATTAGGCCAAAGCCTGGTGTTAAATATTTCAGAGCAATCAGTGTTGAACACTGGGGATAAGATTGATGAGTTAGTGTTCAACACTAAGAGATAACTGGTGTTAAACACCAGTACTAAGGCTTTCTCAAATTAGTGTTAAACACTAAAACAGATCAGTGTTGAACACTGCCGATAAGGCTTTTTAACCAGCATTGAATGCCAAGGCCCGACAGTGTTTTAACACTGGGCTTGAGAGTTTTAATTTTAATGTTAAACACTAAGGTAAGAAGGGTCACGTGGCAGCACGTGAGAGTGCCCTCCCTTCAGTTGTTCTGCTGAAATTATCATTTCTTTCAAAGCATCACGTGCCATCACGTGACGGGCATTCAAATGCTTGTATATTAGAGTTTCTGCCAAGGTCACGTGGGTCACGTGGGGTGCTGCCTCAAAGGGGCTTTCTGTAGGGGTTTTTGGGGGGTCACGTGGTGGCACATGACCCTACCTCTATGTTTTTTTTTTTAGAGGATCTGTTACTCCTTTTTTCAGGAATTAAATTCCTCGAACTTTAAATTTCAGAGGAATTAAATTCCTATTTCCTTTTGAAGACTTGTAGAGTTGAACTCTGAATTTTCTGTAGGAATTAAATTCCTCGTTTATGTGGAGAACTGAAGAGGGTTCAACCCTTAATAAAATCTTTCAAGGAATTATACTTCCCATTTTAAAGAATTATAATTGAGGGAATTAAATTCCTGTTATTTCCACAGAACCACATTCTTAATTAGGGTTCAACCCTGTTTCTTAAAGGAATTAAATTCCCATGATACGGGGTCGAGCCCTAATTTTATTTTATTTTATTTTTTTTTTTTTAAAGGAATTGAATTCCTATAGTTCTGTGAGAATTAAATTCTCATGCTTGCGTTCCCTCTCTATGTTTTGGATCTGCATGGCAGGATCTCAACCCATTGAGAATTAAATTCTCAACCTAAAGGGGAGATGTGCACTTTGCAGATCCTCTATCAAAGAGAGAAGAAATGTGCTCTTCTGTTTTATGTATCAGAGTTAAACTCTGTTGGGAATTAAATTCCCCCTCTTTCAAAAGGCCTTCCCTTTCTTACCTAGGGTTTTCGCAGAAGATCGAAGTCTTTTCCAAGTATCAAAGCTTTTCTCCCTTTTTTTTCTTTCTCTGCGCGTGTGTCTTTTTTTGTATCTCTTGGCTCCTATTTATAGGAGAAGCAGCCGAGTCAATCAGTTTTTGACGAATCTTCATGGAGATATTTGATTTGCATCCATTGTTCATTCTGGACCTTTGGATTATTAGGTGAATTTTATTCACCGTTGGATTTCAAACCCAGAGATTCTCCCTTTTTATTTTGGTTAAATTTAAGGGGGAAATCTTTCCAAACCCGAGATTTTCCATAAATAAATGACCTCTGAATCTTTGACTTGATTGGATGCATATAGTTGCGTTCCTTTGGCAAGATCTGAATTTCTTTCAGAATTTAATTCTGTTGATAAAATGGGCTTTGAAAGCCGGTCACGTGTGACCACGTGATCCATGGTCACGTGTGAGCACGTGACCCCCTTCGGAATGAAGGATCCTCTTTCTTTCTGCGTTCTGCCCTCTTCTGCTGCTCAGCCGTCACGTGTTACCACGTGACCCCTGGTCACGTGTGAGCACGTGATCCTTGTTTGAACTTTCTTTCTTTGGTTGTTCTGAAGAATGCGTTTGCTGCCTTAAACGTCACGTGCCAACACGTGACCCTGGTCACGTGGGAGCACGTGACTTCTTCTGAAGCCTTTTTCTTGACTTGGTCAGTTACCCGACGTGCCTTTGACGCTTGCATTTAAACGTCACGTGTCGCCCTGTGACCCTGATCACGTGGGAGCACGTGACTCTCCTTGAAGCTTTTCTTTTCCTTCTTCGCAGTCAGGGAATTGAACTTGCCTTAATGACGTTTTTAGGTGTCACGTGCCAACACGTGACCGCTAGTCACGAGTAAGCACGTGACCCCCTTTTGAAGCTTTCCACAGAAGCTTTCCACAGAAGCTTTCCTGATTTTAAATCAGGAAACAAGCATTCGGGTGGATCCATCTTCGGCACAAGGAGACGATGAGGTGAGACCGATCCGACCACCACAAGGAGTCGAAGAGAAGGAGTTCAAGTTAAGGTATAACCCCTAACATAGTAGTTAAACTCTTAGTTGGGTTGTTAGATAATTTGTTTAGCAAAGATCCGTTTTTAGAGTCCATGTTACCTCCACCGAAAAAATCATTTTTCACCATTTCCGCATCCCCGAAAGAATCGGGACGGGTAACGTGGACTTACAGTAGTATCAGAGCCTAGCTAAACACTATCTAACATGTTAGCAAAGTAACTAGAAGTTCGATCGGAGAAAAAAATCACAAAACATGCCCGAAATGTTAACTTTCTGCCGATTTTTATTTCTGTTCAAAAAATAATAAATCTTATACTAAAAATCGGCTCAGGGTTTTTAAAGAACACAGGAGAAAATTGGTCCACTAACTCGGTCAAAGCGCCGCGGAACCGCGGCAAGAGCTTGCTCCTGCCGTGGAACCGCGGCACGAGCTTGCTCCTGCCGCCGATCCGCGGTCGAGTTGACTTGGCTGTGGGTCAATTTTCCTGCAGTGTTCTCATAGGGGTATTTTAGGATTTTTACAATATGTTTTTTCTACCCAAATTTTCCAGAAAGCAAATTTGTTTTTTGGGGTGGTTACAAATCCGTATTTTGATCGAACTTCTATAGACTTTAGCTAACCGGTTATATCTGTGATGTGATATATGTATTGAACGTCTGCTAATCGTTATACGTCGATTAGTGGGGGTTATACATATCTGTGATCTGTAATGTTGATGGTTTGTGTATATGAATTCATTGGATTGTCGCGGATGAATAGCCGGGGGGTTGTGAGATGAGAGTTTTCTTTATCTTTCAATTCATGTAATTTGTAATTGATGTAATATTATTTATATGGCCGCACATCCGGGATGAGGTTGTAGCTGCCATTGTATAATTTCTTTTACTGTTTTTGCTCCTAGGATAGACCCAAGGTGGGGTGCACAAACTACCAGGTACCTCGAAGTGCCGAGTGGCCTACTCACATTGTTGAGGGAGGTTGCTTCACTTCGGGTATTTGGCGGGTAGTTTGCCGCACCCGTAGGGGTCTAGGGTGGGGTATTGGCTATTCATCGCGACCGTGTAATCCGCTTTTCGTTACAAGCTCGAACGAATCGCGGATTCCTAGTATATCCAAAGTATTCATCTGTGATCTGGAATGGCTATCATTGCATGTGACGAATGTATATATCTATATATGATATCTATTTAGGCGTTGCTTATGTTTTGCATCCGCACTAGTCCAGCCCCCGCTCTATCGTTAGTTAAGTAACCTAACGGGTAATGACGGGGCCCATGGCGAATGCGGATGGCATAAGCGTACGTCATATTTTCGTTGTTTTCTGCATTGGTAGGATTAAATGATGGGACACATTAAAATTAATGCAAGAAAATAAACCAAAGTTAAAGTCGTTGGAACAATTTCAAAAACCACTCGGTTTCTTTTCAAAAACCAACTTTTAAACGCGGAGCTTAAGCCACTCCTTTTAAAAGCTATCAAGGTTCCTTCGATTATATCAGGTTCACTACGTTCACGGTTTCGCCAAAACCATTCGTAGCCCTCCGTCGTTTCATATCAATATCCAACAGTATTCAAGCTGTGTTTGTTGGCCTTAGTCAAGGCACAGTGTTTGGTAGCTGGTAGGTATTCATATGTTGCATAGATAGATGCGTTGGTTTGGGACAGTCATATTACTTTGTTAGCCATAGTCAAGGGTATATACGGGTGGGTTCAAATCAACCTGGACAACGACGGGTAGAACTTGACATATGACTTATGATTTGTTAGACTTAGTCAAGGTCATAAGAGCATGGGGCAAAAATCCACATCGGGAGTTTCAAAAGAAACTGAAACTTGCTAGCGCTGCATACCATTTGGAGTGTGATGATTCTGGTAGGATTCCTTCAGTTTTGTCACGCGATGATATTTGGATCCCGATCCTACTGTGAGTATATGCTACTCCTCGGGAAATTTCTCACTTAATGATCAATGCTATAAACCAAGTAGGTGTCTAGAAAGGTGTTAACGGGGCTACGCCCCCAGGGAAAAGAAGTTCTTAAATTAAAGAACTTCGCGAAAGCGTTGGAAAACCTCCCTCGAAGTACCGACACTGGCCTGGCGAACGGTTAAACAAGTATTGTACGGTGAGATTGATCCCGACTAATTCTTCCTTTTTGGTTTGAGAAGGGATTCGAGAAACAGTGGGAGCCATCCTGTTTAGATAAATTAAAAACCAATCTAAACTTACAAGAGCATCATGTTGAGTGTTTTCTTCTCTCTCTCTCTTAATTGCAGCGACCCAGTGACCACACATAGGTTACATCTAGATAATAAAATGACTGAACCTGACTGTTATGATTGGCAAAGGTCTGTCCAGATGTCCATTATCTGTAGGGTGTTTTTTGTCACCCCATTGAGATGGGAATACGCGCACGCTTGTCAGGCGTACAACAGATTCCCCCTGCCTAGGGTAGGCCGGGGTTTAATGATTGTGGGGATCCGAATCTCTGGCAGCCGCGGACTAAGTTGCCGTTAATTACCCCTCGCCTTTGGGGCGAGGGAACCTCCGATTAACGGGTTAAAATGGTCATGCGAGCTCAATGTGCAGTGTATGTGTGTTTTGTTTTGAAAGGGGGTTTTGGATATATCGGGAACCACGCAGAGTTTTTACGGGGGGATAGCGGGCTGGGGGTCAAGGGGGCTAGCAGCCCCCTTGCGGGGTGCGGGGCAGCGCCCCGTTAGAAATTTTTTTCTAACAGGGACAGTGTCGTGGAGTATGTGTATGTGTACATTTGTATACAAATATATATATATACATATATATATATAAATAAAGGGGAAAAGGCATCCAAAGGATGCGTGGGGCAGCACCTTGGGCGCTGTGCGCTTAGGTGCTGTGCGCTCAGGCGCAAGCGCGCCACGTGTCGGCACGTGGGCGCTTTGCGCATGAGCGCTGCGCGCAGGAGCGCAAGCGCGCGCGCCACGTGTCGGCACGTGGGCGCTTTGCGCATGAGCGTTGCGCGCTGGTGCGCAAGCGCGCGCGCTACGTGTCGGCACGTGGGCGCTTTGCGCATGAACGCTGCGCGCTGGAGCGCAAGCGCACTGGAGCACAAGCGCGCGCGCCACGTGTCGGCACGTGGTCGCTTTGCGCATGAACGCTGCGCGCTGGAGCTCAAGCGCGCGCGCCACGTGTCGGCACGTGGGCGCTTTGCGCATGAATGCTGCGCGCTGGAGCGCAAGCGCGCACGCCACGTGTCGGCACGTGGGCGCTTTGCGCTCAGGCGCAGTGCGCTGGAGAGGAAAAGAGGGCTTTTAGCCCCAAAAAACTCTCGAAAGAGAAATTAGTGGAGTTAAACTCCTGAAAAAAAAAGAATGTTTTGGTTGGGGAAATGGGTTCTTCTTCTTCCTCCTCTGTTGGCTGGCTCAAGAGATGTGAGATCTAAAAATCTCTTCTTTTTGAGATCTAATGATAGATCCAAGTTCCCCTTTGTGGGTTTTGTGGTGAAAAACTAATTTGTTTTATATAAAGAAGAGTAAAACTCTTGATTTAATTCAAGTGAAAGAAGAAGGTTTTGGAACCTTGAGGAAGAAGGAAAGATCTCAGATCTGGAAAACTTTTTTTGAGAGAGAAAAAGTTGTTGGGATATTTCATTATCCTTGCCTTTATAGGCCATACATTTTACACATAGCCCCTTGGGCTTCACAAAATGGCATTTTACCTATCCCATGGCTCATGTGCCATTTCTTTTTGCACATAAGCCATGGGCTTTACAAAAATTTGGCTTTATGCCTATTTTTTCTTACATTTATCCAAAAATAAAATAAAAGAAATACAACAAAATTATTTATTACAAAATTTTTATCTTGGCATGGGGGGAGGCCGGCCGCTTCATATTCTGGCTCGACCCGGGCATGGGCCACTGGATCTGGGCTTGGGCCCACTTGTCTAGGGGTTGACTTTGATTTTGACTTGGTCAACCGGGGTGTAAATTTTTACCCCAACAAATTGCCCCCCATCAATAAATGCACACCACATATATGGGTCGTGTGCATGAAATTGATGGATCTTCTTTTACTTGGAGGTGACCTGATTTGGTTCCCGCTTTTTGGGAAGCTGGCACTGCCCTTTTTACGACATGGACGGTCGTTGCTTGACATGACTCCGAGATGGAGTGTCCGTGATAGACGTTTCCCTGGCCCGGAGTGATCCGGTTCCCGCTTTGTAGGAATCCTGCGCTGCCCTTTTTACGACATGGACGGTCAATGCTGCCCTTTTTGCGACTTGGACGGTCGATGCTGCCCTTTTTGCGACTTGGACGGTCGATGCTGCCATTTTAGCGACATGGACGGTCGGTGCTGCCCTTTTTGCGACTTGTACGGTCGATGCTGCCATTTTAGCGACGTGGATGGTCGGTGCTGCCCTTTTTGCGACTTGGACGGTCGGTACTGCCCTTTTAGCGACGTGGACGGTCGGTTCTGCCCTTTTTGCGACTTGGACGGTCGGTTCTGCCCTTTTTGCGACTTGGACGGTCGATGCTGCCCTTTTAGCGACGTGGACGGTCGGTGCTGCCCTTTTAGCGACGTGGACGGTCGGTTCTGCCCTTTTTGCGACTTGGACGGTCGGTGCTGCCATTTTAGCGACGTGGACAGTCGGTGCTGCCCTTTTAGCGACGTGGACGGTCGGTGCTGCCCTTTTAGCGACGTGGACGGTCGGTGCTGCCCTTTTAGCGACGTGGACGGTCGGTGCTGCCCTTTTAGCGACGTGGACGGTCGGTGCTTGATTTGACTTGCTCTGCTTCTTGCAATGTCAGGGGTAGACTTGACTTTCTCCGCTTCTTGCGGTGTCGGAGTGGAAGTTGACTTGTTGATTTTGATTTGGGTTGACATCGGCATCGCTATACTGGAATATGGTACCAGGAGCGAATCATCATCTGTCATGGAGAGGATTTTGGGATTTTGGTTTTTGTTTGGCATCTGCATTGCTGCACTGGAATAATGCCAGGAGCAACTCATCATTTGCCCCGAGAGAATTTGGGAGAAATTGGGATTGTTTTACGCCCGTGGATTGTATACGGTTTTGCAGGATGTATGATCCAGACCGTAGGGCCGGAAAAATTTCGGGACTTTGTCGGCGTCTGCATCGCTGCACTGGAATATGATACCAGGAGCGACTCATCATTCGTCGTTGGGGTATGGGATTTGGAATTTGGTTGGCGTCTGCATCGCTGCACTGGAATATGGTACCAGGAGCGACTCATCATTCACCATTTGGGGATTGGGGAGCGATGGCTTAGGAGACAGGTTTAGATCCCTATCGCCTAAGGCTTTTCAATTTTATGGGCCGTGAGGGTCCCATAAAAGCATTTCCTCCCTACGAGTCGTAAGGATCCCGCAGGTGTATTTTCTCCTTAAGAGTCGTGAGGACTCCTAAGTGTGTTTTTCCTTTATGAGTCGTAAGGATCCCACAAAGGTTTGTTCTCCTCATGTATCGTGAGGACACATGAGTGGGTCTTCTCAATGGAGCATAATTCCAAAGGAGGAGACCAGCCGCGTAACTGGTAATTATGGTGGGGCATGGGTATGACGAGAATTATTTGAGTCCGTGAATTGTATACGGTAGTCAACTTGGGGACCAACCGTAGGGCTGGGAGAATTTTGAGAAATTGGATTTTGGTTGGCGTCTGCATCGCTGCACTGGAATATGGTACCAGGAGCGACTCATCATTCGCCGTTTGGGGACTTGGAATTTGGATCTTGTTTGGCATCAGCATTGCTGCACTGGAATAATGCCAGGAGCAACTCATCATTTGCCTTGGGAGGACTTGGGATTTGGGTTTTTGGTCGGCATCAGCACCGCTAACACTGAAGCGAAATGCCAGGAGCGAATCATCATTTGCCGTTGCCCGTTGGGGAACGATGGCTTAGGAGATAGGTTTGGGTCCCTACCACCTAAGGCTTTTCAATTTTATGGGCCGTAAGGGTCCCATAAAAGCATTTTCTCCCTACGAGTCGTAAGGATCCCGCAGGTGTATTTTCTCCTTAGGAATCGTGAGGATTCCTAAGTGTGTTGCTCCTTTGTGAGTCGTAAGGATCTCACGCAGGGGTTTTCTCCTCACAAGATCGAGAGGACTTTGTGAGTGTGTTTCATCTCTTTTCACGAGTTTGCGCCCTTTCGGGTTTTCACAGACTCGCCGGTAGCCCTGCTGTTTTTACTCACGGAGCCCTTTCGGGTTTTCATCCGTGCCAATTTTGCTTGTGGACATACCGTTTATTTCTTCTTCTTCTTTTTTTCTTTTTCTTTCTTTCTTCTTTTTTTTTTGTGCCGCTGGTGGGACTTTAAAGTAGTCTCACCGGCAGGATTTGGGAGAAATAGGGGTCATTTACGCCCGTGGATTGTATACGGTCTTGCAGGATGTCTGATCCAGACCGTAGGGCTGATGTGCTCAATTCGCCTGCGACTTAGAGCATTCACGTGTAGTATTTCTTGAGATATCGGCCATTGATGGGTGGCATGGGCCTTTCTCCCTCGGCACTTATTAGTTGGTAGGATCCTCCGTCGAACACTTTCTCGATGACGTATGGTCCTTCCCAGTTCGGCTCGAATTTTCCCTTGGCATGTCGATTGGGGATAATCGGTCTTTTGAGGACCAACACCAATTCACCTTTCTTGAAAGTGCGGAGACGGGTTATCTTGTCATAGGCCCGTGACATTTGGGCTCGGTATAGCTCCAGACTTTGCTGCACCGCGAGCCTCTTTTCTTCGAGGGCATCGAGTTCTTCAAGTCGAAGGAGCACGTTTTCCTCCTCCGTCAACTCATGCTGAACGGCCATTCTTAAACTTGGAACTTCGACTTCGAGGGGGAGGACCGCCTCCACTCCGAAGAGCAATGAGTATGGAGTGGACTGAGTTGGAGTACGGTGCGTGGTACGATATGCCCACAACACCTCGTGAAGTTTGAGATTCCAGTCTCTCTTGTTGGCTGAAGCATTTTTCCTCAGGAGCTTGCATAGAGTCTTATTGAAGGCTTCGGCTAGCCCATTGGCTCTTGGATTATAGATGGAGGAATATCTCCATTCTATCTTGTGCTGAGTAGCGAACCTTGAGACATTGAAGCTCTTGAAAGAAGGCCCGTTATCAGAAATGATTCTTCTTGGTGTACCGAAGCGGTATAGAATATTATGCTAGAAGAATGTCAGAATATCCTTTGTCTTGATTTCTTTTAGCGGGACCGCTTCAGCCCACCTGGAGAAGTAGTCTGTCGCGGCCAGTATGAACCGGTGGCCTTTAGATGACGGAGGATCAATTGGGCCAACAATGTCGGTGCCCCAAACTTCGAAGGGCCACGACGCCACTGTAGGATGCAATGGGTTGGGATGCTTGTGAATAAAATCACCGTGAATTTGGCAGATATAACATTTCTTTGCATGCTCTCCGCAATCCCGTATCAAGGTGGGCCAGTAATACCCAAGCCGTTTGATTTGAAGTCGCATCTTGGGGCCAGATTGGTGAGCACCGCAAACGCCCGAGTGGACATCTTTCATGACCTTTTGGGCTTCGGCCAATGACAGACACCTGAGCCAGAGTTGGTCATATGACCTGCGGTATAACGTGTCATTTACAAACACGTATCGGAGATCTCTTTTCTTCAACTGAATCCTCGCAGATTTTTCTTCGGGCAGCTTGTCGTATCGGAGGTACTCTATGAAGGGTTCTCTCCAATCGGGCTCGTCTTGGATGATCGAAGCTTCTTCCGCAGGACTGCTCTTCTGTTCCGCGCTTTCCTCTTCTCGTAGAGAGACTGGGGGTAGAATTTGCCGGCTCCTGACTGTGATCAGAATTTCTTCCATGTCAGGATCAGCCAGTTCCTTGGCCAAGCGAGTGAGTACATCAGCCTTTCCGTTCAACGCTCTAAGGACTCTCGTTAGTTCAATATGAGTGAACCGTTTCATGAGTTCCACCACTCGACCTCTATACCGAGCTAACTCGGGTTTGTATATCTTATAGTCGCCGCTTACTTGGTTGACGACAAGCTGGGAGTCACCGTAGACTCGTAGCCGACGGATTTCCATTTCTACGGCAAGCTCCAAACCAGCTATCAGAGCTTCATACTCAGCTTCATTGTTTGTCCGAGGCTCGGTGGGAGCAAAAGAGCGCCGTAGGGTTCCCATTGATGGTGTGATGAACACCAATCCTATCCCTGCTTTTATCTCCGGGACGCTTGATTTACTGGAAGTCCTTATTGACGAGGCTCCATCGAAGTAGAGCTCCCAACATGGCTTATCTTCCTCGAGGTGCAGCACTTGTTCGTCGGGTAACTCACAATTTAGCGGCGACCCTTCTGGTATGGGATAAGCAGAGAGAAAGTCTGCAAGAGCTTGCCCTTTTACTGCTTTCTGAGGAGTGTAAACTATGTCAAACTCAAGTAGCATGACAGCCCATCTTGCCATTCTGCCGGCTAGGCTTGCTTTGGTCATCAAGTGTTTGAGCGGGTCGACCTTGGAGATCAGCATAACCCGATGAGCGAGCAAATAGTGCCTCAGCTTCTTCACAGCAAATATTAGAGCCAGGCATTGCTTTTCGATTGGGGAGTAGTTGTGTTCTGCCCCGACTAGAGTTCGACTGAGGTAGTAGAGGGCATTTCTTTTCCTTCCTCGTTATTCTGGGCAAGGAGCGCACCGAGTGACTCGTCCAGCGCGGCAGTGTAGAGAATCAGCGGTTTATTTGGAATGGGAGCAGCCAGCACTGGAGGGTGCAACAAGTATTGTTTAATGCTTTCGAACGCTGCTTGACATTCGGCATCCCAGATAAAAGGAGCTCCTTTCTTCATGAGCTTTGAGAAGGGCCTACATCTCCCTGATAAATTTGAGATAAACCTCCGTATATAAGCAAGCTTTCCTTGAAAAGATCTTAGCTGCGTCAGACTCTTCGGAGGGGGCATCTCCATGATGGCATTTATCTTTGATGGGTCAACTTCGATCCCTCGATGTCGGACTATGAAGCCCAGGAATTTTCCCGATGACACCCCAAAAGCGCACTTCAGAGGATTCATCTTCAGATCGTATTCCCTCAGTCTGGTGAGAACGGTCCTGAGATCTTGGATATGATCGGCCTTGGCTTTAGTCTTGACGACCAGATCATCAACATAGCATTCAACGACTTTATGGATTAGGTCATCAAAGATATTAGTCATCGCCCTTTGATATGTAGCACCTGCGTTCTTCAGTCTGAATGGCATTACCTTGTAGCAATATATTCCGATCGGGGTTCGAAATGCTGTGTGCTTCTCATCCTCAGGCGACATCTTGATCTGATTGTATCCAGACGAGCCGTCCATAAAGGTGAACAGTTCGTAATTTGAGGTGTCATCGACCATCATTTCCATGACCGGTAGCGGAAAGTCGTCTTTAGGACATGCCTTGTTGAGGTCCCTGAAATCGACACAAACTCGGATCTGCCCATTTTTCTTCTTCACCGGGACTATGCATGCGATCCAGTCTGCATATTTCTCTTCCCTGATGAAGCCGGCCTCGATGAGTTTCTTGGTTTCTTCGATGGCCTTTTCTTCCAACTCCCTTCTCATTCTTCGAGGAGCTTGTTTGACTGGCTTAGCATCAGGAGATATAGCCAGCTTATGCACGGCTACCTCAGGGGAAAGGCCAGGCATTTCTTTGTACGTCCACGCAAAGCAGTCGACGAACTCATGCAGCAAGGCAATTATCTGCTTTTTCATTTTCTCCGACAAGAGTGAGTTGATGTAGGTCGGCCTTGGATTATCGGGCGTTCCTAAGTCGATCTCGGCTAGCTCATCAAAGGTTGCTTGTCCGCCATCTTCGAGCTCTTGAGGAGCTTCTTCTGGCTCGGCTATCTCGTCATCATCGTTTGATCTTTCGCTGGCCTCACCAACATGGATCATGTAGCACGCTTTGGAATCAGGTTGAATGTAGCCTATGCCCCGTCTATCTGAAATTCGTCCATCGATGAGTGCTCGGACCTGGGGCGGATACCATAGCCCTTCGTAAAACTTTGCTTCGGACTCCGTTTGATATAACCGGCATCCGCACTTCTTAAAGTATTCCCGCATCTCGGGCGTATAGTATCGGGGATTGAGGACGGCTCTTATGCCTCTCTCATAGGGAAGGCACGTGACAGAAAGGTCCTCCGGGTGCACAACGGGGTTTGACCTGTAAAACAGGATGCCCTTCTGTCTATTTTTCCTCCCGGGCACGTAGAAAGTTTTCAGCTGGTCCACGGTAGAGACTGACAATGTGTCGAGCTCTTTTCACATCCGTTCCGGCACCCTTGTGATGGCTAGGGACCCTTCAGCGACTTCGAAGGTCTCTTGTAGTTTCGCTTGCTGCATGGGGGGCCGACCTGCACAGCTGTTGCACAGCAGGTCCTCTTCTTCTGACTCTTTAGTGTCACTGCCAAGATGAGGGCGGACTTTGCTGCTAGATGGGCCTTCAGTAACAGATTCGTCCGTATCGCTGCCGAAATGAGGGCGAGTTTTGTGGAAGGACGGGCTTCCAGCGTCGGACTCATCAGTGTCGCTGCCGAAATGCGGGCGCACTTGGGTATTTTGCTTTTGAAAGTGATAGCCGGCGCAGATTTGCTTTTGAGTCTTGGGGCCATTCTATCCTCAGTCAGTTGTGGCTTAGCATTTTGGTGGTTCGTAAAGTACCGAGAATCTTCATATCGGACTTCATGCACACCGAACGGCTGGATGTCTCCGTCAATGCGTCTTTCTTCTCCATTTTTAGTATACTTCATGCATTGATGGAGAGTTGACGGAATGATGCCGTAATCGTGGAGCCACGGCCGCCCCAAGAGAATCTTATAAGACGTGTCGGCGTCGATCACGTATATCTTAGCTTCAGTTTGCAGATCCCCAAATTTGATTGGCAAAGCTATAGACCCCAGAACTTGCTGGCAATTTTGGTTGAAGCCTTGAATGACAATCCTTTCCCTTGACAGGTGTCGGACGTCCATTGACAAACTCTTCAGAGTTCGCAAGTTCATGATGTTCACTGAGGACCCCGGGTCAATCAATATATGATTAATTCGATCTCCGTCGCTGTACCCGGTCACGTAAAGCGGCCGATTATGCTCAGCCGTTCCCAGTAGCAGGTCTTCATCCTTAAATGTGACTGCGGCGGCATGCGAAGCGTGCTGGGCTTCTTTCATATTAATTTCCGCAAAGTGAGCCTGATACCGCTCGGGGTTTTGTAGAGCGTGAATGAGAACATCTCTAAGCTCCTTAGATAGGACCAAGGCGTCGTAGATGCTCAGGAGAGATGGAAGCTTCCGGAGATGTGCCAAGACATTATAGTCCACCGAGGAAGGACTTATGTTTTCATCAGCCGGTTCTCTGCCAACTTCTTCATTAGCAACTTGTTTTTCCTTCCCTTTTGGAGCGTTGCCCTGATTTGGCGGTAGAGCCCTGCCGCTTCTGAGCTGGATTTGATTGGCCTTTGTGGAGAGCTCCTCGTCCTCTTCCGGAAAACAGAGATCATCCTCGGAGTCGCTGCCGAGATGGATGGCGTAGCAGGTCACTACTGGGATTTTTTCATTGGAGTCTTCTTCTAACTCCTCCAGAATTTCAGCCGCTTGTACAGGGAAGAACTCCTTCAATTGAATCAATGTTCTTTCCTTTTGTTCATATTATTCGAGGGAATCGATATATTTTTGAATGGTCGATCTCCCTGCAGACACTTTTTCGCGCCGAGCTGCACTTTTCTTCTTCTTGAGCTTCTTGGATTTTGAGCCTGATGGAGCCGCATTGGCAGCTGGACTGGTAGGCTTCTTCTGTCCTTCCCATTCCATCCTGGGCTCTTTCTGAAGTAGCTTTAGCATCTTCTTCGTCTTATTAGATATGTGCGTACTCCACGAAGGCCGCGATGAGTCAGTTTCGTTTCTCAGGGCAGCGGGTTCGGCTGTCTGCTCCCAGAAGGCTTCAACTTCTGTCTGTATAAAGTTGGCAGTTGCAACTTGATTGTTCACCAACACGCTTTTGGACAGCTCGATCTCTCCAGCCTTGTACTGCTTCTCGACCCAGTCTTTGAAGATGTAGCAATCCTCGATCGCATGGCTCACTACTCGGTGGTACGGGAAATACAAAGGATTGTCGGTCATCCTTGCTTCTTGGGGTCTTTTCGACTCCGGCAATTGTAGGCCGTTGTTCAAGGCATCTTTAAATATCTTACGGACCTTGTCCCTTCTGAAAGAGTAAACCTTGTTCTTCTTCTCCTCTAAGGAAGGCCCGTCTCCTCCCAGCAATGACTTTCGAGACCGGTTGGTTTTGGATTCACCCGCCCTTCGCTTTTCTTCATTGTCGGAGGCATTGAAGACATTGGTACTGCTGGAACTCCCGCTCCTACGGTTGTCGTCCCGCTTGCTTTTCCAGGTTTTGTCTCTCTGAGAGTCCGGCGGGGAATCTTGCTTCGAGCGTTCCAGCATTTGAACTTTCTTGGTTAGCTCCTGAAATGTCTTGAGGCCCGCTGTACACAAGAATGGGACCATCCAATTGCTGAGGTTTCCAATGAGAAGGCTTACGGACTGGTCCTGCTCCAGCGGCGGTTCGCACTTGACTGTGAGATTACGCCATCGGGCGATAAAGTCGGTGTTGCTTTCATTCTTCCCCGGCTTGGTCCTCACAAGGTCGGCAATGGAGATTTTATCACTGACACTCATGAACCTTTGCCGAAACAGGGATTCCATTTGGGCAAAGGTAATGACGGACCCGTCCGGTATACTCGCATACCAGTCGAAGGCGACGCCGGTCAGGCTGTTGACAAACTGACGAAGAAGGAGCGCGTCGTTGCCCCATGTATTTCCGCACGATGCTTTGAAGTGGGCGACGTGCTGGTTTGCATTCCCCGTTCCATCAAATCTTCCGAACTTAGGAATGACGTAGCCGCTTGGGAACTCAATCAGATCGTACTGCGCGGGATATGGCCGTCCACTACTGCCAATTTCTTTCTGAGCTTCAGCTTCGGCCACCAATGTTTTAACCTTGCCGGTGGCCAAATCCATTATCCGATCCTGTGTTAGCGGGATGGTGCTATCTGGGGCCAAGGCGTCCCCAGAAGCGAAATGCGGCCGGCTTTCATGCGGCTCGACCAGTCTTGGTCCCAAAGGAACAGGCATTGGCTGCCTCGGATTGTCATCACCCGGCTGATTAGTAGCGGTTTGTGTCTGATTGGGAGGCGCTCGAGCAATTTGAGCAGTAAGCTGCATCACCACGTTCGTTAAGTCATCAATCTTCGAATAGAGCTTGGCCATCTCTTTATCTTTGCTCCTGAGCTGTTTTCGAAGCTCTTGAAGCAGCTCTTGCTCCGCAGTCCTGGGGCGGAAGGTCGGCTCTTCCTCGCTGTCCGAGCTTGACTCTGCATGGATCGAGGGGTCTTTCTGCCTATCATCCTCATCGAGAGGGTTTTCTTCATCCAGCGGGGGCGGCTGTTCTTGGGCTGCGGCAACCACATTCAGGCTAGATTGGGCTTGGGATGTGGTGGCCCCGTCCTTGCTTTTGCTGCGAAGGTTGTCGCTGGGGCGCCCGCCCGCCATATAGACCGTATGGATGATATATCCGGCCGTCTTTCTATCATTGGAAGCTGATTTCATGGATCGCTGCCTTGACCCCCTTGCTTTGGTAGCTGGTAGTCGATTGAAGGCGGCTGGCCTAACCAGGTTCTTGAATGGTGCTGGCGCTTCTTTTCTGGGTTTGCCCCGCTGCTTTCGCGCGGCACAGAGTGCTTGATAGACCCTTGAAGAGACAGTGTCATACTTCTTCTGTTGGGGCCGGGACACGTCTCTTTGTTGCACTGTTTGGACCGCTGTCTTCTTGATTCTGGCGGTCATGGCGTTTTTCTGAACCCACTTCAGAGGCTCGAAGGAATTGCTGATTCTTACGTCCGACTCAGCCGTCGTCGCGGGGCAACCCCGCTCTTGGAACTTCACACGATTCCATTTGGCCGAAGCCTTGGCCTTCTTGTTGGCTCGATACCTGACCCTACCTTAACCTTTCCATTCTAAGCACCTAGCAGACTTCGGCTCTTTAGGAAGACGCCGCAGACCGGTCGATGGAGGGCCTTAGAGATACGCTCGACTGTGCATTTGTTGGAGTCATCGCATGAGCTCGTCCGCAACATTTGGTGTTGCCCTTCGCATCGGAAGTCCTGCCCCCAGCTAGAGCGCCAGGGACTCTTTCAGACACCGTCTTAAGTTTCAGTTGTGGAGCCTTGGCGATCACGACATTTGGCCTCTTACCCCTTGAGACCGGCTTGGCCACCTGTTCCGCCGGGATCTCCGCCAGATGAGCGCTTCCGGTAGGGTAGATGATGACGGAGCCGAACTGGCGGGGCGGTTCCTCCCACTGTCGACTGAGGCTTGCGGGGAGAACCACACGAGCATTGATCTTGACCACGTACGGAATCGGGGTCGCATTGGAAGTTGAATTCGTCTGGGAAGACATTGTCGTCGAAGGTTGATTTCTGCACGGAAAAAAAACATCATTTCAGTATAAGCAATCGATATGTATATTGATTGAGTTCGCATGAACGTTTAACCCGAAATATGGGAGGAGAGATTGGTCCTACCGGGCGTGCCAGAATCTGTAGGGTGTTTTTTGTCACCCCATTGAGATGGGAATACGCGCACGCTTGTCAGGCGTACTACAGATTCCCCCTGCCTAGGGTAGGCCGGGGTTTAATGATTGTGGGGATCCGAATCTCCGGCAGCCGCGGACTAAGCTGCCGTTAATTACCCCTCGCCTTTGGGGCGAGGGAACCTCCGATTAACGGGTTAAAATGGTCATGCGAGCTCAATGTGCAGTGTACGTGTGTTTTGTTTTGAAAGGGGGTTTTGGATATATCGGGAGCCACGCAGAGTTTTTACGGGGGGATAGCGGGCTGGGGGTTAAGGGGGCTAGCAGCCCCCTTGCGGGGTGCGGGGCAGCGCCCCGTTAGAAATTTTTTTCTAACAGGGACAGTGTTGTGGAGTATGTGTATGTGTACATTTGTATATAAATATATATATATACATATATATATATAAATAAAGGGGAAAAGGCATCCAAAGGATGCGTGGGGCGGCACCTTGGACGCTGTGCGCTTAGGTGCTGTGCGCTCAGGCGCAAGCGCGCCACGTGTCGGCACGTGGGCGCTTTGCGCATGAGCGCTGCGCGCAGGAGCGCAAGCGCGCGCGCCACGTGTCGGCACGTGGGCGCTTTGCACATGAGCGCTGTGCGCTGGTGCGCAAGCGCGCGCGCCACGTGTCGGCACGTGGGCGCTTTGCGCATGAACGCTGCGCGCTGGAGCGCAAGCGCACTGGAGCGCAAGCGCGCGCGCCACGTGTCGGCACGTGGTCGCTTTGCGCATGAACGCTGCGCGCTGGAGCGCAAGCACGCGCTCCACGTGTCGGCACGTGGGCGCTTTGCGCATCAGTGCTGCGCGCTGGAGCGCAAGCGCGCGCGCCACGTGTCGGCACGTGGGCGCTTTGCGCTCGGGCGCAGTGCGCCGGAGAGGAAAAGAGGGCTTTTAGCCCCAAAAAACTCTTGAAAGAGAAATTAGTGGAGTTAAACTCCTGAAAAAAAAAGAATGTTTTGGTTGGGGAAATGGGTTCTTCTTCTTCCTCCTCTGTTGGCTGGCTCAAGAGATGTGAGATCTAAAAATCTCTTCTTTTTGAGATCTAATGATAGATCCAAGTTCCCCTTTGTGGGTTTTGTGGTGAAAAACTAATTTGTTTTATATAAAGAAGAGTAAAACTCTTGATTTAATTCAAGAGAAAGAAGAAGGTTTTGGAACCTTGAAGAAGAAGGAAAGATCTCAGATCTGGAAAACTTTTTTTGAGAGAGAAAAAGTTGTTGGGATATTTCATTATCCTTGCCTTTATAGGCCATACATTTTACACATAGCCCCTTGGGCTTCACAAAATGGCATTTTTCCTATCCCATGGCTCATGTGCCATTTCTTTTTGCACATAAGCCACGGGCTTTACAAAAATTTGGCTTTATGCCTATTTTTTCTTACATTTATCCAAAAATAAAATAAAAGAAATAAAACAAAATTATTTATTACAAAATTTTTATCTTGGCATGGGAGGAGGCCGGCCGCTTCATATTCTGGCTCGACCCGGGCATGGGCCCACTGGATCTGGGCTTGGGCCCACTTGTCTTGGGGTTGACTTTGACTTTGATTTTGACTTGGTCAACCGGGGTGTAAATTTTTACCCCAACACCCATGACAAGCTGGGACACCTCTTAACTAATCAAACCCCTGCCGTCTCAGGACCAGTTTCCCCTGTCACGGATATTGACTTCCGTAAGACATCGGAAAAAGACTGTGCGAAAGCCAAGTGGTTCGTGTTAGCCTCAGTTGATGGTGCAAACCAGAGGCAGCACGAGAAGATGGACTTAGTTTCTATCTTCCTCCATAACAAAGATTTATATGGAGAGCAATCTCGTATCGCAAGATATGAGACCTCGAACGAATTGCTTCAAGCGAGGTTGGCTGTTGGGTCATCTGTAAGGGGCATCACCCTTACAGAGACCAGCTATTTTGAGCTCACGGACCTGAAGACCACGTTGGAGAACGAGTCAGATGTTGACTTGATTCTACAGTCTCTACCTTCTACCCTGAAGGAAACCAGGGAAGTAGATGGAAAGGGAAGGGAAAAAGTTTCGGGACTGGATGTAGTAAACGAGGGACGTTCCTATTGTTACGGGGATGAACATTGGCAGAAGGATTGTAGGGATAGCAAAGCCAGTAGCCAGAATTCGAAGAATGTTGTGGCTTCGGCTTCGGGTGTGTTTGTAATAGAGAACTGTATGTCAGTTAACCCTACTTCCTGGGTATTGGATACCGGATCAAGATCTCACATCTGTAATTCATTACAGGCTCTGAGAAACCGTAGGGTTATCAGGAAAGGTGATATGACTCTCAGGGTTGCTAACGGAATGAGCATGGACGCTGAATCCGTAGGGGAATATCATCTTGGACTGACAACTGGGCAGATATTGATTCTGCGTAACTGTTTGTATGTACCAGGTGTGACTTGTAATATCATATCTGTATCCTTACTTTCTAAGGAAGGATATGATTTTACTTTTGTAAGCGATGTGGTCCACATCCACCTAAATCAAGTTCTAATTGGGTCGGGTACATTAAATAACAGGATAAACGTATTGAATCAAGCTCAGATTTTCAGTGTCCAGAACACACTTAAAAGAAAGTCTCCGGAAACAAATCAGGCTTTCTTATGGCATTGTAGACTGGGTCACATCAATGAGAGAAGGTTGACGAAGTTGCATACAGAAGGATATTTGGATCCATTCGAATATCAATCATATGCAACTTGTCAATCCTGTCTCATGGGAAAGATGACAAAGAATCCGTTCACTGGACACGAAAAAAGAGCAAGCGAGCTCTTGGGACTCATACACAGTGACGTGTGTGGTCCAATGTCTACACATGCGCGAAGTGGTTATTCATACTTCATTACTTCCACAGATGATTTCTCTAGGTTTGGACATGTCTTCCTGATGAAGTATAAATTTGAGGCCTTTGAGAAATTTAGGGAATACAAGAATGAAGTTGAAAAACAAACAGGCAAAAGTATCAAGACACTGAGATCCGATCGAGGTGGTGAATACTTGAGTGCCGAGTTTTTGGGCTACTTAAAAGAGAATGGAATTCTCTCGCAACTTACTCCTCCATGCACACCACAACACAACGGTGTATCGGAAAGACGGAATCGAACTCTATTGGATATGGTTCGTTCCATGATGAGTAAGGCTGAGTTACCGCGATCTTTCTGGGGTTATGCACTAGAAACAGCTGCATATCTTTTGAACCAAGTTCCTACTAAGTCAATGCCTACCACACCATATCAGATGTGGAGTGGGAAGAAACTCTGTCTTAAGCACTTTAAGACATGGGGATGTCCAGCTTTTGTCAAAACGCAGCATGCGGACAAGCTCGAGGCACGCTCAGTACAGTGTAAGTTTATGGGATACCCAAAGAACTCCAAGGGGTATCTTTTCTATTACGCGGAGGAGCAAAAAGTCTTTGTTTCTCGTCATGCCCGCTTCTTGGAAACTGAGTTTTTGGAAAGTCAGATAAGTGGGAGCGCAATAGAACTGGAAGAAATTCCAGAACCATAAGCTATTACTGAAACCTTGGTAGAACCAGAAGTTTCAGGAGAACCGGACATTCCTGCGCCGCTCCGTAGGAGTAGTAGGCAGTCTCATCCGCCCGAGAGATACTACGGTTTTCTCATAGACGGGGATAGAGAGTATTGCGTCATTGATTATGATGAGCCTACTAGCTTCCAGCAAGCCATTCAGAGCGGTGACTCAGTAAAATGGCTGGATGCAATGCGGACCGAGATGGAGTCCATGTACATCAACAAAGTTTGGACTTTGGACTTTGCTCCAGAAGGGGTAAAACCCGTAGGCTGCAAATGGATCTTCAGAAAGAAGATTGGTGTAGATGGGCAGGTTGAAACCTATAAAGCTAGGCTTGTTGCAAAGGGTTTTCGTCAAAGACCTGGTTTGGACTATGACGAGACCTTTTCTCCAGTGGCTATGCTCAAATCCATTCGGATCCTTCTTGCCATTGCTGCTTTCCACGATTATGAGATCTGGAAGATGGACGTAAAGACGGCTTTCCTAAATGGAAATTTAGAAGAGTGCGTCTATATGGATCAGCCAGAGGGATTCATTCAGAGTGGGAGCAGCGGTAAAGTGTGCAAGTTGCTCAAGTCCATCTATGGACTGAAGCAGGCATCGCGGAGTTGGAACATCTGCTTTGATGATACTGTCAAAGAATTTAACTTTGTCAAAAACCCAGATGAACCATGCATTTACAGTAAGATTGTAGGGAGAACTGTGGTATTCCTCGTCTTGTACGTGGATGACATTCTCCTAATAGGAAATGATATTCCTATGCTACAGTCAGTCAAAGGATTCTTGTCACAGAGGTTCTCCATGAAGGACCTGGGCGATGCCAACTACATTCTGGGGATCCAGATCTATCGTGATAGATCTAAAAGGATGTTGGGACTTTCACAGTCAAGGTACATCGACACCATACTGAAACGATTCAGTATGGAAGATTCCAAGCGCGGTAATCTACCGGCTTGTCACAGAATCACCCTCTCCAAAGAAATGTCTCCCAAGACTGATTTGGAAAGGGCTCGCATGTCATCAATACCCTACGCATCTGCGGTAGGCTCTATTATGTATGCGATGTTGTGTACCAAACCAGATGTAGCATACGCATTGAGCGTTGTAAGCCGGTATCAGTCGGACCCAGGGGAGAAACACTGGATAGCAGTAAAGAACATTCTCAAGTACCTGAGAACGACTAAGGAGATGTTCTTGGTGTATGGCGGAAAAGACCTCCAGATCGAGGCCTTTACTGACTCCAGCTTCTAGAGTGACAAGGATGACTCCAAGTCCATGTCGGGTTATGTCTTTACCCTCAATGGAGGGGCGGTTTGCTGGAAGAGCTCCAAGCAGGAAACCGTTGCTGACTCAACTATGGAAGCGGAGTACATAGCTACTTGCGATGCCGCAAAGGAAGCTGTCTAGATGAAGAAGTTCCTCACGGAGGTTCAGGTGGTTCTTACCATTGTTGATCCAATACCGTTGTATTGTGACAACAACGGCGCTATAGCTTTAGCGAAGGAACCCAGGTCCCATCAGAAGTCCAGGCACATTTTGAGGCGGTACTACCTGATCAGGGAGATCGTAGATCGCCGGGAGATCGAGGTGAAGAAAGTAAATTCAGAAGATAACACTGCAGATCCACTCATGAAGGCCTCACCCCAAACTCAGTTCGAGCGGCTGATCGAGATGATAGGTCTTCGATACGCCAGTACATGGCCATAGAGCAAGTGGGAGATTGTTAGTGTATATGCCCTAGAGGCCATTACTGTATCATACTAGTTTGTATATTACTTAATGGAAGCTTGGGATATTCACAGTTGTATAGACAATCTTGCTCAAAATGGTAGTATGCTACTTGGTTTGTTTCTACTTTAATGTGTATATGTGTTTCTTTTAGTATATCACCTATACACATTAGTGGAGCCCTTAAGATCTTTGCTTGATACCAGCGTTGTGATGGCAGTCACACTCGTGGGGGCTGGGTAATCTACAAGCACATCCTTATACAGGTCCCTAGTCGTAGGACTATCGAGAGAGGGCATCGATACTCCAGAGTAGACTAGCGTATGCGCTTCTCATCCCAGCACGGGAGACGGTCTGTCCCACAGCCGTCAGTACGTCGTACTTGAGATAGTATGCGGGTGCTCGTTAGGTTACGAGCACACTAGACAGGACTCGTCGGGAACTGTTGGTTGGTTCTATACCTATCGTCAGTTATCAGTTCCCAGGTGACATGAGTACAGCTTAGTTCGCTGACTTGACACTGCCACTTCGCCTCGAGTGTGTTCCCACTGTACTTTGATTACTACCCTACCACGGCTCAAAGGAGTCGTGCAAACAGGTAGTAGTTGGGTGCAGTCCCGAAGCTCTTGGAGGCAGTGACGGTTAGACAGGATTTGTCTCTCCCGGTATTGGGGGTTGATATCGCGTTGTGTCTAGGAGAGCCATTACACAAAGTCCCTGGCCAGGGCAAGCGAGATATACTGGTGGGTTTCCAGTGTTGTCTCAGGTTGTTCTGAGCTACATTCCGACACAACTTGTACCGCTTTTATGGGACTGACATTTACCGCCCCCCTAGGCCCGCCATGCGATATTCTCAGACGAAAAGACCGGACTGTACGGAGATTGTCACATTCAGGCTCAATAGGAGTTCGGATGGGTTTCACCTCATCAGTCTTCTTATCGGCATCTACCTGGGGGCCGTTACGCACAGCTACTGCCGCTTGCGGTCTGTGGTTAAACCCACTGCCAGCGTAGTGTCGATTCTTTAGAGTCCCACACAGAGAGCTGTTCGCCTTTGGGCAAAAAGGGTAGAGGTCACATGGTTTTGCGACAGGGTTCGTTCACATCCGCACACTTGTGCACGTTTGGTGTCCGGGCAGTTATTACTGGCGGGCTTTGGTTTAAGCCAGATCCTAGTATACGTTTTGGGATTGGTTTTATCTCGTTTGTATTCGTGTTCCTCGGAACACGGATGCGGGTGTGTATGCACAGTTGACAGAGACAGAGGCAGAGGATTCTCATTAGGGTTGTTGACTGTTGACTTTTTCTAAACCCTAATGAGAATGAGAAATATGATTAATAATAATATTAATTAAGTATTATTGTGCCATGGCTGGGTTGAAAGTTTGACTTTGTTGACTTGTTGACTTTGTTGACCGGTTGACTAGTTTGGACTTGTTGACCTTCATCATTGCATGGCTATCATTTCATGGCTATGACTTTTACTTACTTGTTGTGGTTTACAAAATGAGTGCATGAAATGATATTGCCATTGAAATGAACCATGACAAAATACTTGATTACAATTATTGTTATGATTATTTTGGTTTTTGAGAGCATGGTTGCAAAAGTCTTGATTCATTCTATCATTTGCTCTCTCTCTAATCAAAGCTCTCTTCTTCCTCTTGCTCTCCCTCTTCCTCTAGCTCAAGGCAAAAAAATCTCTTATGTGTTGAGAACCATTTTCCTTGGAGATAAAACCAAAAACACTTCTCTACTCATCCTAGTGTACAAGGCCTAGCAAGCCAAGTATTCTAGTTTCCTGTAGATTGAAGTTGGAGCCAAAGGTAGAAGCTTTCGGGTGGATCCATCTTCGGCACAAGGAGACGATGAGGTGAGGCCAATCCGACCACCACAAGGAGTCGAAGAGAAGGAGTTCAAGTTAAGGTATAACCCCTAACATAGAAGTTAAACTCTTAGTTAGGTTGTTAGATAATTTGTTTAGCAAAGATCCGTTTTTAGAGTCCATGTTACCTCCACCGAAAAAATTGTTTTTCACCATTTTCGCATCCCCGAAAGAACCGGGACGGGTAACGTGGACTTACAGTTAGATCCTAGGTTAGGTTGTTTGGCATGCTAGAAAATTTTAAATACAGCATATTTGATGCCTCCCGAAACCTTGTGGTCGTGCCAAAGAAACCTACAATCCCCACCTTCATTACTACTGTATTGATAATTGACCTCATCTTCAAAATTTTCAAAAAGAACAGACTCTTCATTTAAGAATATATTTCCATCACAATCATTTGAATTATTCTTTTCCATCCTACATAGAAAATAGAAGAAATAAACGAATAACAATAAACTTCACGATATAAAAAAAAATTTGACAAAAATGAATAGATCAAGTGAATGCATATATTATATAAAATTTAATACAAGAACTACATATATACAACAAATTAAATCGAGTATTAATTCAATATTGGAAAGTAACACTCTGATTTAAAAATAAATTTACTATAAAAGTATTTTTAAATCAGAGCGATACTTTCTAATATTGGGATTAATACTCGATTTCATTTGTTGTGTATATAGTTCTCATATATTTTTACCTTTATGAGAACGTTCTATAGAATTTCTTTATAAACAACATTTTGTGTACAATTTTTTGGAATTTCAATTTGTTCTTCTAGAAAAACTTTTAAGGATAAAGCAGATCTAGCTCTTGAGAATGCAACATACAATTGCCCATGACAAAAAACTGGTGTACATAGATATAGTCCACCTTTTCCCAAGGTTTGTCCTTAACTTTTGTTTATAGTCATAGCATAAGCAACACGAATGGGAAATTTACGCCGTTTAACGACGAAAGGGGGATCTTCATTATCACTTAACATAATTATTCTTTGTATTGCCACACATTTTCCAATATTTGTACCAGTCATGATTTTTGCTTTTATGACCCTTTCACCTAACTGTTTAATGATAAGACGTGTGACATTACATAAACCAATACTTTGAGCTAAATTACGAAGTAACATAATCGGTGTATTTACTTTAAGCTCAAGCGAATGAGGAGGCAATCCAGAGCATATCTACGAATTTAAAAATTCCGTTGTATGTAAAAAATCATTGCAAGCAGAATCATCAGCAACAGAAACCTTCGTGTCTGCACTCAAGTAAATCCGACTTTCTTCTCTAATTTGAGATATGACTTTCTTATTAATTTCATTAACTTCTTCATTTCTACATGCAAGTATTGCTCTTGATTCCAAATACCGCGGATTTTGATAATTATCATTTAAATCTGTATATATTTCATTTAGTAATCCACTAATACCAAGTCTGTGATTAGATAACATTGAATCCGGAATCTCTATCCAATTATCATCACAATCATTGCCCATTTGAATTCCTTTAACATCACCATTACCAATATCGATTAGCCATTTTGCAAAATTTTTGTTGTCTTCTTCTGACCTCGTATTCGTATGGACACGCATATTTTTTGTTAGTATAAACATCTCACATTGATCCCAAAGATATGATTTATGTAATGTAGCGGGCACAATTTGTTGTCTCATATCTTTACGGACAACTGGTAAAGTCTGTCGAAAATCACCACCAAGAACAACAGTCTTTCCACCAAATGGTTTATTCTCAAGTTGTGGATTAATATTTGATAGAATAGCTTTGAAAGTTCGATCTACGGCTTCAAATGCAAAGCGATTTATCATCGGAGCTTCATCCCAAATAATCAGTGTTGTTTCTTTGATGAGAGAAGAAAGATTAGATTGGCGAGATATTGCGCATGATGAAAACTCATGAAGACCGATAGGAATTTTGAATCTTGAATGTGTTGTACGTCCTCCGGATAGTAACAAAGAAGCAATGCCAGAAGTTGCAACTGTAAGAACGATTTGTTTCTTACTACGCAACTTCGCTAAAATTGCATCCATAAGTATGTTTTGCCGGTTCCACCACCTCCATACACAAAAAATAGCCTTCCAATATTTTTTTCGCACGAAGTTATAACCGCATCAAAGATTTTTCTTTGTTCATCTTTAAACCACATTCTAATTCAATAGATTTTTTCGACAACTCAAAAGTATCATAATTTAGCTCCTCAAATATCAATCTATTGTTCTTATTTAAATTGCTAGGAGAGGGTATTGGCATAAATGGAAAATCTCTCAAACTTTTATTATTATATGACAAAATCACATCTATATCATGAAACGCAAAATCTCTTAATTGTTCGTTACCGAGTACAATTTTTAAATCAGGATGCAAATTTTCCAAACGTCTTTCATAATCATCACTCATGGCCTCCTAATGTAAATCCCATAGTTCTCGAGGATTCATAATCTCGTTAAAAAGTAACATCGTGCAAAACATGCGACGAAGTTGATTAGCCGTAGCCCACTTAGACGCTTCTTGGAGTGCTAATTTCCATTCATTATCATTATCAAGAAGTCCAAGAGCTATACATGCCGCCTTATAAGTTTCATGTCCAACACCATCAATTCTTCTCATATTAATAAAATTAATCCTTCCTTTCACTATTGTCAACAATATCCTGAGATAATATTTTTCACCAGCGGCAGGATGTGCATAAGGTAATCTACCTATCGCTTTCCTTCTTTTTCGTTGCTTCCAACATAAGTTTTTTTTTGTTCTAAACAAAGTGATTTGGAAACTCAACATAAGTATAGTTTCTAGCATGAGGAAATTTAAGATTCATAGTAAACCATTCAGTTAACATTGTTTTATTAGCTCGCTCAGACTCTATTATTTCTTGAACACTTCCATCTTCTCTAAAAAAAACATTTGTTCACCCAAAAGATGAAACTGCAACCGTTCAACGGCAGGATGACGTTTATTTATTTTAAATTCAAAAAACCTCCATGAACCTTCAGATGCTGCAATATATCTAGAATCTAAATATAATTTGATCTCGTCATATCTTTCGACCACATTTTGATGAATGATAGCTGTTGCAAAATCAGATCATTTATTCACATATTTAAATAAATATTTTATTGCTAATCTATGATTGCATATTTCAACATTAATATGCGATTGATATTTCAGTAGCAGATTTGTATTATAAGGCACAACCCAACTGTTGTCAATATCCTTTCCATCTGCCGTGTAAGATCTTGATTTGCGTCTTCGATAAATTGCATATCCCTTTTCATCAATAATAGTATGGTCATTGAACATTTTAGGGAATTTTTTTGAGCATTTATTATTTTTCATTCAAACACATTTTGGATTATGTGTACCACATGGTCCATGAATCATATGGGTAACTACCAAATCATGAAGTAAATGTTCCATTTTAATGTCAGGAAGCTCAGCTCTAATTAAATTATCAATATCCTTTGCGAGTTTTATTTGTTTTGAACTTTCCAATGTAATAAGGATATGAGAATGTGGTAATCCTCGTTTTTGAAATTCTACCACAGATAGATCTACAAATGAAAAAATTAAACTTTTAAATAGAAACATATAACAATATACAAAATATATATCAACAAATAATGATAATAACCTACCAGAAATTACTCGTCCAAAATATTTATGTTTAATCAAATCATCAAGAAGCTGCATAAGTTTTAAGTGAAAAACTCTGGCAACAATATCAAGCCTATCAGATGCATTTTGACCACCAGCAATCAATAAAAAATCATGTATTTCTTTCCAATTAGGATTGCGTGTAAAAGTAATGAATAAATCCGGAGGCCCGGCCCATGCACAAATTGCCATAACATCTTGATAGTTTTGAATCATGTATCGTGGACCTCCAGTAAAGAATGAAGGAAAAATGATTTTTTTACCAATTGTGTAAGTGTTGGATATAGTGCCCTCAAAGTCAATTATTGGATCGCAGGTACGTGATTGCAATGATTGAGATAGGACCTGTACCGGTAGGACAGTCTTACTCGAGATGATAGTATGCTATCTGGTTTGTCTTTATCATCGTGTACTGCTTTAGGTGACATTATAGATCACTATTGCACGTTGATAAATCCCCTAGGATTCTTGCTTGACTACCAATAGTATGATGGCGATCATATACGTGAGAGTTGGCTAGTCTAAAAGCACATCCTTAAAAGTAATCCCTAGTCGTGGGAGTTTCGAGACAGTTCATCGATACTCCGGAGTAGACTAGTGTATACAGTCGAGACCCCGACGAGGGGCGGTGGCCGGTCTCACAAGCCATTGGTGTCAGTTGGTTCACCTAAAATGTATACAGGTGCTCATTGGGTTATGAGTGCACCGAACAGGACTCGCCGGGAACCTGCTAGTTGGTATTTTACCAAGCGTCAGATAGCAGTTCCCAGGTGACATGTGTACAGGTTAGTTCATCGACCTGAGATCGTCATTTGTCGCGTGTGAGTTCCCACTGTGCTTTGATTATTACCCTACCATGTCTCAAAGGAGTCGTGCAAACAGGTTTTAGTTGGGTACAGTCCCGAGCCACATAGAGGCAAGTTAGCGGATCGATAGGGGATTTATCTCTCCCGGTATTGGGGGTGAGATCGCGATGTGTCTAGAAGAGCCATTACACAAAGCCCTCGGCCGAGGCAGGAGATTTACTGGTAGGTACTCCAGTAGTATCTCAGGGTGTTCTGGGTTACCCTCCGACATCACTTATACCGCTATTGGGGGTCTGACGTTACCAGCCCCCTAGGCCCGATATGCGATGCTTATAGACGAACGGACCGGACTGTATGGATATTGTCACTGATAGGCTCAGTAGGGTTCCAGGATGAGTTCGCTCATCGGCTTCCCTTTCTTTCAATACATGGGCAGCCGTTACATACAGCTAGTACCACTGACAGCTTGTGGTTAAACCCACTGCCAGAGTATTGACGAGTCTTTAGAGTCCCCCATAAATAGTTTCCCAAGTTCGGGTAAAACGTTGTAGAGGCCATATGGTTTTATGGCAGGGTTCTAACATATACGTGCACTTGTGCACGTCTCAGGATTCGGACAGATAATACTAGTGGGATTTGGTTTAAGCCGGACCTAGTATTATATTGTGTAGGAATATTTTAGTCTCATTGCATTCGTATTCGGTCGGAATACGGATGCGGGTATGTATATACTGTTGTGGGGTAATCATGTAATTCATTACGGGATTACTTTTGAAGTTGCCAGTTTCTATCACCCGTCTTAAACATTCGGTTTAATGCGGAATTATCTTTTCTTCATTTGTTTTGGATGAGGGTGAGTCATGAGGGTGAGTCATATGTGAGCTTCTAGAATTGCATGACTAGGTTTTGTGAGGTGACTTGGTTTATTAATGCAAGCATGGGTTTTTTGCAAGGTGTATTTTGCATTAATTGTTCTTGGAATTGTTTTGGATATTTTTGTGATGAGATTTCCTTTTGGTTACACAATTCATTCATTGTGATCAAACCCCCCCCCCCCCCCGCCTCACTGTGAACCATATATGGACGGCCCCACTTGTTTGTTTTGGATATGGAGTTGGATTAATTTATTAGTTGATTAATTCATATATACATTTGTGCTCACCCCATCACCATTCACAGAGAGAAAAAAATCCCCGGAGCACAATTTGTGCTAAGTATTGGCCGAGCACCATTTTTGGGGAAGGGGCTGATTTTGTGTGAAAGCATGCACAAAATTTCTTTAGAAAAAATCCCTTTGCTCAATTTCGTCACAACTCCAATGGCAACTTCCTTTACCTCCATCCAATGGTTTTGGTGTCTTGAGACAAAATATTCTACACTCTACTTCAATCTTGGATATGTCGGTTGGCAAACTTCATGTCCGAGTTGCCTCGGTTTAGATGCGGAAGTCCGTATAAAGATCCGTTGACGTGGTGCCATCTCGACGAAGAGACAGGAGATCGGAGATGCCGCGAGAAGCGTGGGATGATGGTTAAAGACCGAAGGACACGGATCGATCGGTATAACCATTCTATCATTTTGTAGACTGCTAGTTTAGTGTTAATGGCACGATCCGGGTTACAGTCTATGTTAGCGCCAGTTTATGAAAAAGTTTTTGTTCCGCGTTTGGCCTCGGATTGCAGGCCGGGGCGCCGGCGTAGACTTACAGTAAGCATCATTATCACCATCATCAACAGCATCCTGCAAGCCTTGATATAACTCACATCGTAAAGTTTTTTGATTATTACGAATCCATCCAAGACGATTCCCTTCAACAGACGCATAAGCATCAACTATATATTGCTGTAATAATTTTCCACCTCTCAACAACGTTGTTCCTTCATGACAACGCCGTTGTAACCTAAATGCGTAGAAGTCCTCATTGAAACTTTATTCCTTTTTCTCTTTGTATTGTTACCTTCAATATAATTATGCCAACTATTTTCTCCATATGGGAATAATAAGAGATATTGAAATGACATGTATGCTGGATGAATCTCACTAATTTTTTGATATTCTTTTTTTCAACCGTTGATAATAACATCTCTAGTAGATGAAGGAAAAAATTCATCATCAATCATCAGAGCAGCTATTTCTGTTGAATTTGGTTTATTATATTGTTGTCCCTTATAATTTCTATCCTCTAGAATGCGCAAACTAAACTCTTTATCCTTATTGTTCTCATACCAATCACGTACGCATCGAAATTTCTTAACATATTTGTTGTATTTATCCAACATTTCCTTTAAACTTTTCACAGTTTCTGAATCATATTCCGTAGCATTACAATTATATCCAATAGATGCAATTCGATTTTCAATTTCATGCTCGGTATCATATATATAAAGCTGTGCATATTTAGGTCGACTTCCGATAGCCGGTAACATTCGAAATGTATATGGTACCCTTCCTTTCAAAATTTGATAATCTATCTTTGCGCCAATAGATGTAAAAGCAAATATAGAGTTAAACGAACGATTTTTTTTCCAAAATTGTTTAGCTTGTTCAGAAACATTTTGATAGTTCAATAAAAAGTCCAGCATTTCAGGTGTGTTCTCAAGAAGAGGCAGAGAAACTCTTCCACTCTTGCAACATAGTGAATAATTTATTTTTTTTCTTATCATTAGTTCTAATTCTTTCTTCTTTCCACACAATTGCATCACATCTAGAACATTTTTCAGTAGGAGGTCCCAAATAATGGAAACAGCTACGCCAATCTGTTAAATAATTATCGTTAAAATTTTCTTATCATGTATTATTATAAAACAGACATTACAATTTAATTAGCAATAAGAAAATGTAATATATTATATTATTATATTTATGGAGGATTTTATTTAAAATAATCTTATAGCTTTTAAAACATGTAAAATATTTGTAAATAAAAAAAATTAAAAAATTTAAGATTTTTGAGTAATATTTTCTTTAAATATAGTTAATATCAAACATTCAAGTAAAATTAGATAAAACATTGTGTTTTATAAGGATATATAATGAGGATGAAGCGTGCTCTTACTATCATTATCATTTTTTTGACTGCATGACAAATCTTGATGAATATCTTTATTAACTATACGGTGATCATTCAAAAAGCTCGCTTCCGTAGAATGATATAAAACGGTATCATCATCCATCAAAGATGTGTTGCATTCAACATTGGCATAAAAATTAGGAATTTGTTCTAATGGTCTTTTGAAATGCGGGATAACAAAATCAAATGCCTCTCGCTTTCGCTTGAAAGAAAATTCATCATTTTTAGTATTAGTTTTGGATGACTTTTTTTTTTATATCTTATTTTTTCACGTTCATGTTTACGTTGTTTTTGTGGTTCTGATAACGGTTTGCGAATGTGTTTTGATTTATTCCCATGCATAGCTAAATAAAAGACAAAAGATAATATCACAATAGAAACAATTATAGAGATCAACATAAATGATTAACTAATAACAATAAATATGTCACATCATTTATTAATAACTTAAATGGAAAATTGTACAGATACCAATATGAATTTAAATTTAGATAACAAATAATTTACTTCTACATATAAGCATAAATAAATAAAAATCTTAAATATTGAATTTTTCGTATAATAGATTTTTTGTCACCTTAGTTTTTACTCCAATTTTGTTGTTGACCAAATCAAACGAACACTTTCCTGCAAATGGAAAAAATATCAATTCAAGTCAAGTATTGCATTAATAATGACAACTTTTAAAAATATTCTCATCAGTTAAAAAAATACTAAATGAAGAATAAAAAATAATACGTTGAAAAAGAAGAGTTTAGTTATGGAAAAAATATTTAGTGCAAACCATCCTGATTCATGACCATATATGTTGAAGAAGAAAACAAAGAAAGAGATAAAAATACTTACTGAAGGTATGGTACTTTGAAACGATCCAAGCCAAGGATTTAAGTTTCAAAAGTGTTGGAAAATCCAGAATTTGGTAAGAATGAAATCTCTCTCTTTTCAATATTTTCCCTTTTTTCTTCAAGTGAGAAAGAAGATGAAAAGTTCTGGATTAAATAGGGGAAGGAGATGATGAGGTATGATGTCAATAGGAGGTGGAGACAAAGACAAATTCAATTCATTTTTATTTTTTTAAATTTCTGATAAAATATTTTGGTTTTATCATATGAATTTATTTTATTTACTATTTCTCATCACTACTAACGTCTTTATTTTTCTACCGTCCTTTTGCATCTGGTAACGTGTCTCTCTTCTTCATTTTATTTTTATTTTGACATTTTCTGTCGTACTTATCATTTTCGTCCTGTTTATACGTGGTGACGTCTTTATTTTTCTACAGTCAATCATGACTAATGTTTTTTTGCTGTCAAAATAAGACTAATGCCTTTTTCTGCCCATCACAACTAATGTCCCTTTTCGGTCAAATCATGACCAATATTAACGTCATTATTTTTCTACAGTTCATGAGGACAAATGTCCTTTTTCTGTTAAAACATCACTAACATTAACGTCACTATTTTTCTACAGCCCAGCAAAACTAATATTTTTTTCTGTCAAACCATGACCAATGTCCTTTTTTTGCCACCATGACCAATGTCCTTTTTCTGTCAAATCATGACTAATATTAACTTCGCTATTTTTCTATAGTCTATCACGACTAATATCATTTTTCTGTCAAATCATGACTAATGTCCTTTTTTGTCAAATCATGACCAATATTAATGTCATTATTTTTCTAGAGTCAAATCATAACTGTCACGACCCGAAAAGTATGGAACATGACCGACAATTAAATTACAAAACGTCTCGAGGCATACGTAATCTAAGTAAGCCAAAACCCAGAAATCAAAACAAAAAAAAAAGTAGAGTGAAGGAAAAACCAATTTAAAGCAAGTAGTTTTAACAACATAGGCCGAAATATGTATTTTTAAAATCTCAAGTATTTCCTGAAAATTTCGGCAGAGTATCCTTTGTAAATACTGGCCCCCAAATGGGATACAACATGAATAGTATACGGAATGATAAACGACATCCCCAAGTGGGAGCTAGCTCTTCGTCAATCGACGGTCACAACCACGCAAGCAATATAATATACAACGCCGAAGGGCGACGATCAAAACTCAAAAGAAACTCATAACAACATGAAAAACATAATAATACAACGCGCGACTCTAAGGTCGAAACAATAACAAGTCAGGTTTTCTATCTCTATCAAATATACAATCTGGTTGATGGAGTTTTACTAGATACAACTGAAATAACAAATATACAATGGTGGTCCTGATGCAAAGAACCTACCTGACAAAGCAATCACCCGGAAGGAACAGTGTGCCCACAAAGCCGCAATGAACCTGTACGGCAAAACCTGCAGGGAACTGTGGCACAACGGGGGTGAGTTGCCAACTCGTGAGTAGAAAACATCACAGAGCAGAAATCGCATGTATGACGCTACCTATGTCATATCAAGTAATATCCTCAAATAATATCCCGATCCATCTACATATACGTGCAATACCACGTGCTCGTGTCAGTGCCTCAGATAGAAATATATCAGATATATGATGTATGAATGCATTACGAATGGAAACAGAATATATCATGAGTAAAACAACTATTTTCTTTAATCGATGAGATTTCTATATGTATATCAATCAAGTATCATCAATGAAAGCAATAGAGAAATCAGTGTCAAGTATCGACACAAAACATAAGTATCAGTATCTCAATATCAAATCTCAGTACCTCAAATCTCAAATATCAATATCTCAGGCATCCGTATCGTCTGAGGGGTCGGCCCGCGGGCTCCGGCAGAACGGATCAGCCTATAACCATCTCACGACTCCGGTCGGTATCCTACGGATAACCGACGAGTCCAAAAATATCACCGGTAGGTAGTGCCCCCTGCCAGGCTCATCATCCTCCATGAAATCACTCTCGCCTCGGGGTACCTCACCGGGTCCACTATGTACTCAAGACGGTTCATACGTCTCCTCGAATCGGGTCTCGAAATCCATCTCATAACCGAGAAAACATCATGGTGGATGACTCATACATCACTAGAAAACTGCACTTTTCATTTTAAAAAGAGAGAGAGAGAGAAGTTATATATATATTCTTGCGGTTTTCCCCCCAAATCCATGAAATCTCATGAAAATCCGAAATCCAATCATCAATAGCAAGTAAACAGCGAATATCAGTAGAAAACTCCATAATACTGCATAACCAATGAATAATAATATGCATGAATTTGCAAGTAATAAGTGTAATGTCTAAACTGGCATATAAAGCAAGTACACTAATATCATGTCGAAACTATCAGCTAACAAGTTATGTCAATGAAATAATATTCTCTAAAGTGTACGTGATATGGCAATTACCGATGATGATGTGTGTGAGCCGGCAAATAAGTATATGTAGAACATACGCATCATCGGTAATGGTGCTGGTGTCCTGACAGTATGATCTCAATATTAATATATGAAAACACAATATACGCATGCAATGCGATGCGAACAGCAATAATATGCGGGAGCTGAATAATAAATACAATGATAACTAATCTGCATTAATATAAATATGAGTCATATAGGTATGCCATTTGAAATAATACGAATCGTGTGTTTAGAAAATAGAGACTATGATGTTTTTAAGAAAATGTACGTCCTTTGAAATATCCGTAGAATCCTTTGGCTGCCTTTTAAATACTCACGATTCGTTAGTTTTGAAATAGGTATGACTCGAGTCTAATCTACCATTTACAAGTAAACTACAGGATTAACTAAAAGGCTGATCGAAAAATAAGGAAACCGCCTAACATCTGAGTCGATATATATATATATAGTCGGTGATCCCGCCTCAATAGTATCCCATACGATACCCTATATAATATGACATTCTCGAGTCAAGAGTGCGGATCTATCATCAATATATAGCTCGTATGGTAAATCCGTCGTACGACCTCCCAAATCTGAGTACGGGTCAAATATCATATTTATCTCTCATCTGGTATCCTTTCCATCATATATCATGATCTGGGGGTACTGATCTAAGTCTAGTACAATACTGATACCATCTATGTATATGCATGCATGTGTATGAAAACACCACGCCTAAAGAACCCGCTAAAACATCATGTCGTATCTCAAATACGGACCATATCACATCACCGATCTCATGGCCTCAAGCCCCAATCTCATCGACTCATCTCCAATCTTAAGTACTATCCTCATAAACTGTGTATATGTATACGTATATATATATGGTCCCATACCCATGTGTGTGTGTGTGTATACATATCCCCATATACGTACAAGTAAAATAAACGTATGCATGTATGTGTACACGTGTGGGTAAAAACCTATTCTAGGGTTCATGACTAAGAAGCTAAACTAAGCTACTTCTAACTATCCTAAACTAAACCATAAACACAAAATCATATCTTGATAATCATCCTCGTATCATAAAACACATATATAAACATATATATCATAAACTATACTACGGACTGCGGCGGTGCTATACGCCATCCACCCGACTTCCCCCGTAGATATAATCTACTCACTTCGATCTTGCTTGCTGGAGTCGATGACGCCATGCTCATCCTCGTCGTCTTGAAGTCCACATGGGGTACCTACGTATCATAACCCATCATATTGCATTAAAATCTGACTCATGACCAAAACGACACACGAATCTCACATAGGTCAAAACCTATGGTTTGCTCTCTCAAATCAACCCAAAAACCCTCGACATCGGCGTACAAACGCCAAGTGATCGAGAAAAACTCAAACGCATCATTTGTGGTTTCACAACACACTAAGTATATATGAAATAGGGTTTAAATCATCAAAACTCCAATTTCTTTTTAAAAGCTATTTTTTTCTCCAAAACCTAGTAAGCAAAATTAACCGCTTTAGTACAACATCTTGATATTTTAGCAAAACTAGTGGTCAGCTTAAATAGGCCACATAAACATTTACTAGATTTTTAATCTCGCTTAATTACATTAATCCAAAAACCTAGTTAGCACAAATTCTCATTTTAGTTCAAATCTTTGTGTTTTAACCAATCTAAATATTTTAACAATTCTAGTAGCTATAATGTTCATTAAACATCTTAATTAAGTCATTTCAATGTTAATTAGATTTTAAACTTACCTCTTAATATTAATCTCAAAAATCTAGTTTGCATAAAAAACCCAATTTGGGCAAAATAAATGTAACAAATTTGAAATTTAGCAATTTGGTTAGGTTTTAGCATGCTCAAAATGTAACGCTACATATCACAACCAACATCAAGTAATCAAACCTAAGCTCCAATTCAAAACCCTTTTCTTGATAATTTTTCCATGAAATTAAACCCTAATTAAATACCTAATTAGGTTAGATTAAAATAATTTAGCAACAATTAAAACATGGGTTAAGATTATACCTCAAAGATCATGAGATTCCACATGCAACTTGTCTCCAAAATGCAAACTTTTCACCAAGATCCATGCTTGATAGGCTAAGGAAAAATGGGAAGAGATTTGATTTTGATTTTGATGTTTTATTCTTTGGATTTTTGATGGATTTTGTAGAATTTTTTTGATGGAAAAAGAAGTGGATTTGGGGGGGCTACGGCATTTTGGGGAGAGGGGGGCTTGGCCAGCATCAAGAGGGAGAGGGGGAGAGAGAATGAGGGTGTTGGGTGTAAGTCAAACAAGCCCATACTCCAAGTCAACACTTATACATCCTTTTCTTTATTCACTCTTCTCTTTTTGTTGTTTGCTTTGACTTTTAAGTGGGGAAAAGAGGGGGGCAGCTTGGGTTCGGCCAGCCACTAGGAGAGAGTGTGTGTGAGTGTGGGTGTGGGTATGGGGTGAGGGAAAATGATAAATGTTATACCCCAATTTCCATTTAATTTATTTTCACAATTTAAGCCTTTTTCTTTGATATTTTCCAAAACCGTTTGATAATTTCATTTCATTTCAAAAACAATATTTTACATGTTAGTTTAATGTGTCATGATGCACAAAATTTGTATCAATCCATTCCGATTTTTAATTTTCCCTTATTAAATGTATTAGTGACGGCTTAAAATAATATTAAAATAATTAATTTCGGAAAAAATTTCAATAAACTAGAAATTTTACAAGTGGCTCAATAAACACCAAATACTAGAAATTACATAGCTAGAATATGTATATTTAATTTTATATTAAAAGATATTTATGTCTTGGTTTTTACGGAAAATACCCGTTATTTTACCGAAAATCGGAAATTTCACCTAAACGATTTTCAAAACGTTACAATCTTCCCTCCTTAAAGAAATTCGGTCCCCGAATTTAAATTAAAACTCGCCCAAATACTAAAATATTCCAGTAAAAAAATCGAGTCGTCGGGGCTCTGTTCATCACAGAATATTGCATTTTGTACCGCCCATTCTTATGCTCGTTTGTTTATAGGTAGATACTTTTAATCCGTGTTTGCTACATGTTTACAGAATACAGGTTTCCGGTACAAATACTGCAAATCAACACTAAAACTCCACAGTTACGCCAAAATACAGAACAACTGTCACAGACAGATAAAAGCCGGGTTTCTGTCATCCGCATCCGTCTAAAACCGCTTACCAGTTCAAAAGTGCAGGACGAAAACAGTCGTCATTTCTGGTCAAGCGTGGGGCCCACTGAAGATATTCAAAGATGCGTGGGGCCCACTGAAGATATTCAAAGATGTGTGGGACCCGAGGGAGTAGAATTTCAAAAGTGTTGAAAAGTAAAAGCCATCTATGTTGACTCTGGAAACTGAGGAAATCGTGGAAAGATATTGAAATTCTGTATATATATAACAACACAGGACAAAACACCAGAGCATGCCACAAAAGACCAGCACCCAATCCCACTGTACGGCCGCGCATGCGCGGCCAAAGCAGGGGTTTGGCCGCGCATGCGCCGCAGTATGGGGCCCACTCTCTGCCGAACTTCAGGGGTGTTTTGGTACTTTCATTTGTGGACTTCTGGTTGCCCTAGAACTCCATTCTACTGCCTATAAATACAGCAGACCAGAGCTTAACTAAAAGAGCTAGTTTAGAGTTTTTTTCTTTGTTCTTCATTTGTGTAATTTTGTTCTTCTTCTTCTTCTTCTTCATTCCTCTTCTATTAAATTGTAGTGAGAGCTTTTGAGTGGGAGATTAATGAAGATGAGGGGTTTTTATATTTCTTGTTAGTTTGCTCCCCCTTGAGATTTCTGCTTTCTCTTGCTCATTCAACCTCTTCATTGAGCTTGAATGGGTAAGAGTTAGTTATTGATCTCAAGGGTCGTATTTTCTCACGGGACTAGCACTTCATTTCACATGCGTTTTCTATCCTTCCCTTGATCTTGCAATCTCTTCATTGAGTTTGCAAGTTTAAGGGTTGGCTATTGAGCACATGCTTGGCTTGGGTCCTAGTTCCGTATTCTTTTTATTACCCGCTTTTTATTACTTGTCTTTTTATTACTTGCATTTTATTTCATGCATTTTATTCATGCTCTTTAATACTTGTATCTTTTCTTTTCTTTGTTCTTTTCTTTTTGTTCTCTTTTGTTTATATTGTGAATGTTGTAATTATTGTTATTGTTAAGAATTAATACGGTTTTCTAAGTTAACATTTCTTTGCCAATTCCTTTTCCCGTTATTTTCCATTTGAACTCCGCCCGAACCATACGCAAGCGCTCCGTTAGGCACCGTACCCTGACAAGGTAACGGTGATTCCTAACCACGACCGGTTGCGTTCGGTTTGGCCGGAGGCGAAAGCAAGAGACAAGAACGGAAGGACAAGGGTAAATAAGCCGGATTCCACGAATACCGCGCTTAAATCCTCTAATCCTCGTTGTTGCCGATTGTCTAGCTTCAATTGGTCAATACTCGGCTCAAAGGTTTTTGAGTACGGATTTCTTAGCTTACAATCTCGTATTTTCTTAACAACTGTATACTTGCAGATAAACACATAGGTTAGAACAAACACATACAAGATTCTTTATTGACTCGTCTAAAGCAAGAAGGTAAGATAACACCATCTCCCTGTGGACCGACCCGTGCTCAACCGGCTAGCTCCAAAGCGACACCGTCCTGATCGCGGTTATACTTTAATTCTTTGAACATCCGACACGCCAAAAGCGTGCGATCAAATGGCGTCGTTGCCGGGGAGACGGTAGCGTATTTTCTTTCTTGTTATTCGGGTTAATATTCTTTTTGTATATATATATAAAAAAAAATATTCTTTTTGTTTTTTTTGGACAATATTTTTGTGGGCAAGTGTGCAGATTTTTGCAGATTTGCAAACTGCGATTGTGGGAGCAAAGTGTACATTCAAAGTTAAGGTGATTACGGAGTACTGTACCAAAGATCCGGGTAGTTTGACCCGCGCAAGCGAACCATTCAAGATTACCGGATTTGATTCAACGGGGGTTTCCTAAACCCAAAAACTTAACAGTACGTACTTTACTAACACCTTCTTCTCAAATCCGACGCTTCCAATATACTATTCTTTTGCAGGATTCTTTGCAAGTTCGCTAGCAAACGCCAAAATTGACTAACCCGTATTTGTTGCAGTGCCGCGCTTAAAATAAAAAATGATTGTTTGATTCTTTATAGAATTTTTGAATTGCGCATTGCATACATTAATACGGACTTAAGGGCAAGCGAACCCCACAACATACGGTAAAGGATTTCATCACCTTTTCCGTGGCCCACAAATCACGAACTTGCGCATAACGTTTACCCGCACAAATTTAAAAGAAACTAGACTTTAAGCCTTAAGGACTTCGCGCTCACTAGGAGAAGTTAATTGTGTTTAGAACCTTGCTTAACGGTATATTGTTTACGGGGTGTCTAGGAAAGTGTTAACGGTGAAACCGCCAAAAGAGAAAGGGTTATTTAATTAAGGAACTTCGCGAAAGCGTTGGAAAACCTCCCCTTATCTCTGCACTTACCTGGCCTCGTGATCAGTGTATCTTGAGCCTGTTTCTCGACGCAATTTTACTTCAACAATCAAGTTCTGGAGCAGGTCTAGTTGACCTAGGTGAACCCTAGAACGATTAGGTGTGTGGTATTTTTGTGTCGTAATTATTTTTGTCCATTTTTTTTGTGTGTATACCTCATTCTTTTGTTAATATAAATAAAAAAAAAACCACATTCTTTTTCCCCTCCTTTTCTCTGCCTTTCTCTCTTTCTCTCTTCATATCATGGGTACTCCACCTCGCAAAACTCTTGCCGAACTTTGGTACCCACAACCAGACATCACTTCTTACGGTTCTTGCTTTGGCCGAACATCGAACGATCCCTCCATGCCCAAAGTTTCACTGAAAGATCGCATAGCAGCGTCTAAGACAAACACTTGCACTCCTCATTCCACTTCGTATCAACCGTTTCAAACATTCACTCCCGCTTATGTTGATACCCCTTCTGCAAGTCGTTCTTTGTCCATCGCTGAACGTATTAAACAATCCCGCAGCCGATCTTTCACTCCTTTCACCACTTCAAATTCTTGGGATCAACAATTCCATTCTCCGTCTTATCCACCTGTTGATCCCACTCCTGTCCAGCCATTCAATTCCTACCAATCCTACCCTACTTTTGCACCTTCCCTAGACATTGCTTCAGAACAGCCGTTTGGGAGTTTTCAGTATCCAAATAACTTTGAATCTTTTACTGAAACCCCATCACAATTTATGTCTAGTCTAGAACAGTCCTTGGAAAATTTTAGGGTAGCGTCAAGCCAACAGATGATGGATTTGAATGCGTCCATGGCCGCCCTCATACAACCTAGTGATCCGGTAGCTAGTTTTCAACTAGCTCCTAATTTTTCAATGTATGATGAGGCGGCAGGACAGGCTGCGAATTTGAGTAGAGAGAGTGAGATATACCCCCTTCCAAATCAAACCTACCCGTCCCAAATTGAATCCCACAACTCCTGTTTTGAAAATCTATCGAGTATCCCACAAGATTTATCAATTGAAGATAGAATGATGAATGAGTTGTGCGACTTCGTAGTGTTTGATTTGCCCGATTGTGAAGGGTCTCTTCCAAGTGAAACCGATCCTAAACCTTTTGACCTTTACACCTCCACTTTAGAACCTGAATCGATTGATATCCATGCTTTTGTTGAGGTGTCAGAGAATTTTGATTTTCACTTGATCGAGAATATTGACGCAGGGAACATTTTGGATGATGAACCTGTAGATTTGACTGAGTTTGTCTCTTCAAATCATCATCCCGAGTCATTAAATATTTTTCCCGAACCCCATATGCGTCTGGACTTTGAAGAAAACTGCATGGATGAGATAAATTTTGAGGAGAATTTTGAGGATAGTTTTGAGGATGAAACAGTTTTAATTGATGAGTCGGATTTTCCAATTCATCATGTTCCTTTCATTGACTGTGTACACCCTCCCGAAACCCTAACCGATGCCCCTCCTCGATCACTTCCCTCCATCCTTTCCATCGTTCCGACCTTGCAAGAACCCGTCTCACTTACATTTCATATGTCTGGTTTACCAAGTTCGGCGTATCCATGGTTTCTTACGAATCTTGAGGGATTCGACCCAATTTCTCGACGAGTAAATATATTAGCACAATCACTTTTCACACATCGCTCATCACAAATTGTGCTAATCTATTTACTCCATTTGCACCCTCAAGTTCGTCTTCCACTTCTTTTTCCCTTACGCCATTCTTCTTCTTCTGATCTATCGAGACCGCATTCCACTTCTCTCCACAAGCGGTCTCGCGTAGTCTCCATTTCCTTTCTCTACGCCTTCTTCCACCAACCGGTACATTACAGAGATAAAATCTTTGAATGGTTGGTGTTAACTTTTGGCCTGTGTAAGGCCTTGTATAGATGGATACTGTTCTTTCCCCCCTAAATCCTAAATTTCAACGCTTAACAGTGGAAACACTGTTTGGGGGGGACATTTTTTTTTGTATATATTTTTGGTTTTCCTTTTTTGTTTTGTATATAATTTGTTTTTAGGAAGCGCCGGCAATTTTGACCCTCTTGGTATAGCCTGACAGTGAGGGCACTGTCAAGTTTAAGTTTGGGGGTGTGCTCGGTAAGCTTTCTTCCTTCGCATTCATATGTATATTTTGCATCTGCATATTAAATCCATAAAATCCATAAAAATCAGAAAATTTCCAAAAATATAAAAAACTTTTTTGTCAAGTTAGCTTGTGGAAGAACTCTGATTCAACATTCGACGGTTTTTGTTTGAAAACATAGGAATAACTAAATCCTATGTTTGGATTTTGAAAACCTGAAAGATAACTCTCCTTTGAAGTTAACTATGGCTGATATACGTCTTTACATTATACTACACGTGTTGTGAGTCTTGGAAATTAGATGACAAGTCTTTTATGTTTAAAAAACTTTTAAATAGATAAATGATTTTCTGAGGATCAAATAGGTTTGTTCTGAAATAAGTAATATATCAAGAATAGTTTATGAAGTAAGTGAATATGAAGGAATGTTATTGATGCCTTAATTGGAATTAAGTCTGAAAAATAACCCATCTGAAACTTGATTGGAATGATTACACACTGAACCCACTAAACACGTCTTTTATCCAAAAAATAATTGAACTACCGGTTATATCTCCGTTCGTATTGAATCTTCATGTTTTTCACGCCAAACTGTCTTTTGTTTTTGGACCTAGGTAACTTGAGTAATTAAGTCCGCTGGGGTGTTTCTACACCTAATGCCCTAAAACCAACTGGTTTGGGTGCATTGGCCCAAAGCTTGCTAAGAAGCCTAGAAAGTCCAGTTTTAAAACAAAGTCAAGCAAGTGTTCTCTCCGAGTTAAAATTCCTAACGGTTCTTTGTGTGAGAATAATCTTGATAAAAGACAGGCTTTTAAAAAATTTCTTAACGGAGATATGAAGGTCTTACTCTTTGATAAAGACTATTGCACATTCACAGAGGTGTGTATGAAATGAAAACAAGAATAAGGTGGAGTGAAAAATACGACTTAGTTTCCTGTTAAGGAAGATAGAAATTCTGAAGTTGAAACCTTACTGGAAAACGAAACTTGAAAAATGCTTAACTCTCTATAAAACTTATGTGATCCTTTTAAAATTGTTATCTGGGCTTTGTTGTGTGACATAATGACTTTATTCTACCTTTCGGGAACTTAACGACACTATTTTGCACTGCACGTAAAGACATATAAAAATCTGTAGTTAAATAAGAAGAGAGATGTGAAAAATAAAGGTTCGATAGTCTAAACTTAGAATTATAGAATTGTTATTTTCTAAAACAAAACTTTAGGACTTGAATCTTAGTTATTGTACAAAGCTAGCTTGACCGGATTTTGTGGGTAGTATCCGCTGAAAACCCTCAGGAGACAACACTCCTCCTATTAGGGACACCTAGAGGTTTAACGGCTTGTTGCACATGCTCAGTGCAATCGCGTTCCCTGCGAAAGTGCGGTTATCATTTTATTTTTGTGAATAATTGGTTTTGCTCGGGACGAGCAAAGGTTAAGTTTGGGGGTATTTGTTCATCACAGAATATTGCATTTTGTACCGCCCATTCTTATGCTCGTTTGTTTATAGGTAGATACTTTTAATCCGTGTTTGCTACATGTTTACAGAATACAGGTTTCCGGTACAAATACTGCAAATCAACACTAAAACTCCACAGTTACGCCAAAATACAGAACAACTGTCACAGACAGATAAAAGCCGGGTTTCTGTCATCCGCATCCGTCTAAAACCGCTTACCAGTTCAAAAGTGCAGGACGAAAACAGTCGTCATTTCTGGTCAAGCGTGGGGCCCACTGAAGATATTCAAAGATGCGTGGGGCCCACTGAAGATATTCAAAGATGTGTGGGACCCGAGGGAGTAGAATTTCAAAAGTGTTGAAAAGTAAAAGCCATCTATGTTGACTCTGGAAACTGAGGAAATCGTGGAAAGATATTGAAATTCTGTATATATATAACAACACAGGACAAAACACCAGAGCATGCCACAAAAGACCAGCACCCAATCCCACTGTACGGCCGCGCATGCGCGGCCAAAGCAGGGGTTTGGCCGCGCATGCGCCGCAGTATGGGGTCCACTCTCTGCCGAACTTCAGGGGTGTTTTGGTACTTTCATTTGTGGACTTCTGGTTGCCCTAGAACTCCATTCTACTGCCTATAAATACAGCAGACCAGAGCTTAACTAAAAGAGCTAGTTTAGAGTTTTTTTCTTTGTTCTTCATTTGTGTAATTTTGTTCTTCTTCTTCTTCTTCTTCATTCCTCTTCTATTAAATTGTAGTGAGAGCTTTTGAGTGGGAGATTAATGAAGATGAGGGGTTTTTATATTTCTTGTTAGTTTGCTCCCCCTTGAGATTTCTGCTTTCTCTTGCTCATTCAACCTCTTCATTGAGCTTGAATGGGTAAGAGTTAGTTATTGATCTCAAGGGTCGTATTTTCTCACGGGACTAGCACTTCATTTCACATGCGTTTTCTACCCTTCCCTTGATCTTGCCATCTCTTCATTGAGTTTGCAAGTTTAAGGGTTGGCTATTGAGCACATGCTTGGCTTGGGTCCTAGTTCCGTATTCTTTTTATTACCCGCTTTTTATTACTTGTCTTTTTATTACTTGCATTTTATTTCATGCATTTTATTCATGCTCTTTAATACTTGTATCTTTTCTTTTCTTTGTTCTTTTCTTTTTGTTCTCTTTTGTTTATATTGTGAATGTTGTAATTATTGTTATTGTTAAGAATTAATACGGTTTTATAAGTTAACATTTCTTTGCCAATTCCTTTTCCCGTTATTTTCCATTTGAACTCCGCCCGAACCATACGCAAGCGCTCCGTTAGGCACCGTACCCTGACAAGGTAACGGTGATTCCTAACCACGACCGGTTGCGTTCGGTTTGGCCGGAGGCGAAAGCAAGAGACAAGAACGGAAGGACAAGGGTAAATAAGCCGGATTCCACGAATACCGCGCTTAAATCCTCTAATCCTCGTTGTTGCCGATTGTCTAGCTTCAATTGGTCAATACTCGGCTCAAAGGTTTTTGAGTACGGATTTCTTAGCTTACAATCTCGTATTTTCTTAACAACTGTATACTTGCAGATAAACACATAGGTTAGAACAAACACATACAAGATTCTTTATTGACTCGTCTAAAGCAAGAAGGTAAGATAACACCATCTCCCTGTGGACCGACCCGTGCTCAACCGGCTAGCTCCAAAGCGACACCGTCCTGATCGCGGTTATACTTTAATTCTTTGAACATCCGACACGCCAAAAGCGTGCGATCAGGCTCCGAAATCATAAACACATAAATCACATCATAGCGCAATGCATGCGGATGAAAAGAGTGTATAACTCAAAAATCAAAACTTCGTCAAGCATCCCATAATTATCGGAGTTATGGTGAAGACACCAATGTCAATATCCAATACGAAAACCAACATGATATACATCGAACTATACATGTAAACATCATTAAAACATCTGGAAGCAATGCATGCCACACCTTTTTCAAATCGATGTGCGATGTGTGTATCACTGCACAGTGGCGGACGTCCATTGTGAGAAAATAAATTTATATATATATATATATCCTTTATTTAAAATACACGTCCCGCCGTTTGAAAACAATTTAGAAGGGTTTCCTTGTTTAAACTTTTCGTGTCATCTCAGACACGTAGATAAATACTGAGACTATAGCTCCCCTTTGAAAATCCCTTCAATAATTATCAATGCATGCAAAAATATACTCAGGTACTGTCCTCTGACTAGTCCTGCTCAGTACTAAACCAAATAGCAAGTATCATAAAATATACTCCTCCAAAAGAAATCAATCCCAAAAATATATGAATGCCATGTGCGTCTGGTGCGCACGGAAATCGAAATCCATGAATGTGCCATACATGTGCACATAAACAAAATCTGAGTGCAACAGGTGTGCACGAAAACACCTATCAAGAGCAACGTGTGTTCCTGACAGCAAAACCAGGTGCATCTGATATACACAAAGAATCTCGATTTAGTGCATGTGGTGTGCACCTAAATCGCATCAAGCGCGTCAATTATGCGCAAAATCCAAGTTAAGTGCACAAGGTGCACAAAAACAAATATCGAATATCACAATCAAAATCGACGGTATACAACATATCTCAATCCAAATCCAAATCAGGTATACCGTGGTATATAATCTCACAACTATGTGTATCAGCGTGCACAAAATCGAATCGAAATAGTAAAAGTGCATGAAAACTATGCCGGAAGCATAAGTCAAATCACATGCATATCATAAGAATGAAATCAAAATCAACATCTCTAATGACATCAAATCAAAGTCAAGTGCAACTGTGGTGCACAAAATCTCAATCATGCAAATAAATCGTCCAAATATACTGAAATCCAAAGTAACGGATACGCGATAGTCAACTCACGAAATCACAAATCATAAATACTGTCGTCGATATGTCTGTCCTTCAAAGTCGAGAAGATTTCGGTGCATCCAATGCTAGCAGAGCAAGATATCTACTTGCCTTCTGATCATGGCATGTCGCCTAGTGCCCTTAGGCTCTTGTCTCTCACTGCAGACTGCTAAGTACATAGCTCCTCGGCTCAACGGTCCAATATTGAAACGATAACGGAAGCAGTCCACTCTAACACATCCTCTAAAGATCTCTGGCCAACTATCATGGTTACTCATAACATGTCTCGTCGACGATGGTGAACTCCGGCCTGCTGGGCGTGTGCAATACAACTGATCCTGGGTCTAAGTCTTCTCGTATGGTATTCTAGAAAGGTCCTATCGAGGTCTCTCCTCAAACCTCGTTTCTGCTGAACTGCCCGGAAGTTATCATCTTTTACTATATCTATTTCTTGTTCTGGGACGGCTACATACTCATCACGACTCCTCCTGGAAGATATATCCATGTCAACGCCTCTGCTTGCGTATCACATCTCTGATGTCAGCGGAGTGGAACATCACCTCATCAAGATCTCGTACGAACCTCTTACTCCACTTTTCTCTACTGTCGACTGCTTTGGACTCGTCTTCTTGTGGCTGCATGGACTGCGCTCCAACGGCTATACTTGTATCTGGAGTCTCCCAAGCAATGTATCCCATCACATGATATCCGAATGATGTCGAACTTTTCGATCGATTCGTCAAGGTTCCATAATCCCCTAAGAGCTCAACATCTTGGGTACAGTTTAATAGTATCGAATATATACCACAGCAACTATGGACCAGCCGTAGAAGGGCAAACCCAAGCCTCACAAATGGCACCGCTGAACTGCCGCAAACCCTAAGATTCAAAGGCGTTCCATGGTCATTACGTCGAGATAGGGTTTCATTCTGCTAGAGAGTCCATAGAATTGCTTGCATTGTTTCCCGAATACTTTAAACTTGGAAAATGGGTCCTTGATATTCGATCGTCTATATCGACTCAACGTATCAGCGTGAAGTCGTCTCTAGCTGGAATCAATCAATCTGATGACCTCGCATCGGGGTAGGCAATGAATCACATGTCCTAGTCTTCCATCTTGGTGACTAGCGATCTTCTATCATATCTCGAAGTATAACTCGTGCGGCATTAGCTTCAACATCTGGGGCGATATCTCCTCATTCGCAGCAACAACTGGCTCATTCGTCCGCACGCTAAACAGTGCCTCAATCATCAAGAATCATAGTGTAATGACGGTCGTCACATTCTGGCTGGCCTCTATCAGTGGCCTCATCCTCTGGTACTGATCTGCACGTCCGAGAAATCTCGTAAAAGCGACCCATCAAACGCTCATTATGCGAAAACACAATAAAATGACGCCTCTATGCAATCGTATGTCTCTGGAATCATGCTCTAGTCAATCCTCGTTCGTAACGAACTCGTGCTGACCGCAACTCTAGCCGTAGCTCTCCACGCCCGTACAACCGTGATAACAAAACCATAACTGGTATTGATGAGGCTAGATTATAGGAATGAATATAATGTTGTGCAAGGAAATGTACATCCTAAGGCTTCTTAAGTGTGGTATCGTATCGTAAGTATGCCGCGGAACATACACACGGTACGTCACTCTACTTGAGTCACCTACTTCATCAACCAAGGATCATCCTACACTCCGAAGGTGAAACCTAACGCTCTGATACCAACTTTGTCACGACCCGAAAAGTACAGAACATGACCGGCACTTAAATTACGAAACGTCTCGAGGCGTACGTAATCTAAGTAAGCCAAAACCCAGAAATCAAAACCAATAAAAGCAGTAGAGTGAAGGAAAAACCAATTTAAAGCAAGCAGTTTTAACAACATAGGCCGAAATATGTATTTTTAAAATCTCAAGTATTTTCTGAAAATTTCGGCAGAGTCTCCTTTGTAAATACTGGCCCCTAAACGGGATATAACATGAATAGTATACGAAATGATAAACGGCATCCCCGAGCGGAATCTAGCTCTTCGTCAATCGACGGTCACAACCACGCAAGCAATATAATATACAACGCTGAAGGGCGAGGATCAAAACTCAAAAGAAACTCAAAACAACATGAAAAACATAATAATACAACGCGCGACTCTAAGGTCGAAACAATAACAATTCTGGTCTTCTATCTCTATCAAATAAACAATTTGGTTGATGGAGTTTTACTAGATACAACTGAAATAACAAATATACAATAGTGGTCCTGATGCAAATAACCCACCTGACAAAGCAATCACCCGGAAGGAACAGTGTGCCAGCAAAGCCGCAATGAACCTGTACGGCAAAACCTACAAGGAACTGTGGCACAACGGGGGTGAGTTTCCAACTCGTGAGTAGAAAACATCACAGAGCAGAAATCGCATGTATGACGCTATCCTAGGTCATATCAAGTAATATCCTCAAATAATATCCTGATCCATCTACATATACGTGTAATACCACGTGCTCGTGTCAGTGCCTCAGATAACAACATATCAGATATATGATGTATGAATGCATTACGAATGGAAACAGAATATATCATGAGTGAGACAACTGTTTTCTTTAATCAATGAGATTTCTATATGTATATCAATCAAGTATCATCAATGAAAGCAACAGAGAAATCAGTGTCAAGTATCGACACAAAACATAACTCTCAGTATCTCAATATCGAATCTTAATACCTCAAATCTCAAATATCAATATCTCAGGCATCTGTATCATCTGCGGGATCGGCCCGCGGGCTCCGGCAGAACGGATCAGCCTATAACCATCTCACGACTCCGGTCGGTATCCTCCGGATAACCGACGAGTCCAAAAATATCACCGGTAGGTAGTGCCCCTTGCCAGGCTCATCATCCTCCATGAAATCACTCTCGCCTCGGGGTACCTCACCGAGTCCACCATGTACCCGAGACGGTTCATACGTCTTCTCGAATCGGGTCTCGAAATCCATCTCATAATCGAGAAAACATCATAGTGGACGACTCATACATCACTAGAAATCCGCACTTTTCATTTTAAAAAGAGAGAGATAGAGAGAGAGATAGAGAGAGAGAGAGAGAGAAGTTATATATATATATATATATATATATATATATATATATATATTCTTGCGGTTTTCCCCCAAATCCATGAAATCTCATGAAAATCCGAAATCCAATCATCAATAGCAAGTAAACAACGAATATCAGCATAAAACTCCATAATACTGCATAACCAATGAATAATAATATGCATGAATTTGCAAGTAATAAGTGTAAAGTCTAAACTGGCATATAAAGCAAGTACACTAATATCATGTCGAAACTATCAGCTAACAAGCTATGTCAATGAAATAATATTCTCTAAAGTGTACGTGACATGGTAATTACCGATGGTGATGTGTGTGAGCCGGCAAGTAAGTGTATGCGGAACATACGCATCATCAGTAATGGTGCTGGTGTCCTGACAGTATGATCTCAATATTAACATATGAAAACACAATATACGCATGCAATGCGATGCGAACAGCAATAATATGCGAGAGCTGAATAATAAATACAATGATAACTAATCTGCATTAATATAAATATGAGTCATACAGGTATACCATTTGAAATAATACGAATCGTGTATTTAGAAAATAGAGACTATGGTGTTTTTAAGAAAATGTACGTCCTTTGAAATATCCGTAGAATTCTTTGGCTGCCTTTTAAATACTCACGATTCGTTAGTTTTGAAATAGGTATGACACGAGTTTAATCTACCATTTACAAGTAAACTACAGGACTAACTAAAAGGCTGATCGAAAGGTAAGGAAACCGCATAACATCTGAGTCGATACATACATACATATATATATATACATACATATATATATATACATATATATATATATAGTCGGTGATCCCGCCTCAATAGTATCCCATGCGATACCCTGTATAATATGACATTCTCGAGTCAAGAGTGCAGATCTATCAACAATATATAGCTCGTACGGTAAATCCGTCGTACGACCTCCCAAATCTGAGTCTGGGTCAAATATCACATTTATCTCTCGTCTGGTATCCTTTCCATCATATATCATGATCTGGGGGTACTGATCTAAGTCTAGTACAATACCGATACCATCTTTGTATATGCATGCGTGTGTATGAAAACACCACGCCTAAAGAACCCGCTAAAACATCATGTCGTATCTCAAATACGGACCATATCACATCACCGATCTCATGGCTTCAAGCCCAATCTCATCGACTCATCTCCAATCCCAAGTACTATCCTCATAAACCGTGCATATGTATACGTGTGTGTGTGTGTGTGTATAAACACACACACACACACACAGTTCCATACCCATGTGTGTGTGTGTATATACATATTCCCATATACGTACAAGTAAAATAAACGTATGCATGTGTGTGTGTACGTGTGGGTAAAAACCTATTCTAGAGTTCGCGACTAAGAAGCTAAACTAAGCTACTTCTAACGATCCTAAACTAAACCATAAACACAAAATCATATCTTGATAATCATCCTCGTATCACAAAACTCGATATAAACATATATATCATAAACTATACTACGGGCTGCGGGGATGCTATACGCCATCCACCCGACTTCCCCCGTAGATATAATCTACTCACCTCGATCTTGCTTGCTGGAGTCGATGACGCCACGCTCATCCTCGTCGTCTCGAAGTCCACATGGGGTACCTACGTATCATAACCCATCGTATTGCATTAAAATCCGACTCATGACCAAAACGACACACGAATCTTACATAGGTCAAAACCTATGGTTTGCTCTCTCAAATCAACACAAAAACCCTCGACATCGGCGTACAAACGCCGAGTGATCGAGAAAAACTCAAACGCACCATTTGTGGTTTCACAACACACTAAGTATATATGAAATATGGTTTAAATCATCAAAACTCCAATTTCGCTTTAAAAGCTATTTTTTTTCCAAAACCTAGTAAGCAAAATTAACCGCTTTAATACAACATCTTGATGTTTTAGCAAAACTAGTGGTCACAATATTCACTAATTAGCTTAAATAGGCCACATAAACATTTACTAGATTTTTAATCTCGCTTAATTACATTAATCCAAAAATCTAGTTAGCACAAATTCCCATTTTAGTTCAAAACTTGGCGTTTTAACCAATCTAAATATTTTAACAATTCTAGTGGCTATAATGTCCATTAAATATCTTAATTAAGTCATTCCAATGTTAATTAGATTTTAAACTTACCTCTTAATATTAATCTCAAAAATCTAGTTTGCATAAAAATCCCAATTTGGGCAAAATAAATGTAACAAATTTGAAATTTAGCAATTTGGTTAGGTTTTAGCATGCTCAAAATGTAAAGCTACACAAACCAACATCAATTAATCAAACCCAAGCTCCAATTCAAAACCCTTCTCTTGATAATTTTTCCATGAAATTAAACCCTAATTAAATACCTAATTAGGTTAGATTAAGATAATTTAGCAACAATTAAAACATGGGTTAAGATTATACCTCAAAAATCATGAGATCTCACATGCAACTTGTCTCCAAAATGCAAACATTTCACCAAGATCCATGCTTGATAGGCTTAAGGAAAAATGGGTAGAAATTTGATTTTGATTTTGAGGTTTTATTCTTTGGATTTTTGATGGATTTTGTAGAATTTTTTTAATTGAAAAAGAAGTGGATTTGGGGAGGGGGGGCTGTAGTTTGGGGAGGGGGGCTCGGCCAGCATCAAGAGGGAGAGGGGGAGAGAGAATGAGACTGTTGGGTGTAAGTCAAACAAGCCAATACTCCAAGTCAACACTTATACATCCTTTTCTTTATCCACTCCTCTTTTTGTTGTTTGCTTTGACTTTTAAGTGGGGGAAAGAGGGGGGCAGCTTGGGTTCGGCCAGCCACTAGGGGAGGGTGTGTGTGAGTGTGTGGGGTGAGGAAAAATGATAAATATTATACCCCAATTTCCATTTAATTTATTTTCACCATTTAAGCCTTTTTCTTTGATATTTTCCAAGATCGTTTGACAATTTCATTTCATTTCAAAAACAATATTTTACATGTTAGTTTAATGTGTCAAGATGCACAAAATTTGTATCAACCCATTCCAATTTGTAATTTTCCCTAATTAAATGTATTACTGGCGGCTTAAATTAATATTAAAATAATTAATTTCGGAAAAAATTTCAGTAAACTAGAAATTTTACAAGTGGCTCAATAAACACCAAATACTAGCAATTATATAGCTAGAATATGTATATTTAATTTTATATTAAAAGATATTTATATCTTGGTTTTTATGAAAAATACCCGTTATTTTACCGAAAATCGGAAATTTCACCTAAACGATTTTCAAAACGTTACAATAACTAATGTCCTTTTCTGTCAAATCACAGCCAAATCACAGTCATGGTTAATGTCATTTTTCTGTCGTTAGCACTATTTTCTAATATACTTTTTCTGTCAAATCACGACCAGTGTTTACGTCACTCTTGTTCTACAGTCCGTCCTGACTATTGTCATTTTTCTATCATCAGCACTATTTTTCTACAGTCGATCGTAACTGATGTTCTTTTTCTGTCAAATCACGACCAATATTAACGTCACTGTTGTTCTGCAGTCTGTCATGACTGATATCCTTTTTCTATCAAATCACGACCAATATTAACGTCACTGTTCATCTGCAGACCATCATGACTGATGTCTTTTTTCTGTCAAATCATGAATAACATTGACGTCACTGTTGTTCTGCAGTCCGTCATGACTGATGTCCTTTTTCTGTCAAATCATGAATAACGTTGACGTCACTGTTGTTCTGTAGTCCGTCATGACTGATATCTCTTTTTTGTCAAATTATGAATAACGTTGACCCCACTGTTGTTCTACAGTTCGTCATGCCTGATGTCCTTTTTCTGTCAAATCAATACCAATGTTCAGGTTACTATTTTTCTACAGTCCGTTATTACTATTGTCCTTTTTCTGTCGTCAACACTATTTTTCTAAAGTCCGTCATGACTGATGTACTTTTCTGTCAAATCACGGTCAATATTAACGTCACTATTGTTCTGCGGTCCGTCATGACTGATGTCCTTTTTATGTCAAATCACGGCCAATATTAACGTCACTATCGGCCAATACTAACGTCACTATTGTTCTGCAGTCCGTCATGACTGATGTACTTTTTCTTTCAAATCACGGTCAATATTAACGTCACTATTGTTCTGCAGCCCGTCATGACTAATGTCCTTTTTCTGTTAAATCACGGCCAATATTAACGTCACTGTTGATCTGCAGTCCGTCATGAGTGATGTCCTTTTTCTGTCAAATCATGAATAACGTTAACGTCACTGTTGTTCTGCAGTCCGTCATGACTACTGTCCCCTTTTCTGTCAAATCACGGCCAATCTTAACGTCACTGTTGATCTGCAGTCCGTCATGACTGATATCTTTTTTCTGTAAAATCACGGCCAATATTAACGTCGCTGTTGTTCTGCAGTCCGTCATGACTGATGTCCCTTTTCTGTCAAATCACGAATAACGTTAACGTCATTGTTGTTCTCCAATCCGTCATGACTAATATCCTTTTTCTGTCAAATCATTACCAATGTTTAGGTTACTATTTTTCTACAGTCCGTCATCACTATTGTCATTTTTCTGTCGTCAACACTATTTTTCTACAGTCCACCATGACTAATGTACTTTTTCTATCAAATCATGACAAATGTTAACGTCACTATTTTTCTACAGCCCGTCATGACTATTGTCCTTTTTCTATCATTAGCACTATTTTTCTACAGTCGATCGTGACTGATGTCCTTTATCTGTTAAATCATTACCACTGTTCAGGTTACTATTTTTCTACAGTCCGTCATGACTATTGTCCTTTTTCTGACATCAACACTATTTTTCTACTGTCCATCATGACTGATATCTTTTTCTGTCAAATCACGGTCAAAGTTAACGTCACTGTTGATCTGCAGTCCGTCATGACTGGTCCCTTTTCTGTTAAATCACGACCAAGGTTAACGTCACTGTTGATCTGCGGTCCGTCATGACTACTGTCCTTTTCTATCAAATCATGAATAAGGTTAACGCCACTGTTGTTCTGCAGTCCGTCATGACTACTGTCCTTTTTCTGTCAAATAACTACCAATGTTCAGGTCACAATTTTTCTACAGTCCATCATGACTAATATCCTTTTTCTGTCTTTAACTTTTTCAGTCAAATCACTATCAATGTTAACATCACTATTTTTTACAGTCTATCATGACTAATGTTCTTTTTCTGTCAAATCAAGACTAATGCTAATATCACCATTTTCCTATTGTTAACACTATTTTTCTTCCATCGTGACCAATGTCCATTTTCTGTCATGTTTGTAGCTGATAACGTTTTTTCTCATATACGTACTTAACTGCATGCACTTGCACGCGAGCTTTTGTCCTTTATCAATTTATGTGCTGGTATTATGCCTTATTGATGCACGCCGTGTCTAGTTCAACCCGAAAATTCCGAATTTGGTTTTATGCCTTATTTTTAGCAGTTTTTCTATTTTTAGCAATTCTTCTTTTATTAGAAAATTAGTTGTGATTTAGATTTTGCAATTGTAAGAGGCAAATTTTAATTAAATAAAACCCTAATTTGGTGAAATTGCCATTGTTATATTTCTATTCTTTCAATTTCTCTTAAATCTGTTTAGAAGCGCCGCATCCCAAAGCAGAGCTGCATCACTTACCAATTGAAAAAGAGCATCATGACTAACGTGTTTTTCTGTTTAATAATTCTTAATTATGATTGTTACGAATTATGATTATAGCATGCATGTTTTCCAACCAAAGAATTTTAGATCTGCCGGTCGCTCTCTTGCAAGTGCTCGTCTAGCTCCCGTAAAAAAAAGTATCCGTTAAAGCTAATTGGTAATATCATTATTCCTTCTTATTTGAGTTTTTCTATACCTCGACGATGTCACCTTCTCAATTTTTTTTGTCTTTTTCTATCATTTGTCAAAGTTGATTGCAAAAATACGACCGAGTTAGAAAATTAAGTGATTTATACTATATATCCAAATACATCATATGATCATCATATTAAATATATTAAACCATTGGAAATATTTAAAAACACAATCAGAACTTGTGAACATTGTTCATTTCTTCTTCGAAATTTACATGCCAAAATAACAGAAGCTTGATAAACAAAGAAAAACTAAAATTAACATCCTAATCTATTTCACATGGGTTCTCATATCGACATAGCGGACATGAGTTATTGTTGAACAACCAAGAAACAATGCAATTCATATGGAATGCATGGTCACAGCACAAATGCACTCCTTCGAACAAATCATCACTGCTACTCTTCTCAATTTCTTCGAAGCACACCGCACAAACAATATCGTCAATCCGGTCCTTCAACTCTTGTCTCTTTCGCTTACGCGATCTCTTAATTGTCACAGTCCTATCAACGCTAGTATAAACATATATTTTGATATGAAATTTAGCATTTTCTACCTCCACAGCTTCATGGACTAATTTGCTGATCTCCGTTTCAAGATACATGCGATACTGATCTTGGATAGGGTATTTACGACGCACCACCCAGCCGGCGAAGCTTCGACAGTTTTCGGGTGAACGTAATTTAGAGGCTACATATTTGCGATGCTTAAAAGATGGCATTTCGTCCAAAATACACTTTGTACCATCACGAGGGCCAACGGGAGAGGGAATGATCACTTAGGCGGAGTCTTCAATGTACCCGTGGATGCAAACGGAAGGATCGACACCGTCGGCATCCGACGACGTGGGTGTCAGTGTTGCATGGAGGAGGAGAAATAACGGCGGTTTGTTATACTCTTTCACCATTGAGAGAGGCAATGGCTGTCCTGCAACAAGATTTTGTGCCATTAAGAGATGCAAAATATTTCTGGCTTATCTTTTTTTACTCATTCTCTTTTGTAGGGATTGAAAATGAAGTGCCTTTAAATAGAGTAGAGATAGGCATAGGTGCCAATAAGAGATGGGACATGTGGCAATAGGAGGTGGACATGACTAATGTCCTTTTTCTGTCAAATCATGACCAATGCTAACATCATTATTTTTCTACAGTTCGTCATGACTAATGTCATTTTTCTGTCTAACGATAGCCAATGCTAATGTCACTATTTTTCTACAGTCCATCATGACCAATGTCCTTTTCTGTCAAATCATGCCTAATGTTCTTTTTCTGGCCGTCATGACTAATGTCTTTTTCTGTCAAATTATGACTAATATTAACGTCACTATTTTGCGACTGCATGCACTTGCACGTGGGCCTTTGTACCCTCTCAGTCTATGCACTGGTATTATGCCTTATAGACGCATCCCTAACCTACTTGGAGTTGCTCGACCGATGCAAAACACGTCGGGGCTAGTTAAACCCGAGAATCCCAAACTGTCAAATCTTATCCGATTCGCGCGTTCCATCAGCCAAATCGAAGATCTCGCAAAATCGTCTGGGTTAATGGATTGCCATAGGCATTACATTACGTCTCTCAGAATCGCGAAAATCCATCATTTAAGGCCCCGAAATCGCGGTCAAAGATTTGCTCCGAACTTTGACTTTCGAATTAGGAGTGAAATTAGCACCCGAATCGGTTAAGATTTTACAGGAAGTATCAGGAATCAATTTGGGACACAATCAAATAATTAGTTTCTCGTTTTAACAACTTTTTATTTCTGCAGTTTTCTAATTTTAGCAGTTTTTCTTTTGATCTATTCCGTCTGACTTGTCATTTCTGTCCTATTTCTATCTGATAACGTCCCTATTTTTCTACAGTCCTTTTGGAAATGGTAACGTCTTTCTCTTTTTTCATGACTACTGTTTTTTTCGGTTTAATAATTCTTACTTATGCTTGTTACGAATTATGATTATAAAGTTGTTGTTCCAACCAAAGAAGTACCCATTAAAACCAATTGGCAATCTTATTGGTTTTTTTTCATTTGAGTTCTTTCTACACTTGCATGCTGGCACCTTCTCAATTTTTTTCTCCTTTTCCGTTATTTGTCAAATTTAATTGCAAAAACACGACTGGGTTAGAAAATTAAATGATTTATACTATATATCCATAAAATGTATCATTTGATCATTATATTAACCATATTAAACTAATTGAAAATATTAGAAAACACAATCAGAACTTGTTAACATTGTTCATTCTTCTTCGAATTTTATATGTCAAAATAACAGAAACAACAGACGATCGATTAACAAAGAAAAACTAACAGTGACATCTTAAGTTATTTGACATGGCTTCTCACATCGACATAGTGGGCATGAGTTTTTCTTGAACAACCAAGAAACAATACACTTCATGTGGAATGTATGATCACAACACAACTGCACTCGTTCGACTAAATCACCGTTGCTACCCATCTCAATTTCTTCAAAACACAAAGCACAAATATCTCCATTCTCGTCCTTCAACCCTCATCTTTTTCGCTTACACGGTCGTTTGATTGTCACCATCTTATAGATGCTTGTAGGAGGAAACTACGTCCAAAATAATTTTTGCACCATCATGATAACCATCGGAAGAGGGATGATCACTTGGGCGGAGTTTTCAATGTACCTGTGGATGCACATGGAAGAATCGACACCGTCAGTATCCGACGACGTGGGCGTCAGTTTTGCATGGAGAAAGAGAAGTAGTGACGGTTGTACTCTTTGACCATTGAGAATGGTAACAGCTGTTCTGTATCAAGCTTTTGCGCTATTGAGAGAAATGCAAAATAGAAAAAGATCAGTAGAGTTTTAAAAGCCTTTCTCTCTCCTCTCTGTAAACCTTTTTTTACTTTTAGTTTTTCTCTTTTGAGTAAAGAATGAGATGCTTTATCTTAAATAGAGCAGAAAGTGGATACAGACGCCAATAGAAGATGGGACATATAGCAATAGAAAGTAGAAATACCAAAATTTATGAGGGCAAAATTGGCATTTTGAAAAGGGAATGAGACAAACGGCAGTAGAAAATGAAAATATCAAAATTTGTGAGGACAAAATTGGCATTTTAAAAGTTCTGCCACTTCTCTACACCTTTACATTATATATATAGATATATATATCATTCAACATGCAACTAAACCAAAAGCAAAACAATGAAAAATAATTTCTTGTGCAGCCAAAGATCACAGCCATACGGCGAGAAATTCATATGTTTATTCAGAAGCTTTGGCCGTTGTATAAGAGCACTACAAGGGTACTAATAGTTTTCTTTTTAACTGGATTTCCTCATATCTAGTTTGCATAAGACTGCAACTTATGCAAACTCGACGCCTTCACCATTTACGACCTCGCCAAGGAGATAAGCTGGATCATCTGCATTTGATTCGGCGAGAATCCTTTGAGATGCCTCGGAGCTTACAACTAGAACCATGCCTATGCCCATGTTGAAAGTTTGCCTCATCTCAGCATCTTCAATTCCTCCAGCCTATCAAGATACTGAGAAATTTCAGCTTGTGCGGCTTTAAACATCTGAAATTAGTATAAATTATTGATATTTCGACGGTTTTCTATTTAAAACACAAAACACAATAGAACATGCAAGTATAACCGGGCGAATCCGAATGGTTCGACTCCATGTAGATATTAGTAGTTTCAGAAACATTTTAAATTCTATTATCCTCTAGAACTCATTCAAACTTGCATCTATTAAAACCATCAAATACTTATACCCACAAGACAAGAAGATAATATCATATTGTATGCATGATTTTGGAAGAAACAAATTCCAAAGATAACACATGCCATACCTCTTGAAGCCATTTGAACACCGCAGGGATTTCCCAAGAATTTGGAAGTATCTTGGCACCAAGGCCCTCGGGAAAAACCCTTGGTATGTTATCAGTGAAACCACCACCAGTGATATGGGCTATGCCTTTGACACCTCCTTGGTTTATGATGTCAAGCACCTAAACGGATTTTACAATTAAATTAAATGCATTTTCATTATTCAAAAATATCAAATAATAATAATAAATAAATAAATAAATAAAGCATTCTTTAGGGGCCCACCTTCTTGACGTAAATGACAGTGGGGGCCATTAGGGCTTCACCCAGTGTTTGTGGTTTGCCATCGATTCCAGGAAGTTGATCATTTAAAGAAAGACCGCTTTTCGCCAAAACCCTATAAAATTTTATAAAATGCGATAGATTAAAGTCTCAAATAGAAGCCATTTGTTAGGTAATATGTTGCTTGATATACATTGTTAGCCCATAACTCAATGGCTTGAGCTTTTCAAGAAAGTGATTCTTGACAAAGCACCAAAGCACAAGCTTTTAAGAGATCCAGGATTCAAACAACAGGAAATAAAGTGATGACAAAAAAATTGCTCTAAACAAGCGGCATGCGAGAAAATTAAAATATCAAATAATTGTCGCTTCCCAACGTCCAAATGCACAATGGAATATAAACAATTGACCGTGAGGGGAGCACTTTGTTTTTTACTTTGCTTCACTTGCTAAAGAAGACTAATATACATATATTAGCCCCTTCGACATATGTTTCTGAAGCATAAAGTTAAAAATCAACTCGATTTTTACCAACTACATAAAATTAGAATGTATAAAACTCAGTACCTTAGATGTTCTTCGATTCTGCGATCATATCCGCAAAAATCATTACAGGTCTATATGATCATCATCGTCTCAAATTCCAAATCCAGTAAAAGCATGTGCATGTTAATTCAAATCAATTTCCAAAAGTCAAATGACAAGGAAGAAACAGAGACCCCAAGACCTGTAGAGCCTCATGGCAGCAACCTAATGGGAACGATGGCCATCCACAGTAACCAGATGACTATCAATACAAATAATTTCAGAAATCAAATGAGAAAAATAAGAGAAATAAATATACTCTTAGAACCCCGTATCTATTTGGGTGCATACCAACTACCAACAGACTGAATTTAACGAGGATCCAAAAAGAGCGATTCTTAATATAACTTCACGGGAACGAGTCAATCTGCATGATAAAGCCAGATGACCAGATTAAGAAGCATCCCGACATAATTAATTACCTGGATCAGGCCTTTTTAAAGGGATCCAAGTGAACGAACTCAGGAGTGGTGAGAACAAAAGATTATTTAGGGGGGAATTAGAAACTACAAACAATTCCAAAAACCCTGGAGAAAAAAATAAGACTCAACCCTCATGTCATTCATTTTAGATATATATTATTCAACCATATTTATTTTGCCCACACGAGTGGAGTGTGTTAAGTCTTATGTTAGCTTAAATTACATTGTTATTACCGAATCTAACAGCTTGAGCTTTGGTAGAGTTCTCTCTCTAAAAGTAGTACACATTGTTTTGCATGTTAAATCAATCATTATCGTTTAGTAAAACAATGGAAGGAAATAATGAATTTGCTGCCAACCTTCTAACGAGAGAAAACCCATTAGAATGGACCCCACTTGACGGAAGACCGATTAGAACATCCCCAGCCTTGATGTTCTTCCCATCGATGACAGAATCTTTCTTGACAATGCCAACGGCAAACCCACTCAAATCGTACTCCCCTTCCTTATAGAAGTCAGGCATTTCAGCAGTCTGCAATCCCACCACAAATTCAAATATAAGTGATTTGTATATAATTGTATGTTGTGAAGTGGAACTCGTAAAGCAAAGAACTTGTCAGTTCTAATGACTAGAATGTTACTGATAAGTGAGGCATGTTGACGATAATTCATTAGTTTGTTCCTGAATCAATTTATGATCTGGAAAAATGATACTTTTACAAGCAAAAGATTAAAATATTCCTTGGCCAACAGAAAACATGTTCAAAATAAAGTTTTATCATAGCATACAACTAGAAAGTGTGAAGGAAGAAATCATAAGTCCAAAAAGAACAAACAGTCAAAGTTTATATAGCTATATTTTCAACATAGTCAAATAATAATTATTATGATCTCTCAAGATTTCTACTCTGGTAATAGTTTCGTAAACCCATTAAGCATCCACGAGTAACACGTATATTTCAAACACAATTAATCTTAATTAATTATCGTCTTAATTGTATATTAGTAACAGAGCAAGGTGATTGTGAAATAAACTATAGTTGTATCCAATATAAACGTAAGAAATAACGAAAGAAGTTTCGGATATTAAGGATGTCAACAGAGCTACTTAGGATAGAGGGAAGAGAATAAGGACATTGAAAGAGATGAATACACTTTTCAACTTACTAAAAAGGATGTTTACCAACAATTGATATATAGAACTCTATAAAACAACAAAGTTTTCAACTTGGACGAAACCGCAGAAGCCAAATCTTGCGACTCTTGAATTTATTATGATAGAGAAATGCCAAAAGGCCCAAAACATTAGGAATTAATGGTTGTAGAAAATAAAGATTATTACCTCTCCTCCTAAGAGTGCACAATCAGATTGTCGACAACCGTCAACAATCCCTTTAATTACCTATAAAACCATGGCAAAATTCACAAGACTCAATTAGTGAATTTTTAAGCTATCATCATAGAACAAGGTGATGCTTGTACCTTCTCAGCAAGATAGATGTCAAGATAACTTGTGGCATAATAATCGAGAAAGAACAATGGTTTTGCTCCAGATGTAACAATATCATTTACACTCATTGCCACCTGTCAAAATTAATGATAAAAAAATTTAATTCAATAAGCGTAGTGCTACAATGGTTTGTAACAAAGAGCAAAATATACCAGATCGATTCCTATTGTTTCGTGAATGCCTGTTTCAAATGCAAGTTTGAGTTTGGTTCCTACACCATCGGTACCGGCAACTAGGTATGAATCTCCTGTTCAGAGAAAATGCAGATCGGATTAATACTCACATTCTAAGAAATTATATCGAGCATAATGTGATCTTTTAATAAATCAGAATTGTGCAAACTGAAAAGGAGAGGGGGGGATAATGAATGTTAACATGGAATAAAAACACACTCTGTTTTGGTTTCCCTGCCATAGTCAATGTCAAAATATGATATTGACGTAGATTAGAAGAGAGAAACAGACATGGGTGGCCATCTTCGGTACCTGCTTCCCGCATTCCGATACAACACTATTCATCAAAGTAACCGGTTCAACCGGCTACTCCCTAATATCATGACTTCAATTAATTGATCCATCTACTCTATACATCAATATCCTCTGCTTCAAACTACTAATATTTTCTTTAATATCTCTCTCTCAACAACATTTTATTCACATCCCACGATTGGAGGTGGTGGAGAATATGAAGGTGGGGGGGGGGGGGGGGGGGGCTCCATAAATTGGAGGCAGTTCTATGCGAGGAGGAAATGGAGGCGGCTCGATTCGAGTTGGCGTTGGCGTTGGCGTTGGCGTTGGCCTTGGAGAATTTGGTGGAGGCGGCAGGGAAATAGGATGGAGGTGGTGAATTTGGTGGAAGTGGTGGTAATTATTGGAGGCGGGTTTGCGTTTGTTTGACCAGATAATTGTATGAGGTTACCGACACGTGGCATTATTTCATTGGTTAATTCTATCTCTCTCTCCAAGATCTCAAAATGCAGCATGTACCAAAGTACAACCCCAGACATGGGTATTTGGATTTCAGCTGACGACCAACTTATGTTACTCTCTTGGGTTTATCTATGACTTAAGAGTTGAACATAATTTTGTATAGAAAATCCATCATATTTCCGCCTTCTTCTAGACTTTTACCCTACTATAGGAAATTTTGGGAGGAAAATGGCTAGACATTTAGGCTGATGGCAAGCGGCAAGCCCCCCTATTGTTCATACAAATTTTGCACTAATGGCAGAGGGTTGACGATGATAAAAATTTATCTAATATTTCATAAAGCCTTGATTTCGCCAACCCCATTTTGATAGGTAAAAGACAAATGATCGATATAACAATAAGATATCCCAATTGGAAATGAGCAAATAGTAGATATCAAGTTGGAATTGCCCGCTTTCCATTAAATCAAAACTTTTATAGTACTAAACCAAACATTTTCGCTTAATTCAATCCTCAATCAACAGAACTATCAAAAAAGCTTCAAACTTTACAATGATTAAACACCCTAAAAACAATTAAAATCACAAATTTCGAAGAAAATCAACAAAATTTAGAAAAATCATACCCAATGGGTAGAGGCCTCCGAATCCTCCAATCCCAGGCGCCATCTTGGCGATCCGCTTCACAAGCTCAGACCCGGCATCGATATCAACGCCGGCTTCCTTATACGTCAAACCCTTTGAGCAATTGATCTGCAAACCCTCCATCTTTCTTCTTCTCCTTTGATCTAATGGGATCCGAACGAATCGGGTGGGAGATCCGAACCCGTTAGCGGGTTTGGGTCCGATAAGAGAGTGAAGGTGCTTATCGACGGCGGCGGCGGTGTTGATTGAGCTCATACTGGGGGACTAGGGTTTCGGCAGTTTAGCTCTTTTTTTTAAGAGGATTTGTGACGGGAGAGAGAGAGGAGGATCTGGTCGGGGGCTGGGGGATGAGGGGGTCAGAGGAGGGAAAGGCGGTTGGAGGGGTTAGGGGCCAGGCCGAGATGGAGGAGGGGGTTTGGGGGGAAGATAGCGGTGTGACGGGAGAGAGAGGAGGATCTGGTCGGCGGCTGGGGGTAAGGTTGCTACACACAATCAAATTTATTTATTTATAAAAATATGAGATACTTAGAGATAATTGATGAAGAAACAAGAGAAATAAAATGGATCTAAACATAGAAAAAGATTTACGGTTACACCTTCGAGGGGCGTGAGTGAGATCGGCTGATGTGGGGTTTATAGACATGGTGGGACCCTCCCTCTCCCTCTCTCTCTCGGCCTGACAACAAAAAGAAGAGAGGGATAAGACTTGTATCCTTTATTGAAGCGGTAACGGAAAAATGATAGATAGAATTCATTATTTCTGGCTATCATATTCTTCTTGGTCTTCCAATAGTTTGAGAAGCTTGCTCTCCTCTCTAACGGCAAGTGACGCAATAGTGATGAGAATGGAAAATGAGAGAATACCCGTTATCCACATTAGTTCCCTCTACACCTAGCAAGTCTCCAGATGAAGTTTTCTTTCATGTGATGAGAAGATGAAGCTTCGGGCGGCCTCCTTTCACCTCAAATCATCCACGGCGAGATGATCGGCTTGTACACTCGTCGGGAGCTCACGAAGTCTAGCTTGGGTCTTCCGATGGAGATTGGACATACTGCAAAGGTTGTAGCCCCCTAACTACCTCTCAAGTATTTTTTAGTTTGTACAATTACTATGTATTTGATGATTCTAGGTTATGGGTTGGTTCTATATTAGTTAAAAATTTGTTTTTGCTATTCCGCCGCGGTCCACGAATGTTCTGACACTATGACCGATCCCTAACATGGTATTAGAGCCAAATCAAGTACTTATGATTGTTTTTGGTGGCCAATTGATTCATAGAACCATTTTGCAAAACTTTTGTTCACTGTTTTTAAATCTACTAAAACCAGCGAATATATTGCTGATACTCGCGCCCCGGAGCTTACGGTTCAGACCGAGAGCCCCGTGGAGGCACGGGGACTACCCCGAGGATGTCCCCAGGGGCTTAGGTGGGCCCCACACTAGAGACAATCACAAGATGGCCTCGGGTGTGGTGCTGGAACAGCCAGCACGCTGCTGCGTGCTGGCTGTTCTAGCAGCAAACCTCATGGCCATAACTTCGTGGCTATGGGTTGGTGGCCCCCACCTAAAGCCCCACGGGGCCCCACGGGTCATGCCTGAGGTCCCCTCGGGGTCTCGAGCAATTTTCAGGTCGTCCGCGACTCGTTTTGAGCAAGATATGCGAATGTTTTAGGAGGCGTAGTGAACTTGAATTTCAGTTTTTGGGTAATTCAAGTTTGCGGCTCCGTCGATTTTGGAATCCATTGGCCATGGTTTAACGTGATTAAAGTATTTAATCAAGTTAATGAAAGTCTACCCTAGCACCGCAACAAGGTTTTTGTAGTATCAAGCATGCCAAATTTAAAAATTTTTGGTGCTAAGTTAGACTAACCAAGATCTTAACTAGAATACTTAGGGTTTAACCATGATGATATGAAAAACTAAAGAAGTGAAAGAAATTATACCCTCGTAAATCGAGTCCTTCACTCTACAAGTTCCGTGTAGTAGTCCACGCAACTGTACGAGGCTCCACTTGAGAGTTTGATCGAGCTTTCTCCGATGACCTTCGTGCCGAAGATGATCTATGTGAAGCCTAGTAGCTTAAATTAGCTCTTCACTAATCTCCTATTAGTGAAGGAAACACGACACACCAAAGTGCTAGTTTGGTGTGGGATGGTGAAGTAGGGGATTTATTTAGCTCACTATTTTGTTCAAACCTCCATGGTTCACATCACATGTGAGGGGTTGGAGTTTTGATGCATGAAGAGAAAGAAGAAGAAGAGAGCAAGAGAGTGTATGGGAGCAACTCAAGAATGAGCTCAAGTGATAGAATGAGAGAAGAATGACTCATCATAGACCAGTGAAGCATCCAATATCCACAAATAAAAATATGGAGCCATGCTACAATAGTAAGTCAAGACAAATATAATATTAGATAAATCCATGCTTCCCCAATCCTCTTTATTTTCCACCTCATTTCTATTTTTCAAAAAAATAAAAAATCATACCATGCTTAATATATATATATATATATATATATATATAAAGTAAATAATTAGTGAACTAATAATATTAGTTAAGATATAATTATATCAAATATAATATATATCAAATTATTAAATCAACACTTGATTTAATAATCCGGTTATATCCCATATAACCGATTAATATCATTTATCTGTATATCACATTATCAAATCAACACTTGATTCGATAATCTGGTTATATCACATATAATCAAACCAATATCAGATAACTGTCAGATTAGAATACGGTATCACATACACATATTAAATCAGCCTCCCGCACATATCACATATGTGTCCTACTTCGTTTTGCTTGAACCAGGAAACTTCTGTATAGGACTCTAAAGACTCGTCAATACGCCAGCAGTAGGTGATGATCATATCAGTCACCTACAAGCCGTCAGCGGAACTAGCTGGACGTAACGGCTATCCAGTTATTGAGCAATATAAAAACCAACAAGCAAGCTTGTCCATACTCTCCATGAAGCCTATTGGTAACACTTACTGTACAGTCCGGTCCCTTCATCTGATATGTCACATATCGAGTCTATGGGTGGTAAACGTCAGATTCCAGTAACTTGATAAGTCATGCCGATATCTGGCCTATAACGGTTCGAGAAACTACTGATAACTCTTATAAGTAAATCTCAGCAGCAGTCCTGGCCAGGGACTTCCAGTTATAGCCAATCGAGCATAGCACAACATCAACCCCTAATACCAGGAGAGACGAAACCCTTCCTATCGCTCATTGCCTCCATGTGAGTCGGGATTGTACCCAAAATCCACCTGTTTGCACGTCTTCTTTGAGCGTGGTAGGGAGAAAATCAAAGCACGGTGGGAGCCACACAAGACTCTATGACGATCTCGGGTCTACAGACTAACCTGTACCAGTGTCACTGGAGGACTGCTATCTAACGATAGGTATACTGCCAACTAGGAGTCTTCGGTGAGTCCTGTTTGGTGTACCCATTCTCCAATGAGCACCTATGTACAATCTTTGATGTCATACACCAATGGTTGTGGGATTAACCATCGCCCTCTGAGGGACAAGAAACATATACACTAGTTTACTCTGAAATATCGATGCCCTGTCTCGATATCCCCTCGACTATGAACTGTTAAAGGATGTACTTTTGGACCACCCTGGCCCTACTAGTATGATCTCATCATAATCCCGGTAGTCAAGTACATATCCTAAGGGCTTTATCAACATGTAAGAGACAAACAATATAATAATACCAGTCTACATGTTAAGATAAAGGCAACCAGATAGCATACTATCATGTCGAGCAAGAAAATCCTCTATATATATGTCCAAGCATCCACTATATCAACAATAATAGCCTCTAGGGCATACATATTCCTAACAATCTCCCACTTGCACTATGGCCAATTGTTGTAGTATCTCATACCAAACATCCCAAAAATCTCTCGGATCGCATTTGGAGGGTGGGCATTTGTTAGTGGATCCGCCGTGTTATCCTCTGTGTCAACTGTCCTGACCTCGATCTCCTATAGATAAACTATCTCCCTGATCAGGTGATACTACCTAAGAATGTGTCTGGATCGCTGATGGGACCGGGGTTCCTAGGCCAAAACCACAGCTCCATTGTTATCACAATACATAGGTATTAGATGCTCAATGGTAGGAACCAAGTTCATCTTATGAACTTATTCATCCAGACAGCCTCTTTGGTAGCATCGTTGGTAGCGATGTAATCAGCCTCTATCAACGAGTCTGCTATGGTATATAGCTTGGAACCCTTCCAACATACCGTTCCTCCACTGAGGGTGAAGGCAAAACCCGAGACCGACTTTCAATCGTCCTTATCACTCTGGAAGCTCGAATCGGTAAAGGACTCCACCTGGAGTTCACTGTTACCATACACCAAGAACATTTCTTTAGTGCTTCTCAAGTACTTAAGAATGTTCTTCACAGCTTTCCAGTGTTTCTCCCATGGATCTTATGATACCTACTTACTATACCTAGTGAGTAAGCTACATCTGGTCTGGTACATAATATCGCATACATGATTGACCCGACCGCCGATGCATAGGGTATCCCTTGCATGCGAGCCCTCTCCAAATCAGTCTTGCGAGATATCTCTTTGGAGAGAGTGATTCCTGAACAAGCGGGTACATTACCATGCTAAGAATCTTCCATACTAAATCTCTTTAGTATGGTGTCTATGTACCTGGATTGGGACAATCCCAACATTCGTCTAGACTTATCTTTATAGATCTATATCCCCAGGATGTAGGAGGCATCACTTAGATCTTTCATGGAGAAATGTGTGATAAGAAGAGCTTGACTGAGTGTAGCATAGGAACAACGTTTCCTATCAAGAGTATGTCATCCACGTACAATACGAAGAAGACAACCTTACTCTCTACTAACTTCTTATATATACATGGTTCATCTACATTTTTGATGAAGTCAAACTCTTTGACAGCTTTATCAAAACAGATGTTCCATCTCCACGATGCCTTCTTTAATCCGTAGATGGATTTAAGCAGCTTGCACACGCTTCCGCTGCTCCCACTGTCTATGAAACCCTCTGGCTGTGTCATATACGCTTTCTCCTAAATCACCATTTAGAAAAGCGGTCTTGACATGCAATTTGCCAGATTTCGTAGTTATGGTATGCAGCAACGGCAAGTAGGATCCTGATGGACTTAAGCATAGCCAGTGGAGAAAATGATTCATCATAATCGACACCAGGTCGTTGACGAAAACCTTTTGCTACAAGTCTAGCTTTGAAAGTCTCAACTTTTCCATCTACACCAATTATCTTTCTCAAAAATCCACTTGTTCTCGATGGGTTTTACCCCTTCAGGAGCAACATCCAAAGTCAATACTTTGTTGGTGTATATGGATTCCATCTCAGATCGCATAGCATCCAGCCATTTCATAGAGTCTCCACTTGTGATGGCCTGCTCGAAACTAGTTTGGTCATCATCTTTCATGATGCAATCCTCGCTCTCACCGTCTATGAGAAAACCGTAGTATCTCTCAGGTAGATGAGGAACCCTACTAGATCTACGGAGTGGCTGTGGTTCATTGGGGACTATTGAATCATCTGATTCCACCAAATCGTCAGTTATAGTTTGTGTTGCTGGAACTCTTCCAGTTCTACCTCATTGCCACTAATTTCTTTCACAAAAAATTCCTTTTCTAAAATGGTGGCAATTCCAAGAAACAAACACTTTTTGTTCTTCGGTGTGGTAGAAGATATACCCTCGCGAATGTTTGGGATATCCTGCAAACTTGCACAGAACCAACCTTGCCTTGAGCTTGTCCGGATTTTGCTTTTTAACATAGGCCGGACAACCCCATATTATAACTTGTTTAAGAGATGGTCTCTTCCCATTCCATATCTCATATGGAGTGGTAGGCAACGGATTTGGTCGGAACTCTATTCAATAGGAATGCAGCTATCTCAAGTGCATAACCCCAAATGGAAATAGCCAACTCGGCATTACTCATCATAGAGCGCACCATATTTAATATGGTGCGATTCCTCCGCTCCGATACTCCGTTGTGCTGTGGTGTATACGAAGGAGTAAGCTGAGAGAGAATCCCATTCTCTTTTAAGTAGTCTCTGAAATTCCGTGCTCAAGTATTCTCCTCCCCGATCATATTGAAGGATTTTAATACTTTTACCCATCTGGTTCTTAACTTCGTGCTTATATTCCTTAAATTTCTCAAAGGTTTTAGACTTGTGTTTCATCAAGAACACATGTCCGAACCTTGAGAGATCATCGGTGAATGTAATGAAGTACGAGAAACCATTCCTAGCATGCGTAGACATAGGACCGCATACATCACTATGTATCAGTCCTAAGAGTTCAGTAGCTTTTTCTTCGTGTCTAGTAAACGGAGTTTTTGTCATCTTGCCTTTGAGACATGACCGGCAAGTTTCATAAGATGAAAATTCGAACGGCTTCAAATATCCATTTTTATGCAACTTAGCTAGCCTTATCACATTGATATGACCTAGTCTACAGTGCCATAAGAAGGTTTTGTTCATTTCTGAACTTTTCCTCTTGTGTGTGTTCTGTACGTTTAGAACTGTGGTTTGATTCAGAACGTATATAACGTTACATAACGTACTAAACCCAATCAACATTTGATTCTGGAAAATGTTCATAACATTAGCCTCTAATATGAAATTATATCCTTTTTTAGATAGCAAAGAAACCGATATAATATTACACATCATTTTTGGTACGTAATAACAGTCGCTCAGAACTAATGTATTACCAGTTGGTAATACAAGGTGATATTCGCCAACTGCCTTGGCCGCAACAATTGCACCATTCCCTACTACTAGAGACATATCACCCTTTCCTAGTTCTCTACCTCTCTATAGCCCATGTTACAAATTATATACGTGGGATCCTGATCCGGTATCAAATACCCAGGACGTAGAGCAAGCTGAGAAACAGTTCTCGGTTACAAACACTCCTGAAGACGATGCATCAACATACTTATTTTTCGTTTGGGTGGCGTGGGAATCCTGATATTCCCCTATTCTCTGCTCAGACTTATGACAATCATAAGATAGAGCGGAAGCTAGCCCAGTATAATGTTAGTTATGTATATGCCCTAGAGACCATTGTTATACATATGATGTATATTATAATGGATGCTTGGATATATATAGAGATGACTTTCTTGCTCGTCATGATAGTATGCTATTTGGTTTCACTTTATCTTAACATGTTGACTTGTATATGTTTACTGTCTAACTCTCATATGTTGATAAAACCCTTAGGATCTGTACTCGACTACCGGGACTATGATGAGATCATACTAGTGGGGCCACGGTAGTCGATGAGTACATCCTATAACTGTTCCTAGTCGAGGGTGTGTCGAGACAGGGCATCGATACACCAAAGTAGACTAGCGTATACGTATCTTGACCCATATGATGGGCGATGGATGATCCCATATCCATCGGTGTTTGACATCAAGCATGGTGTACGGGTGCTCAGTGGAGACTGGGTACACTGGACGGACTCGCCGAGAACTCCCAGATGGTGATATACCACACGTTAGATGGCAGTTCTCCGGTGACACCAGTACAGGGTAGTCTGTAGACCCGAGATCGTCATAGAGTCTTGTATGATTCCCACTGTGCTTTGATTTCCACCTTACCACGTCCAAGAGTGCGTGCAAAACGGTGGCTTTTGGGTGCAGTCCCGAATCACATGGAGGCAATGAGCGATAGGAGGGGATTCGTCTCTCCCAGTATAGGGAGTTGATGTTGTGCTGTGTTCGATTGGCTATAACCAGAAGTCCCTGGCCAGGGCTGATATAGAGATTTACTGGTAAGTGTTACCAGTAGTTTCTCGACCCGTTATGAGCCTCACATCGACACGACTTATCGGTTACTGGGGTCCGACGTATACCACCCCTAGACTTGATATGCGACATATCAGACGAAGAGACCGGACTGTACGGGAGTGTTACTGATTGGATTCACAGGAGAATGTACAGGCTAGCTTGTTGATCTTCTGATCGCTTGATTTGTGTAGGATTTTAACGATCAAAGATAATTTACCGCAATCAAGAACGGCATCGCTTTGCAGCTAGCCGGTGAGTACGGGTCGGTCCACAGGGATGTTGTACTTTTCCTAAGTGTTCTTACGAGCTAATTCCAATGGTTGTTTGGTCCTTTAATTGAATCTAAAAACTAAGTTGTACGATGGTTAAGAAATTTGCTAGGATTATGTCTAAGGTGGAGTTTGGTAAGATTAAATTTCACACCTCTTTCAATGCCCTCAATTAAATCTTTTATAAGTTATAGCAATTATTAGTAAAGGGGATTAGGATGATTGGGAAGAAACGAAGTTTCTTCCTCTAGATCCTTGTCCGTCCTTTCCTAATAATTGCTTTAACCTTCATGAAAGTCATGCATGTCCGGTTCTTTATACTACGGTTTCACCGTTACCTCGTGGGTATGGTACCGTAGGGAGCGGATCATGCATGCATGCATGAAGTTCTAATTTCTATATTTGATTGGGCACGAAAGAGATGAGAGATCTTCATCTCTCAATCCCTCCCTTATTCCTAATCCTAACAAGCGAGGAAATTACTCGCTCATTAGGGGATCTATTAAAAACAGCATTTTTATTATGTGTATTTTTTTAGATCTAATGGATTAATGACCTACTGCAGGTTAAAAGATTTTACACTAGATTAAATTAGGGCAAAAGATTAATTAATCTAAGGCAAGAATTTAATTCTAAAGCTAGGGCAAAGAATGACTTAATCTATTGCAATAATTTAATTATCAACTAAAGCAGAAAATAAAAGGATGAACTTACAGATTTGATGCTCTTAAATCTTCAAAAGAATCTGAATTTTATTTATCGAAAAGAGGAATCCCTCATACAATCTTTAGAATACATTTTTATAGGGAATGGGAAAATTAGGGTTACAATTGCTCGCATATGTGCTACTACAGATATACCCCCGAAAAATCTCAACAAAAGCACCGACGCACCGCCACCAACTTTCTGCACCGACGTGCGCAATGGACGGCCGCGGAACCGCGGCATGGGTGGGGGTAGGGCCGCGGTTCCGCGGCCCATTGATGAGATCATTGGGTCAATTTTGTGGGCTGCTTCTCTGATGTTTGGGCTTTTTATTTTTGTAGTTCTTTTCTCCATTTGGCTTCTGGGTCTTCTCCAGATTTTCAGTGAAAACTAGTAATGGTCTCTTAATCGTTCACTTTGACATTTTGGACCTTGCGTTGCCTTGTACCTCTGTGAACTGTTCTTCGTCTAGGCTTGACTAGGATCCTTCTACTTGTTGGTCAAAAGTCCCTCTTTTGTATCATCTTTTGTCTTTTTCACTGTTTTCGGTCCAAGAACCTGTATCCTGTAATATGTAGCAGACATGCGTCAAAAGCATCTGTTTATTTATAAAACGAATAAGAATGGGGAATATAATAATGCAATATTATGGTATGAACATCGCTCAATACCTGGGTGGCTGTTACGTTTAGCTGACCGCTTTCAGCTTGTGGGTGTTTGATATGATCATCACCTGCTACCGGCGTATTGACAATTCTTTAGAGTCCTACACAGAGATTTCTTGACTCAGGCAAAACGGAGTAGGGGCACATATGTGATATGTGCAGGATTGAGGATAATGCGATATGAGATACCGTATTATATTCTCGCGATATTTAGATATGAACCGGGTCATCGGATCAAGTGTTGATTCGATGAATCAGTACATGATATATTAGTCGGTTATATTCGATATAGCCGGATTGTCGGATCAAGTGTTGATTCGATAATTTAATGTATAATAATATATATGATATATTGCATTACATTATCTAATATTGGCTCACTTTATTATTTCATTTTATCATCGGTAATACATTGATATATATGCGATATATGTTAATTGTATTATTTTCTTTTGTTGCAAATATATAATATATATGTGATATATATTATTGTAACATGATATGATTACTAATGCAACTTGTTTAGTGGAGATTAAACAAGGTTATGATTTGATTTGAGTTAGTTCTTTCTTGCACCTTCTAGAAGGATTTCTTTTGTCATGAGCTTAGATATTATGGTTGATATTTTCTAGTGACTCATTGTTTAACTCAACCAAAACCCTAGCCCTAGTTAATTCTTTACATGAGTTATCCTTGTCATCCTTGACCATGGTTGCATTATTAATCATATATCATTTCATTATTCATCACAAAAGGATTAATGCATTATTTCTTCTTCTTCTTCAACCTTGAGCTTTGAGAAAACTTACTAGGTTTTTATTTTGTGATGATTAAGAGTGAGAATTTGATATAAAAAGAAAGCATAAATACTACTCCATCATGCTCATCTAATCTAGCCAATTAGATTAGGGTGTTCACCTCATTAGAGTGAGAGAGTTTGAGTTATAGAAACTTCGACATAGATCATCGGAGAAAAGGAACACTACAAGCTAGCATGGATCGTTCGAGTCATGGAGCCTCTCTTGAGTCCGGGAGATCGTGGATCGCGGCGAAGGGAATTCTACTCGGAGCTTATGAAGCGAAGGAGCGGACTACAAAGGTTGTAATCCCTCACTTTTAGTAGTAAAGATGTTTACTTGCATGTTAAACCCTAATAATCTAGCAAAGATCCCGGTTTTGGGTTGTTCGGCACGTCTAAATTTTTATTTGGGCATGGTTGATGCCTTATAGACCTTTGGATGACTGCCTAGGAACCCTTCATATAATAAGTAGCTTCGGTCAATACATCCATATTATTATCTTGATTAAGGCATGTCATTCGTCGCTACCAGGAGAGAGAGAAAGATAATCACTTTGCGTGTGCTCTTTGCAAGATTAGATTCGTTATTATTTTATCTAATCAGGATGGTTCCCACTGTTTTTATCAAATTTTCTTTCAAACCATAAAATGTAAGATTAGACGGGATTAATTACATTCTATAAGTTCGCTAACCGGTCAGCCAGGCCAGTATCGGTACTCCAAGAGAGGTTCCCCGTGCTTTCGTACGGACCTAATTAAAATAAACCTCATTTTCTTATAGGCATAACCCCGTTGATATCTTTCTAGATACCTACTGGATTAGCTAATTGTAAAATGCAAAACTCTTTCAGGAGTAACTCTTACTCGCAGTGGGTATCGGGATCCAACTACCATATAGAAGGTATGAAATCTCATTGAAAATTTCAACACTTGAAATTCCCGATAATGTTTTTACTCCTAGCCGCTTATGACCTTAACATAGTCAACAAATCATAAGCGCTAGTCAAGTTCAACCCGTCATTTCTTGATTGGATTAAACCCACCTGTACGACACTTAACATAGTCAATAAAACCGTACGACCACCCTAATCGAATCGCATCATATGGTTACAGATAAGCACTAATTAGCTACAGCACACTACGCTTTAACATAGTCAACAAACGTAGCACGAATACTAAATGACACTTATCTGAAATGACAGAGGGCTACGGCTGGTTTTGAGAAAAACCTTTAACGTAATGAACTTGATATTATTGTAGAATCTAGTGATTTGGAGTGTTTTAAGCTCCGTTTAAAAATCGAATAGTTTTGCAGCGTTTGCTAGTTTTTCTAAAGAGGTCACTCCCGGTGAAGGGATCTCGGCTCTTTCCTCATCGAATGGGGTGCTGGATATTTATCAAGGAATACCACTATGCAAAACAAAAACAAGTGCAGCTTGCAAAACTAATCGAGTGAGTTGTAGCATTTTCTAGTTTCGCTAAAGAGGTCACTTCCGGTGAAGAGATCTCGGCTCTTTCCTCATCGAATGAGGTGCTGGATATTCATTAAGGAATACCACTATGCAAAGCAATAACTAGAGCTACCTGTTTTTAAAAATCCGATTCTACAACATCTTTAGGTTTCTTTTCTTTTTATTAATCTCATTAATGAAGTCCCATCATTTAATGTTTCCTAAACATCACAGAAAAATGAAACGAAAATAGAACGTACGCTTATACCATCCGCATTCGCTATGGGGCCCCGTCATACACCGTTAGGTTAGTTAACTACCGGCATAGCGGGGACTAGACTAGCGCGGGTGCAAAACATAAGCAACGTATATTATATATCATATATATAATATAACATTCGTCTCACGCAGTAATATGATCACATCACAGAAACAAGCAGCAGAAGCAACATATGAAATATTGGATATACTAGGATGTCCATGTTTTAAATTTAGCCAGTAATGTAAAACACGGATTCCACGATCGTGATGAATAGCCAAACCCACATTCCTAGACCCCTACGAGAGCGGCAAGTAACCCTACCAATTCTAGAGTTAGGAGACCCGGTCTCAACTCCTTGAGACGGTCTCCCACTGGACTCTAGAACCCGTTACTTGTGCTTCCCTCCTTGGGTCTATCCTAATGTGGAAAAGTAAATAATATACATCAATGGTGACATCATCCTCAACCCAGAAGTGCCCTAATAAAAGAATATTACATACTGATTTTACATGAATGAAAATGAAAAACTCTCATCTCACATAAAACCTCCGGCTATTCAATCACGACGATCCAATAAAATATATCACCAGCAACACATAACATCTCATGTCATTAACGTAAGTAAATATGCATATACCGAATTTCGTTGACATATAGCAACGAGATCGGAATACCCTACATATTACACTTACGGTGGCAGAAAAGAAATGGAAAGCTACAATAATTAGAATTCGTATATCCTTAGACATCATAAACCCAGAATATCTCATATTCCGGATTTCATGCCTAACCTATAAATCTTTTATTTTAGTCTCAAATTGAAAACAATTTTCAATTACTTTAGTCGGGTAATTCAACAGGATTCCCGACTACATTATCGAATACTCGTCGGAAACTTTAGCAGATGGCTACACCCCCGATGCCGTCAACAAAGTGCACTAAGGTGGAACACCGTGGCCGTGAGCACCCGAGTGGGTGCTTTTGGCAACGGGGTTCTCCTACAGTCACTTGGTCAGGGCTATGGGTCATGGCTGTCTGCTAGAGTTACCCGGCGAGTGTTCGCGTACAATACGCTGTAGGGTGTTTTTCGTCACCCCATTGAGATGGGAATACGCGCGCTCTTGTCAGGCGCAGTACAGATTCCTCATGCCTAGGGTAGGCCAGGGTTTATTGATCGTGGGGATTCGAATCTCCGGCAGCCGCGGACTAAGCTGTCGTTAATTACCCCTTGCCTTTGGAGCGGGGGAACCTCCGATTGATGGATTAAACTGGTCATGCGAACTCAATGTGCAGTGTTGTGTTTTGAAGGGGTTTTGGATATATCGGGGGACCCGCAGAGTTTTTTATGGGGGTCCCGCTACCCGGATAGCGGGCTGGGGGTCAAGGGGGCTAGCAGCCTCCTTGCGGGGTGTGGGGCAGCGCCCAGTTAGAATTTTTTTTCTAACAGGGACAGTGTCGTGGAGTATGTGTGTGTGTACATATGTATACATATGTATATATATAAAAAAAAGGGGGAAAGGCATCCAAAGGATGCGTGGGGCCAGTCCCAGCGCTTTGAGCGCAAGAGCGCCTGCGCTTTGAGCACAAGAGCGCCAGCGCTTTGAGCACCAGCGCTTTGAGCACCAGCGCACCACATGTTAGCACGTGGGCGCTCGGGCGCTAGCGCGCCATGTGTCAGCACGTAGGCGCTAGGGCGCTAGCGCTCTGAGAGCAAGAGCGCTAGCGCGCCACGTGTCAGCACGTGGGCGCTCGGGCGCTTGCGCTTTGGGTGCTAGCGCTCTGAGCGCAAGAGCGCTAGCGCGCCACGTGTCAGCACATGGGCGCTCGGAAACTAGCGCTTTGGGCGCTAGCGCTCTGAGCGTTTTGAGCGCTAGCGCGCCACGTGTCAACATGTGGGCGCTAGCGCTCTGAGCGCAAGCGCGCCACGTGTCAGCACGTGGACACTCGAGCAGCAAAAGGGACTTGGTCCCTGCAATGGGAGTTATACTCCCAGAAAGGAGCACTTATTATTCTCTCTCTCTCTCTCTCTCTCTATATATATATATATATATATATATATATATATATATATATATATATGAGGAGTTAAACTCCTAAGATGTTTTGAAGCCGATGAAGGGCTTCTCCCCTTGAGCCCTAGTTCTTCCCCAAAGCGGGGTTTCTGGAGATGGGTCTCCTTTTTCTTTCTTTATTGGCCGGATCTTGAAGCTCAAGAGATGTGAGATTTTAAAAATCTTTTCTTTTTGAGATCTAATAGTAGATCCAAGTCCCCCTTTGTGGGTTTTGTGGTGAAAAACTATTTAGTTTTGGAAAAGAAAGAGTAAAACTCTTGATTTAATTCAAAAGAAAGAAGAAGGTTTGGAACCTTCAGAAAGGGGAAAGATGCACAAACCCTAGGTTTTTTGAGAGAATGGAAAGTGTTATTTTTTATTCATCATCATGTTGCCTTATATAGGCTTAAATATTTATATATAGCCCCTTGGGCTTCACAAAATGGCATTTTGCCTATCCCATGGCTCATGTGCCATTTCATTTTTGCACATAAGCCATGGGCTTACAAAATATTGGCTTTATGCCCATTTTGCATACATTCATGCATAAAAAATTACATAAAAATTATTTATTACATGATTTTGTTGTTGGCATGGGGAGGCTGGCCGCGGGCTCGACTTGGGCATGGGGCCCGCTTGAGCTGGGCTTGGGCCCACCTGGCTTGGGGTTGACCTTGACTTTGACTCGGTTAACCGGTGTGCAAATTTTTACCCCAACAAATTGCCCTCCATCAATAAATGCACACAGCATATGTGGGTCGTGTGCATGAAATTGATGGATCTTTTTTCACGTGGAGGCGACTTGCTTTGGTCCCCACTTTTTGGGATGCTCTGCCCTTTTTACGACATGGACGGTCGACGCTTGACGTGTCTCCGAGACGGAGTGTCTGTGGTAGACGTTTCCCTGGCCCGGAGCGATCTGGTTCCTGCTTTGTAGGAAGCCTGCACTGCCCTTTTTACGACATGGACGGTCGACGCTTGACGCGTCTCCGAGACGGAGTGTCCGTGGTAGACGTTTCCCTGGCCCGGAGTGATCTGGTTCCCGCTTTGTAGGAAGCCTGGACTGCCCTTTTTGCGACATGGATGGTCGACGCTCTGATCCGGAGCGATTTGGTTCCCGATTTGTGGGAAGCCTGCACTGCCCTTTTTGCGACATGGACGGTCGACGCTCTGATCCGGAGCGATTTGGTTCCCGATTTGTGGGAAACCTGCACTGCCCGTTTTGCGACATGGAGGGTCGACGCTCTGATCCGAAGTGATTTTGTTCCCGATTTGTGGGAAGCCTGCACTGCCCTTTTTGCGACATGGACGGTCGACGCTCTGATCCGGAGCGATTTGGTTCCCGATTTGTGGGAAACCTGCATTGCCCTTTTTGTGACATGGACGGTCGACGCTTGACGCCTCTCCGAAACGGAGTGTCCATGGTAAACGTTTCCCTGGCCTGGAGTGATCTGGTTCCCGCTTTGTAGGAAGCCTGCACTGCCCTTTTTGAGACATGGACGGTCGACGCTCTGATCCGGAGCGATTTGGTTCCCGATTTGTGGGAAGCCTGCACTGCCCTTTTTACGACATAGACGGTTGACGCTCTGATCCGGAGCGATTTCGTTCTCGCTTTGTAGGAAGCCTGCACTGCCCTTTTTACGACATGGACGGTCAACGCTTGACGCGTCTCCGAGACGGATTGTCCGTGGTAGACGTTTACCTGGCCTGGAGCGATCTAGTTCCTGCTTTGTAGGAAGCTTGCACTGCCCTTTTTACGACATGGACGGTCGACGCTTGACGCGTCTCCGAGATGGAGTGTCCGTGGTGGACATTTCCCTGGCCCGGAGTGATCCGGTTCCTGCTTTGTAGAAAGCCTGCACTGCCCTTTTTACGACATGGACGGTCGACGCTTGGCGTGTCTCCGAGACGGAGTGTCCGTGGTAGACGTTTCCCTGGCCCGGAGTGATCTGGTTCCTGCTTTGTAGGAAGCCTGCACTGCTCTTTTTATGACATGGACGGTCGACGCTTGACGCGTCTCCGAGACGGAGTGTCCGTGGTAGACGTTTCCCTGGCCCGGAGTGATCTGGTTCCTGCTTTATAGGAAGCCTGCACTGCCCTTTTTGCGACATAGACGGTCGATGCTCTGATCCGGAGCGATTTGGTTCCCGATTTGTGGGAAGCCTGCACTGCCCGTTTTGCGACATGGACGGTCGACGCTCTGATCTGGAGCGATTTGGTTCCCGATTTGTGGGAAGCCTGCACTGCCCGTTTTGCGACATGGACGGTCGACGCTCTGATCCGGAGCTATTTGGTTCCTATTTATGGGAAGCCTGCACAGCCCGTTTTGCGACATGGACGGTCGACGCTCTGATCCGAAGCGATTTGGTTCCCGATTTGTGGGAAGCCTGCACTGCCCTTTTTGCGACATGGACGGTCGACGCTCTGATCCGGAACGATTTGGTTCCCGCTTTGTAGGAAGCCTGCACTGCCTGTTTTGCGACATGGACGGTCGACGCTATGATCCGGAGCGATTTGGTTCCCGATTTGTAGGAATCCTGCACTGCCCGTTTTACGACATGGACGGTCGATGCTCTGATCCAGAGCAATTCGGTTCCTGATTTGTGGGAAGCCTGCACTGCCCGTTTTGCGACATGGACGGTCGACGCTCGACGCATCTCCGAGACGGAGTGTCCGTGGTAGACGTTTCCCTAGCCCGGAGTGATCTGGTTCCTGCTTTATAGGAAGCCTGCACTGCCCTTTTTGCGACATGGACGGTCGACGCTCTGATCCGGAGCGATTTGGTTCCCGATTTGTGGGAAGCCTGCACTGCCCTTTTTGCGACATGTACGGTCGACGCTCTAATCCGGAGCGATTTGGTTCCCGATTTGTGGGAAGCCTGCACTGCCCTTTTTGCGACATGGACGGTTGATGCTCTGATCCGGAGCAATTTGGTTCCCGTTTTGTAGGAAGCCTGCACTGCCCTTTTTGCGACATGGACTGTCGACGCTCTGATCCAGAGCGATTTGGTTCCCGCTTTGTGGGAAGCCTGCACTGCCCTTTTTGCGACATGGACGGTCGACGCTCGACGCGTCTCCGAGATGGAGTATCCGTGGTAAACGTTTCCCTGGCCTGGAGTGATCTGGTTCCTGCTTTGTAGGAAGCCTGCACTGCCCTTTTTGCGACATGGACGGTCGATACTTGACGCGTCTCCGATACGGAGTGTTCGTGGTAGACGTTTCCCTGGCCCGGAGTGATCTGGTTCCTGCTTTGTAGGAAGCCTGCACTGCCATTTTTGCGACATGGACGGTCGACGCTCTGATCCGGAGCGATTTGGTTCCCGTTTTGTGGGAAGCCTGCACTGCCCGTTTTGCGACATGGACGGTCGACGCTTGATTTGACTTTCTCTGCTTCTTGCAGTGTCAGGAGTGAACTTGACTTGCTTCGCTTCTTGCGGTGTCGAGATTGGATTCTGACTTGCTCCGCTTTCTACGGTGTCGGAGTTGAAGTTGACTTGTTGATTGTGACTTTGGTTGACATCAGCATCGCTACATTGGAATATAGCACCAGGAGCGGATCATCATTTGCCATGATAGGATTTAGGGATTTTGGTTTTCTGTCGGCATCTGCATTGCTGCACTGAAATAATGCCAGGAGCAACTCATCATTTGCCCCGGAAGGATTTGGGAATTGGTTTTTGTTTGGCATCTGCATTGCTGCACTGGAATAATGCCAGGAGCAACTCATCATTTGCCCTGGGAGGATTTGGGAATTGGTTTTTTTTTTTGTCGGCATCTGCATTGCTGCACTGGAATAATGCCAGGAGCAACTCATCATTTGCCCCGGGAGGATTTGCGAATTGGTTTTTGTTTGGCATCTGCATTGCTACACTGGAATAATGCCAGGAGCAACTCATCATTTGCCCTGGGAGTATTTGGGAATTGGTTTTTTTTTTTCGGCATCTGCATTGCTGCACTGGAATAATGCCAGAATTGGTGGCTTAGAAGACAGGTTTAGATCCCTATCACCTAAGGCTTTTCAATTTTATGGGCCGTAAGGGTCCCATAAAAGCATTTTCTCCCTACGAGTCGAAAGGATCTCGTAGGTGTATTTTCTCCTTAGGAGTCGTGGGGACTCCTAAGTGTGTTACTCCTTTGTGAGTCGTAAGGATCTCACGCGGGAATTTTCTCCTCACAAAGTCGAGAGGACTTTTTGAGTGCATTTCATCTCTTTTTTACGAGTTTGCGCCCGTTCGGGTTTTCACAAACTCGCCGGCAGTCCTTCTGTTTTTACTCACGGAGCCCTTTCGGGTTTTCATCCGTGCCAATTTTGCTTGTGGACATACCTTTTTTATTTTTATTTTTTTATTTTTGGTGCGACTTTGAATGTGGTCTCACCGGTAGGACTTGGGAGAGATTGGGATTGTTTACGCCCGTGGATTGTATACGGTTTTCCAGGATGTATGATCCAGACCGTAGGGCCGGAAAATTTTTGAGATTTTGTTGGCGTCTGCATCGCTGCACTGGAATATGGTACCAGGAGCGACTCATCATTCTCCATTGGGGTATGGGAGATGGAATTTGGTTGGCGTCTGCATCGCTGCACTGAAATATGGTACCAGGAGTGACTCATCATTCGCCGTTTGGGATTTGAGTTTGGAATTTGGTCGGCGTCTGCATCACTGCACTGGAATATGGTACCAGGAGCGACTCATCATTCGCCGTTGGGGTGTGTGATTTGGAATTTGGTTGGCGTCTGCATCGCTGCACTGGAATATGGTACCAGGAGCGACTCATCATTCGCCACTTGGGGATTGGGGAGCGATGGCTTAGGAGACAGGTTTAGGTCCCTGTCACCTAAGGCTTTTCAATTTTATGGGCCATGAGGGTCCCATAAAAGCATTTTCTCCCTACGGGTCATAAGGATCCCGCAGGTGTGTTTTCTTCTTAAGAGTCGTGAGGACTCCTAAGTGTGTTTTTCCTTCGTGAGTCGTAAGGATCCCACGAAGGTTTGTTCTCATCATGTATCGTGAGGACACATGAGTGGGTCTTCCCAGTGGAGCATAATTCCAAGGACGGAGACCGGCCTCCGGACTGGTGATTACGGTGGGGCATGGGTATGATGAGAATTATTTGAGCCCATGGATTGTATACGGTAGTCAATTTGGGGGCTGGCCGTAGGGCCGGAAGAATTTTGGGAAGTTGGATTTTGGTTGGCGTCTGCATCGCTGCACTGGAATATGGTACCAGGAGCGACTCATCATTCGCCGTTTTTTTTACCGCGATTGCTCTATCATTTCAGCTTTTCTTATCGCGAAGATTGCGATTGCCCTATCATTTCGGCTTTTATTCGCGGTTGCCCCATCATTTTGGCTTTATTTTCATCTTTATTTTACTCGCTGATTTTTATTGCGAGTTGCCCCCATCATTTCGGCTTTTCTTTATTTTTCTTTTATTTACATATTTTTTTTTACATTCTCGGTTTAACGACGTAGAGGTCGATTGTTCCCAGTTTAACGACGTGGTGGTCGATTGTTCTCAATTTAACGACGTGGTGGTCAGTTGTTCCCAATTTAACGATGTGGTGGTCAGGTGTTCCCAGTTTAACGACGTGGTGGTCAGCTGTTCCCAGTTTAACGACGTGGTGGTCAGCTGTTCCCAGTTTAACGACGTGGAGGTCATCTGTTTCCAGTTTAACGACGTGGAGGTCATCTGTTTCCAGTTTAACGACGTGGAGGTCATCTGTTTCCAGTTTAAAGACTTAGTGGTCATCTGACGGGGAGCTTAGAGAAGATACCCGATTAAGCAGTTGTCAAGGGCACCGCTGGAGCTTGCAGGAGATGCCTCATTAGTTTGTCGGTGTTGATGGCCTTCCCCCAGCTGGGGCCAAGGAAAGTCTTTCAAACACCGACTTGCCTTTGTGTTGGGGCGCCCTCGCGACCATGACATTCGGCCTTTTCCCCTTTGAGATCGGTTTGTCTGTTACCAGAGCTTGAGGAGCCGGGACAGCGTTAGCTGACACGAACATAATAGAGTTGAATGGTAGCGGCGGTTCTTCCCATTGTCGTCCGAGACTGGCCGGAAGGACCGTCCTGGAGTCTATCTTCATCGTGTAGGAGACGGGAGCCGTGCTGAGAGCTGAGTTCATCTTTGGAGACATTGTTGAAAAGCGATTACTTGAAAACCTGCATGAAAGAGCATTATTTTAGTATAAATATAGATATGTATATTGATTGAGTTCGCATGAACGTTTAACCCGAAATATGGGATGAGAGATTGGTCCCACCGGGTGTGCCAGAATCTGTAGGGTGTTTTTCATTAACCTATTGAGATGGGAATACGCGCGCGCTTGTCAGGCACAGTACAGATTCCCCCTGCCTAGGGTAGGCCGGAATTTATTGATCGTGGGGATCCGAATCTCCGGCAGCCGCGGACTAAGCTGCCGTTAATTACCCCTCGCCTTTGGAGCGGGGAACCTCCGATTGACGGATTAAACTGGTCATGCGAACTCAATGTGCAGTGTTGTGTTTTGAAGGGGTTTTGGATATATCGTGGGCCCCGCAGAGTTTTTTACGGGGGCCCCGCTACCCGGATAGCGGGCTGGGGGTCAAGGGGGCTAGCAACCCCCTTACGGGGTGCGGGGCAGTGCCCCGTTAGAATTTTTTTCTAACAGGGACAATGTCGTGGAGTATGTGTGTGTGTACATATGTATACATATGTATATACATATGTATATATATAAAAAAAGGAGGGAAAGGAATCCAAAGGATGCGTGGGGCCAGCGCCAGCGCTTTGAGCGCAAGAGCGCTAGCGTACTACGTGTCAGCACGTGGGCGCTCGGACGCTAGCGCGCCATATGTCAGCACGTGGGCGCTAGGGTGCTAGCGCTTTGGACGCTAACGCTCTGAGCGCAAGAGTGCTAGCGTACTGAGCGCTAGCGCGCCACGTGTCAACACGTGGGCGCTCGGGCGCTAGCGCTCTGAGCGCTAGCGCGCCACGTGTCAACACGTGGGCGCTCGGGCGCTAGCGCTCTGAGCGCTAGCGCTCTGAGCGCAAGAGCGCTAGTGCACTGAGCGCTAGCGCGCCATGTGTCAGCACGTGGGCGCTCGGGAGCTAGCGCTTTGGGCGCTAGTGCTCTGAGCGCAAGAGCGCTAGCGCGCCGTGTCAACACGTGGGCGCTCGAGCCCAAGCGCTTTGGGCGCTAGCGCTATGAGTGCTAGCGCGCCACGTGTCAGCACGTGGACACTCGAGCGGTAAAAGGGACTTGGTCCCTGCAATGGGAGTTGTATTTCCAGAAAGGAGCATTTATTATTCTGTGTATATATATATATATATATATATATATATATATGAGGAGTTAAACTCCTAAGATGTTTTGAAGCTGATGAAGGGCTTCTCCCCTTGAGCCCTAGTTCTTCCCCAAAGTGGGGTTTCTGGAGATGGGTCTCCTTCTTCTTTCTTTGTTGGCCGGATCTTGAAGCTCAAGAGATATGAGATTTTAAAAATCTCTTCTTTTTGAGATCTAATAGTAGATCCAAGTCCCCCTTTGGGGTTTTGTGGTGAAAAACTATTTAGTTTTGGAAAAGAAAGAGTAAAACTCTTGATTTAATTAAAAAGAAAAAAGAAGGTTTGGAACCTTCAGAAAGGGGAAAGAGGCACAAACCCTCGGTTTTTTGAGAGAATGAAAAGTGTTATTTTTTATTCATCATCATGTTTCCTTATATAGACTTACATATTTACATATAGCCCCTTGGGCTTCACAAAATGACATTTTGCCTATCACATGGCTCATGTGCCATTTCATTTTTGTATATAAGCCATGAGCTTACAAAATATTGGCTTTATGCCCATTTTGCATACATTCATGCATAAAAACTTACATAAAAATTGTTTATTACATGATTTTGTTGTTGGCATGGGGAGGCTGGCCGCAGGCTCGACTTGGGCATGGGGCCCGCTTGACCTGGGCTTGGGGTTGACCTTGACTTTGACTCGGTCAACCGGTGTGCAAATTTTTACCCCAACATACGCGATTGTGATGGAGTTTTTATCCTAATTAAAACTCTGCGGCAACCGATAAACCGAGATTAAAACACTAGATTTACAATATTTTAACTAGTTTTCACAAAACTAATTATTTCTGATTCTAATAATTGTATCACATATCATCAAGATCTATTTAGACGCTAAACATTTTCGATCGGTTTTACAAACACCCACAAAATCCAGAGAGCTCAACAACTTGAGAAACATTGAAAACATCCAGAGAGTGCATGATCAGCAAATGGAGCAGCACAAGAGAAATCACACCACAACTCAACTAAACTGCGGCAGAACTGCGGCCAAACCCTTGTTTGGCCGCGGTTCCACGGTCGTTTAAAGGAGTTGGGTTGTGAAATTTCTTGAGGCTCCATTAAAAAGCCTGCACAATTTTCTGAATATTTTTAATCACGAAAATTTCTACATTTGAAAAAATCGACAGAAACATAAAAAAATACGGTTTCGAAAATCGATCGAACACTTTAACATCGTAAAGACCTACCATAATGTTCTAGCCTGTCTCTGATACCATGAAAGTCTACCCTAGCACTACAACAAGGTTTTTGTAGCATCAAGCATGCTAAATTAAAAAATTTTAGGTGCTAACTTAGACTAACCAAGATCTTAACTAGAATAATTAGGGTTTAACCTATGATGATATGAAAAACTAAAGAAGTGAAAGAAGTTATACCCTCGTAGATCGAGTCCTTCACTCCATAAGCTCCGTATAGTAGTCCACACGACTCCACTAAGCTCCACTTGAGAGTTTGATCGAACTTTCTCCGATGACTTTCGTGCCGAAGATGATCCACGCGAAGCCCACTAGCTCAAACTAGCTCTTCACTAATCTCCTATTAGTGAAGGAAACACGCTAAACCAAAGTGCTAGTTTGGTGTGGGATGGTGAAGTAGGGTATTTATTTTGCTCACTACTTTGTTCAAACCTCCATGGTTCACATCACATGTGAGGGGTTGGAGTTTTGATGCATGAAGAGGAAGAAGAAGAAGAGAGCAAGAGAGTGTATGAGAGCAACTCAAGAATGAGCTCAAGTGATAGAATGAGAGAAGAATGGCTCATCATAGACCCCACTCATTGAAGCATCCAATATCCACAAATAAAAATATGGAGCCATGCTTCAATAGTAAGTCAAGAAAAATATACTATTAGATAAATCCATGCTTCCCCATTCCTCTTCATTTTCCACCTCATTTCTATTTTTCACAAAAATAGAAAATCATGCCATGCTTAATATATATATATATATATATATATATATATATATATATATATATATATATATATATATAAGTAAATAACTAGTGAGCTAATAATATTAGTTAAGATATAATTATATCAAATATAATATATATCAAATTATTAAATCAACACTTGATTTATTAATCCGGTTATATCCCATATAACCGACTAATATCATTTATTTGTATATCACATTATCAAATCAACCCTTGATTCGATAATCCGGTTATATCACATATAACCAAACCGATATCAGATAACTTCCAGATTAGAAAATGGTATCATATACACGTATTTAATCAGCCCCCCACACATATCACATATGTACCCTACTTCGTTTCGCTTGAACCAAGAAATTTCTGTGTGGGACTCTAAAGACTCGTCAATACGCCAGCAATAGGTAATGATCACATCAGTCACCTACAAGCTGTCAGCGGTACTAGCTGGACGTAACGGCTACCCAGGTATTGAGCGATATGAAGATCAACAAGAAAGCTTGTCCATACTCTCCATGAAGCCTATCAATAACACTTACCGTACAGTCCGGTCTTTTCGTCTGATATGTCGCATATCGAGTCTAGGGGTGGTAAACGTCAGACCCCAGTAACTTGATAAGTCATGCCGATGTCTGGCCTATAACGGTTCGAGAAACTACTGATAACTCTTATAAGTAAATCTCAGCAGCAGCCCTGGCCAGGGACATCCAGTTATAGCCAATCGAGCATAGCGCAACATTAACCCCCAATACCGGAAGAGACGAAACCCCTCCTATCGCTCATTGCCTCCATATGACTCAGGACTGTACCCAAAATCCACCTGTTTACACGTCTCCTTTGTTAGTTATATGTATGCCCTAGATGCCATTATTGTACATATGATGTATATTATAGTGGATGCTTGGACATATATAGAGAGGACTTTCTTGCTTGACATGATAGTATGCTATCTGGTTATCTTTTTCTTAACAGGTAGACTTGTATTGTGATACTGTCTTGCTCTTACATGTTGATAAAGCCCTTAGGATATGTACTTGACTGCCAGGACTATGATGGTGATCATAGTAGTGGGGCCAGGGTAGTTCACAAGTACATCCTTTAATTGTTCCTACTCGGGGGAATATCGAGACAGGGCATCGATATTCCAGAGTAGACTAGCGTATACGCTTCTTGACCCATATGATGGGCGATGGATGATCCCACATCCATTGGTGTTTGACATCAAAGATGGTATACGGGTGCCTAGTGGAGACTGGGTACACTGAACAGGGCTCGCCGAGGACTCCTATGTGGTAGTAAACCTATCGTCAGATAGCAGTCCTCTGGTGACACTGGTACATGTTAGTTTGTAGACCCGAGATCGTCATAGAGTCTTGTGCGGCTCCCACTGTGCTTTGATTTCCTCCCTACCACGCTTAAAGGAAACGTGCAAACAGGTGGATTTTGGGTACAGTCCCGAGTCGTATGGAGGCAATGAGCGATAGGAGGTGTTTCGTCTCTTCCGGTATTAGGGGTTGATATTGCGCTGTGCTCGATTTGCTATAACTGGAAATCCCTGGCTATGGCTGATATGGAGATCTACTGATAAGTGTTATCGGTAGTTTCTCGACCCGTTATGAGCCTCACATTGGCATGGCTTATCACATTACTAGGGCCTGACGATTTCCACCCCTAGACATGATATGCGACAAAGAGACCGGACTGTACGGTAGTGTTACTGATAGGCTTCATGGAGAGTATGGACGAGCTTTCTTGTTGATCTTCATATCGCTCAATAGCCGGGTAGCCGTTACGTCCAGCTAGTACCGCTGACGGCTTGTAGGTGACTGATGTGATCATCACCTACTGCCGGCGTATTGACGAGTCTTTAGTGTCCCACACAGAAGTTTCCTGGTTCAAGCGAAATGAAGTAGGGCACATATGTGATATGTGCATGGGCCTGATTAAATATGTGTATGTAATACCGTATTGTAATCTGGCAGTTATCTGGTATCGGTTATGTCATATGTGATATGACCAGATTATCGAATCAAGTGTTGATTTGATAATGTGATATTCAGATAAATGATATTATTCGGTTATATATGATAAAACCGGATTATTAGATCAAGTGTTGATTTAATAATGTGATAAATATTATATGTGATATAATTATATCTTAACTAATATCATTAGCTTACTAATTGCTTTATTTATATATATGTATATATATATATATATATTAATGTATATTTGATATATATATATATATATATATATATATATATATATATTACTATATGAAGCATGACATATTTTTCTATTTTTAGAAAATGGAAAAATGAGGTGTAAATTGTGGAGATATTTTGGGTATGGATGAGGCATGTGCTTATATGGTTTTTTATTATTCTTGACTCATTATTCAAGCATGGTTGCAATTTAGAATTGCAATTTATTCCATGCTTGAATGAGTGAGGAGAGAGATGATTCATATTATTGTTTCTACACTTGCTTCATGCTTGATGCCTTAACCATTTTCCTTGAGCTTCTTCTTCCTCTTGATCTCTACAATTTCTTCATCTCACCTCCAAGCTCAAACCTTCACATGAGATGTGAATCATTGAGCTTGTGAGTAACCTAGTGAGCTTATCATATCCCCTACTTCATCATCCCACACCAAACTAGCAATTTAGTGTGGTGTGTTTCATACACTAAAGAAGTTTAGTGTAGTGTTAGCTTGATCTAGAGGAACTTCGAGTGGATCGTCTTTGGCGTGAAGATCACGAAGGAAGGTCGTTCAAACTCGAAGAGGAGCCTTGTAGAGTCGCGTGGACTTCAACCCGGAGTTTTAGAAGAGAAGGACTCGAACTACAAAGGTTGTATTCTTGTTCTCAACATGTAAAGTAGTTTACATTTGGTATTGTCTAAATCTTTAGTTAAAAATTCTTAGTTTAGAGTTGCTTAGCATGACAATTTTTTGAAAATGGCATGGACGATGCCTCCCGAAACCTCGCCATCGTGCTAGGAAACCTTACAGTGGTATCAGAGCCAAGCTAAAGATTTAGACAATATTTGTTAGATTACGAAACCGAAATGACTACGAAACTGTAACATGGAAAACTGGTTTCTGTCGATTTTAAAATGTGCTCTAAATTTTTTTAAACAACTGCAGAATGTTGTATGAGATACAATATGAATCAGTGCAAAATTCAACCCCAGAGCTTGGATTTTGGCCGGCCACAAAGCCTAGAAATCCGGCCTGCTCGGTTTTTCTATGGTGTTCTGGGTTGAAATTTGCACTGTGTTCCAGTCTCTGGGTTTTGGTGTTTCAGGTGTTGTTTGTTTTTGCTAAATTTTCATGTGATGTTAACTTTCTGCAAAGGCAACTCGGAGTGTTTCGTAGTCATAATTCTAACAATTTTTTGGGTTATTTTAGACGGTGTTAAAAAGTTCAATCGGATATCAAATACCCACTTTAAATCTTGCCGGAAAATTTTCCAAGTGTTGGATTTTTCCTTAGTTTAAAACTTTCAGAAAATTATGCAAGCGATACTGTGGACCCTCTAGAAGAACGAAACCTTAACTCGATTATGTGACCGTCGGAACCGCTACTCAACCCTAGGGTTTATGGTAGTTCAGCGGTGCCACATGTGAGGCATTGGTTGACCCTTCTAGGGCTGGTTCATAGGAGCTGTGGCATGTACTGAGTATTTTTAAACTGCGCTCAAGTGTTGAGCTTTTGGGGAAAATTTGGGTGTTTGTTGATTCGATCGGAATGTTTAACATCGTCTAGCTATTTGATGACATGTGATGTTATGTGTTGCTTGGATATGTTATATTGGATCGTCGTGTTTTGAATAACCGGGGGTTTTATGTGAGATGAGAGTTTTTATTTTCATTCATGTAAAATTCATTGTATGTAATATTCTTTTATTGGGGCATTTCCGGGTTGAGGATGATGTCACCATCGTTGTATATTATTTTCTTTTCCGCATTAGGATAGACCCAAGGCGGGGAGCATAAGTAACCGGAATCTAGAGTCCAGTGGGAGACCATCTCGAGGAGTCGAGTCCGGCTCTCCTAACTGTAGAATTGGTAGGGTTGCTTTCCGCTCTCGTAGGGGTCTAGGGATGTGGGTTTGGCTATTCATCACGACCGTGGAATCCGTGTTTTATACTGGCTTAACTTAAAACACGAAATTCCTAGTATATCCAATATTTCATATGTTATTTTCTGCTGCTGATATTCTGTAATGTGATCACTTTATATACGTGAGACGAATGCTTTATTATTGTATATATGATATATAATAAACGTTGCTTATGTTTTGCACCCGCGCTAGTCCCGCCCCGCTATACCGTTATTTAAGTAACCTAATGGGACACTGTGGAGAATGCGGATGGCATAAGCGTACGTTGTATTTTCGTTTCTTCTGTGATGCTTAGGAAGCTTAATTGATGTGACTTCATTAATGAGATTAATGAAAGAAAAGAAACCTAAAGATGTTGTAGAATCAAATTTTCAAAAAGGGTAGCTCTAGTTTTCGCTTTGCATAGCAATATTCCTTATAGAATATCCAGCACCTTATTCGATAAGGAAAGAGCCGAGATCCCTTCACCGGGAGTGACCTCTTTAGAGAAACTAGCAGATACTACAACTCACTCGGTTTAGTTTTTGATTGCTTATATAGTTCTTTCTTTGCATCGTGGTATTTATGAAATATCCTGCACCTTATTCGATAAGAAAAGAGCCGAGATCTCTTCACCGGGAGTGAGCTCTTTAGCGAAACTAGTAAAAGCCTTAAAAACACTCCATTTCAAAAATCACTTGTTTCTACAACGATATCGAGTTCATTAAGCTCAAGGTTTTCTTAAAAACCTGTCGTAGCCCTCCGTCATTTCAGATAAGTACTACTTAGTATTCGTGATACGTTTGTTGACTATGTTAAGGCGTAGTGTGCGGTAGCTAACTAGTGCTTATCTGCTAAAGCATGAGATGCGATTGGATTAGGGTAGTCATGCGACTTTGTTGACTATGTTAAGGGCCGTATGGGTGGGTTTAATTCAATCAGGAAATGACGGGTTGAACTTGGCTAGCGCTTATGATTTATTGACTATGTTAAGGTCATAAGTTGCTAGGGGCAAAAATATTATCGGGAATTTCAAGTGTTGAAATTTGCAATGAGTTTGCATACCTTCTATGAGATAGTTGGATCCCGATACCCACTGCGAGTAAGAGTTACTCGTGGGAGAGTCTTACACATCACAATTAGCCAATCAAGTAGGTGTCTAGAAAGGTGTTAACAGGGTCACGCCCCTGGGAAAACGAGGTTTATTTTAATTAGGTCTGTGCGAAAGTACGGGAAACCTCCCTCAAACTACCAGCACTGGCCTGGCTGAAAGATTGGCGAACTTGTAAGGTGTAATTAATCCTGGCTAGTCTTACCTTTTAGGGTTTGAAGGAAGATTTGATAAAAATTGTGGGAGTCGTCTTGATTAGATAAGATAATAACCAATCTAATCTTGCAAAGAGCACACATTAACGCGTTTCTTTCTCTCTCTCTCTCCAGGCAACAACTAATGTCACGCCTTAATCAAGATAATAATATGGATGTATTGACCGAACCGCTTGTTATACTGAGCAGGGGAAAGTTGGTTCCGCTCCAACTTATAAGTGTTATAAGTCCGAGCAGGAAATAAGAACATATCCGGATTCCCACGCGACCCAAACGAAGAATAAGCATATTGATGTTTCTTCTTCATGTATGTTAGTTACAGAGAACTGTTTCTCAGCACACTCTACGTCCTGGGTATTAGATACCGGATTGGGATCCCACATATGCAATTTGTTGCATGGGCTAAAGAAAGGTAGAGAACTGGAAAAAAGTGATCATTCTTTAAATGTAGGGAATGGTGCAAGTGTTGCAGCCAAAGCAGTTGGTGAATATCACCTTGTATTGCCAACTGGAAATATATTGATCCTGAACGACTGTTATTACGTACCCTCTATTGTATGCAATTTAATATCAATTTCTTTATTAGATAAAGAAGAATATAATTTTGTAGTAGAGAATAATGTTATGAACATTTACCTAAATCAAGTGTTGATTGGGTTTGGTGCGTTATGTAACGGATTATATGTTCTGAATCAAAACACAGTTTTTAACGTACAGAACACACACAAGAGGAAAAGTTCAGAAATGAACGAATCCTTCTTATGATATTGTAGACTTGTTCATATCAATGCGACATGAATAGCTAAGTTACATAAAGATGGATATTTGAATCCATTCGAACTTTCATCTTTTGAAACTTGCCAGTCATGTCTCAAAAGTAAGATGACCAAAACTCCATTTACAGGACACGGAGAAAGAGTTACGGAACTTTTAGGACTGATACATAGTGATGTATGAGGTCCCATGTTTACGCATGCTAGGAATGGTTCCTCGTACTTTATTACATTCACTGACGATCTCTCAAGATTCGGTCATGTGTTCCTGTTGAAACACAAGTCTGAAGCTTTTGAGAAATTCAAAGAATATAAGCATGAAGTTGAGAACCAGACGGGTAGAAGCATTAAAATCCTTCGATCTGATCAGGGAGGAGAATAATTAACCACGGAATTCCGAGACTATCTAAAAGAGATTGAGATTCTCTCTCAGCTTACTCCTCCGTATAGACCACAACACAACAGTGTATCGGAGCGGAGGAATCGCACTCTATTGGATATGGTGCGCTCTATGACGAGCACCGCTGAGTTACTTATTTCCTTTAGGGTTATGCGCTTGAGACAACAGCATACCTATTGAATCAAGTTCTATCTAAATCGGTACCTACCACACCATATGAGATATGGAGTGGAAAGAGACCATATCTTAAACGAGTTAAGATATGGGGTTGTCCGGCCTATGTCAAAAGGCAAAATCCGGACAAACTCGAGGCGCGATCAGTTCTTTGCAAGTTTGCGGGATATCCAAAGAATTCACAAGGGTATATCTTTTACCACGCTGAGGAACAAAATGTGTTTGTTTCTCAATATGCCACCTTTTTGGAAAAGGAATTTCTTGTAAAAGAAATTAGTGACAAAGAGGTAGAGCTGGAAGAAGTTCCAGCTACACAAACTACAACTGATAATTTATTGGAACCAGAGGATTCAGTAGTTCCCAACGAACCCCGGCCTCTCCGCAGATCTAGTAGGGTTCCTCATCCACCTGAGAGATACTACGGTTTTCTTATTGATGGTGGGAGCGGGGATTGCATCATGGAAGATGATGACCCAACTAGTTTCGAGCAGGCCATCATGAGTGGGGACTCTGAAATAGATGGATGCGATGCAGTATGAGATGAAATCTATGTACACCAACAAAGTATGAACTTTGGAAGTTGCTCCCGAAGGGATAAAACCCATTGGGAGCAAGTGGATCTTTAAGAAGAAACTTGGTGTAGATGGAAAAGTTGAGACTTTCAAAGCTAGACTTGTTGTAAAAGGTTTTCGTCAACGACCAGGTATGGATTATGATGAAACCTTTTCTCCAGTGGCTATGCTTAAGTCCATCCGAATCCTACTTGCCATCGCTGCATACCATGACTACAAAATCTGGCAAATGGATGTTAAGACCGCATTTCTAAATGGTGATTTAGAAGAGAGCGTGTACATGACTCAGCCAGAGGGCTTCATAGACAGTGGAAGCAGTAGAAAGGTGTGCAAGCTGCTTAAATTAATCTACGGATTGAAACAGATATCGCGGAGTTGGAACATCTGTTTTGATGAGGTAGTCAAAGAGTTTGACTTCATCAAAAACGTAGATGAACCTTATATATACAAGAAGGTCGCAGAGAGTAAGGTCGTCTTCCTCGTATTGTACGTGGATGACATACTCTTGATAGGAAATGATGTTCCTATGCTGCACTCGGTCAAGCTCTTCTTATCACAAAGATTCTTAATGAAAGATCTAGGTGATGCCTCTTACATCTTCGGGATTAAGATCTATAGAGATAGATCTAAACGGATACTGGGATTGTCCCAATCCAGGCACATTGACACCGTACTAAAGAGGTTTAGTATGGAAGATTCCAAGCGTGGGAATATACCCACGATCTCAGGACTCACTCTCTCCAAAGAGATGTCTCCCAAGACTGATTTGGAGAGAGCTCGCATGTAAGGGATACCCTATGCTTCAGCAGTAGGCTCTATCATGTATGCGATGTTATGTACCAGACCCAATGTATCGTACTCACAAAGTGTAGCGAGTAGGTATCAAGTAGATCAAGGAGAGAATCACTGGACAGCTGTGAAGAACATTCTCAAGTATATGAGAAGGACTAAGGAGATGTTCTTGGTATACGGTAACGGTGAACTCCAAGTGGAGTCCTTTACCGACTCGAGCTTCCAAAGTGATAAAGATGACAGTAAGTCGGTCTCGGGTTTTGTCTTTACCCTCAACGGAAGGGTGGTGTGTTAGAAGAGTTCCAAGCAAGACACCGCTGCAGACTCGACGATGGAGGCTGAATACATCGCTGCCAACGATGCTGCCAAAGAAGCTGTCTGGATGAAGAAGTTCATTGCTGAGCTTGGAGTGGTTCCATCCATTGAGCATCCAATACCTGTGTATTGTGATAACAATGGAGCGGTGGTTTTGGCCAAGGAACACAGGTCCCATCAGAGATCCAGACATATTCTGAGGCGGTATCACCTGATCCGGGATATAGTTGATCGCCAGGAGATCGAGACAACGAGAGTTGACATGAAGGACAACATAGCGGATCCACTCACAAAGGCCCTCCCCCAGACATAATTTGAGAGACTTTTTTGGATGTTGGGTATGAGATAGTACAACACATGGCCTTAGTGCAAGTGGGAGATATTTAGTTATATGTATGTCCTAGAGGTCATTATTGTATATATAATGTATATTATAGTGGATGCTTGGACATATATAGAGATGACTTTCTTGCTCGACATGATAGTATGCTATCTGGTTATCTTTTTCTTAATATATAGACTTGTATTGTGATACTGTCTTGCTCTCACATGTTGATAAAGCCCTTAGGATATGTACTTGACTACCAGGACTATGATGGTGATCATATTAGTGGGCCTAGGGTAGTTCACAAGTACATCCTTTAATTGTTCCTAGTCGAGTGATTATCGAGACAGGGCATCGATATTCCAGAGTAGACTAGCGTATACGTTTCTTGACCCATATGATGGGCTATGGATGATCCCATATCCATTGGTGTTTGACATCAAAGATGGTATAGGGTGCTCAGTGAAGACTGGGTATACTGAACAGGACTCGCCGAGGACTCCTATGTTGTAGTATACCTATCGTCAGATAGCAGTCCTCTGGTGACACTAGTACAGGTTAGTCTGTAGACCCGAGATCTTTATAAAGTCTTGTGCAGCTCCCACTGTGCTTTGATTTCCTCCCTACCATGCTCAAAGGAGACGTGCAAACAGGTGGATTTTGGGTACAGTCCTGAGTCATATGGAGGTAATGAGCGATAGAAGGGGTTTCGTCTCTCCCGGTATTGGGGGTTGATGTTGCACTGTGCTCGATTGGCTATAACTGGAAGTTCCTGGCTATGGCTGATATGGATATCTACTGATAAGTGTTATTAGTAGTTTCTCGACCCGTTATGAGCCTCACATCGGCATGACTTATCACATTACTGGAGTCTGACGATTTCTACCCCTATACATGATATGCGACATATTAGACGAAGAGACCGGACTGTACGGTAGTGTTACTGATAGGCTTCATGGAGAGTATGGACGAGCTTGCTTGTTGATCTTCATATCGCTTAATAGCCGGGTAGCCGTTACGTCCAGCTAGTACCACTGACGGCTTGTAGGTGACTGATATGATCATCACCTACTGTCGGCGTATTGACGAGTCTTTGGAGTCCCACACAGAAATTTCCTGGTTCAAGCGAAATGAAGTAGGGCACATATGTGATATGTGCGTGGGCCTAATTAAATACGTGTATGTGATACCGTATTGTAATCTGGCAGTTATCTGGTATCGGTTAGGTCATATGTGATATGACCAGATTATCGAATCAAGTGTTGATTTGATAATGTGATATTCGGATAAATGATATTAGTCGGTTATATATGATATAACCGGATTATTAGATCAAGTATTGATTTAATAATGTGATAAATATTATATGTGATATAATTATATCTTAACTAATATCATTTGCTCACTAATTGCTTTATTTATATATATGTATATTTGATATATATATATATATATATATTATATGAAGCATGGCATATTTTTCTATTTTTAGAAAATGGAAAAATGAGGATTGTGGAGATATTTTGGGTATGGATGAGGCATGGGCTTATATGGGTTTTTATTATTCTTGACTCACTATTCAAGCATGGTTGCAATTTAAAATTGCAATTTATTCCATACTTGAATGGGCGAGGAGAGAGATGATTCATATTATTGTTTCTACACCTGCTTCACGCTTGATGCCTTAGCCATTTTCTTTGAGCTTCTTCTTCCTCTTGATCTCTACAATTTCTTCATCTCACCTCCAAGCTCAAACCCTCACATGAGATGTGAATCATTGAGCTTGTGAGTAACCTAGTGAGCTTATCATATCCCCTACTTCATCATCCAACACAAAACTAGCAATTTAGTGTGGTGTTTTTCATACACTAAAGAAGTTTAGTGTAGAGTTAGCTTGATCTAGAGGAACTTCGGGTGGATCGTCTTTGGCGCGAAGATCATGAAGGAAGGTCGTTCAAACTCGAAGAGGAGCCTTGTAGAGTCGCGTGGACTTCAACCCGGATCTTTAAAAGAGAAGGACTCAAACTACAAAGGTTGTATTCTTGTTCTCAACATGTAAAGTAGTTTACATTTGGTATTGTCTAAATTTCTAGTTAAAGATTCTTAGTTTAGAGTTGCTTATCATGATAATTTTTTGAAAATAGTATGGACAATGCCTCCCAAAACCTTGCTGTCGTGCTAGGGAACCTTACATCCTTTGAGCGTGGTAGGAAGGAAATCAAAGCACAGTGGGAGTCATACAAGACTCTATGACGATCTCGGGTCTACAGACTAACTTGTACCAGTGTCACTATAGAACTGCTATGTAATGATAGTTATACTACCAACTAGGAGTTCTCGACGAGTCCTGTTCGGTGTACCCATTCTCCAAATAGCACCTGTGTACAATCTTTGATGTCACACACCAATGGTTGTGGGATCAACCATCGCCCTCTAAGGGATAAGAAACGTACACACTAGTCTACTCTGAAATATCGATGCCCTGTCTCGATATCCCCTCGACTAGGAACTGTTCAAGGATGTACTTTTAGACCACCCTGGCCCCACTAGTATGATCTCATCATAATCCTGGTAGTCAAGTACTTATCCTAAGGGCTTTATCAATATGTAAGTGACAGACAATTTAATAATACCAGTCTATATATTAAGATAAAGGAAACCAGATAGCATACTATCATTTCGAGCAAGAAAGTCCTCTATATATATGTCCAAATATCCACTATATCAACAATAATGGCCTCTAGGGCATACATATTCCTAACAGTTAATTAGATAGCATATGTGATATATGGTGTTTACCATCGACGAATTGATAAGTGATCAATTCGATAGAGTTGCACGATATGAGTCTGAGATGTTGGTTTGCTTAGTTTGGTTCGGATTGTCGCATCAAATAGCTCCACGTGTGTTTTCTTGTAATACAAATTTGTTGTATGTAATTCATTCATGTAATAGCCAATTGTATACTCTATTATTTGGGATGAGCGGCTGACTTGTGGTCGTCGTTACCGTGGTTGTATTATTTATTTGTCGGGACACGATCAGGATGTGATCGTAGTTTCCATTGTATAATACAGGTATTAGGATTTACCCTATGGCGAAGCGCTTGATTCATCGGATTCTAGAATGTAGTAGGTGATCATCTCAAGGAGTTGAGACCCAAGTCTCCTTATTCTAGGATTGGCGAGTGGTTCGCTGCGCTTGTAAGGGGTTAGGATAGATCCGCGGAGGAGTGCTCAGGTCTCTGGATTCTAGAAAATGACAGGTGGCCCCTTCATGATGATGATGTTGGGTTGCCCCGTTTCTAGGATTGGCAGGTGTCTTGCCGCACTCGTAGAGGTCTTCAGTTGGCCATGTACGGGCTATTTAAGCGACCGAGGAATCTCGTGTTTTGTTTGTAGCTCAAACAAAAAGCAGGATTTCTAGGTAATTTGACCATTCCATTTCTGTATTGTTCATTGCATGCTTGTAATGTGATTACCTGCCTGTGATGATATTTATCGCTTGCCTGTAATACTAATTATCTGCCTGCGATGATATATATAGTGATATATATGATATATAAATAAATGCTGATATATGTTTTGCATCCGCGTTAACCCTGCATCTGCCCTACCGTAAGTTAAGTAACCTTACGATGAAGATCCGAGGCCCCGTGGCGAATGCGGATAGCATATATAACATTCTAATTTTCTTTTCATATCATGTTTTTCTGTAATGGTGTGAGAAGATGCTAGATAATATGTGATTATCTAAATAATGGGTTTGCATTAATTCGGATTACTGCAAAGAAACAAACCTAAAATACGTTGTTGGAAACAATTTTTAAAAAGAACTTATAGTCGTATTATTTTGCTTTACACACTGGTATTCAATTAGGAATATCCTGCACTTCATTCGATGAGGTAAGAGCCATGATCCATATTCCTCTAATAATTAAACATAATAATAAGAGCTAAGTTCTGTTAATTCCAATGAGGCAGTGCCTCACGTGCTCTCCACGAGAGTGCCAGTGCCGGCACCAGTCTTATAAGATTAAATCCTATAGTAGCGCCGACGTGAATTTCACGTAAGCACCAATGTGCAAAGAATAGGAGCGCCTATCATATATAAGAATTAAATTCTTAAATGGCGTGAACATGCATAACATGTGAGCGCCAACGCCCAAACTAAAGCGGGTAGAATTAAATTCTACATAAGAATTATTTCCTAAAACTTGGGATATTCTCTATTAAACAAAGCCATTGGATCAAAGATCCAATGGTGATGATAAATCATCAAATGATAGAATTAAATTCTATTAAGAGAAAATACCTCATTAATCTTTCTAAAAGATAAGAATATTTTCTGTTAAACAGAAAGTTGATCAAAGATCCAATGAATGGAAGAATATTTTTCTATATCTTTCTAAACAAAGAAAGACATGCTCTGTTAAATAAAGAGCCCTTCGATCAAAAATCCAATGGTGAGTAAAAATCACCGTTTAATAAAATAAGATTCTATATATGGGAAAATATTTCCCCAATCTTATTAAAATATAAGAAAATATATTCTGCAAAATAGAAATTCACTGGATCAAAGATCCAACGATGGATAAATCCCCCGAAATATTTTTGAGGCCAATTAAATCAATTGGTATCTCTCAAATGAGAGATTTTCTCAACCTAATTAACAATTTGCCTCTCCTATATAAAACATCCGAGACTTCAAGTCTCGTATCGAGAATCGACCCTATAAGTTTTCCATAAGAACCGAGAATTTAATTCTCCTGAAAAAAGAAGAAGATCCTTGCTCTCCCAAATCCGAGGTAAAGAAAAGAAGAGATTAAAAATATTTCCTTTACCCAGCGCAAGCAAAACATAAGAACTTAGTTTTTTCTCTGGATCTGAGATCCGTAAGACAAATCTCCCACAAGTTGAGAATTTAATTCTCATCAGGAAGATTCTGTCTTTCAGACTCAAAATTTAGGGGAAAGAACTAGATAAAAAGAAAAGATAGAAAAGAAACATGTTTTAGAAATTTAATTTCTCTAAAAATAGGGTTCAAACCTAAAAAGAAACTTAGTTTTTAATAAAAAATAAGAACTTAGTTCTCAAAGAAAACTTGATCTCGGATCTGCAAGCCGATGTCGCGCACCCCGCGGTTCGCGGAGGGGCGGAATTTTCAAAAACGATAAATATTTGACTACGCAACACCGGCTAAACTCCAGGATCTTTACTAAAGCCTTAACTAGCTAATCTATCTAAGAGATTTAACTACTCGGTGAGATGGTTATACCTCCCTTCGGGTCTTCTAGTGCTCCTCTCCATGGCACCTCGGTGATCGGATGATGAATACTTTATTGCCCTCCTCGCGTCAAAGATGATCCACCGCGAGAGAATGTGCTCCAAGCTCCAATCTCTAATCAAGGTAACTAAGGAAGATGGTTTGCTAATCCAACTAGCCTAGGAGATGTAGAAAGTTTAATGGATTGTTTAGTCTCACTAAACCCTATGGCTTACAACACATGTGAAGGATTATGGAAGGAGATGGAGAAAACCAAGAGAGAGTATGAGTAGAGCAACTCAAGAAAAAATATCAAGAGAGTAGAATGAATAATTGAGGAGAAGAATGGCTATTTTGTTTATTATATACGTCTCCTCCAATATCCACCTCATTAATCTATTTAGGAAATTGGATAATACAAATAATGAGGTGGCTCCTTCTAGAAGCATGCCTTGCAAAATTACAAGAATGCCCCTCACCGTATATACAAACCCATATCCGTATTCCGAAAAATACAAATATACTGAGATGATAGCAATCCAATAATACAATACTAGGATCCGGTTTAAATCAAAGTCCACTAGTATTGTCCGTCCGATCAGTATCCGTGTACAAATACACGTATGTGATTGAAGCCCTACTGTAAAACCATACAACGTCTACATCAATTGCTCGAAGCAGGGAAATCCTCTGTATGGGGACTCTAAAGACTCGATAGTACGCTGGCAGTGGGTTTAACCACAAGTCCGTCAGCGGTACTAGCTGCACGTAACGGCTACCTATGTATTTGTCGATAAGAAGAACGATGAACAAGCTCATCCGAACTCCTACTAAGCCTATCTGTGACAATCTTCGTACAGTCCGGTCTGTTCGTCTGAGATACTCGCATATCCGCCTTGGGGGATGGTAAACGTAGAACCCTAATAACGTGATAAGTCATGCCGGAGGAGAGCCCAATACACCATGAGAAACTACTGGAGTTCCTTACCAGTATTTCTCGACTGCCCTGGCCAGGGACTTTGCGTAATGGCTTTCCGAACACTGCACGATATCAACCCATAATATCGGGAGAGACGAATCCCATCTGATCGCTACTGTCTCTAAGTGCTTCGGGACTACACCTAACTACTACCTGTTTGCACGACTCCTTTGAGCATGGTAGGGTAATAATCTAAGTGCAGTAGGAACACACTTGAGATGAAGTAGCGATGGCAAGTCAACGGACAAAGATGTACTCATGCTACCTGGGAAATGCTACCTGACGATAGGTATAATACCAACCAGCAGTTCCCGATGAGTCATGTCCAGTGTAACTCATAACCTAAGGAGCACCTGCATACCATCTCCAGTACATCATACTTATGGCTGTGGGACAGACCATATCCCCTGCTGGGATGAGAAGCGTATACACTAGTCTATTCCGGAGTATCGATGCCCCGTCTCGATAATCCAATGACTAGGGACCTGTATAAGGATGTGCTTATAGATTACCCAGCCCCGATGAGTGTGACTGCCATCACAACGCTGGTAGTCAAGCAAAGATCCTAAGGGCTCTACCAATATGTATAAGCGATATGCTAAAAGAAACACATGCACATATTGAGGTAGAATCAAACCAGGTAGCATACTACCATTTTGAGCAAGACCGTTAATACTACTGTGAATATCCTAAGCTTCCAATATGTAATATACAATCCAGTATGATACAATAATGGCCTCTAGGGAATATATCACTAACAATCTCCCACTTGTACTAAGGCCATGTATTGGCATATCGTAAACCTATCATCTCGATTAGCCGCTCGAACCGTGTCTCAGGGATGGCCTTTGTGAGTGGATCTGCAGTGTTGTTTTCTGTCTCTATTCTCCGCACCTTGATCTCCCGTTGATCAATAATCTCCCAGATCAGGTGGAACTGCCTCAAGATGTGTCTGGACTTCTGATGGGACCTCGGTTCTTTCGCCAAAGCTATAGCACCGTTGTTGTCACAATACAGCGGTATTGGATCAACAATGGATGGAACCACCTGAAGCTCTGTCACGAACTTCCTGATCCAGACTGCTTCCTTCGTGACATCACAAGTAGTAATATACTCTGCTTCTATAATCGAGTCAACAACAGTGTCTTGCTTGGAGCTTTTCCAAACAACCACCCCTCCATTGAGTGTAAAGACATGACCTAACATAGAATTGGAGTCATCCTTGTCACTCTGGAAGCTGGAGTCGGTTAAGGCCTTGATCTGCAGGTCTTCCCTACCGTACACCAAGAACATCTCCTTAGTCCTTCTCAGGTACTTGAGAATGTTCTTCACCGCTATCCAGTACTTCTCCCCTGGGTTTGACTGATACCAGCTTACAATGCTCAGGGCATATGCTATATCTGGTCTGGTACACAATATCGCATACATTATAGAGCCTATCGCTGAAGCGTAGGGTATAATAGACATGCGGGCCCTTTCTAAATCCGTCTTGGGAGACATCTCTTTAGAGAGGGTGATTCCGTGACAAGCCGGTGATTACCGCGCTTTGAATCTTCCATACTGAATCTCTTCAGTATGGTGTTGATGTACCTTGACTGTGAAAGTTCCAACATCAGTTTAGATCTATCACGATAGATTTGGATCCCCAGAATGTAGAAGGCATCACCCAGGTCCTTCATAGAGAGCCTCTGTGACAAGAATCCCTTGACTGATTATAGCATATGAATGTCATTTCTTATCAGGAGAATGTCATCCACGTACAGGATGAGAAATACCACACTTCTCACTACAATTTTACTATATATGCATGGTTCATCTGGATTTTTAATGAAGTCAAATTCCTTGACCGTCTCATCAAAATAGATGTTCCAATTCTGCGATGTCTGCTTTAGCCCATAAATGGATTTAAGCAACCTGCACACTTTCCCGCTGCTCCCACTCTGAATGAAACCTTCGGGCTGATTCATATAGACGCACTCTTCTAAATTTCCATTTAGAAAAGCGGTATTTACGTTCATCTGCTAGATCTCATAATCGTGGAAGGCAGCAATGGCAAGAAGGATCCAAATGGATTTGAGTATAGCCACTGGAGAAAAGGTTTCATCATAGTCCAAACCAGGTCTTTGACGAAAACCTTTTGCAATAAGTCTAGCCTTATAGGTTTCAACCTGTCCATCTACACCAATCTTCTTTCTGAAGACCCATTTGCAGCTTATGAGTTTTACCCCTTCTAGAGCAATGTCTAAAGTCCATACTTTGTTGGTGTACATGGACTCCATTTCGGTCCGCATTGCATCCACCCATTTTACCGAGTCTCTGCTGTGAATGGCTTGCTGGAAGCTAGTCGGCTCATCGTCATCGATGATGCAATCCTCTCTATACCCGTCTATGAGAAGTATCTCTTGGGTGGATGAGTCTGCCTACTAGTCCTGTGGAGTGGCGTGGGGATGTCCGGTTTTTTCGAAACCTCTGGTTCCACCATGCTTTCAGTAATAGCTTGTGGTTCTGGAATTTCTTCCAGTTCTATTGTGCTCCCACTTATCTTATTTTCTATAAAATTCAGTTTCCAAAAAGTAGGTATGCCGAGAAACAAAGATCTTTTGTTCCTCTGTATAATAGAAAAGATACCCCATGGAGTTCTTTGAGTATCCCACAAACTTACACAATACTGAGCGTGCCTCGAGCTTGTCCGCATGCTGCTTTTTTACAAAAGCTGGGCATCCGCATGTTTTAAGGTACTTAAGCTAGGGTTTCTTCCCACTCCACATCTGATATGGTGTGGTATGCATTGACTTAATAGGAACCTTGTTCAAAAGATATGCAGCTGATTCTAGTGTATAGCCCCAGAAGGATCGCGGTAACTTAGCACTACTAATCATGGAATGAACCATATCCAATAGGATTCTGTTCCGCCTTTCTGATACACCGTTGTGCTGAGGTGTGTATGGAGGAGTAAGTTGAGAGAGAGTTCCATTCTCTTTTAAGTAGTCTAGGAACTCGGTACTTAAGTATTCACCACCTCGATCAGATCTCAGTGTCTTGATACTTTTGCTGGTTTGTTTTTCCACTTCATTCTTCTATTTCCGGAATTTCTCAAAGGCCTTGGATTTATGTTTCATCAAGAATACATGTCCATACCTTGAGATATCATCCGTAAAAGTAACGAAGTAGGAATAACCGCTTGTTGCATGTGTAGACATTGGACCACACACGTCCCTGTGTATGAGTCCTAAGAGCTCGCTTGTTCTTTCTCTGTGTCCAGTGAACGGAGTTTTTGCCATCTTTCCTTTGAGACATGATTGACAAGTTGCATAGGACTGATATTCGAACGGATCCAAATATCCCTCCTTATGTAACTTCGTCAACCGTGTTTCATTGATCTAACCCAGTCTACAATGCCATAAGAAAGCCTGATTTAATTTCGGAGACTTTCTTTTAAGTGTGTTCTGGACGTTGAAAACCTTAGCTTGATTCAATATGTATATACCGTTATCTAATATACCTGACCCAATCAAATTTTGATTTAGGTGGATGTGTACTACATCGCTTACAAATGTAAAATCATATCCTTCCTTAGAAAGTAAAGATACATATATGATATTACAAGCTAAACTAGGTACATACAAACAGTTACATAAAATCAATATCTGCACACTTGTCAATCCTAGGTGATATTCCCCTATGGATTCAGCGTCCACGCTCATTCCGTTAGCAACTCTGAGAGTCATATCACCTACATTGATAACTCTACGGTTTCTCAAAGCCTGTAATGAATTACAGATATGAGATCCTGATCCGGTATCTAGTACCCAAGAAGTAGAGTTAACAGATAGACAATTTTCAATTACAAACACACTCGAAACCGAAGCCACAATGTGCTTCGAATCCTGGCTTCTGGCTTTCCAAGCCCTGCAGTCCTTCTGACAATGCGTTTTCCTGTGACTACAAAGACATCCCTCCTTCCCTACTACTAGCCCCGAATCTTTTGCCCTGCCCTTTCCCTCTACCTTACTGACACCGCTTGTCGGCTTTTTGGAGGCTTTCTTCTTCTCTCCCTTAGCTTTTTCCTTGGATCTAGAAGAAGAAGATTCCCTAATAAGTAGAGCGGGTGTCTCCTTGATTTCTTTTAGGGTGCCCTCTGAGCTCTTCAATAAATTGAGGAGACTTGGAAGTGTAACTTCCTCCTGTGAATTTTGGAATTCAAGATAAACTGAGCGTAAGTAGATGGTAGGGACTGTAGAATCAAGTCGATACATAACTCATTCTCCAACGTAGTCCTATAGTCCGTGAGATTTTCAATATAGTTAATCATTGTAAGGACGTGGTCCCCTACAGATAACCCGATAGCCAACTTCTCTTGAAAAAATATCTTTGAGATCTCATATCTTGCGATACGAGTTACTCTCCATATAAAACTTTGGTATGGAGGAAGATGGAAGCTAAGTCTATCTTCTCGTTCTGCCTTTGGTGTTCACAATCCATTGAGGCTAACACAATGCGCTTGGCTCTCGCACAATCCTTTTCCCATGTCTGATGGATATCAACATCCGTGACGGTGGAATCTAGATTTGGGACGGCAGGGTGTTTTGTAGTAAGGAGGTTGTCCAGCTTGTCATGGGTAAGTGCCATCTGGACATACCTTAGTTAATCAATATAGTTCAGCCTAGTCAATTTATTATCTAATAACCTATGCCCTGTCATAGTGGTCGCTGCAAATAGGAGAGAGAGAAGAAACGCTTAGCATGATGCTCTTGCAAGTTTAGATTGGTTATTAGTTTATCTAAACAGGATGACTCCTACTATTTCCTCAAATCATTCCTCAAACCATAAAAGAAGAATTAGTCAGGATTAATCTCACTTTTACAATTCTTGCTTAACCTTTCATCCAGGCTGGTGTCGGTACTTCGAGAGAGGTTTTCCAACGCTTTCACGAAGTTCCTTAATTACATAACCTCTTTTTCCTGGAAGCGTAGCCCCGCTAACACCGTTCTAGACACCTACTTGGTTTATAGCATTGGTCGTTTAGAATTTCCCAAAGAGTAGCGTATACTCACAGTAGGATCGGGATCCAAATATCATTGTGTGATAAACTTGAAGAAAGCCTACCAAGATTATCATACTCCAAATGGTATGCAGCACTAGCAAGTTTCAGTTTCCTTAGAAACTCTCGATATGGATTTTTGCCCCATGCTCTTACGACCTTGACGAAGGCCAACAAATCATAAGTCACATGTTAAGTTCTACCTGTCATTTTCCAGGTTAATTTGAACCCACCTGTACATACCTTTGACGAAGACCAACAAAGTAGTACGACTGTCCCAAACCAACGCATCTATCTATACTACATATGAATACCCAGCAGTTATCAATCACTATACCTTGGCGAAGGTCAATAAACACAGCTTGAATACTACTGAATATTCATAAGAAATGACGGAGGGGTATGAATGGTTTTGGCGAAACCGTGAACGTAGTGAACTTGATATAGTCAAAGGAACCATGATAACTTTTCAAAGGAGTGGTTTAGGCTCCATATTTAAAATTGCTTTTTGAAGAAAACCGAGTGGTTTTGAAATTGTTCCTGTAAGTGCACGGCGGCGCCCCGGCCGTCAATCCGACGGCCAAACGCGGAAACGGTGATAAACTTTAATTTTTGCGGACTTAGCAAAACCGGTACCACCGCGCACTAAACCCCGGATCGTAACCATTAACTAGTCTAAGCTACTAACAAGAAGGGGAAGAGATATACCGACTGATCCGAGTCCTCCGGTCTTCATCTCCACTCCGATCTCCTCGCGGGATCTCCGGTCGTCGCCTCCTCGCCGGAAGGGCACCACGTCGCCTGCATCTTTTACGGGCTCCCGCCTCAATACCGAGGCAACTCGGGCATGAAGCCGGCAACTCGACATGCTCAAGATGTGCTGTAGGAAGTGTAGTGCTTAGTCTCTTTGGGGTTTGTTGCCTTTGGATGGAGGAATGAAGATTGAGCTTTGGAGAGAAATGAAGCTATCAATTTTGCATGGAAAAATGATATGAACAAATAAATCTCCTCACAAAATGAACCACTCTATCTCTCCCTCAAAATGATGGCCGGCCATATATGAGCTAGGAAATGGTGGTGGGCAAAGTAAATCATGAAGGGAGGTAAGTGTAGGAGAAATCAAGAGGTGACCACAAACAAACATGAACCATACTTCACACTTTAATCAACCCATACCCATTCAAATCATAATTAATGCAAGTGGTAGATGAAAGATATCATAATCAACACAATAGCAAGAAACCCCCTCCACAACATGTTATTTGCACAATTGCAAATAACCCCCTCCATCGGAAAAGTCCGGCCGGGAAAGAACAAAGGAAAACCGGCCGGAACGGAATGCAAACTGGCAACTCCAGAAAACTGGTCCCGTAATAAATTACAGGAAAAATCCCCATACTGTGCATACACACCCGCATCTGTATTCCGTCCGGATACAAATGCAATGAGACAAAATCTACACTGTACTAAACTAGGACCGGCTTAAGCCAAAGCCGGCTAGTAAAATCCGTTCGATCCTGATCCGTGCAATACCGCACGTATCTGATCGAACCCTGCCATATAACCATACGGCCATTAGTACAAACCGTCCGATCCTTATCCGTGCAATACCGCACGTATCTGATCGGACCCTGCCATATCTCCATACGGCCTCTACAGCGTTTCGCCCGAAAGCTGAGTAACTGAAAGTGTGGTGGACTCTAAAGACTCGTCAATACTATGGCTGTGGATTTAACCACTAGCACGTCAGAGGTATAAGCCAATACGTGACGGGCCACCAGCTATTGACCAAAAGGGACGTCGATGAGCGAACTCATCCTGACGCCCTACTGAGCCTGTCAGTGACAATATCCGTACAGTCCGGTCCGTTCGTCTATGAGCATCGCATGTCGGGCTTAGGGGGTTGGTAAAAGTCAGACCCCCAAAAGCGGTACAAGTCGTGTCGGAGTGTAGCCCAGAACACCCTGAGATACTACTGGAATACCTACCAGTAAATCTCCTGCCTTGGCCAAGGTCTTCGTGTAATGGCTCTTCTAGACACAGCGCGACCTCACCCCCAATACCGGGAGAGACGAAACCCCCGAAGATCCGCTCACTGCCTCCATGTGGCTCGGGACTGTACCCAACTAAAAACTGTTTGCACGACTCCTTTGAGCCGTGGTAGGGTAGTAATCAAAGTACAGTGGGAACTCACACGAGACAAATGACGATCCCCAGGTCGATGAACTAACCTGTACACATGTCACCAGGGAACTGCTATCTGACGTCAGGTATAAGATCAACTAGCATGTTCCCGGCGAGTCCTGTCCGGTGTACTCATAACCCAATGAGCACCTGTATACATCTTAGGTGAACCAACTGACACCAGTGGCTTGTGAGACCGGCCACCGCCCCTCGTCGGGGTCTCGACTGTATACACTAGTCTACTCTGGAGTTTCGATGCCCTGTCTCGAAACTCCTACGACTAGGGACCTTTTAAGGATGTGCTTATAGACTCCAGCTCTCACTTATATGATCGCCCTCATACTGCTGGCAGTCAAGCAAGAATCCTAGGGGCTCTATCAACGTGCAATAGCGACATGTCAGGTCACCTAAAGCAGTACACGATGATAAAGGTAAACCAGACAGCATACTATCATCTCGAGTAAGACTGTCCTACCGGGATAGGTCCTCCCTCAATCATTGCAATCACGTGCCTGTGATCCAATAATTGACTCTGAGGGCACTATCTCCAACAATCTCCCACTTGCACTCAAGGCTAATTATTGCGATGTCGCATACTCACAGCCCGTGTGATACCGAACATCCAACTTCTCTACTAGTCAGTCTCACAAAACTCGTTTGCGAAACTATTGCGTTCGAGGAATAGCCACAGTGAGTGGATCCGCCTTGATATTTCTTTCTATGTCTCTCTATATCTCAAGTTCGCGGAGAAAGCCATCTCCCGAAATGAGCAATACCTGTCTTAGAATGTCTGGATGTCTGATGGGACCTAGCTCATAAATGAACTCCAAATCCAAACTTCTTAGACTGTATCGTCAACTGAACTTAATCAGTATCCTGCGCCATGCCACCCTCAGTATTGCCTTGGACCAACTGTCCAAAATACTGCCCCTCGTCAGAAGGATAACTACAACTCTGACAACCTCCTTGTCGTCCATGTCACCTTGGAAGCCTGGAATGATAACTGCCTCCCGACTGTTCCTCCAGGATTGGATCAATATCAACTTATTGCATCTAGTGCAAGAACAACATCTGATGTGGTACTTGACATCTCATGATTGACTCAATTGCCTGAGCAAGTGATCTGCCAATCATGCGCATCCCTCTCTACTTTAGTCTATAAGACACCTTTATAGAGGGTAACTCCATTACCTGCAGGTACACTACCATGCCAGGAGTCGACCATTCTAAATACTCTTAGAATGCTGTCAAAGTACCCTGATTGGGAAACCACCCAAATCTAGATCTAAAACCATAGATCTAGTAACCAGTATGTCTAATATAATGTCCAAGTCCTATGTGGAGAAACCACTGTGTGACGACCAAAGTATAACCGATCGTAGTATAGGAATATCACTTCCTACTACCTTCTCAACAGATCCATTCCCTGTTCTGATGACGTCAAACGTATGACTGTCACATCAGAAATGGATGATCTATCTCCGCTACATCTGCTTTAGTCTATAAATAGACATAAGCCTGATGTCCACCAATGCTTCCGCTGCTCCCACTGACTACGACAACCCTCTGGCAGAGTCATATAGACGTGCACTTCTAAAGCAAATTTAGAACGACGCTATACTCATCCTCCTGCCGGGTCTCGCAGCCTGGAACAACAACAATGGCAAGTGTGGGTAAACAAGAACTTCCTTGTCACCGTCCTTGAGGCTACCGGAGTACCTCTCGGGTGCCTGAAGTTACCCACCTTATCTGCGGAGTGGCCAATGGAATGCCAAATCAGATTGAATTTTTAGGTTCCTTATCAAATCTTCAGTAATCGTTTGCGGTTCTGGAATCACTTCCAGTTCTACCATACTCCCACTGCTGTTTTTGAAAAAATCCTTTTTTAATAAAACTGTGGCGAGTCTTGAACAATATTTCTATTGATCTCCCAGATGGTAGAAAGTCAACCCTCGTCATAGCCTGGGTCAACCCACAAACAGCCATTACAGAAACGTGCCTTGAGTTGTCCAGTGTCTGGTTTTAATCATAAGCCGGACAACTCCCCGTACCTTAACAACGTTAAGATATGAACTGTACTATATCCAATATAGAACCAGAGGCACTGATTTAATTTAACCAGATTCAAATCATGCAGCCATCTCTAGTGCATGTAAACTAAATGGAGAGAGGTCGATCAGTGTTACTCAACTTAGGAATGCTTCCAATTATGAGTAACCTGAAAGAGAAGCAATTTCTCTTTACCATTACTATCAACTGAATACCATACACAAGTATCTACATCTTCGATCACTTTGAAGAATCCCGATACTTGCTACACCTGGTTCTCTACTCTATTCAAATACCTATAACTCCTCAAAACTTAGACCCTGTGTTTCTACGAAACACATGTCTAAGAACTAGAGAAGTTAAAAGTAAACAGAATATAGTAAGAGGACCAACCCCTCTGTCCTAATGGACACTGGACAACATACAATACTCTGTATAAGTCCACTGAGTCTAATAACTCTTTCACTGTGTGTCGTAGGTTGAAAACTGTACTTATGGTTAAGAAGAATTACACCGCTGTTTAATGCTCCTTACCTAACCATCCACTGATATAGGTAAATGTCAACGACATAATATCAAAAGGTATATCTCACTCTATGAAAATAGACGTACAGATATATCAATTTGAAATTGGTGCATAACAGCGGATATTCAAAACCAAATATTTGCCGACCGGCAAATAGGCCAGATGATCCCCTCAAATATCACCGATTACAACGAATCCTGATATAATGAGGATGATCACCCAATTCCCAATAACTTACTCCCACTCATCATCTGTAAAACCATACAGATGTGAGAATCAAACCTGGTAAATACATACCCTGGAGCAAGTGTCTAATCGGGAAATCAGTTTTCTTTTAACATTACACAGTGAAACTGAAACATTGAAATGTTTCGACGGGGTTTCCTGGTATTCCTAGCAATGCCTCTTCCATTATCCAGATTCACAACTATAACCGTATAATTCTTTGCCACCTCTCCAAATCCCTTTATATGTCTTTAGTCATTACCTTCTGCACACCCCTTAGGCCAAATAGTTTTCTTCCTTCCTTACCGTTCGGCACCAGCCTATGGTTTGGAAGAAGACTATCCAATAAGCATAAAGGGTGTACTGTCCTAATCCTAGGAGCACTCGCAACGCGAGAGAAGGTGAAGATAAAAGATACCTGAATGTACTTTATTCCTATTTCTCCTGAACCAGGATCCATCCCCGAACTGGAACAAGTTCCTTTCGAGTTCGTATATAACCATACGATGGAGTATCCAATAAACTGTGGATCTTCGTAGTGATACGGAGTGTCCTGGAGAAATACGAAGGTGATTTAGGATTGGCGAAGAAGTACTTGGTTTGGTCGTGAATATCAGTCGCAATTTACTTTGCCCTCTCACTAATCCCTTGCTTTGTCTTAATCTTAATACCTTTTGTACACCGTTTAGGCTAACTGGTTTTCTTCATTCCCTACCGGTCGGCACCAGCCTATGGTTTGGAAGAAGACTATCCAATTTGCGTAATAGGTGTACTACTCCTAAACCAAGGAGTACTCGCAACATGAGAGAGGGTGAAAAGAAAAGACAACTGAATAATCCTATCCGTTTTCTCCAGAACCAGAAACCATCCTCGAATTCCTTCGAGTTCGTATCTAACCATATGATGGTTTTGTCCAATGGAAGTGGACATTCGTAGTAATACGGGGTGTCCCGGAGAAAAGGGTAAAAGTAGGAGTGGCAATGAGGTCTGCAACTCTGACAATCCAAAAGCCAGTGTTAAGTAGGTTCGGTCAACTTGGTCACTGAGTCATAGTCTAGGGTCGGGTCAATGGTCGCTGCCAGAGAGAGAGAGAAAAGAAACACTCAACGTGCACTCTAACCTAGATCAGAATGGTTACCAATTTATCTAATCTGGAAACCTCCCACTGTACCTCAAATTCTCCTCCAAACCTGAAAGAAGAATTAGTCGGGGTCACCCGAGGAGTAAACCAACTCATCAGTGGGAATCGGGATCCAACTCTCATTGCATGATAACGTGACGGAATCCGCTCACGGTATCACACTCCAGAAGGTATGCGCATATCTGGCAAGTTTCAGTTCTTTTGAAACTCCCGATGAGATTTCTGCCCCATGCTCTTATGACCTTGGCGTGAGGTCAAAATATCATAAGTCACATGTCAAGTTCTTCCCATCATTATCCAGGTTAATTTGAACCCACCCGTACATACCCTTGACGTAGGCCAAAATAGTAGTACGACTGTCCCAAACCAACGCATCTATCTATGCGGCAGATAAATACCCGGCAGCTACCAAACACTATGCCTTGGCGTGAGGTCAAAATACATAGCATGAATACTACCGAATATTTAACTGAAATGATGGAGGGCTACGAATGGTTTCTGGCGAAAACCTTTAACGTAATGAACTTGATATCGTTGAAGGAACGTATAGCTTTTTAGAAAATATAGTGACGAAAACCTTTACTAAAGAGATCACTCCCAGTGAAGGGATCTCGGCTCTTTCCCCGTAGAATGAGGTGCAGGATATTCCAACTGAATACCACGGTGCAAAGAAAAAGTAATCGGCTATAGTGAAGTTAATGCCCTGACGCAAAATTCTGTCCAAGGGGTCACTCCCGGTGAAGGGATCTCGGCCCTTGCCTCGTCGACTGAGGAGCAGGATATTCCCAATGAATACCACGATGCAAAACAAAAGAGAACGTCCTTGCAATAACAACTTTTTGAAAAGTGTTCCAACAACATCAGAATAGGTTCGTTTAACTTGCATTGATCCGAATCAACGCAGTCCCATCATTGATCACACCATAAAGAACGAAAATATACTGACGTACGTATATGCCATCCGCATTCGCCACTGGGTCCCGTCATCACCCGTTAGGTTAGCTTACTAACGACAGAGCGGGGACTGGACTAGCGCGGATGTAAAACATATACAACATCTACTAATATATATACCAATATATTATATTTCGCTCAAGGCGTGAATAAAATGCAACATCACAGAAATGTACAGCATCACAGAACAATACAGATATCTGGGATCCCCGGGTTTCACAGAGCCACTACTGAAACCCGACGTTCCCCTGGTCGTGTGGATAGCCTGTGCAATGAAATCCTAGACCCCTACGGGCGCGGCAAGTCACCCGCCAAAACCTGAAGCGAGGCAGCCCCCTTCAGCGCCGTGAATGGACCACCCAGCACTCCACGGAATCCGGCAACTTGGGCACCCCTCCTGGGTCAACCTGTACCCCCTACGAGTGCGGCGAATAGCCCGCCAATCCCAGAGTGAAGCCCCCTCCGTCCCAATGCCATGAGATGCGGGCTTGTTGCCCTCCAGAACCCGGCTATCCGTGCACCCCACCGCGGGGTAATCCTAGTACAGAATGTAAAATATATATACAACGGGTACATCGACCGCAACCAGGTCGTGCCCCAAAAGAATAATACAATCAGGCAGTGACGACAGTCCACATGTCGGATGCTCGCCCCGCAATATCAAATGTACAAAATACAACAGCACTGTACTAGCATTGCATCCAGGCTATCCCCCACGACCGATCCGCAACATCACAGCAAATACATAGAACATCAACGTGAAAGTCACGTTCGCAAATCCGTCTAACCGGGCTATAGCAGTTAGATCGGATTTACCGATCGAGTGACATTCACGGTCGCAGATATAATGTAAATACTGTGAAAAATGTGTTTAAAATTTTCCGATTGATCAAAAATTAAAAGTGGGCCCCAAACTAATACTGCATCACTCACAGAAAACCTGGGCCAAATTTTAATATTCCAAAACCCCTAAACTGAGCCCAGAAGCCCACTGGAGAAAAACGATAGAGTGACGTCACCAATGTGCGGCGGAACCGCGGCCCAAGGGGGGGTTTGGCCGCGGTTTCCGCGCTCTGTTGGTCGACTGAACATATCGAATTTTTCCAGTAGTCTTATAACTCCCTGCACATCATTCTGAGACCACCAGAAAAATTTTTGGAGCAAGAAAAAAATCAACAGAAAACTGATGTGAGGTAATATGTAGATTTTGGAATTGTGGTCGATCGGAAACGCAAAACACATCAAACGAAGCTAGACGAAGTTAATGGCGAGGCTCTGATACCAATGTAAGTGCACGGCGGCGCCCCGGCCGTCAATCCGACGGCCAAACGCGGAAACGGTGATAAACTTTAATTTTTGCGGACTTAGCAAAACCGGCACCACCGCGCACTAAACCCCGGATCGTAACCATTAACTAGTCTAAGCTACTAACAAGAAGGGGAAGAGATATACCGACTGATCCGAGTCCTCCGGTCTTCATCTCCACTCCGATCTTCTCGCGGGATCTCCGGTCGTCGCCTCCTCGCCGGAAGGGCACCACGTCGCCTGCATCTTTTACGGGCTCCCGCCTCAATACCGAGGCAACTCGGGCATGAAGCCGGCAACTCGACATGCTCAAGATGTGCTGTAGGAAGTGTAGTGCTTAGTCTCTTTGGGGTTTGTTGCCTTTGGATGGAGGAATGAAGATTGAGCTTTGGAGGGAAATGAAGCTATCAATTTTGCATGGAAAAATGATATGAACAAATAAATCTCCTCACAAAATGAACCACTCTATCTCTCCCTCAAAATGATGGCCGGCCATATATGAGCTAGGAAATGGTGGTGGGCAAAGTAAATCATGAAGGGAGGTAAGTGTAGGAGAAATCAAGAGGTGACCACAAACAAACATGAACCATACTTCACACTTTAATCAACCCATACCCATTCAAATCATAATTAATGCAAGTGATAGATGAAAGATATCATAATCAACACAATAGCAAGAAACCCCCTCCACAACATGTTATTTGCACAATTGCAAATAACCCCCTCCATCGGAAAAGTCCGGCCGGGAAAGAACAAAGGAAAACCGGCCGGAACGGAATGCAAACTGGCAACTCCAGAAAACTGGTCCCGTAATAAATTACAGGAAAAATCCCCATACTGTGCATACACACCCGCATCTGTATTCCGTCCGGATACAAATGCAATGAGACAAAATCTACACTGTACTAAACTAGGACCGGCTTAAGCCAAAGCCGGCTAGTAAAATCCGTTCGATCCTGATCCGTGCAATACCGCACGTATCTGATCGAACCCTGCCATATAACCATACGGCCATTAGTACAAACCGTCCGATCCTTATCCGTGCAATACCGCACGTATCTGATCGGACCCTGCCATATCTCCATACGGCCTCTACAGCGTTTCGCCCGAAAGCTGAGTAACTGAAAGTGTGGTGGACTCTAAAGACTCGTCAATACTATGGCTGTGGATTTAACCACTAGCACGTCAGAGGTATAAGCCAATACGTGAAGGGCCACCAGCTATTGACCAAAAGGGACGTCGATGAGCGAACTCATCCTGACGCCCTACTGAGCCTGTCAGTGACAATATCCGTACAGTCCGGTCCGTTCGTCTATGAGCATCGCATGTCGGGCTTAGGGGGTTGGTAAAAGTCAGACCCCCAAAAGCGGTACAAGTCGTGTCGGAGTGTAGCCCAGAACACCCTGAGATACTACTGGAATACCTACCAGTAAATCTCCTGCCTTGGCCAAGGTCTTCGTGTAATGGCTCTCCTAGACACAGCGCGACCTCACCCCCAATACCGGGAGAGACGAAACCCCCGAAGATCCGCTCACTGCCTCCATGTGGCTCGGGACTGTACCCAACTAAAAACTGTTTGCACGACTCCTTTGAGCCGTGGTAGGGTAGTAATCAAAGTACAGTGGGAATTCACACGAGACAAATGACGATCCCCAGGTCGATGAACTAACCTGTACACATGTCACCAGGGAACTGCTATCTGACGTCAGGTATAAGATCAACTAGCATGTTCCCGGCGAGTCCTGTCCGGTGTACTCATAACCCAATGAGCACCTGTATACATCTTAGGTGAATCAACTGACACCAGTGGCTTGTGAGACCGGCCACCGCCCCTCGTCGGGGTCTCGACTGTATACACTAGTCTACTCTGGAGTTTCGATGCCCTGTCTCGAAACTCCTACGACTAGGGACCTTTTAAGGATGTGCTTATAGACTCCAGCTCTCACTTATATGATCGCCCTCATACTGCTGGCAGTCAAGCAAGAATCCTAGGGGCTCTATCAACGTGCAATAGCGACATGTCAGGTCACCTAAAGCAGTACACGATGATAAAGGTAAACCAGACAGCATACTATCATCTCGAGTAAGACTGTCCTACCGGGATAGGTCCTCTCTCAATCATTGCAATCACGTGCCTGTGATCCAATAATTGACTCTGAGGGCACTATCTCCAACAGTTCCAACGATTATGCTTTAGTTTGTTTTATCTTTGCATTAATCAATGTTAATGCGGTCCCATCATTTACAACCTATCATTGCAGCAAAAGAAACAAAAATACAACGTACGCTTATGCCATCCACATTCGCTACAGGGCCCCGTCATGCACCGTTAGATTACTTAACTACCGGCAGATAGGGGGCTGGACTAATGGGGGTGCAAAACATAAGCAACGCCTTATATATATATATATATACCCATTCGTCTCACGCAATAATAGGCATTCCAGATCACAGATGAATAAATTGGATATATTAGGAATTCCGTGTTTCGTTTAAGCCAGTAACGAAAGACGGATTCCACGGTCATGATGAATAGCCAAACCCCACCCCAGACCCTTACGGATGCGGCAAACTACCCACCAAATTCCCGAAGTGAAGCAACCTCCCTCAGTAAAATGAGTAGGCCACTTGACACATCAAAGAACCCGGTAGTTTGTGCACCCTACCTTGGGTCTATCCTAGGAGCAGAAAACAGTAAAATAAATAATATACAACAGTGGCTACAACCTTAACCCGGATGTGCCCTGCAAAATAATATTACATCACTTTTACAAATTACATGAATGAAAGAAAAGAAAACACTCTTCTCACATCCCCCGGCCATTCATCAATGACGATCCAATACTCTATATACATAAATCATCAACATAGATCAAAGATATGTGCAACCCCTAACTGATCGACGTATAGAAATTAGTGGCGGTTTATGAACACATATATCAAACACAGAAAACCCGATTAGCTAAAGTACTTAGAATTTTGATCGATTAACCAAATTTGAGTCTACCCCATGTACATCACTGCACAAAAACAATCTGGGCAGAAACAAAATATTCCCAAATTCACAAATCCACAGAATAGAAGTACAGGGAAAATTTGGACCGAGTCGGCCTCAATTCCGCCGCGGAACGGCGACAGAACGGTTTATTCTGCCGTGTTTCGACGGCGTTCTTGGCGATCCATGAGTCCAAATTTCTCTAGTGTCCATAGAAAACCCTACACGTATTTTTAAGGCTTCTGGAAAGATTTTTAGGCCAGTTTTGAAAAACGACATAAACTATGGTTTTTGTGCAGGGTTCCTAGGCACACTAGTGAGGTCTTCCAAGCCAACAACCATGGCAATTTCAAAAATTATGGTGCCTACAAACCCTAGTGTACGGATCGATAACTAGAAGTCTAGGCGAACAATGAGCTAGTTAACAACTTAACTAAAGGAATACGGAAATACAACCTTTGTAGATCCGTTTGTCCACCTCCATAGCTCCGCAACGAAGTGCCTCCGCTGTCCATGTGAACTCCCGGGCTCTAGCGTCGGCTTCGTCGAAGAATGAGCGAGCTTGATCGTCGGTTCAATGCCGAAGATGATCTACGTCGAGATATCGCAAGAACAAGCTCCAACTTCACCAAGTCGGAAAAACTTGTGAAGGAAACACCCTATACTACTTGGCAATAGATAGAGGATGAAGAAATAGGAAGTGGGTAAACTTTAGTTTTGGATTTCACTCACTTTTTCATGACTTGCCATTGGAGTAGCAAGGTTTCTCCATTGAAGAAGAAGATGAAGCAAGAAGAAGATGATATGATATCTTTTTTTAAAATAGAAAAGAAAATGTAATACTTATCATATCATTAACCTTAGTTAGTTGTAGAGAATTGACTAAGGTTAATATGAAGAGTTAGGGTTAAGAAAGAAGACAAAATGGTTACTTAGTCAAAGTTTCTAGAATCCTTAACTACAAACAAAATAAGCCACCATTTCATTTTCTTTATCTTTTTCTTTTTCCAAAATAAATAAATAAATAAGAAAAAGAAAACCCTAATCTTAATCTTAACCATGGTCTAATTCTTTACACTAACCCTTGCTTGCATGCATCATCAAACATGATACAACATGTGCACAAAATATATCACATATGCAATGTGCACAAACTAAGTGAGTAAATCCATTTAAAGTAAACCGATACTAGTTAATGCAAAGCAATATATCAAATATATAATTATGTATTAAATCATTAAATCAACACTTGATTTAACGATCCGGTCATATCGCATATAACCGGCTAGTATCCAACGTGTCGGCTTATCGAATCAATCCTTGATTCGATAACTAGGTTATATCGCATATAACCATTCGATACATTGATCGCGAGAATAGAATACGGTATCATATACACGCATTATTCTCGGTCCCGCACATATCTCATATGCGCTCCTATTTCGTTTCGCTTGAGCTAGGAAACCTCTGTGTAGGACTCTAAAGACTCGTCAATACGCCGGCAGCAGATGATGACCATATCAAACATCCGCAAGCCGCAAGCGGTCTGCCAAACGTAACGGCCACCCGGGTATTGAGCGATCAGAAGATCGACGAGCAAGCCTGCTCACACTCCTGCGAATCCGACCAGTAACACTTACCGTACGGTCCGGTCTGTTCGTCTGATATGTCGCATATCTCGCCTAGGGGTGGTAAACGTCAGACCCCAATAGCTCGATAAGTCATGCCGACTTGAGGTCCATAACATTCGTGAAACTACTGATAACTCTTACCAGTATATCACTGCAACCCTGGCCAGGGATTTCCTGTTATGGCCAGTCGAGCATAGCACAACATCAACCCCCAATACCGGGAGAGACGAATCCCCTCCTATCGCTCATTGCCTCCATGTGAATCGGGACCGTACCCAAAAACCACCTGTTTGCACAACTCAGTAGAGCCGTGGTAGGGTGGAAATCAAAGCACAGTGGGAGACACACAAGACTCTATGACGATCTCGGGTCTACAGACTAAGCTGTACCAGTGTCACCAGAGAACTGCCATCTGACGTGAGGTATAATACCATCTGGGAGTTCTCGGCGAGTCCGTTCAGTGTACCCAGTCTCCACTGAGCACCCGTATATCATCTCTGATGTCAAACACCGATGGATATGGGATCATCCATCGCCCATCGCATGGGTCGAGAAGATATGCGCTAGTCTACTCTGGAATATCGATGCCCCGTCTCGATATTCCCTCGACTAGGAACAATTCAAGGATGTACTCATGGATTACCCAGGCCCCACTAGTATGATCTACATCATAGTCCTGGAAGTCGAGTACACATCCTATGGGCTTTACCAACATGTAACAGAGAGACAATCAGTATACACGTTAAGGTAAAGTTCAACCAGATAGCATACTATCATGTCGAGCAAGAAAGTCCTCCCTATATACGTCCCAGCATCCACTACAATATACATCCCATGTATAGTAATGGCCTCTAGGGCATACATATAACTAACAATCTCCCACTTGCACTAGGGCCATCTATAGCAGTGGTTGCAGTATCTCATACTCAACCATCCCATAAAAGTCTCTCTCTGGGAACAGGCCTTTGTGAGTGGATCCGCTGTGTTGTCCTCTAAGTCTGCTCTCCTTTCCTCGATCACCCTGGAGATCAACCATCTCTACGATCAGGTGATACTGCCTTAGAATAAGTCTGGATCACTGATGGGACCGGCGTTCCTTGGCATAAGCCACAACTCCATTGTCTCACAATGGTAGGAACATAGTTCATCTCATGAATCTAATATACATCCAAACATCCTCTTTGGTAGCATCATAAGTAGCGATGTATCCAGCCTTTATCGTCTAGTTTGCCACGGTATCTAGCTTGGAACTCTTCCAACATACCGTCCCTTTACTGAGGGTAAAAACAATGCCTTTGACTGACATTCAGTCGTTTTTTATCACCCTGGAACACTTCCAGTGATTCTCCCCAGGATCGATTGATACAGTCTCACTATACCTAGTGAGAACCCTAATATCCCTTTAGATCTATCTCATAGGTCCAAAACTCAGGATTTAGGAGGTATCACTCTGATCCTACACGGAGAATCTTTGTGATAAACGGAGATTGATCGAGCGTAGCATAAGAAACTCCTTTCTTATCAAGAGTGTGTCATCCACGTACTCTACGAGGATCACCTCCATACTCCCTACTACCTTTTTGTTTATACAAGGTTCATCTACCATTTTGATGATGTCAACTTCTTTGACTAACACATCAAAACAGACGTTCCAACTCCGCGATGCCTGCTTTATTAGATAAAACATCTTGCACACATTTCCGCTGCTCCCACTGTTTACGAAGCCCTCTGGCTGTGTACTTATAGACTCACTCTTCTAAATCATTATTTAGAAAAGCAGTCATGGCACCCAACCGCCAGATATCGTAGTCATGGTATGTAGCCGTGGCAAGTAGGATCTGGATGGACTTAAGCATAGCTACTTGAAAGGGTTTCATCATTATCCACACCTGGTTAATGATGCAAACTGTTAACAAGTCTAGCTTTGAAAGTCTCAACTTTTCCATGTACACCTAGTAATCTTCTCAAGATATACTTGCTCCTGATGGGGATTTAACCCTTCAGATATAGCAACTAAAGTCCATACTTTGTTGGTGTATAAGGATTCCATCTCAGATCGCTAAACATCCAGCCATTCTTACAGAGTCTTACTCCTGATGGCCAGCTCGAAACTAGTTGGGTCATCATCTCATGATGCAATCCTCGCTCCCACTGTCATAGAGAAACGGAAGTATCTCTCAGGTGGGTGAGGAACCCTACTAGATCGGCGGAGAGGCTGAGGTTCGTTGGCATCTACTGAATCCTTTGGTTCTGTCAAATCATCAGTTGCAGTTTGTATAGCTGGAACATTTCCAGTTCTACATAACTGACATTGCCTCGAGCTTGTCCGGATTTCGCTTTTCAGACATAGGCCGGACAACCCCAAATCTTAACTAACTTAAGATGTGGGCTCTTCCCTTTCCATATCACATATGAAGCGGTAGGCAATGATTCGATTCGAACCCTATTCAATAGGTATGCAACTTCTCAAGTGCATAACCCCTTTAAGGAAAAAGGTAACTCAGTAGTACTCATCATAGAGCACACCATATCAAATAGGGTGTATCTGCTCCGCCCCGATATACCATCGTGCTATGGTGTATACGGAGGAGTTATTCTGAGAGAGAATCTCATTCTCCTTTAGAATAGTCCAGGATTTCCGTGCTCAAGTATTCTCCTCCTTGATCTCATCAAAGGACATAATACTTATACCCGTATATTGGTTCTCTATTTCTCACTTATATTCTGTGAATATCTCAAAAGGTTCGGACTTGTGTTTCAACAGGAACATAGGTCTGAATCTAAAGAGATCATCAGAGAACGTAATGAAGTATAAAGAACCAGTCCTGGTATGTGTAGACAGGGGACCTTACATACATCAACATGTATCATCCCAAGAGTTCAGTAACTCTTTCTCTGTTTCCAGCAAACGGAGCTATGGTCATCTTATTTTTGTGACATGACTGGCGAGTTTCACAAGATGTAGATTCAAACTGATTTAAATATGCATCTTTATGTAACTCTAGCTAGTCGGGTCGCATTGATCTGACCTAGTCTACAATACCTCAAGAAGGATTCGTTCATTTCTGAACTCTTCCTCTTGTGTGTGTTCCGTATATTAAGAACTGTAGTTTGATTTAGAACATTAATGCTTTTAGATAACGTGCCTGAACCGATCAACTTTTGATATAGGAAATGTTCAAAACATTATCCAACAATACAAAATTTTATCATTTCTTTACTAATAAAGAAACTGATATGATTTTGTATATCAGGTTCGGTAGCTAATAGCATTTGTTCAGAATCAATGTATTGGTAATACAGGGTGACAGTGACCGACAGACTTGGCTGCAACACTTGCCCCGTTTTCTGCCTCATGAAACTTATCACCCTTTTGTAGCCCTATGTAACAGATTACATATCTGGGATCCTGATCCGGTATCACATACCCAGGATCGGGAGGATACTGAGAAACAGTTCTTTGTAATGAACACACCCGAAGATGATGCATCAGCATGCACTTTCTTCGTTTGGGCGGCACGGGAAATCTGGTATTCCCCAAATTCCTGCTCTGTCTTATAACAATTATAAGTTGGAGCGGGACCAACGTTCCCCAGCTCAGTATAACAAGCGGGTTCGGTCAATAATCCGTATTATTATCTTGATTAAGGCGTGATATGGTCGCTACCAGGAGAGAGAGAGAAGAAAACACTCAGCGTGCGCTCTTGCAAGAATAGATTGGTTATTATTTTATCTAATCAGGATGGCTCCCACTGCTTTTTATCAAATCTTCCTTCAAACCCTAAAAGGAAAGACTAGCCGGGATTAATTACACACTACAAGTTCGCCAATCTTTCAGCCAGGCCAGTGTCGGTACTTTGAGGGAGGTCCCCCGTGCTTTCGCACGAACCTAATTAATGTAAACCTCGTTTTCCCAGAGGCGTAACCTCGTTGACACCTTTCTAGACACCTACTTGATCGGCTAATTGTAATGTATAAAACTCTCCCAGGAGTAACTCTTACTCGCAGCGGGTATCGGGATCCAACTATCATATAGAAGGTATGCAATCTCATTGCAAATTTCAACACTTGAAACTCCCGATAAAGGTTTTTACCCCTAGCACCTATGACCTTAACTATGGTCAACAAATCATAAGTACTAGTCAAGTTCTACCCGTCATTTCGTGATTAATTAGACCCACCCACATGACCCTTAACTAAGGTCAACAAAGTCACGCGACTGTCCTAACTAATCGCATCATATGCGGTGTAGGAAGACATCACTTAGCTACCGTACACTGTGCCTTGACTATGGTCAACAAACACAGCACGAATACTAAGTACTCTACTTCCTAAAATGACGGAGGGTTGCGGCTGGTTTTTTGTGAAAACCTTTAACGCTTTGAACTTGATCTCGTTGCGGAATCAAATGGTTTTTAAATGGAATGTTTTTGAAGCTTTTCTAGTTTTGCTAAAGGGGTCACTCCCGGTGAAGGGATCGTCGGCCCTTTCCTCGTCGAATGAGGTGCGGGATATATCATATATATCACTGTGCAAAGCGAAAACTATAGAAGCGATCAAATGACAAACCGAGGGTTGTAGCATCTGCCAGTTAGTGCTAAAGGAGTCACTCCCGGTGAAGGGATCTCGGTCCTTTCCTTATCGAATAAGGTGCAGGATGTTCTACAAGGAACACCACGATGCAAAGCAAGAACTGTAGCTACCTGTTTTATTTTGAAATTCGATTCCACAACATCAATTAGGTTTATTTTCTTTCATTAATCTCATTAATGAATATCCCATTATTTAATTTACCTAAACATTACAGATAGATATGACGTACACTTATGCCATCCGCATTCGCCTCGATGTCCCCTCGTGCACCGTTAGGTTAGGTAACTAACGGCAGAGCGGGGCAGGGCTAGCGCGGGTGTAAAACATAAGCAACGTCTATATAATATATCATATATACTATATATAATATCTACCACAGAACATCGCATGATCACAGATAAATCACAGCAGAAGAAACATATGAAATATTGGATATACTAGGACGTCCGTGTTTTCAATACGAGCCAGTATAAAACACGGATTCCACGGTCGTGATGAATAGCCAATCCCACACCCTTAGACCCCTACGAGAGCGGCAAGCAACCCTACCAATTCTAGGGTTAGGAGACCCGGACTCGACTCCTCGAGTTGGTCTCCCACTGGACCCCAGAACTCGGTTACTTGTGCTCCCCTCCTTGGGTCTATCCTAGTGCAGAAAAAAAAAATAATATACAAACGGTGACTACTTCCGCAACCTGGAAGTGCCCCAATAAAAGAATATTACATACAAGTTTTTACATGAATGAAAATGAAAAACACTCATCTCACTTAAAAACCCCCCCGGCTATTCAAACACGACGATCCAATATAACATATCCAGCAACACATAACATCACATGTCATCAACGTAAGTAAATATGCGCATCCCAATTGTCGTTGACATATAGCAACGAAACCGGCGATATCACATATTACACTTACGGTCACAGAAAAGAAAGTGTAAAACTACAACAGTTGGAATCCGCAATCTGTATAGACATCGCATGCCTAATAATTATAAACCCCGCATTTTAGTCTCAAAATTGAAAACTCTTTTCAATATCAAGTCGGGCAATTCAACAAGATTCCCGACATTCTGATCGAATGCTCGTCGCAAACTTCAGTAGACGGCCGCACCCCCGATACCGTCGACGAAGTGCACCAAGGCGGAACACCGCTGCCGCGAGCACCCGAACGGATGCTTTCGGCGATGGGGTTCTCCTACAGTCACTTGGTCGGGGCTATGGAGTGAGGCTGTCTATTAAGTTTACCGGCGAATATCCGCGTACGCTACGTGATTGCGACGGACTTTTGATCACATCAAAATTCCGTGGCAACCGATCAAGTGAGACTAAATTGCTACGTTTATAACATTCATCCAGTTATCATATAACTATTGTGAATTCCAATTATTGTATCCCATTCCAGATAAACAGAAAATGTTAAACTTTTCGATCGAACAATCGAACACCCAAGTTTTTCCCGATACTGATCAACACATGAAACAAGTATAACAACATTCCGTTCGTGCCTCAGTACCAACGGTCCAGCCGTAGAAGGGTCAAGCCAACGCCTCACATGTGGCACGCCGTACTGCCCCAAACCCGAAGGTTCAAAGGGCAGTTCAAGACGGTCACATAATCGAGTTAAGGTTTGTTGTCTTCTAGAGGGTCCATCGCGTTACTTGCACTACTTAGAACGTCGTTAAACTACGGAAAAATCCAACACTTGGAAATTTCCCGACAGGGGAAAAATTGGGTATTTATATCCGGTCGAACTTTTTAACATATTCTAAAATTTATCCGGAAAACACATGGACAGAATTAGACTTTCCGATCGAAACAATGATTCCCAAAACAACTCAGAACAACTTAACTCTTCTGTTCAGTTTAAATATTCCAGGAAAACCAGCACTGGATTATGGGAATTACTGTGAAAAATGACACGTGTCGGCTTCTGATTGGCGGCGCTTCCGCCGCACAAACCCCCTTTGTGCGGCGCTTCCGCCGCGCTTTGGTGGAATTAGGCTACCAAATTTCACAGTAATTCATAAAAAAGCCTGCTTGTTTTTCTGGATATTTTTAATCATGAAAAATCCACATTTTTAAAATCGGGACAGAGAGCATTTTTGCTTTGGGTTTTCGGGTTCGATCGGGTTTCTAATTCCGTCCGGGCTTCGCCTAAGGCTCTAGCTAGGCTCTGATACCACTGCAGGGTTCCTAGGCACACTAGTGAGGTCTTCCAAGCCAACAACCATGGCAATTTCAAAAATTATGGTGCCTACAAACCCTAGTGTACGGATCGATAACTAGAAGTCTAGGCGAACAATGAGCTAGTTAACAACTTAACTAAAGGAATACGGAAATACAACCTTTGTAGATCCGTTTGTCCACCTCCATAGCTCCGCAACGAAGTGCCTCCGCTGTCCATGTGAACTCCCGGGCTCTAGGGTCGGCTTCGTCGAAGAATGAGCGAGCTTGATCGTCGGTTCAATGCCGAAGATGATCTACGTCGAGATATCGCAAGAACAAGCTCCAACTTCACCAAGTCGGAAAAACTTGTGAAGGAAACACCCTATACTACTTGGCAATAGATAGAGGATGAAGAAATAGGAAGTGGGTAAACTTTAGTTTTGGATTTCACTCACTTTTTCATGACTTGCCATTGGAGTAGCAAGGTTTCTCCATTGAAGAAGAAGATGAAGCAAGAAGAAGATGATATGATATCTTTTTTTAAAATAGAAAAGAAAATGTAATACTTATCATATCATTAACCTTAGTTAGTTGTAGAGAATTGACTAAGGTTAATATGAAGAGTTAGGGTTAAGAAAGAAGACAAAATGGTTACTTAGTCAAAGTTTCTAGAATCCTTAACTACAAACAAAATAAGCCACCATTTCATTTTCTTTATCTTTTTCTTTTTCCAAAATAAATAAATAAATAAGAAAAAGAAAACCCTAATCTTAATCTTAACCATGGTCTAATTCTTTACACTAACCCTTGCTTGCATGCATCATCAAACATGATACAACATGTGCACAAAATATATCACATATGCAATGTGCACAAACTAAGTGAGTAAATCCATTTAAAGTAAACCGATACTAGTTAATGCAAAGCAATATATCAAATATATAATTATGTATTAAATCATTAAATCAACACTTGATTTAACGATCCGGTCATATCGCATATAACCGGCTAGTATCCAACGTGTCGGCTTATCGAATCAATCCTTGATTCGATAACTAGGTTATATCGCATATAACCATTCGATACATTGATCGCGAGAATAGAATACGGTATCATATACACGCATTATTCTCGGTCCCGCACATATCTCATATGCGCTCCTATTTCGTTTCGCTTGAGCTAGGAAACCTCTGTGTAGGACTCTAAAGACTCGTCAATACGCCGGCAGCAGATGATGACCATATCAAACATCCGCAAGCCGCAAGCGGTCTGCCAAACGTAACGGCCACCCGGGTATTGAGCGATCAGAAGATCGACGAGCAAGCCTGCTCACACTCCTGCGAATCCGACCAGTAACACTTACCGTACGGTCCGGTCTGTTCGTCTGATATGTCGCATATCTCGCCTAGGGGTGGTAAACGTCAGACCCCAATAGCTCGATAAGTCATGCCGACTTGAGGTCCATAACATTCGTGAAACTACTGATAACTCTTACCAGTATATCACTGCAACCCTGGCCAGGGATTTCCTGTTATGGCCAGTCGAGCATAGCACAACATCAACCCCCAATACCGGGAGAGACGAATCCCCTCCTATCGCTCATTGCCTCCATGTGAATCGGGACCGTACCCAAAAACCACCTGTTTGCACAACTCAGTAGAGCCGTGGTAGGGTGGAAATCAAAGCACAGTGGGAGACACACAAGACTCTATGACGATCTCGGGTCTACAGACTAAGCTGTACCAGTGTCACCAGAGAACTGCCATCTGACGTGAGGTATAATACCATCTGGGAGTTCTCGGCGAGTCCGTTCAGTGTACCCAGTCTCCACTGAGCACCCGTATATCATCTCTGATGTCAAACACCGATGGATATGGGATCATCCATCGCCCATCGCATGGGTCGAGAAGATATGCGCTAGTCTACTCTGGAATATCGATGCCCCGTCTCGATATTCCCTCGACTAGGAACAATTCAAGGATGTACTCATGGATTACCCAGGCCCCACTAGTATGATCTACATCATAGTCCTGGAAGTCGAGTACACATCCTATGGGCTTTACCAACATGTAACAGAGAGACAATCAGTATACACGTTAAGGTAAAGTTCAACCAGATAGCATACTATCATGTCGAGCAAGAAAGTCCTCCCTATATACGTCCCAGCATCCACTACAATATACATCCCATGTATAGTAATGGCCTCTAGGGCATACATATAACTAACATTTTGGACGTGATTTTGGGATTTTTCCGCGATCGAATTTCTAAAGACTTTGCTAACTAGCTAGTTAAGGTTTTGTAGTCTCTGATACCACTGTAAGCCGATATCGCGCACCCTGCGGTTCGCAGGGAGGCGGAATTTTCAAAAACGATAAATATTTGACTACGCAACACTGGCTAAACTCCAGGATCTTTACTAAAGCCTTAACTAGCTAATCTATCTAAGAGGTTTAACTACTCGGTGAGATGGTTATAACTCCAAGATACGGTCCTTCGGGTCTTCTAGTGCTCCTCCCCATGGCTCTTCGGTGATCGGATGACAGAAGCTCCATCGGCCTCCTTGCGTCAAAGATGATCCACCGTGAGAGAATGTGCTCCAAGCTCCAATCTTTAATCGAGATAACTAAGGTAGATGGTTCGCTAATCCAACTAGCCTAGGAGATGTAGAAAGTCTAATGGATTGTTTAGTCTCACTAAACCCTATGGCTCACAACACATGTGAAGGATTAGGGTTTAGTCTTGAGGAAGAAGAAGATAGAGAAAACCAAGAGAGAGTATGAGGAGAGCAACTCTAGAAAAAATATCAAGAATGCCCCTCACTGTATATAATTGAGGAGAAGAATGGCTATTAACTCATCTCACTCATTGAGCCATGGAATAAAATGCAATATAATATATGACCCATGTCTCAATAGTGATCCCAAACCAATATAATAAAAAAAATAACCATACTTCACCATACCTCATAAGTCTCCTCCAATATTTAGCTCATTAATCCATTTAGGAAAATGGATAATACAAATAATGAGGTGGCTCCTTCTAGAAGCATGCCTTGCCTAATTACAAGAATGCCCCTCACTGTATATACATACCCGTATCCGTATTCCGAAAAATACGAATACACTAAGATGATAATAATCCAATAATACAATACTAGGATCTAGCTTAAACCAAAGCCCACTAGTATTGTCCGCCCGATCAGCATCCATGTACAAGTACACGTATGTGATCGAAGCCCTTATGTAAAACCATACAACGTCTACATCAATTGCTCGAAGTAGGGAAACCCTCTTTGTGGGACTCTAAAGACTCAATAATACGCTGGCAGTGGGTTTAACCATAGGTCCGTCAGCGGTACTAGCTGCACGTAACGACAACCCAGGTATCTGTTGATAAGAAGGACGATGAGCAATCATCCGAACTCCTACCGAGGCTATCTATGACAATCTCCATATATTCCGGTCTGTTCGTATGAGATACTCACATATCCATCTAAGGGGATGGTAAATGTCAGACCCCTAACAACATGATAAGTCGTGCCGGAGGAGAGCCCAATACACCATGAGAAACTACTGGAGTACCTTACCAGTATTTCTCGATTGCCCTGGCCAGAAACTTTGTGCAATGGCTTCCAGAACACTGCGCGATATCAACCCCCAATACCAGGAGAGACGAATCCTATTTGATCGCTACTGTCTCCAAGTGCTTCGGGACTACACCCAACTACTACCTATTTGCACGACTCCTTTGAGTGTGGTAGGATAGTAATCTAAGTGCAGTGGGAACACACTTGAGACAAAGTAGTGATGGAAAGTCAACGGACTAAGCTGTACTCATGCCACCTGGGAACTGCTACCTTACGATAGGTATAATACCAACCAGCAGTTCCCGATGAGTCTTGTCCAGTGTAACTCATAACCTAATGAGTGTCTGCATACCATCTCCAGTACGTCGTACTAATGGCCGTGGGACAGACTATATCCCCTGCTGGGATGAGAAGCGTATACACTAGTCTTCTCTAGAGTATCAATGTCTCGTCTCGATAATCCAACGACTAGGGACCTGTATAAGGATGTGCTTATAAACTACACAGCCCCCACGAGTGTGACTGCCATCACAACGCTGGTAGTCAAGCAATGATCCTAAGGGTTCTACCAATATGTATAAGTGATATGCTAAAAAAACACATGCATATATTGAGGTAGAATCAAACCAGATAGCATACTACCATTTTGAGCAAGACTGATAATACAATTGTGAATATCCCAAACTTCTAATATGTAATATACAATCTAGTATGATACAATAATGGCCTCTAGGGCATATATCACTAACACGATCTTCAAAACAAAGATCTTGGTGATCATTAATGGACAAAATCCCATTAACAGAGATTCAATTTCTAAAAAAGAAAAGGAACTCAGCACCTCACGTGAAACACACGTAAGCACCCAAAAGATTCCCAAAACAAAGGGGTCAGCGCCACACGTGCTTTCTACGTGGGTGTCCTAAACAAAAGACTCAGTGCCTCACGTGCTTCCCACATGGGTGCTTAAAACAGAAGGCCAGCACCTCATGTTAAAGACATGTGAGTGCTGAGTAAAAGTGATTAGCATTTCATATTCAGTCAAAATGGCTGAGTACTTAGTTCTGATTGGGCAATACCCACGTCCTAGCGCCTCACATGATACACATATGTGTACCGTATAAAAGTTCTTAGCACTATATATATTCGGTCAAAATGACTCAAGTGCTTAGCACTGATTGGGTAGCGCCTATGACTGAGTGCCTCACATGATACACATGTGAGCGCCAGAGCTCCAAACAAGTGCTTAGCACCTCTGCAAAATGGAAAAGGGCTGAGAAAACAGAACCACAAATAAGTGCTTAGCACTTTTAAATAAAAATACTGAGCAGACCAAGCCCAAATTGGCTAAAAGTCTCTCTGAAAGTTTCTTGCAGCTGAGCCTAAATGCTCTGTTCGATCTCAACAGAAATTTGATCCTTGAGATATTGCTAAGTTGATCTTATCTCAAATAAGGCTAACGTATCCTTAATTAAAAATAAATTGAGCCAAAATGCTCATATATTTAAGTAGATCTTAATCTCAAAATAGATTAACGGTCTTTAAATAAAACAAAATATTTTTGAACTAAAGGAAAATATAACTTAAGTTCAAAACCCCAAATCTAAAATATACGGATTTAGACTAATCTGCACCCTATGGACGGCGACATAAACTAGTCTCTATATACAATCCACAGGCAACCAAAATTAAAACAAAATAAAACACGACACGAAGTAAACTACTGGAGCATGAGAAATTGGTTATCGTAATGCGATAACGTAATTAATTGCGGAGGCTTGCGCCTACAGGGAAGAGCGTTCCCACATTCAAAACCCCCTCACAAATGAGGAGAAATCTGATAAAGTCTGCTACAACGGTCGCATCTATCCAAACCTCCGATATATGGTTCCATAAATCAACTTGGTATTTTCGGAGAGGTGGATGGATATGTCCAAATAGCATCTGCCCTCAAATTCAGGCAAGACGATCTATCCCGGTTCGTCTATATTTTCGGCGGTAAACAGAATCTCGCACTCCAGGTGGGAAATTTTCCTCTTACCACTCCACACTTTGTGTGTTATGTTTCACGAACAAAATCGTGGTTCGCTACGGTTTCCCTTGGATTCAAGATACTAAAACTTGTGTCTTCCTCCTGTGCAAAAAATCAAGGCTCTCAACTGCTTCTCATGCAACAGCAACTCTCGCTCCACCCTAACTAGAGGAGTGACCTATGGGCCCAACGCGGCCTCTATTTTCTGTCACGACCCAAAAATTAATTACGGATTTGGACTAATCTGCACCCTACGGGCGACGACATAAAATAGTCTCCGTATACAATCTACGGGCAACCAAAATAAAAACAAAATAAAACACGACACGAAGTGAACTACTAAAGCATGAGAAAGTGGTTATCGTAACGCGATAACGTAATTAATTGCAGGGGCTTGCGCCTACATGGAAGAGCGTCCCCACATTCAAAAAACCCCTCACAAATGAAGGGGAATCTGATAAAGTCTGCTACAACGGTCGCATCTATCCAAATCTCCGATATATGGTACCATAAATCAACTTGGTATTTTCGGAGAGGTGCATGGATATGTCCAAATAGTATCTGCCCCCAAATTCAGGCAAGGCGATCTATCTCGGTTCGTCTCTATTTTCGGCGGTAAACAGATTCTGGCACTCCAGGCGGGACATTTTCCTCTTTCCACTCTACACTTTGTGTGTCGTGTTTTACGAACAAAATCGTGGTTCACTACGATTTCCCTTGGATTCAAGATACTAAAACTTGGTGTCTTCCTCCTGTGCAAAAAATCAACGCTCTCAACTGCTTTTCATGCAACAGCAACTCCCGCTCCACCCCAACTAGAGGAGTGACTTATGGGCCCAACGCGGCCTCTATTTTCTGTCATGACCCGAAAATTAATTACGGATTTGGACTAATCTGCACCCTACGGGCGACGACATAAACTAGTCTCCGTATACAATCCACGGGCAACCAAAATAAAAACAAAATAAAACACGACACGAAGTGAACTACTAGAGCATGAGAAAGTGGTTATCACAACGCGATAACGTAATTAATTGCATGGGCTTGCGCCTACAGGGAAGAGCATCCCCACATTCAAAAACCCCTCACAAATGAGGGGGAATCTGATAAAGTCTGCTATAACGGTCGCATCTATTCAAACCTCCGATATATGGTGCCATAAATCAACTTGGTATTTTTGGAGAGGTGGATGGATACGTCCAAATAGCATCTGCCCCCAAATTCAGGCAAGACGATCTATCCCTGTTCGTCTCTGTTTTCGGCGGTAAAAAGATTCTGGCACGCCAGGTGGGACATTTTTCTCTTTCTACTCCACACTTCGTATGTCATGTTTCACGAACAAAATCGTGGTTCGCTACGGTTTCCCTTGGATTCAAGATACTAAAATTTGGTGTCTTCCTCATGTGCAAAAATTCAATGGCTCTCAACTACACCTCATGCAACAACTCCCGCTCCACCCCAACTAGAGGAGTGACTTATGGGCCCAACGCGACCTCTATTTTCTGTCACGACCCGAAAAGGCACATGACTGGCACTTGAATCACGTGAAGTCTATAGGACCCCACCTAATCCAAGTAAGCCAAAAGCCCAGAAATCTAAACCTTTTTGGGAAAATAGTGGAGGCGAAGTTTTGAAATAAAGATATAATGAAATCATGTTCTTTAATTGCATGAGTAATGCTATACAAAAATACAGGTGGATTATATATATAGTTGAAAATATTTTCGTTATTTGAAATTTGGGCAGCATCTCCTTTGTAAATTTGAACCAAAACCAATACATAACAATAATAATAGGCATCCCCAAGCGGGAGCTAGCTCTTCGCCAATTGGCAGAATCACAACTACGCAAATGATATATATACGACGCTCTAAGGAGAAGATCAAACACAGAAAAGAAAGAAAACCAAAACATCATCAAAGAAACCAGAAATAAAGAATAAATAAATATCCGTGACTCTAGATCTGAAAGAATATACAATCTGTGGTTTTCTAAGTCTACTAAATACACAAAGTCGGTTGATGGAGCTTTTAACTAGATACAACTGAATAAATATACAAGTTCAAATGGTTGTCATGATGCAAGTATACCCCATCTACCAAATCAAATCATCCGGAAGGAAACTGTGTGCCAGCAAGCCGCTACTGAATTCGTATGGTCAACCTGCAAGAAAACTGTGGCACAATGGGGGTGAATTGCTAACTCGTAAGTTAGAAGACATCACCGGATAGAAATCAAATGTATGACGATCTCCTAGGTCATACAGTAAATAATAATAATAACATCGAGTGGTAATAAGGGTGATAAAGTTAACATAAGTGTAATACTAATCTAATCGTGTCCTTGTTATAATGTGGTACCATGCCATCTGTATCATTTATATGTGTATAGGTGTATCATCCAACGTGTGTCCATCAACGACACACCAAATCAACATAAACACATGAGTGCCCAGCATCGACATTCGAAAATATCATAATAACTGTGTCCAGCAGCGACGCATAAATCCTCATATCTCGGGTGCCATCTCATCGGATTGGCCCTCAAATCCATTTGATCACACAACTCCGATCGGTATCCTCCGGATATCCGCCGAGCCAAACTATCACCGGTCGATAGTGCTCCCCTGCCGGGCTCAATATCTCTCTATACGATCTTCTTGCCCCAGGGTACCGTACCGGGTCCACCATGTACCCGCAGACGGTGCCTCCTCTCTCCTCGAATCGGGTATATATATAGCCTAGAACCGAGAAAACTCATGGTGGACGCCACATATCATATCAAGGAAAACCACAATTTTCTTTTAAAATGATTATAAGTTTTCAAAATTCACATGCGGTTTCCTAAATCCAAAAATCTCATGATAACCGAAATCTCATAAATATGAGCCAATAATGAAACAATGAATACCGGCACAGAGCCAATCTACAGCGCATAACTAGAATGCATATATAAATGTGGTATCTAACTAAGTAAGAAAAGCAATACCTAAACTAGCATGTGAGGTAATAAGCACTAAGCAATACTAATAAGCTACATATTATTAGGTTATAAGATGAAGTAACGATTTCTAATGTGTACGTGGCATGACGATTACCGATGATGAGTGTGTGAGCCGACGAGTATGTGTACGTACAACATGCGCATCATCGGTAATGGTGCATGTGTCCTAGCAGACGATGTCATATAAGATAATGAAAAGAACATGTATGTAAACGCAAAAGAGAATAATACGAGCATAGCAGAAAAGTAAACAGTAAACGCAACCATATAAAATATATATAACTACATACGGGCCATACAGTTATCGTATTTAAAATAACACGAATCGTTGTTTTTAGAAAAATAGGGGGCTACGGTGTTTTTGAGAAAAGATACCATTTGAAAATCCGTAGCGTCCCTCAGAGTTGTCTTTTGAAAATGCATAATGATTTGTTAGTTTTTGAAAGTAGGTATGGCTCTAATTATATATTCTAATATCTACTTAAGTGATTAGAGAACTAAAATATTTTCGATTCGAAAGTGACTGGAAGACTATAACGTTTCCGAGTTGATACATCCATCAGTCGGCGATCTAGCCTCATAGTATCACGTACGGTATATGTAAGTCTACGCTAGCGCCCCGGCAGTCTACAGACGCCAAATGCGGAACAAAAACTTTTAAACTTGGCGCTATCGTATACTTTAACCCGGATCTGCCATTATTGCTAAACTAACAAACTGTAAAGAGTGTAGAATGGTTATACCGAACGATCCGAGTCCTTCGTTCTTCAACCATTATCCCACGCTCCGTTGCGGCTGCTCCGATCTCGTTGATCTCCGATCTCCTCGTCGAGGTGGCACCACATGATCGGTTCTTTAAACGGGCTCCCGCCTCTGACTCGAGGCAACTCGATCGTCAAGTTTGCTAAAAAAGATGACCAAGAATGATGTAGAGAATGAGTAGATGACTTTGTCTCACTTCGTCCAAATCCGTGGACGATCGGTTAATGAAGTTGCCGTGGAAATCGGGTGATGGAATGAAATGAACTGTAAAATTCCATACACCCCGAATGCTATCATAATCTTTTCTAACCGAAATGAAACATCAAGTGAGAGTTCGAATGAGGAGAGAGAGAGAGGGCAAGCCATATATAGCAAGAGGGAGGTGACCGTAGGAGAGGGGGGTGACCATAAGAGAAACCTTCTCACTTTAAAAATATCTTTAAGAAAACAAGAAGCTTTAATGATAAAGGATGAATCACTTAAACACCTCATCAAGCATTAATGAACCATTAAATGCAACCAATGAAAACTTAACACCAATTAATCCTAGTCACCTCATCTAGAACCTTCTAGAAGAATCCACATTCATCTCAAGAAAAGACAAATCCGTCTTTAACCGAATGTTAAAAGACGGCTGATAGAAAACTGGAAACTGGCAACTTCCAAAAGTGATCCTGAAACGAATTTCAGGACAACCCCGAAACTGTATAAATATACCCGCATTTGTATTACGACCGAATACAAATGCAACTGAGACAAAGATATTATACCTACTCAATATAATACTCGGATCCGGCTTAAACCAAAGCCGACCAGTATCATCTGTCCGAAAATCGACACGTGCGTAAACGCACGTGCATTTTCCGAACCCTGCCATAAAACCATACGGCCTCTACAACGTTTCGCCCGAACTTGGGAAACTGTCTGTGGGGGACTCTAATGACTCGTCAGCACCCTGGCAGTGGGTTTAACCACAAACCGTCAGCGGCACTAGCTATGCGTAACGGCTGCCCATGGACTGACCTCAAGGGTGGCCGAGGAGCGAACTCAAGGGAGACCGATGAGCGAACTCCTCCGAAAACCCTACTGAGCCTAACAGTGACAATGTATATACAGTCCGGTCCGTTCGTCAATGAGTATCGCATATCCGCCTAGGGGGCTAGTAACGTCAGACCCCCAATAGCAGTATAAGTCATGTCGGAGTGTAGCCTAGAATGCCCTGAGATACTACTGGAATACCTACCAGTAAATCTCCTGCCTCGGTCGAGGGCTTTGCGTAATGGCTCTCCTAGACACAGCACGATCTTGCCCCCAATACCGGGAGAGACGAATCCCCTGCCGATCCGCTCACGTGCCTCCATATGGCTCGGGACTGTACCCAAAAACTACCTGTTTGCACGACTCCTTTGAGCCGTGGTAGGGTAGAATTCAAAGCACAGTGGGAACTCACACGAGACAAATGACGATCTCAGGTCGATGAACTAACCTGTACACATGTCACCAGGGAACTGCTATCTGACGGTAGATATAATACTAACTAGCAGATTCCCGGCGAGTCCTGTCCGGTGTACTCATAACCCAATGAGCACCTGTATACATCTTAGGTGATCCAACTGACACCAGTGGCTTGTGAGACCGGCCACCGCCCCTCGTCGGGGTCTCGACTGTACACACTAGTCTACTCCGGAGTATCGATGCCCTGTCTCGAAACTCCCACGACTAGGGACCACAATTAAGGATATGCATATAAACTACCCAACTCTCACGTATATGATCGCCATCATACTGTTGGTAGTAAAGCAAGATCCTAAGGGCTCTATCAAAGTGTAACATGCAATCAGTCACCTGAACATGTACACGACTGATAAAGGCAAACCAGATAGCATACTATCATCTCGAGTAAGACTGTCCTACATGGATAGGTCCTCCGCAATCATTGCAATCACGTACCTGCGATCCAATAATTGACTATGAGGGCACTATCTCCAACAATCTCCCACTTGCACTCAAGGCTAATATTGCGATGTCGACTACTCACAGCCCGTGTGAAACCGAACATCCAACTTCTCTACTAATCAGTTTCACAAAGCCCATTTGTAAAACTATTGTGTTCGAGAAATAGCCTCGGTGAGTGGATCCGCCTAGAAGTTTCTTTCTGTATCTCTCTTAATCTCATGTTCGCGGAGAAAGCCATCTCCCGAATTGAGTAGTACCTGTCTTAGAATATGTTTGGATATCTGATGGGACCTTAGTTCATAAATGAACTCCATATCCAAACTTCTTAGACTGAATCGATCACTGAACCTAATCAGTATCTGGCACCTTGCTTCCCACAGTATCCTCTTGGACCACCTGTCCATAATACTGTCCCTCTTCGTCAGAGGGAAAAACTAAAACTCTGACAATCACTCTGTCAACCATGTCACCTTTGAAGCTTGGAATGATAACCGTCTCCCGAAGGAGGCTGCCGTCATCAAATCCGTAGAACATGTACCAATGTTCTAAAACTGCTTCCTTATGTTTCTCCAGGATTGGATTAATACAAACTTATTGCATCTAGTGCAAAAACAACATTTGGTGCGGTACTTGACATCTCATGATTGACTCAATTGCCTAAGCAAGTGATCTGCCAATCAAGCACATCCCTCTCCCCTTTAGTCTATACGACACCTTTAGAGAGGGTGACTCCATATCCTGCAGGTACACTACCATGCTAGGAGTCAACTATTCTAAAAACCATTAGAATATCTGTCAAAGTACCCACATTGGGAAACTACCCAAATCCAGATCTAAAGCTATAGATCCAGAAACCAGAATGTCAAATATTATATCCATATCCTGTCTGGAGAAACAACTGTGCGACGACCACAGTCCAACCGATCGTAGTATAGGAATTTTACTTCCTACTCTGTGTATGTCATCCAGATACCATGACATCACACCCTACTACCTTCTTAACTGATCCATCCCCTATTCTGATTGAAGTCAAACCCATGACTGTCACATCAAAATTAGATGATCTATCTCCGCTATAACTGCTCAAGTCTATAAATAGACATAAGCTACTTGCCCACCATGCTTCCGTTGCTCCTACTGACTACGACAACCCTCCTACCGGGTCTCATATCCTGGAACAACAGTAGTGTCAAGTCTGGGTAGATAAGAACCTCCCTGTCACCGTCCTTGAGGCTACCGAAGTACCTCTCGGGTGTCTGAGGTTACCTACCATACCTGCGGAGTGGCTATTGGAATGTCAAACCTGATTGAATATATAGGTCCTACTAAATTTTCCGTAATCGTTCGCGGTTCTGGAATAACTTCCAGTTCTACCATACTCCCACTACTGTTTTCTGAAAAAGATCCATTTTTACTAAAACTGTGGCGAGTCAAGAACAATATCACTATTGATCTTCTAAATGGTAGAATGTCAACCCTCGTCATAGCCAGGGTCAACCCACAAACAGCCATTACAGAAACGTGCCCTGAGTTATCCAGTGTCTGGTTTTAATCATAAGCTGGACAACTCCCCGTACCTTAATTTCTTTTAAGGTACGAACTATTCTATATCCAATACAGAAACTTTGGCACTTATTTAATTGGAACCATATTCAAATCCATGCATCTGTCTCCAGTGCATATCAACTTAATGGAAAGAGGCTAATCAGTATTACTCAACTTAGGAATCCATCCAATCATGAGTAACCTGTAAGAGAAATACGTTTCTCAAAACCATCACTATCATCTGAATACCATTCATAAGAATCTACATCTTCAATCTCTTTGAAGAATCCCGATACTTGTGATACCTGGTTCTCTACTTTATTCTTATACCCATAACTTCTCAAAACTTAGACCTTGTATTTCTACGAAACACTTGTCTAAATACTAGAGAAGTTATAAGTAAACAGAACATAGTACGAGGACCTACCCCTCTGTCCTGATGGACACTTGGACAACATACAATACTCTGTATAAGTCCGCTGAGTTAAACAACTCAAAACCTGTGCGTCGTAGGTAGAAAACTGTACCCTGGCGATTTCCTCAAATATCACCAATTGCAACGAATTCCGATATAATGAGGATGATCACCTAATTCCCAATATCTTACTCCCACTCATCATCTGTAAAACCATACAGATATGAGAATGAAACCTGGTAAATACATACCCTTGGAGTAAGTGTCTAATCGGGAAAACAGTTTTTCTTTAACAATGCACTGAAACATGAAAATGTTTCGTAGGGGTATCCTGGTATTCATAGCAATGCCTCTTCCATAATCCAATTCATGACTTCAACCGTATATTTTATTGCCATCTCTCTAAATCCCTTTATTTGTCTTTAGTCGTTACCTTCTGTACACCATCGTTAGGCTAACTGGTTTTCTTCCTTCCCTACCGTTCGGCACCAGCCTATGGTTTGGAAGAAGACTATCTAGTAAGCATAATAGGTGTACCCTCCTAAACCAAGGAGTACTCGCAACTGAGAGAAGGTGACGATAAAAGACAACTGAATAATACCTTATTCTTCTTAAAGGTGAAATAGGAGCGGCGATGAAGTACGCGGTTTTGGTCGTGAATGATATTAGTCGCAATTTACTTTGCCCTCTTTCTAATCCCTTTATTTTGTCTTTACATATTATCTTCTGCACACCCTACTTAGGCTAATTGGTTTTCTTCATTCCCAACCTTTCGGCACCAGCCTATGGTTTGGAATAAGACTATCCAATAAGCGAAATAGGTGTACTCTCCTAAACCAAGGAGCTCTCGCAACCTGAGAGAAGGTGATAATAAAAGACAACTGAATAAACCAATTCTATTTCTCCTGAACCTGGATCCATCCTCGAAGAAGTCCCTTCGAGTTCGTAAATAACCATACGATGGATCTATCCAATGGAAGTGGATATCCGTAGTAATACGGGTGTTCTGAGAAATGCAAAGGGTAAAAAAAGGAGTGGCAATGACTTATGCAACTCAGACAATCCAAAAGCCAGTATTTCAAGAAGGTTCGGTCAACCTGGTCACTGAGTCATAGTCTAGGGTCGGTCAAAGGTCGCTGCCAAAGAGAGAGAGAGAAAAGAAACACTCTGCGTGCACTCTAACCTAGATCAGAATGGTCATCACTTTATCTAATCCGGAAACCTCCCACTGTCCTGTCAAATTCTCCTCCAAACCTAAAGAAGAATCAATCGGGATCGCCCGAAGAGTAAACCAACTCATCAGTGGGAATCGGGATCCAACTCTCATCGCATGATAACGTGATGGAATGCATCCACGTTACTCATACTCCAGATGGTATGCGCATACTTGGCAAGTTTCAGTTTCTTTAGAAACTCCCGATATAGTTTTTGCCCCATGCTCTTATGATCCTGACTAAGGGCCAGCAAATCATAAGTCACATGTCAAGTTCTGCCCATCATTATCTTGTTAATTTGAACCCACCCGTACTCGCCCTTGACTAAGGGCCAACAAGGCTGTACGACTGTCCCAAACCAACTCATCTATCTATGCAACATGTGAACACCCCAGCAGCTACCAATCACTATGTCCTAGCTAAGGGCTAGACCAACATAGCTTGAATACTACTGACCATCCATATGAAATGACGGAGGGCTACGGCTGGTTTTTGGCGAAAAACCTTTAGCGTAGTGAACTTGATATCGCTGAAGGAACCTGATAGCTTTTTTTAAAATATAGTGGCGAAAACCTTTTGCTAAAGAGGCCACTCCCGGTAAAGGGATCTCTGCTCTTTCCTCGTGGAATGAGGTGCAGGATATTCCACTGAATACCGCTATGCAAAGCAACATGTAATCGACTATAGTAAAGTTATTACTCTGACGCAAACTTCTGCCCAAGGGGTCAGTCCCGGTGAAGGGATATCAACCCTTGCCCCGTCGAATGAGGTGCAGGATATTCCACTGAATACCGCTATGCATAACAAAAGAAAATGTCTTTGCAATAACACTTTTTAAATTGTTCCAACAACTGTATACAGGTTTGTTTTACTTTGCATTGATCAGAATCAACGCAGTCCCATCATTCAATCACACCAGAAAAGAACGAAAATAAAATGTACGTATATGCCATCCGCATTCGTCACTGGGTCCCGTCATCACTCGTTAGGTTACTTAACTAACGACAGAGCGGGGGCTGGACTAGCGCGGGTGTAAAACATATACAACATCTAATAGTATATAAACCAATATACATAATCGCTCCAGGCGTGATAGTATGCAACATTACAGAAAAGTAATAAGCATCACAGAACAATACAGATAATCTGGGATCCCCGAGTTTCACAGAGCCGCTGCTGAAACTCGACGTTCCCCTGTCGTGTAGATAGCCTGTGCAATGAAACCTAGACCCTTATAGGTGCGGTAAGTTACTCGCCAAAACCTGAAGCGAGGTAGTCCCCACTGCATAGTGAATGGAACACCCGGCACTTCACGGAATCCGGTAAATTGAGCACCCCTCCTTGGGTCAACCTGTACCCCCTACGAGTGCGGCGAATAGTCTGCCAATTCTGAAGTGGGGCCCCTCTGCCTCTCAAAGCCATGAGATGCGGACCCGTTGCTTTCCCGAACCCGGCTATCCGTGCACTCCGTCGCGGGGTAAAACCTAGTACAGTAATGAAAAATAGTACAATAGGTACATCGACCGCATCCTGGTTGTGCCCCAAAAGAATATAATACAACAGACAGTGACGGCTGTCCACAAGTTGGACGCTCGCCCCGCAATATCAAATGTACAAATAAACTCAAACTGTACTACCATTGCACACTGCTATCCACCACGACAAATCCGCAACAATACAGCACAACACAGAACATCAACGCGAATGTCACGTTCGCAAACCCGTCTAAAAGAACTATAGCAATCAGACGCGGTTTACCGATCAAATGACATTCCCGGTCGGAGATATAATGTAAGCACTGTAAACTAACGTGTTTAAATTTCGATCGACCAAAGACCAAATATCAAAAAGTGGGCCCCACGGCTTACTGGTGAACAGTAACAAAACCTGGGCGCAAATGATATATACCAAAAATCACAAAATCCCAAATAAAGCCAACTGAGAAAAACTGGCGCACTGTTCCCTCTGAAGCGCGGCGGTTCCGCGGTCAAACCCTAGGTTTGACCGCGGAAGCGCGGCGGTTTAGTGGGATCACGTGACCGTCTTTTCTCAGATGTCTTAGAAAACCCTGCACTGATTTTTAAGACATGCAGAAATTGATTTTGAGACCATTTAAAATTAACAGAACTGTCGAGCTAGGATTTTGTGTTTTTCGATTTTCGGTCGGATCGATATTTTGAACGCGTTAGCACAAGTTAGTATAACAAAATGGTTAGGCTCTGATACCACTGTAAGTCTACGCTAGCGCCCCGGCAGTCTACAGACGCCAAATGCGGAACAAAAACTTTTAAACTTGGCTCTATCGTATACTTTAACCCGGATCTGCCATTATTGCTAAACTAACAAACTGTAAAGAGTGTAGAATGGTTATACCGAACGATCCGAGTCCTTCGTTCTTCAACCATTATCCCACGCTCCGTTGCGGCTGCTCCGATCTCGTTGATCTCCGATCTCCTCGTCGAGGTGGCACCACATGATCGGTTCTTTAAACGGGCTCCCGCCTCTGACTCGAGGCAACTCGATCGTCAAGTTTGCTAAAAAAGACGACCAAGAATGATGTAGAGAATGAGTAGATGACTTTGTCTCACTTCGTCCAAATCCGTGGACGATCGGTTAATGAAGTTGCCGTGGAAATCGGGTGATGGAATGAAATGAACTGTAAAATTCCATACACCCCGAATGCTATCATAATCTTTTCTAACCGAAATGAAACATCAAGTGAGAGTTCGAATGAGGAGAGAGAGAGGGCAAGCCATATATAGCAAGAGGGAGGTGACCGTAGGAGAGGGGGGTGACCATAAGAGAAACCTTCTCACTTTAAAAATATCTTTAAGAAAACAAGAAGCTTTAATGATAAAGGATGAATCACTTAAACACCTCATCAAGCATTAATGAACCATTAAATGCAACCAATGAAAACTTAACACCAATTAATCCTAGTCACCTCATCTAGAACCTTCTAGAAGAATCCACACTCATCTCAAGAAAAGACAAATCCGTCTTTAACCGAATGTTAAAAGACGGCTGATAGAAAACTGGAAACTGGCAACTTCCAAAAGTGATCCTGAAACGAATTTCAGGACAACCCCGAAACTGTATAAATATACCCGCATTTGTATTACGACCGAATACAAATGCAACTGAGACAAAGATATTATACCTACTCAATATAATACTCGGATCCGGCTTAAACCAAAGCCGACCAGTATCATCTGTCCGAAAATCGACACGTGCGTAAACGCACGTGCATTTTCCGAACCCTGCCATAAAACCATACGGCCTCTACAACGTTTCGCCCGAACTTGGGAAACTGTCTGTGGGGGACTCTAATGACTCGTCAGCACCCTGGCAGTGGGTTTAACCACAAACCGTCAGCGGCACTAGCTATGCGTAACGGCTGCCCATGGACTGACCTCAAGGGTGGCCGAGGAGCGAACTCAAGGGAGACCGATGAGCGAACTCCTCCGAAAACCCTACTGAGCCTAACAGTGACAATGTATATACAGTCCGGTCCGTTCGTCAATGAGTATCGCATATCCGCCTAGGGGGCTAGTAACGTCAGACCCCCAATAGCAGTATAAGTCATGTCGGAGTGTAGCCCAGAACGCCCTGAGATACTACTGGAATACCTACCGGTAAATCTCCTGCCTCGGCCGAGGGCTTTGCGTAATGGCTCTCCTAGACACAGCACGATCTCGCCCCCAATACCGGGAGAGACGAATCCCCTGCCGATCCGCTCACGTGCCTCCATATGGCTCGGGACTGTACCCAAAAACTACCTGTTTGCACGACTCCTTTGAGCCGTGGTAGGGTAGAAATCAAAGCACAGTGGGAACTCACACGAGACAAATGACGATCTCAGGTCGATGAACTAACCTGTACACATGTCACCAGGGAACTGCTATCTGACGGTAGATATAATACTAACTAGCAGATTCCCGGCGAGTCCTGTCCGGTGTACTCATAACCCAATGAGCACCTGTATACATCTTAGGTGATCCAACTGACACCAGTGGCTTGTGAGACCGGCCACCGCCCCTCGTCGGGGTCTCGACTGTACACACTAGTCTACTCCGGAGTATCGATGCCCTGTCTCGAAACTCCCACGACTAGGGACCACAATTAAGGATATGCATATAAACTACCCAACTCTCACGTATATGATCGCCATCATACTGTTGGTAGTAAAGCAAGATCCTAAGGGCTCTATCAAAGTGTAACATGCAATCAGTCACCTGAACATGTACACGATTGATAAAGGCAAACCAGATAGCATACTATCATCTCGAGTAAGACTGTCCTACAGGGATAGGTCCTCCGCAATCATTGCAATCACGTACCTGCGATCCAATAATTGACTATGAGGGCACTATCTCCAACAGTATAGTCCATCGTACGGCATCCTCGAGTCAAATGTGCGGATCAATCATCATATATATCATATCTTGTACGATATAATCCATCGTACGTCATCCTCGAATCAAGAGTGCAGGTCAATCATCATATATATCATATGTCGTACGGTATAACCCGTCATACGATATCATAATCAAGGATATGGATCTAAGGTCACATACATTCTATTATCTCATCTAGTCGCATGCTGTCGCTTGCTGTGTATATCGCCCAATGATTATTTATCATAACACGATCTTCCGATCTCAAATCATATATCATAACCTCGTGACATCATGTCCGATCATATCGACTCATATCATTCTAACAAGTCATATCCTCATCTCGTGAAATCATATCGAAATCATCCTCAAATTACATGTCGGTGCATATTTATATATGTGTATATACATATATACATGTGTATATACATATATACATATATACATGTATATACATATATACATATATACATATTCCCACATATCATACCAAGTGTGTGTGTGTGACAACACATATACCAAAAGCTCAACACTAAGAGAATAAGAACTAAGGGTAATCCTTCCTACGTGTATTCCTACTATAGCCTGTGCGGATCAATCATCGTATATATCATATCTCGTACGGATCAATCATCATATATATCATATCTCGTACGGTATAACCCGTCTTACGATATCATAATCAAGGGTACGGATTTAAGGTCACATACATTCTATTATCTCATCTAGTCGCATGTCATCGTATGCTATGTGTATATCGTCCAATGATCATTTAATATATCATATCATAACATGATGTTCCAATCTCAAATCATATATCATAACCTCGTGACATCATGTCCGATCATATCGACTCATATCATTCTAATAAGTCATATCCTTATCTCATAATATCATATCGAAATCATCCTCAAATTATTATATATATATATATATATATATATATATATATATATATATATATATATATATATATATGCATGCACACACATACGCACATATACCCATATATCATACCAAGTGTGTGTGTGATAACATATATACCAAAAGCTCAACGCTAAGAGAATAAGAACTAAGAGTAATCCTTCTTACGTGTATGCCTACTATAGCCTAAAATCTCCTAGAACCCTATTAACTAAGTATACCCATCTAATATCTACCTATATAGCTATATACCTAATATCCTAATACTACGGTTGCGGGGTGCAATACGCCATCCACCTGATTTCCCCCGTAGATCTACATCTACTCACCTACTATCCTCGCTTTAGATGAAGTCGATGAACGCCTTACTCTCCTTTGTCGTCCCGGAAGTCTACGCGAAGGTACTTACAATTCAAGAAATATCATATCATATACAAGAATCAAATCCGAAAACCGATACGGTACGCGAAGTGCAAATAGGTTAGAATCTACAGCCCATGCATGCAAGAATAACCAAACATTTCCCGACGTTGATGTACAAACGTCCAACGACCGAGTTTCTCAAATACCAAAACTCAAGTTAATAAAAGTCGCAAAACGAAGTCAGCAATTTGGAAAAACACTCCCAGATTTTTCCTTAGGTGAAATTAAGACATTTTGCATATAGGGTATCAGATAATAGAGCTATAAACCAAACCTGGGACCCACTCAACTAGGTCAGGCTGCAATCAATGGCCAGATAGCATTTTCTGGCGATCAGGTGAGGGAATTGGGGGCTCGGGTTTCTAGGGTATGTTCCTAATTGCCTGTACATCTCTCTGTGTTCGCTAAATATTTTTCAGAGTCCTGGAGTCAAAGCAGATCCTATTTGATCATCACATTTCCACAAAAACCCGATATCGGAAAATTCCAAGTTCATGTTTGGGACTTCTAAACTCAAAATTAGTCTAGAATTCTATCACTAAAAGGTTTGTAGTTACTAACTAAGCCTCAAATACACTTCCACAACTCAAAACATCCAATAAATCTCATCCTAAAATTTTCCAAGATCACTAAACCAACACTTGTTTAACTCTAATTTACTATAGGAGATTAGAGAAAACTTAATACTTAACTAAAAGTGAGGGATTTACCTTCCAAGACCAACTCAAGAAATTTCTAGGATGACCAATGTGCTCAAAGTCCTAACTTGATCCTACCATGATGTTTGTAGTGATGTGAGAACCATTATTTATGAAGGTTGTATGGGGTTTTGTTGAATGATTGAGGGGGTTGTATGGTGGTAGTGAGGGTGAATGAGGAGTTAGAGAAAAATGGAGGAGATGTAGAGGAATGGGAGGTGAAGAAATGAAGAAGAGTGAAGGGAAGCCAAGAATTGTGTGCAACCTTCTCATTCTCTTTCTCTCTCTCACCCATGCTCCTTTGTCCCCACCATTTTTATTTATTCTTTTCTCAAATTAAAACAAAACAAAACAAAAGAAATTAAAAATGAAACCATAGTTATAAATATGAACAAGTGTTACAATATGAAATGTTGTATGTTATGATACATAAATAAGGTTAATACATAATTAGTAATGTATTAATCGAGTTTAGCTTAAACTTGTATGTAATTAATGGTATAATAATTTATAAGATGCCCAAATCAAATAAATGCTTCCATAATCAATAATTCATATTAATTTCCAAATATTTTTCCAAAAATATAGGTATATAATTATACCATTCCATTAAAACTAATTTCTATATTTCTATAATATTCATAAAATTTATGATTTTATTTATTTAATTCCAAAAATAATATTTTATATTTCTGAAATGTTACATTTTCTCAATGTCGGTAGGACAGGTCACACAAGCCATTACCAGACTGTTTTTTGGGACCATGCTCCCACCTGTGAGTTCGGTGCCTCAACGCTGCAAGAAGAATCTCCTAGAAGGTCGGTCTTCGATTGATTGGCAACCATGAAGCCCCCATCAGCAAGCCGTCAAACTCTGGCGTCTCAGTCTTCAACAGGCTGAGTAAGAACTCAAACGGGCATGTAAAGAAGCTCGTGATACCTGAAGGGGCTACCTCAAACATGCTAGCCCTCCCTACTCCTGTTACAGATGAAGCCGTCAAAGGTGCTTCCCCTATCAGACGATCATTTTTCGAAAGATTGGCCGGCTCTCCTTAAACTCCATCAAGGACGCCGGTCTTCAACAGGCTGACGCCGATTGAATCCTCTCAGCAAAGTCGGGGGAGTGATGAAGCCGCTTCCAAGACTGAGGCGGTCCCTTCTGCGAGGCATGTTCGACGTCGCCACTGGCGCTGATTGAGAGAAACCGGGGCAACTCCCCCTCTGGACTCACCCCACCGCTCCTATCATGGAGGTCGACACTACTGTTCCAATTGGGAATAGTATTGAACCGCTTAAGAGGGTGCGTAAAAACTCCCCAATGGCGGTGTTAAAGAAATCTTTCCCACCTGCAAAAGTTACAGTGCAGGCAAAGCCGGAGCGACCTTATCAGCGGCTCTCCTCGCAAATTCATAGGGTCTGGCGAAAAGTCCAAGACTCTGTGATTGACAAAAACTAACCTTGTCAACCAAAGAAATCGAAGGTCCGACAAGAAAAAGACCACTCCTTTGCCATACAACGGGGGACTTCTCCTAAATAGGTGCCTGTTACAATGGCTCCTTCAACGTCCAGTATGATCCCCCTCGATTCCTGACATGCTATGATACCCCGGGGGTGGGTAGGAGCGAGTCGAGTCCGTATCGCCGCGGAGCAACTACAGCGTCCGGATATGACTCCAATCTCTCTTAAAAGAACGAGGCTGGAGAAAACTCTACCGCTCGTGGCAAATTCCAAAGGCTATGGATCTAAATGCCCCAAGTCTGGGGGCATAATCATACATACGGTCTATATGACCAATGGGAAAGAAGAGAGCCGTGTTTCGGTGAGTCACCGACCGCAAACTTGGTCGCTGAAAAAGGTTCAAGAGCAATAACAAAAGCTCCAAGAAATGCTGAACAAAATGACGGCACTCACTGGACAAAAAGAAAGTCCGGAAAAAGAGGCCGAACAACGCCAAGAGCAGGAGACCGATACAGAGTTTCTGTGAAGGGTGCTCGAGAGAAAGGACAAAGAGGCCGCTGAGCAAGCTGCTAACATAAAATAGATGACTCTTTTGTTCCAAGATATGGTTGGAATGATGATCCAACCAGAACCCCCGGCCTAAGATCTGTCGATAATTGTCGAGAATGATAGAGGGGAAACAATAAACCCTCTTCCGGCCTTATCAGCGGCCAAGAAGGAAATGATCTCCAAGGCCGCCTTTGGTGATTACATTGCTCAACAAATAAGAGCTCACCAAGCTAATGAAGTCGCTGGCCAAATTGTCAGAACAGGGTGACCATATTTAGGCTGGTATGATCAAATCAAATACCCGCCGGGATATATGATCCCCAAGTTCCATGTCTACAAAGGAACATGAAACCCTCACCAATATGTTGCGCAATTCAGAGCTCTGTGTGGCAATACTGGAAGCGACGTAAAACTGTTACTTCGCTAGTTCATCGGCAGCTTATCAGAAACAGCCTTCGAATTGTACTCGGAGCTCCCAAATGACTCCGTAAAAACCTTCGCAGAAATGGAGCTGCTGTTCACACAACGTTTCACCAGTGCGAGCGAACACACTCCGATCATGGCATTAATCAGTGCCAGGGTAAAGCCGGGAGAAACCTGGGCCCAATACGCGATCCGGTGGAGGAACCTGTGGTCTAAGTATGAACATCGCATTGAAGAATCTCCTGCCGTGGGCATGTTCATCGGGACCCTTGATCCTCAAACGACTGTGTCCCAGTTCATGACATTCTTCAAGCCCACAACCTTTCAGGCTCTGAAAGACAAACCAACCCAGATCGACCAGATGGACCATGGGCCTTCCTCCTCAAATAAGGACCCTCGAAATACTAAGGGTAAAGGAAAAGCGGCCTTCGTCGCTAGCACGCAACAACAACCGACCGGCCCAAAACCGGCTGTTCGCCAAAACAACGGGCATATGCGGCCGTCCTTAGAAGAAAGACTAGGACGCGCTTACTCGTTTCCCCGCGACAAGATGAGGAGACTGTTCGAATTGGCAATGTGTAATAAACTTATCACATTGCCAGACCCACGGCATCCAGCACAACCCGGCGACGTCAACAGCCCTAATTGCTGCTCCTTTCACAGAATGGTGAGCCACCCAATTGAAGATTGCTACATCTTCAAAAATTGGGTCGAGGACCAGTATCAACAGCGGAAATTCACGCTATCTGATAACTGGAAGGTAAACCCACTCCAGAAGCACACTCCCAAAAAGGTGGATGCTCAGGGGGCATCATGCCCACTCGTAGAAGAAGCTCCATTGGAAATCGTTCTTTCAGCGAAAACCAAAAGAATGCTGAAGGATCTATAAGCATGTCCGGCAGTCAGGTGAAAAAGCCTACTTGAACCCGAAATAATCGATGGGATGCTAAAATCTCATCCTGCACCGAAAATTGTTGACGAGGGAAAAAACCCTCAAGTCAAGCCTTCGAAGTCTTCGAAGAAAAAGAAGAAGACCAAGAAGCCTGTGTAGCCTGCCGAGTACGACGAAAAGCGCACAGATCTACAAAAATACATAGATGCACTGGAGGAGTATAACCAGAAGGTTCGGACACCGGTCACGCTCGAAGAATTCCTCAAGAATATTCTTGAGGGCGAATGACAATGATGATGGAAATGACTCATCAGAAGACACCGAAGACCGTGTAGCAAGTTGCCACATGGTCTCCCATTCGTCGTTATATGACGAAGAGGATCCTTATGCGTTACAAAACAACCCAGAGGAACCGGGGGCAGAATCGGTGCTAAAATCTTCAGAACTGCAAAAAGAAGACCCGATTGAGAGGTTGCTAAACGAAGCCTTTCAAAAAAGCATAGTTGACGAGAACGTGAGATAGCCATATATGAAAAGGATAAGCATCAGCGTTTGAGTAAAAAAGCTACGGTGAGGACGAGTCGTAAAGTATTCCAACCAAACCAAAGCACACCTAAAACAAATAAGAGCAGGATCAAAACAGAGAAGCGGTTCACCAAAGCCCTGTCAATGGGGATGAAGCTGCCACCTCTCACAAAGAACTCTCCCGGGGTTATATATCTCAATGGAGAAGAATCACATCTAAACTACTGCCTATATCATCGGAGGGTTACCCACCCCATCGAGGAATGCAGTACCTTCAAGAAGTGGTGGCAAGGATATGTTACCTATCAAAAACTTCAAGAGGATGAAGTGTGAAGCTCGTGCTCGTCAATGGAAAAATAATAGGACGGACACGCATAAAGAAACAACTGGCAACTGTCATATGATTGGTACCAGTTTAGATGGAGGAAAATCTCCAGTTCTCACATTCGGAAGCGATTCTGAGGATGAGACACCCCTCAACCATCATTTCAAAGATTCCACCTCTAAAAAAGAAGAGGAGGAGAAACGCTGCGAGAATATTCAGTTGTGTAACCACACTCTACTTGAGAAGAACCTCGGACCTACAAATAAAGGTTCTAACAAAAAAGACAAAGGGAAAGGGAAAATCCTTGAGAAAATTGCTTTCGACGACGGAGTGGTAAAAGAGCTCACTATAGAAGATCTGCCAAAAAAAAGGTGGATTACAACGTCATGGCACATATGAGGAAAATACCCTCGCAACTGAGCATATTAGATGCTCTCCTCCTGTCCAAAAAGGCACGAGATTCCTTGATCAAGGCATTACAAGAGCCAGATCAATTCCAAGCTTTTCTCACGGAAGAGAAGATGAAAAGTGAACTAGCAGAGGTCCACATAACTGATATTACATTCAGCGATGAAGATCTACTCCTCGGTACGTGCGAACATAACCGTCTGTTATATGTCACCGGGTACCGCCACGACATCAAGATAGGAAAAATCCTTATCGACAACGGATCCCCCGTTAACCTTCTCAACGTGAGAGCGCTGAAGAAAGTTTGCATGAACGTTCAACACCTTACCCGAGATAAATTTACCATCTTCGAGTTCGACTCACTGTCTTCACGAACGCTTGGGTCCATAATATTGATGCTACGCTTCGGGCTGGTCGCCACTAACATCAAATTTCATGTCATTGACGCCAAGACTTGCTATAACGCTTTGCTCGGCAGGCCTTGGTTACACGAGTACAACGTCATCCCTTCTACACAACATCAGTGTATGAAGTATTTCAAGGATGGCTCGGAGTACACCTGTAAGTGTATATGTGTTCCTTGCCGTATCAACTACGGCTATGCGGAATCAAAAACTTTAAAACTTGAGCACAATATACTAAAATTCCCAGGATACAAGTCCAAATACTATACTAAACAAACCCTAACTAGAGTTTTAGCTACTCGGTTGAAATTACAACCTTTGTAGACGGTCCTTTGGGTCTTGAAAGTTGACTCCTCAAGCTCCTTGGGTTGATGGAACGAGTTCTTGAAACCAGTCTTCCGTTTCAAAGACGATGCACCTGAGGATTCCGATTCAAGCGATAGCTTCGTCCGAAGCAACTAAAGATCAAGTCTTGCTAAGACAAGATACTTAGAGTGATGAGCCACGGGAACTCGGAGGGGATGAGCCGCGGGAACTCAGAGGCGGTTGAGTCATGGCGAGGACGAGGTCATAGGGGAGCGGGTGTCGTGGAGACGTCGGCGAGGGATGGAGAGAGGGAGCTGTTGGAGGGAGGGTATTTGGTGGAGGGGGTCGCAGGAGAGTTGGCGTGTGGGGCGCGGGTCTCACGAAGGTGGGCGCATTCGTCGCGGGCATGGGCGTGAGGAAGGAGGAGACGAGGGAAAAGAAGCGGGAAAAGAAAAGAAAAAGGAGAAGGAGAAGAAGAAGGGGGAGTTGGGTCGGGTCGGGCGTGGGTCGAGTCGGGTGTTAGGATTAGGGTTTAGATTTAGGAAATAATTTAATAAAATATAATAGAAAATATATATAAAATTGAAAAAATAGAAAAAAAATCTAGAAAAATACGGAAAATTATATATACGAAAACTGAGGATTTACATCATACCTACCTTACAAAAATTTCGTCCTTGAAATTAAAGAACGAAAACAATGGGACAAACAACACTACTCAAACAGGTGCGGAAAACATGGACGGATGTCCTCCTCGCGTTCCCAGGTAAACTCTTCTGGAGAATGACCACCCCAAGAAACTCGAACCAAGAGAATGACCTTGTTCTTTAGCACTTTTTCCTGACGATCGAGAATGGTGGTAGGCTGCTCCTCGTAAGACAGATCGGTACCCAACGTTAATTCCGAATGGTCCAGAATATGGCTGTCATCCCGAACATAGTGCCTCAACTGAGATACATGAAAAGTATTGTGCACACCAGCTAGCGATGGAGGCAAGGTAAGTTGATAAGCTACCTCTCCTACTCACTCTAGCACCTCAAAAGGTCCGATGAATCGGGAACTGAGTTTCCCGCAACTACCAAACCTGATCACTCCCCGAGTGGGCGATATCTTTAGAAATACGTGGCTACCAATACCAAACTCTAACGACCTTCTACCGGCATCCACCCAACTCTTCTATTGGTCCTGAGCCGCCTTGATACGTTTCCTGATCGTCTGAACTTTGCTTACTGTCTGTACTATAAGCTCAGAGCCCAACAACCTTCGTTCCCACACATCATCCCAACAAAGAGGTGATTGACACTTTCGTCCATACAGAACCTTGAACGGTGCTATCTGGATGCCGGCTTGGTAGCCGTTGTTATACGAAAACTCTACCAGATGGAGGTGATCCTCCCAAGAACCCTGAAAATCAAGCATGCAAGCAAAAATTCTGTTCTTTTAGTTCCGCCTTCAGACAGAAGTGGAGCCTCAGCATATCCTCGAGTGTTTGGATAGTATGGTCGGATTGCCCATCTGTCTGTGGATGATAGGCCGTGATGAATTTGAGACGCGTGCCCAAACTCTCCTGCAGGCTCATCCAGAAATGGGAAATGAATCTGGTGTCTCGATCAGACACGATACTAACAGACACCCCGTACAGTCTCATAATCTCCTGCATATACTTCTCTGCAAGTGACTTTGTCGTTTGTCTGACTCGGAAAAGTATGAATTACGCTGCCTTCGTAAGGCGATCAACAATAATCCAGATAGCATTGTTTCCCCTTGGGCTTCGAGGTAGTGCCGTCACAAAATCCATGGTGAAGTGCTCCCATTTCCTCTCTAGCACTGGAAGCGGTTGCAACAACCCGGCTATTCTCTGATACTCGGTTTTCACCTGTTGGCATACCAGACAATTGGAGACAATGCGAGCAATCTCTTTCTTCATCCCGTTCCACCAGAAGTGATGCCTCAGGTCTTTGTACATCTTGGTGCCATATGGGTGCACTAAGTAAGCGGAACCGTATGCCTCAGCTAGAACTTCATCTCGAATACCCCCCTTTGGAACAAACAACCGACTGCCAAATCTCAGAGAACCATCTTCATGAATCTGCAAATCCATCCTCAAACCAGCCTTGACCAACCCTCTGAACTTCTGTAACTGAGAGTCGCCATCCTGTGTGGCTTTGATGCGATCTATAAGCGATGATTGAACTTGCAACTTCCAGAGCTGTCTGGGCATACCCGGAGTAACTACCTCCAACTCGAGTCTGTGAAGGTCATCAAGAATCCCTTTCTGACAAGTCAGCAACACAGCTGACGAATTGTGACTGAGAGCATCAGGAACGACGTTCACTTTACCCGAATGATATTGCAGATCAATATCGTAGTCTGCCATCAACTCCAACCATCCACATTGTCTCATATTTAGCTCCTTTTGGGTGAACACGTATTTCAAACTTTTGTGATCCGTGTACACCTCCACTCTTTCACCTAGCAAATAATGCCTCTAAATTTTTAAAGCGAACACAACGGATGCTAACTCCAGGTCATGCGTGGGGTAGTTCTTTTCGTGAGTTTTCAGCTGACGAGAGGCGTAAGATACCACTCGACTGTGCTACATCAAAACACAGCCTAAACCTTTTCCTGACGCACCACTATGAATAACCAAGCCACCTGAGCTGTCTGGCACAGTCAGGATCGGGGCCGTGGTCAAATTTAGTTTCAACAGCTCGAACGCCTGGGTGCATTCCTCCGACCAAACATATGGCACCTCCTTCTGTGTGAGTTTCGTCAATGGTTCCGCTACTCTGAAGAAATCTTGGACAAACCATCGATAATACCCAGCCAATCCTAAGAAGCTCCTTAGCTCTGCGATTAATTTCGGTGTTGGCCAGTCTTTGATAGATTCGATTTTCGTCGGATTCACTGAAATACCATCACTCAAAACGACATTCCCCAGAAATTGCATCTTGTCGAGCCAAAACTCACACTTGCGTAGCTTAGCATAGAGCTTCTCCTCTCGCAGAACCTGCAATACAATTCGGAGGTGCTCGGCGTGCTCCTCTCAACTTCTCAAATAGACGAGAATGTTTTCGATGAATACGACAACAAACCGATCCAAGTACTTGGAGAAAACCCTGTTCATCAAGTCCATAAATATGGCCGGTTCATTGGTAACACCGAACGACATCATAAGAAATTCATAGTGGCCATATCGGGTTTGGAAAGCCATCTTGCATACATCCTCTGCCTTAACCCTAATTTGGTGATACCCTGACCGAATGTCTAGTTTAGAAAATACCCGAGCACCATCAAGTTGGTCAAACAAGTCGTCGATACGAAGGATGTGATACTTGTTCTTCATGGTCACCCTGTTCAACTCCCGGTAGTCAATGCACATGTGCAAGGAACCGTCTTTCTTCTTCACCAGTAATACAGGAGAATCCTATGAAGAAACGCTTGGACGGATAAATCCCTTGTCCAAAAGATCTTCTATCCGCCTCTTTAATTCTGCCAACTTAACCAGTGCCATTCTGTACGGTGGTTTCGAGACTGGTGATGTACCCAGAATCAAGTCGATTGAGAATCCCAAGACGCGAGGAGGTGGTAGACCTGGTAAATCTTCAGGGAACACATCAAGAAAACCCCGAACGATCTCTGGGGATGGACTCTCATCAATCTCCATAGCCGTCAACACTTTTGGTTTGGCTCTAAACTTGGCTGGATCCAAAGACTCGCTTCCGCCTTTGAAGGCAAACTTAGGGTGATTGGGAATGCGGAAAGTCACTTTCTTAGCTCGATAATCGATGATCGCATGGAAGGTACTCATCCAATCCATTCCGAGAATTGCATCATAACCGCTCGTCCCGATTAAAAGGAAATTCACATAGAATTTCCTGCCGCATACTACCTGTTAGTTATATGTATGCCCTAGAGGCCATTACTGTACATATGATGTACATTGTAGTGGATGCTGGGACATATATAGGGAGGACTTTCTTGCTCGACATGATAGTATGCTATCTGGTTACTCTTTACCTTAACGTGTACATTGATTGTCTCTCTGTTACATGTTGGTAAAGCCCTTAGGATATGTACTTGACTACCTGGACTATGATGCAGATCATACTAGTGGGGACATGGTAGTCCATAAGTACATCCTTCAAGGTCCCTAATCGTGGGTGTATCGAGACGGGGCATTGATATACCAGAGTAGACTAGCGTATACCTTCTCGACCCATACAGATGGGCGATGGATGATCCCATATCCATTGGTGTTTGACATCGGAGATGATATACGGGTGCTCAGTAGAGACTGGGTACACTGGACGGACTCGCCGAGAACTCCCAGATGGTATTATACCTTACGTCAAATGGCAGTTCTCTGGTGACACTGGTACAGAGTAGTCTGTTGACCCGAGATCGTCATAGAGTCTTGTGTGGTTCCCACTGTGCTTTGATTTCCATCTTACCACGTCCATGAGGGCGTGCAAAACGGTGGTTTTTGGGTACAGTCCCGAGTCACATGGAGGCAATGAGCGATAGGAGGGGATTCGTCTCTCCCGGTATAGGGAGTTGATGTTGCGCAGTGTTCGATTGGCTATAACAGGAAATCCCTGGCCAGGGTTGCTGAGATTTACTGGTAAGTGTTACCAGTAGTTTCTCGAATTGTTATCGACCTCATATCGACACGACTTATCAAGCTATTGGGGTCTGACGTTTACCACCCCTAGGCGAGATATGCGACATATCAGACGATCAGACCGGACTGTACGGTAGTGTTACTGGTTGGATTCACAAGAGTATGAGCGGGCTAGCTCGTCGATCTTCTGATCGCTCAATACCCGGGTGGCCGTTACGTTTGGCAGACCGCTTGCGTCTTGTGGGTGTTTGATATGATCATCACCCGCTACCGGAGTATTGACGAGTCTTTAGAGTCCTACACAGAGGTTTCCTGCCTCGAGCAAAACGAAAGAGGAGCGCATATGAGATATGTGTGGGGCCGAGAATAATACCAGTATGAGATACTAGATTCTATTCTCGCGATTTGTAACATTGATCGGTTATATGTGATATAGCCGGGTTATCGGATCAAGTGTTGATTCGATAATTTGTTACTATTCATATTAGTCGGTTATTTGTGATATGACCGGATCGTTAAATCAAGTGTTGATTTAATGATTTAATGTATAATTATATATTTGATATATTATTTTACATTAACTAATATTGGTTCACTTAAGATGGTTTTTCTCACTTGTTGTGCACAATGTATATATATGATATATTTTTGTGCACTAGTTTGTATCATGTTTGATGATACATGCAAAATTGGGTGTATTTTTGATTTGAACCATATTTAGGTTAATGGTTATGGTTTTGAATTATTCATTTATTCATTTGATTTAAATTCTTTAAATCTTTTTGTGTAAAATGAAATGGTTGCTAGTTTTGTCTTTTGTGAAAACTTAATGTAGTTTTCAATTAGCAACCATTCCATTTTATATTCAAAACCTAACCACTACCTAAACTAAAGTTTGCTCTCTACAAGAGTAAAACTAACTATGGTTGCCATCATGATACATATCATATTATTTCTCCCATTGGAAAATACACTCACCATTCTCATCATATTCTTCTTGTCCATTCATGCTTCTTCTTCTTCTTCATCAAGAAGAAGAAAGCTTGGAACCTCCAATGGTGAAATGATCAAATGAGTGAGAAAACAAAATCTAAAGTCAACCCATCTCCTCTTTCTTCATTCTCTACAACATGCCTTGTTGAAGAGTGTGTTGTCTTCATAAGTTTCTTGACTTGGTGAAGGCGGAGCTCGAGTTTGAGTTGCCTCGACGTAGATCTTCTTCGGCATTGTAGTCTTCGACTTAGCCCGATTATTTCTCCGACGAAACCATCACCGGAGTCCGGGATCCGACGACCGAAGCGGAGGGACATCGTCTTGGAGCTATGGAGGTGGAGCAAAGAAACTACAAAGGTTGTATTTTCTTCACTCATTAGTTATGTTGATAGCTAGTTGCTTCTTTTTCGCCTAAACTCTAGCCAACGATCCCTATAAGGGTTCTTCGGCACATGTAAAATTTTTGTTTGGCATGGTTGATGCCTTGTGACAACCCCTTGATGTGCCTAGGAACCCTACAGTGGTATCAGAGCCTAGCTAGAGCCTTAGGCGATCCGTGGACGGAATTAGAAACCCGATGAACCGAAATCCCATTGCAAAATCGCTCTCTGTACTTTTTTCAAAAATGTTGATTTTTGGCAATTAAAAATATCCAGAAAAACAAGCAGGCTTTTCTGAGAATAACTGTAAAATTTGAACACACGATTCCATAAAAGTGCGGCGGAAGCGCCGCACAAGCAGGGCTTGTGCGGCTCTTCCGCGGCCAATAAGTTTGCGACACGTGTCAAATTTCACAGTAACTCGTAAAATGCAGTGCTCATTTTCCTGGAATATTTTAATCTGAACTCAAGAGTTGAGTTTTTCTGAGTTGTTTTGGGGCTCGTTGTTTCGATCGGAAAGTCTAATTCTGTCTATGTGTTTTCCGGATAAATTTTTTGAACGTGTTGAAAAGTTCGACCGGATATAAATACCCAATTTTTCCCCTGTTGGGAAATTTCCAAGTGTTGGATTTTTCCGTGGTTTAGAGATGTTCTAAGTAGTGCAAGTAACGCAATGGACCCTCTAGAAGACAACAAACCATAACTCGATTATGTGACCATCTTGAACTGCCTTTTGAACCTTCGGGTTTGGGGGAGTACGGCGTGCCACATGTGAGGCGTTGGCTTGACCCTTCTACGGCTGGACCGTTGGTACTGAGGCACGAAGTGAATGTCTTTGAACTTGTTTCATGTGTTGAGCTGTATCGGGAAAACTTGGGTGTTCGATTGTTCGATCGGAAAGTTTGACATTTTCTATTTATCCGGAATGGGATACAATAATTGGAATTCACAAAAAGTTATGAGATAACTGAATGAATGTTATAAACATAGCATTTTAGTCTCACTTGATCGGTTGCCACGGAATTTTGATGTGATCAAAAGTCCGTCGCAATCACGTAGCGTACGCGGATACTCGCCGGGTAAACTTAATAGACAGCCTCACCCCATAGCCCCGACCAAGTGACTGTAGGAGAACCTCGTCGCCGAAAGCATCCGTTCGGGTGCTCGCGGCAGCGGTGTTCCGCCTTGGTGCACTTTGTCGACGGCATCGGGGGTGCGACCAAGTTTGCGACGAGCATTCGATCAGGATGTCGGGAATCTTGTTGAATTACCCGACTTGATATTGGAAAGTGTTTTCGATTTTGAGACTAAAATGCGGGGTTTATAATTGTTAGGCATGTGATGTCTAAGTAATTCATTTGATTAGGCATGTGATGTCTATGCATGTTGCGGATTCCAACTGTTGTAGTTTTACGCTTTCTTTTCTGTGACCGTAAGTGTAGTATGCGATATCGCCGGTTTCGTTGCTATACGTCAACGACAATTGGGGTATGCATACTTACTTACGTTGATGACATGTGATGTTATGTGTTGCTGGATATGTTATATTGGATCGTCGTGTTTGAATAGCCGGGGTTTTTTATGTGAGATGAGTGTTTTTCATTTTCATTCATGTAAAAACTTGTATGTAATATTCTTTTTTTTTGGGGCACTTCCATGTTGCGGAAGATGTCACCGGTTGTATATTATTTACTTTTCCGCACTAGGATAGACCCAAGAAGGAAGGCACAAGTAACCGGGTTCTGGAGTCCAGTGGGAGACCAACTCGAGGAGTCGAGTCCGGGTCTCCTAACTCTAGAATTGGTAGGGTTGCTTGCCGCTCTCGTAGGGGTCTAGGGGTGTGGGATTGGCTATTCATCACGACCGTGGAATCCGTGTTTTGTACTGGCTCGTATTGAAAACACGGACGTCCTAGTATATCCAATATTTCATTTGATTCTTCTACTGCGATATCTGTGATGTGATCATGTGATGTTCTGTGATAGATACAGTATATGATATATATGATATATTATATAGACGTTACTTATGTTTTACACCCGCGCTAGCCCTGCCCTGCTCTGTCGTTAGTTACCTAACCTAACGGTGCACGAGGGGACATCGAGGCGAATGCGGATGGCATAAGTGTACGTCATATCTATCTGTGATGTTTAGGTATTTAAATGATGGGACTTCATTAATGTGATTAATGAAAGAAAAGAAACCTTAAGATGTTGTGGAATCGAATTTCAAAATTAAAACAGGTAGCTACAGTTCTTGCTTTGCACAGCGGTATATGTGATATATCCTGCACCTTATTCGATAAGGAAAGGACCGAGATCCCTTCACCGGGAGTGACTCCTTTAGCAACAACTGGCAGATGCTACACACTCGGTTTGTTTTTGATTGCTTTTAAGAGTTTTTGCTTTGCACAGCGGTATATGTGATATATCCTGCACCTTATTCGATAAGGAAAGGGCCGACGATCCCTTCACCGGGAGTGACCCCTTTAGCAAAACTAGAAAAGCTTCAAAATCAATCCATTTTAAAACTTCATTTGATTCTACAACGATATCAAGTTCATTACGCAATAGGTTTTCAGAAAAACCTGTCGTAGCCCTCCGTCATTTCAGATAAGTGCTGTTTAGTATTCGTGCTGCGTTTGTTGGCCTCCGTCAAGGCGCAGTGTGCGGTAGCTAACCAGTATTTATCTGCTTATGCATATGATGCAGATTGAGTTAGGGTAGTCGTGCGACCTTGTTGGCCTCCGTCAAGGGTCGTGCGGGTGGGTTTGATTCGATCAAGAAATGACGAGTTGAACTTGACTAGTAGCCTGTGGTTTGTTGGCCTCCGTCAAGGTCATAGGGTGCTAGGGGCAAAATATTATCGGAAATTTCAAGTGTTGAAATTTGCAATGAGATTGCATACCTTCTATGAGATAGTTGGATCCCGATACCCGCTGCGAGTAAGAGTTACTCCTGGGAGAGTTTTGCACATTGCAAATAGCCGATCAAGTAGGTGTCTAGAAAGGTGTTAACGAGGTTACGCCTCTGGGAAAACGAGGTTTACATTAATTAGGTTCGTGCGAAAGCACGGGGGACCTCCCTCAAAGTACCGACACTGGCCTGGCTGAAAGATTGGCGAACTTGTAGTGTGTAATTAATCCCGGCTAGTCTTTCCTTTTAGGGTTTGAAGGAAGATTTGATAAAAAGCAATGGGAGCCATCCTGATTAGATAAAACATAACCAATCTATTCTTGCAAGAGCGCACGCTGAGTGATTTCTTCTCTCTCTCTCCGGGTAGCGACCATATCACGCCTTAATCAAGATAATAATACGGATAATTGACCGAACCCGCTTGTTATACTGAGCTGGGAACGTGGGTCCCGCTCCAACTTATAATTGTTATAAGACAGAGCAGGAAATTGGGGAATACCAGATTTCCCGTGCCGCCCAAACGAAGAGAGTGCATGTTGATGCATCATCTTCGGGTGTGTTCATTACAAAGAACTGTTTCTCAGTATCCTCCCGATCCTGGGTATGTGATACCGGATCAGGATCCCAGATATGTAATCTGTTACATAGGGCTACAAAAAGGTAGAAAAACTGAGAACGGGTGATAAGTTTCATGAGGCAGAAAACGGGGCAAGTGTTGCAGCCAAGTCTGTCGGTCACTGTCACCCTCTATTACCTGAATACCTTGATTCTGAACGAATGTTATTAGATACCGAACCTGATATACAAAATCATATCAGTCTCTTTGTTAGTAAAGAAATGATAAAATTTTGTATTGTTGGATAATGTTTTGAACATTTCCTATATCAAAAGTTGATCGGTTCAGGCACGTTATCTAAAAGCATTGATGTTCTAAATCAAACTACAGTTCTTAGTATACGGAACACACAGAAGAGGAAGAGTTCAGGAATGAACGAATCCTTCTTGAGGTATTGTAGACTTGGTCATATCAATGCGACCCGACTGGCTGGAGTTACATAAAGATGCATATTTAAATTAGTTTGAATTTACATCTTGTGAAACTCGCCAGTCATGTCACAAAGATAAGATGACCATAGCCCTGTTTATTGGAAACAGAGAAAGAGTTAGTGAACTCTTGGGATGATACATGTTGATGTATGTAGGTCCCCTGTCTACACATGCCAGGACTGGTTCTTTATACTTCATTACATTCTCTGATGATCTCTCAAGATTCAGACATATGTTCCTGTTGAAACACAAGTCCGAACCTTTTGAGATATTCACGGAATATAAGAAAGAAGTAGATAACCAAAATATGGGGATAAGTATTATGTCCTTTGATGAGATCAAGGAGGAGAATACTTGAGCATGGAATTCCTGGACTATTCTAAAGGAGAATGAGATTCTCTCTCAGCATTACTCCTCCGAATACACCATAGCACGATGGTATATCGGGGTGGAGCAGATACACCCTATATGATAAGGTGCGCTCTATGATGAGTACTACTGAGTTACCTATTTCCTTTGGGGTGTTATGCACTTGAGAAGTTGCATACCTATTGAATAGGGTTCGAATCAAATCAAATGCCTACCATTTCATATATGATATGGAAAGGGAAGAGCCCATGTCTTAAGCTAGTTAAGATTTGGGGTTGTCCGGCCTATGTCTAAAAGGCAAAATCCGGACAAGCTCGAGGCAAGGTCTGTTATGTACAACTGGAAAGGTTCCAGCTATACAAAAGATGGCAGATGATTTGGTACAACCAAAGGATTCAGTAGATACCAACGAACCTCAGCCTCTCTGCCGATCTAGTAGGGTTCCTCACCCACCTAAGAGTTACTTCGGTTTCTCTATGACAGTGGGAGCCAGGATTGCATCATGAGATGATGACCCAACTAGTTTCGAGCTGGCCATCAGGAGTGAGACTCTGTAAGAATGGCTGGATGTTTAGCGATCTGAGATGGAATCCTTATACACCGACAAAGTATGGACTTTTGTAGCGATATCTGAAGGGTTAAATCCCCATCAGGAGCAAGTATATCTTGAGAAGATTACTTGGTGTAGATGGAAAAGTTGAGACTTTCAAAGCTAGACTTGTTAAAGGTTTGCATCATTGACCAGGAGTGGATCATGATAAAGCCTTTTCCAAGGAGCTAAGCTTAAGTCCATCCAGATCCTACTTGCCACGGCTACATTCCATGACTACGATATCTGGTGGTTGGGTGTCATGACTGCTTTTCTAAATGATGTTTTGGAAGAGAGCGTCTATAAGTACACAGCCAAAGGGCTTCGTAGACAGTAGGAGCAGCGGAAACGTGTGCAAGATGTTTTATGTGATAAAGCAGGCGTCGCGGAGTTGGAACGTCTGTTTTGATGAATTAGTCAAAGAGTTTGACATCATCAAAATGGTAGATGAACCTTGTATAAACAAAAGGGTAGTAGGGAGTATTGTGACGATCCTCGTAGAGTACGTGGATGACATACTCTTGATGGGGAAGGAGTTTCCTATGCTACGCTCGGTCAATCTCCGTTTATCACAATGATTCTCCATATAGGATCAAAATGATACCTACTAAATCCTGGATTTTGGATCTATGAGATAGATCTAAATGGATATTAGGATACTCACTAGTCGTAGTGAGATTGTATCAATCGATCCTGGGGAGAATCACTGGAAGTGTTCCAGAGTGATAAAGACGGCTGAATGTCAGTCACAGGCATTGTCTTTACCCTCAGTAAAGGGACGGTATGTTAGAAGAGTTCCAAGCTAGATACCGTGACATACTAGACGATAAAGGCAGGATACAGCGCTACTTAAGATGCTACCAAAGAGGCTGTTTGGATGTATAATGGTTCATGAGATGAACTATGTTCCTACCATTGTGAGACAATGGAGTTGTGGCTTATGCCGAGCAACGTTGGTCCCATCAGTGATCCAGACTTATTCTAAGGCAGTGTCACCTGATCATGGAGATGGTTGATCTCCAAGATGATCGAGGCAAGGAGAGTAGATTTAGAGGATAACACGGCGGATCCACTACCGAAGGCCTAATCCCAGAGAGAGACTTTTATGGGATGGTTGAGTATGAGATACTGCAACCACTGCTACAGATGGCCCTAGTGCAAGTGGGAGATTGTTAGTTATATGTATGCCCTAGAGGCCATTACTGTACATATGATGTACATTGTAGTGGATGCTGGGACATATATAGGGAGGACTTTCTTGCTCGACATGATAGTATGCTATCTGGTTACTCTTTACCTTAACGTGTACATTGATTGTCTCTCTGTTACATGTTGGTAAAGCCCTTAGGATATGTACTTGACTACCTGGACTATGATGCGGATCATACTAGTGGGGACATGGTAGTCCATAAGTACATCCTTCAAGGTCCCTAGTCGTGGGTGTATCGAGACGGGGCATTGATATACCAGAGTAGACTAGCGTATACCTTCTCGACCCATACAGATGGGCAATGGATGATCCCATATCTATTGGTGTTTGACATCGGAGATGATATACGGGTGCTCAGTAGAGACTGGGTACACTGGACGGACTCGCCGAGAACTCCCAGATGGTATTATACCTTACGTCAGATGGCAGTTCTCTGGTGACACTGATACAGAGTAGTCTGTTGACTCGAGATCGTCATAGAGTCTTGTGTGGTTCCCACTGTGCTTTGATTTCCATCTTACCACGTCCATGAGGGCGTGCAAAACGGTGGTTTTTGGGTACAGTCCCGAGTCACATGGAGGCAATGAGCGATAGGAGGGGATTCGTCTCTCCCGGTATAGGGAGTTGATGTTGCGCAGTGTTCGATTGGCTATAACAGGAAATCCCTGGCCAGGGTTGCTGAGATTTACTGGTAAGTGTTACCAGTAGTTTCTCGAATTGTTATAGACCTCATATCGACACGACTTATCAAGCTATTTGGGTCTGACGTTTACCACCCCTAGGCGAGATATGCGACATATCAGACGATCAGACCGGACTGTACGGTAGTGTTACTGGTTGGATTCACAGGAGTATGAGCGGGCTAGCTCGTCGATCTTCTGATCGCTCAATACCCGGGTGGCCGTTACGTTTGGCAGACCGCTTGCGGCTTATGGGTGTTTGATATGATCATCACCCGCTACCGGCGTATTGACGAGTCTTTAGAGTCCTACACAGAGGTTTCCTGCCTCGAGCAAAACGAAAGAGGAGCGCATATGAGATATGTGTGGGGCCGAGAATAATACCAGTATGAGATACTGGATTCTATTCTCGCGATTTGTAACATTGATCGGTTATATGTGATATAGCCGGGTTATCGGATCAAGTGTTGATTCGATAATTTGTTACTATTCATATTAGTCGGTTATATGTGATATGACCGGATCGTTAAATCAAGTGTTGATTTAATGATTTAATGTATAATTATATATTTGATATATTATTTTACATTAACTAATATTGGTTCACTTAAGATGGTTTTTCTCACTTGTTGTGCACAATGTATATATATGATATATTTTTGTGCACTAGTTTGTATCATGTTTGATGATACATGCAAAATTGGGTGTATTTTTGATTTGAACCATATTTAGGTTAATGGTTATGGTTTTGAATTATTCATTTATTCATTTGATTTAAATTCTTTAAATCTTTTTGTGTAAAATGAAATGGTTGCTAGTTTTGTCTTTTGTGAAAACTTAATGTAGTTTTCAATTAGCAACCATTCCATTTTATATTCAAAACCTAACCACTACCTAAACTAAAGTTTGCTCTCTACAAGAGTAAAACTAACTATGGTTGCCATCATGATACATATCATATTATTTCTCCCATTGGAAAATACACTCACCATTCTCATCATATTCTTCTTGTCCATTCATGCTTCTTCTTCTTCTTCATCAAGAAGAAGAAAGCTTGGAACCTCCAATGGTGAAATGATCAAATGAGTGAGAAAACAAAATCTAAAGTCAACCCATCTCCTCTTTCTTCATTCTCTACAACATGCCTTCCTGAAGAGTGTGTTGTCTTCACAAGTTTCTTGACTTGGTGAAGACGGAGCTCGAGTTTGAGTTGCCTCGACGTAGATCTTCTTCGGCATTGTAGTCTTCGACTTAGCCCGATTATTTCTCCGACGAAACCATCACCGGAGTCCGGGATCTGACGACCGAAGCGGAGGGACATCGTCTTGGAGCTATGGAGGTGGAGCAAAGAAACTACAAAGGTTGTATTTTCTTCACTCATTAGTTATGTTGATAGCTAGTTGCTTCTTTTTCGCCTAAACTCTAGCCAACGATCCCTATAAGGGTTCTTCGGCACATGTAAAATTTTTGTTTGGCATGGTTGATGCCTTATGATAACCCCTTGATGTGCCTAGGAACCCTACACTACCACCAGACATAACCTACACTCTTGGTTGGACACAATAATTCCGTTACCCGTATGTATCTCCCAACCCTTGGTCAACGGATCATGAGGTATAGAATGTGTGTTAACAAACCACATAGAAATAAATCAATGCGAAGCACCCGAATAAAAAAGAACTCTAGCTGATACATAATAAACAAGGAGGGTACCTGTAACCACTTCTCCAGAAGTCTCTACATGCTCGGCGGACAGGGTGAAAGACCACTCCTGATTCCGACCTATACCAGTATGCCTCTGATCGAACAACCGCTGCGGGGATACCAGAGGTGGACCCCTCTGACATGAAGTGCCGTACGGCGGTTGATGTTGCTCGAACCCTTCCTGTAGCTCAGATCTGTGGGGACATCCGTCGACCCTATGCTCGCTGGATCCATAAAGCAAACACTTCCCCTTCTCTCTGCGACAATCTCTCTGCATGTGCCCTGGCTTTTGGAAATAATCGCAAAACAGAGCCCTTCACTACGGCCGCTGAGGTGAGAAAGTATGCTTCATCTACGTAACACCTAGCCTGTGAACTGGGATCGCTCCACGGGGGGAAATGGTAGCCCTTGCTGGAACTACATAGGGTCTCCTGTTTGTTCAATTACCCATTTACCCGCAAACCGATCGTTGGCCCTTGGCCTTCTCTGCCAATCTTTCCTATACTCGGGCAGCGTTCAACACCTGAGCGAAGGTCGGTAGATCGAGGGACGTGATAAGTTGCTGCAGTTCAATATCGAGCCCCTACTGAAACCGTCTTGCCCTGGCGGATTTGGTGGCTACCTTGTACGGTGCGAAGCGACTCATCCGGTTAAATAGCGTAAACGTCCACTGGGCGTCCATTCTGCTTTAACATGATGAATTTCTCCTCCATCTCGGCCTTAGCAGTGGCCGGAAAATAGTGATCTAGAAAGCATGTGGAGAACGTTTCCCATCCGATAGGTTTCTTTAGCCGGCTTTCCTCTACGGACTACCATGTAGGGACCTCGTCCTCTAGCTGAATCTTCACCACGTTTACTCTGTCATCGTCAGGAACTCGAGCGGCCGTCAAAAGGTTCTCTACATTGATGAGCCATTGCTCGGCCTCGAGTGGATTTGCTGATCCCATGAAAACCGCTGGATGAAGCCTCCTAAAGTCCGAAACAGTACCAACCCGAGCTTGTGTAGTCGATATGAGGGTGCCCTCGGGGGCAGCGGGAACAGTCGTTGTCACGCCCCTCTTCCCAGAGTACGGTAAGGAGACGCGACGGGTTACGAGACGTATTTACTCAGAAGTAAACACGCTAAGCGTATATAGGCAATATAATGTAAATGAACACAAGAAAGACATGAGAGGTAAATGAACATCAACTTTTATTTATTAAACATTATTTACAATACAATGCTGGAAAGTAAATACAGGACTGGAAAGCAATGCCTAAACAATGGCATGAAACTGAAAATAAAATTATATACAAGTGTCTAGAGCTTTGGGTCATCGACGAACTGCTCCAAGTCTTTTGAGCTGGGCTCGATCTCCAAAGAGTCGGGTCCTCCTGACAACATTCCAAAGAAAGAATAGAAAATGAATGTAGTCAGCGAACAATCGCTCGGTAAGTGCCAAAGAGAGATGGAAATAGACTGAACAAGAAATGAGAATATAACTGGTATAATGTTGATAGTTATGTTAATGAAGTTGTTTGTAGCTTGGTACAGAATATGCCAGTGTATATGAAAGGAGTCCAGCTTACCTATGTTATAAGGATTACAAGGCCCCGTCAAAACCCATGGGACAACGACAATGGATATTTAGGTTAAGTTTATTAAAGTGACCGTCTCATGCCACTTTAAACAAATTCCGTACCAATCTACCTCTTTAAACCCCGTAATGTATTATTGTATTGTTTTGTAGTGATTTGTAAATATAAGACTTGCCGAAACCATGATACCAATTGTTCATGTAAACGGATAAGGATATAAACGGATAGTCATGTAGACAAGTCAATGTATATCCATGGTTCAGTCAAATCAAGTCATGTTGATATAGATTGTATTCTGATATAAAAGGATTCATATTGCATTGGAGTTATATTGAATTATATACATGGATAGATTGATTTCAGATTAGACTGAGACTCCGACTAAGTCAGACACTTAAACATAATTGAAATCCTGAATTTGTTAGTTATATGTATGCCCTAGAGGCCATTATTGTACATGTGATGTATATTATAGTGGATGCTTGGATATGTATAGAGAGGACTTTGTTGCTCGACATGATAGTATGCTATCTGGTTGCTCTTTATCTTAACATGTTGACTTGTATATGTGATACTGTCTTGCTCGCATATGTTGATACAGCCCTTAGGTTGTGTACTTGACTACCAGGACTATGATGGAGATCATACTAGTGGGGCCAAGGGTAGTCTTCAAGTACACCCTAAAATAGTTCCTAGTCGAGACTGTATCGAGACAGGGCATCGATATTCCGGAGTAGACTAGCGTATATGCATCTTGACCCATATGATGGGCGATGGATGATCCTACATCCATTGGTGTTTGACATCCATGATGGTATATGGGTGCTCAGTGGAGACTGGGTATACTGAACGGACTCGCCGAGAACTCCTAGTTGGTATTATACCTATCGTCAGATAGCAGTTCTCTGGTGACATTGGTACATGTTAGTCTGTAGACCTGAGATTGTCATAGAGTGTTGTGTGATTCCCACGGTGCTTTGATTTCCACCTTACCATGTTCAAAAGAACGTGCAAAACGGTGGCTTTTGGGTACAATCCCGAATCACATGGAGGCAATGAGCGATAGGAGGGGATTCGTCTCTCCCAGTATTGGGGGTTGATGTTGTGCTGCGCTCGATTGGCCATAACGACAAGTCCCTAGCCAGGGCTACTATGGAGATTTGCTGATAAGTGTTATCGGTAGTTTCTCGACCCGTTATGAGCCTCACATCGGCACGACTTATCGATTATTGGGGTCTGATGTTTACCATCCCTAGACTAGATATGCGACATATCAGACGAAGAGACCGGACTGTACGGTAGTGTTACTGACAGGCTTTTGCAGCAGTTAGAGCGGGCTAGCTTACTGATCTTCTGATCGTTCAATACCCGGGTAGTCGTTACGTACAGCTAGTACCGCCGACGGTTTGTGGGTGCTTGATGTGATCATCGCTTACTGCCGGTGTATTGACGAGTCTTTAGAGTCCTACACAGAGGTTTCACTGGCTCAGGCAAAATGAAGTAGGAGCACATATGTGATATATGCGGGACCGAGATTAATACGAGTATATGATACCGTATTCTATTCTCGCGATATAAAGTATCGATCGGTTATATGAGATATAGCCGGGTTATCGAATCAAGTGTTGATTCGATAAGTCGATACAGTATCGGTCGGTTATATGAGAGATAGCCGGGTTATCAAATCAAGTGTTGGTTCGATAAGTTGACACAAATTATATTAGTCGGTCATATGAGATATAACCGGATTATTAAATCAAGTGTTGATTTAATGATTTAATGTATAATTATATATATGATATATTAATTTATATTAACTAATATTAGCCCACTTAAGCATTTCTTTTTCTCACATGTGCACACTAGATATATATGTGATATATATTAATTGTGTTTTATTTATGTGTCATGGTTGATGATACATGCAACATGGGTATATGAGACCTACACCATGATAATGATAATGAAGGGTTTATTTATTTAGAATAAAATAATTATTAGTTGGAAATTTGTCACATGGCATGAAGCTTCATGAAGCTTGGAGACCCATTGACTTAGTCCACTAGTTTTGTCTTATACTAGATATTTGTTAACCCAACCATTATCTAAACTTATGGTTAAGTCTCTACATGAGATATGTTGGATATTTTCTCACCCATGGTTGCCATTCTCTCTCACATCTATTATTTGCTTCTTCTTCCTCAAAAGCTTAAGAGAGCTCTCTAGGTTTTGAGAGAAGCTTGAAACAAGTGACAAAAGTAATTCTAAAGAGAGCAAAAATCCTACTTCATCATCCTCTACTAGATTAGCACTTTAGTATAGGGTGTTAGCTTCACTAATCCCACATTAGTGAAGAGGGTAGCTTAGGTTTGTGACTCCTTGACGTAGATCGTTTTCGGATTGGAAGACTTCAAGCAAGCATGCATCTTTCTTCTTGTGGAGCCGTTCGAGAGTCCGCAAGATCGCAACTTGGAGCGAAGGGACTACTACAAGGAGCTAAAGAAGTGAAGGACCGGACTACAAAGGTTGTAATCCCTAATCACTTAGTTGTAAAGTAGTTTACTATTTGTTTTGTATGATTCTCTAGTTAAAGATTTTAGTTTAGGGTTCTTTAAAATGGAAAAAATTATAAAATGGCATGGACGATGCCTCCCGAAACCTTGCTGTCGTTCATAGGAACCCTACAGTGGTATCAGAGCCTAGCTAGAGAATTAGACGGATTGTGTTAGATTACGAAACCGAAACAACTCCGAAACATCCGAATCTAAGACCCAGTTTCTGTCGATTTTTAAATAGGTTCTAAAATTTTTTAAACAACTGCAGAATGTTGTATGAGATGAAACATGAACACAACACAAATTTTAGCCTAGGAGCTCGGAAAATGGCCGGCCACTTTACCAAAAATTCCGGCCTACTCAGTTTGTTTAGGGAATTTTGGGTTGAAATTTGCACTGTGTTCTAGGCTCTGGGATTTTGTGTTTCAGGCGTTGTTTGTTTTTGCTAAATTTATATGTGATGTTAACTTTCTGCAAAGGCAACTCGGAGTGTTTCGTAGTCGTAATTCTAATAGTTTTTCGGGTTATTTTAGACGGTGTTAAAAAGTTCGAACGGATATCAAATACCCACTTTAACCCTTGCCAGGAAATTTTCCAAGTGTTTGATTTTTCCTTAGTTTAAAACTTTTAGAAATCATGCAAGCGATTCTGTGGACCCTCTAGAAGAATGAAACCCTAACTCGATTATGTGACGGTCAGAACCGCCATTGAACCCTAGGGTTTGTAGTAGTTCAATGGTGTCACATATGAGGCATTGGTTGACCCTTGTACGACTGGTTTATAGGAGCTGTGGCATGTACTGAGTATTTTTAAACTACGCTCAAGTGTTGAGCTTTTTGGGTAATTTTGAGTGTTTGTTGATTCGATCGGAATATTTGACATCGTCTAGCTATTTGTGGAATGTGATACAATATGCGGAATTTATATAGTTAGGCATGAAATCAAAAGTATGTGATATATTGGGTTTATGATGTCTAAGGTTATTATGGATTCCAAATATTGTAGTTTGACATTTTCTTTTCTGCGACCGTAAGTGTAATACGTGGTGTATCGCCGGTTTCGTTGCTATATGTCAACGACAATTGGGATACACATATTTACTTACGTTGATGACATGTGATGTTATGTGTTACTGTGATATGTTATATTAGATCGTCGTGTTTTGAATAGCCGGGGTTTTTTATGTGAGATGAGAGTTTTTATTTTCATTCATGTAAAATTCATTGTATGTAATATTCTTTTATTGGGGCACTTCCGAGTTGAGGATGATGTCACCATTGTTGTATATTATTTACTTTTCCGCATTAGGATAGACCCAAGGTGGGGGGCACAAGTAACCGGGTTCTAGAGTCCAGTGGGAGACTATCTCGAGGAGTCGAGACCGGGTCTCCTAACTCTAGAATTGGTAGAGTTGCTTGCCGCTTTCGTAGGGGTCTAGGGATGTGGGTTTGGCTATTCATTGCGACCGTGGAATCCGTATTTTTATACTGGCTTAAAATAAAACACGGACCTCCTAGTATATCCAATATTTCATATGTTATCTTCTGCTGCTGATATTCTGTGATGTGATCACTATGGATTCTGAGACGAATGACTATATATTATATATGAGATATATAATAGACGTTGCTTATGTTTTGCACCCGCGCTAGTCCCGTCCTGGTATGCCGTTAGTTAAGTAACCTAACGGTGCATAACGGGACATTGTGGCGAATGCAGATGGCATAAGCATACGTTATATTTTCGTTTCGTTTTCTGTGATGCTTAGGAAGTTTAAAATGATGGGATTTCATTAATGAGATTAACGAAAAGAAAAGAAACATAAAAGATGTTGTAGAATCATATTTTCAAAAAGGGTAGCTCTAGTTTTTGCTTTGCATAGTGGTATTTCTTGTAGAATATCCAGCACCTCATTCGATGAGGAAAGAGCCAAGATCCCTTTACCGGGAGTGACCTCTTTAGCGAAAGCTAGTAGATGCTACAACCAACTCGGTTTTGTCTTTTGATTGCTTCTTTTAGTTTTTGCTTTGCATAGCGGTATTTATGAAATATCCTGCACCTTATTCGATAAGGAAAGAGCCGAGATCCCTTCACCGGGAGTGATCTCTTTAGCGAAACTAGTAAAAAGTCTAAAAAACATTCCTTTTCAAAAATCACTTGTTTCTAAAACTATATCAAGTTCATTACACTCATGGTTTTCTTAAAAACCTGCGTAGCCCTCCGATATTTCAGATAAGTACCACTTAGTATTCGTGCTACGTTTGTTGACCTCTGTCAAGGCGTAGTGTGCGGTAGCTGATTGGTGCTTATCTGCAAAGCATGTGATGCGATTGGATTAGGGTAGTCGTACGGCCTTGTTGACCTCTGTCAAGGGTCGTGCGGGTAGGTTTAATTCAATCATGAAATGCCGGGTTGAACTTGACTAGTGCACTATGGTTTGTTGACCTCTATCAAGGTCATAGGACGCTAGGGGTAAAAGTAATATCGGGAATTTCAAGTGTTAAAATTTGCAATGAGATTGCATACCTTCTATGAGATAGTTGGATCCTGATACCCACTGTGAGCAAATTTGCTCCCAGGAGAGTTTTGCACTTTACAATTAGCCAACTCATTAGGTGTCTAGAAAAGTGTCAACGGGGCTACGCCTATGAGAAAATGAGGTTTATTTTAATTAGGTCCGTGCGAAAGCACGGGAAACCTCCCTCAGAAATACTGGCACTGGCCTGGCTGAATGGTTAGCGAAGTTGTAGAATGCAATTAATCCTAGTTGAATTTTCTTTTTAAAGGTTTGAAGGAAAATTTGAGAATAGCAGTGGGAGACATCGATTAGATAAGATAAATAACCAATCTAATCTTTGCAAGAGCATACGCTAAGTGTTTTCTTCTCTCTCTCTCTCTCCAGGTAGCGACCATATCAGGTCTTAATCAAGATAATAATATGGATGTATTGACCGAACCCGCTTGTTATGCTGAGCAGGGGAACATTGGTTCCGTTCTTTCTTATAATTGTTATAAGACTGAATAGGGAATAGGGACATATCCGGATTCCCACGCCGCCCAAACAAAGAATGAGCATGTTGATGCATTCTTCGGGTGTATTAATCACCGAGAACTGTTTCTCAGTACACTCTACGTCCTGGGTATTAGATACCGGTTCGGGATCCCACATATGTAATATGTTGCAAGGGCTAAGAAAAGGTAGAGAACTAGGAGACGGTGATCATTCTGTAAGAGTAGAGAATGGTGCAAATGTTGCAGCCAAAGCAGTTGGCGAATATCGTCTTGTATTACCAAATGGTATTACATTGATTCTGAACGAATGTTATTACATACCGACCCTGATATGCAATCTTATATCAGTTTCTTTATTAAGTAAAGAAGGATATAATTATATAGTACAGGATAATGTTATGAATATCTTCCTGAATCAAAAGTTGATTGGATCAAGCTCGTTAATTAATGGCATATACGTTCTAAATCAAACCATAGTTCTTAACATACAAAACACACACAAGAGAAAGAGTTCAGAAATGAACGAATCTTTCTTGTGGCATTGTAGACTAGGTCATATCAATGCGACACGACTAGCTAAGTTACATAAAGATGGATATTTGAATTCGTTCGAATTTTCATCTTATGAAACTTGCCAGTCATGTCTCAAAGGCAAAATGACCAAAACTCCGTTTATAGGACACAGAGAAAGAGTTACGGAACTCTTGGGACTGATACATAATGATGTATGCGGTCCCATGTCTACAAATGCCAGGGATGGTTCCTCGTATTTCATTACATTCACTGACGATCTCTCAAGATACGGACATGTGTTCCTGTTGAAACACAAGTTTGAAGCTTTTGAGAAATTCAAAGAATATAAGCACGAAGTCGAGAACCAAACGGGTAAAAGTATTAAAATCCTTCGATCTGATCGAGGAGGAGAATACTTGTGCAATGAGTTTTGGAACTATCTAAAAGAGAATGGGATTCTCTCTCAGCTTACTCCTCCGTATACACCATAATACAACGTGTATCGGAACGGAGGAATCGCACCCTATTAGATATGGTGCGCTCTATGATGAGCACTGCTGAGTTGCCTATTTCCTTTTGGGGTTATGCGTTTGAAGCAGCATCATACCTATTGAATCAGGTTCCATCAAAATCTGTACCTACCACACCATATGAGATATGGAGTGGGAAGGGACCATGTCTTAAACGAGTTAAGATATGGGGTTGTCCGGCCTATGTCAAAAGACAAAATCTGGACAAACTCGAAGCACGATCAGTTCTTTGTAAGTTTGTTGGATATCCTAAACATTCAAATGGATATCTATTCTACCACAGTGAACAACAAAAGGTGTTTGTTGCTCAACATGCCACCTTTTTAGAAAAGGAAGTTCTTGCGAAAGAAATTAATGGCGAAAAGGTAGAGCTGGAAGAAGTTTCAGCAGAACAAATTACAATTGATGATTTATTGGAACCAGAGGATTCGATAGTTCCTAACGAACCTCAGCCTCTCCACCGATCTAGTAGGGTTCCTCATCCACCTGAGAGATACTACGGTTTTCTTATTGATGGTGGGAGCGAGGATTGCATCATGGAAGATGATGACCCAACTAGCTTCGAGCAGGCCATCACGAGTGGGGACTCTGTGAAATGGCTGGATGCAATGCGATCTGAGATGGAATCCATGTACACCAACAAAGTATGGACTTTGGAAGTTGCTCCTGAAAAGGTAAAACCCATCGGGAGCAAATGGATCTTTAAGAAGAAACTTTGTGTATACGGAAAAGTTGAGACTTTCAAAGCTTGACTTGTTGCAAAAGGTTTTCGTCAAAGACCAGCTGTGGACTATGATGAAACCTTTTCTCCAATGGCTATGCTTAAGTCCATCCGGATCCTGCTTGCCATCGCTGCATACCATGACTACAAAATCTGGCAAATGGATGTTAAGACCGCCTTTCTAAATGGTGATTTAGAAGAGTGCGTGTACATGACTCAGTCAGAGGGCTTCGTGGACAGTAGAAGCAGTGGAAAGGTGTGCAAGCTGCTTAAAACCATCTACGGGTTAAAGCAGGCATCGCAGAGTTGGAACATCTGTTTTGATGCGGTAGTCAAAGAGTTTGGCTTCGTCAAAAATATAGATGAACCTTGTATATACAAGAAGGTGGCAGAGAGTAATGTTGTCTTCCTCGTATTGTACGTGGATGACATACTCTTGATAGGAAATGATGTTCCTATGCTGCAATCGGTCAAGCACTTCTTATCACAAAGATTCTTAATGAAAGATCTAGGGGATGCTTCCTACATCTTGGGGATTAAGATCTATAGAGATAGATCTAAACGGATACTGGGATTGTCCCAATCCAGGTACATTGACACTATACTAAATAGGTTTAGTATGGAAGAATCCAAGCGTGAGTTTTTACCCACGATCTCAGGACTCACTTTCTCTAAAAAGATGTCTCCCAAGACTGATTTGGAGATAGCTCGCATGCAAGGGATACCCTATGCTTCGGTAGTAGTCTCTATCAAGTACGCGATGCTATGTACTAGACCCGATGTAGCATACTCACTAAGTGTAGTGTGTAGGTATCAAGAAGATCCAGGAGAGAGTCACTGGATAGCTGTGAAGAGCATTCTCAAGTACTTGAGAAGGACTAAAGAGATGCTTTTGGTGTATGGTAATGGAGAACTCCAAGTGGAGTCCTTTACCGATTCGAGATTTCAGAGTGATAAGGATGACTCTAAGTCGGTCTCTGATTTGTCTTTACCCTCAATGGAGGGGCGGTTTGTTGGAAGAGTTCCAAATAGGAAACCGTGGCAGACTCGACGATGGAGGCTGAATACATCGCTGTCAACGATGCTGCCAAAGTGGCTGTCTACATGAAGAAGTTCATAACTGAACTTGGAGTGGTTCCGTCCATTGTGCATCCAATACCTTTGTATTGCGATAACAATGGAGCAGTGGCCTTGGCCAAGGAACCCAGGCCCCATCAGCGATCCAGGCATATTCTGAGGCGGTATCACCCGATCCGGAAGATGGTTGATCGCCGGGAGATCGTGGTCAGGAGAGTTGACACGAAGGACAACACGGCGGATCCACTCACCAAGGCCATTCCCCAGATACAATTTGAGAGACTCTTCAGGATGTTGGGTATGAGATACTACAACAACCGATCTTAGTGCTAGTGAGAGATTGTTAGTTATATGTATGCCCTAGAGGCCATTATTGTACATGTGATGTATATTATAATGGATGCTTGGATATATATAGAGAGGGCTTTCTTGCTCGACATGATAGTATGTTATCTGGTTACTCTTTATCTTAATATGTTGACTTGTATATGTGATCCTGTCTTGCTCTCACATGTTGATAGAGCCCTTAGGTTGTGTAATGGGCTACCAGGACTATGATGGAGATCATACTAGTGGGGCCAAGGGTAGTCCACAAGTACACCCTAAAACAGTTCCTAGTCGAGGGTGTATTGAGACAGGGCATCGATATTCTGGAGTAGACTAGCGTATACGCATCTTAACCCATATGATGGGCGATGGATGATCCCACATCCATTGGTGTTTGACATCAAAGATGGTATACGGGTGCTCAGTGGAGACTGGGTACACTGAACGGACTCGTCGAGAACTCCTAGTTAGTATTATACCTATCGTCAGATAGCAGTTCTCTGGTGACACTGGTACATGTTAGTCTGTTGACCCGATATCGTCATAGAGTCTTGTGTGATTCCTACTGTGCTTTGATTTCCACCTTACCACGTTCAAAAGAACGTGCAAAACGGTGGCTTTTAGTTACAGTCCCGAATCACATTGAGGCAATGAGCGATAGGAAGGGATTCGTCTCTCCCGGTATTAGGGGTTGATGTTGCGCTGTGCTCGATTGGCCAAAACGACAAGTCCCTGGACAGGGCTGCTATGGAGATTTACTGATAAGTGTTATCAGTAGTTTCTCGACCCATTATGAGCCTTACATTGGCACGACTTATCGGTTATTGGGGTCTGACGTTACCACCCCTAGACTAGATATGCGACATATCAGATGAAGAGACCGGACTGTACGGTAGTGTAACTGACAGGCTTTTGCAGGAGTTATAGCGGGCTAGCTTGCTGATCTTCTGATTGTTCAATACCTGGGTAGCCGTTACGTCCAGCTAGTACCGCTGACGGCTTATGGGTGCTTGATGTGATCATCACCTACTGCCGGTGTATTGACGAGTCTTTAGAGTCCTATACAGAGGTTTCACTGGCTCAGGCAAAACGAACTAGGAGCACATATGTGATATGTGCGGGACCGAGATTAAAACGACTATATGATATCGTATTTTATTCTCGCGATATAAAGTATCGAAATGTTATATGAGATATAGCTGGGTTATCGAATCAAGTGAATCAAGCTCAGGTTTTCAAATGTCCAGAACACACTTAAAAGAAAGTCTCCAGAATTAAATGTGGCTCTCTTAAGGCATTGTAGACTGGGTCACATCAATGAAACACTGTTGACGAAGTTACATAGAAATGGATATTTGGATTTGTTCGAATATCAATCTTATGCAACTTGTCAATCTTGTCTTATAGGAAAGATGACAAAAACTCCGTTCACTGGACACGGAGTAAGAGCGAGCGAGCTCTTGGGACTCATACACAGCGACGTATGTAGTCCAATATCTACTGATGCACGAAGTGGTTATTCCTATTTCATTACTTTTACGGATAATTTCTCTAGGTTAGGACATGTCTTCTTGTGAAAGCATAAATCTGAACCCTTTGAAAAATTCCGGGAATATAAGAATGAAGTGGAAAAACAAACATGCAAAAGTATCAAGACACTGAGATCTGATCAACATGGTGAATACTTAAATTGTCGAGTTCCTGGATTACCTAAAAGAGAATGGAATTCTCTCTCAGCTTACTCCTCCATACACACCACAACACAACGGTGTATAGGAAAGGCGGAACAGAACCCTATTGGATATTGTTCGTTCCATGATGAGTAACGCTGAGTTGCCGCGATCCTTTTGAAGTTATGCACTAGAATAAGCTGCATATCTTTTGAATAAGGTTCCTACCAAGACTGTGCCTACCACATCATATCAGACATGGAGTGGGAAGAAACCCTATCTTCAGTATCTTAAGATATAGGGATGTTCAGTTTTTGTTGAAAAGCAGTATGCGGACAAGCTCGAGGCACGCTAAATACTGTGTAAGTTTGTGGGATACCCAAAGAATGTAGGGTTCCTAGGCACACTATAGAGGTCTCACAAGGCATCAACTATGCCAAATTCAAAATTTACGGTGCCGAGAAACCCTAGACTACGGATCGTTGACTAGAAATCTAGGCGAAATACGAATCTAGTTAACACGTTAACTAAAGATCAGAAGCTACAACCATTGTAGATCCGGATATCCACTTCCTTAGCTCCACGTAGCCGTCCTCTCGCTGTCCATCTTGAATCCCGAACTCAATCGTCGGCTTCATCGGGAAAATGGGCGGACTAGGTCGTCGGCTTCGTGCCGAAGATGATCTTCGTCGAGGTTGCACAAGTTCAAGCTCCAACTTCACCAAGTTGTGAAACTTATGAAGAAAACACCCAAAACAACTTGGCAAGAGGTAGAGGGTGAAGAAATAGGAGGTGGGTTCACTTTAGAATTGGATTTCTCACTTTAGATCTCAAGTTGCCATTAATGCCATCAAGCTTTCTATCTTTAAGATGAAGAAGAAGATGAAGCTAGAAAAATGATAAGTCTTAATGATAAATAAAAATAAATCAATACTTATCATTCACTAACTAAGGTTAAGTGTAGAGAATAGACCATGGTTACTTGAGAGGGTTAGGGTTAAGCATGATGACAAGAATGGTTACAAAAGTCAAAGCTTCATGAAGCTTCAACTTAAAACAAAGAAAGCCACCATTCTCATCATAATCCTTTTCAAATAAATAAATAAATAAATAAATGAATATGCAAAACCCTAATCAACACTTAACCATGGTTTGAATTCTTTACACTTAACAAAATGATCAAGTATCATCAAACATGATACAATTATGTGCACAAAAGTATATCACATATACTTCTTGCACATCAAGTGAGAAAATCCATATAAAGTGAACCAATACTAGTTAATGCAATGTAATATATCAAATATATAATTATACATTAAATCATTAAATCAACACTTGATTTAACGATCCGGTCATATCGCATATAACCGACTAGTATCCAATGTATCGGCTTATCGAATCAATCCTTGATTCGATATCTAGGTTATATCGAATATAACCATTCGATACATCCATCGCGAGAATAAAATACGGTATCACATACACGCATTATTCTCGGTCCTGCACATATCTCATATGCGCTCCTATTTCGTTTCGCTTGAGCCAGGAAACCTCTGTGTAGGACTCTAAAGACTCGTCAATACGCCGGTAGCAGATGATGATCATATCAAGCACCCACAAGCCACAAGCGGTCTGCTAAACGTAACGGCCATCCGGGTATTGAGCGATTAGAAGATTGACGAGCTAGCCCGCTCACACTCCTGTGAATCCAACCAGTAACACTTACCGTACAGTCCGGTCTGTTCGTCTGATATGTCGCATATCAAGTCTAGGGGTGGTAAACGTCAGACCCCAATAACCGATAAGTCGTGCCGATGTGAGGCTCATAACGGGTCGAGAAACTACTGGTAACACTTACCAGCAAATCTCTGATCAGCCCTGGCCAGGGACTTCCTTGTTACGGCCAATCGAGCACAGCACAACATCAACCCCCAATACCGGGAGAGACGAAACCCCTCCTATCGTTCATTGCCTCCATGTGACTCGGGACTGTACCCAAAGACCACCGTTTTGCACGCCCTCATGGACGTGGTAAGGTGGAGATCAAAGCACAGTGGGAATCACACAAGACTCTATGACGATCTCGGGTCTACAGACTAACCTGCACAAGTGTCACCTGGGAACTGCCATCTGACGTGAGGTATAATACCATCTGGGAGTTCTCGGCGAGTCCGTCCAGTGTACCCAGTCTCCACTGAGCACCCGTACACCATCTTTGATGTCAAACACCAATGGATATGGGATCATCCATCGCCCATCTCATGGGTCGAGAAGCGTATACGCTAGTCTACACTGGTATATCGATGCCCCGTCTCGATACACCCACGACTAGGGACCTTGAAGGATGTACTTATGGACTACCATGTCCCCACTAGTATGATCTGCATCATAGTCCAGGTAGTCAAGTACACATCCTAAGGGCTTTATCAACATGTAACTATAAGACAGTTTAAAGAGACAAGTGTACATGTTAAGATAAAGAGTAACCAGATAGCATACTATCATATCGAGCAAGAAAGTCATCTCTATATATGTCCAAGCATCCAATATAATATACATGATCTGTACAATACTGGCCTCTAGGGCATACATACAACTAACAATCTCCCACTTGCACTAGGGCCAGCTGCTGTAGTATCGCATACCGAGCATCCCGAAGAGTCTCTCAAACTGTATCTGGGGAATGGCCTTCATGAGTGGATCCGCCGTGTTGTTCTTCGTGTCGACTCTCCTGACCTCGATCTCCCGGCGATCAACTATCTCCCGGATCAGGTGATACCGCCCAGAATATGCCTGGACCGCTGATGGGACCTGGGTTCCTTGGCCAAAGCCACCGCTCCATTGTTATCGCAATACAAGGGTATTGGATGCTCAATGGATGGAACCACTCCAAGTTCAGTAATGAACTTCTTGATCCAGACAGCCTCTTTGGCAGCATCGTTGGCAGCGATGTATTCAGCCTCCATCGTCGAGTCTGCCACGGTTTCCTGCTTGGAACTCTTCCAGCTAACCGACCCTCCGTAAAGGGTAAAGATAAAGCCCGACTGCGATTTAGAGTCGTCCTTATCACTCTGGAAGCTCGAATCGGTAAAGGACTCCACTTGGAGTTCTCCGTTACCATACACCAAGAGCATCTCTTTAGTCCTTCGTAAGTACTTGAGAATGCTCTTCACAGCTGTCCAGTGACTCTCTCCAGGATCAGCTTGATACCTGCTCACTACACTTAGTGAGTATGCTACATCGGGTCTGGTACATAGCATCGCATACATGATAGAGCCTACTGCCGAAGCATAGAGTATCCCTTGCATGCGAGCTCTCTCCAAATCAGTCTTGGGAGACATCTCTTTGGAGAGAGTGACTCTAGAGATCGTGGGCAAATTCCCACGCTTGGATTCTTCCATACTAAACCTCTTTAGTATGGTGTCTATGTACCTGGATTGGAACAATCCCAATATCCGTTTGGATCTATCTCTATAGATCCTAATTCCCAATATGCAGGAGGCATCACCAAGATCTTTCATTGAGAATCTTTGTGATAAGAAGAGCTTGACCGCTTGCAGCATAGGAATATCATTTCCTATCAAGAGTATGTCGTCCACGTACAATACGAGGAAGACAACCTTACTCTCTGCTACCTTCTTGTAGATACAAGGTTCATCTGGATTTTTGATGAAATCAAACTCTTTGATAACGACGTCAAAGCAGATGTTCCAACTCAGCGATGCTTGTTTTAATCCATAAATGGATTTAAGCAGCTTGCATACCTTCCCGCTGCTCCCACTATCTACGAAGCCCTCTGACTGAGTCATGTACACGCACTCTTCTAAATCACCATTTAGAAAGGCGGTCTTAACATCCATTTGCCAGATTTCGTAATCATGATATGCAGCGATGGCAAGCATGATCCGGATGGATTTAAGAATGGCCACTGGAGAAAAGGTTTCGTCATAGTCCACACCTGGTCTTTGGCGAAAACCTTTTGCTACAAGTCTAGCTTTGAAAGTCTCCACTTTCCCATCTACACCAAGTTTCTTTTTGAAGATCCACTTGCTCCCAATGGGTTTTACCCCTTCAGGAGCAACTTCCAAAGTCCATACTTTGTTGGTGTACATGGATTCCATCTCGGACCGCATAGCATCCAGCCATTTCACCGAGTCCCTACTCGTGATGGCCTGCTCGAAACTAGTTGGGTCATCATCCTCCATGATGCAATCCTGGCTCCTACCATCCATGAGAAAATCGTAGTATCTCTCAGGTTGGCGAGGAACCCTACTAGATCGGCGGAGTGGCTGGGGTTCATCGGGAACTACGGAATCCTCTGGTTCCACCAGATCTTCTGTTGTAGCTTCTGCAGCTGGAACCTCTTCCAGTTCTACCTCATGACCACTAATCTCTTTTTCAAGAAATTCCTTTTCTAAAAAGGTGGCATGCCGAGAAACAAACACTCTTTGTTCCTCAGGGTGGTAGAAGATATACCCTTGAGAATTCTTGGGATATCCTACAAATTTGCATAGAACAGACCGTGCCTCGAGTTTTTCCGGATTTTGTCGTTTGACATAGGCTGGACAACCCCATATCTTAACATAGTTAAGACTTGGTCTCTTTCCTTTCCATATCTCATATGGAGTGGTAGGCACAGATTTGGTTGGGACCATATTCAATAGATGTATGGCTGTCTCAAGCGCATACACCCAGAAGGAAATAGGTAACTCGGCTGTGCTCATCATAGAGCGCACCATATCTAATAGGGTGCGGTTCCTCCGTTCTGATACACCGTTGTGCTGTGGTGTATATAGAGGAGTCAGCTGAGAGAGAATCCCATTCTCTTTTAGGAAGTCCAGGAATTCATTGCTCAAGTATTCACCTCCTCGATTAGATCGAAGGATTTTAATACTTTTTCCGGTTTGGTTATCGACTTCTTGTTTATATTCTCTAAATTTCTCAAAAGCTTCAGACTTGTGTCTTATCAAGTACACATGTCCGTATCTTGAGAGATCGTCAGTGAATGTAATGAAGTACGAAGAACCATCCCTGGCATGTGTAGACATGGGACCGCATACATCACTATGTATTAGTCCCAAGAGTTCGGTAACTCTTTCCCCGTGTCCCGTAAACGGAGTTTTGGTCATCTTTCCTTTGAGACATGACTGGCAAGTGTCATAAGATGAATATTCGAATGGTTTCAAATATCCATCCTTATGCAACTTAGCCAGTCGTGTCGCATTGATGTGACCCAGTCTACAATGCCATAAGAAGGATTCGTTCAGTTTAGAACTCTTCCTCTTGTGTGTATTTGTTATACTTAGAACTGTTGATTGATTTAGAACATAAATGCCATTGCACAACGTGCCTGATCCAACCAACTTTTGGTTACGGAAAATGTTCATAACACTATCCTGTAATACAAAATTATATCCCTCTTTACTCAATAAAGAAATCGATATAATGTTGCATATCAGGTTCGGCATGTAATAGCATTCGTTCAGAGCCAATGTATTACCAGTTGGTAATGCAAGGTGATATTTCCGATAGTCTTAGCTGCAACAATTGCACCATTTCCAACATTAATGTCTTTATCACCTTCTCCAAGTTCTCTACCTTTCCTGAGCCCATGTAACTAATTACGTATATGGGATCCTGACCCGGTATCTAATACCCAGGACGTGGAGCAAATGGAGAAACAGTTCTCAGTAACGAACACACCCGAAGAAAATGCATCATCATGTACTTTCTTCAATCGGGTGGCATGGGAATCCTGGTATTCCCCTATATCCTGTTCATTCCTATAACTCTTATAAGAAAGAATGGAACCAACGTTCCCCAGCACAGTATAACATGCGGGTTCGGTCAATACATCCATATTATTATCTTGATTAAGGCATGAAATGGACGCTACCTGGAGAGAGAGAGAAGAAAATACTTTAGCGTATGCTCGTGCAAGATCAGATTGGTTATTATCTTATCTAATCAGGATGGCTCCCACTGCTTTTTATCAAATCTTCCTTCAAACCCTAAAAGGAAAGACTAGCCGGGAATAATTACACACTACAAGTTCGCCAATCTTTCAGCCAGGCCAGTGTCGGTACTTTGAGGGAGGTCCCCCGTGCTTTCGCACGAACCTAATTAATGTAAACCTCGTTTTCCCAGAGGCGTAACCTCGTTAACACCTTTCTAGACACCTACTTGATCGACTAATTGTAATGTGTAAAACTCTCCCAGGAGTAACTCTTACTCGCAGTGGGTATCGGGATCCAACTATCTCATAGAAGGTATGCAATCTCATTGCAAATTTCAACACTTGAAATTCCCGATAATGCTTTTGCCCCTAGCGTGCTATGACCTTGACGAAAGCCAACAAACCACAGCCCGCTAGTCAAGTTCAACCCGTACATTTCTTGACTGAATTAAACCCACCCGCACGACCCTTGACGAAAGCCAACAAAGCCGTACGACTACCCTAATCCAGTCGCATCATATGCAGCAGATAAACAACACATAGCTACCGCACACTACACCTTGACGAAAGCCAACAAATGTAGCACGAATACTATATGTAACTTATCTGAAATGACGGAGGGCTACGACAGGTTTTTCTGAAAACCTATTGCGTAATGAACTTGATATGGTTGTAGAATCAAATGAAGTTTTGAAATGGAGTGATTTTGAGGCTTATGTAGTTTTGCTAAAGGGGTCACTCCCGGCGAAGGGATCGTCGGCCCTTTCCTCGTCGAATGAGGTGCGGGATATATCATATATATCACTGTGCAAAGCAAAAACTCTTAAAAGCAATCAAAGCCAAACCGAGTGTGTAGCATCTGCCAGTTACTGCTAAAAGAGTCACTCCCGGTGAAGGGATCTCGGTCCTTTCCTCATCGAATAAGGTGCAAGGTATATCATATATACCGCTATGCAAAGCAAGAACTGTAGCTACCTGTTTTGTTTAAAATTTGATTCTACAACCTCTTAGGGTTCTTTTCTTTCATTAATCACATTAATGAAGTCCCATCATTTAAATACCTAAACATCATAGATAGATATGACGTACACTTATGCCATCCGCATTCGCCTCGATGTCCTCTCGTGCACCGTTAGGTTAGGTAACTAACGACAGAGCAGGGCAGGGCTAGTGCGGGTGCAAAACATAAGTAACTTCTATACAATATATCATATATACTATATAAAGTATCTATCATAGTACATCACATGATCGCATCACAGATATCGCAGCAGAAGAAACATATGAAACATTGGATATACTAGGACGTCCGTGTTTTCAATACGAGCCAGTATAAAACACGGATTCCACGGTCGTGATGAATAGCCAATCCCACACCCCTAGACCCCTACGAGAGCGGCAAGCAACCCTGCCAATTCTAGGGTTAGGAGACCCGGACTCGACTCCTCGAGTTGGTCTCCCACTGGACCCTAGAACCCGGTTACTTGTGCTCCCCTCCTTCGGTCTATCCTAATGCGGAAAAGTAAATAATATACAAAAGGCGACGACTTCCGCTACCTGGAAGTGCCCCAAAAAAAAGAATATTACATACAAGTTTTTACATGAATGAAAATGAAAAACACTCATCTCACATAAAAACCCCCGGCTATTCAAACACGACAATCCAATATAACATATCCAGCAACACATAACATCACATGATTTCAACGTAAGTAAATATGCGCATCCCAATTGTCGTTGACATATAGCAACGAAACCGGCGATATCACATATTACACTTACGATCACAAAAAAGAAAGTGTAAAACTACAACAGTTGGAATCCGCAATCTCTTTAGACATCGCATGACTAGTCAAATGAAATACTTAGACATCACATGCCTAACAGTTATAAACCCCGCATTTTAGTTTCATTATCGAAAACTCTTTTCAATATCATGTGAAACTAAACTGCTAGATTTATAACATTCATTCAGTTATCACATAACTGTTTGTGAATTCCAATTATTGTATCCCATTCCGGATAAATAGAAAATATTAAACTTTCCGATCGAACATTCGAACACCCAAGTTTTCCCGAAACCGATCAACACATGAAATAGGTTCAAAGACATTCACTTCATACCTCAGTACCAACGGTCCAGCCGTAGAAGGGTCAAGCCAACGCCTCACATGTGGCACGCCGTACTGCTCCAAACCCGAAGGTTCAAAGGGCAGTTCAAGACGGTCACATAATCGAGTTAAGGTTTGTTGTCTTCTAGAGGGACCATCGCGTTACTTGCACTACTCAGAACGTCCTTAAACCACACAAAAATCCAACACTTGGATAGTTTCCGGCAGGGGAAAAGTTGGGTATTTATATCCGGTCGGACTTTTTAACATATTCTAAAGTCATCTGGAAATACACAAAGACGAAATTTGATAATCCGATCGAAACATCGAAGCTCTAAAACACCCCAGAAAATTCAACACTTGAAAAAATATTAAAAATACCCATAAAACTCAGCTGCTGAAATGATGAATTACTGTGCAAAGCATGAGGGCTGACGTCATTATACTGCCGCGGTTCCGCCGCAGAAGCCAGGCTTCTGCCGCGGTTCCGCCTCACTATTTACTGTTCATGGAATAATTTTTGCATCGTAATTCTTAGATTTCCCTGCTGAATTTTTTAACCATTTTTAATCTGGAAAAATCCCAGTTTTTAGAAAAAGTCCAGAGAGCATGACGTGTTAGGGTTTCGATGCGTAATCGGATTTCAAACGTCGTCTAGACTTCGCCTAAGGCTCTAGCTAGGCTCTGATACCACTGTAGGGTTCCTAGGCACACTATAGAGGTCTCACAAGGCATCAACCATGCCAAATTCAAAATTTACGGTGCCGAGAAACCCTAGACTACGAATCGTTGACTAGAAATCTAGGCGAAATACGAATCTAGTTAACACGTTAACTAAAGATCAGAAGCTACAACCTTTGTAGATCCGGATATCCACTTCCTTAGCTCCACGTAGGCGTCCTCTCGCTGTCCATCTTGAATCCCGAACTCAATCGTCGGCTTCATCGGGAAAATGGGCGGACTAGGTCGTCGGCTTCGTGCCGAAGATGATCTACGTCGAGGTTGCACAAGTTCAAGCTCCAACTTCACCAAGTTGTGAAACTTGTGAAGAAAACACCCAAAACAACTTGGCAAGAGGTAGAGGGTGAAGAAATAGGAGGTGGGTTCACTTTAGAATTGGATTTCTCACTTTAGATCTCAAGTTGCCATTAATGGCATCAAGCTTTCTATCTTTAAGATGAAGAAGAAGATGAAGCTAGAAAAATGATAAGTCTTAATGATAAATAAAAATAAATCAATACTTATCATTCACTAACTAAGGTTAAGTGTAGAGAATAGACCATGGTTGCTTGAGAGGGTTAGGGTTAAGCATGATAACAAGAATGGTTACAAAAGTCAAAGCTTCATGAAGCTTCAACTTAAAACAAAGAAAGCCACTATTCTCATCATAATCCTTTTCAAATAAATAAATAAATAAATAAATGAATATGCAAAACCCTAATCAACACTTAACCATGGTTTGAATTCTTTACACTTAACAAAATGATCAAGTATCATCAAACATGATACAATTATGTGCACAAAAGTATATTACATATACTTCTTGCACATCAAGTGAGAAAATCCATATAAAGTGAACCAATACTAGTTAATGCAATGTAATATATCAAATATATAATTATACATTAAATCATTAAATCAACACTTGATTTAACGATCCGGTCATATCGCATATAACCGACTAGTATCCAATGTATCGGCTTATCGAATCAATCCATGATTCGATATCTAGGTTATATCGAATATAACCATTCGATACATCCATCACGAGAATAAAATACGGTATCACATACACGCATTATTCTCGGTCCTGCACATATCTCATATGCGCTCCTATTTCGTTTCGCTTGAGCCAGGAAACCTCTGTGTAGGACTCTAAAGACTCGTCAATACGCCGGTAGCAGATGATGATCATATCAAGCACCCACAAGCCGCAAGCGGTCTGCTAAACGTAACGGCCATCCGGGTATTGAGCGATCAGAAGATCGACGAGCTAGCCCGCTCACACTCCTGTGAATCCAACCAGTAACACTTACCGTACAGTCCGGTCTGTTCGTCTGATATGTCGCATATCAAGTCTAGGGGTGGTAAACGTCAGGCCCTAATAACCGATAAGTCGTGCCGATGTGAGGCTCATAATGGGTCGAGAAACTACTGGTAACACTTACCAGCAAATCTCTGATCAGCCCTGGCCAGGGACTTCCCTGTTACGGCCAATCGAGCACAGCGCAACATCAACCCCCAATACCGGGAGAGACGAAACCCCTCCTATCGCTCATTGCCTCCATGTGACTCGGGACTGTACCCAAAGACCACCGTTTTGCAAGCCCTCATGGATGTAGTAAGGTGGAGATCAAAGCACAGTGGGAATCACACAAGACTTTATGACGATCTCGGGTCTACAGACTAACCTGCACAAGTGTCACCTGAGAACTGCCATCTGACGTGAGGTATAATACCATCTGGGAGTTCTCGACGAGTCCGTCCAGTGTACCCAGTCTCCACTGAGTACCCGTACACCATCTTTGATGTCAAACACCAATGTATATGGGATCATCCATCGCCCATCTCATGGGTCGAGAAGCGTATACGCTAGTCTACACTGGTATATCGATGCCCCGTCTCGATACACCCACGACTAGGGACCTTGAAGGATGTACTTATGGACTACCATGTCCCCACTAGTATGATCTGCATCATAGTCCAGGTAGTCAAGTACACATCCTAAGGGCTTTATCAACATGTAACTATAAGACAGTTTAAAGAGACAAGTGTACATGTTAAGATAAAGAGTAACCAGATAACATACTATCATATCGAGCAAGAAAGTCATCTCTATATATGTCCAAGCATCCAATATAATATACATGATCTGTACAATACTGGCCTCTAGGGCATACATACAACTAACAAAGAACTCCAGAGGGTATCTATCCTATTACGCAGAGAAACAAAAGGTTTTTGTTCCTCGTCATGCCCATTTTTTAGAAAATCAATTTTTTGTAAAAAGAAATAGTGGGAGCGCAATAGAACTAGAAGAAATTTCAGAACCACAAACTATTACTGAAAGTATGGTATAACCAGAGGTTTCAAAAGAACCGGACATCTCTACGCCAATCCGCATGACTAGTAGGCATTCTCATCCGCCTGAGAGATACTACGGTTTTCTCATAGACGGGGATCGAAAGGATTGCATCATTAACAATGATGAGCCAACTAGCTTCCAATTAGCCATTCAGAGCGACGACTCCGTAAAATTGCTGGATGCAATACGAACCGAAATGGAGTCCATGTACACCAACAAAGTATGCACTTTGAACATTGCTCCAGAAGGGGTAAAACCCGTAGGCTGTAAGTGGATCTTCAGAAAGAAGATTGGTGTAGATGGATAGGTTGAAGCCTATAAAGCTAGACTTGTTGTAAAAGGTTTTCGTCAAAGACCTGGTTTGGACCATAATGAAACCTTTTCTCCAGTGTCTATGCTCAAATCCATTCGGATCCTTCTTTCCATTGCTGCCTTCCAAGATTTTGAGATCTGGCAGATGGACGTAGAGACGGCTTTTCTAAATGGTAATTTGGAAGTGTGCGTCTATATGGATCGGCTAGAAGGTTTCAATCAGAGTGGGAGCAGCGGGACAATATGCAAGTTGCTTAAGTCCATTTATGGAATAAAGCAGAGATCGCGGAGTTGGAACATCTGTTTTTATTGAGACAGTCAGAGAATTCGAATTTATCAAAAATCTAGATGAACCATGTATTTATAGTAAGATTGTAGCAAGAACTGTGGAATTTATCGTTGAGTACGTGGATGGCATTCTCTTGATAGGAAATGACATTCCTATGCTACAATCAGTCAAAGGATTCTTATCACAGAGGTTCTCCATGAAAGACCTGGGTGATACCAACTACATTCTGGGGATCTAGATCTATCATGATAGATCAAAGAGGATGGTGGGACTTTTGCAGTCAAGATACAACAACTCCATACTGAAAATATTTAGTATGGACAATTCCAAGCACGGTAGTCTACCGGCTTGTCACCGAATCACCCTCTCCAAAGAGATGTCTTCCAAGACTGATTTGGAAAGGGCTCACATGTAGATTATACCTACGCTTTTACGGTAGGCTCTATAATGTATACGATGTTGTGTACAAGACCAGATGTAGCTTACGCACTGAGCGTGGTAAGACAGTATCAGTCAAACCCAGGGGTGAAGCACTGGGAAGCAGTAAAGAACATTCTCAAGTACCTGAGAAGGACTAAGGACATGCTCTTGGTGTATGGAAGAAAAGGACCTCCAAATCGAGGCCTTTGCTAACTCCAGCTTCCAGAGTGATAAGAATGACTCCAAGTCATGTCAGGTTATGTCTTTACCCTCAGTGGAGGGGCGGTCTGTTGGAAGAGCTCCAAGCAGGATACCATTGCAGACTCGACGATGGAAATGGAGTTGTTCGCTGCATAAGACGCCGCAAAAGAGTCAGTCTGGATGTGGAAGTTCTTAACTGAACTTCAGCTGGTTCCTTCCATTTGTTGGTTCAATACTTTAGTATTGTGACAACATACGACGCTATAGCTTTAGGAAAGGAACCCAGGTCACATCAGAGATCCAAACATATCTTGAGGCGGCACCACCTGATCAGGGAGATCGTTGATCCCCAGGAGATCGAGGTGAGGAGAGTAGATTCGGAGAACAATACTGTAGATCCACTCACAGAGGCCATTCCTCAGAAAGTGTTCGAGTGGCTATTCGAGATCTTCAGTTTACGATATGCCAGTATATGGCCTTAGTGCAAGTGGGGGATTGTTAGTGATATATGCCCTAGAGGCCATTATTGTATCATACTGGATTATATATTACTTAATGGGAGCTTGGGATATACACGGATATAGTAACAGTCTTGCTCAAAATGGTAGTATACTACCTGGTTTGTCTCTACCTCAATATGTGCATGTGTTTCTTTTAGCATATCGCTTATACATATTGGTCGAGGCCCTTAGGATCTTTTCTTGATTACCAGCGTTCTGATGGAAGTCACACTAGTGGGGGTTGGGTAATCTATAAGCACATCCTATATAGATCCCTAGTCGTAGGATTATGAGACAGGGCATCGATACTCTACAGTATACTAGTGTATACGCTTCTCATCCTAGCAGGGGAGATGGTCTGTCCCACAGCCATTAGTACGTCGTACTGGAGATAGTATGCAGATTCTCATTAGGTTATGAGTACACGGGACATGACTCGTCGGGATCTGTTGGTGGGTATTATATCTGTCGTCGGGTAGCTATTCCCAGGTGACATGAGTATAGCTTAGTCCGTCGACTTGACACTGCTACTTTGTCTTGAGTGTGTTCTCACTATACATTGATTACTACCCTACCATGGCTCAAAAGAGTCGTGCAAATAGGTAGTAGTTGGGTGCAGTCCCGAAGCACTTGGAGGCAGTGGCGATTAGATATGATTTATCTCTCCCGGTATTGGGGGTTAATATCGCGCTGTGTTCGGAAGGCCATTACACAAAGTCCTTGGCCAAAGAAAGCGAGATTTACTGGTAGGTATTCCAGTAGTTTCTCAGGGTGTATTGGGCAATACTCCGACATGACTTATTGCGTTATTAGAGGTCTGACGATTACCGCCTCTAGGACCGATGTATGATACTCTTAGAAGAACATGCCGGACTGTACAGAGATTGTCACATTTAGGCTCAGTAGGAGTTTGGATGGGTTTTCCTCATCGGCCTTCTTATCGACATCTACCTAGGGATCGTTGCATGCAGCTAGTACCGCTTGCGGCCTGTGGTTAAACCCACTGCCAGCGTAGTGTCGTGTCTTTAGAGTCCCACACAGAGAGTTGTGCTTCACCGGGCAAAAGATGTAGAGGCCGTATGGTTTTACGGCAGGTCTTCGATCTCTTACGTGAACTTGTGCGCGTATGATGTTCGGGCGGATAATACTAGTGGGATTTGGTTTAAGCCGGATCCTAGTATTATATTGATGGATCAGTTTCGTCTCTTTGTATTCATGTTTCTCAAAACATGAATGCGGGTATGTATATACGGATGAGAGGGCATAGAAGGAGACACCTCATTAGGGTTTTGACCATTGACTTGATTAAAACAATTATGAGGTGGAGGAAAGTATTTGTTAATTTTGTAAATGGTAATTGAGGCATGGCTACTTGTTTTGACTACTTGACTTTGTTTGACCATTTTGACTTGGCTTGACCACTTGACTTGGTTTGACTATTTAACTTAGATATTTTTGTAAGATATTTTGTGGCACTAGATATTTTGGGTGAGATATTTTCTTGCCATGCTTGTAGTCAAGTCAAGGGAGCCATCTCATTTTATTATTATGATTATCATTATCAAAAACCACTTCTCTTTCCTCAAGTAAGCTTTCTTCTTCTTCCTCTCAAATAAAAAACCCTAAAAGCTCTCATGTGTTGAGAATCCTAGGGTTCCAAGAAACAAAGCACTCCATCTTCACACTCTACACCTTCTAGGACTTCTAGTTTAGCGAACTAGAAGCCGTAGTTACCTCGGATTTAAGGTAGGAGGTCGGACTATAGACTCTCGGGTGGATCATCTTTGACTCAAGGAGGCCGTCGAGCTTGCTACGATCCTTTACGATCCTTGGAGCCGACGACGAGTGGAGGACATCAATGAAGACCCGAAGGACTTGAATCGTGAGGTATAACTTCGTATCATAGTAGTTAAACCTCATGTAGTTTGCTAGCTATGGTTTATGTTCGATCCATGGTTCTAGTCGGTGTTACGAAGCCCGTAAAAATCCTTTTTTGCAATTTCCGCCTCCCCGCGAACACATGGGGTGCGCGACATCGACTTACAAGAGATTCCTCAATGTAGATCATCTTCGGCCTCGAAGATCCTTAAGCAAGCTCGTTCCGTTCGCCTAGTGGAGCCTAAAAGAGTTCGGTGACCACTACTTTGAGCTAATAGACTACTACACGGAGCTTTAGAAGTGAAGGACCGGTTTAAAAAGGTTGTATTCCTTGTTCACCTAGTATAAAACTTTATTACTTGCTTATAAACCCTAATTCTCTAGTTCGATTCTAGGTTTGTATTCCTTAGCACTCTATATTTATTAAAATTGCATACTTGATGCCTATAGAAACCTAGTAGTGGTGCTAAGGAAGACCAACATGGTATCAGAGCCAAGCTAGAGCATTAGGAGTGGCCATGGCGATGTTAAAGTGTTCAATCGAACTTCAAAAACCCGGAAAACCCTAGTTTCTGTTCGAATTTTCAAATGTTGGATATTTCCAGATTAAAATTATTCAGAAAGTCAAGCAGGTTAAATTATGGAGCCTTAAGAAGTTTGAGCTCCCAAATCCAACAATAAGCCGCGGAACCGCGGCCGAAATGCTTGTTCGACCGCGGTTCCACCGCAACATTGTGGAATTGTGGGGAGAATTTTCTTCTGCTGCTCCATTTCCATATTCTGGGTTTTCTAGACATTTTAAGTGAGACTCAAGATGTTGAGGTCTCTGTGGTTTTTGGGTATTTAATGAATCGATCGAAATGTTTAATATCATCTAGATATCTGTAATCTTTGATACAATATTTGGAATCTACAATTATTAGTTTTGTGAAAACCAATTAGTATTTTGTAAATCTAGCAATTTAGTATCTTTTGATCGGTTGCCACAGGATTTTGATTCGAATCAAAACTCCGTCGCAATCACATAGTATACATGAACACTCGCCGGATAAAATTACTAGATAGCCACGCCCCATAGCCTTGACCAAGTGACTGTAGGAGAACCCCGTTGCCAAAAGCATCCGTTCGGATCCTCACGGCCATGGTGTTTCGCCTAAGTGCACTTCGTCGATGGCATCGGGGGTGCGGCCGTCTACTAAAAGTTTCCGACGAGTATTCGATCATTTGTCGAGAATCTTATTGAATTGCCCGACTGGTTATTGAAAAGTGTTTTCAATTTGAGACTAAAATACCGGGTTTAAAACGTTAGGCATGAACTTAGGAATATATGATATTCCGGGTTTATGATAGGCATGAAATTCGAAGTATGTGATATTTCGGGTTTATGATGTCTAAGAATGTTGTGGATTCCAATTATTGTAGTTTTCATTTTCTTTTCTGCGAACGTAAGTGTAATATATGGTGTATCGCCGGTTTCGTTGCTATACGTCAACGACAATTGGGATACGCATATTTACTTACGTTGATGACATGTGATGTTATGTGTTGCTATGATATATTATATTGGATCGTCATGTTTGAATAGCCAGGTGTTTTTGCGTGAGATGAGAGTTTTTTTTATTTTCATTCATGTAAAAAAGTTGTATGTAATAATCTTTTATTGGGACACTTCCGGGTTGAGGATGATGTCACCATTGATGTATATTATTTACTTTTCCGCATTAGGATAGACCTAAGGTGGGGAGCACAAGTAATCAGGTTTTAGAGTCCAGTAGGAGACCATCTCGAGGAGTCGAGACCGGGTCTCCTAACTCTAGAATTGGTAGGGTTTCTTGACGCTCTTATAGGGGTCTAGGGATGTGGGTTTGGCTATTCATCATGGCCGTGGAATCCGTGTTTTTACTGGCTTAATTTAAAATACGGACCTCCTAGTATATCCAATATTTCATATGTTGACTTCTGCTGCAATGTTCTGTGATGTGATTATATAACTGCGTGAGACGAATGCTTTATATTATATATATGATATATAATAAACGTTGCTTATGTTTTGCATCCGTGCTAGTCCTGCCCCTACTCTGCTAGTAGTTAAGTAACCTAACAATGCATGAGGGGACCACGTGGCGAATGCGGATGGCATAAGCGTACGTTCTATTTTCGTTTCTTTATCTGTGATGTTTAGGAAACATAATTGATAGGACTTCATTAATGAGATGAATGAAAAAGAAAGAAAACTAATGATGTTGTAGAATCAAATTTTCAAAAAGGTAGCTCTAGTTCTTGCTTTACATAGTGGTATTCCTTGATAAATATCCAGCACCCCATTCGATGAGGAAAGAGCCTAGATCCCTTCACCGGGAGTGACCTCTTTTAGCAAAAGCTAGCAGATGCTACAACCCACTCGGTTTGTTTTGAAAAAATCGATTTTAAAAGTGGAGATTAAACCAATCCTTTTTTAAATCACTATATTCTACAACGATATCAAGTTCATTACGCAAAAGGTTTTCTTAAAAACCTGTCGTAGCCCTCCGTCATTTCAGATAAGGGCTATTTAGTATTCGTGCTGCATTTGTTGAACTTGTCAAGGCGTAGTGTATGGTAGCTAATTAGTGCTTATCTACCATATATGATGCGATTGAATTAGGGTAGTCGTACGGCCTTGTTGACCTTGTCAAGGGTCGTACGGGTGGGTTTAATTCAATCAAGAAATGAACGGGTTGAACTTGACTTGTGGTTTATGCTTTGTTGACCTTGTCAAGGTCATAAATTGCTTGGGGAAAAAGATATTAGGAATTTCAAGTGTTGAAATTTTCAATGAGATTGCATACCATCTGATCGGCACGCTTTTGGCGTATTGTATTTTAAGTTCTAAAGTTTAACCGCGATCAAGGACGGTGTCGCGTGGAGCTAGCCGCGATGAGCACGGATCGTCCGCAAGGAGACGGAGCGTTTCATGTTCTTGTTTTGACGAGTTAATGTGTGAGGCGGAATGGTTCATATCTAACCTATGTGTATATATGCAAAGTATAAGTTGTTAAGATTAGATAGGATAGTGTAAGTTAGTGAATTCCGTACTCAATCCATTGAGCCGAACATGACCAATGAAGCTAGAGGAATCGGAAACAACGTGGATTAGGGTGCTTAAGCACGATATTAGTGAAATCCGGCTTATTGACCTTTGTCCATCCATTCTTGTCGCTTGGCTTTCGCCTTCGGCCAAACCGAATGCAACCGGTCGCGGTTAGGGATCACCGATACCTTGGTAGGGTAAGGTGCCTAACGGAGCGCTTGCATAAGGTTTGGGCCGAGTTCAATGGAAAAATAACAGGCAAAGGAAATGAGAAATGAAAACCTTAACTTATACAACGAATCTTTTTCCTAACAACAATAATATTCACAAACCATCAAAAACAAAAACAAGAAAGAGAGCAAAGGAAAAGATACAAAGAAAAGAAAAGACAACATTACAAGAAAGTAAATTACATGGAATTAAAAGGAAAGTAAGTAAATGGCATGGAAATAAATTGCAAGAAAGTAAATGTAAGAAATATAACTACTAGAAACCCAAAGTGAAAAATGAGATCTTTATTATGTCCAAGTGATACAACCTTGAGTTTAATAACCAAAACTTAAACTTGCAAGCTCAATGAAAAGCTTGCAAGATCAAGAGAAGGCAAGGAACTCAAGGGGAACTAAGCTATGTACAAGAAAAAGAAAACAAAAGAGTATGAAGTGAAAAGAAAGTGAGAAATCTTGGACCCCCTATCCCTTGCTCACTGGTTTGTATTTATAGGCACAAAAGAATATTAAACAAGTAATAAAAATAGGATGACATGGAAGCAAAGGATGGACAGAACAAAATTAGGGATCTTTAGGGCTAGGGGGCCGGCGAACTCGGATATTTTGAGGGTGTGGCCGGCCCAAAACCGAGCAAGTTGGCTTGTGTTGAAGTGGTGGTCTTGTATGCTCTCCAATATCACTTTGGTGCTGCTTGATTTGTCTATATTAACCTGGTCTGCATTCAGGGATTTGGAGGGAAATATTTAGCTTTATATCGCATCACACCTTTTTAGCATTTAACACACATCACTTCACTCTTGTGCTAACTTGTGCCCCTTGCATCATGGCAGCCCCACCATGGTCCTGCCAAAGAGTTGTATGTACACATGCATTGTGTTGGACCAAAAATTGTATGCACACATTTATTTGCAAAAAAAACTCTTTGGTCATCGATCGGTTTGCAGTTCTGGTTGCAGTGTCGTCTCACAAACGTTATATCCATGAATTTGACCGTGTTTCCAGTATTTTGTCACGGATACCTATAATCTGTAATTACTGAGCAGACACTGTTAATAGTATCGATATATACAAAAAATAGATAATGAATAAGTGCTATTAAAATGCAGTTTTCTGTGATGAACAAATACCCTCAAACTTATCTTTTGCTCGTCCCGAGCAAAACAAAAATCCTAACCTCATTTTATCAGGGAACACGATTGCACTGAGCTCGTGCAACAAGCCTTTAAAACTCTATGTGTCCCGAGTAGGAGGAGTGTTGTCTCCTGAGGGTTTTCAGCGGATTACACCCACAAAATCCCGTCAAGCTAGTTTCATGAGTTAACGTCGATTCTACTCCTACAGTTTAGTATCTAGTTAGAAATTCTATTATCCTAAGTTAGAAATATTCAACCCTTATGTTTCACACCTCCAATTCATTCAACCTCAGATCCTATATATTTTACAGTTTAGAAAGATCTCGGTATCTCTTGGGTTTTCTTTCTAAAGTGCGGTCTCCAATCAGGGATTTTTATCATCTTTAGGGAAAACATAAGTCTTATTCTTTATTCCCATTTTTCCTCCAAATATCGATTGTATACCCCTACGTGTGTGTATAGTTTCACACCTACACTTAAGAATTCAATTCAAGCTATAGTACCCTTACCCTAATGCCTAATACTACTTCTTTTCATTAATGATGGACGGTGTTGCTTATACACCTTTCATACGATTATTAATGCTTTTTGAGACACTAACAGCCGATTACTGAATGAGTGGGCTTAAAGCGTAAATAGCAGTTTTCAGGTCTTCACTTTATTTATTTATTTTTCTTTTCTTTATTTTTCTTTTTCAAGACCGGATATATTTTTCAATATGCTCTTTTGGTGTTTTGCTTTAAATACCGTTTTTTCTTTCATACCAGGTTTTCAGGAAAGAGTATTTCTAAGTATTCTCTACTATCCCAAGTTTCTAGGTGCGTGTAAGTGTAGTTTGTAGGATATATACTTTCTAAATTTGGACTCAAGAATAGAAACTATTTTTCATACTTATCCTTCAGTAAAGCTTTCAATACTTTCCCTTCATCTTGACTTAACTCAAGAACTGAACTCAAGATTACCTACTTCTATAAAAAAAACTGCAAGAACGTATAATTACCAAGGTTAAACAGAAGGAGGGTTATTTTTAGGGTTTTCAATTTCTCGACCTAGGATTTAGTTATTTCTAACGTATCAACTAAACTTTCGGAATAAAATCTAAGTTACCCTATTAGCTAACTTGACGACAAAGTTTTTATATTTTTGGAAAATTTTTCGATTTTTGTAGGTTTTTAAAATAAGTATGCAAATGTAAAATATACACATGAATGCAAAGGCAGAAAGCTTACCGAGCACACCTCCAAACTTAAACTTGACAGTGCCCTCACTGATTGGCTACACCAAGAGGGGCAAAATTGTCGGCGCTTCCCAAAAAATATATATATACAAAACAAAAAGCAAACCAAAAATATATACACCAAAAGATCCCCCCCTAAACATAAGTGAAACAGTGTTGCTACTGTTAGGCGTTGAAGTTCAGAGTTAGGGGGAAGAAATGTATCAATCTATACAAGGCCTTACACAGGCCAAAAGTTAGCACCAACCATTCAAAAATTTTATCGCTATAGTGTGTCGGTTAGTGAAAGAATGCGGGGAGGAAAGAAATGGAGAATACGCCAGACCGTATGGGGATAGAAGTGGTATACGGTCCCGATATATGAGGAGAAGAATGGCGGAAGGGAAAAAGAAATAGAGTACGAATTTGAGGGTGAAAATGGAGTGAATAAATTAATACAATTTGTGATGACCGATATGAAAAAAGCGATTTTACTAATCTATCAACCCGTCGAGAAATGGGGTCAAGCCTCTCAAGATTCGTAAGGAAACATGGGTAGACCGAACTTGGTAAACCAAACACTGGAAATAAAAGTGATACGGTGTCTTGCAAGGTCAGAATGATGGAAAGGATGGAGGGAAGTGATCGAGGAAGGGTATCAGTTAAAGGTTCAGGAGGGTGTACACAGTCAGTGAACGGGACAGGATGAATTGGAAAATCCGACGCATCAAGTAAAACTGGTTCATCCTTAATACTATCCTCAAAATTCAACTCATCCATGCATTTATCCTCAAAATCCAGATGCATATGGGGTTTGGGAAAAACAGTGAATGGTTCGGGATGATGTCCACACGGAAGTGAAAGGACATGATGAATTGGTGAGAACAACTCATCCAAAACTGCGGGTTCATCATCCAAGATATTCTCAGCGTCGATATCCTCAATGAAGTGAAAATTAAATTTCTCAGACACCTCAACAAAAGCATGGATATCAATCAATTCAGGTTCTAGAGTGGAGGTGTAGAGGCCAAAATGGTTGGTATTGGTTTCACTTGGAATGGACCCTTCACAATCGGGTAAATCAAACACTACAAAATCGCACAACTCATTAAATATTCTATCTTCAATTGGTGAATCCTTTGGGACACTCTATAGAATTTCAAGACCGGAGTTGTGGAATTCAACTTGGAACAGGTAGTTTTGATTTAGAAGGGTGTACCGCTCACTCTCACAACTCAATTCCTCAATCTGTCCTACCGCCTCATCATACATTGGAAAATTTGGAGCTAGTTGGAAACCAGCTACCGGGTCGTTAGGTTGTATGAGGGTGGCCATGGACGCATTCAAATCCATCATTTGTTGGTACGACGCTACCCGAAAGTCTTCCAATGACTGTTCAAGACTAGACATAGGTTGTGAAAGGGTTTCAGTAAAAGATTCAAACTCGTTTGGATACCGGAAACTCCCAAAAGACTTTGTAAAAGCAATGTCTAGGGAAGATGTAAAAGTTGGGTAGGATGGATAGGAATTGAATGGTTGGACAGGAGTAGGATCAAAATTCGGATAAGAAGGTGATTGGAATCGTTGATCAAAAGAATTTGCAGCGGTGAAAGGAGTGAAAGATCGGTTACATGATTGTTCGATTCTGTCTGTAATGGACATAGGTCTTGGAGTTACAACAAGGCTCTCAAAAGGGGAATCAACGTAAGAAGCTGGGGTAGGTTGAAATGGTTGATATAAGGTGGATTGCGAAGTTCAATTGTTTGTCCCAGACGCATTTATCTGATCTTTCAAAGAAAGTTTGGGCATGAAGGGATCGTTCGAAGTTCGACCAAAACAGGAACTGTAGGAAGTAATGTCTGGTTGTGGGTACCAAAGTTAGACAAGAGTTTTTCTGGGTGGGGTACCCATGATATGAAGAGAAGGAGAGGAAGAGAGGAAAAAGAAAGTTGTTTTATTTTTATATATTTTTTTAAAGTTAGTTATCAACAAAAGTATGAAATATACATACAAAAAAGAATGTGGACAAAAACAATCACGACACAATACCACACACCTAATCGGTCTAGGGTTCACCTAGGTTAACTAGACCTGCTTAAGAACATGATTGTCAAAGTAAAACTATGTCGAGAAACAGGCTAAAGATATACTGATCACGAAGCCAGGTAAGTGCAGAGATAAGGGGAGGTTTTCCAACTCTTTCACGAAGTTCCTTAATTTGATAACCATTTCTCTTTTGGTGGTTTCGCTGTGAACACTTTCCTAGACATCCCGTAAACGATATACCGTTAAGCGGTGTTCTAAATACAGTTAACTTCTCCTAGTGAGCGTGAAGTCCTTAAAGGCTTAAAGTCTAGTTTCTTTTAAAATTTTGTGCGGGTAAACGTTATGCTCAATTCGTGATTTGTGGGCCACGGAAAAGGTGATAAAATCCTTTACCGTATGTTGTAGGGTTCGCTTGCCCTTAAGTCTGTATTAATGGATGCAATGCACAATTCAATAAAAAAATTATTTAAAGAATCAAACAATCGTTTTTATGTTTATGCATAGCACTGCAACAAATACGGGTTAGTCAATTTTAGCGTTTGCTAGCGAACATGCAAAGAATCCTGCAAAGATATTATATTGGATGCATCAGATTTGAGAAGAAGGTGTTATGAAATACGTACCGAAAAGTTTTCGGATTAAGAAACCCCCGTTGAATTGAGTTCGGTTTCCTTAAAAAGTTCGCTTGTGCGGGTTAAACTACCTGGATCTTTGGCACTATACTTTTCAATCATCTTAACTTTGAATGTACACTTTTCTCCATACGATCGCAGTTCGTAAATCCATAAAAATCTACAAATATCGGAAAAATGGATTATTAGTGCAAAAAAACGATATGAATGCCCAAACACCTGCACACTAAAAATTATAAAAAACAAACAATAAAATTGGGACAATAATAGAACACTGGAGCACAGAACCAAATTTTGGAGCAAATGGAGGTGAAACGGCTGGCGGCGCCGGAATTCTGGTGGGTCTCGCCGGTTTTCTTATAGAGTTGGGGCTCCAAATTTCTTCTGATGTCCCAGTGTTCTACTAGTGTTTCAATGGTATTGCTTATTGTTTCAGTTAAGATCCAGGGTGTTTGCAGGTCAATAATCCAGAGAACAAAAAGTGTTAGCAATGTTAGTTTTTGTTTTGGTTTTGAAATTTTTGAAATTTTTAGTTTGTTTTTAGAAAAGGGTGTTAGATAATATAAAAAAGATTAACCCGAAATAACAAGAATAAAAACATTACCGTCTCCCCGGCAACGGCGCCATTTGATCGGCACGCTTTTGGCGTATCGTGTTTTAAGTTCTAAAGTTTTACCGCGATCAAGGACGGTGTCGCGTGGAGCTAACCGCGATGTGCACGGGTCGTCCGCAGGGAGACGGAGCATTTCACATTCTTGTTCTGACTAGTTAATGCGCGAGGCGGAATGGTTCGTATCTAACTTATGTATATATATGCAAAGTATAAGTTGTTAGGATTAGATAGGATAGTGTAAGTTAGTGAATTCCGTACTCAATCCTTTAAGCCGAACATGACCAATGAAGCTAAAGCAATCGGCAACAACGTTGATTAGGGTGTTTAAGCACGGTATTAGTGAAATCCGGCTTATTGACCCTTGTCCATCCATTCTTGTCGCTTGGCTTTCTCCTCCGGCCAAACCGAATGCAACCGGTCGCGGTTAGGGATCACCGATACCTTGGTAGGGTAGGATGCCTAACGAAGTGCTTGCGTAAGGTTTGGGCGGAGTTCAATGGAAAAATAACCGGCAAAGGAAATGAGAAACGAAAACCTTAATTTACACAACCAATCTTTTCCTAACAACAATAATATTCACAAACCATCAAAAACAACAATAAGAAAGAGAGCAAAGGAAAAGATATAAAGAAAAGAAAAGACAACATTACAAGAAAGTAAATTGCATGGAATTAAAAGGCAAGTAAGTAAATGGCATGGAAATAAATTGCAAGAAAGTAAATGTAATAAATATAAATACTAGGAACCCAAAGTGCAAAAAGAAACCTTTATTATGTCCAAGTGATACAACCTTGAGTTCAATAACCAAAACTTAAACTTGCAAGCTTAATGAAGAGGTTGCAAGATCAAGAGAAGGCAAGGAACTCAAGGGGAACTAAGTTATGTACAAGAAAAAGAAAACAAAAGAGTATGAAGTGAAAAGAAAATAAGAAATCTTGGACCCCCTATCCCTTGCTCACTGGTCTGTATTTATAGGCACAAAAGAAGATTAAACAAGTAATAAAAATAGGATGACGTGGCAGCAAGGGATGGACAGAACAAAATTGGGGATCTTTAGGGCTAGGGGGCCGGCGAGGTCGGATATTTAGAGGGTGTGGCCGGCCCAAAACCGAGCAAGTTGGCTCATGTTGAAGTGGTGGTCTTGTATTCTCTCCAATATCACTCTGGTGCTGCTTGATTTGTCTATATTAACCTGGTCTGCATTCAGGGATTTGGTGGGAAATATTTAGTTTTATATCACATCACATCTTTTTAGCATTTAACATCACTTCACTCTTGTTCCCACTTGTACCTCTTGCATTATGGCAGCCCCACCATGGTCCATGCCAAAGAGTTGTGTGTACACATGCATTGTGTTGGACCAAAAGTTTTGTTCACACATTTATTTGCAAAAGAACTCTTTGGTCATCGATCGGTTTGCAGTTCTGGTTGCAGTGTCGGCTCACAAACGTTATATCCGTGAATTTTACTGTGTTTCCAGTATTTTGACACGAATACCTGTAATCTGTAATTACTGAGAAGTCACTGTTAATAGTACTGATATATACAAAAAATAGATAATGAATGAGTGGTATTAAAATGTAGTTTTCTGTGATGAACACCATCTATGAGATAGTTGGATCCCGATACCCACTATAAGTAAGAGTTACTCCTGGGAGAGTTTTGCACTTTTCAATTGGATGATCAAGTAGGTGTCTAAGAAAGGTGTTAACGATGTTACGTCCTTGCGGAAACGAGGTTATTTAATTAGTTCCATACGAAAGCATGGGGAGACTCCCTCTGAGTACCAATACCTGCCTGGTTGAACGATCAGAGAACTTGTAGGGTGTAATTAATCCCGGCTAGTCTTACCTTTCAGGGATTGAAGGAAGATTTGACAAAAACAATTGGAGCCATCCTGATTAGATGAAATAATAACCAATCTAATCTTGCAAGAGCATACGCTAAAGTGTTTTCTTCTCTCTATCTCCAGGTAGCGACGACATTCCTTAATCAAGATAATAATATTGATTTATTGACCAAACATGCTTATTACACTGAGATGGGGAACGTTGGTTCCGCTCCTTCTTATAATTGTTATAAGTCTGAGCAGGAAATAGGAGAATACCCGGATTCACATGCGACCCGAATGAGGAATGAGCAAGTTGATGCATCTTCTTCGGATGTGTTCATTACCGAGAACTGTTTCTCAGTACACTCTACGTCCTGGGTATTAGATACCGGATCAGGATCCCACATTTATAATAAGTTACATGGGCTAAAGAAAGGTAGAGAACTGGGAACATGTGATCATTCTCTAAAAGTAGGGAATGGTGCAAATGTTGCAGCCAAAGCAGTTGGTGAATATCACATTGTATTACCAAATGGGAATACATTGATCTTGAACGATTGCTATTACGTACTATCTATGATATGCAATTTAATATTGGTTTCTTTATTAGATAAAAAAGGATATAATTTTGTAGTAGAGAAAAATGTTATGAAAATTTTCCTAAATCAAGTGTTGATTGGGTATGGTACGTTATGTAGTGGTTTATACATTCAAAATCAGAACACAGTTCTTAATATATAGAACACACACAAGAGGAAAAGTTCAGAGATGAACGAAGCCTTCTTGTGGCACTGTAGACTAGGTCATATCAATGCGACACGACTAGCTAAGTTGTATAAAGATGGATTTTTGAATCCATTTAAATTTACATCATATGAAACTAGCCAGTCATGTCTCAAAGGCAAAATGACTAAAACTCCATTTACTGGACATGGAGAAAGAGCTATTGAACTCTTGGGACCGATACATAGTGATGTATGCGGTCCCATGTCTATACATGCCAGGAATGGTTTCTCATACTTTATCACATTCACCGATGATCTCTTAAGATTCTGCAGGGTTCCCTAGGACAGCAGAAAGGTTTCGGGAGGCATCGCTCATACCATATTAAAAATTTGCCGTTCTAGCTAATCCTAACCCTAGAATCGTCTACTAGAAATCTATGGAACAGTAAATGCAAACACTTTGCAAGTAAAGTGTGAAAGGAATACAACCTTTATAGACCGGTCCTTCACTTCAATAGCTCCATGTAGTAGTCCCTTCGCTGCGATCGTGAACTCCGGACTCTAGAGAGGCTCCCATGAAGAAACGAACATGCTTGCTTCGAAATCTTCGAGGCCGAAGATGATCTACGTCGAGGAGACACTAACCCAAGCTATCTCTTCACTAACTATGAAATTAGTGAAGCAAACAACCTATACTAAATGGTAAGTAGTAGAGGATGATGAAGTAGGAAGTGGGCTCACTTTAGATTTCATTTTCTTACGTTTTTTCTCATAACTCCACTGAAGCTAGAAAGCTTTTGGAAGAAGAAGATGATGAATGAACTCATCATATGAATTAATGCAAATGAATTATTGCAACCATGGGTGAGTTAAGCCCTCATGCCTAACTCATGTAGAGAATAAACCAAAGGCTAAGGTTAAGGGTTGGGTTAACAAATATCCTAAGGAATGACAAAAGAGTAGACTTTGTCAATGTTATGTTCTACAAGCTTCTTCCAAGCTTTAAAATATTGACAAAGTCTTTTCTTTTTTGTGATAACTTAAGCAATAAATAAAACCCTAACTTAACCCTAGCATGGTATAAGTCTCATACACCCATCTTGCTTGTATCATCAAGCATGACACAATAGATGTACACAAATATACATATCATATATATACAATGTGCACATCTAGTGAGAAAACAAATCATAAGTGAATTAATATTAGTTAATGTAATTTAATATATCAAATAAATAATTGTACATTAAATTATCAAATCAAATCTTGATTTAATAATCCGGCTATATTACATATAACTGACTAATATCATATGTAACAACTTATCGAATCAACACTTGATCCGATAACCTGGCTATATCGTATATAACCGACCAATTTCACAGATCGCAAGAATAGAATTCGGTATCTCATATCGTATTAAACTCGTTCCCGCACATATCACATATGTGCTCCTACCCCGTTTCGCTTGAGCCAGGAAACCCCTGTGTATGACTCTAAAGACTCATCAATACGCCGGCAGTAGCTGATGATCATATCAAACACCCACAAGCCGCAAGCGGTCTGCTAAACGTAACGGCCACCCGGGTATTGAGCGATCAGAAAATCAACAAGCAAGCCTGCTCACACTCCTGCGAATCCAATCAGTAACACTGCCGTACATTCCGGTCTCTTCATCTGATATGTCGCATATCTCGTCTAGGGGTTGTAAACGTCAGACCCCGGTAACTCGATAAGTCGTGCCGATATGAGGCTCATAACGGTTCGAGAAACTACTGATAACACTTACCAGTATATCTCTGAAGTAGCCCTGGACAGGGACTTCCTGTTATAGCCAATCGCACACAGCGCAACATCAACCCCCAATACCGGGAGAGATGAAAACCCTCCTATCGCTCATTTCCTCCATGTGACTCGGGGTTATACCCAAAAGCCACCGTTTTGCACGTTCTCTTGAATGTGGTAAGGTGGAAATCAAAGCACAATGGGAATCACACAAGACTTTATGACGATCTCGGGTCTACAGACTAACTTGTACCAGTGTCACCAGAGAACTGCCATCCGACGTTAGCTATAATACCATATGGGAGTTTTCGGCAAGTCCGTCCAGTGTACCTAGTCTCCACTGAGCACCCGTATACTATCTCTGATGTCAAACACCAATGGATATGGGGCACCCATCGCCCATCTACATGGGTCGAGAAGTTATACGCTAGTCTACTATGGTATATCGATGCCCTGTCTCGATACACCTACGACTAGGAACATTTAAAGGATGTACTTAGCGACTACACTGTCCCCACTAGTATGATCTGCATCATAATCCTGGTAGTCAAGTACTCATCCTAAGGGCTTTATCAACATGTAACACAGAGACAATCAGTGTACATGTTAAGATAAAGAGCAACCAGATAGCATACTATCATGTCGAGCAAGAAAGTCCTCCCTATATATGTCCAAACATCCACTACAATATACATCATATGTATAACAAAGGCCTCTAGGGCATACATATAACTAACAATCTCCTACTTGCACTAGGGCCATCTGTTGTAGTATCTTATACCCAACAATCAGCAGTGGTTGAAGTATCTCTTACTCATCCATCCCATAAAATTCTCTCTTGGGAATAGGCCTTTGTGAGTGGATCCGCCGTGTTGTCCTCTGTGTCTACTCTCCTAATCTCGATCTCCTTGGAGATCATCCATCTCCATGATCAGGTGATACTGCCTAAGAATATGTCTAGATCACTGATGGGACGGGGGTTCTTAGGCCTAAGCCATAACTCCATTGTCACAGAATGGTAAGAACGAAGTCCATCTCATGAACTAGTGTACATCCAGACCATCTCTTTAGTAGCATCATTGGTAGCAATGTATCCAGCCTTTATCGTCTAGTTTGCCACGGCATCTAGCTTGGAACTCTTCCAACATATCGTCCCTCCACTGAGGATAAAGACAATGCTTGCGACTGAAATTCAGTCGAGCTTACCACCCTGGAAGCTATCCAGTGATTCTCTCCAGGATCGATTGATACCAGCTCACTACACCTAGCGAGAATCCTAACATCCAATTAGATCTATCACATAGATCCAAAACCATGGATTTAAGAGGTATCACCTTGATCCTTTATGGAGAATCCTTGTGATAAGAGGAGATTGACCAAGCGCAGCATAGGAAACTCCTTTCCTATTAAGAGTATATCATCCACATACAATACGAGGATCATCACCATACTCCCTACTACCCTTTTGTATATACAAGTATCATCTACCATTTTGATGAAGTCAAACTCTTTGACTACCACATCAAAACAGATGTTTCAACTCCGCGATGCCTGCTTTAACCCATAAAGCAACTTACGTTTCCGCTGCTCCCATTGTCTATGAAGCCCTCTGGCTGTGTCCTTATAGACACTCTCTTCTAAATCACTATTTAGAAAAGCAGTCATGACACCCAACCGTCAGATATCGTAGTTATGGTATGTAGCAGTGGCAAGTAGGATCCGAATGGACTTAAGCATAAGCACTAGAAAAGGTTTCATCATTATCCACACCTGGTCGATGACGAGAATCTTTTGCAACAAGTCTTAGCTTTGAAAGTTTCAAATTTTCCATGTACACCAAGTAATCTTCTCAAGATATACTTGCTCCTGATGGGGATACCCTTCAGATATAGCAACCAAAGTCCATACTTTGTTGGTGTATATGGATTCCATCTCAGATCGCTCACCATCCAGCCATTCTCACAGAGTCCCCACTCCTGATGGCCTGCTCGAAACTAGTTGGGTCATCATCTCATGATGGAATCCTCGCTCCCACTGCTATAGAGAAAACTGAAGTATCTCTCAGGTGGGTGAGGAACCCTACCAGATCGGCGGAGAGGCTGAGGATCATCGGGAACTATTGAATCCTTTGGTTCTACCAAATCATTAGCTGCAGTTTGTATAGCTGGAACTCCTTCCAGTTCTACCTCATGACCAATAATTTCTTCCCAAGAAATTCCCTTTCTCAAAAGGTGGCATGCTGAGAAATAAAACACCTTTTGTTTCTCAGTGGTAGAAGATATTCCCTTGCGAATGCTTGGGATATCCAACAAATTTCCACAGAACTGATCTTGCCTCGAGCTTGTCCGGATTTTGCTTTTGGAATAGGCCAGACAACCCCAAATCTTAACTTATTTTAAGAGATGGGCTCTTCCCATACCATATCGCATATGGAGTGGTAGGCATCTGATTTGGTTGAAACCCAATTCAATAAGTATGAAGCTTAACAAGTGCATAACCCCTAAAAGAAAATAGGCAACTCAGCAGTACTCATCATAGAGCACACACCATATCACATAGGGTGCGATTGCTCCGCCCCGATATACCAACATACTATGGTGTATACGGAGGAGTAATGCTGAGAGAGAATCTCATTCTTATTTAGAATAGTCCAGGAACTCCGTGCTCAAGTATTCTCCTCCATGATCATATCAAAAGACATAATACTTATACCCATTGTGGTTCTCTACTTTTGACTTATATTCTTTGAATTTCTCAAAAGTTTTAGACTTGTGTTTCAACAGGAACACATTGTGCGAATCTTGAGAGATCATCAGTGAATGTAATGAAGTACAAAGAACCAGTCCTGGTATGTGTAGACTGGGGATCTACATACATCATCATGTATCAATCCCAAGAGTTCACTAACTCTTTCTCTGTTTTCAATAAACGGAGCTATGGTCATCTTATCTTTGTGACATGACTGGCAAATTTCACAAGATGTAAATTCAAACTGATTTAAATATGCATCTTTATGTAACATAGCTATTCGGGTCGCATTGATATGACCTAGTCTACAATGCCTCAAGAAGGATTCGTTCATTTCTGAACTCTTACTCTTGTGTGTGTTTTGTACGTCAAGAACTGTAGTTTGATTTAGAACGTATATGCTTTTGTAGGGTTCCTAGGCACTCTTGTGAAGGTTCAAAAGGCATCAAACATGCCCGGATTAAATTTTAGACGTGCCGAACAACCCAAAGCCGGGATCTTTGCTAGATTATTAGGTTTAAACATGCAAGATGATAACTTTTATCTAAGTGTGAGGGATTACAACCTTTGTAGTCCGCTCCTTCGCTTCACAAGCTCCGAGTAGAAGTCCCTTTGCCGCGATCCACGATCTCCCGGACTCATGAGAGGCTCCACGACTCGAACGATCCATGCTAGCTCGAAGTATTCCAAATCTCCGATGATCTATCTCGAAGTTGCAAAAACTCAAGCTTTCTCACTCTAAAGAGATGAACACACTAATCTCATGGGCTAGATGAGATGAGGATGAGAGAGTAGTAATTTTGCTTTCTTTTTAAATCATTTTCTCATATTTATTCATCACATAAAGAAAATCAAGTAAGCTTTCCTTTTTTTTTTTTTGAGAGAAGAAGATGATAATGGAAAAGATAATGAATTATCCTTTTGTGATGAATAGAAAATAAAGTATATGATTGATATGTAAACCATGGTCAAGGATGAATGGATAAGAATGTGTAGAGAAATAACTAGAGTTAGGGTTTGGTTAGGTTTAGAAATGTGTCATCACAAAATATCTTAACCATGATAAAATAAAATGCTTCTAGAAGGTGCATGAAGCATCTAACCCTAATCAAACCCTAACCTCAATTAATCATCCTTAAACATGTTTACCAATTAATCATATCATGTCACAATAATATATATCACATATATATTATATATTTGCAACAAAAGAAAATAATACAATTAACATATATCGCATATATATCAATGTATCATCCAGTGAGAAAATGAAATAATAAAGCGAGCCAATATTAGATAATGTAATAATATATCATATATATTATTATACATTAAATCATCGAATCAACACTTGATCCGACGATCCGGCTATATCGAATATAACCGACTAATATTTCATGTACCGATTCATCGAATCAACACTTGATCCGATGACCCGGTTCATATCTAAATATCGCGAGAATATAATACGGTATCCCATATCGCATTATTCTCGCTCCTGCGCATATCACATATGTGCCACTACTCCGTTTCGCCTGAGCCAAGAAACCTCTGTGTAGGACTCTAAAGAATCGTCAATACGCCGGTAGCAGGTGATGATCATATCAAACACCCACAAGCTGCAAGCGGTCAGCTAAACGTAACAGCCACCCAGGTATTGAGCGATCAGAAGATCAACAAGCTAGCCTGTGCGTTCTCCTGTGAATCCAACCAGTAACACTCCCGTACAGTCCGGTCTGTTCGTCTGATATGTTGCATATCAAGTCTAGGGGTGGTATACGTCAGACCCCAGTAACCGATAAGTCGTGTCGATGTATGGCTCATAACGGGTCGAGAAACTACTAGTAACACTTACCAGTAAATCTCCATATCAGCCCTGGCCAGGGATTTCCACTTATAGCCAATCGAATACAGCACAACATCAACTCCCTATACCGGGAGAGACGAATCCCCTCCTATCGCTCATTGCCTCCATGTGATTCGGGACTGTACCCAAAAGCCACCGTTTTGCACGCCCTCTTGGACGTGGTAAGGTGGAAATCAAAGCACAGTGGGAATCACACAAGACACTATGACGATCTCGGGTCTACAGACTACCCTGTACCAGTGTCACCGGAGAACTGCCATCTGACGTGTGGTATATCACCATCTGGGAGTTCTCGGCGAGTCCGTCCAGTGTACCCAGTCTCCACTGAGCACCCATACACCATCCTTGATGTACAACACCGATGGATATGGGATCATCCATCGCCCATCATATGGGTCAAGATGCGTATACGCTAGTCTACCTCTGGTGTATCGATGCCCTGTCTCGATATACCCTCGACTAGGAACAGTTATAGGATGTACTCATCGACTACCGTGGGCCCCACTAGTATGATCTCATCATAGTCCCAGTAGTCGAGTACAGATCCTAAGGGCTTTATCAACATGTGAGAGTAAAACAGTAAACCAATACAAGTCAGTATGTTAAGATAAAGTGAAACCAAATAGCATACTATCATGACGAGTAAGAAAGTCCTCTCTGTATATATCTAAGCATCCATTATAATATACATCATATGTACAACAATGGCCTCTAGGGCATATACATAACTAACAATCTCCCACTTGCACTAAGGCCAGCTGCTGTAGTATCTCATACCTAGCATCCCTAATAATCTTTCAAACTGTATCTGGGGAATAGCCTTCGTGAATGGATCCGCACTGTTGTCCTTCGTATCTACTCTCCTGACCTCGATCTCCCGGCGATCAACTATCTCCCTGATCAGGTGATACCGCCTCAGAATATGTCTGGACTTTTGATGGGACCTGGGTTCCTTGGCTAACACTACAGCTCCATTGTTATCGCAATACAGAGGTATTGGATGCTCAATGGATGGAACCACACCAAGTTCACTAATGAACTTCTTTATCCAGACAGCCTCCTTGGCAGCATCGTTGGCAGCGATGTATTCAGCCTCCATCGTCGAGTCTGCAACAGTATCCTGTTTGGAACTCTTCCAACATACCGCCCCTCCATTGAAGGTAAAGATAAAACCCGAATGCGACTTAGAGTCGTCCTTATCACTTTGGAAGCTGGAATCGGTAAAGGACTCCACCTGGAGTTCTCCGTTACCATACACCAAGAACATCTCCTTAGTCCTTCGTAAGTACTTGAGAATGTTCTTCACTGCTGTCCAATGACTCTCTCCAGGATCTGCTTGATACCGACTCACTACACTTAGTGAGTATGCTACATCGGGTCTGGTACATAGAATCGCATACATGATAGAGCCTACAGCCGAAGCATAGGGTATCCCTTGCATGCGAGCTCTCTCCAAATCAGTCTTGGGAGACATCTCTTTGGAGAGAGTGAGTCCAGAGATCGTGGGTTGGTTCCCACACTTGGATTCTTCCATACTAAACGTCTTTAGTATGGTGTCAATGTACCTGGATTGGGACAATCCCAATATCCTTTTAGATCTATCTCTATAGATCATGATTCCCAATATGCAGGAGGCATCACCTAGATCTTTCATTGAGAATCTCTGTGATAAGAAGAGCTTGACTGATTGCAGCATAAGAATATCATTTCCTATCAAGAGTATGTCATCCACGTACAATACGAGGAAGACAACCTTACCCTCTGCTACCTTCTTATAGATACAAGGTTCATCTATATTTTTGATGAAGTCAAACTCTTTGACTACAATATCAAAACAGATGTTCCAACCCCGCGATGCTTGCTTTAACCCATAAATGGATTTAAGCAGCTTGCACACCTTTTCGCTGCTCCCACTATCTACGAAGCCCTCTGGCTGAGTCATGTACACGCACTCTTCTAAATCACCGTTTAGAAAGGCGGTCTTAACATCCATTTGCCAGATTTCGTAGTCATGGTATGCAGCAATGGCAAGTAAGATCCGGATGGACTTAAGTATAGCCACTGGAGAAAAGGTTTCGTCATAGTCCACACCTGGTCTTTGACGAAAACCTTTTGCTACAAGTCTAGCTTTGAAAGTCTCAACCTTTCCATCTACACCAAATTTCTTTTTAAAGATCCACTTGCTCCCAATGGGTTTTACCCCTTCAGGAGCATTTTCTAAAGTCCATACTTTGTTGGTGTACATGGATTCCATCTCAGATCGCATTGCATCCAGCCATTTCACAGAGTCACCACTCGTGATGGCCTGCTCGAAACTAGTCGGTTCATCATCATCCATGATGCAATCCTCGCTTCCACCATCAATGAGAAAACCGTAGTATCTCTCAGGTGGCCGAGAAACCCTACTAGATCGGCGGAGAGGCTGGGGTTCGTCGGGTACTACTGAATCCTCTGGTTCCAATAAATCATCAGTTGTAGTCTGTGGTGCTGGAACCTCTTCCATCTCTACCTCTTTGCCACTAATTTCTTTTGCAAGAAATTCCTTTTCTAAAAAGGTGGCATATTGAGAAACAAACACTTTTTGTTCCTCAGCGTGATAGAATATATATCCATAAGAATCTTTTGGATATCCTACAAACTTACATATACCTGATCTTGCCTCGAGTTTGTCCGGATTTTGCTTTTTAACATAGGCCGGACAACCCCATATCTTAACTCGTTTAAGAGATAGTCTCTTCCCATTCCATATCTCATATGGAGTGGTAGGCACCGATTTAGTTGGAACTCTATTCAATAGATATGTGGCTGTTTCCAGCGCATAACCCCAAAAAGAGATAGGTAACTCAGCAGTGTTCATCATAGAGCGCACCATATCTAATAGGGTGCGATTCCTCCGCTCCGATACACCGTTGTGCTGTGGTGTATAAGGAGGAGTAAGCTGAGAGAGAATCCCATTCTCTTTTAGATAATCCCGAAACTCTTTACTTAAGTATTCACCTCCTTGATCAGATCGAAGAATCTTAATGCTTTTGCCCGTTTGATTCTCTACTTCGTGCTTATATTCTCTGAATTTCTTAAAAGCTTCAGATTTGTGTTTCATCAGGAACACATGTCCGAATCTAGAGAGATCGTCAGTGAATGTAATGAAGTAGGAAGAACCGTTCCTGGCATGCGTAGACATGGGACCGCATACATCACTATGTATTAGTCCTAAGAGTTCAGTAACTCTTTCTCCGTGTCCACTAAACGGAGCTTTGGTCATTTTTCCTTTGAGACATGAATGGCAAGTATCATAAGATGATAATTCGAACGGATTCAAATAACCATCCTTATGTAACTTAGCCAGTCGTGTCGCATTGATATGACCAAGTCTACAATGCCACAAGTAGGATTCGTTCATATCTGAACTTTTCCTCTTGTGTGTGTTTTGTATATTCAGGACTGTATTCTGATTTAGAATGAATATGCCTTTATGTAACGAGCCTGATGCAATCAACCTTTGATCTAGGAATATGTTCATAACATTATCCTTTACTACAAAATTATATCCTTCTTTACTTAATAAAGAAACTGAAATAATGTAGCACATCATGTTCGGTATATAATAGCACTCATTTAGAATCAGTGTATTACGACTTGGTAATACAAGGTGATATTCGCCAACTGCTTTGGCTGCAACATTTGCACCGTTCCCTACTTGAACGGAATGATCACCCCTTCCCAGTTCTCTACCTTTACGTAGCCCATGTAACTGTTTACATATTTGGGATCCTGATCCGGTATCTAATACCCAGGACGTAGGGTGAACTGAGAAACAGTTCTCAGTAACTAACACACCCGAAGAAGATGCATCAACATGCATGTTCTTTTGGGCGGCGTAAGAATCTAGATATTCTCCTGTTTCCTGTTCAGTCTTATAACTCTTATAAGAAAGAACGGGTCCAACGTTCCCTTGCTCAGTACAATAATTGGGTTCAGTCAATACATCCATATTATTATCTTGATTATGGCCTGACATGGTCGCTACCTGGAGAGAGAGAGAAGAAAACACTTTAGCGTATGCTCTTGCAAGATTAGATTGGTTATTATCTTATCTAATCAGGATGTCTCCCACTGTTTTTATCAAATCTATCTTCAAACCATAAAAGGTAAGATTAGCCGGGATTAATTACACCCTACAATTTCGTCAATCTTTCAGCCAGATCAGTGTCGGTACTTTGAGGGAGGTTCCCCGTGCTTTCGCACGGACCTAATTAAAGTAAACCTCGTTTTCCCAGAGGCGTAACCCTATTAACACTTTTCTAGACACCTACTTGAATGACTAATCGTCCTGTGTAAAACTCTTCCAGGAGTAACACTTACTCGCAGTGGGTATCGGGATCCAACTATCTCATAGGAGGTATGCAATCTCATTGCAAATTTCAACGCTTGAAATTCCCGATAATATTTTTACCCCTAGTGTCTTATGACCTTAACTATGGTCAACAAATCTTAAGCACCGGTCAAGTTCTACCCGTCATTTCTTGATTAATTTAGACCCACCAACATGACCCTTAACTATGGTCAACAAAGTCATATGGCTGTCCTAATTAATCACATCTTATGTTCTATAGGAAAACATCACTTAGCTACCGTACACTGCTCCTTAACTATGGTCAACAAACGCAGCACGAATACTAAGTACTCTATTTTCCTAAAATGACGGAGGGTTACGCAGGTTTTTCAGAAAACCCTGAGCGTAATGAACTTGATATCGTCGTAGAATCGAGTGAAGTTTTGAAAAGGAGTGTTTTTTAGGCTTTTCTTAGTTTCGCTAAAGGGGTCACTCCCGGTGAAGGGATCGTCGGCCCTTTCCTCATCGAATAAGGTGCAGGATATATCATATATACCGCTGTGCAAAGCAAAAACACTAAAAGCAATCAAAAGACAAACCGTGTTTTGTAGCATCTGCCAGTTTTGCTAAAGGAGTCACTCCTGGTGAAGGGATCTCGGTCCTTTCCTCATCGAATAAGGTGCAGGATATATCATATATATCGCTGTGCAAAGCAAAACTGTAGCTACCCTTTTTATAAAATTTTGATTCTACAACATCTTTAGGTTTCTTTTCTTTTATTAATCTCATTAATAAAATCCCATCAGCTTATGCTTCCTAAGCATCACAGAAGAAACAAAAGCAGTAATATTTATATTTCAACATATATATATATATATAGTATAAGCATTCATCTCAGGCAGTAATATGATCTCATCACAGAACATTGCAGCAGAAGAACATATATGAAATATTGGATATACTAGGACGTCCGTGTTTTCAATACGAGCCTGTATAAAACACGGATTCCAGGGTCGCGACGAATAGCCAAACCCACATCCCAAGATCCTTACGAGAGCGGCAAGTAACACTGCCAGTTCTAGGGTTAGGAGACCCGGTCTCGACTCCTCGAGATGGCCTCCCTCTGGACCCTAGAACCTGGTTACTTGTGCTCCCCTCCTTGGGTCTACCTAATGCGGAAAAGTAAATAATATACACTGGTGACAGCAACCGCAACCTGGAAGTGCCCCAAATAAAAGAATATTACATTACAAATGAATTTTACATGAATGAAAATAAAAACCCTCATCTCACATAAAACCCCAGGCTATTCAGAACGCGACGATCCAATATAACATATCACAGCAACACATAATATCACATATCATCAACGTAAGTAAATATGCGCATCCCAATTGTCGTTGACATATAGCAACGAAACCGGCGATATCACATATTACACTTACGGTCACAGAAAAAAAGTGTAAAACTACAATATTTGGAATCCACAATCACTTTAGACATCGTAAATCCGAAATATCACATACTCCGCATTTCATGCCTAACTGTATGAATTCCACATATTGTATCACATTCCAGATAAATAGACATTATTAAACTTTCCAAACAGATAATCAAACACCTAAAATTTCCCAAAGTGCTCAACTCTTGAGCGGAGTTCAAATAATCCCAGAATATGTCAAAATACCAGTGATCCAGCCATAGAAGGGTCAAGCCAACGCCTCACATGTGGCACGCCGTACTGCCCCAAACCCGAAGGTTCAAAAGGCAGTTCAAGAGGGTCACATAATCGAGTTAAGGTTTGTTGTCTTCTAGAGGGTCCACCGCTTAACTTGCACAATTTTCCGAAAGATTTAAACCCAGGAAAAATTCAACGCTTGAAAGTTTGCCGTGCCGGGATAAAGTGGGTTAATGATATCCGTTTAACTAGTTTAACAGTTTCTAAATATCCGGAAAGAAATACGAATTTAAAATTTCCGATCGAATCTACTATTACAAAACAGGTCCCAAAATTTTCAACACTTGAAATACATTAAAAATATCCAGAAGCATCAACAAGTACCTACGGTTATTACCATGAAGCCACGTGTCATAATTCCCTAAATCCGCCGCGGAACCGCCGCGAAAAGCATGTTTTCGCCGCGGTTCCGCCGCCGTTTTGAGGAATTGGTGGCCCGTGTTTCATGGTAATTCTTAGAATTCCCTGCTGATTTTTTTACATATTTTTAATTCAGAAAAATCCCAAATTTTAAAAAATTTCCAAAGAGGGGTCTAGTTTCGTCGTTTCGGGTTCGATCGGAGTTTTAACTTCGTAAACACATCGCCTAATTCTCTAGCTAGGCTCTGATACCACTGTAGGGTTCCTAGGCACTCTTGTGAAGGTTCAAAAGGCATCAAACATGCCCGGATTAAATTTTAGACGTGCCGAACAACCCAAAGCCGGGATCTTTGCTAGATTATTAGGTTTAAACATGCAAGATGATAGCTTTTATCTAAGTGTGAGGGATTACAACCTTTGTAGTCCGCTCCTTCGCTTCACAAGCTCCGAGTAGAAGTCCCTTTGCCGCGATCCACGATCTCCCGGACTCATGAGAGGCTCCACGACTCGAACGATCCATGCTAGCTCGAAGTATTCCAAATCTCCGATGATCTATCTCGAAGTTGCAAAAACTCAAGCTTTCTCACTCTAAAGAGATGAACACACTAATCTCATGGGCTAGATGAGATGAGGATGAGAGAGTAGTAATTTTGCTTTCTTTTTAAATCATTTTCTCATATTTATTCATCACATAAAGAAAATCAAGTAAGCTTTCCTTTTTTTTTTTTGAGAGAAGAAGATGATAATGGAAAAGATAATGAATTATCCTTTTGTGATGAATAGAAAATAAAGTATATGATTGATATGTAAACCATGGTCAAGGATGAATGGATAAGAATGTGTAGAGAAATAATTTGAGTTAGGGTTTGGTTAGGTTTAGAAATGTGTCATCACAAAATATCTTAACCATGACAAAATAAAATGCTTCTAGAAGGTGCATGAAGCATCTAACCCTAATCAAACCCTAACCTCAATTAATCATCCTTAAACATGTTTAACAATTAATCATATCATGTCACAATAATATATATCACATATATATTATATATTTGCAACAAAAGAAAATAATACAATTAACATATATCGCATATATATCAATGTATCATCCAGTGAGAAAATGAAATAATAAAGCGAGCCAATATTAGATAATGTAATAATATATCATATATATTATTATACATTAAATCATCGAATCAACACTTGATCCGATGATCCGGCTATATCGAATATAACCGACTAATATTTCATGTACCGATTCATCGAATCAACACTTGATCCGATGACCCGGTTCATATCTAAATATCACGAGAATATAATACGGTATCCCATATCGCATTATTCTCGCTCCTGCGCATATCACATATGTGCCACTACTCCGTTTCGCCTTAGCCAAGAAACCTCTGTGTAGGACTCTAAAGAATCGTTAATACGCCGGTAGCAGGTGATGATCATATCAAACACCCACAAGCTGCAAGCGGTCAGCTAAACATAACAGTCACCCAGGTATTGAACGATCAGAAGATCAATAAGCTAGCCTGTGCGTTCTCCTATGAATCCAACCAGTAACACTCCCGTACAGTCCGGTCTGTTCGTCTGATATGTTGCATATCAAGTCTAGGGGTGGTATACGTCAGACCCCAGTAACCGATAATTCGTGTCGATGTATGGCTCATAACGGGTCGAGAAACTACTCGTAATACTTACCAGTAAATCTCCATATCAGCCCTGGCCAGGGACTTCCAGTTATAGCCAATCGAACACAGCACAACATCAACTCCCTATACCGGGAGAGACGAATCCCCTCCTATCGCTCATTGCCTCCATGTGATTCGGGACTGTACCCAAAAGCCACCGTTTTGGACGCCCTCTTGGACGTGGTAAGGTAGAAATCAAAGCACAGTGGGAATCACACAAGACTCTATGACGATCTCGGGTCTACAGACTACCCTGTACCAGTGTCACCGGAGAACTGCCATCTGACGTGTGGTATATCACCATCTGGGAGTTCTCGGCGAGTCCGTCCAGTGTACCCAGTCTCCACTGAGCACCCGTACACCATCTTTGATGTCCAACACCGATGGATATGGGATCATCCATCGCCCATCATATGGGTCAAGATGCGTATACGCTAGTCTACCTCTGGTGTATCGATGCCCTGTCTCGATATACCCTCGACTAGGAACAGTTATAGGATGTACTCATCGACTACCGTGGCCCCATTAGTATGATCTCATCATAGTCCCAGTAGTCGAGTACAGATCCTAAGGGCTTTATCAACATGTGAGAGTAAAACAGTAAACCAATACAAGTCAACATGTTAAGATAAAGTGAAACCAAATATCATACTATCATGACGAGCAAGGAAGTCCTCTCTGTATATATCTAAGCATCCATTATAATATACATCATATGTACAACAATGGCCTCTAGGGCATATACATAACTAACAGCTTTTAGATAACGTGCCTGAACCGATCAACTTTTGATATAGGAAAATGTTCAAAACATTATCCAACAATACAAAATTATATCCTTCTTTACTAAATAAAGAGACTGATATGATATTGTATATCAGGTTCGGTATCTAATAACATTTTTCAGAATCAATGTATTTGTTAATACAGGGTGATAACTGCCAACACCTTGGCTGCAACACTTGCACAGTTTCCAACTCTTGAAACTTATCACCCATTCTCAGTTCTCTACCTTTCTGTAGCCCATGTAACATATTACATATATGGGATCCTGGTCCGGTATCTCATACCCAGGACATAAGGGATACTGAGAAACAGTTCTCGGTAATGAACACACCCGAAGAAGATGTATCATCATGCACTTTCTTCGTTTGGGCGGCACGGGAATCCTGGTAATCCCCTATTTCCTGCTCGGTCTTATAACAATTATAAGTTGGAGCGGGACCAACGTTCCCCAGCTCAGTATAATAAGAGGGTTCGGTCAATATATCCATATTATTATCTTGATTAAGGCGTGACATGGTCGCAACCTGGAGAGAGAGAGAAAAAACACTCAGCGTATGCTCTTGCAAGATTAGATTGGTTATTAATTCATCTAATCAGGATGGCTCCCACTGTTTTAGTCAAATCTTCCTTCAAACCCTAAAAGGTAAGACTAGCCGGGATTAATTACACCCTACAAGTTCGCCAATCTTTCAGCCAGGCCATTGTCGGTACTTTGAGGGAGGTTCCCCGTGCTTTCGCACGGACCTAATTAAAATAAACCTCGTTTTCCCAGAGGAATAACCCCGTTAACACCTTTCTAGAAACCTACTTGATCAGCTAATTGTAATGTGTAAAACTCTCCCAGGAGTAACTCTTAATCGCAGTGGGTATCGGGATCCAACTATCTCATAGGAGGTATGCAATCTTATTGCAAATTTCAACACTTGAAATTCCCGATAATATTTTTCCCTTAGCAACTTATGACATTGGCTAAGGCCAACAAATCATAAGCGCTAGTCAATTCCAACCCGTCATTTCCCGATTGAATTAAACCCACCCGCGTGACCTTTGGCTAAGGTCAACAAAGCCGCACGACTACCCTAACTCAATCGTACCATATGCTTATGCAGATAAGCACTAATTAGCTACCGCATACTACGCCTTGGCTAAGGTCAATAAACGTAGCATGAATACTAACTAGTAGCTATCTAAAATGACGGAGGGCTATGACAGGTTTTTAAGAAAACTTTTTGCGTAATGAACTTGATATCGTCGTAGAATCGAGTGATTTTGAAAAAAGAATGCTTTTGAGGTTTTTACTAGTTTTGCTAAAAAGGTCACTCCCGGTGAAGGGATCTCGGCTCTTTCGTTATCGAATAAGGTGCAGGATATTTCACAAATACCACTATACAAAGCAAAAACTATAGAAGCAATCAAAAGACAAACCGAGTGTGTAGTATCTGCTAGTTTCGCTAAAGAGGTCACTCCCGATGAAGGGATCTCGGCTCTTTCCTTATCGAATAAGGTGTTGGATATTCTACAAGGAATACCGCTATGCAAAGAAAGAACTAGAGATACCAGTTTTTAAAACAAGTTTCTACAACATCTTTTAGGTTTCTTTTATTTCATTAATCTCATTAATGAGGTCCCATTTATTATGCTTCCTAAGCATCACATATGAAACGAAAGCAAAAATATATAATATATATATATATATAATATAAGTATTCTTTTCAGAATATAATCAATGATCACATCACAGAATATCGCAGCAGAACATAACATATGAAATATTGGATATACTAGGATTTCTGTGTTTTAGATTAAGCCTGTATAAAACACGGATTCCATGGTCGTGATGAATAGTCAATCTCACACCACTAGACCCCTACGAGAGCGGCAAGAAACCCTTCTAATTTTAGAGTTAGGAGACCCGGTTCAACTCCTTGAAATGGTCTCCCACTGGACCCTAGAACCTGATTACTTGTACTCCCCGCTTTGGGTCTATCCTAATGCGGAAAAGTAAATAATATATAATGATGACATCATCCTCAACCCGGAAGTGCCCCAATAAAATAATATTACATATAATGAATTTTACATGAATGAAAATAAAAACCCCCATCTCACATAAAACCCCCGGCTATTCAAACACGAAGATCCAATATAACATATCCCAGCAACACATAACATCACATATCATCAACGTAAGTAAATATGCGTATCCCAATTGTCGTTGACGTATAGCAACAAAACCGGCGATACACCATATATTACACTTACGGCTGCAGAAAAGAAAGCGAAAAACGACAACAGTTGGAATCCGCAACCACCTTAGACATCATAAACCCAACGTATTACATACTTTGGATTTCATGCCTAACCAAATGAATTGCTTAGACATCGCATGCCTTACAATTATAAACCCCGCATTTTAGTCTCGATACCGAAAACACTTTTCAATAACAAGTCGGGCAATTCAACAAGATTCTCGACATCCTTATCGAATGCTCGTCGGAAACTTTAGTCGACGGCCGCACCCCCCAATACCGTCGACGAAGTGCACTAAGGCGGAACACCGCTGCCATGTGCACCCGAAAGGATGCTTTTGGCGACAGGGTTCTCCTATAGTCACTTGGTCGGGGTTATGGGGTATGGCTATCTAGTAATGTTACCCGGCAAGTATCCGCGTACGCTACGTGATTGCGACGGACTTTTGATCACATCAAAATCCTGTGGCAACCGATCAAATAAGACTAAATTGCTAGATTTATAACATTCAAATTAGTTATCTCATAACTACTTTTGTGGATTCCAAATATTTTATCCCATCACATGATACCCGGACGAATGTTAAACTTTTCGATCGATTCATCAAAATCCCACAATTTCCCGACAGCTCAACACTTGAGCACAGTTTTATAATACCCAGAATATGCCACAGTACCTATGTACCAGCCGTAGAAGGGCAAACCCAAGCCTCACTCATGTCGCCACGGAACTACGGCAAACCCTAGGGTTTGACCGCGGTTCCGCGATCCAAAAAGTTGAGTTAGGGTTTCATTCTTCTAGAGGGTTCATAAACTTACTTACATGTTTTTCCGAATACGTTAAACTTGGAAAAATGAGTTTTTGACATTCGATCGAACTTTTTAACTTCGTCTAGACAACATGCGAATAACCCGAAACAATGTTAAAACTACGAATACGAAACACTCCGAATTGCTTATACTGTAAGATTACATTACATACAAAATTAGCAAAAACAAACAACACCTGAAACATCAAAACCAAGTCACTGGAGCACACAAAAAATTTCAGGGCATTCCACGACAAAGTGGCCGGCCCCTACATGCATGATCTCGATCAAAACCAAGCAGAACCCCCTAAAATTTTGACTGTGTTCATGATATATCTCATACATCACTCTGTACTTGTTAAAATTTTTTTTGACAATTATTTAAAATCGACAGAAACCTTATTTTGGCGTTTCAAGTTTTGGAGTATTTCGGTTTCGTAATCTTAAAAAAATCCGTATAAATTTCTAGCATAGCTCTGATACCACTGCAGGGATCCCTAAGACGGCAGCAAGGTTTCGGGAGACATCGCTCATGCCATATTAAAAATTTGACGTTCTAGCTAACCCTAACCCTAGAATCGTTTACTAGAAATCGACGGAAAAGTAAACGCAAACACTTTGCAAATAAAGTGATCAAGGAATACAACCTTTGTAGACCGGTCCTTCACTTCAATAGCTCCGTGTAGTAGTCCCTTCGCTGCGATCGTGAACTCCAGACTCTATAGAGGCTCCCATGAAGAAACGAACATGCTTGCTTCGAAGTCTTCGAGGCCGAAGATGATCTACATCGAGGAGACACTAACCCAAGCTATCTCTTCACTAACTATGGAATTAGTGAAGCAAACACCCTATACTAAATAGCAGGTAGTAGAGGATGATGAAGTAGGAAGTGGGCTCACTTTAGATTTCATTTTCTCACATTTTTTCTCACAACTCCATTGAAGCTAGAAAGCTTTTAGAAGAAGAAGAAGATGAATGAACTCATCATATGAAGTAATCCAAATGAATTATTGCAACCATGGGTGAGTTAAGCCATCGTGCCTAACTTATGTAGAGAATAAACCAAAGGCTAAGGTTAAGGGTTGGGTTACCAAATATCCTAAGGAATGACAAAAGAGTGGACTTTGTCAATATTCTACAAGCTTCTTCCAAGCTTGAAAATATTGACTAAGTATTTTCTCTTTTGTGATAACTTAAGTAATAAATAAAACCCTAACTTAACCCTAGCATGGTATAAGTCTCATACACCCATCTTGCTTGTATCATCAAGCATGACACAATACAAGTACACAAATATACACATCACATATATACAATGTGCGCATCTAGTGAGAAAAGAAATCATAAATGAATTAATATTAGTTAATGTAATTTAATATATCAAATATATAATTATACATTAAATTATCAAATAAACTTTTGATTTAATAATCCGGCAATAATATATATGACCGACTAATATCATATGTAACAACTTATCGAATCAACACTTGATCCGATAACCCAGCTATATCGCATAAAACCGACCAATGCCACAAATCGCGAGAATAGAGTACGGTATCTCATATCGTATTAATCTCGGTCCCACACATATCACATATGTGCTCCTACCCCGTTTCGCTTGAGCCAGGAAACCCCTGTGTAGTACTCTAAAGACTCGTCAATACGCCGGCAGTAGGTGATGATCATATTAAACACCCACAAGCCGCAAGCGGTCTGCTAGACGTAACGGCCACCCAGGTATTGAGGGATCAGAAGATCAACAAGTAAGCCTGCTCACACTCCTGCGAATCCAATCAGTAACACTACCGTACAGTCCGGTCTCTTCATCTGATATGTTACATATCTCGTCTAAGGGTGGTAAACGTCAGACCCTAGTAACTCGATAAGTCGTGCCGATATGAGGCTCATAACAGTTCAAGAAACTACTAATAACACTTACCAGTATATCTCTGAAGCAGCCCTGGCCAGGGACTTCCTGTTATAGCCAATCGAACACAGTGCAACATTAACCCCCAATACCGGAAGAGACGAAACCCCTCCTATTGCTCATTGCCTTCATGTGACTCGGGACTGTACCCAAAAGCCACCGTTTTGCACGTTCTCTTGAGCGTGGTAAGGTAGAAATCAAAGCACAGTGGGAATCACATAAAACTCTATGACGATCTCGGGTCTACTGACTAACCTGTACCAGTGTCACCAGAGAACTGCCATCTGACGTTAGGTATAATACCATCTAGGAGTTCTCGGCGAGTCCGTCCTGTGTACCCAGTCTCCACTGACCACCCGTATACTGTCTCTAATGTCAAACACCAATGGATATGGGATCACCCATCGCCCATCTATATGGGCCGAGAAGCTATACGCTAGTCTACTCTGGTATATCGATGCCCTGTCTTGATACACCTACGACTAGGAACATTTAAAGGATGTACATAGCGACTACACTGTCCCCACCAGTATGATCTGCATCATAATCCTGGAAGTCAAGTACTCATCCTAAGGGCTTTATCAACATGTAACATAGAGACAATCAGTGTATATGTTATGATAAAGAGAAACCAAATAGCATACTATCATGTCGAGCAAGAAAGTCATCCCTATATATGTCCAAGCATCCACTATAATATACATCATATGTACAGCAATGGCCTCTAGGGCATACATATAACTAACAGATTCGGACATGTGTTCCTGTTGAAACACAAGTCTAAAGCTTTTGAGAAATTCAAAGAAATCAAGTACGAAGTAGAGAACCAAACGGGTAAAAGTATTAAAATCCTTCGATCTGATCGGGGAGGAGAATACTTAAGCACGGAGTTCCTAGACTATTTAAAAGATAATGAAATTCTCTCTCAGCTTACTCCTCCATATACACCACAACACAACGGTGTATTGGAGCGGAGATACCGTACCCTATTATATATAGTGCGCTCTATGATGAGTACTGCTGAGTTACTTATTTCCTTTTGGGGTTATGTTCTTTAGACAGCAGCATACCTATTGAATCAAGCTCCATCAAAATCAATGCCTTAAACACCATATAAGATATGGAGTGGAAATAGACCATATCTTAAACGAGTTAAGATATTAAGATATGGGGTTGCCTGGCCTATGTCAAAAAGCAAAATCCGGACAACCTCGAGGCAAGATCAGTTCTTTGCAAGTTTATGGGATATCCAAAGAATTCATATGGATATCTATTCTACCACAGTGAGGAACAAAAGGTTTTTGTTGCTCAACATGCCACCTTTTTAAAAAAGTAATGTCTTGTAAAAGAAATTAGTAGTCATGAGGTAGAACTGGAACAAGTTCCAGCTACACAAACTACAACTGATGATTTGGTGGAACTGGAGAATTCAATAGTCCCCGATAAATCTCAGCCTCTCCGCAGATCTAGTAAGGTTCCTCATCCACTTGAGAGATACTACGATTATCTCATTGACGGTGGGTGCGAGGATTGCATCATAGAAGATGATGACCCGACTAGTTTCGAGCAAGCCATCACGAGTGGAGACTCTATGAAAGGGTAAAACCCATTGGGAGCAAGTTGTTAGTTATATGTATGCCCTAGAGGCCATTACTGTACATACGATGTATATTGTAATGGATACTTGGACATATATAGGGAGGACTTTCTTGCTCGACATGATAGTATGCTATCTGGTTGTACTTTATCTTAACATGTACTCTGATTGTCTCTATATTACATGTTGATAAAGCCCTTAGGATATGTACTCGACTACTGAGACAATGATGAGATCATACTAGTGGGGCCACGGTAGTCGATGAGTATATCCTATAACTGTTCCTAGTCGAGGGTGTATCGAGACAGGGCATCGATGCACCAGAGTAGACTAGCGTATACGCATCTTGACCCACATGATGGGCGATGGATGATCCCATATCCATCGGTGTTTGACATCAAGGATGGTGTACGGGTGCTCAGTGGAGACTGGGAACACTGGACGGACTCGCCGAGAACTCCCAGATGGTATTATACCTCACGTCAGATGGCAGTTCTCCGGTGACACTGGTACAGAGTAGTCTGTTGACCCGAGATCGTCATAGAGTCTTGTGTGATTCCTACTTTACTTTGATTTCCATCATACCACGTCCAAGAGGACATGCAAAAATGTGGCTTTTGGGTACAGTCCCGAACACATGGAGGCAATAAGCGATAGGAGGGGATTCGTCTCTCCCGGTATAGGGAGTTGATGTTGTGCTGTGTTCGATTGGCTATAATCGGAAATCCCTGGCCAGGGTTGCTGAGATTTACTGGTAAGTGTTATCAGTAGTTTCTCGAACTGTTATAGACCTTATATCGACACGACTTATCAAGCTACTGGGGTCTGACGTTTACCACCCCTAGGCGAGATATGCGACATATCAGATGACGAGACCAGACTGTACGGGAGTGTTACTGTTTGGATTCACAGGAGAATGTACAGGCTTGCTTGTTGATCTTCTGAGCGCTCAATACCTGGGTGGCTGTTACGTTTAGCTGACCGCTTGCATCTTGTGAGTGTTTGATATGATCATCACCTACTGCCGGCGTATTGACGATTCTTTAGAGTCCTACACAGAGGTTTCTTGGCTCAGGCGAAATGGAGTAGGGGCACATATGTGATATGTGCGGGACCGAGGATAATGCGATATGAGATACCGTATTCTATTCTCGCGATATATGATATCAGCCGGGTCATCGGATCAAGTGTTGATTCGATGAATCGGTACGGATAAATATTAATCGGTTATATGCGATGTAGCCGGATTGTCGGATCAAGTGTTGATTCGATAATTTAATGTATAATAATATATATGATATATTAAATTACATTAACTAATATTAGCTCACTAAAAGATTCTTTTTCTCACTCGGGTAATACATTGATATATATGCGATATATGTTAATTGTATTATTTTATTTTGTTACGATAAATATTATATATGTGATATATAATATTGTAACATGATATGATAACTAATGCAACGTGTTTAGTGGAGTTTAAACATGATTAGGGTTTGGATTAGGGTTAAGACTTCTAGTAGACTCTAGAAGGTTTCTTTTTGTCATGATAAAGATATTTGTGTTAATATTTATCTATGATTCATACTTAACCCAACCCAAACCCTAGCCCTTGGTTAATTCTCTACAATAGTTTAGTCAACTATGGTTGCATTATTCATCATATTAATCCTTTCATTATTCATCACAAAAGGTTTCATGTTAATTGTTCATCTTCTTCCTTCTTTCTTTTCATGAAAAAGCTTTCTAGCTTTTTCTAAGTGATGAAAAATGAGTGAGAATAAGAAAACAATGAGAGCAAAAATCCTACTTCATCATCCTCATCTATCCTTGCCATTTAGATGATGGTGTTCACATCATTTCATGAGTGATAGCTTGTGTTAACGAAACTTCTAGGTAGATCATCTTTGTATCGAAGATCGGAAGTAAGACTGCATCTTTCTCTTCATGGAACCTCTCGAGAATCCGGAACATGATGATCGCAGCGAAGGGACTTCAACACGGAGCTTAAGAAGTGAAGGACCGGATCTACAAAGGTTGTAATCCCTCTCACTTAGTGTTAAAGTGTTTAACATGCTTGTTTTCACCTAAACTCTAGTTTAAAGATCCAGCTTTGGGTTGTTCGGCATGGCTAATTTTTTAATCGGGCATGGTTGATGCCTCGTAGAACCTTGTGTGCGTGCCTAGCAACCCTACAGTACTATCAGAGCCAAGCTAGAGTTTTAGGCGAAGCCTAGACGAAGTTTAAAGTCCGATCGAACCCGGAAACCCCGATATTTACCCCTCTGTACATTTTTCAAAATTGTGAATTTTTATGAATTAAAAATGCTCAGAAAAACAAGCAGAAAAAACTAAGAATTACTGTGAAGTACGGTCCACTGAGTCAACTATTTGACCGCGGAACCGCGGCCAAACCAACGGTTTGGCGGCGGTTCCGCTGCCAAAATTATGACTTAGTCCCTGGATTTTCATGTATTTATTCTTAGGTCCTTTCGTGGCAATTTTTTCTGGGAATTTTTTAATTCCACTTAAGTGTTGAGTTTTCTAGGGTTGTATTGGGGACTCGATGATTCGATCGGATAATTTAACTTCGTTTAGTTTTGTCCGGGTAATTTTTAGAAATTGTTAAAATGTTCGAACGGATATCAATAACTCACTTATTCCCCAGTCGGAATTTTTTTCAAAAGTTGGATTTTTTCTCGAGTTTAAGAACGTTCTAAGTAGTGCAAGTAACGCGGTGGACCCTCTAGAAGATAACAAACCTTAACTCGATTATGTGACCGTCTTGAACTGCCTCTAAATCTTAGGGTTTGGGGCAGTACGGCGTGCCACATGTGAGGCGTTGGCTTGACCCTTCTACGGCTGGACCATTGGTACTGTGGCATGTGATGGATGTTTTTAAACTGATTTCAAGTGTTGAGATATATTGGGGAAATCTTGGGTGTTTGATTATTCGATCGGAAAGTTTAACATTGTCTATTTATCTAGAATGTGATACAATATTTGGAATCCACATGTAGTTATGAGATAACTGATTTGAATGTTATAAATCTAGCAGTTCAGTCTCAAATGATCGGTTGCCACGGAATTTTGATATGATCAAAAGTCCTTCGCAATCACGTAGCGTACGCGGATACTCGCCGGGTAAACTTAACAGACATCCACGCCCCAAAGCCCCGACCAAGTGACTGTAGGAGAACCCCGTCGCCAAAAGCATCCATTCGGGTGCTCGCGGCAGCGGTGTTCCGCCTTAGTGCACTTCGTCGACGGCATCCGGGGGTGCGGCCGTCTACTAAAGTTTGCGACGAGGATCCGATCAGGATATCGGGAATCTTGTTGAATTGCCCGACTTGACATTGAAAAGAGTTTTCGATAATGAGACTAAAATGCGGGGTTTATAATTGTTAGGCATGCGATGTCTAAGAAATTCATTTAGTTAGGCATGCGATGTCTAAGGAGGTTGCGGATTCCAACTGTTGTAGTTTTATACTTTCTTTTCTGTGACCATAAGTGTAGTATGCAGTTGTATCGTCGGTTTTCGTTGCTATACATCGACGACAATCGGTGTATGCATACTTACTTACGTTGATGATATGAGATATTATGTGTTGCTGTGATATGTTATATTGGATCGTCGTGTTTGAATAGCTGGGGGTTTTATGTGAGATGAGAGTTTTTCTTTTTCATTCATGTAAAATTCATTTGTATGTAATATTCTTTTATTGGGGCACTTCCGGGCTGAGGATGATGTCACCGTTGTATATTATTTACTTTTCATTAGGTAGACCCAAGGCGGGGAACATAAGTAATCGGGTTCTAGGGTCCAGTGGGAGACCATCTCGAGGAGTCGAGACCGGGTCTCCTAACACTAGAATTGGCAGTGTTGCTTGCCGCTCTCGTAGGGGTCTAGGGATGTGGGTTTGGCTATTCATCGCGACCGTGGAATCCATATTTTATACAGGCTCGTATTAAAACACGGACGTCCTAGTATATCCAATATTTCATATATGTTCTTCTGCTGCAATGTTCTATGATGAGATCATTTTACTGCCTGAGACGAATGTTTATATTATATATATGAGATATATGTTATATTGCAGATTTCGTTTCAAATGTGATGCTTGCGAAGCATAATAAAATGGGACTTCATTAATGAGATTAATGAAAATAAAAGAAACCTAAGATGTTGTAGAAACTTGTTTAAAAACTGGTAGCTCTAGTTTTTGCTTTGCATAGTGGTGTTCCTTGTAGAACATCTAGCACTTTATTCGATAAGGAAAGAGCCAAGATCCCTTCACCGGGAGTGACCTCTTTAGTTAAACTAGCAGATGCTACAAACTTGGTTTGTCTTTTGATTGCTTCTATTGTTCTTATTTTGCATAGTGGTATATATGATATACCCTGCACCTTATTCGATGAGGAAAGAGCCGACGATCCCTTCACCGGGAGTGACCTCTTTAGCAAAACTAGAAAAGCCCCAAGAACACTCTATTTAAAATCACTCTATTCTACGACGATATCAAGTTGATTACGCAAAGGGTTTCCTTAAAACCTGTCGTAGCCCTCTGTCATTTCAGATAAGTACTAGTTAGTATTCGTGCTACGTTTGTTGACCATGTTAAGGCGTAGTGTGCGATAGCTGATTAGTACTTATCTGTATAAGCATATAATGCGATTGGATTAGGGTAGTCGTGCGACTTTGTTGACCATGTTAAGGGTCGTGCGGGTGGGTTTAATTCAATCGGGAAATGACGGGTTGAACTTGACTAGCACTTATGATTTGTTGACCATGTTAAGGTCATATAGCTGCTAGGGGTAAAATATTATTGGGAATTTCAAGTGTTGAAATTTGCAATGAGATTGCATACCTTCTATGAGATAGTTGGATCCCGATACCCGCTGCGAGTAAGAGTTACTCCTGGGAGTGTTTTACACATTTAAATTAGCCGATCAAGTAAGTGTCTAGAAAGGTGTTAACGGGGTTACGCCCCTGGGAAAATGAGGTTTACTTTAATTAGGTTCGTGCGAAAGCACGGGGGACCTCCCTCAAAGTACCGACACTGGCCTGGCTGAAAGATCGGCGAACTTGTAGCGTGTAATTAATCCCGGCTAGTCTTTCCTTTTAGGGTTTGAACGAAGATTTGATTAAAACAGTGGGAGACATCCTGATTAGATATATTAGATAACCAATCTAATCTTGCAAGAGCATACGCTGAGTGTTTTCTTCTCTCTCTCTCCAGGTAGCGACCATATCATGCCTTAATCAAGATAATAAAACGGATGAATTGATCGAACCCGCTTGTCATACTGAGCTGGGGAACATTGGTCCCGCTCCAACTTATAATTGTTATAAGGAAGAGCAGGAAATTGGGGAATACCAGATTTCCCGTGCCGCCCAAACGAAGAAAGTTCATGCTGATGCATCATCTTCGGGTGTGTTCATTACATAGAACTGTTTCTCAGTATCCTTTACGTCCTGGGTATGTGACACCGGATCAGGATCCCGCATATGTAATCTGTTACATGGGCTACAGATAGGCAGAGAACTGAGAACGGGTGATAAGTTTCATGAGATAGAAAACGGTGCAAGTGTTGCAGCCAAGTCTGTTGGTCACTATCACCCTGTATTATCATAATACATTGATTCTGAACGAATGTTATTAGATACCGAACCTGATATAGAAACATTATATCAGTCTCTTTATTAGTAAAGAAAGGATATAATTTTGTATTGTTGGATAATGTTTTGAACATTTCCTATATCAAGAGTTGATCGGTTCAGGCACGTTATCTAAAAGTATTGACGTTCTAAATCAAACTACAATTCTTAGTATACAGAACACACACGAGAGGAAGAGTTCAGAAATGAACGGATCCTTCTCGAGGCATTGTAGACTAGGTCATATCAATGCGACCCGACTAGCTGAAGTTACATAAAGATGCATATTTAAATCTATTTCAATTTACATCTTGTGAAACTTGCCGGTCATGTCACAAAGATAAGATGACCATAGCTCTGTTTATTGGAAACAGAGAAAGAGTTAGTGAACTCTTGGAATTGATACATGCTGATGTATGAAAGTCTCATGTCTACACATGCCAAGACCGGTTCTTTGTACTTCATTACATTCTCTGATGATCTCTCAAGATTCAGAATATGTTCCTGTTGAAACACAAGTCCGAACCTTTTGAGATATTCACAGAATATAAATTAGAAGTAGAGAACCAATAACGGGTATAAGTATTATGTCCTTTGATGAGATCAGGGAGGAGAATACTTGAGCACGGAATTCCTGGACTATTCTAAAGGAGAATGAGATTCTCTCTCAGCATTACTCCTCCGTATACACCACAGCACGTCGGTGTATCGGGGCGGAGCAATAGCACCCTATGTGATATGGTGTGCTCTATGATGAGTACTACTGAGTTTCCTATTTCCTTTTGCGAGTTATGCACTTGAGAAGCTGCATACCTATTGAATAGGGTTCAAATCAAATCAGTTGCCTACCACTTCATATGTGATATGGAATGGGAAGAGCCCATATCTTAAGTATGTTAAGATTTGGGGTTGTCCGGCTTATGTCTAAAAGCAAAATCCGGACACGCTCGAGACAAGGTCTGTTATGTAGAACTGGAAATGTTCCAGCTATACAAACTGCAACTGATGATTTGGTAGAACCAAAGGATTCGATAGTTTCCAATGAACCTTAGCCTCTCCGCCGATCTAGTAGGGTTCCTCACCCACTTGAGAGATACTTCGGTTTCTCTATGACAGTAGGAGCGAGGATTGCATCATGAGATGATGACCCAACTAATTTCGAGCAGGCCATCAGGAGTGGGACTCTGTAAGAATGGCCGGATGCTTAGTGATCTGAGATGGAATCCTTATACACCAACAAAGTATGGACTTTGGTTGCTCTATCTGAAGGGTTAAATCCCCATCAGGAGCAAGTATATCTTAAGAAGATTACTTGGTGTACATGGAAAAGTTGAGACTTTCAAAGCTATGCTTAAGTCCATCCAGATCCTACTTGCCACGGCTACATACCATGACTACGATATCTGGCAGTTGGGTGTCATGACTGCTTTTCTAAATGATGTTTTGGAAGAGGGCGTCTATAAGTACACATCCAGAGGGCTTCGTAGACAGTGGGAGCAGCGGAAACGTGTGCAAGATGTTTTATGTGATAAAGCAGGCATCGCAGAGTTGGAACGTCTGTTTTGATATGGTAGTCAAAGAGTTTGACTTCATCAAAATGGTAGATGAACCTTGTATATACAAAAAAGGTAGTAGGGAGTATGGTGGTGATCCTCGTAGAGTACGTGGATGTCATACTCTTGATAGGGAAGGAGTTTCCTATGCTACGCTCGGACAATCTCCGCTCATCACAAGGATTCTTCATATAAGATCAAAGTGATACCTCCTAAATCCTGGGTTTTTGGATCTATGAGATAGATCTAATTGGATGTTAGGATTCTTACTAGTTGTAGTGAGATGGTATCAATTGATCCTGGGGAGAATCACTGGAAAGGTTCCAGGGTGATAAGAACGACTGAATGTCAGTCGCAGGCATTGTCTTTACCCTCAGTGGAAGGACGGTATGTTGGAAGAGTTCCAAGCTAGATACCGTGACTTACTAGACGATTAAAGGCAAGATACATCGTTACTAAGGATGCTACCAAAGAGGCGGTCTGGATATATATAAGTTCATGAGATGAACTTCGTTCCTACCATTGTGTGACAATGGAGTTGTGGCGTTAGCCAAGGAACTACCGTCCCATCAGAAATCCAGATATAATTCTTAGGCAGTATCACCTGATCAAGGAGATGGTTGATCTCCACGGAGATCGAGGTTAGGAGAGTAGACTCAGAGGACAACAGCGCGGATCCACTCATAAAGGCCTTTTTCCCAGTAGAGACTTTTATGCGATGGTTGAGTATAAGATACTTCAACTACAGCTAATTATTGGGTATGTGATACCACAACAGATGACCCTAGTGCAAGTGGGAGATTGTTAGTTATATGTATGCTCTAGAGGTCATTACTGTACATACGATGTATATTGTAATGGATGCTTGGACATATATTGGGAGGACTTTCTTGCTCGACATGATAGTATGCTATCTGGTTGTACTTTATCTTAACATGTACTCTGATTGTCTCTATATTACATGTTGATAAAGCCCTTAGGATATGTACTCGACTACTGGGACTATGATGAGATCATACTAGTGGGGCCACGGTAGTCGATGAGTATATCCTATAACTGTTCCTAGTCGAGGGTGTATCGAGACAGGGCATCGATGCACCAGAGTAGACTAGCGTATACGCATCTTGACCCATATGATGGGCGATGGATGATCCTATATCCATCGGTGTTTGACATCAAGGATGGTGTACGGGTGCTCAGTGCAGATTGGGTACACTGGACGGACTCGCCGAAAACTCCCAGATGGTATTATACCTCACATCAGATGGCAGTTCTCCGGTGACATTGGTACAGAGTAGTCTGTTGACCTGAGATCGTCAGAGAGTCTTGTATGATTCCCACTGTGATTTGATATCCATCATACCACGTCCAAGAGGGCGTGCAAAAAGGTGGCTTTTGGGTACAGTCCTGAATCACATGGAGGCAATGAGCGATAGGAGGGGATTCGTCTCTCCCGGTATAGGGAGTTGATGTTGTGCTGTGTTCGATTGGCTATAACCGGAAATCCCTGGCCATGGTTGCGGAGATTTACTGGTAAGTGTTATCAGTAGTTTCTCGAACTGTTATAGACCTTATATCGACACGACTTATCAAGCTACTGGGGTCTGACGTTTACCACCCCTAGGCGAAATATGCGACATATCAGACGACGAGACCGGACTGTACGGGAGTGTTACTGTTTGGATTCACAGGAGAATGTACAGGCTTGCTTGTTGAACTTCTGAGCGCTCAATACTTGGGTGGCTATTACGTTTAGCTGACCGCTTGCAGCTTGTGGGTGTTTGATATGATCATCACCTACTGCCGGCGTATTGACGATTCTTTAGAGTCCTACACAGAGGTTTCTTGGATTAGGGGAAACGGAGTAGGGGCACATATGTGATATGTACGGGACCGAGGATAATGCGATATGAGATACCGTATACTATTCTCGTGATATATGATATCAGCCGGGTCATCGGATCAAGTGTTGATTCGATGAATCGGTACGGATAAATATTAGTCGGTTATATGCGATATAGCCGGATTATCGGATCAAGTGTTGATTCGATAATTTAATATATAATAATATATATGATATATTAAATTATATTAACTAATATTAGCTCACTAAAAGATTCTTTTTCTCACTCGGGTAATACATTGATATATATGCGATATATGTTAATTGTATTATTTTATTTTGTTACGATAAATATTATATATGTGATATATAATATTGTAACATGATATGACAACTAATGCAACATGTTTAGTGGAGTTTAAACATGATTAGGGTTTGGATTAGGGTTAAGACTTCTAGTAGATTCTAGAAGGTTTCTTTTTGTCATGATAAAGATATTTGTGTTGATATTTATCTATAACTCATACTTAACCCAACCCAAACCCTAGCCCTTGGTTAATTCTCTAAAATAGTTTAGTCAACCATGGTTGCATTATTCATCATATTAATCCTTTCATTATTCATCACAAAAGGTTTCATGTTAATTGTTCATCTTTTTCCTTCTTTCTTTTAGCTTTTCTTAAGTGATGAAAAATGAGTGAGAATAAGAAAAAAAATAAGAGTAAAATCCTACTTCATCATCCTCATCTATCTTTGCCATTTAGATGATGGTGTTCACATCATTTCATGAGTGATAGCTTGTGTTAACGAAACTTCAAGGTAGATCATCTTTGTATCGAAGATCGGAAGCAAGACTGCATCTTTCTCTTCGTGGAACCTCTCGAGAGTCCGGAACACGATGATCGCAGCGAAGGGACCTTAACACGGAGCTTAAGAAGTGAAGGACCGGATCTACAAAGGTTGTAATCCCTCTCACTTAGTGTTAAAATGTTTAACATGCTTGTTTTCGCCTAAACTCTAGTTTAAAGATCCGGCTTTGGATTGTTTGGCACGGCTAATTTTTTAATCGGGCATGGTTGATGCCTCGTAGAACCTTGTGTGCGTGCCTAGCAACCCTACAAGTGCAACTTTAAGAAGAAACTTGGTGTAGATGGAAAAGTTGAGACTTTCAAAGCTAGACTTGTAGCAAAAGGTATTCGTCAACGACCAGGTGTCGATTATGATGAAACCTTTTCTCCAGTGGCTATGCTTAAGTCCATCCAGATTCTACTTGTCATCGCTGCATACCATGATTACGAAATCGGGCAGATGGACGTCAAGACCGCTTTTCTAAATGATGGTTTAGAAGAGAGCGTGTACATGACACAGACAGAGGGCTTCATAGATAGTGGGAGCATCAGAAAGGTGTGCAAGCTGCATAAATCAATCTACGGATTAAAGCAGGCATCGCGGAGTTGGAACATCTGTTTTGATTTGGCAGTCAAAGAGTTTGACTTCATCAAAAACGTAGATGAACCTTGTATATACAAGAAGGTTGTAGAGAGTAAGGTTGCCTTCCTCATATTGTACGTGGATGAGATACTTTTTATAGGAAATGATGTTCCTATGCTACACTCGGTCAACCTCTTCTTATCACAAAGGTTCTCCATTAAAGATCTGGGTGATGCCTCCTACATCTTGGGGATTAAGATCTACAGAGATAGATCTAAAAGGATGTTGGATTTTCCCAATCCAGGTGCATTGACACCATACTAAAGAAGTTTAGTATGGTTGATTCCAACCGTAGAAATTTACCAACGATCTCAGGAATCACTCTCTCTAAAGAGATGTCCGCTAAGACTGATTTGGAGAGGGCTCGCATGTAAGGAATACCCTATGCTTCAGCAGTCAGGTCAATCATATATGCGATGTTATGTACGAGACCGGATGTAGCTTACGCACTTAGTGTTGTAAGAAGGTATCAATTAGATCCTGGGGAGAATCACTGGACAGCTGTGAAGAACATTCTTAAATACTTGAAAGAACTAAACAAATGTTCTTGGTGTATGGTAATGGTGAACTCCATGGGGAGTCCTTTACCTATTCGAGCTTCCAGAGTGATAAAGACGACAGTAAGTCGGTCTCGGGTTTTGTCTTCACCCTCAATGGAGGGCCGGTATGTTGGAAGAGTTCCAAGCAAGATACTGTGGCAGACTCGACGATAGAGGCTGAATACATCGCTGTCAACGATACCGCCAAAGAGGTTGTCTGGATGAAGAAGTTCATAACTGAACATGGTGTGGTTCCATCCATTGAGCATCCAATACCTTTGTATTGTGATAACAAAAGAGCTGTGGCTTTAGCCAAGGAACCCATGTCCCATCAGTGATCCAGACATATTCTGAGGCGGTATCACCTGATCTGAGAGATAATTGATCGCCGGGAGATCAAGGTCAGGAGAGTTGACACGAAGAATTGTTAGTTATATGTATGCCCTAGAGGCCATTACTGTACATAGGATGTATATTGTAGTGGATGCTGGGACATATATAGGTAGGACTTTCTTGCTCGACATGATAGTACGCTATCTTGTTGCTCTTTATCTTAACATGTATACTTTCTGTCTCTCTGATTACATGTTGATAAAGCCCTTAGGATGTGTACTCGACTTCCAGGACTATGATGAAGATCATACTGGTGGGGCCTGGGTAGTCAATGAGTACATCCTTCATTGTTCCTAGTCGTGGGAATATCGAGACGGGGCATCGATATTCCAGAGTAGACTAGCGTATATCTTCTCGACCCATGTGATGGGCGATGGATGATCCCATATCCATTGGTGTTTGACATCAGAGATTGTATGCGGGTGCTCAGAGGAGACTGGGTACACTGAACGGACTCGCCGAGAACTCCCAGATGGTATTATACCTCACGTCAGATGGCAGTTCTCTGGTGACACTGGTACAGCTTAGTCTGTTGACCCGAAATCGTCATAGAGTCTTGTATGTCTCCCACTGTGCTTTGATTTCCACCCTATCACGGCTCTACTGAGTTGTGCAAACATGTGGTTTTTGGGTACAGTCCCGATTCACATGGAGGCAATGAGCGATAGGAGGGGATTCGTCTCTCCCAGTATTGGGGGTGGATGTTGCGCTATGCTCGACTGGCCATAATAGGAAATCCCTGGCCAGGGTTACAGTGATATACTGGTAAGAGTTATCAGCAGTTTCTCGAATGTTATGGACCTTACGTCGGCATGACTTATCAAGCTACTGGGGTCTGACGTTTACCACCCCTAGGCGAGATATGCGACATATCAGACGAACAGACCGGACTATACGGTAAGTGTTACTGGTTGGATTCACAGGAGTGTGAGCGGGCTTGCTCGTCGATCATCTGATTGCTCAATACCCGGGTGGCCGTTACGTTTAGCAGACCGCTTGCGGCTTGTGGGTGTTTGATATGATCATCATCTGCTGCCGGCGTATTGACGAGTCTTTAGAGTCCTACACAGAGGTTTCCTGGCTCAAGCGAAATGAAATAGGAGCGCATATGAGATATGTGCAGGACCGAGAATAATGCATGTATGTGATATCGTATTCCATTCTCGCGATGAATGTATCGATTGGTTGTATGCGATATAACCTAGTTATCGAATCGAGGATTGATTCGATAAGCCGATACATAGGATACTAGTCGGTTATATGCGATATGACCGGATCGTTAAATCAAGTATTGATTTAATGATTTAATGCATAATTGTATATTTGATATATTACTTTGCATTAATTAGTATTTGTTCACTTTAAATGGATTTTCTCACTTGAAATGCACATTGTATATGTGATATATTTTTGTGCACTTGTTTGTATCATGTTTGATGATACATGCTCACTTGGGTTTGTGTAAAGATTAAATCATGGTTGTGTAATGGTTAGGGTTTTCTTTTTATTATCTACTTGTTTATTTATCTATTCTTTTTTGAGAAAAAGAGAAAAGAAAACAAAATGGTTGCTTTCTTACATGAAGCTTCTTGATGCTTCATGTAACTTTGACTTAGTGACCATTCTTGTCTTCTTCTTCTAACCCTAACCATTCATCTAACCTTAGTTAAATCTCTACACTAAACCATGGTTGAATATATGATAAGTATCATATTGTTTTCTTTTTTAAATAATCCTTTTTATATACTTATCATATTATCTTCTTCATCTTCTTCTTTAAGAAGAAAAAGCTTGATAGCTTTAATGGCAACTTGAGCAAATGAGTGAGAAATCCAATTCCAAAGTGAACCCACTTCCTATTTCTTCATCCTCTACCTCTTGCCAAGTAATATAGGGTGTTTTCTTCACAAGTTTCATGACTTGGTGAAGTGGGAGCTTGATCTTGTGATGCCTCGACGTAGATCATCTTCGGCATCGAAGCCGACGACCAAGTCCGCCCATTTCTCCGATGAAGCCGATGCTACAGTCATGGATTCGATTTGGACAGTGGAGGGACGTCATCATGGAGCCTAGGAGGTGGAGGACCGGATCTACAAAGGTTGTAGCCCCTTCCCTTTAGCTATAAATTCGTTTACTTGCATCGCATCACCTGTATATCTAGTTAACGATCCGTATTAGGGTTTCTCGGCACTTGTAAAATTTTAATTGGCCATGTTTGATCACTTATGAGACTTCATTAGTGTGCCTAGGAACCCTACAGTGGTATCAGAGCCCAGCTAGAGCCTTAGGCGATGCACAGATGGAGTTAGAAGTCCGATTGAACCGAAACCCTAAACCCAAAATGCTCTCTGTAGTTTTTCCAAAAACTGGGTTTTTTCCAGATTAAAAATATGCAGAAAATCGAGCAGGCGATTGTAAGAGTTACTGTGAAATTCGATAGAGTAATTCCATCAAACCGCCGCGGTTCCGCGGCACGAGCATGGCTCGTGCGGCGGTTCCGCGGCCGTATGGACTCCTTGTTCAATCAATTTTACACAGTAACTCCTATTTTGTCGTGCTGGCTTTCCTGGGAATTTTTATATCTGACTCAAGAGTTGAGTTTTCTGGGTTGTATTGGGGACTCGGTGTTTCAATCGGATTGTCTAACTTTGTCTATGTGTTTTCCGGATATTTTAGAATATGTTAAAAAGTTCGACCGGATATAAATACCCACTTTTTCCCCTGCCGGGAAATTTCCAATTGTTGGACTTTTCCGTAGTTTAATGACGTTCTAAGTAGTGCAAGTAACGCGATGGTCTCTCTAGAAGACAACAAACCTTAACTCGATTATGTGACCGTCTTGAACTGCCCTTTGAACCTTCGGCTTTGGGGCAGTACGGCGTGCCACATGTGAGGCGTTGGCTTGACCCTTCTACGGCTGGACCGTTGGTACTGAGGCACGAACTGAATGTTGTTAGACTTATTTCATGTGTTGAGCTGTATCGGGAAAACTTGGGTGTTCAATTGTTCGATCGGAAAGTTTAACAATTTTCTATTTATCCGGAATGTGATACAATAATTGGAATTCACAAGCAGTTATGAGATAACTGAATGAATGTTATAAATCTAGCACTTTAGTCTCACTTGATCGGTTGCCACGGGATTTTGATGTGATCAAAATTCCGTCGCAATCACGTAGCGTACGCGGATACTCGCCGAGTAAACTTAATAGACAGCCTCGCCTCATAGCCCCGACCAAGTGACTGTAGGAGAACCCCGTCGCCGAAAGCATCCGTTCGGGTGCTCGCGGCAGCGGTGTTCCGTCTTGGTGCACTTCGTCGACGGTATCAGGGGTGCGGCCGCCTACTAAAGTTTGCGACGAGCATTCGATCAGGATGTCGGGAATCTTGCTGAATTGCCCGACTTGATATTGAAAAGAGTTTTCGATAATGAGACTAAAATGCGGGGTTTATAATTGTTAGGCATGCGATGTCTAAGTATTTCATTTGATTAGGCATGCGATGTCTAAAGAGGTTGCGGATTCCAACTATTGTAGTTTTACACTTTCTTTTCTGTGACCGTATGTGTAATATGTCATATCGCCGGTTTCGTTGCTATATGTCAACGACAATTGGGATGTGCATATTTACATACGTTGATGACATGTGATGTTATGTGTTGCTGGATATGTTATATTGGATCGTCGTGTTTGAATAGCCGGGTTTTTTTTATGTGAGATAAGTGTTTTTCATTTTCATTCATGTAAAAACTTGTATGTAATATTCTTTTATTGGGGCACTTCCAGGTTGCGGATGATGTCACCCTTTGTATATTATTTACTTTTCCGCATTAGGATAGACCCAAGGAGGGGAGCACAAGTAACCGGGTTCTAGGGTCCAGTGGGAGACCATCTCGAGGAGTCGAGTCCGGGTCTCCTAACCCTAGAATTGGTAGGGTTGCTTGCCGCTCTCGTAGGGTTCTAGGGGTGTGGGATTGGCTATTCATCACGACCGTGGAATCCGTGTTTTATACTGGCTCGTATTGAAAACACGGACGTCCTAGTATATCCAATATTCCATATGATATTTTCTGCTGCGTTATCTGTGATGTGATCATGTGATGTTCTGTGATAGATATAATATATAGTATATATGATATATTATATATACGTTACTTATGTTTTACACCCGCGCTAGCCCTGCCCCGCTCTGCCGTTAGTTACCTAACCTAACGGTGCAGACGGGACATCGAGGCGAATGCGGATGGAATAACCGTACGCTATATTTATCTATGATGATTAGGTGCATTTAAATGATGGGATATTCATTAATGAGATTAATGAAAGAAAATAAACCTAATTGATGTTGTGGAATCGAATTTCAAAATAAAAACAGGTAGCTACAGTTCTTGCTTTGCATCGCGGTGTTCCTTATAGAACATCCTGCACCTTATTCGATGAGGAAAGGACCGAGATCCCTTCACCGGGAGTGACTCCTTTAGCAATAACTGGCAGATGCTACACACTCGGTTTGTCTTTTGATTGCTTCTATAGTTTCTGCTTTGCACAGTGATATATATGATATATCCCGCGCATCATTCGACGAGGAAAGGGCCGACGATCCCTTCACCGGGATTGACCCCTTTAGCAAAAACTAGAAAAGCCTCAAAAACATTCCATTTAAAAACCATTTGATTCCGCAACGAGATCAAGTTCAAAGCGTTAAAGGTTTTTTCATAAAAAACCATTCGCAACCCTCCGTCATTTTAGGAAGTAGAGTACTTAGTATTCGTGCTGTGTTTGTTGACTTTAGTTAAGGCACAGTGTACGGTAGCTAAGTGATATCTTCCTACACCGCATATGATGCGATTAGTTAGGACAGTCGTGTGACTTTGTTGACCTTAGTTAAGGGTCATGTGGGCGGGTCTAATTAATCACGAAATGACGGGTGGAACTTGACTAGTACTTATGATTTGTTGACCATAGTTAAGGTCATAGGTGCTAGGGGTAAAAACCATTATCGGGAGTTTCAAGTGTTGACATTTGCAATGAGATTGCATACCTTCTATATGATAGTTGGATCCCGATACCCACTGCGAGTAATTGTTACTCCTGGGAGAGTTTTGCACTTTATAATTAGCCGATCAAGTAGGTGTCTAGAAAGGTGTCAATGGGGTTACGCCTATGGGAAAACGAGGTTTACTGTAATTAGGTCCGTGCGAAAGCACGGGGAACCTCCCTCAAAGTACCGACACTAGCCTTGCTGAAAGATTGGCGAACTTGTAGAGTGTAATTAATCCCGGCTAGTCTTTACTTTTAGGGTTTGAAGGAAGATTTGATAAAAACAGTGGGAGCCATCCTGATTAGATAAAATATATAACCAATCTAATCTTGCAAGAGCGCACGCAGAGTGTTTTCTTTTCTCTCTCTCCAGGTAGCGACCATATCACGCCTTAATCAAGATAATAATATGGATGTATTGACCGAACCCCCTTGTTATACTGAGCTGGGGAACGTTGGTCCCGCTCCAACTTATAATTGTTATAAGACAGAGCAGGAAATAGAAGAATACCAGAATTCCTATGCCACCCAAACGAAGAAAGTGCATATGATGCATCTCCTTCGGGTGTGTTCGTTACACAGAACTGTTTCTCAGTATCCTCTGCATCCTAGGTATTTGATACCGGATCAGGATCCCAGATATGTAATCTGTTACATAGGGCTACAAAAAGGTAGAAAAACTGAGAACGGGTGATAAGTTTCATGAGACAGAAACCGGGGCAAGTGTTGCAGCCAAGTCTGTTGGTCACTGTCACCCTGTATTACCAATACATTGATTATGAACAAATGCTATTAGATACCGAACCTGATATACAAAATCATATCAGTCTCTTTATTAGTAAAGAAAGGATATAATCTTGTATTGTTGGATAATGTTTTGAACATTTCCTATATCAAAAGTTGATCTGTAGCGTTTTGAAAACCGTTTCGGTGAAATTTCGGAAAATCGGTAAAATGAGGGGGTTTTCTGTAAAAAGTTAAAATACAAATATCTTATTATAAAAATTAAATATACATATTCTAGCTATGTAATTGCTATTATTTGGTGTTTATTGAGCCGCTGGTGAAATTTCAAATTTTCTGAAAAAAATATTATTTTATTATTATTTTAAGCCGTCACTAATACATTTAATTAGGGAAAATTACAAATTGGAATGAGTTGAAACAAATTTTGTACATCATAAAACATTAAATAAAAATTTATCATGTGGTTTTTGGAACGAAATTATTTGCCAAAATGGTTTAGAAATTATTGAAGAAAAAGGCTTTTTTTAGCGTAAATGGATGTTTGGGGTATTGTATTTATCATTTTTCATCACCCCACACCCGTGCCCACACCCACACACCCCCACTTACTCCTCCCCATGGCTGAATTCAGCACCCACCATATTTTTCCCCACTTGATTTTCAAGGAAAAAGAAATGAAAGAAAAGAAAAGAAAATGAGTGAAGTAGTTAGACTTTTGACTTTGTTTGACCTTGACCTTGTCCCCCCCATTTTCCTCACCTCCCTCTCTCTCCCCCACCCACTTTTCTGGCCGAAAATTCCTTCTCCCCACAGCAGCCCCCCTCCATTTTCCCCTCTCTTTGCCCTTCAAAACTTCATGAAAAATTGCATCAAAAATCCACCAAAAATCCCACAAAATCAAAATCAAAGTCCTACCCATTTTAGCTTAGCCCGTTTAGCATGGATCCTTGTGAAAAGAGAGCATTTTGGGAGGCCATGGAGTCTTGTGGACCTTCATATATTTTTGGGTATAATTCTAAAACTTTTTGTTGCTTAAATTGTTACTAATTTCTTAAGCTAATTTAATTAAGTGTTATTTGGATATGTGAGTTTAATTGCAAGTTTTGGAATTCAAGTTGTGAAATTGAATGCAAGTTAGGGCTTATAAAATTGGTGTATAGTTGTGTGTTATAATTAGGCTTTGTTGTCATGTTAATACAAGTTTGGTAGCTAGTGCTAATGGCTAGCTTTAAAAATTTTGTTATTTTGCTAATTTGCTTACTAGGATTTTGAAATTTGTTAAATGCTTGGGATTAAAAATGTGATTAGGTTTTTCTTGGCTTCATTAACTTTATTAAGTGTGGTTTAATGCTTTGGATCATGCAATTCTAAGCTAGATTGTAGTTTGTGCATTTTGCTTTGAAATTGTTAAAAATGGTATTTTTGGTAAACTAGAATATTAGGATTTTTGGAATTTAATGAGATTAAATTCCGGAAATTGTTTATACGACTTATTTAAGATATTTAATAAATATATTGGCCGCTACATTCATTTAAACATCCTGTTTTGTACAAAAACGGCAAATTGTGCTTGCTAGATTTTCGGAAAAATGACTTTTTAAGCAAAATTGAGGTTTTTGTGAGTTTTAACCTAGTTTATTTTAAAATTAGTGTTCGTGAATGTGCAAATGAGTGTGATTGGATTTTTCTCGATGGTTTGACGTTTGTATATCGACATCGAGGGTTGGTTTGACTATTCTTGCATGCGTAGGCGATAGGTTTGGACCTATGCGTGATACGCGTGCCGATTTGATTTTCGTATGCCGTTTCGATTTCGAATTTAGTTTTAATGCGATATGGTGCGTTATGATATGTAGGTACCCCCATGTGGACTTCGAGATGACAAGCAAGCGCGTGGCGACGTCGGTACCGGCTAGCGAGGACCAGGTGAGTAGATTTATATCTACGAGGAGAAGTCGGGTGGATGGCGTATAGCACCCCCGCAGTCCGTGGTGATGTATACGGATGCGTATACACACCAACAATTTATGATATGTTGTTAGGATTTATTATTGATGATTTTAGATGGATATTGGTGTTGGATTGGTGCATGGTTACGAAACCTTAGGTAGTGGGTGCACTACACTTACACATACACACATATACATACTTGCATACATTCCTTATTTCATATGTGCGTGTATGGGAATATATTTATATGTTCACATGGGTATGGGACGATGTGTTCACATACGGATTTGAGGAGGATACTTGGGATTGAGCTGAGTCGATGAGATTTGTTTGTGGTTGTGATCTCGGTGATATGGCAGGATTCGTACTTAAGGTACGTCCTGGTGTTATAGCGGATCTTGCGGCGGCGATACGGGTGAATAGTGTTATAAATAAATGGTCGACATGTGATCGTGATATGAGGCATAATATGCTAGGATATTGATATTAGGCCGTATCGGGCGATGTATACCCCTTGATGATGATATGTGCTGACGATATCGGTTTGTACGAGATTGTCGATCAGTAGTCAGATCATGAGTATATTGAGGATATTAGTATTGTACTAGACATAGGTCAGTACCCTAGACTATGATCTTAGATAAAGAGGATACCAGAGGAATAGTGTGAGGAATATGATATTGACCCATACCCAGATTTGGGGATGCCGTACGACGGATTTACGTACGAGCTATATCTTGATGATTGATCCGCACTCTTGACTTGGGATGTCTGATTATAGATATGGTATCGGATATGATATTATTGAGGCGGGATCACCGACTAATATATATACAGGTATGTATATGTATCGACTCAGATGTTAGGCGGTTTCCTTACCTGTAGTCTAGCTTATAGCGTAGCCCTTTAGTTTAGTTAGTTGTTAGATTAGACTCGGTTCCTACCTATTTCAAAGCTTACGAATCGTGCGTATTTTTAAAGACAGCCTAAGGGATCCTACGGATATTTCAAAAAACGTATCTTTTCTTAAAAACACCGTAGCCCCTATTTTTAAAACCCCACGATTCGTGTTATTTCAAAAGGCACCATTCTAGGACTTATATTAGGTTAAAACAGATTAATTATCGTTGCGTCTAGTATTCAGCTCCCCCTCATTATTGTTGTTTGCTCCGCATCACATGCTTATATTATGCTTCATATTCTACTGTTGATATCTTATGGTTAGGACACCAGCACCATTACCGATGATGCGTATGTACCACGTACACTTACTTGCCGGCTCACACACATCTTCATCGGTAATTGCCATATCACGTACACCTTAGAAAATATTATTGCTTGACATAGCCTGTTAGCTAATAGTTTAGACATGATATTAGTGTACTTGCCTTATATGTTAGTTTAGACATTATAGTTATTACCTGCTACCTCATGCATACTGTTATTCATTGTTATGCCGCATTCATGGATTCTCATGCATATATTCACTTTTTACGTGCTATTGAGGTTTTGGATTTGGATTTCCATGAGATTTTCTGGATTTGGGGAAAACCGCAAAACATATACAAACTTCTCCTTTCTCTTTTTAAATAAAAAGCGCGGTTTTTCCCATGATGTATGAGTCGTCCACCATGAGTTTGCTGATAGATTTGGAGACCTGATTCGAGGAGTTGGATGAACCGTTTCGGGTACATGGTGGACCCGGTAAGGTACCCCGGGGCAAGAAGCTCGTGGTGATGACGATGAGCCTGGCAGGGGGAGACTACCTACCGGTGATTTTACCCGACGCGTCGGATATCCGGAGGATACCGTCATGGTCTTGAGATGGATGGTAGGGGCCGGTCTGGACTGACGGCGCCTTAGATATTGAGATTGAGACATTGAGATTTCGAGATATTGAGGTACTGAGATTTGATGATACAGGCCAGTCCGGATGGCCGGAGCCTGAGGTTTTGAGACATTGAGATTTATGTTTTGTGTCGATACTAGACACTGTTGATGCTGATTTCATTTATGATACCTCATTTTAAAAATACAAAGGAAATCTCACTAATTTATGAAAACAGTTTCTTCATTTACATGTATTCTGTTTTCATGCATTCATACCTCATTCATATGATATATTGCTACCTGAGGCACTGACACAGGCACATGAGATCACACTCGGGTTAGATATTACCCTAGCCATTGTTATAGGCTGCATGTTATTCATATATTTGAGGATATATTATGATCATTGACCTAGGTTGCGTTATTCATGCGATTTTCTGTTCGTAGATCTTTTTCTACTCACGAGTTGGCAACTCACCCCCGTTGTGCCCTAGTTTCTTGCAGGTGTTTCCGTACGGATTTCATTACGGCTTTGCGGGCACGGTTTCTTTTCGGGTGACTTGCTAGTAGGTGGGTTTATTGTATCTTACCCATCATTATACCTTGTATATTATATTTCAGTTGTATCTAGAAGTTCCATCAACCAAACTTGTATTTTTGAGATAGAGACCAGTAATGTTATTCTTTCGACCATAGAGTAGCATGTTATATTTCTTGAGTTTCTTGCTGGTTGAGTTCCATTTCTGTTGTGATCCTCGCCTTCAGGCGTTTTATATTATGTTGCATACAGGTTGATTTGATATGGTTCTTCCTATTCTCTACTACTTCTCTTGGTTTGGATTTCTGGGTTTCGGTTTACTTAGCATACGTACTCCTTGAGACGTTCGTAGTCTAAGTGCCGGTCATGTTCCGTACTTTCGGGTCGTGACAAAGTTGGTATCAGAGCGTTAGGTTTTACCTTCGGAGCGTAGGATGACCCTTGGTTGATGGAATACGTGAATAAAGTAGAGTGACGTACCGTTGGTATGTTCCGCGGCATATTTACGACACGCCACTCCACTTAAGAAGCTTTAGGATGTACATTTCCTTGTTCAGTATTATATTCCTTCCTGATCTAGCCTCATCGGTACCAGTTTGGTTTTGCTGCCACGATTACGGGCAGGGAGAGCTATGGCTAGAGTTGCGGTCAGCACGAGCTCGGCACGAACGAGGACTGACCAGGGCATGATTCCAGCGACACCCGATTATAGAGAGGTGTCTTTTGACTGTATTTCCGCGCCACGAGCGTTTGGTGGATCGCCTTTATGTGGTTACTCGGATGTGCTGATCGACATTAGAGGATTGAGCTAATGATAGAGGCCAGCCAGATCTTGATGACCGTTGGTGTGTTGCTTATTCATGATGATCGAGGCACTGTTCGGCGTGCAGACGAGCGAGCCAGTTATTGCTGCGAACGACGAGGTATTGCCCCAGATGCTGGAGTTAGTGCAGAACGAGTTGTACTAAGAGATGATAGAAGGTCGCTAGTCATCGTGGATGAATGACTAGGACATGTGGATCGTTCGCCTAACCCGATGTGAGGTCATCAGATAGATGGATTCCAGCTAGAGACGACTTCACGTGGAGACGTTGGGAGTCGACAGAGACGATCGAATGTCAGAAACCTATTATTCCAAGTTTAAAGTAGTCGGAAAGACATGCAGGCAATTCTATGGTCCCTCTAGAAGAATGAAACCCTAACTCGACTTAATGACCGTGTGAAAGCCTTTGAACCTTCGGGTTTGCGGCAGTTCTACGGCGCCATTAGTGAGGCTTGGGTTTGCCCTTCTACGGCTGGACCACCGATGCTGTGGTATGTACTCGATACTATTAAACTGTGCCCAAGAGGTTGAGCTCTTGGGGGATTGTGAGGTTTTGACGACTCGATCGGATGGCTCGACTTAATTCGGATGCTAGGTGGTGAGATGCATTCTTGGGAGACTCCAGATACGAGGATAGCCGTTGGAGCTCAGTCCATGCAGCCGCGACGAGGCGAGTCCAAAGCAGACGACATTAGAGAAAAGTGGAATAAGAGGTTCGCACCAGATCTAGATGAGATGACGTTCCACTCCGCCGACATCAGAGAGGCGATGCGCATGCCGAGGCATGGTACTTGGACTTACCTTCCAGAAGGAGTCGCGATGAGTATGCAGTCGTTCCAGAGCAAGATGCAGATATAGGAAAGGACAATGACTTCCGGACAGTTGGCAGAGACGAGACATGGAAGAGACCGTGAGCAGGATTCCTTCCAGGATACTGCTGCGATGATACTTGCACCCAGGATCAGATGTGTCACGTGCATTCAGAGAGCCAGAGGCCGACGCCAGTGATATGCTGCCTTGACAGGGCCAATGAGCCGATGGATTGTGAGATTGGTAATCCATGGAGAAGACTTGGACCCAGGAGTGGTCATGTTACGCACACCAGCAGGATAGAGTTCATGATCATCGACGAGACGTCCCACTAGTGACCGCGACAGTTGGCCCGAGATTCTTAGAGGATGCACTTGAGCGGTACTGTTCCGCCATTATTGATTTCGATGTTTTGGGTGATTTATTCGTATGATTTGATTTTGATGATTGAGGATTTACGATCTTTGCACAGTGTTGCACTTGATATCGTTTTCGTGCTTTAGTTTAAATGTTTGTGATTTTACGGTTTTAAACAGGTTGATTTGATATGGTTCTTCCTATTCTCTACTACTTCTCTTGGTTTGGATTTCTGGGTTTCGGCTTACTTAGCATACGTACTCCTTGAGACGTTCGTAGTCTAAGTGCCGGTCATGTTCCGTACTTTCGGGTCATGACATGATCGGTTCAGGCACGTTATCTAAAAGCATTGACGTTCTAAATCAAACTACGGTTCCTAGTACAGAACAGACACAAGAGGAAGAGTTCAGAAATGAACGAATCCTTCTTGAGGCATTGTAGACTAGGTCACATCAATGCGACCCGACTGGCTAAAGTTACATTTTAGATGCATATTTAAATCAGTTTGAATTTACATCTTGTGAAACTTGCCAGTCATGTCACAAAGATTAGATGACCATAGCCCTGTTTATTAGAAACAGAGAAAGAGTTAATGAACTCTTGGGACTGATACATGATGATGTATGTAAGGTCTCCTGTCTACACATGCCAGGACTGGTTCTTTATACTTCATTATATTCTCTGATAATCTCTCAAGATTCAGTCATATGTTTCTGTTGAAACATAAGTCCGAAGCTTTTGAGGTATTCACAGAATATAAGTCAGAAGTAGAGAACCAATAACCGGGTATAAGTATTATGTCCTATGATGAGATCAGGGAGGAGAATACTTGTGCATAAATTCCTGGACTATTCTAAAGAAGAATGAGATTCTCTCTCAGTGTTACTCCTCTGAATACACCACAGCACGACGGTGTATCAGGGCGGAGCGATAGCACCCTATATGATATGGTGTGCTCTATGATGAGTACTACTGAGTTTCCTATTTCCTTTTGGGAGTTATGCGCTTGAGAAGCTGCATACCTATTGAATCAGGTTCGAATCAAATCAGTGCCTACCACTCCATATGAGATATGGTATGGGAAGAGCCTATCTCTTAAGTAAATTAAGATTTAGGATTGTCCGTCCTATGTCTAAAGCAAAATCCGGACAAGATCGAGGCAGGATCAGTTCTGTAGAACTGGAAAGGTTCCAACTATACAAAACTGCAGTTGATGATTTGACACAACCAAAGGATTCTATAGTTCCCGACGAACCTCAGCCTCTCCGATGATCTAGTAGGGTTCCTCATCCGCCTGAGAGATACCTCAGTTTCTCGATGACAGTGGGAGCGAGGAATGCATCATAAGATGATGACCCATCTAGTATCGAGCAGGCCATCGAGAGTAGGGACTCTGTAAGAATGGCTGGATGCTTAGCGATCTGAGATGGAATCCATATACACCAACAAAGTATGGACTTTGGTTGCGATATCTGAAGGGTTAAATCCCCATCAGAAGCAAGTATATCTTGAGAAGATTACTTGGTGTAAATGGAAAGGTTGTGACTTTCAAAGCTAGACTTGTTAAAGGTTTTCGTCATCGACCAAGAGTGGAAAATGATGAAACCTTTTCCAGGGACTATACTTAAGTCCATCCAGATCCTACTTACCATTGCTACATACCATGACTGCGATATCTGGTGGTTGGGTGTCATGACTGCTTTTCTAAATAATGATTTAGAAGAGAACGTCTATAAGAACTCAGCCAGAGGGCTTCGTAAACAGTGGGAGCAGCGGAAACATGTGCAAGTTGCTTTACAGGATAAAGCAGGCATCGCGGAGTTGGAACATCTGTTTTGATGTGGTAGTCAAAGAGTTTGACTTCATCAAAATGGTAGATGAACCTTGTATGTACAAAAGGGTAGTATGGAGTGTGGTAATGTTCCTCGTAGAGTACGTGGATGACATACTCTTGATAGGAAAAGAGTTTCCTATGCTACGATCGGTCGATCTCCTCTTATCACACAGATTCTTTATATAGGATCAAAGTGATACCTCCTAAATCCTGAGATTTGGGTCTATGAGATAGATCTAAATGGATGTTAGGATTCTCACTAATTGCAGTGAGATGGTATCAGTTGATCCTGGGGAGAATCACTGGAAAGGTTCCAGGGTGATAAGGACGACTGAATGTCAGTCACAGGCATTGTCTTTACCCTCGGTAAAGGGACGGTATGTTGGAAAAGTTCCAAGCTAGATACCGTGGCAAACTAGACGATAAAGGCTGGTAACATCGCTATTATAGATGCTACCAAAGAGGCAGTTTGGGTGTATATTGGTCCATAAGATGAACTAGGTTCCTACCATTGTATGACAATGGAAGTGTGGCTTTGGCCCAGGAACCCCGATCCCATCAGTGACCCAGACATATTCTGAGGAAGCATCACCTGATCATGGAGATAGTTGATCTCTGGGGTGATCGAGGATAGGAGAGTAGACTCAGAGGAAAACATGGCGGATCCACTCACGAAGACTTTTCCCAGAGAGAGACTCATATGGTCATATGGTGGTTGAGTATTAGATGCAGCAACCACTGCTACAGATGGCCCTAGTGCAAGTGGGAGATTGTTAGTTATATGTATGCCCTAGAGGCCATTACTGTACATAGGATGTATATTGTAGTGGATACTGGGACATATATAGGTAGGACTTTCTTGCTCGACATGATAGTACGCTATCTGGTTGCTCTTTATCTTAACATGTATACTTTCTGTCTCTCTGATTACATGGTGATAAAGCCCTTAGGATGTGTACTCGACTTCCAGGACTATGATGAAGATCATAATAGTGGGGCCTGGGTAGTCAATGAGTACATCCTTCATTGTTCCTAGTCGTGGGAATATCGAGACGGGGCATCGATATTCCAGAGTAGACTAGCATATATCTTCTCGACCCATGTGATGGGCGATGGATGATCCCATATCCATTGGTGTTTGACATCAGAGATGGTATGCGGGTGCTCAGTGGAGACTGGGTACACTGAACGGACTCGCCGAGAACTCCCAGATGGTATTATACCTCACATCAGATGGCAGTTCTCTGGTGACACTGGTACAGCTTAGTCTGTTGACCCGAGATCGTCATAGAGTCTTGTGTGTCTCCCGCTGTGCTTTGATTTCCACCCTACCACGGCTTTACTGAGTTGTGCAAACAGGTGGTTTTTGGGTACAGTCCCGATTCACATGGAGGCAATGAGCGATAGGAGAGGATTCGTCTCTCCCGGTATTAGGGGTGGATGTTGCGCTATGCTCGACTGGCCATAACAGGAAATCCCTGGCCAGAGTTACAGTGATATACTGGTAAGAGTTATCAGTAGTTTCATGAATGTTATGGACCTTACGTCGGCATGACTTATCAAGCTACTGGGGTCTGACGTTTACCACCCCTAGGCGAGATATGCGACATATCAGACGAACAGACCGGACTATACGGTAAGTGTTACTGGTTGGATTCACAGGAGTGTGAGCGGGCTTGCTCGTCGATCTTCTAATCGCTCAATACCCGGGTGGCCGTTACGTTTAGCAGACCGCTTGCGGCTTGTGGGTGTTTGATATGATCATCATCTGCTGCCGGCGTATTGACGAGTCTTTAGAGTCCTACACAGAGGTTTCCTTGCTCAAGCGAAACGAAATAGGAGCGCATATGAGATATGTGCAGGACCGAGAATAATGCGTGTATGTGATATCGTATTCCATTCTCGCGATGAATGTATCGATTGGTTGTATGCGATATAACCTAGTTATCGAATCAAGGATTGATTCGATAAGCCGATACATAGGATACTAGTCGGTTATATGCGATATGACCGGATCGTTAAATCAAGTATTGATTTAATGATTTAATGCATAATTGTATATTTGATATATTACTTTGCATTAATTTGTATTTGTTCACTTTAAATGGATTTTCTCACTTGAAATGCACATTGTATATGTGATATATTTTTGTGCACTTGTTTGTATCATGTTTGATGATACATGCTCACTTGGGTTTGTGTAAAGATTAAACCATGGTTGTGTAATGGTTAGGGTTTTCTTTTTATTATCTACTTATTTATTTATCTATTCTTTTTTGAGAAAAAGAGAAAAGAAAACAGAATGGTTGCTTTCTTACATGAAGCTTCTTGATGCTTCATGTAACTTTGACTTAGTGACCATTCTTGTCTTCTTCTTCTAACCCTAACCATTCATCTAACCTTAGTTAAATCTCCACACTAAACCATGGTTGAATATATGATAAGTATCATATTGTTTTCTTTTTTAAATAATCCTTTTTATATACTTATCATATTATCTTCTTCATCTTCTTCTTCTTCAAGATGAAAAAGCTTGATAGCTTTAATGGCAACTTGAGCAAATGAGTGAGAAATCCAATTCCAAAGTGAACCCACTTCCTATTTCTTCATCCTCTACCTCTTTCCAAGTAGTATATGGTGTTTTCTTCACAAGTTTCATGACTTGGTGAAGTGGGAGCTTGATCTTGTGATGCCTCGACGTAGATCATCTTCGGCATTGAAGCCGACGACCAAGTCCGCCCATTTCTCCGATGAAGCCGATGCTAGAGTCATGGATTCGATTTGGACAGCGGAGGGACGTCATCACGGAGCCTAGAAGGTGGAAGACCGGATCTACAAAGGTTGTAGCCCTTTCCCTTTTGCTATAAATTCATTTACTTGCATCGCATCACCTATACATCTAGTTAACGATCCGTATTAGGGTTTCTCGGCACTTGTAAAATTTTAATTGGCCATGTTTGATCACTTGTGAGACTTCATTAGTGTGCCTAGGAACCCTACAAGAATAACACGGCGGATCCACTCACGAAGGCTATTCCCCAGATACAATTTGAGAGACATTTTAGGATGTTGGGTATGAGATACCATAACAACTGGCCTTAGTGCAAGTGGGAGATTGTTAATTATATGTATGCCCTAGAGGCCATTATTGTACATGATTGTATATTATAATGGATGCTTGGACATATATAGAGAGGACTTTCTTGCTCGACATGATAGAATGCTATCTGGTTTCTCTTTATGTTAACATGTACACTTGTATCATTATACTGTCTCTCCGTTACATATTGATTAATCACTTAGGATGTGTACTTGACTACCAAGACTATGATGCAGATCATACTAGTAGGGCCAGGGTACTCGAAAATTTCACCCTTTAATTGTTCCTAGTCGAGGGTGAATCGAGACAGGGCATCGATATTTCAGAGTAGACTATTGTGTACGTTTCTTGACCCTGTATGGGGCGATGGTTGATCCTACAAACATTGGTGTTTGACATAAGAGATTGTACACATGTGCTCATTGGAGAATGGGCACACTGAACATGACTCACCGAGAACTCTTAGATGGTATTATACCTATCGTCAGATAGCAGTTCTCTGGTGACACAGGTACAGATTAGTCTGTAGACCCGAGATCATCATAGAGACTTGTATGGTTCCCATTGTTTATTGATTTCCACCCTACCATGCTCAAGAGAGCATGCAAATAGGTGGATTTTAGATACAGTCCCAAATCACATGGAGGCAATGAGCGATAGGAAGGGTTTTGTCTCACCCAGTATTGGGAGTTGATGTTTTGCTATACTCGATTGGCTATAACAGGAAGTCCCTGGCCAGGGCTGATGATAAGATTTACTGGTAAGTATTATCAGTAGTTTCTTGACCCGTTATGAGCCTCACATCGGCATGAATTATCAAGTTATTGGGATCTGACGTTTACCACCCCAGACTCGATATGCGACATATCATACGAAGAGACCGGACTGTATGGTAGTGTTTCTTAATGGATTCATGGGAGTTTGGATAAGCTTTCTTGTTGATCTTCTGATCGCTCAATACCTGGGTAGCCGTTACGTCCAGCTAGTACCGCTGACGGCTTGTGGGTGACCGATATGATCATTACCTACTGCTGGCATATTGACGGGTCTTTAGAGTCCTACATAGAGGTTTCCGTGCTTGAGCGAAACGAAGTAGGGCACATATATGATATGTGCGGGACCGAGATTAATACGTGTATGTGATACAGTATTCTAATGTCGCGATATTGTTATATGTGATATAACCGGATTATTGAATCAAGTGTTGATTCAATAATTTGTTATATGTATATTTGATATACATATAAATGATATTAGTCGGTTGTATGTTATATAGCCGAATTATTAAATCAAGTGTTGATTTAATAATTTAATATATAATTATATATTTGATATATTAATATATATTAACTGATATTAGCTCACTTAAGAATTTCTTTTCTACAAATACATATAAATATATATGAAATATATATTAATGTATTTACTATTGTGTCATGCTTGATAATGTAAGAATGCCTAGCACGACAGCAAGGTTTCGGGAGGCATCGTCCATACCATTTTCAAAAAAATTGCCATGCTAAACAACCTTAACCCTAGAATCTTAACTAGAGAATTAGACAATACAGCATGTAAACAACTTTACATCTAAGTGAATATGGAATACAACCTTTGTAGACCGGTCCTTCACTTCAATAGCTCCGTGTAGTAGTCCCTTCGCTCTAAGTAGTGATCTTCTGGACTCTTGAATGGCACCACAAGATGAAAGGAACAAGCTTACATGAAATATTCGAGGCCGAAGATGAACTACGTCGAGGAGAGACCAACACAAGCTACCTCTTCACTAATTAGGGATTAGTGAAGCTAACACCCTAAACTAAATGGCTAATCTAGCAGAGGATGATGAAGTAGGATTTTTGCTCACTTTAGAATTAATTTTCTGACTAATTTTCTTCACCTCTCGTAAACCTAGAGAGCTCTCTCTCTCTTTCTTGATGAAGAAGAAGATGAAGAGATAATGTTGTGAATAATGAATCATAAGAGAGAGGCAACCATGGGTGAGAAAATATCATAAATTAACTCTTGTAGCGACATAACCATGGCTAATTACAATGGTTGGGTTAATAGATATCTTACGTAATACAAAATTAGTGGACTAAGTAATTGGATCCACAAGCTTCCACAAGCTTCATCCATGAACTAATTTCCAACTAATTTTTGATTTACTTTAAATAAATAAACCCTACATTATAATGAGCATGGTGTAAGTCTCATACACCCATGTAGCATGTATCAACAAGCATGACACAAAAAGAAAAACAATTAATATATATCACATATATATTAAGATTGCACATATGTGAAAAAGAAATGCACAAGTGAGAATATTAGTTAATGTAAATTAATATATCAAATATATAATTATACATTAAATTATTAAATCAACACTTGATTCAATAATCCTGCTATATCACATATAACCGACTAATATCATATGTATCATCTTATCGAATCAACACTTGATTCGATAACCCGGCTATATCACATATAACCTTCCGATATCACATATCGCGAGAATAGAATACGGTATCACATACACGTATTAATCTCGGTCCCGTACATATTACATATGTGCTCCTACTTCGTTTCGCTTGAGCCAGGAAACCTCTTTATAGGACTATAAAGACTCTTCAATACGCCGGCAGTAAGTGATGATCATATCAGTCACCCATAAGCCGTCAGCGGTACTAGATGGACGTAACGGCTACCGGGTATTGAGCGATCAGAAAATCAACAAGCAAGCCTGCTCATACTCCTGTAAAGCCTGTCAGTAACACCACCGTACAGTCCGGTCTCTTCGTCTGATATGTCGCATATCTAGTCTAGGGGTGGTAAATGTCAGACCACAGTAACCGATAAGTCGTGCTGATGTGAAGCTCATAACGGGTCGAGAAACTACTGAAACACTTATCAGTAGATCTCTGTATCATCCCTGGCCAGGGAGTTCCTGTTATAGCCAATCGAGCACAGCGCAACATCAACCCCCAATACCGGGAGAGGCGAATCCCTTCCTATCGCTCATTGCCTCCATGTGATTCGGGAATGTACCCAAAAACCACCGTTTTGCACGTTCTCTTGAATGTGGTAAGGTAGAAATCAAAGCACAGTGGGAATCACACAAGACTCTATGACGATCTTGGGTCTACAGGCTAACCTGTACCAGTGTCACTAGAGAACTGCTATCGGACAATAGGTATAATACCAACTAGGAGTTCTCGGCGAGTCCGTTCAGTGTACCCAGTCTCCACCGAGCACCCGTATACCATCTTTGATGTCAAATACCAATGGATGTGGGATCATCCATCGCCCATCATATGGGTCAAGAAGCGTATACACTAGTTTACTCTGGAATATCGATGCCCTGTCTCGATACACCCTCGATTAGGAACTATTAAAGGATGTACTTGTGGAGTACCCTGGCCCCATTAGTATGATCTCTATCATAGTCCTGGTAGTCAAGTACACATCCTAAGGGCTTTATCAACATGTGAGAGCAAGACGGTATCACAATACAAGTCACATGTTAAGACAAAGTGCAACCAGATAGCGTACTATCATGTCGAGCAAGAAAGTCCTCTCTATATATGTCCAAGCATCCACTATAATATACCTCATATGTACAATAATGGCCTCTAGGGCATACATATAACTAATAATCTCCCACTTGTACTAAGTCCAGTTGGTGTAGTATCTCATACCCAACACCCCAAAGAGTTTCTCAATTTGTATCCGGGGTATGGCCTTTGTGAGTTAATCCACCGTGTTATTCTTCGTGTCAATTCTCCTGACCTCGAGCTCCCGGCGATCAACTATCTCCCGGATCAGGTGATACCGCCTCAAGATATCCTGGATCGCTGATGGGACCTGGGTTCCTTGGACAAAGCCACGCTCTATTGTTATCACAATACAAAGGTATTGGATGCTCGATGGACAGAACCACTCCAAGTTCGTTTATGAACTTCTTCATCCAGACAGTCTCTTTGGCAGCATCGTTGGTAGCGATATATTCAGCCTCCATCGTCAAATCTGCCACGGCTTCCTATTTGGAACTCTTCCAACAAACCACCCCTCCATTGAGGGTGAAGAAAAATCCCGAGACTGACTTAAAGTCGTCCTTATCACTCTGGAAGCTCGAATCGGTAAAGGACTCCACTTAGAGTTCACCGTTACCATACACCAAGAACATCTTCTTAGTCCATCTCAAGTACTTGAGAATGTTCTTTACAGCTATCTAGTGATTCTCTCCTGGATCTGCTTGATACCTACTCACTACACTTAGTGAGTATACTATATCGGGTATGGTACATAACATCGCATACATGATAGAGCCTACTGCCGAAGCATAGGGTATCCCTTGCAAGCTAGCTCTTTCCAAATCAGTCTTGGGAGACATCTCTTTGGAGAGTATGAGTCCTGAGATTGTAGGTAAATTCCCACGCTTGGAATCTTCCATACTAAACCTCTTTAGTATGGTGTTAATGTACCTGGATTGGGACAATCCCAGTATCCGTTTAGATCTATCTCTATAGATCTTAATCCCCAAGATGTAGGAGACATCACCTAGATCTTTCATTGAGAATCTTTGTGATAAGAAGAGCTTGACCGAGTGCATTATAGGAACATCATTTCCTATCAAGAGTATGTCATCCATGTACAATACGAGGAAGACAACCTTACTCTCTGCCACTTTCTTGTATATACAAGGTTCATCTACATTTTTGATGAAGGTAAACTCTTTGACTACCACATCAAAACAGATGTTCCAACTCTGCGATACCTACTTTAACCCGTAAATGGATTTAAGCAGCTTGCATACCTTTCCGCTGCTCCTACTGTCTACGAAGCCCTCTGGCAGAGTCATGTACACACTCTCTTCTAAATCACCATTTAGAAAGGCGGTCTTCACATCCATCTGCCAGATTTCGTAGTCATGGTATGCAACAATGGTAATTAGGATCCGGATGGACTTAAGCATAGCCACTAGAGAAAAGATTTCATCATAATCCACAACTGGTCGTTGACAAAAAGCTTTTACAACAAGTCTAGCTTTGAAAGTCTCAACTTTTCTATCTACATCAATTTTTTTCTTGAAAATCCACTTGCTTCCGATGGGTTTTATCCCTTCAGGAGCATCTTCCAAAGACCATACTTTGTTGGTGTACATGGATTCCATCTCAGATCGCATTGCATCCAGCCATTTCACAGAGTCCCCACTCATGACGGCCTGCTCGAAACTAGTTGGGTCATCATCTTCCTTGATGCAATCCTCGCTCCTACAATTAATGAGAAAATAGTAGTATCTCCCAGGTGGATGAGGAACCCTACTAGATCGGTGGAGAGGCTGAGATTCGTTAGAAACTATCGAATCCTCTGTTTCCACCAAATCTTCCGTTGTAGTTTGTACTGCTGGAACTTCTTCCAGTTCTACCTCCTGCCACTAATTTCTCTTTCAAGAAATTCCTTTTCTAAAAAGGTGGCATGTCAAAAAAAAACATTTTGGTCCTTAGGGTGGTAGAAGATATTTCTTCACGAATGATTAGGATATCCTACAAACTTACACAGAACTGATCTTGTCTCGAGCTTTTTCGGATTTTTCTTTTTAACATGGCCGGGCAACCCCAATCTTAACAAAATTAAGACACGGTCTCTTCCCTCCCATATCTCATATGGAGTGGTAGGCACTGATTTGGTTGGATCTCTATTCAATAGGTATGTTGCTATTTCAAACGCATAACCCCAAAAGGAAATAGGTAACTCAGTGGTGCTCATCATAAAGCGCACCATATCTAATAGGGCGCGATTCCTCTGCTCCGATACCGTTGTGCTCTGGTGTATATGGAGGAGTAAGCTGACAGAGAATCCCATTCTCTTTTAGATAGTCACAGAATTCCGTGCTTAAGTATTCTCCTCCGCGATCGGATCGAAGGATTTTAATACATTTACACGTCTGGTTCTCGATTTCATGCTTATATTCTTTTAATTTCTCAAAAGCTTCAGACTTGTGTTTCAACAGGAATACATGTCCGTATCTTGAGAGATCGTCAGTGAATGTAACGAAGTATGAGGAACCATTCCTGGCATGTGTAGACATGGGACCGCATACATCACTATGTATCAGTCCAAAGAGTTCCGTAACTCTTTCTCCGTGTCCAGTAAACAGAGTTTTGGTCATCTTTCCTTTTAGACATGACTGTCATGTTTCATAAGATGATAATTCAAACGGATTCAAATATCCATCCTTATGTAACATAGATAGTCGTGTCGCATTGATATGACCTAGTCTACAATACCACAAGAATGATTCGTTCATTTCTGAACTCTTCCTCTTGTGTGTGTTTTGTATGTTAAGAACTGTGGTTTGATTTAGAATGTATTTGCCATTATTTAACGAGCCTGATCCAATCAATTTTTGATTAAAAAAATGTTCATAACATTATCCTGTACTACAAAATTTTATCCTTCTTTACTTAATAAAGAAACTGACATAAAATTGCATATCAGTTTCGGTATGTAATAGCATTCTTTCAGAATCAATCTATTATCATTTGGTAATACAAGGTGATATTCGCCAACAGCTTTGGCTGCAACATTTGCACAATTCCCTACTTTTACAGAATGATCACCCATTCCCAGTTCTCTACCTTTCCTTAGCTCATGCAGCATATTACATATATGGGATAACGATCTGGTATCTAATACCCAGGACATAAAGTGTACTGAGAAACGGTTCTCGGAAACTAACACACCCGAAGAAGATGCACCAACATGCTTATTCTTCGTTTGGGTGGCGTGGGAATCCGGATATTCCCATATTTCATGCTCAGTCTTATAACAATTATAAGAAAGAACGGAACCAACGTTTCCCTGCTCATTATAACAAGCGGGTTCAGTCAATACATCCATATTATTATCTTGATTATGGCCTGACATGGTTGCTACCTGGAGAGAGAGAGAGAAGAAAACACTTAGCGTATGCTCTTTCAAGAATAGATTGGTTATTATCTTATCTAATCTGGATGGCTCCCACTGTTTTTATTAAATCTTCCTTCAAACCCTAAAAGGTAAGACTAGCTGGGATTAATTACACTCTACAAGTTTGCCAATCTTTCAGCCAGGCCAGTGTCGGTACTTTGAGGGAGGTTCCCTGTGCTTTCATACGGACCTAATTAAAATAAACCTCGTTTTCTCAGGGGCGTAACCCCGTTAACACCTTTCTAGACACCTACTTGATCGGCTAATTGTGATGTGTAAAACTCTCCCAGGAGTAACTCTTACTCGGAGTGGGTATCGGGATCCAACTATCTCATAGAAGGTATGCAATCTCATTGCAAATTTCAACACTTGAAATTCCCGATAATATTTTGCCTCTAGCGTCCTATGACCTTGACGGAGGCCAACAAATCATAGGCTGCTAGTCAAGTTCAACCCGTACATTTCATGATTGAATTAAACCCACCCGCATGACCCTTTATGGAGGCCAACAAATTCACACGACTACCCTAATCCAATCTCATCTTATGTTGTAGATAAGCACTAGTTAGCTACCGCACATTACGCCTTGACGGAGGCCAACAAACGTAACACGAATACTAAATAGTACTTATCTGAAATGACAGAGGGCTATGACAGGTTTTTAAGAAAACTTTTTGCGTAATGAACTTGATATCGTTGCAGAATCGAGTGATTTTGAAAAGGAGTGTTTTTTAGGATTTTACTAGTTTTGCTAAAGAGGTCACTCCCGGTGAAGGGATCTCGGCCCTTTCCTCATCGAATGAAGTGTTGGATATTCTATAAGAAATACTGCTATGCAAATCAAGAACTATAGAATCAATCAAAAGACAAAATCGAGTGGGTTGTAGCATCTGCTAGTTTCGCTAAAGATGTCACTCCCGGTGAAGGGATCTCGGCTCTTTCCTCATCGAATGAGGTGTGGATATTCTACAATGAATACCGCTATGCAAAGCAAAAACTAGAGCTACCCTTTTTGAAAATTTGATTTCACAACATCTTTTTAGGTTTCTTTTCTTTTCATTAATATCATTAATGAAGTCCCATCATATATGCTTCCTAAGTATCAATGAAGAAACGAAAATACAACGTACGCTTATGCCATCCGCATTCGTCACAGTGTCCCGTTATGCATTGTTAGGTTACTTAAGTAACGGCATAGCAGGGCGGGACTAGCGCGGGTGCAAAACATAAGCAACGTTTATTATATATCATATATATAATAATAAAGAATTCATCTCAAGCATATAAGTGATCACATCACAGAATATCAGCAGCAGAAAACAACATATGAAATATTGGATATACTAGAATGTTCGTGTTTTATATCAAGCCAGTAAAAAACACGGATTCCACAGTCGTGATGAATAGCCAAACCCACATCCCTAGACCCCCTAAGAGAGCGGCAAGCAACCCTACCAATTCTAGAGTTAGGAGACCAGAACTCGACTCCTCGAGATGGTCTCCTACTGGACTCTAGAACCTGGTTACTTGTGCTCCCTACCTTGAATCTATCTTAATGCGGAAAAGTAAATAATATACATCAATGGTGACATCATCCTCAACCCGAAAGTGCCCCAATAAAAGAATATTACATACAAATTTTTTACATGAATGAAAAATGGAAAACTCTCATCTCACATAAAAACCCTCGGCCATTCAAAACACAACGATCCAATATAACATATCACAGCAACACATAACATCACATGTCATCAACGTAAATAAATATGCGTATCCCAATTGTCATTGACATATAGCAATGAAACCGGCGATACACCACATATTACACTTACGGCCGCAAAAAAGAAAATGTCAAATTACAATATTTGGAATCCACATCTCCTTAGACATCATAAACCCAAAATATCACATACTTCGGATTTCATGCCTAACCAAATGAATTCCAAATATTGTATCACATTCCACAAATAGCTAGACAATGTTAAACATTCCAATCGAATCAACAAACACCCAAAATTTCCCAAAAAGCTCAACACATGAGCACAGTTTAAAAATAATTATAATATGCCACAGTACCTATGGACCAACCGTAGAAGGGCCAACCCTTGCCTCACTTATGGTGCCACGAAACTACCGCAAACCCTAGGGTTTGGCGGCGGTTTCGACGGTCATAGAATCGAGTTAGAGTTTCATTCTTCTAGAGGGTCCATAGAATTACTTGCATGATTTTTGAACGTTTTTTAACTTGGAAAAATCAAACTTTCGGAAAATTTCCAGCGAAGGAGAAAATGGGTTATTAATATCCGCTCGAAATTTTTAACACCGTCTAAAAAACCCGAAACGATGTTAGAATTATGACTACAAAATACTCCGAATTGCCTTTACAGAAAGTTAACATCACATGCAATTTTAGTAAAAACAAGCAACACCTGAAACACCAAAACCCAGAGACTGGAACACCACACCAAAACAAAGCCCATATCATGATGGAAAACCGGTGACGCCGAATTTTCTGAGAATGTCGCCGGCCAAATTCCGGCGAGAGGGGTTCGTTTTCCTATGGTGTTCAAGTAACATCTCATGTAACATTATGCAGTTGTTTAAAAAATTTTAGAGGCTTTTAAAAATTCGACAAAAACTTGGTTTTTGTTTTGAGTGTTTCGGAGTTGTTTCGGTTTCGTAATTCTACAAATATCGTCTAATTCTCTAGCTTGGCTCTTATACCACTATAGGAATGCCTAGCACGACAGCAAGGTTTCGGGAGACATCATTCATGCCATTTTCAAAAAAAATTACTATGCTAAACAACCCTAACCCTAGAATATTAACTAGAGAATTAGACAATACAACATGTAAACAACTTTACATCTAAGTGAACATAAAATACAACCTTTGTAGACCGGTCCTTCACTTCAATAGCTCCGTATAGTAGTCCGTTCGCTCCAAGTAGTGATCGTTCGGACTCTTGAATGGCTCCACAAGATAAAAGGAATAAGCTTGCACGAAGTCTTCGAGGTTGAAAATGATCTACGTCGAGGAGATACAAACCTAAGCTACCTCTTCACTAATTAGGGATTAGTGAAGCTAACACCCTAAACAAAATGGCTAATCTAGTAGAGGATGACGAAGTAGGATTTTTGCTCACTTTAGAATTAATTTTCTCACTAATTTTCTTCACCTCTCATAAACCTAGAGAGCTCTCTCTTGATGAAGAAGAAGATGAAGAGATAATGTTGTGAATAATGAATCATAAGAGAGAGGCAACCATGGGTGAGAAAATATCATATATTAACTCTTGAAAAGACATAAACATGGCTAATTACAATGGTTGGGTTAATAAATATCTTAAGTAATACAAAATTAGTGGACTAAGGCAATGGATCCACAGGCTTCCACAAGCTTCATCCATGAGCTAATTCCAACTAATTTTTGATTTACTTTAAATAAATAAACCCTAAATTATAATGAGCATGGTGTAAGTCTCATACACCCATGTAGCATGTATCAACAACCATGACACAAAAAGAAAAACAATTAATATATATAACATATATATTAAGTGTGCACATGGGAGAAAAAGAAATGCATAAGTGAGCAAATATTAGTTAATGTAAATTAATATATCAAATATATAATTATACAATAAATTATTAAATCAACACTTGATTCAATAATCCGGCTATATCACATATAATCGACTAATATCATATGTATCATCTTATCGAATCAACACTTGATTCGATAACCCGACTATATCACATATAACCGTCCGATATCACATATCGCGAGAATAGAATATGATATCACATACACGTATTAATCTCGGTCCCACATATATCATATATGTGCTCCTACTTCATTTTGCCTGAGCCAGGAAACCTCTTTGTAGGACACTAAAAACTCTTCAATACGCCGGCAGTAGGTGATGATCATATCAGTCACCCACAAGCCATCAGCGGTACTAGCTGGACGTAACGGTTACCCGGGTATTGAGCGATCAGAAGATCAACAAGCAAGCCTGCTCTGTAAAGCCAGTCAGTAACACCACCGTACATTCCGGTCTCTTCGTCTGATATGTCGCATATTTAGTCTAGGGGTGGTAAACGTCAGACCCAAGTAACCGATAAGTCGTGCCGATGTGAGGCTCATAACGGGTCGAGTGACTACTGATAACACTTACCAGTAGATCTCCGTATCATCCCTGGCCAGGGACTTCCTGTTATAGCCAATCGAGCATAGCGCAACATCAACCCCCAATACCGGGAGAGACGAATCCCCTCCTATCGCTCATTGCCTCCATGTGATTTGGGACTGTACCCAAAAACCACCGTTTTGCATATTCTCTTGAACGTGGTAAGGTGGAAATCAAAGCGCAGTGGAAATCACACAAGACTCTATGACGATCTCGGGCCTACAGACTAACCTGTACCAATGTCATCAGAGAACTACTATCTGACGATAGGTATAATACCAACTAGGAGTTCTCGGCGAGTCCGTTCAGTATACCCAGTCTCCACTGAGCACCCGTATACCATCTTTGATTTCAAACACCAATGGATGTGGGATCATCCATCGCCCATCATATGGGTCAAGAAGCGTATACGCCAGTCTACTCTGGAATATCGATGCCCTGTTTCGATACACTCTCGACTAGGAACTATTAATGGATGTACTTGTGGACTACCCTGGCCCCACTAGTATGATCTCCATCATAGTCCTGATAGTCAAGTACACATCCTAAGGGCTTTATCAACATGTGAGACAAAGACGGTATCACAATACAAGTCTACATATTAAGACAAAGTGTAACCAGATAGCATACTATCATGTCGAGCAAGAAAGTCATCTCTATATATGTCCAAGTATCCACTATAATATACCTCATATGTACAATAATGGCCTCTAGGGCATACATATAATTAACAGATGATATATTGGACATGGGTGTATGAGACTCATACCAAACTAAAGATAATTTGGATGATTAATTATTAATGGAAAAATCAAAATTAGGTAGAAATTAGCATGGCTAAAGATACTTGTGGAAGCATGTTGAAGCCTTGACTTAAGTCCACTAATTTTTTTTTACTTTGGATTTTATTAACTCAACTATTATCTTTAGCCATGGTTATATCTCTACAAATATCATATGAGATATTTGCTTACCTTGGTTCATCACTTGATCATCTTCTTCATCTCATTTCTCTTCTCTAGCTTTTGATGAGGTGAAGAAAGAAAAAGTGAAAAATTATTCTAAAGTGAGAAAAATACCTACTTCATTAATGTATACCAAACTAGCCATTTAATATTGGTTGTTTACTTCACTAATTCCTCAATTAGTGAAGATGTAGCTTGAGTTAGAGATTCCTCGACGTAGATTATCCTCAGCCTCGAAGATCCTTAAGCAAGCTCATTCCTTTCGCCTAATGGAGCCTAAGAAGAGTTCGGGAACCACTACTTGAAACTAAGGGACTACTACACGGAGCTTTAGAAGTGAATGACTGGTCTACAAAAGTTGCATTCCTTGTTCACTTAGTATAAAGCTTTATTACTTGCTTATAAACCCTAATTCTCTAGTTCGATTCTAGGTTTGTGTTACTTAGTACTCTTGATTTTTTAAAATTGCATACTTGAAGCCTATAGAAACCTAGAAGTGGTGCTAAAGAAGACCAATACCATTTTCACTTGAGGCAAAATCTGGAGGTGTTTTTCAATGTTTTTGTTTTCGTTTTGCAGTTTTTAATAACTTGAGTTTTGGTATTTGTGTTTTATCTCGGTCGTTTGACGTTTGTACGTCAACAACGACGGTTTTTTGATTATTCTTGCATGCGTAGTCCATAGGTTCTAACTTATGTACACTTCATGTGCCGTATCGGTTTTCTTGTATTTGATTCGTGTTTAAGATACAACGCATTTGAACTGTAGGTACCTTCGCGAGGACTTCGGGACGACAAGGGAAAGCAAGGCATCATCGAATTCGGCAAAGCGAGGATCGTAGGTATGTATATGTATATCTACAGGGGAAGTCAGATGGATGGCGTATAGCACCTCTGCAACCGTAGTTTAGGATTATTATATATCTTTATATATGTGTTAATGTGAGATACATATACTTAGAAAGTAGGGCTCTAGAAAACTCTAGATTAGAATAGGCATACTTGTAGGTAGTGCTTATCCTTAGTCTATTTTCTATAGTAGAGACCTGTTAGTTTTTATTGTTGCACACACTCACACACACACGTGCCATGATATGATTGTATATTTATATATGCATATATATATATATATATATATATATATATATATATATATAGTATACATATACGTATAAGATGAGGATATGAGATGTTGAATGGATATGAGTCGATATGATCGGGCATAATGCCGTGAGGTTATGATTTGTGATTGATTCGAGACACCATTTGTGTTATGATATATAACGGATCGTTGGGCGATATATATGCAAACATGCGATAACATGTGACCAGGTAATACAATAGAATGTACGAGACCTTAGATCCGTACCCATGATATTGATATAGTACGATGAATAATACCATACGAATGATGATATATATATATATGATAGTTGACCCGTACCCTCGATTTTGAGGATTCCGTATGATGTGTTATACCGTACGTGATGCTATGAGCCCGGATCGCTGACTACTAGATATATCTACTCGGATACATATAGTCTACCACTACCTTGACCCAGGTTTTAGTTTAGCTTTTAGTTAGTTTCTTAAATTATTAAGTAGACGTTAGAGTATAGTTTTAGTCATACCTATTTTCAAAACTAGCGAATCGTGGGTATTTTTCAAGTTGGCAATCGAGCGATGCTACGGATTTTCAAAATGTTATTTCTCTCCTCAAAACACCGTAGCCCCTACTTTTCTAAAAACAATGATTCGTGCTATTTCCAACACTATCACTGTATGGCTCATATATAGATTTATATTTTATAATATTACATTTATTTCTTTTTCCTATCACTCATTGCATTGCATATATATACAGGGGTTTTCTTTAGCTATTATGATCTTGTCTGTAAGGACACCAGCACCATTACCGATGATGCGTATATTGCACGTACACTTGCTTGCCGGCTCACACACATCATCATCGGTAACTGTCATGCCACGTACATACTAGAGAACCTTTACTCCATTCATATAATTTAACAATCTTTAGAAGTAATAATGTTTTACATTCATGATTTTAAATGCTAGTGTAGACCTTGTATTTCTTACATAGATACCACATGCATTTGCATCCATACATTCTAGTTATGCACTAATCATTGGCTTTACGTCGGTATTTACTATCTCGTTATATACTCATAGATTGTGATTCTTTTGGAGATTTCCGTGTTCATGCGGTTTCTGGACTTGGGAAAACCGCAAGTGATATTTATAAACTCATGATTATATTTTATTAAAAGAAAATGTAGTTTCTCGTGATATGATGTGTTGCGTCCACCATGTGTTTTCTCGATTCTTGAGCCACGTGTGTATACATACTTGATTCGAGGAGGGGGATGCACCGTCTGTGGGTACATGGCGGACCCAGTGAGGTACCCCGGGGTAAGAAGATCATATAGAAAGGTGTTGAGCCCGGCAGGGGAGCACTGCCGACCGGTGATATTTGGCGCGGCGGATATCCGGAGGATACCGAGCGTAGTCGTGAGATTTGATGATATGGGCCGATCCGGACTGATGGAGCATGAGATTTGAGGATTTTGTGTCGCTGATGGACACGGTTTTCATGATATTTTTGAGTGTCAATGCTTGGCACTCTGGTTTATCCTGATTTTTCTGTATCGTTGCTGGACACACCCTTCTAGCGATGCATTCATATATAATACATATGACTTGTAGTTACTTTATGACACGGACACGAGTACTTGGCTTTACACATATATCTATATTATTACCTCTACTGTTACTCGATGTTATCGTGCTACTATTATTATTGTATTGTACTGTACGACCTAGGAGATATCCATACATTCGGTTTCTACTCGGTGATGTGTTCTACTCACGAGTTGGCAACTCACCTCCATTGTGCTACAGTTTCTTGCAGGTTTAGCCGTACAGGTTCCATAGCGGTTTCGCCAGCACATCACTTCCTTTCGGGTGATTGCTTTGGTAGGTGGGTTCACTTGCATCGTGAACACCATTGTATTTTTATTGTATTTCAGTTGTATCTGGTTAAAAGCTCCATCAACCAGACTATGTATATTTAGTAGACTTAGAAGCCATTATTGTATATTCTTTCGGCCATAGAGTCATGCTCATATATATGTTATTGTTTTTTGGTTATCTTGATGATGCCTGTTTTCTTTAATTTCTTTCTGAGTTTTGATCCTCGCCTTCGGCGTTGTATATTTGCATTACTTGCGTGGTTGTTTCCACCTATTGGCAAAGAGCTAGCTCCCGCTTGGGAATGCCTTATATTATATTGTTTGTACCGTTTTCTGGTTAAGTTATACAAAGGAGGTGTTGCCCAAATTTTTAATGACGAAATGTTTTCAAGTTAGATACAAAGACTGTATTTTCATATGTTATCATTACTTATGTATTCAAAGAAAGAACTTGATTTCATTATACCATTCCTTCAAAACTTCACCTCCACTATTTTTCCCTAAAAATGTTTAGATTCTGGGCTTTTGGCTTACTTGAATTAGGTGGAGTCCTATAGGCTTCATATGATTAAGTGCTAGTCACGTGCCTTTTTCGGGTCTTGACATTGGGGCTCTGAAGGATTCTACCCTCCAGACTTGATATGCGACACTCTTAGACGAAGAAACTGGACTGTACGATGAGTGTCACTGATAGGCTTTGCAGGGTTAAGATGAGCTTGCTTGTCGAACATTCTTTTGGTAAATACCTGGGTAGCCGTTACGTATAGCTAGTGCCGCTGACGTGCTTGTGGTTATGGATATGATCCTGAACTACTGCCAGCGTATTGTCGAGTGTTTAGAGTCCCACACAGAAGGTTTCCTAGTTTTGGTGAAATGATGTAGTGTGCGTATGATGATGCGCGCGGGAGTTCGATTAAACACATGTATATGACGCAAGTATTTTAATCAAACATTTTGATAATACTTGTCGGATATTAAATCAAGTGTTGATTTAAAATCAATAGTAATATATCTTTTATTTTCTATCTCTCTACGGTATTTGTATTTTGATACGAATATGGGTATATGAATTTGATACATTGTAGGTATTTAATATAATTGTGTGTGTGTGTGTATGAATATATATGTAAATATGTTAAATAAAACACACACTTTTCTTATCATTTTAGAAGTATGGAGAAGGGTGTGGGCTTATGAGTCATAGGATGACTCATTGAATCATCCCCCTCTCCACAAATCGGAATGCATAAAGAGTGAAAAAGAGATATTTTCTTTTTAACTCTCTACAATTCATCTTCTTTCTCCAAGATTTTCTAAAAAGAAAAAAATTTAGAGAAGTGAAAAAACACAAAAAGAACTTTACTACTTCTCTTGATTAATTCCCTAGCAAAGAATTAAATCAAGTTGCTTCATCCAAGTTACATAAGAGTGAAGCTTGAGCCAAAGTTGCGGTTTTCTTCACGTGGATCATCTAAGACGAAGAAGATCGACTTGCACGTTTGTTCAAACCACTTGGAGCGAAGAAGGAGTCCATCAAAGGAGCGTTAGAAGACGCTACAAAGGTTGTAGTTCCAACTCCTAACATTGCTTCTTCATTTGTTTTCAATTTGTAATCTTTAGGTTCGATTTCGGTTTCTTAGTGTTTTTGCTCTCTAGGTTTTTCAAAATCACTTCCGCTAAATTTTATAAAATCCTATCTAGTGAACAAACAACCTTACAAACAGGTAGTAGTTAGCTGCAGTCCCGAAGCACGTGGAGGTAGTAGTAGATAGAAGGGATTCGTCTCCCCCAGTATTAGGAGTTGATATCGCGCTGTGTACGGTTGGCCAATACTAATGGTCTCTATCCTAGACAAGTGAGATTTACTGGTAGGTACACCAGTAGTTTCTTAGGTTGTATTGGGTTCCACACCGACGCAACTTGTTGCGCTATTAGGGGTCTGACGTTTACCACCCCTAGGCCCGATATGCGATACTCTTAGACGAACAGACCGGACTATACGGAGAATGTCACCTATAGACTCGATAGGGTTTTCGGATGAGTTATCGTATCGATCTACCCATCGACAGATAACTGGGTAGCCGTTACGTATAACTAGCGCCACCGACATGCTTATTGTTAAACCTACTGCCAGCGTATTGTCGAATCTTTAAAGTCCTACACAGAAGGTTTTCCGGTTCAGGCGAAACGGTGTAGTTGTCGTATAGTTTTACGCTCATGTGTTCGATTGAACACGTGTATTTATGCATGTGATTTAATAGGACAGTTTAGTAGTACTAGCAGATTTGAAAGACAGGCAGTTTTGATACTAGTATTATATTGCTCTTTTTTGGGTATTTGTATTTTAACACGAATACGGTATTTATAAGAATACGTGTATTTATATAAATATGGATATTTGTGCTTTGAAATGAATACATGTATTTCTTTCTAAATATGAATACTTGTATTTTGTATTTTTGGTACAAATACGGTATTCGTATTTCGGTAGAAATACGATATATGTATTTATACAGGTTTATGTATATTTGTTTATATACATGCATTTATATAAGTAACACCCTAGTGAATTTATACTATATTTATTTTTGGATATTTTAAATCTTGCGGAAAAATTCTTGATTACTATTGCTTTTAGGTTGTGGATAATGCAATTGGTAGTTGTGATTATTATACGACCCGACCCGTATATTTGAAACCTATCATGGTTCAAGATTATATCAAATATATGCTAGTACAGAGTATCCGTGCAAATCTAGATTCTATACACATATATAATATATTCCACATATCTTTTAATAATACAAAATAAAAACCAAATAACATATTTGGTTATCTAGCCGTGCATGTCATCATACCACATATCATGTGGTTGCACCCATATATCATGTTCATACCCTAATTGTTAAAACAGACTCGTTTTTTATCGCTATGTATATTTACGTAGATCCGTATATGGGGGTATACATTTTTATTTACAGGACATCGTATTATGGTTTAAACTTTTACGTATATTCTCCATATTTAAAAACTAGGTTTTTGGATGGTTACGGATAATATTCGGAGTAATCTAGTATTAGCTGTAAAATCCCAATATATATATATATATATATATATATTCTATATAACTTTGAAACTTATCATGGTTCAAGATTACATCAAATATTTGCTAGTACAGAGTATCCGTGCAAATCTAGATTCTATACACATATATAATATATTCCACTGTAACGATCTAGAAAATCGTTTTGTGTTTGTTTCTGCTTTTGGGTGAAATTCATCGGTATTTTCAGTTTTATACCGATTGCGATCAAACGGCCATATCGACTTACCAGCAGCTAGTTTTGATAAAATAAAGCTAGTGCGCACACTTTGAGAGTATATGGGACGTTTTGGTGCAATTTGAATTTTTCCCATTTTTAATGTTATTTTAATCCGACTTGCACATTCTCGGAATTTTCTCTTTTCATCTCTTCTTAAAATTTCCTAAGTTAAACTTAACCACAAAGTTTAAGGTTGTGTGGCCTAGGTTTATTGGAGAAAAGAAAAAGAAAAGAATAGAAAAGAAGAGAAGAAGAAGGTGCATGAATGAGATTAGGTTTGACTTTGCATTTATTGTGCAATTAATGAGGAAATTGCATGGAAACTTCACACTCTCTCTCTCCCTCACACCTTGGCCGAGCTCCCTCTCTCTCATTTCTGCACTTGGCCATTTCTTTCTCTCTTTGCCTCTCAAATTTATCATAAATCCTCAAATTCTTATTCAAAGTTCATAAAAATCACACTTTTGTGCATGTTTTTCCATTTTCTTGGCTTGGAGCATGGTAGCTTGGGATCTTGGTGTTCTTTTGGGGTAGGTAAACTCTTTTACTGTTATTTAGATGCTTTTTAGTGTAACTTAGCTTTTTAAATTCTGTTTGGATGATTAATTAGGGTTTTGATACGAAATATCGTATTTTGGTGTCGGATTGTAGTTTCTAGGATCTGCTTTGACCCAGGTAGATTACTGATGAATTCAACATAGTGTGTGTGTTGTACTAGAGGACCTGGAGCACCACCTGAAGCACGAGACCCATGCCACCGGCCAGGGCCGGCGAGGGCTTGAAGAGGGGCCGGCGACGCCGGCCATAGTGAGGAGTTTGGGTGTGGGGTTTTGACTGTAGGTGTCTGCTAGGGTTAGGGTTCCTCTGGTCTTGTTGAAATTGTTTAGTTTTCACAGTAGGAAAATCTGGGATCATTTGTGAAGTTTCTAGTGTTTCGTGTTCGTGCGATACGTGTTACGACACGCGTCGTGCCGTTTTCGTAGTTTCGCTCTTAAGTTGTTTTCGTCGTGTCGCTACTCTCGATAGCCACGATACGAACACTTAAGAGGTGGTTGTGTGTTGTTGTGTCGGTTAGATATAGCTAGTTCGTATTTCGTAGCTATTATTGATATTGGTATTTGCTTGTTGTTTATATGTTGCAGGTTCGCAGACGAGGACTACGGACACTGCCACAGGGGGATTCAGGTGGTAGATTTCATCTAGCTTGGAGTGTGGGTGAGTAGATTTAACATCTACAGGGGAATCGCCCGCATGGCGTTATGCGTCTGGGCTAGAAACCTTTACCTTTGTCGCATATTCTATATCATGTTTAGAATTGCGCATATACCTGACTGCTTAGTGATAGTTGTGATTGGATTAGTATCCTTAGGACACTGCACTATTATTGACGGCTCAGATTGCGAGAGCACTGATTTGATGCCACACACACCGTCAATAATTGCCATGTCATACACGACCATATTTTAGAAATGCTATTGTATGGTTAGGGACATTGTGACTTTGATACATATTTCTTATTGTTATACTTAGACTTGACATGCTAGTTCCTGTTTACCTATAGGATGCTGTACCTTTAGTGCTAGGTACATATACACCTAGGGACATGGATACAGGTGTACTTACATTCCATACTTTACCTATACTTGATAGGTATATCACATCATGACATTGATATTTCCATACATATTTATACCTGATAGGTATACTACCTCATCACAGAGATCCAGGTGTACTTACATTCCATACTTTACTTATACCTGATAGGTATATCACATCAGTATACAGGCAGGTTACATGTATTTCTTATTTATACCTGATAGGTATACCACATCACCATATAGGTAGATACCTATATTTCTGCTTTACGATTCATGTATTCATTTATTATCTGGTGAATGCTATGCTATTCATTTATACGCTTTCATTACAGTTTCATATTGTGTATATTTATTCATGGATTATCGCATTGTTATATGGATTTTTCATGATGTTTTCTGGATTTGGGGACCGTGGTAGTTCATGAAATTATGCATACATGAAGACCCGGTTTCCTTGAGATGATATTATAGCATCCACCATGAGATTTATCGGTGCAGATATATATATCCTATGCGAGGAGGCGTCGAGAGCCGCATGAGGATACATGGTGGGGCCCGGAGGTACCCCGAAGCTAGAATGTTGTCGGAGTGAGCCGACGTCGCATTGAGGCGATGAGGCCTAGGGGAGCCATACTTTCCGGTGACATTACCAGAGACTCGGCGGATATCAGGGGGATACCGTTGGGAGTCATGTGCGTATCGATACGTCGAGAGGCGAGGGGCAGAGCGAGGCACTCGGGCTCTCGTGATAGCGTATGATACGTACTTATCAGTTTTTCTGTGTCGATGCTTGACACATTGGTTTTTATGATATTCCTAAATACTCTTGTATATATAACAGGGGATTGAGCCGCTGTTATATATGCCTTTACACCAATATTAGTGGAATGGGACGCTAATATATGTGTACTGCCCTCATCATATTTATATATGTCATTATATTTAGGATGTAGAACTGTGCTGGAGATTCATGAGATTCATTGGGATTGGATGATGATATCGTACACACTAGAGATGTGAGATCCACTTAGTGTGGTACATATGATATATTGTGAGATATACTGAGATTGTACAGACGAGATATGTGGGATCCACTAGCTGTTGTACATGTGATATATGGGAGATATACAGATATTGTACATACGAGAGATGTGGGATTCACTTACTATTGTACATGAGATATAGGTGAGATATACCTGATACTGTATACATATTAGATAGGTGAGATATACTTGATGTGTACATTCGATACTTATGTGAGATACATTTGATATTGTGTAGTTGAGGAGATGTGACACTTAGACGATATGAGAGCGGATTTGGTGATTGAATTGAGGATTGGGATATTGATTTGTCTAGATGGATTGTGATCCTACCACGATGTCAGGATTCCGTGGAAATGACATATTTCACTCCATACCTCATCATTATATACTTGTGCACTGTTTTATGTATTAGGAGTACCTGTGAGAGTACCTTCCTGAGAGTTGCACATTTACTTTCTCATATCCCCAGAGCATGATTATTGCATACTGTTGTCACATTATTATTGCAGGATATATTGGTGGTACTTGAGAGTGTACTTTCCATTATTACGTACTCATGCTATTATCATTGAAATGGAAATATATTAGATTCATGCTGTACGTTCATTCTCGCAATTACTTGCATATGTTATTTACTATTCACGAGTTGGCAACTCACCCCCGTTGTGCCACAGGTTTTGCTGGAGTTTCCCCAAAGTAGTCAAGGCAAGCTATTCAGCTTTTCAGCTACACACTCATCTATCATCTTTTGGTTGCGGATACCACTTCGCCTGTTAGTGTGCAGTTTTGCCAGGTGGGTTTTTGTGGTTATCTGAGAGATGTATTGTATATTCGTTGTATATTGTACTCTCCATCTATTACTAGCAGTTATTGTGACTTAGAGACTTGGTGAGGACGGTTTTGTATATATTGTGTATTCGTGGATTTTATACAGTTTATTTCTTTTGTCTCTTATTGCTTCGCTACGGCGTCGTATATCTGTTGTGGTGTTGTTTTCCGCCGTTGGGCGTGGATTTTGCTCCCGTTTGGGATGCTTTATTTTATATCTATGTTGTACCCTTTTTAGGGGCTTGTTTTATAAAGGAGGTGCTGCCAAAATTTTACAGAAAATGTGGACTATTTTAAAGAATTTGGGTTGTGATTTCAAATGTTTCTAAAACTTATTATTATCTTTTCCGTATTTTTATGGTTTAGATTTCTGGGTTTTGGCTTTCTTTTACTGCGTTACGTCTGGAGGCGTTGCGTAGTATTAGGGCCATCACGTACCTTTTTGGGTCGTGACAAAGTTGGTATCAGAGCGTGGTTTTACCTTGCGGAGTGTAGGATGACCTGGTATGATGGAGTAGGTAACCTAAGCGGAGTAACGTACTGTGGGTATGTCTGCAGCATACTTACGATGCAGTATTTTGCCTAAAGTGCCTAAGTACAATTTCTTGAGATTCCTTCCTTGATGATTCATATCCTTGAGATTCGATTTCCTTGTTCTTATCGAATCCTATCTCTATTTATAGTCTTGCCATTGATGACTACGGGGACTCAGAGTGATGCAGCGAGAGCCGAGGTCAGGGTTAGCTCGGGTGAGACGAGCACTGACCAGGAGGGCACTCGTGTTGCACAGTTGCAGACGGATCAGCCTTCGACTGATCAGCTAGCTAGACTTGTGACAGAGATGCAGGATTTGCGCCAGACGATGAGATCATTAGTTGATGCCATTCGAGCGCAGCGACAGGAGTTTGTCACCCCAGTTGGACAGTTGTTCCTTGGGATCAGCGTGCAGCAGTCTGTTACTTACGTAGCACCAGTGGATGTAGCCCCAGTTGACGAGACACGTATTCCAGAGACTTTACGAGTTCCAGGACAGTGGAGGACCCGTACAGGTGTGCCAGTCCAGGGACAGAGGTTCAGTCGTCGTGACAGGTTTCGTGCACGGCATGGGAGTACTAGAGGTGTGAGACGAGGACAGTCGTCTAGCTCTTATTCCCAGGATGGTCAGCAGTTTTCTTCCGGATGTTATCGGTGCGGGAGTTTGGATCATCGGGTTAGAGTTTGTACTGAGCCACGTAGATGCGAGACAGCTTTACCACAGAGTGGAGGATTTCAGCCAGTTGTGGGTAGGAGGCAGACACGAGGGTTTGTTTCTACTCAACCGGACGCCCGGACGTCCAATGCAGATTTGTCAGGTATCCTTGTTCTGATTCATTGTTGTACTTGTTGGTTTTTCGCACTTTGTGCCGTGGTTGGGACGAGGATCTTGTTAGATAGATCAGCCGTTTTGTTGTGTAACTTCTGTCAGCGATTCTTTTGTTGCGTGACACGTATTTCAGTCGTATGCCAGTTGGTGAGGAGATTTTGCGGTCATTGGATCCTTCTAGAGATGTTGGATTTGACGTTCTCCTGGGCATGGATTGGTTAGTTACGTGTTAGGCGTCTGTGGACTACCGTGTGGAGACAGTCAGGATTTGTTTTCCCGGCGAGTCAGTTCTTGTTGTGCAGGTGGATAGTTGTGCTGCCTATCACAACTTGAATTCAGCCTTTTTCGCTAGTCAGCTTTGGAGGAGATGTCGTGGATTCTTGGCGTTCATTCGAGATACCGGAGCCACATTGGGATTGTTGGGCTGGGTACTTTTCGTGCAAGAGTTTTCCGACGACATTCCAGAAGAGTTAGCGAAATTCAGGGAGCTTAAGAATCTGCTGCAGAGTTGTTTGTTGGGAGGTTTGTGTGTCCGTGTGTTTCGCTTGTGGGAGCTCCTATTTCTGTTCGTTCTGGAGGATGACGACAGATTGCGGTTGTGGATTGATGGATCGTCAATTGAACCGGCTTGTGGTGCGGTTAGGTATCTGTTACCTTGCTTGGACGATTTCTTCGATCAACTCCAGAGTGCGAGACTTTTTCTAAGTTTGTTTGGGATCTGGTCATCATTGTTGCGGGTTCGGAGTAGTGGCATTCCGAATTTTGCTTTTGTGCGTGCTATGGGCAGTTTGTGTGTTGGTAGTGTCGTTGGACTTGCCAATGTCCTAGCAGCATTGTGGATATGATGTACCAGATTTCTTCAAGCCGTTCCTCGACTAGTTGTTGTTGTGTTTTGACGACATTCTGGTCATTTTCTTTGTGATTTGAGGAACAGGAGCAGCTTTTGAGAATTTGTTGTGCAGACATTGGTAGAGCCCAGTTGTTGCTAGATTCTCGGAGTGTTTCTTCAGGCTTGTTTGTGTTGACTCCTAGGTCTTGTAGTTACTGGAGACGGTTTCGTATGGTTCCGAGGTAGATCGTGACCGTACAGCTTAGACCCAGACTTGTGTTCGGACAGAGTTCCTTTGATGTTGGGTTTAGCAGGTTTTTACCGCCGTTTCATGCAGGATTACTAGAGTATTATTGCACCGTTGACTGTAAGGACCAGGTAAGGAGGTTCTTTTCTTTGGACTGAGGCATGTGTGCAGAGTTTTCAGCAGTTGGAGATTCGGTTAGCAACTGCATCAGTTCTTTGCTTTTGATTCGGAGACCTTGATTGTGACAAGGTTGTGCTAAGTTAGGGATGCGTTTGTGTACCTGATGTTATCAGGTAGAGACATGAAATCCTAGAGCAGGCACATCAGTCAATTCTCTATGTTCATTCAGGTTCCACCAGCTTTGACGTGACTTGTGAGATAGTTACAGGTGGACAGGAATGTGAAGAGAAATTTCAGGTTTCGTCTCAAGGTGTTTGATTGGTTTGTTGTTTGTGGCAGTTGGGATCGTCACTCGCCATTGTTAGGATACGTCTTGATAGTTGTTATCAGGAGACATTTCAATTGGCAACCTTTAGGTGTAGTCAAGTAGTGTCGATCACCAGTCTGTTTTTCTGACTCTACGTAGTAGGATTTTGGACCTCAGCTAGTCTAGAGACTTCGGAGATGTTCTAGTTGGTCTTTTGAGATCCTTTATGTGAGTTAGTTTTCGTTGCTTTAATTTGGCACTTCCGCCCAGATTATAGATTATTCACCCCGTTTTCATGGTGTTGATTTTTGGCAAATACCTTCATGACTTTTTCACATGATTCGGCACAGACCATTAGTGTGGACGCGATCTTTTTGTTCACCAACAGCCATTAGTGTAAATGGTTCGGCAGGTGAAGAAACTTCGGTCAAGGGTCTTGCCATCTGTGAAGAGTTTCTTGGACGTAGCTTTATAGTGAGGGGATCACTTGGGAAGCTGCGAGTGAGATTTGAGAGTTTTGTACTCTTCTCTTTGAAGGTATGCTTGGTGAAAATTTTAAATTCGGGGACGAATTTTTATAAGGGGGGAGATTGTAACGATCTAGAAAATCGTTTTGTGTTTGTTTCTGCTTTTGGGTGAAATTCATCGGTATTTTCAGTTTTATACCGATTGCGATCAAACAGCCATATCGACTTACCAGCATCTAGTTTTGATAAAATAAAGCTAGTGCGCACACTTTGAGAGTATATGGGACGTTTTGGTGCAATTTGAATTTTTCCCATTTTTAATGTTATTTTAATCCGACTTGCACATTCTCGGAATTTTCTCTTTTCATCTCTTCTTAAAATTTCCTAAGTTAAACTTAACCACAAAGTTTAAGGTTGTGTGGCCTAGGTTTATTGGAGAAAAGAAAAAGAAAAGAATAGAAAAGAAGAGAAGAAGAAGGTGCATGAATGAGATTAGGTTTGACTTTGCATTTATTGTGCAATTAATGAGGAAATTGCATGGAAACTTCACACTCTCTCTCTCCCTCACACCTTGGCCGAGCTCCCTCTCTCTCATTTCTGCACTTGGCCATTTCTTTCTCTCTTTTCCTCTCAAATTTATCATAAATCCTCAAATTCTTATTCAAAGTTCATAAAAATCACACTTTTGTGCATGTTTTTCCATTTTCTTGGCTTGGAGCATGGTAGCTTGGGATCTTGGTGTTCTTTTGGGGTAGGTAAACTCTTTTACTGTTATTTAGATGCTTTTTAGTGTAACTTAGCTTTTTAAATTCTGTTTGGATGATTAATTAGGGTTTTGATACGAAATATCGTATTTTGGTGTCGGATTGTAGTTTCTAGGATCTGCTTTGACCCAGGTAGATTACTGATGAATTCAACATAGTGTGTGTGTTGTACTAGAGGACCTGGAGCACCACCTGAAGCACGAGACCCATGCCACCGGCTAGGGCCGGCGAGGGCTTGAAGAGGGGCCGGCGACGCCGGCCATAGTGAGGAGTTTGGGTGTGGGGTTTTGACTGTAGGTGTCTGCTAGGGTTAGGGTTCCTCTGGTCTTGTTGAAATTGTTTAGTTTTCACAGTAGGAAAATCTGGGATCATTTGTGAAGTTTCTAGTGTTTCGTGTTCGTGCGATACGTGTTACGACACGCGTCGTGCCGTTTTCGTAGTTTCGCTCTTAAGTTGTTTTCGTCGTGTCGCTACTCTCGATAGCCACGATACGAACACTTAAGAGGTGGTTGTGTGTTGTTGTGTCGGTTAGATATAGCTAGTTCGTATTTCGTAGCTATTATTGATATTGGTATTTGCTTGTTGTTTATATGTTGCAGGTTCGCAGACGAGGACTACGGACACTGCCACAGGGGGATTCAGGTGGTAGATTTCATCTAGCTTAGAGTGTGGGTGAGTAGATTTAACATCTACAGGGGAATCGCCCGCATGGCGTTATGCGTCTGGGCTAGAAACCTTTACCTTTGTCGCATATTCTATATCATGTTTAGAATTGCGCATATACCTGACTGCTTAGTGATAGTTGTGATTGGATTAGTATCCTTAGGACACTGCACTATTATTGACGGCTCAGATTGCGAGAGCACTGATTTGATGCCACACACACCGTCAATAATTGCCATGTCATACACGACCATATTTTAGAAATGCTATTGTATGGTTAGGGACATTGTGACTTTGATACATATTTCTTATTGTTATACTTAGACTTGACATGCTAGTTCCTGTTTACCTATAGGATGCTGTACCTTTAGTGCTAGGTACATATACACCTAGGGACATGGATACAGGTGTACTTACATTCCATACTTTACCTATACTTGATAGGTATATCACATCATGACATTGATATTTCCATACATATTTATACCTGATAGGTATACTACCTCATCACAGAGATCCAGGTGTACTTACATTCCATACTTTACTTATACCTGATAGGTATATCACATCAGTATACAGGCAGGTTACATGTATTTCTTATTTATACCTGATAGGTATACCACATCACCATATAGGTAGATACCTATATTTCTGCTTTACGATTCATGTATTCATTTATTATCTGGTGAATGCTATGCTATTCATTTATACGCTTTCATTACAGTTTCATATTGTGTATATTTATTCATGGATTATCGCATTGTTATATGGATTTTTCATGATGTTTTCTGGATTTGGGGACCGTGGTAGTTCATGAAATTATGCATACATGAAGACCCGGTTTCCTTGAGATGATATTATAGCATCCACCATGAGATTTATCGGTGCAGATATATATATCCTATGCGAGGAGGCGTCGAGAGCCGCATGAGGATACATGGTGGGGCCCGGAGGTACCCCGAAGCTAGAATGTTGTCGGAGTGAGCCGACGTCGCATTGAGGCGATGAGGCCTAGGGGAGCCATACTTTCCGGTGACATTACCAGAGACTCGGCGGATATCAGGGGGATACCGTTGGGAGTCATGTGCGTATCGATACGTCGAGAGGCGAGGGGCAGAGCGAGGCACTCGGGCTCTCGTGATAGCGTATGATACGTACTTATCAGTTTTTCTGTGTCGATGCTTGACACATTGGTTTTTATGATATTCCTAAATACTCTTGTATATATAACAGGGGATTGAGCCGCTGTTATATATGCCTTTACACCAATATTAGTGGAATGGGACGCTAATATATGTGTACTGCCCTCATCATATTTATATATGTCATTATATTTAGGATGTAGAACTGTGCTGGAGATTCATGAGATTCATTGGGATTGGATGATGATATCGTACACACTAGAGATGTGAGATCCACTTAGTGTGGTACATATGATATATTGTGAGATATACTGAGATTGTACAGACGAGATATGTGGGATCCACTAGCTGTTGTACATGTGATATATGGGAGATATACAGATATTGTACATACGAGAGATGTGGGATTCACTTACTATTGTACATGAGATATAGGTGAGATATACCTGATACTGTATACATATTAGATAGGTGAGATATACTTGATGTGTACATTCGATACTTATGTGAGATACATTTGATATTGTGTAGTTGAGGAGATGTGACACTTAGACGATATGAGAGCGGATTTGGTGATTGAATTGAGGATTGGGATATTGATTTGTCTAGATGGATTGTGATCCTACCACGATGTCAGGATTCCGTGGAAATGACATATTTCACTCCATACCTCATCATTATATACTTGTGCACTGTTTTATGTATTAGGAGTACCTGTGAGAGTACCTTCCTGAGAGTTGCACATTTACTTTCTCATATCCCCAGAGCATGATTATTGCATACTGTTGTCACATTATTATTGCAGGATATATTGGTGGTACTTGAGAGTGTACTTTCCATTATTACGTACTCATGCTATTATCATTGAAATGGAAATATATTAGATTCATGCTGTACGTTCATTCTCGCGATTACTTGCATATGTTATTTACTATTCACGAGTTGGCAACTCACCCCCGTTGTGCCACAGGTTTTGCTGGAGTTTCCCCAAAGTAGTCAAGGCAAGCTATTCAGCTTTTCAGCTACACACTCATCTATCATCTTTTGGTTGCGGATACCACTTCGCCTGTTAGTGTGCAGTTTTGCCAGGTGGGTTTTTGTGGTTATCTGAGAGATGTATTGTATATTCGTTGTATATTGTACTCTCCATCTATTACTAGCAGTTATTGTGACTTAGAGACTTGGTGAGGACGGTTTTGTATATATTGTGTATTCGTGGATTTTATACAGTTTATTTCTTTTGTCTCTTATTGCTTCGCTACGGCGTCGTATATCTATTGTGGTGTTGTTTTCCGCCGTTGGGCGTGGATTTTGCTCCCGTTTGGGATGCTTTATTTTATATCTATGTTGTACCCTTTTTAGGGGCTTGTTTTATAAAGGAGGTGCTGCCAAAATTTTACAGAAAATGTGGACTATTTTAAAGAATTTGGGTTGTGATTTCAAATGTTTCTAAAACTTATTATTATCTTTTCCGTATTTTTATGGTTTAGATTTCTGGGTTTTGGCTTTCTTTTACTGCGTTACGTCTGGAGGCGTTGCGTAGTATTAGGGCCATCACGTACCTTTTTGGGTCGTGACATCCACATATCTTTTAATAATACAAAATAAAAACCAAATAACATATTTGGTTATCTAGCCGTGCATGTCATCATACCACATATCATGTGGTTGCACCCATATATCATGTTCATACCCTGATTGTTAAAACAGACTCGTTTTTTATCGCTATGTATATTTACGTAGATCCGTATATGGAGGTATACATTTTTATTTACAGGACATCGTATTTTGGTTTAAACATTTACATATATTCTCCATATTTAAAAACTAGGTTTTTTGATGGTTACGGATAATATTCGGAGCAATCTAGTATTAGCTGTAAAATCCCAATATATATATATATATACACGTTACCTCTCCCGGTACTTTCGGGGTTGCGGAATCGGTAAAACAAAAAATTTTCTAAACATGGTAACATGGACCGAAAAGCCGGATCTTTGCTAAACAACACACTAGCAACCTAACTAGAGATTTATCTACTCGGTTAGGGGTTATACCTCAACTTGAACTCCTTCTCTTCTTGTTGTTCTTCTCTTTGCTTGCTCCGAGGGTTGATCCGGACTTTGGTCACCTCCGCGGCCTCCTCGAGTCGAAAACGATCCACCCGAGAGATGTACACCGAGCTCCACCTCGAGCCGAGGTAACTAAGGCAAAGAGATTGCTAGTCTAGAAGCCCTAGGTTGTGTAGAAGTGGTAGAGACATGGTTTTGTCTTTGTGGGATCTTTATCTCTCAACACATGAGATCAAAAGATGAATCAAGAGGAGGAAGAAGGAGGAGCTAGCAACCATGGTGCATTTCTTTTCTTCTCACTAGAAAAAATGCAAGAGAGAGAATGAGAAAGAAATTGTGAGCTAAAGAAAAATGAACCATGGTTCAATAATGCAAAAACATTATCATTACTAATCCCATCAAGATAAATTTTGATGGCTACATTGAAATGACCATTATCATAATCAAAATAGAAAAAAAAAAGAAGAGTGTAGATCACTCTTGAAAGTCAATGGTCAACACGGTCAACCGGTCAACAAAGTCAAGAGAGGTCATGGTGGTCAAATGGTCAATGCAATTAGCCATCATAAAATTATCACTAAAAGGATTAGTAAATAATGTCCGCGGCTCATAATGGTTTTGACCAAACGAACTTCCAAAACCCTAATGAGTCCGAATCAACTGTCAAAACCCTAATGAGCCTGCCACATAACGGTTTTGGCCGAACCAACTGCCAAAACCCTAATGAGGCACCTCCTCCTTCATCGCTCCGGAAAACTGTGCATACACACCTGCATCCGCATTCCGTAGAATGCGGATGCTCAGAAGACAAAACAAATCCATCCGTGCAATACTAGGATCCGGCTTAAACCAAAGCCCACTAGCATTGCCTGCCCGAACACCGTACGCACACAAGTGTACGTAAGTGATCGCAGCCCTGCCGTAAAACCATACGACCTCTACACGTTTCGCTCAGTGCAGGGAAACTCTCTGTGTGGGACTCTAAAGACTCGACACTACGCTGGCAGTGGGTTTAACCACAGACCACAAGCGGCACTAGCTGTACGTAACGGTCGCCAGGTAGATGTCGATAAGAAGGCCGATGAGGTAAACCCATCCGAACTCCTACTGAGCCTTTATGTGACAATCTCTGTACAGTCCGGTCTGTTCGTCTGATACATCGCATGGCGGGCCTAGGGGGCGGTAAACGTCAGTCCCCTAATAGCGGTACAAGTCGTGTCGGAGTGAAGCCCAGAACACCCTGAGATAACACTGGAAACCTACCAGTATATCTCGCTTGCCCTGGCCAGGGACTACTCGTGTAATGGCTCTCCTAGACACAGCGCGATGTCAACCCCCAATACCGGGAGAGACGAATCCTGTCTAACCGTCATTGCCTCCAAGTGCTTCGGGACTGCACCCAACTACTACCTGTTTGCACGACTCAGTAGAGCCGTGGTAGGGTAGTAATCAAAGAACAGTGGGAACACACTCGAGGCGAAGTGACAGTGTCAAGTCAGCGGACTAAGCTGTACTCATGTCACCTGGGAACTGATAACTGACGATAGGTATAATACCTACCATCAGTTCCCGACGAGTCATGTCCAGTGTACTCGTAAACTAACGAGCACCCGCATACTATCTCAAGTACGACGTACTGACGGCTGTGGGACAGACCGTCTCCCGTGCTGGGATGAGAAGCGCATACGCTAGTCTACTCCAGAGTATCGATGCCCTGCCTCGATAATCCCACGGCTAGGGACGTGTATAAGGATGTGCTTGTGGATTACCCAGCCCCCACGAGTGTGATCGCCATCACAACGCCGGTAATCAAGCAAAGATCCTAAGGGCTCTACTAATGCGTATAGGTGATATAATAAAGAAACACACATGTACACATTAAAGCAGAGACAAACCAAGTAGCATACTACTATATTGAGCAAGATTGTCTGCACAACTGTGAATATCCCAAGCTTCCATCAGGTAATATACATACTAGTATGATACAGTAATGGCCTCTAGGGCATATACACTAACAATCTCCCACTTGCACTAAGGCCATGTACTGGCGTATCGAAGACCTATCATCTCGATCAGTCGCTCGAACTGAGTCTGGGGTAAGGCCTTCGTGAATGGGTCCGCTGTGTTGTCCTTTGTGTCCACTCTCCGCTCCTCGATCTCCTGGCGATCAATGATCTCCCTGATCAGGTGATACCGCCTTAAGATGTGCCTGGATTTCTGATGGGACCTTGGTTCCTTCGCTAAAGCTATAGCCCCATTGTTATCGCAATACAAAGGTATTGGGTTAACAATGGACGGAACCAGCTGAAGTTCACTAATGAACTTCTTCATCCAGACCGCCTCTTTTCCGGCATCGCTTGCAGCAATGTATTCAGCCTCCATCGTCGAGTCTGCGACGGTATCCTGTTTGAAACTCCTCCAACATACCGCCCCTCCGTTGAGGATAAACACAAAACCCGAGACAGACTTGCTGTCATCTTTGTCACTCTGGAAGCTTGAATCGGTAAAGGACTCGACCCTGAGGTCTCCATTACCGTAAACCAGGAACATCTCCTTAGTCCTTCTCAGGTACTTGAGAATGTTCTTCACTGCTGTCCAGTGGTCCTCACCTGGGTCTGACTGATACCGGCTTACCGCGCTCAGCGCGTAAGCTACATCTGGTCTTGTACATAGCATCGCATACATTATAGATCCTACCGCCGAAGCGTAGGGTATAGTGCTCTTGCGAACCCTCTCCTCGTCAGTCTTAGGAGACATCTTCTTGGAGAGGGTAATTCCGTGCAATGCGGGTATGTTACCTCACTTGGAACCCTCCATACTAAATCTCTTTAGTACGGTCTCTATGTACCTGGACTGCGAAAGTCCCAGTAGTCTCTTGGATCTATCTCTATAGATCTTGATCCCCAGAATGTACGAGGCATCACCCAGGTCCTTCATGGAGAACCGTTGTGACAAAAATATCTTGACCGATTGTAGCATAGGAATGTCATTTACTATCAAAAGAATGTCGTCCATGTACAAGACTAGGAATACGATAGTTCGTCCTACAATCTTCTTATAGACACAAGGTTCATCTTCGTTCTTGATGAAATCAAATTCCTCGATTGCCTCATCAAAACAGATGTTCCAGCTCCGCGATGCCTGCTTTAATCCATAAATGGATTTAAGCAACTTGCACACCTTCCCGCTGCTCCCATTGTCCATGTAACCTTCTGGTTGATCCATGTAAACGCACTCTTCCAAACAACCGTTTAGGAAAGCCGTTTTAACATCCATCTGCAGATTTCATAGTCATGGAAGGCAACAATGGAAAGTAGGATCCGAATGGATTTGAGCATAGCCACCGGAGAAAAAGTTTCATCATAGTCCAAACCAGGTCTCTGACAAAAACCTTTTGCAACGAGTCTAGCCTTATAGGTTTCCACCTGCCCATCTACACCAAGTTTCCTTTTGTAGATCCATTTGCATCCAACGGGTTTTACCCCAGGTGGAGCAATATCCAAGGTCCACACTTTATTGGCGTACATGGACTCCATTTCGGATTGCATTGCTTCCTGCCACTTATCAGAGTCCCTACTGATAATGGCCTGCCTGAAACTGGTAGGGTCATCTTCTTCCAAGATGCAATCCTCTCGATCCCCGTCTATGAGAAAACGTAGTATCTCTCGGGCGGATGAGAAATCCTACCAGATCTGTGGAGTGGCTGAGGTTCGTCTGGGGTTATTGAATCTAGCGGTTCCTCCAAATTTTCAGTTATATTTTGTGGTCGCTGAATTTTTTCCAGTTCTACCGAACTCCCACTAGCTTCTTTTGCAAGAAACTCCCTTTCTAAAAAGGTAGCGTGGGGAGATACAAACACCTTCTGTTCCTCAATGTGGTAGAACAGATATCCTAGTGAGTCTTTAGGATATCCCACAAATTTACACAGAACTCACCGTGCCTCTAGCTTGTACGGTTTCTGTGTTTTCACATAGACCGGACAACCCCATATCTTAATAAATTTAAGACATGGTTTCTTACTGCTCCATATTTCATACGGAGTTTTAGGCACAGATTTGGACGGAACTTGATTCAAAAGGTATGCTGCTGTCTGAAGCGCATGTCCCCGGAATGAAAGAGGTAACTCAGCACTACTCATCATGGAGCGAACCATATCCAATAGGGTACGATTCCTCCACTCCGATACACCGTTGTGCTGTGGTGTATAAGGAGGAGTATGCTGAGAGAGAATACCATTCTCTTTTAAGTAATCTAGGAATTTCGTGCTTAAGTACTCCCCTCCTCTATCAGACCGGAGGATCTTGATACTTTTGCCAGTCTGGTTCTCTACTTCCTTTCTGAATTCCTTGAATTTCTCAAAAGCTTCAGATTTGTGTTTCATCAGATACACATATCCGAACCTAGAGAGATCGTCAGTGAATGCGATGAAGTAGGAGAACCCACCCCTTGCATGTGTAGACATCGGACCACATACATCACTGTGTATGAGTCCCAAGAGCTCTGCTGTTCTTTCTCTATGTCCGGTGAACGGAGATTTGGTCATTTTTCCTTTGAGACAAGACTGACAAGTTTCATAAGATGAAAACTCAAACGCATTCAAGAGTCCGTCTTTATGTAACTTACTTAGTCTTTTCTCTTCGATATGACCAAGTCTACAATGCCACAAGTAGGATTCATTCGTATCTGAATTCTTCCTCTAGCGTGTGTTTTGTATATTGAGAACTGTATTCTGATTTAGAACGTAGATACCATTACACAGTGTACCCTCTGCAACCAGTACCTTATGAAGGTAAATGTTTATGATATTTCTATCAAGAGCAAAGTTATATCCATCTTTATCGAGTAAAGAAACTGATATGATGTTGCAAACCATGGAGGGTACATAGTAGCAATCGTTCAAAATCATAGTCTTGCCATTTGGCAATACTAGGTGATATTCACCGACGGCTGCCGCATTAACTTGTGCTCCGTTCGCTACTCTGGGCGACATATCACCCGGTGCAACTTTCCTACTTTTTCTCAGTCCCTGTAATAAATTACAGATATGAGATCCTGATCCGGTATCAAGTACCTAGGAGGTAGGGCTGACCGTAAAATAGTACTCAATTACAAGAACACCTGAAGTAGATGAAAAACCATGCTTCTTCTTCAACCGGGTATCCTGGGAATCCATACAATCCCCTTTTCCTTGCTCATACTTATGACTGTTGTCACAAGTTAGAGTTGAACCAACGTTCCCCAGCCCCGAATAAGAATTCGGACCGGTCAAGCGATACATTTTATTATCTTGATTAGGGCGTGAAATGGTTGCTACCTGGAGAGAGAGAAAAGAAACACTCAGCGTGCGCTCTTGCAAGATTAGATTGGTTTATTAGTTTATCTAACCAGGATGTCTCCCACTGTTTCCTCAAATTCTTCTTAAAACCTTTTAAGAGAAGAACTAGTCGGGATTTAATTCACGTCACAATACTTGCTTAACCTTTCAGCCAGGCTAGTGTCGGTACTTCGAGGGAGGTTTTCCAACGCTTTCGCGAAGTTCCTTAATTTAAGAACCTCTTTTCCCTGGGGGCGTAGCCCCGCTAACACCTTTCTAGACACCTACTAGGTTTATAGCATTGATTGTTAAGTGAAGTAATTTCCCAAGAGTAATCCGACTCATCGGTGGGATCGGGATCCAACTATCATTGTGTGATGACCTAGATGGAATCCACTCTAGTCACCACACTCCAGAAGGTATGCTAAATCTGCAAGTTTCAGTTTCTTTAGAAATCCCCGATGTGGTTTTTGCCCCTAGGACCCAAGTGACCTTGACGAATAATCAACAAATCGAAAGGTCCTAGTCAAGTTCAACCCGTCGTTATCCAGGATTGCATTAGACCCGCCCGCATGATCCTTGACGAATAATCAACAAAATCATGCGACCGTCCTAACCAATCGCATCTATCAGTGCAACAGAGAATTATTACTCAGCTACCGTTCACTGTGTCTTGACGAATAATCAACAAACGCAACACGAATACTAAGTATTAATTATCTGAAACGACGGAGGGCTACGACTGGGTTTTTGGCGAAAAACCCGTTAACGTAATGAACTTGATATCGTTGAAGGAACCTGGTAATCTTTTTGAAAATATAGTGGCGAAAACTTTTTGCTAAAGAGGTCACTCCTTGTGAAGGGATCTCGGCTCTTTCCTCGTCGAGTGAGGTGCTGGGCATTCGTAAGATGAATACCTCGATGCAAAGCAAGAATAATCGACTATAGTGAAGTTATCACCCTGACGCAAACTTTTTGTCCAAGGGGTCACTCCCGATGAGGGGATCTCGGCCCTTGCCTCGTCGAATGGGGTGCTGGGCATTCATAACCGAATACCTCGATGGAAAACAAAAGTGAACGTCTTTGTAATAACAGCTTTTTGAAAAATTGTTCCAACAACGTCTTTTAGGTTTATTTTCTTGCATTAGTTCTTTTAATGCATCCTATCATTTAAATTCTACCATTGCAGAAAACAACCAAAATATGACGTACGCTTATGCCATTCGCATTCGCCACGGGGCCCCGTCATCACCCGTTAGGTTACTTAACTAACGACAGAGCGGGGGCTGGGCTAGCACGGCTGAAAAACATAAGCAACGCCTAAATAGTTATTATACATAGATATATAGCAATGATAGCCAATCCAGATCACAGATGAGCACTTTGGATATACTAGGAACCCGTGATTCGTTCGAGCCTGCAACGAAAAGTGGATTACACGGTCGCGATGAATAGCCAATACCCCACCCAAGACCCCTACGGGTGCGGCAAACTACCCTCCAAGTACCCGAAGCGAAGCAACCTCCCTCAACGCCGTGAGTAGGCCACTCGGCACTTCGAGATACCCGGTAGTTTGTGCACCCCCTCCATGGGTCTATCCTAGGAGCAAAAACAGTAAAAAGAATTATACAATGACGGCTACAACCCCGACCCGGTTGTGCGGCCATACAAATAATATTACATCAATTTACAAATTTATTACATGAATGAAAGAAAAAAGAAACTCCCATCTCACATCCATCCCGGCTATTCATCCGCGACAATCCAACGAGTTCATATACACATACCATCAACAACACAGATCAAAAGATATGTATAACCCCCACTAATCGACGTATAGCGATTAATAGACGTTCAATACACATATAACATTACAGAGATAACCATTAGCCAAAGTCTACAGAACATCGACCAAAAAATACGGATTTTTGAGCCCTAAAAACAAATTTTGCTTTCTGGAAAATCTGGGCAGAAAAGTCATATTTCAAAAATCCCAAAAAACCCATACAAGAACACCGCAGAAAAGAAAATCGCCAAACGAGTTAACTCGGCCGCGGTTCCGCGGCATAAGCAAGCTTATGCCGCGGAACCGCGGCGCTTTAACCGAGTTAGGTGACCATTTTTCTTCAGTATTCTATAAAAAGCCTGAGCCGATTTTTAGTGTATGATTTATTAATTTTGGAACAGATCTGAAAATCGGCAGAAACATGAAATTTCCGGGGTGTTTTGCGGTTTTTCGTCCGGTCGAAATTCTAAATACTTTGCTAACATGCTAGGGTGTGTTTAGTTAGGCTATGACACCACTGTTAGGTCCACGTTACCTCTCCCGGTACTTTCGGGGTTGCGGAATCGGTAAAACAAAAAATTTTCTAAACATGGTAACATGGACCGAAAAGCCGGATCTTTGCTAAACAACACACTAGCAACCTAACTAGAGATTTATCTACTCGGTTAGGGGTTATACCTCAACTTGAACTCCTTCTCTTCTTGTTGTTCTTCTCTTTGCTTGCTCCGATGGTTGGTCCGGACTTTGGTCACCTCCGCGGCCTCCTCGAGTCGAAGACGATCCACCCGAGAGATGTACACCGAGCTCCACCTCAAGCCGAGGTAACTAGGGCAAAGAGATTGCTAGTCTAGAAGCCCTAGGTTGTGCAGAAGTGGTAGAGAGATGGTTTTGACTTTGTGGGATCTTTATCTCTCAACACATGAGATCAAAAGATGAATCAAGAGGAGGAAGAAGGAGGAGCTAGCAACCATGGTGCATTTCTTTTCTTCTCACTAGAAAAAATGCAAGAGAGAGAATGAGAAAGAAATTGTGAGCTAAAGAAAAATGAACCATGGTTCAATAATGCAAAAACATTATCATTACTAATCCCATCAAGATAAAGTTTGATGGCTATATTGAAATGACCATTATCATAATCAAAATAGAAAAAGAAAAAGAAAAAGAAAAGAAGAGTGTAGATCCCTCTTGAAAGTCACTGGTCAACACGGTCAACCGGTCAACAAAGTCAAGAGAGGTCATGGTGGTCAAATGGTCATTGCAATTAGCCATCATAAAATTATCACTAAAAGGATTAGTAAATGATGTCCGCGGCTCATAATGGTTTTGACCAAACGAACTGCCAAAACCCTAATGAGTCCGAATCAACTGTCAAAACCCTAATAAGCCTGCCACATAATGGTTTTGGCCGAACCAACTGCCAAAACCCTAATGAGGCACCTCCTCTTTCATCGCTCCGGAAAACTGTGCATACACACCTGCATCCGCATTCCGTAGAATGCGGATGCACAGAAGACAAAAAAAATCCATCCGCGCAATACTAGGATCCGACTTAAACCAAAGCCCACTAGCATTGCCTGCCCGAACACCGTACGCACACAAGTGTACGTAAGTGATCGCAGCCCTGCCGTAAAACCATACGGCCTCTACACGTTTCGCTCAGTGCAGGGAAACTCTCTGTGTGGGACTCTAAAGACTCGACACTACGCTGGCAGTGGGTTTAACCACAGACCGCAAGCGGCACTAGCTGTACGTAATGGTCCCCAGGTAGATGTCGATAAGAAGGCCGATGAGGTAAACCCATCCGAACTCCTACTGAGCCTGTATGTGACAATCTCCGTACAGTCCGGTCTGTTCGTCTGATACATCGCATGGCGGGCCTAGGGGGCGGTAAACGTCAGTACCCTAATAGCGGTATAAGTCGTGTCGGAGTGAAGCCCAGAACACCCTAAGATAACACTGGAAACCTACCAGTATATCTCGCTTGCCCTGGCCAGGGACTGCTCGTGTAATGGCTCTCCTAGACACAGCGCGATGTCAACCCCCAATACCGGGAGAGACGAATCCTGTCTAACCGTCACTGCCTCCAAGTGCTTCGGGACTGCACCCAACTACTACCTGTTTGCGTGACTCAGTAGAGCCGTGGTAAGGTAGTAATCAAAGAACAGTGGGAACACACTCAAGGCGAAGTGACAGTGTCAAGTCAGCGGACTAAGCTGTACTCATGTCACCTGGGAACTGATAACTGACGATAGGTATAATACCAACCATCAGTTCCCGACGAGTCCTGTCCAGTGTACTCGTAACCTAACGAGCACCCGCATACTATCTCAAGTACGACATACTGACGGCTGTGGGACAGACCGTCTCCCGTGCTGGGATGAGAAGCGCATACGCTAGTCTACTCCGGAGTATCGATGCCCTGTCTCGATAATCCCACGACTAGGGACGTGTATAAGGATGTGCTTGTGGATTATCCAGCCCCCACGAGTGTGATCGCCATCACAACGCCGGTAATCAAGCAAAGATCCTAAGGGCTCTACTAATGCGTATAGGTGATATAATAAAGAAACACACATGTACACATTAAAGCAGAGACAAACCAAGTAGCATACTACTATATTGAGCAAGATTGTCTGCACAACTGTGAATATCCCAAGCTTCCATCAAGTAAGATACATATTAGTATGATACAGTAATGGCCTCTAGGGCATATACACTAACAACCCGTATATTTGATACCTATCATGGTTCAAGATTACATCAAATATTTGCTAGTACAGAGTATCCGTGCAAATCTAGATTCTATACACATATATAATATATTCCACATATCTTTTAATAATACAAAATAAAAACCAAATAACATATTTGGTTATCTAGCCGTGCATGTCATCATACCACATATCATGTGGTTGCACCCATATATCATGTTCATACCCTAATTGTTAAAACAGACTCATTTTTTATCGCTATGTATATTTACGTAGATCCGTATATAGGGGTATACATTTTTATTTACAGGACATCGTATTATGGTTTAAACTTTTACGTATATTCTCCATATTTAAAAACTAGGTTTTTGGATGGTTACGGATAATATTCGGAGCAATCTAGTATTAGCTGTAAAATCCCAATATATATATATATATATATATATATAAATATTCTATATAACTATACTGTTAAAAACATATATTATATATTAATTAAATTAATTATTAATAATCCTCTCTCGTCTCCCTCCCTTTCTCCGTCTCTCTCACCCCCTCTCTCTGCTTCTCTCTCTATCTCTAATATATATATATATATATGTATATATATATATATTAAACTAAACCTATTAACCAAACTCTCTCTCTTTGTCTTTTTCTTCTCCGTTCTAATGTTGCAGAACCCTAAAATGCTCCCTCGTCGCCGTTGTTCACCCATCGACCTCGTCCCCACCATCACCACCCCTCTCGACCTCGCTTCCTCCTCCTCTCCTCTTCTCCTCTCCTCGAGACATCCCCTTCCTCCTCCCCAGCAACCCCAACGCCAAGAAAACCCACACCACACCGCCGCCAACCCTCGTTGCCGGGACCCCTCATCACCGCCCCCTTACCATCATCATCTTCCTCACTTCCTCGCCTCCCAGCAACACCCCAGACCATCACTACCACCAACTCCATATTTCCTCTATCACCTCCAAGCTTAGAGCCCTTTTACCTATCGCCAACGGCAGCACCACATCATCGTCGACCCCGTCACCTTGTCGTCGTAACCATCCCCTCTGCACATCTCTAGAAACCCCACAATAACAAGTCATCTCACCTTCTTCTTCTTCTTTTCTTGCTTTCTTTATTTTCTTTTCTTGATTCCGTCCATCTCACTGGAGTTGCGCGCATCGCCGACAATCTAGATGACCCAGTCACCATCGTCATCTAGCCCAGTCACCACGTCATGTCACTGCTTAGCAAAGTCCAGTCCTGCGCACGTAAGTTGCATCGCAACATTATTCCGATGTCGAACATGATATCCATATCTCGACGTGAGATCTGATCAGGCAAGTTATAAACTTGCAACATGCTATTGTTGGCTATAGTGCCCTCAAGTCAATTATTGAAATCGCAGGCACCCGATTGTGATGATTGAGGGAGGACCTATACGGATAGAACAGTCTTACTCGAGATAATAATATACTATCTGGTTTGCCTTTATCATCATATACATCCATTATATGGTATTACAGATCACTATTACATGTTGATAGATCCCATAAGATTCATACTTGACTACCAGTATTATGATGGCGATCATATACGTGGGACCGGGGTGGTCTATGTAGGGTTCCTAGGCACTCTTGTGAGGTTTCATAAGGCATCAAACATGCCCGAATAAAATTTTAGAAGTGCCGAACAACCCAAAGCCGGGATCTTTGCTAGATTATTAGGGTTTAACATGCAAGTAAACATCTTTACTTCTAAGTGTGAGGGAATACAACCTTTGTAGTCCGCTCCTTCGCTTCATAAGCTCCGAGTAGAAGTCCCTTTGCCGCGATCCACGATCTCCTGGACTCAAGAGAGGCTCCACGACTCGAACGATCCATGCTAGCTTGTGGTGTTCTGTTTCTCCGATGATCTACGTCGAAGTTGCTATAACTCAAGCTCTCTCACTCTAATGAGGTGAACACCCTAATCTTATGGGCTAGATTAGATGAGAATGATAGAGTAGTATTTATACTTTCTTTTTATATCATTTTCCCACAAGAAAACATCACAAAATGAATAACTAGTAAGGTTTCTCAAAGCTTACGCTAGAAGAAGATGATGAAAAAGGAGTTAATCCTTTTGTGATGAATAATGAAATGTATATATCAATTAATAATGTAACCAAAGTTTAGTATGACTAGGATAACCCTTGTAGAGAATAAACTAGAGCTAGGGTTTGGTTAGGTTAAAGAATGAGTCATGGATAAATATCAACATAATATCTTTCTCATGACAAAAAGGAAAGCTTCTAAATGGTGCAATAAGAAGCTAACCCTAATCAAGCCCTAACCTTGTTTAATCTCAACTAAACATGTTCCATTATTAATCATATCATGTCACAATAATATATATCACATATATATTATATATTTGCAACAAAAGAAAATAATACATTTAACATATATCGCATATATATCAATGTATTATCCGGTGAGAAAATGAAATAATAAAGTGAGCCAATATTAGATAATGTAATACAATATATCATATATATTATTATACATTAAATCATCGAATCAACGCTTGATCCGACAATCCGGCTATATCGAATATAACCGACTAATATATCATGTACCGATTCATCGAATCAACACTTGATCCGATGACCCGGTTCATCTAAATATCGCTAGAATAAAATACGGTATCTCATATCGCATTATCCTCGGTCCAGCACATATCATATATGTGCCTCTACTCCGTTTTGCCTGAGCCAAGAAACCTCTGTGTAGGACTCTAAAGAATCGTCAATACGCCGGTAGCAGGTGATGATCATATCAAACACCCACAAGCTGCAAGCGGTCAGCTAAACGTAACAGCCACCCAGGTATTGAGCGATCAGAAGATCGACAAGCTAGCCTGTACGTTCTCCTGTGAATCCAATCAGTAACACTCCCGTACAGTCCGGTCTGTTCGTCTGATATGTAGCATGTCAAGTCTAGGGGTGGTATACGTCAGACCCCAGTAACCGATAAGTCATGTCGATGTGTGGCTCATAACAGGTCGAGAAACTACTGGTAACACTTACCAGTAAATCTCTATATCAGCCCTGGCCAGGGACTTCCAGTTATAGCCAATCGAACACAGCACAACATCAACTCCCTATACCGGGAGAGACGAATCCCCTCCTATCGCTCATTGCCACCATGTGATTCAGGACTGCACCCAAAAGCCACCGTTTTGCACGCCCTCTTGGACGTGGTAAGGTGGAAATCAAAGCACAGTGGGAATCACACAAGACTCTATGACGATCTCGGGTCTACAGACTACCCTGTACCAGTGTCACCGGAGAACTGCCATCTGACGTGTGGTACATCACCATCTGGGAGTTCTCGGCAACTCCTTCAAGTGTACCCAGTCTCCACTGAGCACCCTTACACCGTCTCTGATGTCAAACACCGATGGATATGGGATCATCCATCGCCCATCATATAGGTCAAGATGCGTATACGCTAGTCTACTCTGTTGTATCGATGCCCTGTCTCGACACACTCTCGACTAGGAACAGTTATTGGATGTACTCATCGACTACCGTGGCCCCACTTGTATGATCTCATCATAGTATTAGTAGTCGAGTACAGATCCTAAGGGCTTTATCAACATGTGAGAGAAAGACAGTAAACAAATACAAGTCAACATGTTAAGATAAAGTGAAACCAAATAGCATACTATCATGACGACCAAGAAAGTCCTCTCTAAATATATTCAAGTATCCATTATAATATACATCATATGTACAACAATGGCCTCTAGGGCATATACATAACTAACAATCTCCCACTTGCACTAAGGCCAGCTGATGTAGTATCTCATACCTAGCATCCCGATTAATCTCTCAAACTGTATCTGGGGAATGGCCTTCGTGAGTAGATCCGCAGTGTTGTCCTTCATATCTACTCTCCTGACCTCGATCTCCCGGCGATCAACTATCTCCCTGATCAGGTGATACCGCCTCAGAATATGTCTGGACTTTTGATGGGACCTGGGTTCCATGGCCAACGCCACAGCTCCATTGTTATCGCAATACAGAGGTATTGGATGTTCAATGGATGGAACCACACCAAGTTCACTAATGAACTTCTTTATCCAGACAGCCTCTTTGGCAGCATCGTTGGCAGCGATATTCAGCCTCCATCGTCGAGTCTGCAATGGTATCCTGTTTGGAACTCTTCCAACATACCGCCCCTCCATTGAAGGTAAAGATAAAACCCGAGTGCGACTTAGAGTCGTCCTTATCACTTTGGAAGCTGGAATCGGTAAAGGACTCCACCCGGAGTTCTCCATTATCATACACCAAGAACATGTCTCTAGTCCTTCGCAAGTACTTGAGAATGTTCTTCCCAGCTGTCCAGTGACTCTCTTCAGGATCTGCTTGATACCGACTCACTACACTTAGTGAGTATGCTACATCGGGTCTGGTACATAGCATCACATACATGATAGAGCCTACTGCCGAAGCATAGGGTATCCCTTGCATGAGAGCTCTCTCCAAATCAGTCTTGGGAGACATCTCTTTGGAGAGAGTGAGTCCAGAGATCGTGGGTTGGTTCTCACGCTTGGATTCTTCCATACTAAACCTCTTTAGTATGGTGTCAATGTACCTGGATTGGGACAATCCCAGTATCCGTTTAGATCTATCTCTATAGATCATGATTCCCAATATGCAGGAGGCATCACCTAGATCTTTCATTGAGAATCTTTGTGATAAGAAGAGCTTGACTGATTGCAGCATAGGAATATCATTTCCTATCAAGAGTATGTCATCCACATACAATACGAGGAAGACAACCTTACTCTCTGCTACCTTCTTATAGATACAAGGATCATCTATATTTGGGATGAAGTCAAACTCTTTGACTACAACATCAAAACAGATGTTCCAACTCCGCGATGCTTGCTTTAACCCATAAATGGATTTAAGCAGCTTGCACAGCTTTCCGCTGCTCCCACTATCTACGAAGCCCTCTGGCTGAGTCATGTACACGCACTTTTCTAAATCACCGTTTAGAAAGGCGGTCTTAACATCCATTTTCCAGATTTCGCAGTCATGGTATGCAGCAATGGTAAGTAAGATCCAGATGGACTTAAGCATAGCCACTGGAGAAAAGGTTTCGTCATAATCCACACCTGGTCGTTGACGAAAACCCTTTGCAACAAGTCTAGCTTTGAAAGTCTCAACTTTTCCATCTACACCAAATTTCTTTTCAAAGATCCACTTGCTCCCAATGGGTTTTACCCCTTCAGGAGCATTTTCCAAAGTCCATACTTTGTTGGTGTACATGGATTCCATCTCAGATCGCATTGCATCCAGCTATTTCACAGAGTCGCCATTCGTGATGGCCTCCTCAAAACTAGTCGGATCATCATCTTCCATGATGCAATCCTCGCTTCCACCATCAATGAGAAAACCGTAGTATCTCTCAGGTGGACGAGAAACCCTACTAGATCAGCGGAGAGGCTGGGGTTCGTCGGGTACTACCGAATCCTCTAGTTCCACTAAATCATCTGTTGTAGTTTGTTCTGCTAGAACTTCTTCCTGTTCTACCTCATTGCCACTAATTTCTCTTATAAGAAATTCCTTTTCTAAAAAGGTGGTGTGCCGAGAAACAAACACCTTTTGTTCTTCGGTGTGGTAGAATATATACCCGCGCGAATGTTTGGGATATCCAATAAACTTGCACAGAATAGACCTTGCGCCGAGTTTGTCCGGATTTTGTGTTTTCACATATGCCGGACACCCCATATCCTAACATAATTAAGATATGGTCTCTTTCCTTTCCATATCTCATATGGAGTGGTTGGCACAGATTTGGTGGGAACCATATTCAATAGGTCTGCAGCTGTCTCCAGTGTATATCCCCAGAAGGAAACAGGTAACTCAGCTGTACTCATCATAGAGCGCACCATATCTAATAGGGTGCGATTCCTCCGCTCCGATACACCGTTGTGCTGTGGTGTATAAGGAGGAGTAAGCTGAGAGAGAATCCCATTCTCTTTTAGATAATCTAGGAACCCATTACTTAAGTATTCACCTTCTCGATCAGATCGAAGAATCTTAATACTTTTGACCGTTTGGTTCTCTACTTCGTGCTTATATTCTCTGAATTTCTCAAAAGTTTCAGACTTGTGTCTCATCAGGAACACATATCCGAATCTTAAGAGATCTTCAGTGAATGTAATAAAGTAGGAAGACCCGTTCCTGGCATGCGTAGACATAGGACTGCATACATCACTATGTACCAGTCCTAAGAGTTTCGTAACTCTTTCTCCGTGTCCACTAAACTGAGCTTTGGTCATTTTTCCTTTGAGACATGAATGGCAAGTATCATAAGATGATAATTCGAACGGATTCAAATATCCATCCTTATGTAACTTAGCTAGTAGTGTCGCATTGATATGACCAAGTCTACAATACCACAAGAAGGATTCATTCATTTCTGAACTCTTCCTCTTGTGTGTGTTTTGTATATTGAGGACTGTATTTTGATTGAGAATGAATATGCCATTATGTAACGAGCCTGATGTAATCAACTTTTGATCTAGGAATATGTTCATAACATTATCCTTTACTACAAAATTATATCCTTCTTTACTTAATAAAGAAACTGATATAATGTTGCACATCATGTTCGGTATATAATAGCACTCATTCAGAATCAGTGTATTACGACTTGGTAATATTAGGTGATATTCGTCAACTGCTTTGGCTGCAATACTTGCACCATTCCCTACCTGAACGGAATGATCACCTTTTTCCAGTTCTCTACCTTTACGTAGCCCATGTAACAATTTACATATGTGGGATCCTGATCCGGTATTTAATACCCAGGACATTGGGTGAACTGAGAAACAGTTCTCAATAACTAACACACCCGAAGAAGATGCATCAGCATGCATGTTCTTTTGGGCGACGTGAGAATCCAGATATTCTCCTGTTTCCTGTTCAGTCTTATAAGTTTTATAAGAAAGAACGGGTCCAACGTTCCCCTGCTCAGTATAATAAGCGGGTTCAGTCAATACATCCATATTATTATCTTGATTATGGCCTGACATGGTCGCTACCTGGAGAGAGAGAGAAGAAAACACTTTAGCGTATGCTCTTGTAAGATCAGATTGGTTATTATCTTATCTAATGAGGATGTCTCCCACTGTTTTTATCAAATCTTCCTTCAAACCCTAAAAGGTAAGATTAGCCGGGATTAATTACATCTTACAATTTCGTCAATCTTTCAGCCAGATCTGTGCCGGTACTTGAGGGAGGTTCCCCGTGCTTTCGTACGGACCTAATTAAAGTAAACCTCGTTTTCCCAGAGGCGTAATCTCGTTAACACTTTTCTAGACACCTACTTGATCGGCTAATTGTCTTGTGTAAAACTCTCCCAGGAGTAACACTTAGTCGCAGTGGGTATCGGGATTCAACTATCTCATAGGAGGTATGCAATCTCATTGCAAATTTCAACACTTGAAATTCCCAATAATACTTTTACCCCTAGCGTTCTATGACCTTGACGCTGGCCAACAAACCATAGTCCGTTAGTCAAGTTCAACCCGTATATTTCTTGATTGAAATAAACTTACCCGCACGACCCTTTACACAGGCCAACAAAGTCGTACGACTGCCCTAATCTAATCTCATCTCATGTTGCAGATAAGTATTAGTTAGCTACCTCACACTACGCCTTGACGCAGGCCAACAAACGTAGCACGAATACTAAGTAATATCTATCTGAAATGTCGGAGGGCTACGCAGGTTTTTCAGAAAACCTTGAGCGTAATGAACTTGATATCGTCGTAGAATCATGTGGTTTTTGAAAAAAAGGAGTGTTTTTAAGGCTTTTTCTAGTTTCGCTAAAGAGGTCACTCCCGGTGAAGGGATCTCGGCTCTTTCCCCATCGAATAAGGTGCAGGATATATCATATATACCGCTGTGCAAAGCAAGAACTATACAAGCTGTCAAAAACTAAACCGTGAGTTTGTAGCATCTGCCAGTTTTGCTAAAGAGGTCACTCCCGGTGAAGGGATCTCGGCTCTTTCCTCATCGAATAAGGTGCAGGGTATATCATATATACCGCTATGCAAAGAAAAACTGTAGCTACCCTTTTTATAAAGTTTTGATTCTACAACATCTTTTAGGTTTCTTTTCTTTTTATTAATCTCATTAATAAATCCCGTCAGCTTATGCTTCCTAAGCATCACAGAAGAAACGAAAGCAGTAATATTTATATATCAGCATATATATATATATATATATATATATATATATATATATATATATATATATATATATATAAGCATTCGTCTCGGGCAGTAATATGATCTCATCACAGAACATTGCAGCAGAAGAACATATATGAAATATTGGATATACCAGGATGTCCGTATTTTCAATACGAGCCGGTATAAAACACGGATTCCACGGTCGCGATGAATAGCCAAACCCACATCCCTAGACCCCTACGAGAGCGGCAAGTAACACTGCCAGTTCTAGGGTTCGGGGACCCGGTCTCGACTCCTCGAGATGGCCTCCCACTGGACCCTAGAACCCGGTTACTTGTGCTCCCCTCCTTGGATCTACCTAATGCGGAAAAGTAAATAATATACACTGGTGACATCAACCTCAACCCGGAAGTGCCCCAATAAAATAATATTACATACAAATGAATTTTACATGAATGAAAATAAAACCCTCATCTCACATAAAACCCCCGGCTATTTAGAACACAACGATCCAATATAATATATCACAGCAACACATAATATCACATATCATCAACGTAAGTAAGTATGCATACACTGATCGTCGTTGATGTATAGCAACGAAGACCGACAATACATCTACATACTACACTTACGGTCACAGAAAAGAAATTGTAAAACTACAATATTTGGAATCCACAATCACTTTAGACATCGTAAAACTGAAATATCACATACTTCGCATTTCATGCCTAACTATATGAATTCCACATATTGTATCATATTCCAGATAAATAGACAATATTAAACTTTACGAACAGATAATCAAATACCCAAAATTTCCTAAATAGCTCAACACTTGAGCGGAGTTCAAATAATCCCAGAAACTGTCACAGTACCGATGATCCAGCCGTAGAAGGGTCAAGCCAACGCCTCACATGTGGCATGCCGTACTGCCCCAAACCCTAAGGTTTAGAGGCAGTTAAAGATGGTCACATAATCGAGTTAAGGTTTGTGTTCTTCTAGAGGGACCGCCGCGTTACTTGTTCGTTTTTCCGAAAGAGTTAAACCCGATAAAAATTCAACACTTGAAAGTTTTACGTGCCGGGAAATAGTGAGTTAATGATATCCGTTCGAACATTTTAACAGTTTCAAAATATCCGGAAATAATAACGAATTTAAATTTTCCGGTCGAATCAACGATTACAAAATAAACCCCAGAACACTCAACCCATGAGTTAATTTAAAAATACCCAGAAATTATAACTAACAGAAATAGATATTAAAAATAAGTTAAACACCACTGTACGGCCGCGGATCCACGGCCCAAGCAAGGATTGGCCGCGGTTCTGCGGTGGTCCGTACGTATTAGCCTGTCATTTTGCACCATAATTCTTATAATTTCCTGCTGTTATTTTTAGGTATTTTTAATTCAGAAAAATCACAGTTTTTGAAAAATATCCAGAGAGGGGTCTAAAATTGCGTTTCGGTGTTCGATCGAAATTTTAACTTCGTATACATGTCGCCTAATGCTCTATCTAGGCTCTGATAACACTGAAGGGTTCCTAGGCACTCTTGTGAGGGTTCATAAGGCATCAAACATGCCCGAATAAAATTTTAGACGTGCCGAACAACCCAAAGCCGGGATCTTTGCTAGATTATTAGGGTTTAACATGCAAGTAAACATCTTTACTACTAAGTGTGAGGGATTACAACCTTTGTAGTCCGCTCCTTCGCTTCATAAGCTCCGAGTAGAAGTCCCTTTGCCGCAATCCACGATCTCCCGGACTCAAGAGAGGCTCCACGACTCGAACGATCTATGCTAGCTTGTGGTGTTCCGTTTCTCCGATGATCTACGTCGAAATTGCTATAACTCAAGCTCTCTCACTCTAATGAGGTGAACACCCTAATCTTATGGGCTAGATTAGATGAGGATGATGGAGTAGTATTTATTCTTTCTTTTTATATCATTTTCCCACAAGAAATCATCACAAAATGAATAACTAGTAAGGTTTCTCAAAGCTTAAGCTAGAAGAAGATGATGAAAAAGGAGTTAATCCTTTTGTGCTGAATAATGAAATGTATATATCAATTAATAATGTAACCATAGTTTAGTATGACAAGGATAACCCTTGTAGAGAATAAACTAGAGCTAGGGTTTGGTTAGGTTAAAGAATGAGTCATGGATAAATATCAACATAATACCTTTCTCATGACAAAAAGGAAAGCTTCTAGATGGTGCAACAAGAAGCTAACCCTAATCAAGCCCTAACCTTATTTAATCTCTACTAAATATGTTCCATTATTAATCATATCATGTCACAATAATATATATCACATATATATTATATATTTGCAACAAAAGAAAATAATACATTTAACATATATCGCATATATATCAATGTATTATCCGGTGAGAAAATGAAATAATAAAGTGAGCCAATATTAGATAATGTAATACAATATATCATATATATTATTATACATTAAATCATCGAATCAACACTTGATCCGACAATCCGGCTATATCGAATATAACCGACTAATATATCATATACCGATTCATCGAATCAACACTTAATCCGATGACCCGGTTCATATCTAAATATCGCGAGAATATAATACAGTATCTCATATCGCATTATCCTCGGTCCTGCACATATCACATATATGCCTCTACTCCGTTTTGCCTGAGCCAAAAAACCTCTGTGTAGGACTCTAAAGAATCGTCAATATGCCGGTAGCAGGTGATGATCATATCAAACACCCACAAGCTGCAAGCGGTCAGCTAAACATAACAGCCACCCAGGTATTGAGTGATCAGAAGATCAACAAGCTAGCCTGTACGTTCTCCTGTGAATCCAATCAGTAACACTCCCGTACAGTTCGGTCTGTTCGTCTGATATGTCGCATATCAAGTCTAGGGGTAGTATACGTCAGACCCCAGTAACCGATAAGTCGTGTCGATGTGTGGCTCATAACAGGTCGAGAAACTACTGGTAACACTTACCAGTAAATCTCTATATCAGCCATCGCCAGGGACTTCCTGTTATAGCCAATCGAACACAGCACACCATCAACTCCCTTTACCGGGAGAGAAGAATCCCCTCCTATCGCTCATTGCCTCCATGTGATTCGGGACTGCACCCAAAAGCCACCGTTTTGCATGCCCTCTTGGACGTGGTAAGGTGGAAATCAAAGCACGGTAGGAATCACACAAGACTCAATGATGATCTCGGGTCTACAGACTACCCTGTACCAGTGTCACCGGAGAAATGCCATCTGACGTGTGGTATATCACCATTTGGGAGTTCTCGGCGAGTCCGTCCAGTGTACCCAGTCTCCACTGAGCACCCGTACACCATCTCTAATGTCAAACACCGATGGATATGGGATCATCCATCGGCCATCATATGGGTCAAGATGCGTATACGCTAGTCTATTCTGGTGTATCGATGCCCTGTCTCGACACACCCTCGACTAGGAACAGTTATAGGATGTACTCATCGACTACCGTGGCCCCACTAGTATGATCTCATCATAGTCCCAGTAGTCGAGTACAGATCCTAAGGGCTTTATCAACTTGTGAGAGAAAGACAGTAAACCAATACAAGTCAACATGTTAAGATAAAGTGAAGCAAAATAGCATACTATCATGACGAGCAAGAAAGTCCTCTCTATATATATCTAAGCATCCATTATAATATACATCATATGTACAACAATGGCCTCTAGGGCATATACATAACTAACAATCTCCCACTTGCACTAAGGCTAGTTTCTTATACCTAGCATCCCGAATAATCTCTCAAACTGTATTGTAACGTTTTGGAAATCGTTATGCGATTTTGTCCGTTTTAGGGTAAGTTTGTCGGTATTTTCCGTTTTTACCCGACTGTGATCAAACGACCATATAGACTTGCCAGCACCTAGATTAGCTAAAATAAAGCTAGTGCGCGAGCTTTGGGAGTATATGGGACGTTTTGGTTCAATTTAATTTTTCCCAATTTTTAATATTATTTTAATGCGGTATTCAAATTTTTGGGAAAATTTCTGTTTGCGATCTTTTCTTTAAAAACTTTTGAGTTAGGAAATCCTTCTCACTTCACCCTAGGGATTTATGTGTGGCCTAGGATTTAAGATAGGATTTAAAAGAAAAAGAAAAGAAAAGAGAAGGAGTAGATGCATGCATGTGTGTGTATGTGTGCAAATGCATTAATTAGCAATAAGTGTAGGAAATTGCTAGGAAACCCTCCCAAGTCCACCTCCTCACTCACTTGGCCGAAATTCCTTCTCCCTCTACTGCCCATGATCAATTATCTCTCATAATTTATCATTCTAAACTCATAAAATCCTCAAATTTCTGAAATATATCACAAAATAGCTAAAGCTTGGGATTTCTTGCTCTTGATCACTTGGAGATAGGGAAAAGCTTGGAACTTGAGAGCAAAGTTGTTAGGTATATTCCCTTTACTGTTAAATTAGAGTTTTTGTGTGGTTTTGATCATTAATTGTTGCGTAGAACGTAGTTTATATCGATTGAGGCGATATCGGGTTTTTAGTGTCTTTTTAGAGATATTAGTATCTGCTGTGACCTGGGAGTTTTAGTGACTGAATCAACAACTTTAGAGGGATGTGCAGGTTGACCTGAGACACCACCTAGGAGACGGGGACCATCCCACCGGCCGGGGCCGGCGAGACTCGAAGAGGGGGCCGGCGACGCCGGCCTAATAGTAAGGGTTTGGGGTGGGTTTTCTGTGGGTGTTGTCTGCTATAGTTTTGGGTTGTTTGGTACTGTTAATTTACTTAGTAAATGCAGTATGCAAAATCTGGGATCGATTACCTTTAATCGTGTGTTTTGAGTTCGCGTGATACGTGTTGCGACACGAGTCGTGTGTCGTGCTGCGACGTACTCAGTTTGGGTTTAGGTATCGTTTCGTGTGTTTGCATTAGACGTGCACTCGTGAGTTGGTTTAGTGCGTTGATGCGTTTTATAATGCGTAGTTTTGCGTTATTGTGATTGCTTCTAAGATATTCGCATTATTTCTTGTGTTTGTGATATTATAGCGTCGCAAGCGGGGACTTCAGACGCTGCGAACAAAGGGAAGCAGGTGGTCGGATTTCCATAGCTGGAGACCACAGAGTGAGTAGATTTAACATCTACGGGGAATCGCCCGTATGGCGCTACGCGTCGGGGCTAGACATGATATAATATTAGCCGTATGCTTATTTGCTTATATAGAGATATTGTATGATTCACATTGCATATAGTTACTTGTAGTGCATGATACTATACCTGATGTACACTGCACTATTATCGACATTCCATGTTGCACGAGCACCAATGATATGCTACACACACACTGTTGATAATTGCCATGATAAGCACAACACAATTGCTCATTTATATACCTTGCTATTGGTTAGCGACATTAAACAGTTATACTTGTGCGATAGTACATGTTACATAGAACATACCTGTATACCTACATGCTCATATGTATGCCATGCTAGATTACTCGTTCGCACATATACCTTGCTATTATTATATGATCAATTTTTATTGCATATATATCGGTGGTATGGGACGCCGTATATATATGTATTCTGGATTTGGATTATCATGATTAGTTGTTATTGCATATATATCGGTGGTATGGGACGCCGTATATATATGTATTCTGGATTGGGATTTATATGATTAGTTGTTATAGCATATATATCGGTGGTATGGGACGCCGTATATATATGTATTCTGGATTGGGATTTATATGATTAGTTTTTATATCATATATATCGGTGGTATGGGACGCCGTATATATATGTATTCTGGATTGGGATTTATATGATTAGTTGTTATAGCATATATATCGGTGGTATGGGACGCCGTATATATATGTATTCTGGAATGGGATTTTTTGGAAACCGGGAGATGCATTTAATGATTTGATGCATGGTTTGGCAAATATTTCCGTGATATGCTCATATGGATGCTTTATGTTGCATATGCTACTTATATGGATTTATGCATTTGAGATGCGATATGGGAAATTAAAGTGTCGAGGTTGGGCACTTACTTTCCGAGAGATATATGGAGTTTTGACAGACCGATACGTGGAATACAAGTGTCGAGGTGGGATACTTGGGTTCGAGGAACGTATGGATATCAGAAAGACCGATGCGTGGAAATACAAGTGTCGAGATGGGATACTTGGGTTTCGAGGAACGTATGGATACGGGTATTTACGGGCCAATGACAGGCACTGGTTTTCATGAGACGTACAGGATTAGAGGGCCGATCTGAGGGCCGATCAGAGTATTTTGGGATTTGGTGTGTTGTTGAGTTACACCGTGTTTTCCGTACTTATGATTTGTGCATGAGATTATTTACTTTTCCGCACTCAATATACAGTTTATATGCATAGGATACATGTAGATATAGTACCCTAGCGACATATACCTTGATCATGATAGTTGTATATTCATATTGTCATACTCATGCTACCAGTTCACATGTTATTGATCATTGCTGTTAGTGCATACTTGCGATTACTGTATGATGTTAATTACTATTCACGAGTTGGCAACTCACCCCCGTTGTGCCACAGTTTTGCAGGACTTACCCTCTGAGTAGTCGCGGCAGGGCAGCTTATCATCACTACTTTTGTGGATACCGCTACCTTTGGCAATGAGGCCGTTGCATTATAGATGGGTTTGCGGTTATCCGTTGTATATTGTATATCTTTTGTTGGATCTAGTATTCTCCATCTACCCCTGTTGTACATGACTTAGAGACGACTTATGAAATATCAGTGTTCTATTATTATTGGTTTTGGGAACCGTGCTCGTAGAAGCAGGTTATTTTGGAAATGTTTACTTCCTTTATAGTCTTTCTCTTGATATTTCTTCGCTTTGGCGTCGTATACTTGTTGTGGTGATTGTCTCCGCCGGTGGGCGTGATTTTTCTCCCACTTGGGATGTTATATATATTATCTGTGTTGTACCCGTTTTCGGGGCTAGTTTTACAAGGGAAGTGCTGCCGAAATTTTCATGAAAGAAAACTAGAGTTAGAGATTTTAAATGGCGACTTCTAAAATATTTTAAACCTTGTTTCTCCGTTGATCCAGTTTTGGGTGGTTTAGATTTCTGGGTTTTCGGCTTACTTAAGTTACGTACGCCTGTAGACGTTACGTAGTTTAAGTGCCGGTTACGGGCCGAATTGCGGGTCGTGACATGTATCTGGGGAATGGCCTTCGTGAGTGGATCCGCAGTGTTGTCCTTTGTATCTACACTCCTGACCTCGATCTCCCGGCGATCAACTATCTCCATGATCAGGTGATACCGCATCAGAATATGTCTGGACTTTTGATGGGACCTGGGTTCCTTGGCCAACGCCACAGCTCCATTGTTATCGCAATACAGAGGTATTGGATGTTCAATGGATGGAACCACACCAAGTTCACTAATGAACTTCTTTATCCAGACAGCCTCTTTGGCAGCATCGTTGGCAGCGATGTATTCAGCCTCCATCGTCGAGTCTGCAACGGTATCCTGTTTGGAACTCTTCCAACATACCGCCCCTCTATTGAGGGTAAAGAAAAAACCCGAGTGCGACTTAGAGTCGTACTTATCACTTTGGAAGCTGGAATTGGTAAAGGACTCCACCCGGAGTTCTCCGTTACCATACACCAAGAACATGTCTCTAGTCCTTCGCAAGTACTTGAGAATGTTCTTCACAGCTGTCCAGTGACTCTCTCGAGGATCTGCTTGATACCGACTCACTACACTTAGTGAGTATGCTACATCGGGTCTGGTACATAGCATCGCATACATGATAGAGCCTACTGCCGAAGCATAGGGTATCCCTTGCATGCGAGCTCTCTCCAAATCAGTCTTGGGAGACATCTCTTTGGAGAGAGTGAGTCCAGAGATCGTGGGTTGGTTCCCACGCTTGTATTCTTCCATACTAAACCTCTTTAGTATGGTGTCAATGTACCTGGATTGGGACAATCCCAGTATCCGTTTAGATCTATCTCTATAGATCATGATTCCCAATATACAGGAGGCATCACCTAGATCTTTCATTGAGAATCTTTGTGATAAGAAGAGCTTGACTGATTGCAGCATAGGAATATCATTTCCTATCAAGAGTATGTCATCCACGTAGAATATGAGGAAGACAACCTTACTCTCTGCTACCTTCTTATAGATACAAGGTTCATCTATTTTTGATGAAGTCAAACTCTTTGACTACAACATAAAACAGATGTTCCAACTCCGCGATGCTTGCTTTAACCCATAAATGGATTTAAGCAGCTTGCACACCTTTCCGCTGCTCCCACTATCTACGAAGCCCTCTGGCTGAGTCATGTACACGTACTCTTCTAAATCACCGTCTAGAAAGGCGGTCTTAACATCCATTTGCCAGATTTCACAGTCATGGTATGCAGCAATGGCAAGTAAGATCCGGATGGACTTAAGCATAGCCACTGGAGAAAAGGTTTCGTCATAATCCACACCTGGTCGTTGACGAAAACCCTTTGCAACAAGTCTGGCTTTGAAAGTCTCAACTTTTCCATCTACACCAAATTTCTTTTAAAGATCCACTTGCTCCCAATGGGTTTTACCCCTTCAGGAGCATTTTCCAAAGTCCATACTTTGTTGGTGTACATGGATTCCATCTCAGATCGCATTGCATCCAGCCATTTCACAGAGTCACCACTCGTGATGGCCTGCTCGAAACTAGTCGGATCATCATCTTCCATGATGCAATCCTCGCTTCCACCATCAATGAGAAAACCGTAGTATCTCTCAGGTGGACGAGAAACCCTACTAGATCGGCGGAGAGGCTGGGGTTCGTCGGGTACTACTGAATCCTCTGGTTCCACTAAATCATCTATTATAGTTTGTTCTGCTGGAACTTCTTTCAGTTCTACCTCATTGCCACTAATTTCTTTTTTAAGAAATTCCTTTTCTAAAAAGGTGGCCTACCGAGAAACAAACACCTTTTGTTCTTCGGTGTGGTAGAAGATATACCCGTGCGAATGTTTGGGATATCCAATATACTTGCACAGAATAGACCTTGCGCCGAGTTTGTCCGGATTTTGTGTTTTCACATATGTCGGACAACCCCATATCCTAACATAATTAAGATATGGTCTCTTTCCTTTCCATATCTTATATGGAGTGGTTGGCACAGATTTGGAGAGAACCATATTCAATAGGTCTGCAGCTGTCTCTAGTGCATATCCCCAGAAGGAAACAGGTAACTCTGCTGTACTCATCATAGAGCGCACCATATTTAATAGGGTGCGATTCCTCCGCTCCGATACACCGTTGTGCTGTGGTGTATAAGGAGGAGTAAGCTGAGAGAGAATCCCATTCTCTTTTAGATAATCTAGGAACTCATTACTTAAGTATTCACCTCCTCGATCAGATCGAAGAATCTTAATACTTTTGTCCGTTTGGTTCTCTACTTGCTTATATTCTCTGAATTTCTCAAAAGCTTTAGACTTGTGTCTCATCAGGAACACATATCCGAATCTTAAGAGATCGTCATTAAATGTAATAAAGTAGCAAGACCCGTTCCTGGCATGCGTAGACATAGGACCGCATACATCACTATGTACCAGTCCTAAGAGTTCCGTAACTCTTTCTCCGTGTCCACTAAACAGAGCTTTGATCATTTTTCCTTTGAGACATGAATGGCAAGTATCATAAGATGATAATTCGAACGGATTCAAATATCCATCCTTATGTAACTTAGCTAGTCGTGTCACATTGATATGACCAAGTCTACAATGCCACAAGAAGGATTCGTTCATTTCTGAACTCTTCCTCTTGTGTGTGTTTTGTATATTGAGGACTGTATTTTGATTGAGAATGAATATGCTATTATATAACGAGCCTGATGCAATCAACTTTTGATCTCGGAATATGTTCATAACATTATCCTTTACTACAAAATTATATCCTTTTTTACTTAATAAAGAAACTGATATAATGTTGCACATCATGTTCGGTATATAATAGCACTCATTCAGAATCAGTGTATTACGACTTGGTAATACTAGGTGATATTCGCCAACTGCTTTGGCTGCAATACTTGCACCATTCCCTACCTGAACGGAATGATCACCTTTTCCCAGTTTCTACCTTTACGTAGCCCATGTAACATTTTACATATGTGGGATCCTAATCCGGTATCTAATACCCAGGACGTAGGGTGAACTGAGAAACAGTTCTCAATAACTAACACACCCGAAGAAGATGCATCAGCATGCATGTTCTTTTGGGCGGCGTGAGAATCCAGATATTCTCCTGTTTCCTGTTCAGACCCCCTAGACTCGATATGTGATACTCTTAGACGAACAGACAGAACCGTACGGAGATTCTCATGGACAAGCTCAGTAGGGGCTCGGATGAGTTTGCTCGTCGGCCTTCCTTTCGTTCAATACATGGGTAGTCGTTACGTAAAGCTAGTGCAGCTGACGTGCTTGTGATTTAACCCACTGCCAGCGTATTGACGAGTCTTTAGAGTTCCACACAGAGGGTTTCCCTGATTCTAGCAAAATGATATAGTAGCCGTATTAGATACGTGCAGGGTTCCGATCAATTGATTGTATTATGTACCCGGACATTCGATCGGACAGTTGATAATACTAGTCGGATTATTAAATCAGGTATTTATTTAATAATTTACGTATATGTATTTCGATATGTATATTCTAGTTTTATGTTCTTTATGTTATTCTATCTCTTCGGGTATTCCTATTTCGGTACGAGTACATGTATGTATATATAGTAGAGTGTAATCCGTATTTGAACAGATAACATTCTAGAATATGGACACCTCATTTAGTTTTCATCCATTTATTTTAATGGGTAATGAGGTGGAAAATCAAGAGAGGGGAGTATGGTGAGAGTCATACTTGTATAGTGTTGCACAAATGAATTGTTAATTCATTTGTGCAGACTATTCAAGCATGGGCTTGATTTTATATTGGAAAAATAAGTTTATTCAAACCATACTTCATGTTATTTTCACACTTGATGTTGGATGAGGAAAATGCATGGTTGGTTTTTCCTCCACCTCACTACTAGCTTCACTCTTTTCTAGTGTTTTCTTGAGCTCCTCCACCTTCATTCTCAACTTCATCTCTACAATCTCATGAGTTGAGAATCAAAAGAGGAGGTGAAATAGATAAACACTATGAACACTTCACTGCATCCTTGGCACTCTAGATTAGAAACCTAGAGTCCCTAGTTGCTTCACTTGATCATTAGTGTGGAGTTAGAGCCATGAGCTATATCCCTCAGGTGGATCATCTTCGATGGAGGAAGACAGGCGGCCAAGTTCATTCGAGGATGCCTCAAGGAGCTAAGGAAGATGTTAGAAGATCGAAGAACATGGTCCATTCGGTATAACCATTTCTAACTTTGTAGTTTTGCTCTTGTAGTTTGCTAGTGTAGGTTTATGGATTGATTCTTGATGCGTTTGTTAGCGCCAAGATTTTTAAACGATATTTTTGTTCCAGATACCACGGTAGATGGCCAGGGCGCTATCGTAACCCAACATAGTATCAGAGCCACCCCATCAACCATTACTAGCTAGTTTACACAAGGTTAAGATGTCAATCGACCAATTTTTCCGAATAGTTTTTCCATTTCGACATGCCCGCTGCCGATTTTAAAACTTGTTCCAAAAATCATTCAGAGCATCTTTAAAATATGTGTAGGAGTTTAAAGGGCACCAGAAGAAATTTGAGCACCTGAGCCAATAATTTGGCCGTGGAATCGCCGCATACCATGCCTAATAGCCGTGGTTCCGCGACGGTTTTGTGGCAATTTTGCGCCAAATTTATTCTGGAACTCTATTTAATGGAAATATAATTTTTGGGATATTTGGTTTTGGCCCAGATTTTTTTGAGTGTCAGATTGCATTTGGAGCCAATACGGAAAAGTTTAGTCAGTCAAAATTTTAGGTATGTGTTTATCAGTGCATGTGATAATATCTGCGACCGTGAATATCATTGAGCGGTACAACCCGACTAGTTGCTATATGTTCAATTAGACGGGTTTGTGAATGTGATATTCACGTTGATGTTTTGAGTTGTGCTGATATTGTGGTTGGATTGTCTGAAAGTCTACCCTAGCACCACCATGAGGTTTAAACGGGCATCGAGCATTCAATTTTAAAAAATTAGGGTGCTAAGCTAAACTATCCTAGAATCTAACTAGATGATTAGGGTTAACTATGATGATATCACAAAACCTAGCTAAGAGATGGAGGCTACAACCTTTGTAGACCGTGTCCTTCTCTTCTCAATCTCCGTGTAGAGCCTACACGACTCCACTAGGCACCACTTGAAGTTGAATCGATCTTCCTTTGCGATCTTCGTGCCGAAGATGATCCACTCGAAGCTCCGCTAATCCAAGCTACCTCTTCACTAAACTTACTTTAGTAAAGGAAGCACACTACACCTAAGTGCTAATCAAGTGTCGGATCATGAAGTAGGGGTTCTAAGCTCACTAGGATTTATCACAAAACCCTATAATTCACATCTCATGTGAAGGTTAGTGTTTTGTAGAAGAGGAAGAAGAAGATTGGAAAAATGGAGAAAGCTCAAAATGGCTAAGGCATGAACTCATGAAAAACTCGAGTGATGAATGGCTCCTCTCTTGACCTCACTCATTCAAGCATAGAATAAATTGCAATAATAAATTTCAATCATACTTGAATAGTGAGTCAAGGCTAATAAAGAAATAATAAAAGCCATGCTTTGCCCATCCCTTAAATGTATCCCCATTTTTCACTTCATTTTCTATTTTCATAAAATAGAAAATCCAACCATGCTTCATATAATATATATATATATATATATATATATATATATATATATAATGAAGAAAATAATTAGTGAGCTAATAATATTAGTTAATATAAATATATATCAAATTATTACATCAACACTTGATTTAATAATCCGGTTATATCACATATAACCGACTAATATCATTTATTTGTATATCACATTATCAAATTAACACTTGATTCAATAATCCGGTTATATCACGTATAACCTTACTGATATCAAATAACCGCCAGATTAGAATGCGGTATCTCATACTCGTATTTAATCAGGCCCCCCGCACATACCAGCATATGTGCCCTACTTCGTTTTGCTTGAACTAGGAAACTTCTGTGTGGGACTCTAAAGACTCGTCAATACGCCAGCAGTCAGTAATGATCACATCAGTTACCCATAAGCCATCAGCGGTACTAGCTGGACGTAATGGCTACCCAGGTATTGAGCGATTAGAAAATCAACAAGCAAGCTTGTCCAAACTCCAATGAAGCCTATAAGTAAAACTTACCGTACAGTCTGGTCTTTTCGTCTGATATGTCGCATATCGAGTCTGGGTGTGGAATCGTCAAACCCTAATAACTTGATAAGTCATGCCGATGTATGGCCTATAACGGTATGAGAAACTACTAACAACTCTTACCAGTAAATCTCATCAACAGTCTTGGCCAGGGACTTCCTGTTATAGCCAATCGAGCATAGCACAACATCAACTCCCTAAACCGGGAGAGATGAAACCCCTCCTATCGTTTATTGCCTCCATGTGACTCGGGACTGTACCCAAAATCTACCTATTTGCACAACTCTTTTGAGCCGTGGTAGGAAGGAAATCAAAGCACATTGGGAACGAAACAAGACTCTATGACGGTCTCAAGTCTATAGACTGACCTGTACCAATGTCACCAGAGAACTGCTATCTGACGATATGTATAGTACCATCTAGGAGTTCTCAGCGAGTCATGTCCAGTGTACCCACTCTCTAATGAGCACCTGTGTACAATCTTTGATGTCAAACACCAATGGATATGGGATCAACCATCGCCTCTACAGGATTAAGAAACGTACACACTAGTCTACTCTGGAATATTGATGCCCTGTCTCAATACTCCCTCGGCTAGGAACTATTAAAAGATGTGCTTGTAGACTACACAAGTCTCAGTAGTATGATCTACATCATAGTCCTGATAGTCAAGCAAACATCCTAAGGGCTTTATCAACATGTATCAGAGAGACAGTATAATAATACAAGTGTACATGTTAAGATAAAGAGCAACCAGATAACATACTATCATGTCGAACAAGAAAGTCCTCACTATATATGTCAAAGCATCCACTATATCATACAATAATGGCCTCTAGGGCATACATATTCCTAAAAGTATCCCACTTGCACTAAGGCCAGTTGTTGTACTATCTCATACCCAACATCCCAAAATGTCTCTCAAACTGTGTCTGTGGGAGGGCCTTTGTGAGTGGATCCGCTGTGTTATCCTTCATGTCAACTCTCCTGACCTCGATCACCTGGTGATCTACTATCTCCCTGATCAGGTGATACCGCCTAAGAATATGTCTGGATCACTGATAGGACCGGGGTTCCTTGGCAAAATCCATAGCTCCATTGTTATCACAATACACAGGTATTGGATGCTTAATGGATGGAACCACACCAAGTTCAGGTATGAACTTCTTCATCCAGACAGCCTCTTTGGCAGCATCGTTAGTAGCGATGTATTCAGCCTCCATCGTCGAGTCTGCTAAGGTATCTTGCTTAGAACTATTCCAACATACCGCCCCGCCATTGAGAGTGAAGACAAAACCAGAGATCGACTTACTGTCGTCCTTATCACTCTGGAAGCTCAAATCGGTAAAAGACTCCACCTGGAGTTCACCGTTACCATACACCAAGAACATTTCTTTAGTCATTCTTAAGTACTTAAGAATGTTCTTCACAGTTGTCTAGTGTTTCTCCCTTGGATCTGATTGATACCTACTCACTACAACTAGTGAGTAAGATACATCTGGTTTGGTACATAACATCGCATACATGATAGACCCTACTGCCGAAGCATAGGGTATCTCTTGCATGCGAGCCCTCTCCAAATCAGTCTTGGAAGACATCTCTTTAGTGAGAGTGATTCCAGAACAAGAGGGTAAATTACCATGCTTAGAATCTTCCATACTAAACCTCTATAGTATGGTGTCTATATACCTGGATTGGGACAACCCAACATCCGTCTAGATCTATCTCTATAGATCTATATCCTCAGGATGTAGGAGGCATCACCTAGATCTTTCATGGAGAACTTTTGTGATAAGAAGAACTTGACCGAGTGTAGCATAGGAACATCATTTCCTATCAAGAGTATGTCATCCACGTACAATACGAGGAAGACATCCTTACTCTCTACTACCTTCTTATATATACATGGTTCATCTACATTTTTGATGAAGACAAAATCTTTGATAGCTTCATCAAAACATATGTTCCAGTTCTGCGATACCTTCTTTAATCCGTAGATTGATTTAAACAGCTTGCACATGCTTCCGCTTCTCCCACAATCTATAAAGCCCTCTGGCTGTGTCATGTACATGCTCTCTTCTAAATCACCATTTAGAAAAGCGGTCTTGGCATCCATCTGCCAGATTTCGTAGTCATGGTATGCAGCAATGGTAAGTAGGATCCTGATGGACTTATGCATAGTGACAGGAGAAATGGTTTCATCATAGTCGACACCTGGTCGTTGACGAAAACCATTTGCTACAAGTCTAGCTTTGAAAGTCTCAACTATTTCATCTACACCAATTTTCTTCTTAAAGATTCACTTTCTCCCGATGGGTTTTGCCCCTTCAGGAGCAACTTCTAAAGTCCATACATTTTTGGTGTACATGGATTCCGTCTCAAATCTCATAGCATCCAGCCATTTCATAGAGTCTCCACTTGTGATGGCCTGCTCGAAACTAGTTGAGTCATCATTTTCCATGATGCTATCCTCGCTCCTACCGTCTATGAAAAAATCGTAGTATCTCTCAGGTGGATGAAAAACCTTACTAGATCTGCGGAGTGGATGGGGTTCGTTGGGGACTATTGAATCCTCTGATTCTTCCAAATCGTCGGTTATAGTTTGTGTAGCTGGAACTTCTTCCAGTTCTACCTCATGACCACTAATTTCTTTCACATGAAATTCCTTTTCTAAAAAGGTGGCATGTCGAGAAACAAACACTTTTTGTTTCTCGGTATGGTAGAAAATATATCCATTTGAATCCTTTGGATATCCCACAAACTTGCACAAAACAGACCTTGCCTCGAACTTGTCCGGATTTTGCTTTTTAACATAGGTCGGACAACGCCATATCTTAACTCGTTTAACAGATGGTCTCTTCCCATTCCATATCTCATATGGAGTGGTAGGCATGGACTTGGTCGAAACTCTATTCAATATGTATGCAGCTATCTCAAGTGCATAACCCCAAAAGGAAATAGGCAACTCAGCATTACTCATCATAGAGCGCACCATATCTAATAGGGTGTGATTCCTCCTCTCTGAAACTCCATTGTGTTGTGGTGTATACTGATGAGTAAGCTGCGAGAGGATCCCATTCTCTTTTAAGTAGTCTCTGAATTCCGTGCTCAAGTATTCTCCTCCCCGGTCAGATCGAAGGATTTTAATAATTTTACTCGTCCGGTTCTCAACTTCGTACTTATATTCCTTGAATTTCTCAAAAGATTCAGATTTGTGTTTAAGCAAGAACACATGTCTGAATCTTGAGAGATCATCGGTGAATGTAATAAAGTATGAAAACCACTCCTGGCATGTGTAGACATAGGACCACATACATCACTATGTATCAGTCCAAAGAGTTCAGTAGCTCTTTCTCCGTGTCCAGTAAACGGGGTTTTAGTCATCTTGCCTTTGAGACACGACTGGTGAGTTTCATAAGATGTAAATTCGAATGGATTCAAAGATCCATCCTTATACAACTTAGCCAGTCTTGTCGCATTGATATGACCTAGTCTACAATGCAACAAGAAAGCTTCGTTAATTTCTGAATTGTTCCTCTTATGTGTGTTATGTATACTAAGAACTGTTTAGTGATTTAGAATGTATATAATGTTATACAACGTACCATACCCAATCAACACTTGATTTAGGAAAACATTCACAATATTTTTGCTACGAAATAACAGTCGCTTAGAATCATTGTGTTGCCACTTAGTAATATAAGGTGATATTCGCCAACTGCTTTGACTGCAACAATTGCACCATTCCCTTCTCTAAGGGACATATCAAATTTTCCCAGTTCTCTACCTCTACTTAACCCATGTAACAAATTACATACGTGGGATCCTGATCTAGTATCCAATATCCAGGACGTAGAGCAAATTGAGAAACAGTTCTCGGTAACAAACACACTCGAAGAAGATGCATCAGCATGCTCCTTCTTCGTATGGGTGGCATAGAAATCCGGGTATTCTATTATTCCTGCTCAGACTTATGACAGTCATAAGATAGAGTGGATACTTATCCCAGTATAATAAGTGATTTTGGTCAATACATCCATATTATTATCTTGATTAAGACGTGTCATTGGTCGTTACCAAGAGAGAGAGAAGTATAATCACTTTTGTGTGCGCTCTTTGCAAGATTAGATTGGTTATTATTTTATCTAATCAGGATGTCTCCCACTATTTTTATCAAATTTTCCTTCAAACCCTAAAATGTAAGATTAGCCGGGATTAATTACACCCTACAAGTTCGCCAATTTTTCGGCCAGGCAGGTATTGGTACTTCGAGGGAGTCTCCCCATGCTTTTGCAAGGAACTAATTAAATAACCTCGTTTTCATAGGGGCATATCCCCGTTAACACCTTTCTTAGACACCTACTTGATCAGCTAATTGTAAAGTGGAAAACTCTAGTAAGAGTAACTCTTACTCACAGTGGGTATCGGGATCCAACTATCATATAGAAGGTAAGCAATCTCATTACAAATTTCAACACTTGAAATTCCCAATATCTGTTTTTACCCCTAACGACCTATGACTTTAATGCAGGCCAACAAACCATAGGCCGCTTGTCAAGTTCAACCCGTTCATTTCATGATTGAATTAAACCCACCTGCACGACCCTTGACACAAGCCAAACAATGTCGTACGACTACCCTAATCCAATCGCATCAAATGCGGCAGATAAGCACTAATCAGCAACCGTACACTACGCCTTGATGCAGGCCAACAAACGCAGCACTGATACTAAATATTACTTATCTGAAATGATGAAGGGCTATGACTGGTTTTTAAGAAAACCTTTAACGTAATGAACTTGATATCGTTGTAGAATCTAGTGATTTGAACAGGAGTGTTTTTTGTAGCTTTTGCTAGTTTTGCTAAAGAGGTCACTCCCGGTGAAGAGATCTCGGCTCTTTTCTCGTCGAATCTAGTGTTGGATATTCATCAAGGAATACCACTATGCAAAAAAAGAATTAAAGAAGCTATAAAAAAACCGAGTGGGTTGTAGTATTTGCTAGTTTTACTAAAGAGGTCACTTCCGGTGAAAAGATCTCGGCTCTTTCCTCATCGAATGAGGTGCCGGATATTCATCAAGGAATACCACTATGCAAACCAAGAACTAGAGCTACCTTTTTAAAATTTCGATTCTACAACATCTTTAGATTTCTTTTCTTTTCATTAATCTCATTAATGAAGTCCCATCATTTATGTTTCCCTAAATATCATAGAAAAGAACCGAAAATAGAACGTACGCTTATGCTATCCGCATTCGCCACGGGGCCCCGTCATGCACCATTAGGTTACTTAACTAACGGCAAAGGGGGGCTGGACCAGCGCGGGTGAAAAATATATACAATGTTTATTATATATATCATATATATAGCATTCATCTCACGCGGTTATATGATCACATCACAGAACCAAGCAGTAGAAGTCAACATATGAAATATCGGATATACTAGGAGGTCCGTGTTTTAAATTAAGCCAATAATGAAAAACATGGATTCCGCGGTCATGATGAATAGCCAAACCCACATCTCTAGACCCCTACGAGAGCGGTAAGGAACCCTGCCAATTCTAGAGTTAGGAGACCCGGTCTTGACTCCTCGAGATGGTCTCCCACCGGACACTAGAACCCGGTTACTTGTGCTCCCCGCCTTGGGTCTATCCTAATGCGGAAAATTAAATAATATACATCAATGGTGACATCATCCTCAACCCGGAAGTGTCCCAATAAAATAATATTACATACAAATTTTACATGAATGAAAATTGAAAAACTTTCATCTCACATAAAATACCCCGGCTATTCAATTATGACGATCCAATATAACATATCACAGAAACACATAACATCACATGTCGTCAACGTAAGTAAATATGCATATCCCAAATCCTATTGACATATAGCAACGAGATCAGGGATACACCACATATTACACTTACAGTCGCAGAAAAGAAATGAAAAACTAAAATATTTAGAATCCGTAAATACCTTAGACATCATAAACCCAGAATATCTCATATTCCGAATTTCATTCCAAACTTATAAACCTTGCATTTTAGTCTCAAATTGAAAACTCTTTTCAATAAGCAGTCGGATAATCCAATAATATTCCCGACTAAGTGATCGGGTACAATATGCGATTGCGATGAAGTTTTGATCCGAATTGAAACTCTGTGGCAATCGATCAACCGAAACTAAAATGCTAGATTTATAATTACAAACAAGTTTTTACAAAACAAATTATTTTGGATTCTAAAAATTGTATCACATATCATCATAATCTATACGACGTTAAACATTTCGATTGATTTTCAAACACCAACAAATACTAGAGACCTCAACAACTTGAGTCTGATTAAAAACACCCAGAGAGTGCATAATTACATAATGGAGCAGCACAAGAAGAACGACACCTCAATTCTTCAAACATGCGGCGGAATCGCGACCAAACCTGGGGTTTGGCCGCGGTTTCGCGGCGATTTGATGGAGTTGGGTCGTCGAATTTCTTGAAGCTCCATTAAATTACCTGCACATTTTTCTGCACATTTTTAATCACAAAAATTTCAACTTTTGAAAAACGACAAAAACTTGCCAAAAAGTCCGGTTTCGAAAACCGATCGAACACTTTAACGTTGTAAAGACCTTCCCTAATGTTCTAGCTTGGCTCTAATACCATGAAAGTCTAGCCTAGCACCACCATGAGGTTTAAACGGGTATCGAGCATGCAATTTTAAAAAATTAGGGTGCTAAGTTAGACTATCCTAGAATCTAACTAGATAATTAGGGTTAATTGTGATGATATCATAAAACCTAGCTAAGAGATGGAGGCTACAACCATTGTAGACTGTGTCTTTCTCTTCTCAAGCTCCGTGTAGCAGTCCACACGACTCAACTCGGCACTACTTGGAGTTGGATCGAGCTTCCTTTGTGATCTCCGTGCCGAAGATGATCCACCCGAAGCTCCGCTAATCCAAGCTACCTCTTCACTAAACTTACTTTAGTGAAGTAAACACACTACACCTAAATGCTAATCAAGTGTAGGATGGTGAAGTAGGGGTTCTAAGCTCACTAGGATTTATCGCATAACCCTATGATTAACATCTCATGTAAGGGTTAGGGTTTTGTATAAGAGGAAGAAGAAGATGGGAAAAATTGTGAGAGCTCAAAATGGCTAAGGCATGAACTCATGAAAAACTCAAGTGAAGAATGGCTCCTCTTTTGACCTCACTCATTCAAGTATGGAATAAATTGCAATAATAAATTGCAACCATGCTTGAATAGTGAGTCAAGACTAATAAAGAAATGATAAACGACATGCCTTGCCCATCCCTCAAAAGTCTCCCTATTTTTCACTTCAATTTCTATTTTCACAAAATAGAAAATCCAACTGTTGGGTTATGCAAGTGCCCTGGCCATCAAACCGTGGCCTAATGCGAAACATAAATTTTATAAAACTGACGCTAGAACAACCCAAAATACGGATCGACAATAAACTCTAAAGCTAGCAAACTATAAGAGAGTTAAGAATAGTTATACCAAATAATCCGTGTTCTTCAGTCTTTAACCATCATCCCAAGCTCCTAGTGGCCTCCATGATCAAGCTTGATCTCCAGTCTCCCTCCATCGAAGATGATCCACCTGAGGATTTGTATTTCGAGCTCCTACCTCAATAGCCGAGGTAACTAGGATACCTAGTTCACTAAACTAGATAGCCTAGAGTATGTAGAGTATAGTGATGGATTAATTTGTCTCATAATACCCTAGATTTCTCAACACATGAGACTTGAAAGGTAGAGGTAGAAGAAGATGCTTGAGGATGAGAGTGTGAAGCAACTCAAGAAAAAGGCTAAGTTTTATGAGCAATAATGAAGCATCCAATAAATATCTCAAGTTTCCAAAATATCTCAAGTCTCCAAAATATCTCACACCCAAACACAAATATCAAGCACGCCACAATAGTAACCATGAGTCATCCCATGAGTCACCAAGTGAGCCATGCTACAATAAATGCATACAACACCTCATCCTCTCTACCACATTAACCATTTAATCCTAAATGGTTAAAACTAAATGAGGTGGCATCTTCTAGAAGCATCTTGTAATAAATTACAAGAATACCCCTCATCCATATATACATACTCGTATCCGTATTTCGACAAAATACGAATACAAAGAGATGAAAAAAATCCAACAATATAATACTAGAATCCGGCTTAAACCAAACCCCAATAGTATTATCTGTCTGAATCATGATACGTGCACAAGTACATGTACATAATCGAACCCTGCCGCAATACCATACGGCCTCTACATCGTTTCGTCCAAAGCAGTGAAACCCTCTGTGTGGGACTCTAAAGACTCGTCAATACGCTGGAAGTGGGTTTAACCACAAGCACGTCAGCGGCACTAGCTGTACGAAACGGCTACCCAGGTATTGAGCGAAAGGATGGTCGATGAGCAAACTCATCTGAACCCGTACAGAGCCTGTCAGTGAAAATATCCATCCATTCCGGTCTGTTCATCTAAGAGTATCGCATATCGAGTCTAGAGGGTGGATAAAGTCAGACCCCTAATAACGCGACATTTCGTGTCGGTATGAAGCCCATCACCAACTGAGAAACTACTGATCCAAATCAGTAATTCTTGACTACCTTGGCCAAGGATTTCTGGTGATGGCTACCCGTGCACTGCGCGATATCAACCCCTATTCAGTCGAAAATAGTGCACTTTTAACATGACAATTTCCTTACTTTTCTTAATCATCCAAAGGTGTTTGTTATAAATATAACTCTTATTAGAAGTCCATCTGCAAAATATCATTTATCATATGTTTATATATTATAATCAACATTATGAAGGAAATTGTATGTTTAATATTTTACGCATAATATTTTGTGTCTCAAATATAACTAACATTGTTCATTGAAGATATTCTGCAATATTAGCTCAGGTCAGATATCAGGAATCAAGAATCTGCAAATAAAATAAATAAAGTCGAAGAACTAAATACTGGCAGAGACTCAGAAAAAATAAGAAGATTCCAGATATCACATAAATACCCAAAGACCAGAATGAGAATAATCCAGAAGTTTAAACCAAAGAACCAACGAATCGGCCGCGGAACCACGGCCGAGTCAGGCCGAGTCGCCGTGGATTCGCGGCCGATCCAGGGACATGTGGTTCGAGAGTTCTCTGGAATCTTCGGCGTAACAAACATAGTTTGTTGGGGGTTTCTGTTACTGGTTTCGAGGATATAAAAAGGACCGAGGGCTACATCTACAAGGGACACAACTTTTGATCTAGAAAAAATCAAAACATCCAATTTCCTAGAAAAATCAACATCCAAGATCAACAACCAATCTCAAATGGGGATCTAAGATCTAAGATCAAGAATCTTCGATCTTGAAATCCAAGATCAAGAAATCCATCGAGAAATCAATCAAGCGATCAATCAATCAAGTCTTCTTTACATGAAGCCAATCATCGTCAGAACAAGCGATCCAAGACAGGTCCAAGATTCGAGATGATCAAGCGACGTAATCGACTGAACATCTACTTCTTCGAGGCAGAGATCGAGAGCAAATTCTTCTTCCTCTTGTAATCTAAACTCGAAGAATTGTATTGTGAAGTTGAGTAATAAAGGTGATCATTAGTTTTAATTTCGCTTTCTTTTAATTTTCATTATGAATTCTTCCTCTATTTCTTCTTTTTTTTCATGATGCATGAGTAATTCTCCGCTTGATATGATTCGTAGGATTATGGTAGATCGATGGATGAGAAAAGTCTATACTCCTTTTAAGTCTTTTGAAGTTTATAAACTTTAACAAAAGAATCGTCAACTTTCTTATCGGGCGATATCAATTCTTGATAGTTTCGACCACGATTTAAGATAAGATTGACGGTCTTTTTGTTGAGGGCTAGAAGTGAATGGAGATAAATGCAAGGACAACGGTCAATCATGACAAACCTAGTTTCGTCCAAAGAACCCTAATTCGAATTCATCGCCATCAATCTACTTTTAAATCTATCAATAAATAAGAGGAGTCATCTTTATTAGTCATCTATGGCTACAAAATCCAATCGAATTCTACAAGCTTTTTTCATATAAATTTTCTTTATAATTCAGTTAGATCTTGAAACTATTTCATGATAATTCAATCAAATCTCGAAACTATTTTCTTGAAACTAATTCTAGATTTTCTCTTTTCTATTCTTTCAACCAATCTAAAGAATGAACTATAAAAATTCTACGAATCCCAGAGGACGACCCGTACTCACTAAGGCTCGCTACACGCGACACCGTTATTGATTGCGGTTATTTTACTACTTCTTTTTCTTTCACAAAATTACACATCAATCAAATGGTGCAGTTGTCAGGGATCCGTGCGTAATTTTTCTTTCTTGCTATTTGGGTTGAAATATTATTATTTCATCAAAATATAAATCAAGAACGCATCGTTTGCTTAACGACTAGTGTATGAATTTTGCAAGGGGATATGCAATCATTGTAGCAGGGAGATAAAGATTCAGGAACATTCATCAATACCATAGGAGCAAGTGAAACAATTGTACCAAAAATCGTTCAAAGAACCATTTAATTGACCGTGGAATTGCGACAAAGGGGCTACTTTCGCGGAGGAAACGCGGTGAGATTGGTGGTTTAGAGCTTCAGGTTTTTCTGGTATATTTTCTTTCTTCTTCTCTCTCCTCTAAAAAGTCCAATAACAATTTTTCTGCGGGATTCTTTGCAAATTTTTGCCGCTTAAAAAAAATTTTGTTGCGTGTTTTGTTTTTAGGTTGTTTTTGCATATTGTAATACGGAAAATTAAGGTGCAAAGACCAAATTCAGATTAGGTGGGGATTTCATTACCCTTCCTAAGCCCTAAAAATCACAAAACTAGCATACGCATCACCCTTCATTAATTAAAAAATATCTAGACCAAGACTCTAAGGACCGTTGCGCTCAATTAGGACAGAGGAGGGTCGTGGGTAATCTACTGCTTATTCGCATTTCTTTTTTGGTGTCTAGACAAGTGTGTCTAAGGCAAATGGTTAGTTAATTAGGCCCGCTATTTACATAGCGGATACCTCCCACTTACCTGGTACTTACCTGACTACAGGAGTGATAAAGAAGTAGTAGAGAATTGATCCTGCGATTTGTCTTCTGGAAGTCTAGGAGCGGTATAGTGACTTGACCTAGGTGACCTTAGATCTAGGGTTGATTGTGCATTTTTTGTGATTTGTCTAAATCCTTCTTTTTCAAAAACATACATTTCTTTTTTACTTAATTTTCACAAACGTTGCTACTTGCGCTAAACCCGCTTAGTGCATGCTCGGCTGGACATGGGATTCTTGTGCCCGTCTTATCCGCGTTTCTTCTATCGACTCCGAAGTCGGTACTTCTTCTTCTTCTTTCTCCCCACCAACCACAACATCAACCGAGATGGATGGTTTTCCATCAAATTTTAATAACACCACTCTGCCACCATCCGCAAGTGCGCAGAATCCATTGCGCATATCTCTCCAAGAGATATGCTACCCTATACGTGATCCCCTTCCTACTTTTCTTTCTATCCCACCAGCCAACGGGAATAATTTTGAAATCAAACCACACTTTATCAATCTTTTGCCTAAATTTCATGGTCTAAAGTCTGAAGACGCATACGTTTTTATCACCAAATTTGAAAATGTATGTGCTATGATGGGCACTTCACAACTTTCTATGAATGCTATGCGTTTACGTATTCTCCCGTTTACTTTGTGCGATTTAGCTGAAAAATGGCTTTATAACACAACCGCACACTCTATTTCTAATTGGCACGAATTCGTTATAGCATTCCTTAAGAAATTTTATCCCAATCATAAGACTGCCCGTGTTCGGACTGAAATCAACCAGTTTACCCAGCTTCCAAATGAACCATTTTGGAAATGTTTTGATCGGTTTAAGGATCTACTTGTTCAATGTCCTCATCACGGAATCTATAGATGGGATCTGTGCTGAATTATATATGAGGGCATTATACCAGCAACAAAGAAGATACTTGAAACCATGTGTCAAGGCAATTTCATGTCTAAAGACGATGGTGAAGCTTGGAAATTCTTGAAAGATTTTGCTGAAAACACTTTGCAATGGGAAAGCGTTAGTCTATCATCTAGGGGTGGTATTCATCAGCTCGATGTTTTGATCGCAGTAAAAGCCGAAATGGCAGCGGTGCAAAAGAAACTCAAAGCTATGGAAAACAAATTTTTATTAACCTCCCTAAACCAGGTGACGCTCCCTAAAACCGTGTGTGGATGCTGTTCCGATCCATCACATCTGACGGAAGAATGTCCTTTGAATTCTCCTTTTCAAGTTCAAGAACACACTAATGCTGCTTTTCAGCAGCGACCTAGAAACAATCCTTATTCTTCCACATACAATCAGGGTTGGAGGAATCACCATAATTTTGCTTGGAACCAACACCAAACTCAAAATACGGTTCCAAACCAAATAACTATCAAAGGGCTCCACCACAGCAACAGCAACCACCACAGAGTTAGCACCCCTTTCAACCACAAAATTTTCAAAATCCGGCCCACAATTCTGCACCTTATAATAATTCTTTCCAATCGGCCGGTACCGAAAACTCCTCTGTGCTCGAGCGAACCTTGGATTTGTTTATGAAACATACCATGCAAATGTTGACTGATTTAAGGTCTTCCATCGACACCATAAGGAAAGACTCCGCCTCCCACGGTGAGAGTATAAAATCGATGGAAGCACAAATTGCACAATTAAATGCCGCGTTGAGTGCTAGAGAGAAAGGGAAACTTCCATCTCAACCCTTACCGATCCTGGCCACTCACAATATCATAATGTGAATGTCATTACCATGTTGAGATCAGGAAGAGTGCTAAACAACCAAGTCGGTGAACATGTTGATAATGAGGAATCAATCAATGATACCCCAGCTTCCACTTCTAACCCTATTTCGTCTAATCTACCATCTTCTTCCGAGCCTATTCTCCATTTTTCCCAAGGTTCGAACTCTCCGCCCACCTCCTTGAGTCAACCTAACACGATCCCCACTCTAATTCTGGGATTCGTTCCACCCCCTCGATCTTATCCAATATTGGACCCAACTCTTATTGATAAAGCTCCTTATCTAAATAGATTAAGGGGGAAAAAACCAAGTCCACAAATGGAGAAGATTGTGGAAATGTTTAAACATGTTAACATAAATATCCCTCTCCTAGATGTTATACAACAAGTTCCGGCTTATGCGAAAATACTTAAGGACTTGTGCACTAGGAAGAGAAAAACTCAAGTGCCGAAAAAAGTGTTCATGATGAGTAATGTAAGCACAGCTTTTACCCAGCAATTACCTAAGAAACGTAAGGACCCCGGCTATCCTACAATCTCGATTTCTATTGGGGGAAAAAATATCAATCGTGCTCTACTCGACCTTGGCTCTAGTGTTAACTTGCTTCCTTACTCTGTCTACAAGCAGTTAGGTATTGGAGAGTTGAAACCTGCCCACTGCACTCTCCAGATGGCAGATTGATCTATCACCCAACTTAGGGGTGAGCTTGAGGATATGTTGATAAAAGTCGGGGAATTTATATTCCATGTGGACTTTATTGTTCTAGATACATAGCTTATAGCGAACCCACGGAACTAAATTCCGATGATTCTCAGCTGACCCTTCTTAGCCACTTCCAATGCTGTTATTAATTGTCGTAACAGTTCTATGAACTTATCCTTCGGGAAGATGACAATTGAGCTTAATATTTACATGGTAGGAAGTCAACCATCTGAACCTTCTGCTCATCTACTTGATGTTTGTTCCATCAACGAGATAACTTCCGATAGCTGCAAAGCTGAAGCACTTTGCTATGATGATCTCGACGACACTAGTACGTCATTGTTTGATCTAGCATATTATTATAGTGAGGACACCTTTGACGATTCCACCCTCGAGTTTGAACCTTTTGACTCATCGCAAAAGTCAGTAGCACTTTCCGAGTCAATATCAAACGCAAGTTATGAACTTCTTAGGGAGTCCGAGTATTATTCCCTTACCCCACCTTCTATTATCTCTCCACCGACATTAGATCTCAAACTGCTACTTTCTCATCTTAAATATGCATATTTATATGAGAATGAGTCTTTGCCCGTGATCATATCCGCTTCTCTAGCATTAGAGCAAGAGAACTCTCTTTTGACGGTCTTGAGATCAAATCGGCAAGCATTTGGTTGGACAATGGCTGGTATAAAAGGGATTAGTCCCTTGATTATTGAACATCATATAAATTTGATGGATGAAGCCAAACCAACCCGAGACCCACAAAGATGGTTAAATCCCGTCATGAAGGAGACGGTAAAGAAAGAAATCGTCAAGTGCCTAGATAGTGATATAATTTACCCAGTCTCTGATAGCCAATGGGTAAGTCCTATTCATATAGTCCCTAAAAAGTCTGGCATCACGGTCATAACTAAAGAGGCTAATGAGTTGATCCAAACACGCACCCAAACTGGATGGCGTGTATGTATTGATTATAGGAAACTCAATGCCGCAACGAGAAAAGATCACTTCCCTTTACCTTTCATTGACCAGATGTTGGAACGATTAGCCGGACATGAATATTATTATTTCTTAGACAGATACTCTGGCTATAACCAAGTCCCCATCGCCGAAAAGGATCAAGATAAAACAACATTTACTTATCATTTTGGTACATTTGCTTATAAACACATGCCCTTTGGGTTATACAATGCTCCCGCTACATTTCAGCGGTGCATGATGGGGATATTCTCAGACATGGTCGAGAATTTTGTAGAGATATTTATGGACGATTTCTTTATATTTGGGGACTCCTTTGAGAATTGCCTATGTAATCTTAACACGGTTCTTACCCGCTGTAAGGATAAGAACTTAACTTTGAATTGGGAAAAATGTCATTTCATGGTCCATGAAGGTATCGTGCTTCGACATGTCATTTTACAAAAAGGTATTGAGGTAGATAGAGCTAAAATAGATGTCATCCATAACCTTTCTCATCCCAAATGCGTCAAAGATATATGATCCTTCCTTGGTCATGCAGGCTTTTATAGGAGATTCATTAAGGATTTTAGCAAAATTGCTAGACTCTTAACTCTTCACTTGGCCAAAGATACAACATTTCACTTCGACTCAGATTACGAAGCTGCTTTTGACTCACTTAAAAGCTCCCTCACTACAACCCCTATTCTATCATCTCCTGATTGGAACCATCCATTTAAGCTTATGTGTGATGCATCAGATTTTGCTATTAGTGCAGTCTTAGGACAACACATTGATAAGATGTCACATGCAATTTATTATGTAAGTAAGACCTTGAATGATGCCAAATTAATTATACAACTACCGAGAAAGAACTCTTGGCAGTTGTATTTGCATTAGAAAAATTCAGGCCTTACTTGATTGGCTCACCGATAGTAGTTTACACCGATCACTCTGCCCTAAAACATCTTTTATCGAAGAAGGATGCTAAGGACAGGTTAATACGTTGGATCCTGTTATTACAAGAATTCGATCTTGTCATACGAGATAAGAGTGGATGTGAAAACATAATAGTCGACCATCTTTCATGCATCTCTTCTGCACCTACAGTGACCTTGCCAATAAACGACTTTTTTCCTGATGAACAACTCTTGACTGTATCATGCGAACCTTAGTTCGTGGATATTGTGAATTATCTAGCAACGGGACTTATTCCCAGCGAATGGTCTAAACAAGACAATCATCGATTTCTATCCCGAGTAAAGCATTTTTACTGGGATGAACCTTATTTGTTTAAGTATTGTCCCGACCAAATTATTCGCAGATGTGTCCCTAATGATGAATTCAAAAGTGTATTATCTTTCTGTCATGATCAGGCATGTGATGGTCACTTTGGTCCACGTAAAACGGTGGAGAAAGTTTTGCAATGTGGTTTTTACTGGCCTACATTATTTAAAAATGCATATGATCATTGCAAAACTTATCCACGGTGTCAACACATGGGTCGGATTTCTTGAAAAAAAGAAATGCCGCTCCAACCTATCCTGGTTATGGAAAATTTTGACGTTTGGGGTATTGATTTTATGGGCCATTTTCCCAACTCTTTTGGAAATCTGTATATCTTGTTAGCGGTCGATTACGTCTCGAAATGGGTAGAAGCGATACCATGTCGTGCTAATGAAAACAAGCTTGTTATTAGGTTCCTTAAAGAAAAAATATCTTTTCGCGATTCGGACACCCTCGCGCTATAATTAGCGACAACGGGACTCATTTCTGTAATCGGTCTTTCGAGACTTTGATGCGGAAATATTCAATCAACCATAAACTTTCTACGCCCTATCATCCCCAAACTAGCGGGCAAGATGAGATTTCCAATAGGCAGATAAAACAAATTTTGGAGAAGACGGTTTCTAAAAACCGTAAAAATTGGTCAACCAAATTGATGGATGCTCTTTGGGCATTTCGTACCACTTATAAGACTGATCTTTGTATATTTTCTTACCGCCTAGTGTTTGGAAAGGCTTGCCACCTTCCTGTCGAGATCGAACATAAAGCTATGTGGGCTATTAAAGAGCTTAATTTCGATTTAAATCAAGTCTGCAACTTTCAGAAGCTGTAATTAAATGAGCTAAGCGAACTTCGCGATGAAGCTTACGATAATGCGATTATAGTAAAGAACCGGACTAAAGTGTTCCTCGATAAAAAATATTTTTAGAAAAACTTTTACCCCGGGACAACAAGTCCTTCTTTACGATTCCCGTCTCCATCTTCATACGGGTAAGCTAAGATCTCGTTGGAAAGGACCATTTGTGGTGCAGTATGTATACCCGCACGGGGCAGTTGAAGTTGAAAATATTAAAAACGGTTATATTTTTAAAGTGAATGGGTATAAATTAAAACCGTATTTTTTCACTGACCCCACGGAGAAGCTCCTGTTTTTTTACAGGAACCGGTTTATCATAACTAAATTTTCTCCGCCTCACCCCCATGTCTCGATAATATTGTCTCATTTTAAGGATGGAGGTGAGTGACCAAAAATAAGTTTGGGGGAGGTTTTCATGTTCATTAATTCTTATACCCTGTTAATAACTTTTCCTCCCAAGTCTACAGGTTTTTGAGATTTAAAATACGACAACAGTGAGGACACTGCTGTAAACAGGTTTGGGGGAGGATTGTGCTTATTTGCACATTACTTTGCATTACACTTTGCATAAACACAAAAATTTCAAAATTTTTCTTTTGATAATGAAAGATTAGAAAGTGAAAAATTATATTTAAAAGATTGGAAGATTTTAAGAAAAACAAGAAATTTAGATGTTTTCTTAAACGAAGCTAATAATAAGTAGTTATGAACCGTTGTCCCAAGGTTAGTAAATTGAAGGAAGTCACTAATCTGAGGATAAAAATAAGTCTGAAAAATAGTCCCTATTCTTGAGGCCAGACATTTGAACATTGATGCCCTACTATACGCACTTACACACATCATGAAATTCGGGATAGTAGAGGATACTTTGAAATGCTCTTGTCTAAAAACCAAAGTAAGAAGAAAATATAAATGAAGAATAAAAGTATAAAATGGTGAGGAAAAATGAACACTGGTTTTGTAACCACCAAGGCAGCATAAAAAAATATAGCGAGGGTGCTTTATCACCTAGTGCCTTAGACCAACTGGTTTGGGAGTCATTGCTAAGCCTTCGGTATTGCAAGACGAGAAAATTGCTAATTACGCCTAATAAGTGAGCACATTTAGTAATCGGTCGGCTAGTATCTCAAGAAGTATTAACGGTCATATGAAGAATGTGTGAGCAATTCCATCTAAAATATTTACCGACTAAAAATACTGAGGTAGATGGACAAGAGTATGATAGCTTGAATTGAATTCTCCGAGTGTAGGGATATATTTTACACACACGTAGGGTATATGATCGGTGTTTGGAAGAAAGGTAGGGAGGACGACTAAAGGCGATGTTTTATTGAGAGATGATGTGATTTATAATATCTTTTCATGACTATTAAGATAGGGCTCATGACAACTGAAAAGCTAGTGTAGTTTGAAACTTGATTTTCAAGTTCTTTCTTTTATGATTCTTATCTTTATATGTAACTTTCACAGTCTTTCTTTTATTATAGGATTTTGTTAATCCACTGAAAACTCTCAGGAGACAACACTCCTCATACTAGGGACACCTAGAGGTTTAAAGGCTTGTTGCGCGTGCTCAGTGCAATCGTGTTGCCTACGAAAGTATGCTAGTTAGCTTTTCTATTTTTCTTTTCTCCGTCTCTTGAATAAATAGTTTCCTCGGGACGATCAAAGTCAAGTTTGGGAGTATTTGTTCAGTCGAAAATAGTGCACTTTTAACATAACAATTTCCTTACTTTTCTTAATCATCTAAAGGTGTTTATTATAAATATAACACATATTAGAACTTCATCTGCAAAATATCATTTACCATGCGTTTATATATTATAATCAACATTATGAAGGAAATTGTATGTTTAATAATTTACACATAATATTTTGTATCTCAAATATAACTAACATTGTTCATTGAAGATATTCTGCAATATTAGCTTAGATCAGATATCAGGAATCAAGAATCTTCAGATAAAATAATGAAAGTCGAAGAATTAAATACTGGCAAAGAATCAGAAAAGATAAGAAGATTCCAGATATCAAATAAATACCCAAAGACCAGAATGAGAATAACCCAGAATTTTCAACCCAAGAACCCACCAATCGGCCGCAGAACCGCGGTCGAGTCAGGCCGAGTCGCCGCGGATCCGCGGCCGATCCAGGGACTTGTAGTTCGAGAGTTCTCTGGAATCTTCAGCGTAACAAACTTAGTTTGTTGGGGGTTTTTGTTACTGGTTTCGAGGCTATAGAAAGGACCGAGGGGTACATCTATAAGGGATCCAACTTTTGATCTAGAAAAAAAATCAAAAACATCCAATTTCCAAGAAAAATCAACATCCAAGATCAATAACCAATCTCCAAATGGGATCTAAGATCTAAGATTAAGAATCTTCGATCATGAGATCCAAGATCAAGAAACCCATCGAGAAATCAATCAGCGATCAATCAATCAAGTCTCCTTTATACGAAGCTAATCATCGTCAACGAACAAGAGATCTAAGACAGGTCCAAGATTCAAGGTGATCAAGCGACGTAATCGACGGAACATCTACTTCTTCGAGGCAGAGATCGAGAGCAAATTCTTCTTTCTCTTGTAATCTAAACTCGATGAATTGTATTGTGAAGTTGAGTAATAAAGGTGATCATTAGTTTTAATTTCGCTTTCTTTTAATTTCCGCATTATGAATTCTTTCTCTATTTCTTCTTTTATTTTCATGATGCGCGAGTAATTCTTCACTTGATAGGATTCATACGATTAGGGTAGATCGATAGATGAGAAAATTCTATACTCCTTTTAAGTCTTATAAAATTTATAATCTTTAACAAAAGAATCAACATCCTTATCGGGCGATATCAATTCTTGATAATTTCGACCGCGATTTGAGATAAGATTGACGATCTTTTTCTTGATGGCTAGATATGAATGGATATAAATGCAAGAACAAGGGTCAATCATGACGAAACCCTAATTTCTTCCAAAGAACCCTAATCCGCATTCATCGCCATCGATCTAATTTTAAATTTATCAATAGATAAGAGGAGTCGTCTTTATTAGTCCATGGCTACTAAATCCAATCGAATTCTACAAGCCTTCTTCATATAAATTTTCTTGATAATTCAATTAAATCTTTAAACTATTTCTTGATAATTCAATCAAATCTTGAAACCATTTTGTTGAAACTAATTCTTGATTTTCTTGAATTTCTCTTTTCTATTCTTTCAACCGATCTAAAAGAAGAACTATAAAAATTCCACGAATCCCTGAGGACGACCTGTACTCACTAATGCACACCACACGCGACACCATTATTGATTGCGGTTATTTTACTACTACTTTTTCTTTCACAAAATTACACATCAATCAACCCCCAATACCAGGAAAGATGAATCCCCGTCGATCCGCTCACTGCCTCAATGTAGCTACGGACTGTACCAAACTAAATCTTGTTTGCACGACTCCATTGAGCCGTGGTAGGGCAGTAACCAAAGCGCAGTGGGAACTCACACGAGACAAATTACGATCTCAGGTCGACAGACTAACTGGTACACATGTCACCTGGGAACTGCTATTTGACAATCGGTATACTACCAACTAGCATGTTCCCGACAAGTCAGTCCAGTATACTCAAAACCCAATGAGCACCTATATACTATCTTAAGTGAACAAACTAACACCAATGGCTTGTGAGACCTAGCCACCACCCCTCGTCGAGCTCTCGATCAGTATACACAAGTCTACTCTGGAGTATCTGTAACGTTTTAAAAATCATTTAAGTGAAATTTCCGATAATCGGTAAAAGAACCGGTGTTTTCCGTAAAAATCAAGATATAATTATTTTTCAATATAGACTTAAATATACCTATTCTAGATATGTAATGGCTAGTATTGATATTTAATTAGTCACTTATAAATTATTAGTTTACTTAAAGATTTTTCCATAATTAATTATTTTAAATATTATTTTAAGCCTTCACTTATACTTTTAATTTGTGTTAAATTACAAATTAGAATGGGTTAATACAAGTTTTGTGCATCATGACACATTAAACCAAAATGTAACATATTGTTTTTGAAATGAAAAGAAGCTGTCAAGATGGTTTTAGAAAATATAGAATAAAAAGGCTTAAATTATGGAAATAAATTAAGAGGTTTGGGCTTGTTGAGTTGGGGTATGGTTGCATGTTACTTGGTTTCCACACACACACACACACACACACACACACACACACATTTTTTGGCACACATTTTTTGGCCGAGCCATGGGCTGCCCCCACTCCCCAATTTCCCACTCCAATTTAAGAAAAGAAAAGAATAAAGGAAAAAGAAATTGAAATGAAAAGAATAAAGAAAAGTAGTGGGTGTTGACTTGAGTTGGGGAAAGATGTTTTTACACACTCACACCCTCTCACCCCACTCTCTCCCTCTCCTCGTTTTCTGGCCAAAACCAGCAGCCTCATTCCCCCATTTTCCCCACTTCATTCCATCTCAAAAATCCACAAAAAATGCATTAAAAATCAATATAAAACCCCATTAATTCATAATTTAATCCTTAGGCCAATCTAGCATGGATCTTGGAGCAAGGAAGCTAATTTGGGAGACTAGGTTTGCATGTTAGATCTGCAAATCTTGAGGTATAAATCCTAACCCCACGTTTAATTTGTTGCTAAAGTACTTTAAATCAACTTAATTAGGTATCTAAATGGTTCTAATTGCAAGTTTTGAAATTTCAAGATAAGGGTTTAGGATCAAGTTAGAGTTTTTACCACTTGATTACACTTGTAATGAGTAGTTTAACCTTTTAAGACATGCAAAATCTAGTTTAGTTGTTAATTTGCAAATTGTTACTTTAAAATTTGCCCAAATTATATAATTTTGCAAACTAGATTTTTGTGATTAAGGTAAAGAGGTGAGTTTAAAATATAATTAGTATTGGTGTAAACTAATTAAGATATTAAGTGAGCTATTTGGCCGTTAAAATTGCTAAAACATCTAGATTAGTATTAAAATGGTTAATGGTTGCTTATTAGGTTTTTTGGAATAAACCGATTGAATTAAGTTTGGGGTTCTGTGGGTCACTACCTACTTCATACAATATTTAGTATATTGTGACTTGCACAATACGTGCGTTTCGGATCTAGTTTTGGGCGTATCACAACCAATCGGGATGGTTTCAGACGTTAGCACACATGTTTTGGTACTCCGAGTGCACACGCATTTAGCTTATGGGTGCTAGTTTTCTCGTATGGTCTTGATATCGTGTTTTGCAGAATATTCGCCTTATGTGTTGCAACGTGTGATTCTAGGATTGGTCGCAGAGACGTCGGACGCGGCACGGAAAGGAAAGGCGGTCATTGGATCAGACTAGCTGAGACGTCCGGGTGAGTAGATGTACACATCTACGGAGGGATCGTCTGGATGGCGCGAGGCGCCCGATGGTTTAGGATTACTTGTAGTACTTGCATTTTACATGCGTAGTTTCCCAGTTATTCATCCCATTGCATCGCACCATCTTACACACACACACACACACACACACATGTGATATCATCTTATAGGGCACTTGCACCATTACCATTGGTCCATGCCGCACGTGCACTATTCATGCGAACACACATGCCTTTGGTAATTGCTATGTCACGAACACTATAGAACTTGTTTAAAATCGGTAACTGTGCATTTGCATCATACATGATCCGTAGACTTTTACTTGTATATTCTTTCATTAAATGGATATGTAGGATTGTTAGTTATATATATGCATACCTCATTGCATCATGATTTATGCATAGCTTCTGGCCGTACTTCGCATGGTATATACTACCGTATCATAGATTTCCATCATCACCGGCATGTTTATATATTGTGATTCTTCTCGAGGATTTCAGTATTGATGGGATTTCTAGATTTTTGGGAAAACCACAAGACTTTTATAAACCTGTTATCGATTTAAAAATGCAAGTTGCGGTTTTCTTGCGATTTGATGTATGTGTCATCCACCATGAGTTCTTCTGATTTATGTTGGCTTTCAAGACCCGATTCGAGAAGTTAGATGAACCGTTTCGGGTATATGGTGGGCTCGGTAACGTACCCGGGGCAAGAAGCTCGAGATCTAGACGATGGGCCTGGCAGGGGAAGACTACCTACCGGTGATGTCTGACGCGGCGGATATCCGGAGGATACCGACGTGGTCATGAAATTTGATGATATGGGTCGATCCGAACTGACAGAGCCTTAGACTTTGAGATATTGAGATATTGAAACATTGAGATATTGAGATATTGAAACATTGAGATATTGAGATAATGAGACATTGAGATATTGGGATTTATATATATCGTGTCGATGCTTGACACGGATTTTCTGGTGATTTCATTGTTGATACTTCATTTTATTGCATGGAGGTTTTTCTAAGATAAGAATCAAGATTTTCTCATACCAGGCATTTTCAGGTTCCGTGTTTGATAGTGCATTCATATTGCATTCATGCTAGTACATCGTTATATATTGATATGCGTAGGTTGTGACGCATTTGCGTGCATGCTTACGATAGCCTTATTAGATATTACTTACTACTCACGAGTTGGCAACTCACCCCAGTTGTGTCATAGTATCTTGCAGGTCTGACCCGTCAGTACAGTAGCGGCGGGCGTACTTCCTCTTTTGCTTCATTGCATCGTTTGGCAGCTTCGCTCATAGGTAGGTTTTGGAGGATTTTGTTTTGCCCTCACCATGTACATTAGTTTGTATCTAGTATACTCCATCTACTCTTGTATATTGGACTAGACGGTGAGACTTGTGAGACATGTATTCATGGTTTTTGGTGTCGATGCTCACTTGAGCCGACGTGATGTTTCTTACCTTCGTGCTTTTATATGCTTGTTTCGCACATGATGATATATACTGCATTGGTTGTGATTCCGCCTTTGGCGAAGAGCTAGCTTCCGCTTGGGGATGCCTTTATTCTTGATCATATATATTTTCTTGTGTTGTACCGGTTTGGGGGCCAGTATTTACAAAGGAGTCTCAGCCAAAATTTTCGGGAAATTTTGATGTTTTTTCTTAGTGTTTAATGCGACTTAATTTGTTAAAATTGATTTATTTAATAAGTTTTCCTTCACTCTATTTCTTTAAATGGTTTAGATTTCTATGCTTTGGCTTACTTAGATTATGTTGCGCCTTGAGACGTTTCGTAATTTAAATGTCAGTCATGTTCCATACCTTCGGGTCATGACAAAGATGGTATAAGAGTGATAGGTTTTACCTTTCTGAGTGTAGGATGACACTTGGCAGATGGAGTAGGTGAATTAAGCAGAGTGACGCAGCGTATCTATGTTTCGCGGCATACTTACGATACAGTACTCCGCCTAATTGACCTAAGGAATATATTTTTCTTACCTTTCTTTCCTTGATTCCCCATATCCTTTTGATTCGATTGCAATGCTCTTATCAATCCTATTTCTTGTTCCAGACAATATGCTGCCGGGGACTTCTAGAGCCCAGTGGGCTACCGCCAGAGACAAGGTCTGGGCAGGCTCGTCTGAGACGAGGACTGACCAGGAAGATATGCCTATTCCTCCGGAGCGGGCTGGTTCCTTTTTTCCAGATCGTATCACTTGGCTAGAGGCCAGTGTTCAAGACTTACGTCAGATGATTGGATCCTTGATAAAGATCAGTCGAGTACCGTGATTAGATGTTATTCCACCCACTACGGTTGCTTCGGAACCAAAGCGGATCCGTACTGAGGTATCAACTCAGGGGCAGTCTGGAAGAGGCCATGGCGGGATCTTTTCAGGCTGTGCGGGTGTCCGAAGCTGGTGACGGGGCCATATTCATAGTTTTTTCCTACAGGGTCAGCATCCATCGCCGGGGTGTTTTCGATGTGGGAGTCCGCACCACCGAGTCAGAAGTTGAACTGTGAGGCGCAGGGGCGGGGCAACAGTTCCACATGTTACATTACCCCCTTCACCCCCTCCTCCGAGCGCTTTACCTCCTATGCCTATTGTTACTCAACGCCAAACCGACGCTCCGAGAGGCCGCGGTTGTGGGAGCCTTATTCTGTGGGGACGAGGTAGCAGAGGCGGTAGGCAGCTGGTAGCTGGCAGGGGACATGCCCTGGCTTTTGTGATGACTCCTCAGGACATGCAGGCATCGAGCGTAGTTGTGACAGGTATTCTCTCGGTGTTTCCTTTTAATGCACGCTTTTGTTTGACCCGGTATCTACGCATTCTTTTGTATTGAAGTTTAGCTGAGTGTCGTCTTTACTAGATCAGCCGTTAGTTGTGATTACTTTGGTAGGTGAGTCCTTATAACTCGACATGTGTTTTGATTGTGTTCTGTTCGTATCGGAGATAGGGGTCCTTCTATTGATCTGATCCTCCTAGATATGTTAAACTTTGACGTTATTCTGGGTACGGACTGGTTAGCTACATGCTACGCATCCGTGGACTGCCATGAGAAGGAAGTCAGAATTAGTTTTCTAGGTGAGCCAGTTCTGGTTATTCAGGGAGACCATAGCGCCACCCTTCCCAGCTTGATTTCTTTTTGTCGCGGTAGTCAGCTTCTGAGAAAGGGATGTCAAGAATTCTTGGCGTATGTTTGTGATGTTAGAGCCACAGAGGTCCCGTTGGACCATGTCCCGATTGGGAGAAAGTTTCCAAATGTTTCCCTGATAAGTTACTTGGTTTGTCGCTAGAGCGCGATATTGAGTTCTGCTTTAACTTGATTCCCGGCATGGAGCCTTTTTCTATACCGCCATATCAGATGGACCCGGCGGAGCATAAAGAATTGAAGGATTAGTTGCAAGATTTGTTGGATAAAAGGCTTGTTCGTCCGAGTGCGTCTCCTTAGGGAGCTCCTGTACTGTTCGTCAAGAAGAAAGATGGCAGTTTGAGTTGATGCATTGATTATTGTCAGTTGAATTGAGTTACTGTGCGGAATAGATATCCCCTACCTCGCATCGACGATTTATTTGATTAGCTCCAGGGTACGGGACATTTCTCAAAGATTGACTTGCGGTCAGGCTACTACCAGTTGTGGGTTCGAGAGGATGACATTCCGAAAACTGCTTTTCGCATTCGTTACGGGCATTATGAGTTCTTGGTGATGTCGTTCAAGCTCACCAATGCCCCAGCAGCGTTTATGGATTTGACGAACCGTATATTCCAGCCATTTTTCTTGATCAGTTATTATAGTGCTCGTTGATAATATTTTAGTTCACTTTTGGAGCCGAGTGGGGCTTGGGCAGTAATGGAGGATTTCGTTGCAGACCTTGAGGGAGCACCAGCTATTCGCTAAATCATCCACGAGTATTTTCTGGTTGGATAATGTTAACTTCTTGGGACACGTAATTAGAGAGATGGTAAGTATGGAACCGAAGAAGATCGAGGCCATTCAGCACTGGCCCAGACCTGTATCAGTGACGGAGGTTCGCAGCATTTTAGTTTGGATGGATACTATTGATATTTCGTGCAGGATTTTCGCATGTAGCTGCAACATGGACCGGGTTAACCCGAAACAGAGTTCCTTTTCTTTAGACTGGGATTTGTGAACAGAGTTTTCAGCAGTTGAAGACGTGTTAGAAAACTGCATAGTTTTATTTTTGCCTTCAGGATCAAGAGGTTTTGTTGTTGTTGCTATGCTTCTTGGCAGTTGAAGAAGCACGAGCAGAACTATTCCACGCATGATTTAGAGATGGCTGCAGTGCTTTTTACACTTATGATATGGAGACAGGTCGTGCCAGATATTTACGGATCACAAGAAGCTTAAAGTACTTTTTCAGCGGTGAGATCTAAATTTAAGACAACGTCGATGGATGGGAGCTAGTGAAAGACTATGACCGCGAGATTCTTATCGTCCAGGCAAGGCTGATGTTGTGGCGGATGATTTGAGTTGGAGGTCCGGAGGTTGCTTTTGTTGTTTGAGCACAGTTTACAGACAGACGACGGCAGAATAGCAGATTCTATATGACAGCCGAGCACAGTTCGGGTCTACATTGACCGGGGGACAACTTGTCCGTGTCTGTGCACATCCACGGTTATTTGATCATATCCGTGAGGCACAGTCCGATGATGTTCGTTTGCTAGAGATCATGGAGCAGGTTCGACAGGGCATAGATTCAGAGTGCGTGATTGATGATCAGGGAGTACTATGATTCAGGACTCGACTATGTGTGCCAGATTCCGAGGGATTGAGATGCGAGATCTTAGAGGAGGTGCATCAGCCAGTATATAGTGTTCATCCAAGTTCCACCAAGATGGAATGAGATTTGAGAGAAGTCTACTAGTGTGAAGGGATGAAGAGAGAGGTCACAAATTTTGTTTTGGAATGCCGACTTGTCAGCAAGTCAAGGCCGAGAAATAGAGGCCAGCAGGAGAATTACAACCTTTGCCCATTCCCGAGTGGAAGTGAGAACATATTTCTATGGATTTTATTGTGGGTCCACTTAGGACCAGTCGAAGGTATGACTCTATTTGGGTGATCGTTGGCCGATTAACGAAAGCAAATCACTTTCTGCCAGTAAGATCACTTTCGCGTTCGTTCAGTATGCTCAGACATATGTTGATGAGATTGTGCGACTACATGGAGTTTCGACTTGAATTGTGTCCGACTAGGACACCCAGTTCACCAGCCGACTAGGGCAGGAACTTAAGGAGGCTTTGGACACCAATTGAGTTTCTGTGCAGTTTTCTATCCGCAGACCGACGGTCAATCAGAGAGGACCATTTAGATTCTTAAGGACATGCTGTGAGCTTGCGTTCTAGATTTTGTGGCAGTTGGGATCGCCACTTGGCCTTGATAGAGTTTTCCTATAATAATAGCTTCCAGGAGAAAATTTAGATGGCACCCTTTAAGGCATTTTATGGGAAGAGATGTCGATCCCCCGTTTGTTGGACATAGTTTAGTGAGAGCAGTGTTTTGAGGCCACAGATTGTGCAGGAGACGACCGAAAAGATCCAGTTGATTCGGGATAGGATGAGAGCAGCCTAGAGAAGGCAGAATTTTATTGCTGATAGACGTCGTTGCAGGCTTGAGTTCACTGTTGGCGATCATGTTTTCTTGAAGGTTTCTCCGATGAATGTTGTGTTGAGATTCGGAAAGAAAGGAAGGCTTAGTCCCAGATATGTGGGTGCCCTAAAGAGTCTCGAGCGTGTCGGCGTAGTTGTTTATCGTTTGGCTCTTCCGCCCAGTTTTCCAGATATTCACCCCGTGTTTCATGTATCAATGCTCCGCAAGTACCTTCATGACCCCACTCGCGTGATAGATGTAAGTCCATGTCACGCACTCCACGAACTTGCGAGGAGGCGGAATATATAAAAAACAATTATCAAAGCTTCGTAACACGGAATTGAGCGCATGAATCGTGTCTAAACCGTTACTAGCAAACTACGAAAGGTTTAACTATTCGGATTCGAGGTTATACCTCACGTTACTTGTCCTTCGGGTGTTCATCGCTGTCCTCCACTCCTTGTAGGTTCTTTGGAATGTCGGCACCTCAACGGCCTCCTCGAGTCAAAGACGATCCACCCGAGAGCTCATACTCCAAGCTTGACCTCTAACTTGAGGTAACTAGGTTTCTCAAAATGCTAATCTAAGCTACCTAGGGGATATAAAGTTGGATTAGGGATATATTAGTCTAGCTAACCCTTGATCTCAACACATGAGAGGTTAGGGTTAGGGTTTGAAGAGAGAGAGCTTGAGGAGAGAGAAGGGGAGAATGAGAATCCTTTTGGATGAATGAATCATATGTGTATATATGAAACATATCATATATATTAAATGAATAACAAATAATGATATATCATCATGTTTCATTAATACACTAAGTGATTCATCACATGAGTCATATAAATCATAAATAATTCACTAACTCCATATATGAATCACACCATGACTCATTTATCCAATTAATGCAAATGCCACCTTAACCCCCAAGTCACCATACTTCTAGAAGCTTCCCGAAAAATTACGAGAACACCCCTCCTATCCGTGAAAATACGGAAAAAATTTAGACTGTATAAATCCAATAATCCGATACTAGAATCTAGCTTAAACCAAAGCCGACTAGTAAAATCTGTCCGAACATCGTACGTGCGTAAAAACACATATGCGTCCGAACCCTGTCGTAAAACCATACGACCTCTATATCGTTTCTTCTGGAGCAGGGAAACTCTCTGTGTGGGACTCTAAAGACTCGACACTACGCTGACAGTGGGTTTAACCATAGACCGCAAGCGGCACTAGCTGTACGTAACGGTCCCCAGGTAAATGTCGATAAGAAGGCCGATGAGGAAACCCATCCGAACTCTTACTGAGCCTGCTGTGACAATCTCCGTACAGTCCGGTCTGTTCGTCTAGGACTATCGCATATCGGGCCTAGGGGGCGGCAAGCGTCAGTCCCCTAAAAGCGGTATAAGTCATGTCAGAGCGTAGCCCATTACACCTTGAGAAACTACTGGAAAACCTACCACTAAATCTCGCTTGCCCTGGCCAGGGACTTTGCGTAATGGCCCTCTGACACAGTGCGATATCAACTCCCAATACCGGGAGAGACGAATCCTATCTAACCGCCACTGCCTCCAAGTGCTCGGGACTACACCCAACTGCTACCTGTTTGCACGACTCCTTTGAGCCGTGGTAGGGTAGCAATCTAAGAACAGTGGGACACACTCGAGGAGAAGTAGCAGTGCCAAGTCTGCGGACTATACTGTACTCATGTCACCTGGGAACTGTTAACTGACGACGGGTATAATACCAACCAACAGTTCCCCGCGAGTCCTGTCCGGTGTACCCGTAACCTAACGAGCACCTGTATACTATCTCCAGTACGACGTACTGATGGCTGTGGGATAGACCATCTCCCAAACTGGGATGAGAAGCGTACACACTAGTCTACTCCGGAGTATCGATGCCCTGTCTCAATAATCCTACGACTAGGGACCTGTATAGGATGTTGCTTGTAGACTACCCAGCCCCCACTAGTGTGACTGCCATCACAACGCTCGTAATCAAGCAAAGATCCTAAGGGCTCTACTAATATGTATTAGCGATACGTTACAAGAAACATATGCACATATTAAAGTAGACACAAACCAAGTAGCATACTACCATTTTTAGCAAGACTGTCAATACAACTGTGAATATCCCAAGCTTCCATTAAGTAATATACAAACCAGTATGATACAGTAATGGCCTTCTAGGGCATAAACACTAAAAATCACCCACTTGCACTTGGGCCATGTACTGGCATATCGCAGACCTATCATCTCGAATAGCCTCTCGAACTGCGTCTGAGGAATGGCCTTTATGAATGGATCAGCAGTGTTATTCTCTGTATCTACTCTCTTTACCTCAATCTCCCGGCAATCTACGATCTCCATGATCAGGTGATACCGCCTTAAGATGTGTCTGGACTTCTGATGGGACCTGGGTTCCTTCGCTAAAGCTATAGCGCCGTTGTTGTCGCAATACAGAGGTATTGGACCAACACTGATTGGACTATGACGAAACCTTCCATATAGACGCACTCTTCCAAATTGCCATTTAGAAAGGCCATCTTTACGTCCATCTGCCAGATCTCATAATCGTGGAAGGCAGCAATAGCAAGAAGGACCCGAATGGATTTGAGCATAGCCACTGGAGAAAAGGTTTCGTCATAGTCCAAACCAGGTCTTTGACGGAAACCCTTTGCAACAAGTCTAGCCTTATAAGTTTCAACCTGTCCATCTACACCAATCTTCTTTCTGAAGATCCATTTGCATCCTACGGGTTTTACCCCATCTAAAGCAATGTCCAAACTCTATACTTTGTTAGTGTACATGGACTCCATTTTGGTCCGCATTGCATCCAGCCATTTTACCGAGTCGCCGCTCTGAATGGCTTGCTGGAAGCTAGAAGGGTCGTCATTATCAATGACGCAATCTTCTCGATCCCCGTCAATGAGAAAACCGTAGTATCTCTCGGGCGGATGAGACTGCCTACTACTTCTACGGATAGGCGCTGGTATGTCCCTCTCTTCTGAAACTTTTGGTTCTACCATACTTTCAGTAACAGCTTATGGTTCTGGAATTTCTTCCAGTTATACTGCGCTCCCACTCTTCTGATTTTCTAAAAATTCAGTTTCTAAGAAGTGGGCATGACGAGAAACAAAAACCTTTTGTTCCTCTGCGTAATAGAAATAATATCCCTTGGAGTTCTTTGGATATCCTACAAGCTTACACTGTACTGAGCGTGCCTCGAGCTTGTCTGCATGCTGCTTTTTTACAAAAGCCGGACATCCCCATGTCCTAAAATGTTAAATACAGGGTTTCTTCCCACTCCACATCTGATATGGTGTGGTAGGCACAGTCTTGGTTGGAACCTGGTTCAAAAGATATGCAGCTGATTTTAGTGCATAACCCCAGAAAGATCGCGGTAACTCAGCCTTACTCATCATGGAATGAACCATATCTAATAGGGTTCGATTCCTCCTTTCCAATGCACCGTTGTGTTGTGGTATGTATGAAGGAGTAAGCTGAGAAAGAATTCCATTCTCTTTTAAGTAACCCAGGAACTCGGCACTTAAGTATTCACCACCTCAATCAGATCTCAGTGTCTTGATACTTTTGCCTGTTTGGTTTTCCACTTCACTCTTGTATTCCCGGAATTTCTCAAAGGCCTCGGATTTATGCTTCATCAAGAAGATATGTCCATACCAAAAGAATGTTGGAAATAGTGCCCTCAGAGTCAATTATTGGATCACAGGCACGTGATTGCAATGATTGAGAGAGGACCTATCCCGGTAGGACAGTCTTACTCAAGATGATAGTATGCTATCTGGTTTATCTTTATCATCGTGTAATTTTTTAGGTGACCTTACAGGTTACTATTGCACGTTGATAGAGCCCCTAGGATTCTTGCTTGACTGCCAGCAGTATGAGGGCGATCATATACGTGGGAGCTGGTGGTCTATAAGCACATCCTTAAAAGGTCCCTAGTCGTGAGAGTTTCGAGACAGGGCATCAATACTCCAGAGTAAACTAGTGTATAAGTCGAGACCCCGACGAGAGGCGGTGGCCGGTCTCACAAGCCACTGGTGTCAGTCGGTTCACCTAAGATGTATACAGGTGCTCATTGGGTTATGAGCACACCGGACAGGACTCGCCGGGAACATGCTAGTTGGTCTTATACCAGACGTCAGATAGCAGTTCCCTGGTGACATGTGTATAGGTTAGTTCATCGACCTGAGGATCGTCATTTGTCTCGTGTGAGTTCCCACTGTACTTTGATTACTACCCTACCACGCTCAAAGGAGACGTGCAAACAGGTTTTAGTTGGGTACAGTCCCAAGCCATATGGAGGCAGTGAGCGGATCTTCAGGGGTTCGTCTCTTCCGGTATTGGGGGTGAGGTCGCGCTGTGTCTAAGAGAGCCCTTACACGAAGTCCTTGGCCAAGGCAGGAGATTTACTGGTAGGTATTCCAGTAGTATCTCAGGGTGTTCTGGGCTACACTCCGACACGACTTGTACCGCTTTTGGGGGTCTGACTTTTACCAACCCCCTAGGCCCGCCATGCGATGCTCATAGACGAACGGACCGGACTGTACGGATATTGTCACTGACTGGCTCAGTAGGGTGTCAGGATGAGTTTGCTTATCGACGTCCCTTTTGGTCAATACCTGTTAGCCCGTTACGTATGGCTAATACCTCTGACGTGCTAGTGGTTAAATCCACAACCAAGGTGTTGACGAGTCTTTAGAGTTCCCCACAGACAGTTACTCAAGTTTCGGGCGAAACGCTGTAGAGGCCGTATGGAGATATGGCAGGGTTCGATCATGTACGTGCGGTATTGCACGGATCATGATCGGACGAATAATACTAGAGGGCATTGGTTTAAACCGGATCCTAGTATTGTACAGTGTAGATTTGTCTCATTGCATTTGTATTCGGTCGGAATACAAATGCAGGTATGTATATACAGCAGCGGGGTTTTCCTGTAATTTATTACGGGATCAGTTTTCCGAAGTTGCCAGTTTGCTTTCCGGTTTCGGCCATTTTCCTTTGTATCTTTCTTTGGCCGAAAAATGGTGGAGGAGGGCTTATTTGCAAGTATGCAAATTTGATTAGTGGAGGGTGTTACTTGCATGTTGTAGTGTCATGATGGTTCTACCTTTTCATTGACTTCTTGCTTCATTATTGTTCATGATGGCTTCACTTTTGGTGATGATGATGGGTTATGATGGTTGAGTGAGGTTTGTTTTATCATCATCACCTTTTCTCTCTCTTTCATGTATGATTGCCTCCCTCCCCCCTTGTATTCTCTCCACTCTCTCATTCTTGAGAGAGATGGCCGGCCAAATGAAGAGGGGTTGCCAAAAATTTGTGGTGTGGGATTTTGTTCTTTTCATGCTACAAAATTCCCAAGTTCATATACAAAAGTTCATACTTCATTTCCTCCACCAAAAGGCAACTTCTTAAAATCCCAATGAGACATAGCATTACACTTATTCTACAGCAAATCTTGAGCACGTCGACTCGCCAACTTCGTGCCCGAGTTGCCTCGGTCCAGAGGTGGGAGCCCGTAAAAGAACCCGGCGATGTGGGGCCCTTCCGGCGAGGAGGTGGAGACCGGACATTCCGCGGGGGATCGGGACGACGACGAGAAGGCCGAAGGACACGGATCGCTCGGTATATCTCTCTACCCATTCTTTAGTTAGCTAGGATTAGATTAATGGCCCATTCCGGGATTTTTGTGCGCGGTGGTGCCGGTTCAAAAGTTAAAGTAAATTATCGTTTCCGCATTTTGGCCTCGGATTGACGGCAGGGGCGCCGCCGTGCACTTACAATGGTATCAGAGCCATGCCATTAACCTAGTCTAGCTTGGTCTAATGAGTTTACATTTCCGATCGAACAAAATTCCAAAACTCATGATTTCAATGCATCAGTTCTCTGTCGAAATTTTTTGGTCTCGAAAAATTTTTCAGTACGTTGCAGAAGTATGTGCAGGGAAAGTTAAGAATTCTGTGAAAAATTGATTGAGTGATACTGTAGCATCACCGCGGAACCGCGGCCAAATCCCTCTTCTGGCCGCGGTTCCGCCGCACTACAGTGTCTTCACTGTACTATTTTTGCACAGAGCTCTTTAATTCTTGAAAATAGGGTTTTTGGAACTTTCTTTTTGGGCCCAGATTTTCTGTGAGTGCTACAGTAGTGCTTGGGGCCCACTTGGGAATATTTGATCGATCGAAAATTTTAAAAATGTTAGTTCACAGTATTTACATTATATCTGCGACCGTGAATATCATTTGATCGGTAAATCCTGTCTAACTGCTATAGCCCTTTTAGACGGATTTGTGAACGTGACATTCACGTTGATGTTCTGTGTTGTGCTGTGATGTTGCGGATTGGTCGTGGGGATAGCCTGGATGCAATGTTAGTACAGTTTGGTTATTTATGTACATTTGATATTGCGGGGCGAGCGTCCGACATGTGGACTGTCGTCACTGCCTGTTTGTATATTATTCTTTTGGGGCACGACCGGGGTGAGGTCGATGTACCCGTTGTATGTACATTTTACTTTCTGTACTAGGATTACCCCAAGGTGGGGTGTACGGACAGCCGGGTTCTAGAGGGCAACGGGCCCGCATCTCATGGCGTTGAGACGGAGGGGGCCTCACTCTAGAATTGGCAGGCTATTCGCCGCACTCGTAGGGGGTACAGGTTGACCCAGGAGGGGTGCCCAAGTTACCGGATTCCGTGAAGTGCTGGGTGGTCCATTCACGTTGCTGAAGGGAGCTGCCTTGCTTCAGGTTTTGGCGGGTAACTTGCCGCGCCCGTAGGGGTCTATGATTTCGTTGCACAGGCTATCCACATGACCAGGAGAACGTCGGGTTTCAGTTGCGGCTCTGTGAAACCCGGGGATCCCAGATATCTGTATTGTTTTGTGATGCTTATTACATTTATGTGATGTTGCATTTTATCACGCCTTGAGCGAAATATTATATATTGATATATATACTAGTAGATGTTGTATATGTTTTGCATCCGCGCTAGTCCATTCCCCGCTCTGTCGTTAGTTAACTAACCTAACGGGTAATGACGGGACCCAGTGGCGAATGCGGATAGCATATACATACATCATTATTTTCGTTCTTTGTCGTGTGATCAATTGATGTGACTGCATTGATTCGGATCAATGCAAGCTAAACAAACCTATTCTGATGTTGTTGGAACAATTTTTCAAAAAGCTGTTATTGCAAGGACGTTCACTTTTGTTTTGCACAGTGGTATTCGGTTATGAATATCCAGCACCTCAGTTGACGAGGTAAGGGCCGAGATCCCTTCACCGGGAGTGACCCCTTGGACAGAAGTTTGCATCAGGGCAATAACTTCACTATAGCCGATTACTTTTGCTTTGCATCGTGGTATTCAGTTGGAATATCCTGCACCTCATTCTACGAAGAAAGAGCCGAGATCACTTCACCGGGAGTGACCTCTTTAGCAAAGGTTTTCGTCACTATATTTTTCTAAAAAGCTATCCGGTTCCTTCAACGATATCAAGTTCATTACGTTAAAGGTTTTTCGCCAAAAACCATTCGTAGCCCTCCGTCATTTCAGAAAGGTAGCACTTAGTATTCATGCTATGTATGTTGGCCTTCGTCAAGGCATAGTGTATGGTAGCTACTTGTTACTTTTCTGCAGCATAGATAGATGCGTTGGTTTGGGACAGTCGTACTACTATTTTGGCCTTCGTCAAGGGTATGTACGGGTGGGTTCAAATTAACCTGGATAATGACGGGTAGAACTTGACATGTGACTTATGATATGTTGGCCTTCGTCAAGGTCATAAGAGCATGGGGCAAAAATCACATCGGGAGTTCCTAAAGAAACTGAAACTTGCCAGATATGCGCATACCTTCTGGAGTGTGATAACGTGAGCGGATTCCGTCATGTTATCATGCGATGATAGTTGGATCCCGATTCCCACTGATGAGTTGGTTTACTCCTCGGGTGATCCTGACTAATTCTTCTTTCAGGTTTGGAGGAGAATTTGAGGTTACAGTGGGAAGTTTCCTGATTAGATAAAGTGATAACCATTCTGATCTAGGTTAGAGTGCACGCTGAGTGTTTCTTTTCTCTCTCTCTTTGGCAGCGACCATGACCTGACCCTAAGACTATGACTCAGTGACCAAAATTAACCGAACCTTCTTAAACACTGGCTTTTGGATTGTCAGAGTTGCATACCTCATTGCCACTCCTACTTTTACCCTTTTCTCCAGGACACCCCGTATTACTACGAACGTTCACTTCCATTAGACAAAATCATCGTATGGCTATATACGAACTCGAAGGAATTTATTCGAGGATGGTTTCCGGTTCTGGAGAAAACGAATAGGACTATTCAGTTGTCTTTTCCTTTTACCTTCTTTCAGGTTGCGAGTACTTCTTGGTTTAGGAGATAGTACACCTATTACGCAAATTAGATAGTCTTCTTCCAAACCTTAGGCTGGTGCTGAACGGTGGGGAATGAAGAAAACCAATTAGCATAACGATGGTGTACAGAAGGTATTAAGTAAAGACATATCAAGGGATTAGTAAGAGGGAAAAGTAAATTGCGACTGATATTCACGACCAAACCAAGTATTTCATCGCCACTCCCACATCACCTTTTTATTTCTCCAGAACACTCCGTATCACTACGAAGATCCACAGTTTATTGGATACTCCATCGTATGGTTATATACGAACTCGAAGGAACTTGTTCCAGTTCGGGGATGGATTCTGGTTCGGGAGAAATAGGAATAAGGTTTATTCGGTTGTCTTTTATCTTCACCTTTCTCGCATTGCGAGTGCTCCTAGGATTAGGACAGTACACCCATTATGCTTATTGGATAGTCTTCTTCCAAACCATAGGCTGGTGCCGAACGGTAGGGAGGGAAGAAAACCATTTAGCCTAAGAGGGTGTACAGAAGGTAACGACTAAAGACATATAAATGGATTTGGAGAGGTGGAAAAGAAATATACGGTTACAGTTGTGAATCTGGATAATGGAAGAGGCATTACTAGGAATACCCGGATACCCCTTCGGAACATATTCAATGTTTCAGTTTCACTGTGTACTGTTAAAGGAAAACTGATTTCGCAATTAGTCCTTGCTCCAGGGCATGTATTTACCAGGTTTGATTCTCACATCTGTATGGTTTTACAGATGATGAGTGGGAGTAAGTTATTGGGAATTGGGTGATTGTCCTCATTATATCGGAATTCGTTGTAATTGGTGATATTTGAGGAAACCACCCGGGTTGTTTGCCAGACGGCAAATATTTGGTTTTGAATATCCGCTGTTATGCACCAATTTCAAATTGATATATCTATACGTCTATTTTTATAGAGTGAGATATACCTTTTTGAAATTATGTTTATGACATTTACCTATATCAGTGGATGGTTAGGTAAGGAGCATTAAACAGCGGTGTAATTTTTCATAACCAAAAGTACAGTTTTCAACCTACGACACACAGGCAATGAGTTATTAGACTTAAGGGACTTATACAGAGTATTGTATGTTGTCCAGCATCCATGAGGACAGAGGGGTTGGTTCTCGTACTGTATTCGGTTTACTTATGACTTATCTAGTTCTTAGACAGGTGTTTCATAGAAACACAGGGTCTAAGTTTTGAGAAGTTATAGGTATATGAATAAAGTAGAGAACCAGGTGTCACGACCCGAAAGAGCACGTGACTGGCCCTTGAACCATATGAAGTCTATAGGACTCCATCTGATCCAAGTAAGCCAAAAGCCCAGAAATCTAAAACCATTTTTAAGAATAAGTAAAGAAACTGGTTTAAAGAAGTGAAGAAAAACATGTTTGAAATCAAGATTTTTAAATAACTAAGCCGAATATGCATTTTTAAAAACAGTACAGTCTTTTCTAAAAATTTCGGCAGAGTTTCTTTTGTAAAACTGGCCCCGAATGGGGTATAACAAGGATAACAATATATGCAATGATAAAGGCATCCCCAAGCGGGAGCTAGCTCTTCGTCAATCGACGGTCACCACCACACATGCAACAATAATATACAACGCCAAGTGGCGAGGATCAAATCCAAAAGAAAGCTCAAAAGCAACAAGAAAACCGCAACACTACTAAGCGCGACTCTATGGTCGAATAATACATCACTAGTCTAGGTCTGAAACAATATACGAGTTTTGGTTGATGGATATTCTAGATACAATGAATAATATAAATACAACGGCGGTTCTGATACAAAAGAACCCACCTATCCAAGCAAATCACCCAAAAGGAAGCAGTGTGCCAGAAATGCCGCTATAGAACTGTACGGCAAACCTGCAAGAACTGGGGCACAACGGGGGTGAGTTGCCAACTCGTGAATAGAAAGATATCTACAAGCAGAGATCGAATGCATGACCCAACCTAGGTCAATACGATCAGATATAAAGAAACCTCAATATGAATAAAGCTGAAGCATGCTAAACTGGCAATGTAATCTCTATACGTGAATGTAGTGCCAAGTGCTCGTGCTAGTGCCTCAGGTAATAGTATGTCATGAATATGAGGTATGAATGCATGAAAGCAGAATACATGTAAATGAAGAAACTGTTTTCATAATTTAGTGAGATTTCCCTTGTATTTTTAGTTGAGGTATCATAATGAAATCAGCATAAAACAGTGCCTAGCATCGGCACAAAACGTAATCCCAATATCTCGATATCTCTGTATCACAGTCTCTGTACCTCGAAATCTCGAAATCCCAATGTCTCAATCATAATATCTAGGGCGCCGTCAGTCCAGACCGGCCCCTACCATCCATCTCAAGACCACGACGGTATCCTCCGGATATCCGACGCGTCGGGTAAAATCACCGGTAGGTAGTGCTCCCCTGCCAGGCTCACATCGTCATCACCACGCGCTTCTTGCCCCGGGATACCTTACCGGGTCCACCATGTACCCGAAACGGTTCATCCGTCTCCTCGAATCGGGTTTCCAAATCCATCAGCAAACTCATGGTGGACGACTCATACATCATGGGAAAACCGCACTTTTTATTTTAAAGAGAGAAAAGAAGTTTATATAAGTTTTGCGGTTTTCCCCCAAATCCAGAAAATCTCATGGAAATCCGAATCCAATCCTCAATAGCATGTAAACAGTGCATACAGGCATAAAAATCCATGAATAATAACATGCATGATGTAACAACTAATAATTACAATGTCTAATCTAGCATATAAGGCAAGTACACTAATATCATGTCTAAATTATTAGCTAACAACCTATGTCGATGCAATAATATTTTCTAAGGTGTACGTGACATGGCAATTACCGATGGAGATGTGTGTGAGCCGGCAAGTAAGTGTACGTGGTACATACGCATCATCGGTAATGGTGCTGGTGTCCTAACAGCATAACATCAATAATGGAGTATGAAACATAATATAAGCATGCGATGCGATGCGAACCACAATGAGCGGAAGCTGAATACTAGACGCAACTATAACTAATCTGCATTAATCTAAAATAACCTCTACAATTGGTGCCTTTTGAAATAACATGAATCATGGGGTTTTGAAAATAGGGGCTACGGTGTTTTTATGAAAAGATACGTCTTTTGAAATATCCGTAGGATCCCTTGGGCTGTCTTTTAAAATACCCACGATTCGTTAGTTTTTGAAATAGGTAGGAGTCTAATCTAATCTAACAACCATCTTAAACTATACGGCTGAACTAACAAGTAGAGCTACGGGTGAGGAAACCGCCTAACATCTGAGTCGATACATATACATACATGTATATATATTAGTCGGTGATCCCGCCTCAATAATATCATATCCGATACCCTATCTATAATCAGACATCCCAAGTCAAGAGTGCGGATCAATCATCAAAATATAGCTTGTACGTAAATCCGTCGTACGGCATCCCAAATCTGGGTACGGGTCAATATCACATTCATCATACTATTTATCTGGTATCCTCTTTATCAAATGTCATGATCGGGGTACTGATCTACGTCTAGTACAATATTGATACCCTCAATGTATGCATGCAGGTGTAAGAATCACTACGTCAAAAGACCCGTTAAAACATCGTGTCGTATCTCGATACGAACCAAATCACATCACCGATCTCCTGGCCTCAAGCCCAATCTCATCGACTCATCTCAAATCCCAAATACTATCCTCAAATCCAGTATATAAACACATAGTCTCATACCCATGTGTAGATATACGCACCATCATATGCACTCTAATAAATGAAAGAATGAATGCAAGTATGTGTGTAAATGTATGTGTGAGTGCAACCACTACTCTAGGGTTCGCACTAAACCAAACCAATATATTCTTATCATCAAAATATCATTATTACCATCAATAACCCTAAACAACACATAATAAATATTCGTGTGTATACGTATTCGTATACATCACCACGGACTGCGGGGGTGCTATACGCCATCCACCCGACTTCTCCCCACAGATATAAATCTACTCACATTGCTTCTCGTGTGCCAAAGCCGATGTCGCTATCTTCACCTCCTTTGCCTCAACATCACGCGGGGTACCTACAAGTATATCACAATGCTAAAGCACATGAAAATCACATCGGAAACCAAAATAGCACACGCTACCCGCATAGGTAAAAACCTATCGACTCGCATGTAAACACAATCAAAATCCACTTGTCGTTGACGTCCAAACGCCACCCGACAGGAATGAATCACCAAATACCAAAATCCATGCCAAAACAAGTCCCAAATTATACACCAACATAGGAAAATCAACCCAGATTTCACCCTAGATGGAATCAGTCAAAACTAGACATACTCAGGGTCAAAACTAGAGGAAATGGGGGCATGCACAGAAAACGAAGCAATTCCTTAAAATAACTTATTTTAGAATTTTCCATAATTTTTCCCCATTTATCTGTATTTAATTATACCAGAATATTAAAATATTCATTAAAATAATATTAAATTATAAAATTTCCCAAAAATCATATTTTATTATTTTGAAGACGTTACAATCTACCCCCCTTAAAGAAATTCGGTCCCCGAATTTAAATTTAAACCCCCAAATAATAAAATATTTCAATACAAATTCCAAGTCATCGGGGTTCCGAAATCATCTATACATAAAACATCATAGCGCAATGCATGCGCATGAGTACTGAGCAGATAACTCAAAAGCAACACTCCATCAAGCATCCGCAATCATCGGAGTCATGATAACGACACAATGTCAAATCCAATACAAAATCAATATGATATGGACCAAGACTATACATGTAGACATCCAATCTATACATGTAAATAGCTGATGCAAATGTATGCCAAATCTTTTTAAGTCGCTGTGCGATGCGCGTAACACTGCACAGTGGCGGACGTTTCTCATAAGAAAATAACTATATATGTGTATATATATCCTTTGTTTAATAGGTACGTTCCGCCGTTTTGAAAACAGTTTAGAAGGGTTTCCTTGTTTTTAAAACGTTTCGTGTCATATCGGACACGTAGGTATATACTGAGACTATAGCTCGCTTTTCGGAAATCCCTTCGATAACTATCGATGCATGCAAAATATATCCAGGTACTGCCCACTGACTAGTCCTGCTCAGTATGAAAGCAAATATCCAACATCATAAAAATGTACTGCTCCAAAAGGAATAAATCCCAAAAATCACATAACACCACCCTGTGCGTCTGGTGCGCACGGAAATCAAAATCCATATATGTGCTAAACATGTGCACAAAACAACATCTAGGTGCAACGGGTGTGCACGAAGCATCTGTCATAGGCAACGTGTGCCTGGCAGCCAAAACAGGTGCATCTGACATGCACGAAGAATCTCGATTTAGTGCATCTGGTGTGCCCCAAAATCGTATCTCAAAACATGCGCCCAACATGCGCGAAAATCCAAATCGGTGCATCCATCATGCACGAATGAAAATCTAGACCCTGCGCACTCAATATGCACGGAATCACAAAATCCAATAGCAACGTCGAATATGCGTAAGTCCAGTCAAAAGCACGGAGTGCAAGAATCCACATCAATATCACAATCAAAATCGACATACCGAAAGGCATCAAATCGAAGTCAGGTGCAATCGTAATGCACAAAATATAAATCCGGTGCAACAAAGGCACGAAATATAAATCTGATGCGATAAACGCAAGAAACATAAAACTGGTGCGACAAATGCACGAAGTATAGAACTGGTGCATCCCATGCACAAATACCAAGCAATAACTCAAATACGTAAGCAGCAACACCAAGTGTATCCAGATATGAAGAAAATCATAAACGTGTGCAGCTGCGGGCACAAAACACATATCGATACACTACAAGCACATATAAGCTATACCGAGTGCAAAATCAAAACACTAAAATTACATGAAACTCTGCTGGAAGCGTAAATCAAATCACCAGCATAAAATAGGCATGAAATCGCAATCAACAGCTCAAGAGTAATAACTATGTACAAGGTATAAATACCCAGTAGGTGCAACCATGGTGCACAAAATCAAATATCATGAAACTCAGTCATCAAGACTAAATCATGTGAATAGATCGCCCAAAATACCGAAATCCAAAGCAACGGATACGTGATAATCAAATCACAAAATCACAAATCATAATTACCGTCGTCGATATACCATCCTTCAGGGTCAAGAAGGTACCGGAACATCCGATGCTAGCTGCGCAAGATATCTACTTGCCTCTTGCTCGCGGCTGGCGTCCTCTGCCTCTGGTTCCTGATCTTTCCTGTAGATTACCAATCTCGCAATCCATCGGCTCATCGGCCCGGTCAGGAGTACTGACAGGAACGATTCCGTTCTGGCACTTTCCTGGTCACCTTTCGGTCAATCCTCACGACCGCTCGTAAGGCAGCGTATCACTGGCGTCGGCCTCTGGCTCTCTGAAAGCACGTCACACATCTGATCCTGGGTGCAAACATCATTGCAGCAATGTCCTGGAAGGAATCCTGCTCAAGGTCTCTTCCGATCATGCCTATGCCGATCTGTACAGAGGCTGGCTTCCTGCACAACCTCTTCTCGCTCAAAAACACCTGTGTCCTCAGCACAATATTTTCTCGGAAACTGGTCACATTCCAACGTCTCTGTAAGCATATCAGGTCTCTAGTCTCGACGGGAAGCAATGACAGCTCATCAGTGTCTCACACGAACCTCTTGTTCCAACTGTCTCTATCGTCGTCCACTATGACGTCACGCCAAGCTACTACGCACTGCACTGTTCTCGGCCACGGTCAATCTGAAGTCTCTCGCACGGACACGAAATCGCATATTCTGTAGCTTCATCATTCTGTAGAGGATGTCAGGCCGAACAGGTCCTCGGGAACACGTCCCAACCATCGGAGGAATACTCATCACTCGTCTGTCCCTGATCGATCTGCAACGCATCTGGGTAAGTTCCTTTATCCGAACATGGTCAACTACCTCGTCGACAATGCCGAACTCTGTCCTGCTGGGTGTGCGCAATACGACCACTCCTGGTCTAGGTCTTCTCGTAACGTACTCCAGAAAGGTCCTGTCGAGGTTCCTTTCTCAAATCTCAATCCTGCCGAAATGCCCGGAAGTCATCATCCAATGCTGAAGCTAAAGCTTATTCCGGAACGGCTGCATACCTATCGCGCTTCTCTCTGGAAGATACATCCATATACCACGCCTCGGGGTGCATATCACATCTCTAATGTCAGCGGAGTGGGACGTCATCTCGTCGAAATCTCGTACGAACTCTTTACTCCACCTTGCTCAATGTCGACTGATTCGGACTTAACTCATCGTGGCTACACGAACTGCGCTCCGACGGCTACGCTCGCATCTGGAGTCTCCCAAGCAGTGTCCCATCACGATATCCGAAAGATGTCGAACCATCCGATCGACTCGTCAGATCCTCATAATCCCCCAAGAGATCACATCATGGGTACAGTTTAATAGTATCGAGTACATGCCACAGCGTCGGTGGTCCAGCCGTAGAAGGGCAAACCCAAGCCTCACTAATGGCGCTAAGGAACCACCGCAAACCCGAAGGTTCAAAGGCTTTCACACGGTCATTAAGTCGAGTTAGGGTTTCATTCTTCTAGAGAGTCCATAGAATCACCTGCATGTCTTTCTGTATACTTTAAACTTGGAAAATGGGCTCCTGACATTCGATCGTCTCTATCGACTCTCAACGAACCTGCGTGAAGTCGTCTCTAGCTGGAAACAATCTATCTGATGACCTCGCATCGGTAAACAAACGAACCACCTGTCCTAGTCATTCATCCTCAGGTGACTAGCGACTCGCTATCATCTCTCTAAGTATATGCTCGCGCTGCAGTAGCTCCAACCATCTGGGCGACATCTCGTCATTTGCAGCAGCAACTGGCTTATTCGCCTGTACGCCGAACAGCGCCTCAATCCTCCAGGAAAGGCAATACATAGGCGGTCATCTCTGAGTCGGTCTGCTCTAGATCTGAGTAAGACTCTCCACACTGGAAATCTTCAACTCATCAGGGCCCGCTCCGGCGCAAAATCGGACGAATCACCTTCGTCTCTCAAATCGGGTAGACTAGCTATCATCTGTCTCATATCTGCCTGAAAGCTACGGCAATCTCAGCTCGTAAGCTTCGGAAGAGACATCCTGTCAATCTCAGCAACAGCTGGTCCATCTGTCTGCACGGTAGGCGACATCACAATCTCTGAGGTATGCTGTACATCAACAGTCCTCTCTCAACTGGCAGCTCTAACAATGGCCCGATCATCCGGTGCAAGACCAAGCACTCGCCTCCACTAGAGGTCACAATCACCAACACTAACTCGAGACGTTCCCATGTCACCAGAAAACACAATGGTCGGCCCTCGTACCAAACGAGCTCACACCGGCCGTAACCCTAGCAGCAGCCCAAACTGCCCTCAAACATGGTGACAGGAACCTCAATCGAGTATCAAGGAGAGCACATCAATGGCAAGAAAGGAAACAACAGATCCAAAGTGGATACATGATCATGGGAAGGAACAGCATCAATAAAGGTATGATCATGAAACTAATAGAATCGGGGATCTCAAATGGATGTATAATCCTGGATATAAAGAGGATCACTGATCTCGAAAATATGTACATCATAAGGTTCCTTAAGCGGAATGGCGTGTCGTAAGTATGCCGCGGAACATACCAACGGTACGTCACTCTACTTTAGTTACCTATTCCATCAACCAAGGGTCATCCTACACGACGAAAGTTCGGGTCTAATACCCCCTCGACCAAGTCTAAGTTCCGTAAGGTCAAGCCTAAGTTCCGTATATATATAAACGCCCTAGGCTCCACATAGTCAAACTTAGACTCGAACCAAGGTCAACCTAGCGCTCTGATACCAACTTTGTCACGACCCGAAAGAGCACGTGACTGGCCCTTGAACCATATGAAGTCTATAGGACTCCATCTGATCCAAGTAAGCCAAAAGCCCAGAAATCTAAAACCATTTTTAAGAATAAGTAAAGAAACTGGTTTAAAGAAGTGAAGAAAAACATGTTTGAAATCAAGATTTTTAAATAACTAAGCCGAATATGCATTTTTAAAAACAGTACAGTCTTTTCTAAAAATTTCGGCAGAGTTTCTTTTGTAAAACTGGCCCCGAATGGGGTATAACAAGGATAACAATATATGCAATGATAAAGGCATCCCCAAGCGGGAGCTAGCTCTTCGTCAATCGACGGTCACCACCACACATGCAACAATAATATACAACGCCAAGTGGCGAGGATCAAATCCAAAAGAAAGCTCAAAAGCAACAAGAAAACCGCAACACTACTAAGCGCGACTCTATGGTCGAATAATACATCACTAGTCTAGGTCTGAAACAATATACGAGTTTTGGTTGATGGATATTCTAGATACAATGAATAATATAAATACAACGGCGGTTCTGATACAAAAGAACCCACCTATCCAAGCAAATCACCCAAAAGGAAGCAGTGTGCCAGAAATGCCGCTATAGAACTGTACGGCAAACCTGCAAGAACTGGGGCACAACGGGGGTGAGTTGCCAACTCGTGAATAGAAAGATATCTACAAGCAGAGATCGAATGCATGACCCAACCTAGGTCAATACGATCAGATATAAAGAAACCTCAATATGAATAAAGCTGAAGCATGCTAAACTGGCAATGTAATCTCTATACGTGAATGTAGTGCCAAGTGCTCGTGCTAGTGCCTCAGGTAATAGTATGTCATGAATATGAGGTATGAATGCATGAAAGCAGAATACATGTAAATGAAGAAACTGTTTTCATAATTTAGTGAGATTTCCCTTGTATTTTTAGTTGAGGTATCATAATGAAATCAGCATAAAACAGTGCCTAGCATCGGCACAAAACGTAATCCCAATATCTCGATATCTCTGTATCACAGTCTCTGTACCTCGAAATCTCGAAATCCCAATGTCTCAATCATAATATCTAGGGCGCCGTCAGTCCAGACCGGCCCCTACCATCCATCTCAAGACCACGACGGTATCCTCCGGATATCCGACGCGTCGGGTAAAATCACCGGTAGGTAGTGCTCCCCTGCCAGGCTCACATCGTCATCACCACGCGCTTCTTGCCCCGGGGTACCTTACCGGGTCCACCATGTACCCGAAACGGTTCATCCGTCTCCTCGAATCGGGTTTCCAAATCCATCAGCAAACTCATGGTGGACGACTCATACATCATGGGAAAACCGCACTTTTTATTTTAAAGAGAGAAAAGAAGTTTATATAAGTTTTGCGGTTTTCCCCCAAATCCAGAAAATCTCATGGAAATCCGAATCCAATCCTCAATAGCATGTAAACAGTGCATACAGGCATAAAAATCCATGAATAATAACATGCATGATGTAACAACTAATAATTACAATGTCTAATCTAGCATATAAGGCAAGTACACTAATATCATGTCTAAATTATTAGCTAACAACCTATGTCGATGCAATAATATTTTCTAAGGTGTACGTGACATGGCAATTACCGATGGAGATGTGTGTGAGCCGGCAAGTAAGTGTACGTGGTACATACGCATCATCGGTAATGGTGCTGGTGTCCTAACAGCATAACATCAATAATGGAGTATGAAACATAATATAAGCATGCGATGCGATGCGAACCACAATGAGCGGAAGCTGAATACTAGACGCAACTATAACTAATCTGCATTAATCTAAAATAACCTCTACAATTGGTGCCTTTTGAAATAACATGAATCATGGGGTTTTGAAAATAGGGGCTACGGTGTTTTTATGAAAAGATACGTCTTTTGAAATATCCGTAGGATCCCTTGGGCTGTCTTTTAAAATACCCACGATTCGTTAGTTTTTGAAATAGGTAGGAGTCTAATCTAATCTAACAACCATCTTAAACTATACGGCTGAACTAACAAGTAGAGCTACGGGTGAGGAAACCGCCTAACATCTGAGTCGATACATATACATACATGTATATATATTAGTCGGTGATCCCGCCTCAATAATATCATATCCGATACCCTATCTATAATCAGACATCCCAAGTCAAGAGTGCGGATCAATCATCAAAATATAGCTTGTACGTAAATCCGTCGTACGGCATCCCAAATCTGGGTACGGGTCAATATCACATTCATCATACTATTTATCTGGTATCCTCTTTATCAAATGTCATGATCGGGGTACTGATCTACGTCTAGTACAATATTGATACCCTCAATGTATGCATGCAGGTGTAAGAATCACTACGTCAAAAGACCCGTTAAAACATCGTGTCGTATCTCGATACGAACCAAATCACATCACCGATCTCCTGGCCTCAAGCCCAATCTCATCGACTCATCTCAAATCCCAAATACTATCCTCAAATCCAGTATATAAACACATAGTCTCATACCCATGTGTAGATATACGCACCATCATATGCACTCTAATAAATGAAAGAATGAATGCAAGTATGTGTGTAAATGTATGTGTGAGTGCAACCACTACTCTAGGGTTCGCACTAAACCAAACCAATATATTCTTATCATCAAAATATCATTATTACCATCAATAACCCTAAACAACACATAATAAATATTCGTGTGTATACGTATTCGTATACATCACCACGGACTGCGGGGGTGCTATACGCCATCCACCCGACTTCTCCCCACAGATATAAATCTACTCACATTGCTTCTCGTGTGCCAAAGCCGATGTCGCTATCTTCACCTCCTTTGCCTCAACATCACGCGGGGTACCTACAAGTATATCACAATGCTAAAGCACATGAAAATCACATCGGAAACCAAAATAGCACACGCTACCCGCATAGGTAAAAACCTATCGACTCGCATGTAAACACAATCAAAATCCACTTGTCGTTGACGTCCAAACGCCACCCGACAGGAATGAATCACCAAATACCAAAATCCATGCCAAAACAAGTCCCAAATTATACACCAACATAGGAAAATCAACCCAGATTTCACCCTAGATGGAATCAGTCAAAACTAGACATACTCAGGGTCAAAACTAGAGGAAATGGGGGCATGCACAGAAAACGAAGCAATTCCTTAAAATAACTTATTTTAGAATTTTCCATAATTTTTCCCCATTTATCTGTATTTAATTATACCAGAATATTAAAATATTCATTAAAATAATATTAAATTATAAAATTTCCCAAAAATCATATTTTATTATTTTGAAGACGTTACACCAGGTGTTTCAAGTATCGGGATTCTTCAAGCTGATTGAAGATGTAGATACTTGTGTATGGTATTCAGTTGATAGAAATGGTTTTGAGAAACTTGTTTCTCTTTCAGTTTACTCATAATTGGAAGCACTCCTAAGTTGAGTAATGCTGATCGGCCTCCTTCCATTTATTTGACATGCACTGGAGACAGCTGCATGATTTGAATCTGGTTCAATTAAATCAGTGCCTCTGTTTCTGCATTGGATATAGAACAGTTCATATCTTGACATTGTTAAGGTACGGGGAGATGTCCGGCTTATGCTTAAAACCAGACTCTGGATAACTTAAGGCACGTTTCTGTAATGGCTGTTTGTGGGTTGACCCAGGCTATGACGAGGGTTGACTTTGTACCATCTGGAAGATCAATAGTGATATTGTTCTAGACTCGCCACAGTTTTAAGTAAAATGGATTTTTTTCAGAAAACAGTAGTGGGAATATGGTAGAACTGAAAGTGATTCCAGAACCGCAGACGATTACTGAAAATTTGATAAGAACCTAAAGATTCAATTTGGTTTGACATTCCATTGGCCACTCCGCAGATACGGTGGGTAACCTCAGGCACCCGAGGGGTACTCCGGTAGCCTCAAGGACGGTGAAAGGGAGGTTCTTGTTTACCCAGACTTGCCATTGCTGTTGTTCCAGACTATGAGACCCAGCAGGAGGATGAGTATAGCGTCGTTCTGAACTAGCTTTAGAAGTGTACGTTTATATGACTTTGCCAGAGGGTTGTCGTAATCAGTGGGAGCAGCGGAAGCATTGGTGGACAAGTAGCTTATGTCTATGGACTAAAGCAGATATAGCAGAGATAGATCATCTATTTCTGATATGACAATCATAGGTTTGACTTCATCAGAATGGGGATGGATCTGTTAAGAAGGTAGTAGGGTGTGATGTCCTGGTATTTGGATGACATACACAGAGTAGGAAGTGAAGTTCTTATACTACGATCGGTTACACTTTGGTTGTCACACAGTGGTTTCTCCACATAAGACTTGGATATTATATCAGACATTCTGGTTACTGGATCTATAGTTTTAGATCTAGATTTGGGTAGTTTCCCAATCTGGATACTTAGACAGCATTCTAAGAGTATTTAGAATGGACGACTCCTGGTACGGTTGTATACCTGCAGGTGATGGAGTCACCCTCTCTAAAGGTGTCTTACAGACTAAAGGGGAGAGGGATGTGCATGATTGGCAAATCGCTTGCTTAGGCAATTGAGTCAATCATGAGATGTCAAGTACCACACCAGATGTTGTTTTTGCAGTAGGTGCAATAAGTTGAGATTGATCCAATCCTGGAGAAACATTCGGAAGCAGTTTTAGAACATAAGTGGATGTTCTAGGGATATGATAACGACAACCTCTTTCGGGAGACAATTATCATTCCAGGCTTCCAAGGTGACCTGGATAACAGAGAGATTGTCAGAGTTATAGTTTTCCTTCTGACGAGGGGCAGTATTTTGGACAGGTGGTCCAAGGGGATACTGAGGGAGGCATGACGCAGGATACTGATTAAGTTCAGTTGACGGTACAGTCTAAGAAGTTTGGATTTGGAGTTCATTTATGAGTTAGGTCCCATCAGATATCCAGACATATTCTAAGACTGGTATTGCTCATTTCAGGAGATGGATTTCTCCATGAACTTGAGATATAGAGAGACATAGAAAGAAACATCAAAGCAGATCCACTCACTGAGGCTATTCCTCGAACGCAATAGTTTCGCAAACGAGTTTTGTGAGACTGACTAGTAGAGGAGTTGGGTGTTTGGTATCACACGGGCTGTGAGTATGCGACATCGCAATAATTAGCCTTGAGTGCAATTGGGAGATTGTTGGAGATAGTGCCCTCAGAGTCAATTATTGGATCACAGGCACGTGATTGCAATGATTGAGGGAGGACCTATCCCGGTAGGACAGTCTTACTCAAGATGATAGTATGCTATCTGGTTTATCTTTATCATCGTGTACTGCTTTAGCTGACCTTACAGGTCACTATTGCACGTTGATAGAGCCCCTAGGATTTTTGCTTGACTGCCAGCAGTATGAGGGCGATCATATACGTGGGAGCTGGTGGTCTATAAGCACATTCTCAAAAGGTCCCTAGTCGTGGGAGTTTCGAGACATGGCATCGATACTCCAGAGTAGACTAGTGTATACAGTCGAGACCCCGACGAGGGGCGGTGGCCGGTCTCACAAGCCACTGGTGTCAGTTGGTTCACCTAAGATATATACAGGTGCTCATTGGGTTATGAGTACACCGGACAGGACTCGCCGGGAATATGCTAGTTGGCCTTATACCAGACGTCAGATAGCAGTTCCCTGGTGACATGTGTACAGGTTAGTTCATCGACCTGAGGATCGTCATTTGTCTCGTGTGAGTTCCCACTGTACTTTGATTACTACCCTACCACGCTCAAAGGAGACGTGCAAACAGGTTTTAGTTGGGTACAGTCCCAAGCCATATGGAGGCAGTGAGCGGATCTTCAGGGGTTCGTCTCTTCCGGTATTGGGGGTGAGGTCGCGCTGTGTCTAGGAGAGCCCTTACACGAAGTCCTTGGCCAAGGCAGGAGATTTACTGGTAGGTATTCCAGTAGTATCTCAGGGTGTTCTGGGCTACACTCCGACACGACTTGTACCGCTTTTGGGGATCTGACTTTTACCAACCCCCTAAGCCCGCCATGCGATGCTCATAGACGAACGGACCGGACTGTACGGATATTATCACTGACAGGCTCAGTAGGGTGTCAGGATGAGTTCGCTCATCGATGTCCCTTTTGGTCAATACCTGGTAGCCCGTTACGTATGGCTAATACCTCTGACGTGCTAGTGGTTAAATCCACAACCAAGGTGTTGACGAGTCTTTAGAGTTCCCCACAGACAGTTACTCAAGTTTCGGGCGAAACGCTGTAGAGGCCGTATGAAGATATGGCAGGGTTCGATCATGTACGTGCGGTATTGCACGGATCATGATCGGATGAATAATACTAGAGGGCATTGGTTTAAGCCGGATCCTAGTATTGTACAGTGTAGATTTGTCTCATTGCATTTGTATTCGGTCGGAATACAAATGCGGGTATGTATATACAGTAGCAGGGTTTTCCTGTAATTTATTACGGGATCAGTTTTCCGAAGTTGCCAGTTTGCTTTCCGGTTACGGCCATTTTCCTTTGTATCTTTCTTTGGCCGAAAAATGGTGGAGGAGGGCTTATTTGCAAGTATGCAAATTTGATTAGTGGAGGATGTTACTTGCAAGTTGTAGTGTCATGATGGTTCTACCTTTTCATTGACTTCTTGCTTCATGATTGTTCATGATGGCTTCACTTTTGGTGATGATGATGGGTTATGATGGTTGAGTGAGGCTTGTTTTATCATCATCACCCTTTCTCTCTCTTTCATGTATGATTGCCTCCCTCCCCCCTTGTATTCTCTCTACTCTCTCATTCTTGAGAGATATGGCCGACAAATGAAGAGGGGTTGCCAAAAATTTGTGGTGTGGGATTTTGTTCTATTCATGCTACAAAATTCCCAAGTTCATATACAAAAGTTCATACTTCATTTCCTCCACCAAAAGGCAACTTCTTAAGACCCCAATGAGACATAGCATTACACTTATTCTACGGGCACGTCGACTCGCCAACTTCGTGCCCGAGTTGCCTCGGTCCAGAGGTGGGAGCCCGTAAAAGAACCCGGCGATGTGGTGCCCTTCCGGAGAGGAGGTGGAGACCGGACATTCCACGGGATATCGGGACGACGACGAGAAGACCGAAGGACACGGATCGCTCGGTATATCTCTCTACCCATTCTTTAGTTAGCTAGGATTAGATTAATGGCCCGATCCGGGATTTTTGTGCGCGGTGCTGCCGGTTCAAAAGTTAAAGTAAATTATCGTTTCCGCATTTTGGCCTCGGATTGACGGCCGGGGCGCCGCCGTGCACTTACAGAGAAATCATCCATAAAAGTAATGAAGTAGGAATAACCACCTCACGCATGTGTAGATATTGGACCGCACACGTCACTCACTGTGTATGAGTCCTAAGAGCTCGCTTGCTCTTACTCCGTGTCCAGTAAACGGAGTCTTTGTCATCTTTCTCATGAGACAAGATTCACAAGTGACATAAGATTGATATTCGAACGGATTCAAATATCCTTCTCTATGTAACTTCGTTAATCGTGTTTCATTGATGCGACCTAATCTACAATGCCATAAGAAAGCCTGATTTATTTCTGGAGACTTTCTTTTAAGTGTGTTCTGGACATTGAAAACTTGAGCTTGATTCAATACGTATATACCGTCTTCTAATGTACCGGACCCAATCAGAACTTGATTTAGGTGGATGTGAACTACATCGCTTACGAATGTAAAATCATATCCCTCTCTCGAAAGTGAGGACACTGATATGATATTACAAGTCAAACTAGGTACATACAAACAGTTACATAGAATCAATATCTGCCCACTTGTCAAACCTAGGCGATATTCTCCTACGGATTCAGCGTCCACGCTCATTCCGTTTGCAACTCTGAGAGACAAATCACCTACCCTTATAACTCTACGGTTTCTCAAAGCATGTAATGAATTGCAGATATGAGATCCTGCTCCGGTATATAGTACCCAGGAAGTAGAGTTAATTGACAAACAGTTCTCAATTACAAACACACTTGAGACCGAAGCCACAACATGCTTCGTATCCTGGCTACTGGCTTCCAATCCCTGCAATCCTTCTGCCAATGTCCGTTCCCATAACAATAGGAACATCCCTCCTTACCTACACCAAGTCCCGAAACTTTTGCTCTTCCCTTTCCTCCTACTTTACCGACACCGTATATCGGCTTTGTAGAGGTCTTCTTCTTTTCACCCTTTGCTTTCTTCCTGGATGTAGAAGAAGAAGGTCCCCCATTAAGCAGAGCTTGTGTCTCCCTGGTTTCTTTCAGGGTGTAAGTAGAGGGTAGGGACTGTGGAAATAAGTCAGCGTATGACCTGTTTCTCAACGTGGTCTCCAGGTCCTTAAGCTCATCAATATAGCTAGTCATCATAAGGACGTCGTCCCCTACAGATGACCCGACAACCAACCTCGCTTGAATTAATTCGTTCGAGGTATTATATCTTTAGATATGAGATTGCTCTCCATATAAATCTTTGTTATGGAAAGATGGAAACTGAGTCCATCTTCTCGTGCTGCTTCTGGTATACACCATCAACTGAAGCCAACACGAGGCACTTGGCTTTCGTTTTATGCTTTTCCCTTGTCTGACGGATATCCATATCCACGACGGTGGAAACTGGACCTGGGACGGCGGGATATTGAGTAGTAATAGGGTGGTCCAGCTTGTCATCGGCAATGGACATCTGGACAGACATTTGCCAGTCATATAAGTCAGATTCAGTCAAATTGTTATCTAGATGTAACCTAGTCATGGTCACAAGGTCGCTGCAATGAGAGAGAGAGAAGAAAACACTTTAGCATGATGCTCTTGCAAGTTTATATTGGTTTTTAATTTATCTAAACTGGATGGCTCCCACTATTTCTCGAATCCTTCCTCAAACCATAAAAGAAGAACTAGCCAGGACTATTCTCACCGTACAATACTTGCTTAACCGTTCAGCCAGGCCAGTGTCGGTACTTCGAGGAAGGTTTTCCAACACTTTCGCGAAGTTCCTTAATTAAATAACCTCTTTTCTCTGGGGGCGTAGCCCCGCTGACACCTTTCTCGACACCTACTTGGTTTATAGCATTGATCGTTAAGCGACGAATCTCCTGATAAGTAGCATATACTCACAGTAGGATCGGGATCCAAATATCATCGTATGATAATGTTGAAGGAATCCTACCAACATTCATCAAACTCCAAATGGTATGCAACACTAGCAAGTTTCAGTTTCTTTAGAAACTCCCGATGTGGATTTTTTCCCCATGTTCTTATGACCTTGACTAAGGGCCAACAAATCATAACTCACATGTCAAGTTCTACCCATCATTATCTTGTTAATTTGAACCCACCCGTATATACTCTTGACTAAGGGCCAAACAAAGTAATACGACTGTCCCAAACCAACTCATCTATCTTATGCAACAAATGAATACCCCAGCAGCTACCAAACACTATGTCTTGACTAAGGGCCAAACAAACATAGCTTGAATACTACTGACCATCCATAATAAATGACGGAGGGCTACGACTGGTTTTGGAGAAACCGTGAACGTAGTGAACTTGATATAATCGAAGGAACCTGATAGCTTTTTTTAAAAAGGAGTGGTTAAAGCTCCACAATTAAAAATTCTGCTCTTTTAAAATAACCGAGCGGTTTCTTTTAAATTTGTTCCAACGATTCAACTTTGGTTTATTTTCTTTGCATTAAAATAATGCATCCCATCATTTAACCTATCATTGCAGAAAACAACGAAAATACAACGTCCTCTTATGCCATCCGCATTCGCCACTGGGTCCCGTCATCACCCGTTAGGTTACTTAACTAACGACAGAGCGGGGGCTGGGCTAGCGCGGGTGTAAAACATAAGTAACGTCTAAATAGCTATCATATATAGATATTGTACATTCGTCAGACGCAATAATAGGCATTCCAGATCACTGATGAACATTATTGGATATACAAGCAATCCGCGTTTGCTTTGAGCCTGCAACAAAAGACGGATTACACAGTTGTGATGAATAGCCATTACCCCACCCTAAACCCCTACGGGTACGGCAAACTACCCGCCAAGTACCCGAAGTGAAGCGGTCTCTCTCAACAACGTGAGCAGGCCACTAAACACTTCAACGTACCCGGTAGTTTGTGTACCCCACCTTGGGTCTATCCTAGGAGCAAAAAGCAGTAAATGAAATAATACAACGGTGGCAACAACCGCAACCTGGATGTGCCCCGCAAAAGAATATTACATCATATTATAATTTACATCGAATGAATGAATATAAAACCCATCTCAAACCCCGGCTAATCATCACAACGATCCAATCAAGTTCATATACACAAACAGTAAACATTACAGAAATGTGCAACCCCCTGCCAACCGACATACTAGCAGTTAGGGGAGGTTTACAAACACATTAAACAATACAGATAAAAACCCGATTAGCAAATAACTTAGAATATCGATCGACAACCTTTTTTCCGTGTCTACCCCAAATGCAAGCCAGCACAGAAGTAACCTGGGCAGAAACGAAATATACAGGAAAACAAAACACCATAAAATATGAATTTCTGTGAAACTCCGAGTCAACTCGGGGTTGACTCGGCGGCGGATCCGCGGCCAAAAGCAACATTTGGCCGCGGTTCCGCGGCCGTCTTACCGAGTTGTGTCCTCGTATTTTCCCAATATTCTTGTATTTCCCTACTGTGAATTTTAAGGTATGTCAAATAATTTTTTCGATACGTTTAAAATTAACAAAAACTGATAGGGTTGCCGGGTTTCGTTTTCGTGTTTTCTGTCGATCGAACTTCTAATTAGTTGCTAACAAGCTAGTAATGGATTAGTTGGCTCTGATACCACTGTAAGTCCATGTCACGCACCCCACGAATTTGCGGGGAGGCGGAATATATGAAAAACGATTATCAAAGCTTCGTAACACAGACTTGAGCGCATGAATCATGTCTAAACCGTTACTAGCAAACTACGAAAGGTTTAACTACTCGGATTCGAAGTTATGCCTCATGTTACTTTTCCTTCGGGCCTTCATCGCTGTCCTCCATTCCTTGTAGGTTCTTTGGAATGTCGGAACCTCAACGGCCTCCTCGAGTCAAAGACGATCCACCCGAGAGCTCCTACTCCAAGCTTGACCTCTAACTTGAGGTAACTAGTTTGCTCAAAGTGCTAATCTAAGATACCTAGGGGATATAGAGTTGGATTAGGGATGTATTAGTCTAGCTAACCCTTGATCTCAACACATGAGAGGTTAGGGTTAGGGTTTGAAGAGAGAGAGCTTGAGGAGAGAGAAGGTGAGAATGAGAATCCTTTTGGATGAATGAATCATATGTGTATATATGAAACATAGCATATATATTAAATGAATAACAAATAATGATATATCCTCATGTTTCATTAATACACTAAGTGATTCATCACATGAGTCATATAAATCATAAATGATTCATTAACTCCATGTATGAATCACACCATGACTCATTTATCCAATTAATGCAAATGCCATCTTAACCCCCAAGTCACCATGCTTTTAGAAGCTTCCCGAAAAATTAAGAGAACGCCCCTCCTATCCGTGAAAACACGGAAAAACTTTAGACTGTATAAATCCAATAATCCGATACTAAAATCTGTCTTAAACCAAAGCCAACTAGTAAAATCTGTCCGAACATCGTACATGCGTAAAAACACGTATGCGTCCGAACCCTGTCGTAAAACCATACAACCTCTATATCGTTTCGCCTGGAGCAGGGAAACTCTCTGTGTGGGACTCTAAAGACTCAACACTATGCTGGCAGTGGGTTTAACCACAGACCGCAAGCGGCACTAGCTGTACGTAACGGTCCCCAGGTAGATGTCGATAAGAAGGCCGATGAGGAAACCCATCCGAACTCTTACTGAGCCTGCTGTGACAATCTCCGTACAGTCCGGTCTGTTCGTCTAGGACTATCGCATATCGTGCCTAAGGGGCGGCAAGCGTCAGTCCCCTAAAAGCGGTATAAGTTGTGTCGGAGCGTAGCCCATTACACCTTGAGAAACTACTGGAAAACCTACCAGTAAATCTCGCTTGCCCTGGCTAGGGACTTTGCGTAATGGCTCTCTGACACGGCGCGATATCAACTCCCAATACCGGGAGAGACGAATCCTGTCTAACCGCCACTGCCTCCAAGTGCTCGGGACTGCACCCAACTGCTACCTGTTTGCACGACTCCTTTGAGCCGTAGTAGGGTAGCAATCTAAGAACAGTGGGACACACTCGAGGCGAAGTAGTAGTGTCAAGTCTGCGGACTATGCTGTACTCATGTCACCTGGGAACTGTTAACTAACGACGGGTATAATACCAACCAACAGTTCCCCGCGAGTCATGTCCGGTGTACCCGTAACCTAACGAGCACATGTATACTATCTCTAGTACGACGTACAGATGGCTGTGGGACAGACTATCTCCCCAACTGGGATGAGAAGCGTACACACTAGTCTACTCGGGAGTATCGATGCCTTGTCTCGATAATCCTACGACTAGGGACCTGTATAGGATGTTGCTTATAGACTACCCAGCCCCCACTAGTGTGACTGCCATCACAACACTGGTAATCAAGCAAAGATCCTAAGGGCTCTACTAATATGCATAAGCGATACGTTATAAGAAACATATGCACATATTAAAGTAGACACAAACCAAGTAGCATACTATCATTTTTAGCAAGACTGTCAATACAACTGTGAATATCCCAAGCTTCCATTAAGTAATATACAAACCAGTACGATACAGTAATGGCCTTCTAGGGCATAAACACTAACAATACATCATCAGACGATCCAGCTGGAGCTCGATCTTTCTTTCACCAAGCAGCCAATAGTCATTCTAGATCGCCAGGTGAAGGAACTGAGGTCCGAGGTCATACCGTCCGTGTAGGTTCTTTGACGTGGCCCGAACGGCGAAAAAGGGTCACGTGGAAAAACTGAGGACGAGATGTGGAAGAAATATTGCTATCTCTTCGCGGGTACGCGTAGTTAAATTTTAAATTCGGGGACCGAATTTTTTTAAGGGGGGAAGATTGTGACGTTTTAAAAATCTTTTTGGTGAAAGTTCCGATAATCGGTAAAGTAACTGGTATTTTCCGTAAAAATCAAGATATAATTATTTTTTAATATAGACTTAGATATACCTATTCTAGCTATGTAATGGCTAGCATTGATATTTAATTAGTCACTTATGAATTGTTAGTTTACTTAAATATTTTTCCTTAATTAATTATTTTAAAAATTATTTTAAGCCTTCGCTTATACTTTTAATTGGTGTTAAATTACAAATTAGAATGTGTTAATACAAGTTTTGTGCATCATGACACATTAAACCAAAATGTAACATGTTGTTTTTGAAATGAAAAGAAGTTGTCAAGATAGTTTTAGAAAATATAAAATAAAAAGGCTTAAATTGTGAAAATAAATTAAATAGAAGTGAGGTTTGGGCTTGTTGACTTGGAGTATGGTTTCATGTTACTTGGTTTCCACTCTCACTCACTCACACACACACACACACCCATTTTCTGGCCAAGCCATGGGCTGCCCCCACTCCCCAATTTCCCACTCCAATTTAAGAAAAGAAAAGAATAAAGGAAAAAGTAAATGAAATGAAAAGAATAAAGAAAAGTAGTGGGTGCTGACTTGAGTTGAGGAAAGATGTTTCTACACATCCACACCCTCTCACCTCACTCTCTCCCTCTCCTCATTTTCTGGCCGAAACCAGCAACCCCATTCCCCCATTTCCCCCACTTCATTCCATCTCAAAAATCCACAAAAATTGCATCAAAAATCAATATAAAACCACACTAATTCTTAATTAAATCCTTACCCATTATTCCTTGGCCAATCTAGCATGGATCTTAGACCAAGGAAGCTAATTTGGAAGGCTAGGTTTGCATGTTAGATCTACAAATCTTGAGGTATAAATCCTAATCCCATGTTTAATTTATTGCTAAATTACTTTAAATCAACTTAATTAGGTATCTAAATGGTTCTAATTGCAAGTTTTGAAATTTCAAGATAAGGGTTTAGGATCAAGTTAGGGTTTTTACCACTTGATTATAGTTGTAATGAGTAGTTTAACCTTTTAAGACATGCAAAATCAAGTCTAGTTGCTAATTTGTAAATTGTTACTTTAAAATTTTCCTAAATTATATAATTTTGCAAACTAGATTTTTGTGATTAAGGTAAAGAGGTGAGTTTAAAATATAATTAGTATTGGTGTGACCTAATTAAGATATTAAGTGAACTATGTGGCTGTTAGAATTGCTAAAACATATAGATTAGAATTAAAACGGTTCATGGTTGTTTGCTAGGTTTTTTGGAATAAACCGATTGAATTAAGTTTGGGGTTTTAATGGGTTACTACCTACTTCATATAATATTTAGTGTATTGTGAATTGCGCGATACATTTGTTTCGGTTCTAGTTTTGGGTTTGCTGCGTATCACAGCCAATCGGGATGGTTTCAGACGTTATCACACACGTTTTGGTGCTCCGAGTGCAACGCATTTAGCTTGTGGGTGCTAGTTTTCTTGTATGGTCTTGATATCACGTTTTGCAGAATATTAGCCTTATGTGTTGCATCGTGTGATTCTAGGATTAGCGCGGAGACATCGGACGCGGCACTGAAAGGAAAGGCGGTCATTGGATCAGACTAGCTGAGACGTCCGAGTGAGTAGATGTACACATCTACGGGGGGATCGTCTGGATGGCGCGAGGCGCCCGATGGTTTAGGATTACTTGTAGTACTTGCATTTTACATGCGTAGTTTCCCAGTTATTCATCCCATTGCATCGCACCATCTTATACACACACACACACACACACACACACACGTGATATCATCTCATAAGGCACTTGCACAATTACCAATGGTTCATGTCGCACGTGTATTATTCATGAGAACACACACGCCTTTGGTAATTTCTATGTCACGAACACTATAGAACTTATTTAAAATCGGTAACCGTGCATTTGCATCATACATGATCCGTAGACTTATACTTGTATATTCTTTCATTAAATGGATATGTATGATTGTTAGTTATATATATACATACCTCATTGCATCATGATTTATGCATAGCTTCTGGCCGTACTTCGCATGGTATATACTACCGTATCATAGATTTCCATCATCACTAGCATATTTATATATTGTGATTCTTCTCGAGGATTTCAATATTGATGTGATTTCTGGAATTTTCGGAAAACCGCAAAACTTTTATAAACCTGTTATCGCTTTAAAAATGGAAGTTGCGGTTTTCTTATGATTTTATGTATGTGTCGTCCCTCAAGAGTTTTCCTGATTTATGTTGGCTTTCGAGACCCGATTCGAGGAGTTGGGTGAACCATTTCGGGTACATGGTGGGCCCAGTAAGGTACCCAGGGGCAAGAAGCTCGAGATATAGAAGATGAGCCTGGCAGGGGCAGACTATCTACCGGTGATGTCTGACGCGGCGGATATCTGGAGGATACCGACGTGGTCATGAGATTTGATGATATGGGTCGATCTGGACTGATGGAGCCCTAGACTTTGAGATATTGAGATATTGAAATATTGGGATTTATATATATCGTGTCGATGCTTGACATGGATTTTCTAGTGATTTCATTGTTGATACTTCATTTTATTTCATGGAAGTTTTTCTAAGATAAGAATCAAGATTTTCTCATACCAGGCATTTTCAGGTTCCGTGTTTGATGGTGCATTCATATTGCATTCATGCTAGTACATCGTGTTATATTGATATGCATAGGTTGTGACTCATTTGCGTGCATGCTTACGATAGCCTTATTAGATGTTACTTACTACTCATGAGTTAGCAACTCACCCCAGTTGTGTTATAGTATCTTGCAGGTATGACCCGTCAGCGCAGTAGCGGCGGGCATACTTCCTCTTTTGCTTCATTGCATCGTTTGGCTGCGTCGCTAATAGGTAGGTTTAGGAGGATTTTCTTTTGCCCCCACCATATACATTAGTTTGTAGTATACTCCATCTACTCTTTTATATTGAACTAGACGGTGAGACTTATATTCGTGGTTTTTGGCGTCGATGCTCACTTGAGCCGACGTGATGTTTCTTACCTTCGTGCTTTTATATGCTTGTTTCGCCCTTGATGATATATACTGCATGTGGTTGTGATTCCTCTTTTGGTGAAGAGCTAGCTCCCGCTTGGGGATGCCTTTATTCTTGATCATATGTATTTTCTTGTGAGTGGATCCGCTCTAATGTTTCTATCTTTATCTCTCTTTATCTCAACTTCGCGGACAAATACTATCTCCCGAAATGAGCAATACCTGTCTTAGAATTTTTCTGGATATCTGATGGGACCGAGTTCATAAATGAACTGCAAATCCAACAAACTTCTTAGACTGTACCATCCATGGAATTTAATTAGTATCCTGCGCCATGCCTTCCACAGTATTCGTTTGGACTATCTGTCCAACATATCGTCCCTCAAAAGAGGGAAAACTATAACTCTGACAGCCACTCTATCATCCAGATCATCTTGGAAGCCTAAAATGATAACCACCTCCCGAAGGAGGCTGCCGTTACTATATACTAAGAACATTCACTTATGTTCATAACTTCTTCCCAATATTTCTCCATGATTGGATTAATATATATGCTTATTGTAGCCAGTGAAAAAGCAACGTCTGATGTTGTACTTGACATCCCATGATTGACTCAATTGCCTAAGAAAGTGATATGTCAATCATGAAAATCTCTCACCCCATCAATCTAGAAAAAATCTCTTTAGAGAGGGTGACTCCATCACCAGCGGATACACCACCACGCCAGGAGTCGTCCATTCTAAAACACCTTTAGAATAATGTCAAAGTCCCCAAATTGGGACACTTCCCAAATCTAGATCTAAAACCATAGATCTAGTAACCAGAATCCCTGATATTTTATCCAGATCCAATGTTGAGAAACACTTTGTGACAACCACGGTATAACCGATCGTCGTATAGGAATATCACTTCCTATCAAGTGCATGTCATCCAAATACTTGGACATCCCTGTCTACTACCTTCTTACCAGATCCATCTCCTATTCTGATGAAGTCAAAACCTATGACTGTCACATCAAAAATAGATGATCTATCTCCGCTATACTTGCTTTAGTCTATAAATAAACATAAGCTACTTGCCCACTATGCTTCCGCTGCTCTCACTGACTACAACAACCTTCTGGCAGAGTCATATACACATGCACTTCTAAAGCTAGTTTAGAACGATTCTATACTAATCCTCCTGTCAGGTCTCATAGTCTAGAACAGCAGCAATGGCAAGTTTGGGTAATCATAAACCTCCATGTCACCACCTTTGAGGATACTGAAGTACCTCTCGGGTGTCTGAGGTTACCCACCAAATCTGCGGAGTGGCTAATGGATCGTCGAAACCATTTGCATCCTTAGGTTCAATTAAATTTTCATTAATCGTTTGTGGTTCTGGAATCACTTCTAGTTCTACCATACTCCCACTAATTTTTTCTGAAAAGAATACATTTTACTAAAACTGGTGGCGAGTCAAGAACAATATAACTATTGATCTTCCTGATGGTAGAAAGTTATCCCTCGTCAAAGCCTAGGATAACCCACAAACTGCCATTACTGAAATGTGCCTAGAGTTTATCCGGATTCTGGTTTTAAGCATCAGCTGAACAACTCCATATACCTTAAAATCATTAAGATATAAATCTATTCTATATATCCAATATAGAAACAAAGACACTAACTTAATTGGAACCAGATTAAAAAAACATGCAGCTGTTTCCAGTGCATATCTACCAAATGGAAGAAGGCCAAACATCATTACTCATCAAGGAATGCATCCACGTATGAGTAACCTGAAAGAGAATCTAGTTCTCAAAACCATTACTTACAACGGAATACCTAGCTCAAGTATCTATATCTTCGATTACCTCGAAAAATCCTGATACTTCCAACAAATGGTTCTCTACTTTATTCTTATACCGATAACTTCTCAAAACTTGGACCCTGTATTTCAACGAAATACTTGTCTAAAACTAGAGAAGTCAAAAGAAAAGAGAATATAGTACGAGTACCAACCCTTTGCCTTGCAACATATGGTTCTCTACTTCATTCTTATACTTATAACTTCTCAAAATCCGGACCTTTTATTTCTACGAAATACTTGTCTAGAACTGGACAAGTCATGAATAAACAGAATATAGTATGAGTACCAACCCATTTGTCCTAACGGATATCGGACAACATACAATACTTTGTATAAGTCCCCTGAGTTCAATAACTCAAACCCTGTGCGTTGTAGGTTGAAAACTGTACTATGGTTAAGAAGAATTACATCGTTGTTGAATGCACCTTACCTAATCACCAACTGATATAGGTAAATTTCATAGACATAATTTCAAAAAGTTATGTCTCACTTTATAAAATAAACGTACAAATATATCGGTTTAAAATTGATGCATAACAACGGATATTCAAAACCAAATATTTGCCGTAAGGCAAAACCCAGGTGATTTCCTCAAATATCACCAATTACAAAGAATTCCAATATACAGAGGATCTAATCACCTAATTCCCAATATCTTACTCCCATTCAGCATCTGTAACGACATATAGATGTGAGAATCAAATATGGTGAATACATACCCTGGAGTTAGAATCTAACTAGGAAAACAGTTTTCAATTAACACTGCACAGTAAAACTAAAACATGAAAATGTTTTGAAAGAGTAGCCAGGTATTCCTAGTAATGCATCTTCCACTATCCTGATTCATGACAGTAACCATATACTTTCTTGCCCCCAGTCCCATCCCTTTATATGTCTTTACTTATTACCTTCCGTTCACCACACTTAAGCTAATTGATTTTCTTCCTTCCCTACCTTTTGGCACCAGCCTAAGGTTTGGAAGAAGACTATCCAATAAGCCCAATAGGTGTACTCTCTTAATACCAGGAGCCCTCGCAATCTGAGAGAAGGTGAAGAGAAAAGACAACAGAATAATCCTATTCTATTTCTCCTGAACCAGAATCCATCCTCGAACTCGAACAAGTTCCTTCAAGTTCGTATATAACTATACGATGGCATACCCAAGCTATATGGATTTTCGTAGTGATACGAAGTGTTCTGGAGAAATGCAAAAGGGATGTAGGATTGGCAATGATATATGCGAATAACTGACAATCCAAAAGTCAAAATGTTTTAAGAAGGTTCGGTTAACTTGGTTCATGAGTTTTAGTTTAGGGTCAAGCCATGGTCACTGCCAAAGAGAGAGAGAAAAGTAACACTCAACGCGCACTCTAACCTAGAGCAGAATGGTTAATTACTTTATCTAATCAGGATGGCCCCAACTATTTCCTCGGATTCTCCTTCAAATCCTAAAAGGAGAATTAGTCGGGATCATCTCAAATTACCCGAGGAGTAATCCTACTCATCAGTGGGAATTGAGATCCAACTATCATCGCATGATAAGTTGATGGAAGCCACTCAAGTCACCACACTCCAGAAGGTATGCGCATGCCTGGTAAGTTTCATGTATGTTTGAAACTCCCGATGTGGTTTTTACCCCTAATGACTTATAATCTTGACGCTTGCCAACAAGTTACAGGCCACTAGTCAAGTTCAACATGTCATTGTCCTAGATTAACTCGAACCCATCCGCACGAACTCTTGATGCTTGCCAACAAAGCTGTACGACTGTCTCGATCAATTGCATATCCATGGAACAGACAAATATCACTCAGCTACCATTCACTATGTCTTGACGCTTGCCAATAAACATAGAACGAATACTATGTGGTACCCATCTGAAATGACAAAGGGCTACGGCTGGTTTTGGCGAAAAACCTTTAACGTAACACGATATCATTGAAGGAATCCAAGTGGTTTTACAAATATACAGTGGCGTAAACTTTTGCTAAAGAGGTCACTCTCTATAAAGGGATCCATCGAATGAGGTGCAGGATATTCCAAACTGAATACCGCGATGTATAGCAAAAGAATCGACTATTATGAAGTTATTAACCTGACACAAACTTTTGCTCAAGAGGCCACTCCCTGTGAAGGGATCTCGGCTCTTTCCTTGTCGAATGGTGCTAGATATTCATAACTGAATACCATTGTGCAAAGTAAAAGGAAACGTTTGTAATCTCTGTTTTTCAAAAAACTTGGTTCCAACAACATCAAATAGGTTTGTTTTTCCTTGCATTGATCAGAATCAACACAGTCCCATCAATTAAACATATCGCACCAGAGAAAGGAATGAAAATAAAATGTACGTGTATGCCATCCGCATTCTCCACTGGGCCCCGTCATCACCCGTTAGGTTACTTAACTAACGACAGAGCGGGGGCGGGACTAGCGCGGGTGCAAAACATATACAATATCTACTAGTATATATATAAATATATATAACATTCATCCAAGGCATGATATACAGAAAAATCACAGAATCTCATTCAACAACACAGAGTGGTGGATAATCCTGGAGCCTCGGGTGTCACTTGAGCCGCAAATGAGACCCGACGTTTCCTGTCGTATGGATAGCGTGTGGAATGAAAACCTAGACCCCTACGAGTGCGGCAAGTTACCCGCCAATCCCAGAAGCGAGATAACCCCAATCAACAACGTGAATAGGCCACCCAGCACTTCATGGAATCCGATAACTTAGGCACCTCTCTATCGGTCAACATGTACCCCCTACGAATGCAGCGAATAGCCCGCCAATTCTAAAGTAAGGTCCCCTCTGTCTCGATGCCATGAGATGGGGACCCGTTGCCTTCTAGAACCCGGCTATTCAGACACTCCACCGTAGAGTAATCCTAATACAGAAAAGGAAAAAAAAACATGTTCAAGGGTGACATCGACCTCAACCCGGTCGTTCCCTAAACAAATAATATAAAAACTGGCAGAGACGGAAGTCTACATGTCGGACGCTCGTCCCGCAATATCAAATGTACAAATGAATCTGAACTGTACGACTATCATTGCACCACTGGCTATCCGCCATAACCACAACCTCAGCACATGTCCCGACCCAAAATTTGGCACGTGACCGGCACTTAAACCACGTAACTTCAACAGGCGTGACACAATTTAAGTAAGCCGAAAATCCAGAAATCTAAACCATCAAACGTAGTAAGTGATAAAAACATTGTTAAAAACATTTAGAATCTCAAGTAAAAATCTTTAAAGTTTAAATTCATTTTCTTAAAAATTTCGGCAGCACCTCCTTTGTAAAAACCGGCTCCGAAATGGATACAACATAAGATATAAGTAAAGTAACATATGATATAAATAAAGCATCCCCAAACGGGAGCAAATCACGCCCAAAGGCGAAAACAATCACCACAAGCATATATACGACGCCGTAGCGAAGAAATGGACAATATAAGTGAAAAACAGCATAAAAGATAAAACTGCATAATAAAAGCCGGCTCATACGAGCTCGACACCCAAAGTCACAAAATAATATACAATATCGTCCTCACAACTCGTCTCTAAGTCAATACATAAAATGGTAGATGGAGAGTACTAGATACAATGAGAAATATACAATGAATGTAAACGAATAACTTCAAAACCCACCTATAGCACAACGGCTCATAGCCAACCATAGCGGTATCCGCTGCAAAAAAAGATACAATAAGATAGCCCTGCCACGACTACTCTAAGGGTCAACCTGCAAAACACTGTGGCACAACGGGGGTAATTTGCCAACTCGTGAATAGTAAGTAACATCATACAGGTTATCACAGGTATGCACGTTCTGCGATTCTCTATCACATGCAATCTGATAGTATCAATATACTAATATGGATATGCAACAATCATGAAAGGTACTCTATCAGGTACTACAAATACATGAAACAATGCATATCAATGAATGCTGAGTATGAGTTAAAACATGTCATCATCAATGAATCATCATCGTGGAAAAACCGGTGTCCATCAACGACACCCCAAATCCCAACACCTCAGGTGTCGTCACTCTGATCGTCCTTCATATCCTGTAAATCTCATGGAACCTGAGTGCCCAACATCAGCACTCGAAAACATCATGAAATACTTGTGTCCAACATCGACACGCAAATCCACATATATCGGGCTCCATCAGTCCGGATCGTCCTACGGGCTCCGTCAGTCCGGATCGGCCCATATCCATCTCTCGACTCCGGTCGGAATCCTCTGGATAGCTCCCAGGTCAAACCAATCACCGGTAGGTAGTAGTCTCTCTGCCAGGCTCATCGTCTACTGCACAACATCCCTTTCTTGCCCCGAGGTACCATACCGGGTCCACCATGAACCCGCAAACAGATCATCCAGCTCCTCGAACCGGGTTTCTATCACATGTCTCAGAACCGAGAAAACGCATGGTGGACGCACTGAAATATCATATCAAGAGAAATCGGGTTTTCAAAACAATGCATAATTTCTTGAAATAATACTACGGTTCTCAAATCCATAAATCACATGAAATCCGTATCTCAATGCGTAAATCCATGAAATATGCTATATGCAACATAAAACCGTAATATGAGCATATCAAGGGAAAACCGCTCTTTTAAATGAATCACGTTTATAAATATATCATGCGGTTCCCATTTTCTCCAACACCAAATGCAACATCATATAAAGGTGTACATGTTGCTATGTATGCACGATGCATTTCATATGCGCAATAGAATCAAGAATCAATATGTCAACATCAACAACAATACAATACTGCATATGTGTATAGGTTGTGTGTGTCATAGCAATTACCGACGGTGTGGGTGTAGCATACAATTTAGTGCTCGTGCAACATGAACCGTCAGTAATGGTACAGTGTCCACTAGGTACTAGGTCAAGGCACAACAAGTCATGGTATGCAATGATGCTCATGCACAATCAATATATATGAATATAAACATGCGGCTATACTATTATATCAAGCCCTGAAGCATAACGCCATGCGGACTTTTTCCCCGTAGATATTAAATCTACTCACTGGTGATCTCAAGCTAACTAAATCCGACCACCTGCTTCTCTTTCTTCACAGCGTCCGAAGTCTCCGCACTTGCCCCTAAAATCACACAAACATAGCAAGTGCACTTAGAAATCGACCAATAATACATACAAGTGACGTTTTGACCGACGCACAGACTCCAATCAAACCCTCTAGTGTTCGCTTAGTGGCTAACATGTGTAGTGACACCCTAAGCAAACCCAAGTGCAGAAATCACGCGAAGCACAGAAACTAAGTCGGACACCGTATCGCGCATCGCCGAAACACTAAAACTAGCAAATTGATCCCAGATTTTACATACAGTCGCAACCTAAAAATCTAGCAATACCAAACACCCTAAAACAACAGCAGACAGCTACACACAAAATTACAACATCCCGGTCCATCGTACGGCCGACCTCGCCGGAAAAACCCCTCATGTCGCCGGCCAAACGAGGTTGGGTTGGTTTCGTGCATCAGGTGTACACTCAGGGTCTCTAGTAAAACACTACTACACTGCTAGTTTTTCCAGTAAACGCTTGTAGGGATAGCAGGTTACAGACATCCAAAAATGACACTAAAAACACGATACGTGCACAAAACTATATCTTTATCATTCTAAACTAAAACTAATTAGCAACACAACAATACTAAACTTCTAATTAACAGTTTAGAGTCATTACATATCCACACTTGCTCAAAACCCTATCTTTCCATGCACCAAGTCATCCCCATAGGCTTTAGATCAAGTTTAATGAAGGGTTTAGTACGGTTTAATAGAGATTTTGTTTGGTTTGTGAGGATTTGTGAAGGTTGTGGGTAGGGGTTTCAGTTGAGGGAGTGTGAGGGAGATATGAGGTGAAGAAAATGATAGGTGAATGAGAGTGAGGGAATGAGGTGAGAGTGAGAGTGTATGAGTGAGGGTGAGGGGTGAGTTTAGAGAGAGACATGCCCTTCTCTCTCCTCATTTAATGTATGACATGCTTGCCCATTTCTCATGATGCATGCCATGGTCAACCCTCTCTCTCTCTCTCAAGTCAACAATTTTTCAAACCTTATTATTTTAAAACCAACTAATTTAATTAATTACATATAACAAATGGCATGGGATTAATATAGGGTGCCATGGCTACTTAAGTATGGTTAACCTAGGTTAACATGCACATGTGTGTGCAAGCCCAAAATAAATATTAATAAAATATTAATTAATTTTTATAAAATATTTGAAAACTAATTTGGTAAACTTTTTACTAAAACTCTGCATTATCGCTTAATTAACATTAATCGTATTCTATGGTGTTACAATCTTCCCCCTTAAAGAAATTCGTCCCCGAATTTAAAAAAAATCTTACTATGCGTACCTTCAAAAAGATGAGGGAATTTCTTCCGCATCTCGCTCTCGGCCTCCCAAGTGACCTCTTCACTATTTGGGCTACGCCAAAGAACCTTCACAGATGTCAAGACCTTTGACCGAAGTTTCTTCACCTGCTGATCAGATATAACTACCGGCTACTCGGTGAATGAAAGATCGCGCTCTAACTGAACGGTCTGGTGCTGAATCATATCAGAAGAGTCATGAAGGTACTTACGAAGTATCGACACATGGAATACGCGGTGAGCATCCGTAAAACTGGGTGGAAGTGCCAAACAATAGGCAATGGTACCAACTCTTTCAAGGATCTCAAAAGGACCTACAAATCTTGGACTAAGATTCCCTTTCTTCCCGGATCTCATCACGCCCTTCATCGGAGAAATCCGTAGGAATACATGATCCCCACTGCGAACTCGAGCCTGCAATGACGACAGTCGGCATAAGACTTCTGTCTGCACTAGGCTGCTCTCATCCTATCCTGAATCAACTGGATCTTCTCCATAGTCTCTTGATCTAGCTGGGGTCACAAAATCCTGCTCTCACTAAGTTCGATCTAATAGACTGGCGATCGACACTTTCTACCATACAAAGCCTCAAAAGGTGATATCTGAATCGTCTTCTGATAACTGTTATTGTAGGAGATCTCTATCAATGGCAAGTGACGATCCCAACTGCCACCAAAATCAAGCACGCACGCATGAAGCATATCCTCCAGAGTCTGTATAGTCCGCTCTGACTGACCATCGGTCTGCGGATGGAAAGCTATGTTAAAGCTCAAATGGGTATCCAAGGCTTCCTGAAGTTTCTGCCAAATATGGCTAGTGAACTGGGTTCCCCTATCAGATACAATGCATGTGGGAATGTCGTGCTAACGCACAATCTCATCAATTTACAACTGAGAATACTGAGCATAACTGAAAGTGGTCTTCACTGGAAAAAAGTGATCCGCTTTCGTCAACCGGTCAACAATCACCCAAATGGAGTCATACCCTCGACTGGACCTGGGTAGACCCACAACGAAATCCATGGAGATCTGTTCCCATTTCCACTCCGGAACGGGTAAAGGCTGCAACTCTCCTGCAGGTCTCTGATGCTCAGCCTTAACTTGGTGACAAGTCAGGCACCTTGAAACGAAATCCGAAACATTACTCTTCATCCCTGCCCACCAGTAGATATCTCTCAAGTCACGGTACATCTTTGTGGATGTGACACCTTAGAAAGTGATTAGTGTTAATTAAGCGATAATGCGGGTTTTTAGGAAAAAGTTTACCAAATCGGTTTCCTCACATTTTATAACAATTAATTAATATTTTATTATTATTTGTTATGGCTTGCACACACATGTGCATGTAAATGTGAAGGTTAGTTAGTGTTAATCTCGTTAAGCAACCATAACACCTTAAGCTAATCTTTAATCCATGCTTTAATCTAACCTTGTCTAGATATTTTGTGTGAGAGAGATATTTGTTGTTTGGATTGAGGGAGGTGGTTAGTGAGTCATGAGGCAATTAATGTAAGCTTTAATGAGGTGAGGGAGAGAGTGAGTGTAAGGCTAAGGTTCACCCTACACCCACCTCTCTTCATTATCCTTCCCTCACTCTCTCATTCTCTCTCACTCTCAATTAATGTTCATCCCCTCAACCCCAAACCGAACCCTCACTACCCCATCACAAAAACCTTGCAAAACTTCACAAAAATCCCATTAAAACACTTCTAATGTCTTGATTTAGCCACTTGGTTGCCTTGGAACTTGGAAAGCTAGGATTTTTGAGCAAGAGTGGCTAGGTAATGACCTCTAACTGATATTTAGGTATTTATTTTGTTTTGTTGCCTCAAAGTTATGGTTTAGAACACTAAAGGTTTAGTTTTGGGCAAATATCGTATTTTTAGTGTCAACTTGATGTCTCTGTGATCTGCTGTAGAACCAGGTGTTTGTTGAAAAAGTTCCCATCACAGTGACCTAGTGTTATGAGTTATAACCCACCATAAAAACCTGAGACCCATCCCTCTCTTCATGGACGCAAATTTAATGGTTCTGGCCGCAAATTGCGGCCAGAGTGGGGGCTGGGATGTTGATTCTTGGTCGTGGGGTCTCTGGGGTTGTGTGTAGTCTCATGGAACTTGCAACTTTCACTAATTGTCTGTGTAGAAAAATCTGGGATCACTTTGCTATAATCTAGTGTTTTGAATACGCGTGTTACGTTATCTGACACGGTTCATGATCTTGTGTAGCTGCTGCACTTGGGTTGGTTTTGGTGTGTCGCCAAGCACGTTAGCCATTAGACGAACACTTGTGAGTTGGATTGGAGTTTTTGTGTCGGTCAAACGTAGTGTGTACGTGATATTGATCGATTTCTGAGATTTGCACTTGCTATGTTTGTGTTAATAGGATCGCAGGCAGAGACTTCGGACGCTGTGAAGAAAGGGAAGCAGGTGATTGGATTTACCTAGCCTGCGATTGTCGGTGAGTAGATTTAACATCAATGGAGAATCGCCTGTATGGCGTTAAGCGTCAGGGCTAGATATGATATGATATTAGCCGCATGTTTATATGCACATATAGAGATGGTGCATGAACTTTATTGCATATAGTTACTTGTTGTGCCTGAACCTGTACCCATTATACATTGCACTATTATTGACAGTCCATGTTGCACGAGCACTCATTGTATGCTACACACACACTGTCGGTAATTGCCATAATACGCACAACACAAATATTCAGATGATATACCTTGCTATTGGTTAGCGACATTGAGGCAGCGACATTGAGGCATTGATTCTTGTGCGATGACGCATATGAAATATAGCATACCTGTATACCTACATGCTTACCCATATGCCTTGCTATACCTACATGCTTACACATATACCTTGCTATAGCTATATGTTCACCGTTATATGATGTTGCGTTGGGTTTGGATAATTGGGAACCACGTGATATATTTAATGACTTGATGCAATTAAATAGCGGATTTTCCCTTGATATGCTCATATTGTTCTCCTATGTTGCATACATCATATTACATGGATTTGCGTATTGAAATATGGATTTCATGTGATTTTCCGGATTTGAGAACCGCGGGGATATTTCAAGAAATGTGTATTGATTTGAAAACCAGGTTTCTCTTGAATTGGGGATTTCGAGTGTCGATATTGGGCACTTATGTTCCGAGAAATATATAAAATTGGGGATTTCGAGTGTCGATGTTGGGCACTTATGTTCCGAGAGATATATCAAATTGGGGATTTCGAGTATCGATATTGGGCACTTATGTTCCGAGAGATATATGGATTTGGGGATTTTGAGTGTCGACGTTGGGCACTTATGTTCCGTGAGATATATGGATATGGGGATTGCGAGTGTCGAGGTTGGACATTCAGGTTCCGAGGATTTCGAGTGTCAGGTTGGACACTTAGGTTCCATGAGATGTACAGATACGATATGTGGATTTACGTGTCGATCTTGGACACGAGTATTTCATGATGTTTTCGGGTGCCGATGTTGGGCACTCAGGTTCCATGAGACTTACAGGTTATGAAGGCTGATCTGAGGGCCGTTTGAGGAATTTGGGAATTTGATTGTCTTGATGGACACGAGTCCTGCCACAATGAGGATTCCGTGAGGATGACATGTTTTATCCCATACTCCGCATCTATTTGATATGCATTTGTTTCATATAGATGTAGTACACTGGTGTGTACCTTGATCATGATAGTTGCATATTCATATTGCTATACTTATGCTATCAGATTCATGTGATAGATTATCGCTATTAGTGCATACTTACGATTACAGTATAATGTTATTTACTATTCACGAGTTGGCAACTCACCCCCCGTTGTGCCGCAGTGTTTTGCAGGTCTGATCATCAGAGTAGTTACGGCAGAAGACCTTTTTATCTCTACTTTTGCGGATACCGCCACGGTTGGCTATGAAATCATTTTCTATAGGTGGGTTGCAGTTAGCCGATGATGTATATTGTATATCCTTTGTATCGAGTACTCTCCATCTACCACCTTCACGTATTGACTTACAGACGAGCTGTGAGAATCGATATTTTATATTATTATGACTCTGGTTGTCGTGCTCGTATGAGTCGGCCTTTATTTATGTGGATTATCCCATTTATTCGCTACGGCGTCGTAAATCTGTTGTGGTGGTTGTTTCCGCCGTTGGGCAAGATTTGCTCCCGTTTGGGGGTGCTTAACTTATATCTTATGTTTGTACCCGTTTCGGAGCTAGCTTTTACAAAGGAGGTGCTGCCGGAATTTTTATGAAAACAAACTTAAGCTTAAAGTTTTGCATCGAGATTTTAAAAGTGTTTTATCTTTTCCTTCTTGTAATGGTTTAGATTGCTGGGTTTTCGGCTTGCTTAAATTGCATTACGCCTTTTGACATTATGTAGTCTAAGTGCCGGTCATGTACCTAAATTGGGTCGTGACAGTAGAACCTGGGTGAACGCTAAAAGCTGACTGATGTTCCTGCTCTAGGATCTCGCACCTCAACCCATCGGTATCAGGTACACACAAACGAGTCCTAAAACATAGCACACCCTGGTCATCAATCAAGAACTCTGAATCTCTACCCTGCCGAACATGCTCAAGAATCTCAGACAAACGGGCATCGGCGGGCTATGCCTCATGAATGCGATCAAGTAGAAGTGGATGAGCACGGACGCGAGCAAGCTGTCCCCCAGTGGAAGTGAACTCAAACTGTACTCTGCTGTCACACAAGATCTTCCAATCTACAGAAAACTGTCTCTGAACTGCGCTCAACTGGGACAAGCTACCCCCGGGCCTATGACTCAAAGCATCGGCTACTACATTCGCCCTGCCCGGGTGATAAAGGATCTCACAATCATAATCCTTCACGAGCTCCATCCAACGGCACTGTCTCAAATTCAGATCCCGCTGCTGGAAGATGTACTTTAAGCTCTGGTGGTCCGTGAAAATCTGACATGACTCCCCATACAAGTGGTGTCTCCAAATCATAAGCGCAAAGACCACCGTGGCCATCTCAAGATCATGAGTGGGATAATTCTGATCGTGCTTCTTCAACTACCGAGAAGCATAAGCGATAAATCTATCATGCTGCATAAATACACCACCGAGCCACACTCGAGAAGTATTAAACGACAAAGCCGCCCGATCCAGAAGGAAAAGATAAAACTGGTGCAATCGTCAACCGAGTCTTCAACTGCTGAAAACTCTGCTCGCATGCCTCAATCCAAAGAAAAGGAACACCCTTCCTGGTCAGTTCGATCATCGGTGCAGTGATACTCGAGAAGTCCTGCACAAAACGGCGGTAGTAACCGGCTAAGCCCAAAAAGCTACGGACCTCTATCACTAATACAGGTCTGGGCTAAAACTGTACGGCCTCGATCTTCTTCGGGTCTACACGAATACCGTCTTCCGTAACCACATGACCTAGGAAGTCAACACTATCAAGCCAGAAAGCACGCTTCGAGAATTTGGCAAACAGCTGGTGCTCTCTCAATGTCTGCAAAGCAATCCTCAAGTGCTACTCATGCTCCTCTCGACCCGAAGAATAAACCAAAATGTCATCAATAAACAAAATAATAAACTTTTCGGGGAACATCCTAAAAATCCGGTTCATCAAGTCTATGAACGCTGCTAGGCCATTGGTGAGTCCGAACGATATCACCAAAAACTCATATTGCCCGTAGCGCGTACGAAAAGCAGTCTTCGGAACGTCATCATTCCGAACCCGCAACTGATGATAACCTGATCTCAAATAAATCTTAGAAAAATGTCCCGCATCCTGGAGCTGATAAAACAAATCGTCAATGCGAGATAAAAGATACCTATTCTGCACCGTCACTCGGTTCAATTGATAATAATCAATGTACAACCTCAAACTGCCGTCCTTCTTCTTGACGAACAGAACATGAGCTCCCCAAGGCGAAACACTCGGACAGCATAAGTCCCCTATCAAGCAACTTTTGCAGCTGATCCTTAAGCTCTTTAAGCTCCGCCGGGGCCATCCGGTAAGGCGGTATAGAAATAGGCCCCGTGCCGGGGATCAAATCAATGCAAAACTCAATCTCATGCTCTGGCGGCAATCCAGGTAACTCATCGGAAAATACGTCGAGAAACTCTCTCACGATAGGAACCCGGTCCAACGAATCTACTGTGGCTCCAGTATCACGAATGAAAGATAAGAATCCCTGACATCCCTTCCTCAAAAACCGACTAGCGCAAAGGGCTGAAATCAAACTGTGAGGGGCGGCACCATGGTCCCCCTGCACAACAAGAACTGACTCGCCGGAAAAACAAAACCTGACTATCTTCTCGCGGCAGTCCACAGACACATAGCACGTAGCTAACCAGCCCATGCCCAGGAGAACGTCGAAGTCCAACATCTCAAGAAGGATCAAGTAGACGGACGACTCTCTATCTCCAATCTGAACGGCACACGACCGAAACACATGTCGCGCAACAAAAGACTCGCCAACAGGAGTAGTCACAACAAGCGGCTGATCTAGCAAACACGACTCTCAGCCCAACCTCGGCACAAAGTGTGTAGAAACATACGAGTGCGTAGATCCCGGATCAAACAACACATGTGCACCAAAAGAACATACTGAAAGAGTACCTGAAACCACTGCATTGGAAGCCTGCGCATCCTGATGAGTCAAAGCAAAAACTCGTGCATGCCCTCTACCTGTAACTGGCTGTCCTCTACCTCTGCCACCCCATCCTCTCTGAACAAACCCTCCGTGACCATGACCTCTCTGAGCATACGTCTGACGCGGAGCAACAACTGGCGCAAGAGACAATGCTCTCTAAGGTGGAGAAGGTGGTAAGGTAACATGCGATACAGCTGCCTCGTCCTCACGTGGCACAGTACAATCTTGAATACGATGATAAAAACTCCCGCACCGAAAACATCCAGACGATGACTGCTGACCCTTCTGCGGATAAGAGCTAAATAACTGGCATCGTCCCAAGCCTCTGCTACCTGAACGAAATCTGTCGCGGCGTCTAAACATCTGTCTCCAGGCTGATATACCAGTACGAACCCTCTTCGGTTCCGGAACGACCGACGTCTCGGAAAGACGATCTTCAACTAATAGGGCTGCATCCACTACTGCTGCATATGTATCACAATGCTGGGCGCTGATAGCGAGGAATAACTGGGTAAGCAAGCCTTGAACAAACCTCTTGATTCACATATCTTCAGTATTTACCAAATACGGAGCATACACAGATAGCTGGGTAAACTGCATATCGTACTGTGCCACCGTCATACCCGGAGTCTGGCGTAACAACTCGAAACTGTGCGCTCGAGCATCCCTGATGCTCTGTGGAAGGAAACGGGCAAGAAACACCGTCACGAACTCAGCCCAGGTCATAGGAGAAAGACCTATGGCTCTGCCCATCTCTAAAGACTCGCACCACTTCTGGGCAAGACCTTCCAGACGAAAACTCGCGAACTCTACCCATCTCGCGTCAGAGCATCTCAGCGAACGACCTATCCTGGCCATCCGATCGATAATGACTACGGATCTTTAGCTACATCAGTTCCGGTGAAAACCGAAGGCTTCTGTTAGGTCCACGTTACCTCTCCCGGTACTTTCGGGGTTGCGGAATCGGTAAAACAAAAAATTTTCTAAACATGGTAACATGGACTGAAAAGCCGGATCTTTGCTAAACAACATACTAGCAACCTAACTAGAGATTTATCTACTCGGTTAAAGGTTATACCTCAACTTGAACTCCTTCTCTTCTTGTTGTTCTTCTCTTTGCTTGCTCCGAGGGTTGATCCGGACTTTGGTCACCTCCGCGGCCTCCTCGAGTCGAAGACGATCCATCCGAGAGATGTACACCGAGCTCCACCTCGAGCCGAGGTAACTAGGGTAAAGCGATTGCTAGTCTAGAAGCCCTAGGTTGTGTAGAAGTGGTAGAGAGATGGTTTTGTCTTTGTGGGATCTTTATCTCTCAACACATGAGATCAAAAGATGAATCAAGAGGAGGAAGAAGGAGGAGCTAGCAACCATGGTGCATTTTTTTTTCTCACTAGAAAAATGCAAAAGAGAGAATGAGAAAGAAATTGTGAGCTAAAGTAAAATGAACCATGGTTCAATAATGCAAAAATATTATCATTACTAATCCCATCAAGATAAAGTTTGATGGCTACATTGAAATGACCATTATCATAATCAAAATAGAAAAAGAAAAAGAAAAGAAGAGTGTAGATCCCTCTTGAAAGTCAATGGTCAACAAAGTCAACCAGTCAACAAAGTCGAGAGGTCATGGTGGGCAAATGGTCAATGCAATTAGCCATCATAAAATTATCACTAAAAGGATTAGTAAATGATGTCCGTGGCTCATAATGGTTTTGACCAAATGAACTGCCAAAACCCTAATGAGTCCGAATCAACTGTCAAAACCCTAATGAGCCTGCCACATAACGGTTTTGGCCGAACCAACTGCCAAAACTCTAATGAGGCACCTCCTCCTTCATCGCTCCGGAAAACTGTGCATACACACCTGCATCCGCATTCCGTACAATGCGGATGCACAGAAGACAAAACAAATCCATCCGTGCAATACTAGGATCCGGCTTAAACCAAAGCCCACTAGCATTGCCTGCCCGAACACCATACGCTCACAAGTGTACGTAAGTGATCGCAGCCCTGCCGTAAAACCATACGGCCTCTACACGTTTCGCTCAGTGCAGGGAAACTCTCTGTGTGGGACTCTAAAGACTCGACACTACGCTGGCAGTGGGTTTAACCACAGACCGCAAGCGGCACTAGCTGTACGTAACGGTCCCTAGGTAGATGTCGATAAGAAGGCCAATGAGGTAAACCCATCCGAACTCCTACTGAGCCTGTATGTGATAATCTCCGTACAGTCCGGTCTGTTCGTCTGATACATCGCATGGCGGGCTTAGGGGGCGGTAAATGTCAGTCCCCTAATAGCGGTACAAGTCGTGTCGGAGTGAAGCCCAGAACACCCTGAGATAACACTGGAAACCTACCAGTATATCTCGCTTGCCCTGGCCAGGGACTACTCGTGTAATGGCTCTCCTAGACACAGCGCGATGTCAACCCCCAATACCGGAAGAGACGAATCATGTCTAACCGTCACTGCCTCTAAGTGCTTCGGGACTGCACCTAACTACTACCTGTTTGCACGACTCAGTAGAGCCGTGGTAGGGGAGTAATCAAATAACAGTAGGAACACACTCGAGGTGAAGTGACAGTGTCAAGTCAGCGGACTAAGCTGTACTCATATCACCTGGGAACTGATAACTAACGATAGGTATAATACCAACCATCAGTTCCCGACGAGTCCTATCCAGTGTACTCGTAACCTAACGAGCACCCGCATACTATCTCAAGTACGACGTACTGACGGCTGTGGGACAGACCGTCTCCCGTGCTGGGATGAGAAGCGCATACGCTAGTCTACTCCGGAGTATCGATGCCCTGTCTCGATAATCCCATGACTAGGGACGTGTATAAGGATGTGCTTGTGGATTACCCAGCCCCCACGAGTGTGATCACCATCACAACGCCGGTAATCAAGCAAAGATCCTAAGGGCTCTACTAATGCGTATAGGTGATATAATAAAGAAACACACATGTACACATTAAAGCAGAGACAAACCAAGTAGCATACTACTATATTGAGCAAGATTGTCTGCACAACTGTGAATATCCCAAGCTTCCATCAAGTAATATACATACTAGTATGATACAGTAATGGCCTCTAGGGCATATACACTAACAGCTTCAGCTTCATGAACTCAGATAATGATACGGTGATAACCTCCGTAGCTTCAGGTATGACTGCCAGAACAGTAGATACCATCGCGGTCCCCGTAACAGGTGGGACAACCTTCTATCTCTGCGCTCTACTGGCCTCGACTAACGATCCCATCATCTGGCGCAAATTCTGCATACCGGCCTCTAGCCTAGTAATACGATCAAGCGAAGGTGGATCAATCTGCTCCTGTACAACGGGCGTGCCGCCCTGTCAGTTCTCGTTTCTGACGAGCCAACTCTGACCTCGGCTCTCGCGGCCGCTCTCTACGCTCTCATAGTCTTCGGCGGCATACTGGCTGGAAATGAAAACATGATTCGATAAGAACACGGAAATCAAATCACAAGGATGTATATAATCACGGAATAAATTTCAACCAACAAGTCCTAAAGTCACTTAGGCGGAGTACCGTATCATAAGTATGCCGCGGAACAACATACGCTACGTCACTCTGCTTAAACTACTTACTCCATCATACCAAGGTCATCCTACACTCCGAAAGGTAAAACCTAGCGATCTGATACTAATTTTGCCACGACCCAAAATTTGTCATGTGCCCGGCACTTAAACCACGTAACGTCAACATGCGTGATGCAATTTAAGTAAGCCGAAAACCCAGAAATTTAAACCATCAAAAGTAGTAAGTGATAAAAACATTGTTAAAAACATTTGGAAATCTCAAGTAAAAATCTTTAAAGTTTAAATTTATTTTCTTAAAAATTTCGGCAGCACCTCCTTTATAAAAACTAGCCCTGAAACAGGTACAACATAAGATATAAGTAAAGCAATATATGATATAAATAAAGCATTCCCAAACGGGAGCAAATCACGCCCAAAGGCGGAATCAACCACCACAAGCATATATACGACGCCGTAGCAAAAAAATGGACAGTATAAGTGAAAAACAGCATAAAAGATGAAACTGCATAATAAAAGCCGGCTCACACGAGCTCGACACCCAAAGTCACAAAATAATATACAATATCGTCCTCATAACTCGTCTCTAAGTCAATACATGAAATGGTAGATGGAGCGTACTAGATACAATGAGAGATATACAATGAATGTAAACGGATAACCGCAAAACCCACCTATAGCAAAACGACTCACAGCCAACTGTAGCGGTATCCGCTGCAAAAAAAGATATAATAAGATAACCCTGTCGCGACTACTCTGAGGGTCAACCTGCAAAACACTGTGGCAAAATAGGGATGAGTTGCCAACTCGTGAATAGTAAATAACATCATACAGGTAATCGCAGGTATGCACGTACTGCAATACTCCATCACATGCAATCTGATAGTATCAATATACTAATATGGATATGCAACAATCACGAAAAGTACTCTATCAGGTACTACAAATACATGAAGCAATGCATATCAATGAATGCTGAGTATGGGATAAAACATGTCATCATCAATGAATCATCATCGTGGAAAAACCGGTGTACATCAACGACACCCCAAATCACAATACCTCAGGCGCCGTCACTCTGATCGGCCCTCATATCCTGTAAATCTCATGGAACCTGAGTGCCCAACATCGGCACTCGAAAACATCATGAAATACTCGTGTCCAACATCAACACGCAAATCCATATATATTGGGCTCCGTCAGTCCGGATCGGCCCACGGGCTCCTTTCTAACGAGATTTTAGCTTACCTGGATGAAGATGGAGACGGGAATCATAAAGAAGGACTTGTTGTCCCGGTGTGAAAGTTTTTCCATAAAGGTTTTTATCGTAGAACATTTTAGTCCGGTTCTTTACTATAACCGCATTATCGTAAGCTTCATCGCGGAGTTCTCTAAGCTCATTTAATTGTGGCTTCCGATAGCTGCAGGCTTGATCAAAATCGAAGTTAAGCTCTTTAATAGCCCACATTGCTTTATGCTCGATCTCAACAGGAAGGTGGCAAGCCTTTCCAAACACGAGGCGGTATGGAGACATACCAAGATCGGTCTTATAAGCGGTATGAAATGCCCAAAGAGTATCCGTCAATTTGGTTGACCAATCTTTACGGTTTTTAGAAATCATCTTCTTCAAAATTTGTTTTATCTGCCTATTGGAAATCTCAGCTTACCCGCTCGTTTGGGGATGATAGGGCATAGAAAGTTTGTGGTTGATTGAATATTTCTGCATCATTACGGAAATCCATCCCGTTGTTGCTAATTATAGCGCGAGGGTGCTTGAATCGCGAAAAGATATTTTCTTTAAGGAACTTAATAACAACCTTGTTGTCATTAGTGCGACACGGTATTGTTTCCACCCATTTTGAGACATAATCAACCGCTAACAAGATATATGAATTCCCAAAAGAGTTAGGAAAAGGGCCTGTAAAATCAATACCCCAAACATCAAATATTTCTACAACCAAGATAGGTTGGAGCGGCATCTCATTTCTTCGTGAAATCCGACCCATGTGTTGATACCGATGACAAGTTTTGCAATGATCATAAGCATCTTTAAATAATGTTGGCCAATAAAAACCACATTGCAAAACTTTCTCCGCCGTTTTATGTGGACCAAAATGACCGCCACATGCTTGATCATGACAAAAAGATAATACACTCTTGAATTCATCGTTAGGGACGCATCTGCAAATGATTTGGTCAGAACAATACTTAAACAAATAAGGTTCATTCCAGTAAAAGTGTTTTACTTAGGATAGAAATCGAAATTTGTCTTGTTTCGACCAATCGCTAAGAATAAGTCCCGTTGCTAGATAATTTACAATATCCACGAACCAGGGTTCACAGGATACAATCAAGAGTTGTTCGTCAGAAAAGGAATCATTTATTGGCAAGGTCACTGTAGGTGAAGAAGAGATGCTTGAAAGATGGTTGGCTACAACGTTTTCATATCCACTCTTGTCTCGTATGATACGATCAAATTCTTGTAACAAAAGGATCCAACGTATTAGCCTGGCTTTAACATCCTTCTTCGATAAAAGGTGTCGTAGGATGGAGTGATCAGTGTAAACCACTATTGGCGAGCCAATCAAGTGGGTCCTAAATTTTTCTAATGCAAATACAACTGCCAAGAGTTCTTTCTCGGTCGTTGTATAATTAATTTGAGCATCATTCAAGGTCTTACTTGCATAATAAATTACATGTGGCATCTTATCAATGTGTTGCCCTAAGACTGCACCAATAGCAAAATCTGATGCATCACACATAAGCTTGAATGGGTGGTTCCAATCAGATGATGACAGAACGGAGGCTGTAATGAGAGATCTTTTAAGCGATTCAAAAGCAGCCTCACAATCCGAATCGAAGTGAAATGTAGTATCCATGGCCAAGAGAAGAGTTAAGGGTCTAGCAATTTTGCTAAAGTCCTTAATGAATCTCCTATAAAATCCTGTATGACCAAGAAAGGATCGTATATCTTTGACGCATTTGAGATGAGAAAGGTTATGGATGACATATATTTTAGCTCTGTCTACTTCAATGCCTTTTGTGAAATAATATGTCCAAGCACAATACCTTCTTGGACTATGAAATGGTATTTTTCTCAATTCAAAGTTAAGTTCTTATCTTTACCGCGGGTAAGAACCGCGTCAAGATGACGAAGGCAATCCTCAAAGGAGTCCCTAAATATGGAGAAATCGTTCATAAATATCTCCAGAAAATTCTCAAACGTGTCTGAAAATATCCCCATCATACACCGCTGAAATGTAGCGGGAGCGTTGCATAACCCAAAGGGCATGCGTCTATAAGTAAAAGTACCGAAAGAACAAGTAAATATTGTTTTATCTTGATCCTTTTCAACGATGGGGACCTGGTTATAGCCAGAGTATCCGTCCAAGAAACAATAGTATTCATGTTCATCTAATCGTTCTAACATCTGGTCAATGAAAGGTAGAGAGAAGTGATCTTCCTCGTTGCGGCATTGAGTTTCCTATAATCAATACATACGTGCCATCCCATTTGGGTGTGTGTTTGGATTAACTCATTAGCATCATTGGTTATGACCGTGATGCTAGACTTTTTAGGGACTACATGAATAGGACGTACCCATTGGCTATCAGATATTGGGTAAATTATACCACTATCTAAGCACTTGACGATTTCTTTCTTTACCGCCTCCTTCATGGCGGGGTTTAACCGTCTTTGTGGTTCTCCGGTTGATTTTGATTCATCCATCAAATGTATATGATGTTCAATAATTAAGGAACTAATACCTTTGATGTCAGCCATTGTCCAACCAAATGCTTGCCGATTTGATCTTAATACCGCCAAAAGTACATTCTCTTACTATAAAACTAGAGAAGCAGATATTATTACGGGTAAAAACTCATTCTCACCTAAATATGTATATTTAAGATGAGAAGGTAGCGGTTTGAGATCTAGAGTCAGCGGAGATACGATAGAAGGAGGGGTAAGGGAATGATACTCAGACTCCCCAAGAGGTTCATAACTTGCATAGGATATTGACTCAGAAAGTGCTATTGACTTTTGTGACGAGTCAATGGATTCAAATTCGGGAATGGACTCATCAAAGATATCCTCACTATAATAATTTTCCAGATCAAACAATGTCGTACTAGTGTTGTCGAGATCATCGTAGCAAAGCACTTCCTCTTCGCGGCTGTCGGAAGCTATCTCTTTGATGGAACAGACATCAATTAAATGAGCAGAAAGTTCAGAGGGTTGACTTCCTAGCTTGTAAATATTAAGCTCAATTGTGATCTTCCCGGAGGATAAGTTCATAGAATAGTTACGACAATTAATGGCAGCGTTGGAAGTTGCTAGGAAAGGTCGACTGAGTATCACCGGGATTTGGTTTTTGCCACAGGCTGTGTATCTAAAACAATAAAGTCCACAGGGAATATGAATTCCCCGACTTTGATTAACACATCCTCAAGCTCACCTCTAGGTTGGGCAATAGATCGGTCTGCCATCTAGAGAATGCAATGGGCAGGTTTCAACTCTCCTATACCTATCTGCTCATAGACGGAATATGGAAGCAAGTTAACACTAGCGCCGAGGTCAAGTAGAGCACGATTGATGCTTTTCCCCCAATAGTTATAGATATTGTAAGACAACCGGGGTCCTTACGTTTCTTAGGCAATTTTTAGGTAAAAGCTGTGCTCACGTTACTTGTCATGAATACCTTTTTGGGCACTTGAGTTTTTCTTTTCCTAGTGCACAAGTCCTTAAGGATTTTCGCATAAGACAGAACTTGTTGAATAGAATCTAGGAGAGGGATATTTATGTTAACTTGCTTAAACATTTCCACAACCTTCTCCATTTGTGTGTTAGGTTTGTTGGCCCTCAACCTGTTTGGAAATGAGCTTTATCAATCAGTTTTGGGTCCAACATTTGTGGAGAATCTTGTGGGGATGGAATCGGTCCCAGAATTGGAGTGGGGATCGTTTTAGGTAGATTTTATGAAGTGTTCGATCCTTGGGGAAAACGGAGAATAGGCTCGAAAGAAGATGGGAGATTAGACGAAATAGGGCATGAAGTAGAAGCCGGGGTTTCAATTGATTCCTCATCATCAATCTGTTCACCCATTTGATTGTTCAACACTCTTCCTGATCTCAACATGGTAACGGCACTCACATTATAACTTTGTGAGTGGCCAGGATTCGGTAGGGGTTGAGATGGAAGTTTCCCTTTTTCTCTCGCACTCATCGCGACATTTATTTGCGCAAGTTGTGCTTCTATCGATTTTATACTTTCACCGTGTGAGTTGGTGGTCTGTGTTAAAGTTCGGATAGAAGACTTGATTTCATCTGTCGACTGCATGGAATGTTTAATGAACATGTCCACACTTCGTTCAAGCGCAGATGAGTTTTCGGAACCGGCCGTTTGGAAAGAATCATTGGTCGGATTCTGAAAAGGTTGCGATTGAAAGAGGTGCTGGTTCTGTGGTGGTGGTTGTTGCTGCTGTGGAGGAGGTTTTTGATAATTGCTTTGGAACTGGTTTTGATTTTGGTTGGTTTGGTTTTGGCTCCAAGCAAAATTAGGATGATTCCTCCATCCTTGATTGTAAGTGGAAGAATAAGGATCGTTTCTAGGTCGTTGTTGAAAAGCAGCATTAGTTTGCTCGTTACCTTGAAACCTTGCATTCATAGGACATTCTTCCGTCAAATGTAATGGATCGGAACAGCAACCACACACGGTCTTGGGGAGTGTTACCTGGTTTAGGGAGACTGGTGAGAATTTGTTCTCTATAGCGTCGAGTTTCTTTTGCATCACTACCATTTCGGCTTTTACTGCGACGGAAATATTGAGCTGATGGATGCCTCCCCTAGATGAAGGTGGTCTAATGCTTTCCCACTACAAAGTGTTTTCGGCGAGATCTTCCAGATATTTACAGGCTTCACCATCGTCTTTGGACATGAAATTGCATTGACACATGGTTTCAAGCATATGCTTTGTCGCCAGATTAATGACTTCATATATAATTCAGCACAGATCCCATCTATGTATTCCATGATGAGGACATTGGACAAGCAGATCCTTAAACCGTTCAAAGCACTTCCAAAATGGTTCATTGGGAAGCTGGGTAAATTGGTTGATTTCGCTTCTAACACGGGCGATCTTATGATTGGGGTAAAATTTTTTAAGGAATGCTATAAAGAACTCATCCCAATTTGAAATTGAGTGTGCGGCAGTATTATAAAGCCATTTTTCTGCCAAATCGCACAAAGTGAACGGGAGAAGACGTAATCGCATAGCATCCACGGACAGTTATGAAGTACCCATCATTATGCATACGTTTTCAAATTTGGTGATAAAAACGTATGCGTTTTCAGACTCGAGCCCATGAAATTTAGGTAACAGGTTGATGTAGTGGGGTTTAATTTCAAAATTATCCCTGTTGGCTGGTGGAATAGATAAACAGGTAGGAAGTGGACCGCGTATAGGATAGCATCTCTCTTGGAGAGAAATGCGTGGTGGATTCTGTGCACCGACGGGTGGTGGCAGGGTGGTATTATAATCTGATGGAGAACCGTCCATCTTGGTCGATGTGGTGGGTGGAGGGGAAAAAGAAGATGAAGAAGTACCAACTTCGAAGTCGATAGCAGGAACGCGGACAAGACGGGCACTGGAATCCTATGTCCAGCCGAGAATGCACTAAGCGGGTTTAGCACAAGTGGCAGCGTGTGTGTGATTTAAAATTGGTTTGTTTTTTGATAAAGTGGAACTTGAAACAAATCACACAAAAATGCATAAATAACCCTAGAACTAAGGTTACCTAAGTTAAGTCACTAGACCGCTCCTAGACTCCCAAAGGACAAACCGTAGGATTAGTCCTCTATCACCTCTTTACTACTCTTATGACTGGGTAAGTGGGAGGTATCCACTATACGAATCACCAAAAATAGAGGGCCTAATTAAATAACCACTTGTCTTAGATACACTTTCCTAGACACCACAAAAATAATGCGGATAAGTGATAGATTACCCACAACCTTCTTCTGTCATATTTGAGCACGACGGTCCTTAGAGTCTTGTATAGATATATTTTTATTAATGTAAGGTTGATGCGAATGCTCGTTTTGTGATTTGTGGGGCCTATAAAGGGTGATGAAATCCCCACCTAATCTGAATTTGGTCATTTCCCCTTAATGTCCGTATTAAAATATGCTAAAACAAACCGCAAAACAAAACTCGCAAAAGATTTTTTGAGCGGCGATATTTTGCAAAGAATCCTGCAGAAAAAATATTTTATTGGATTCTAAAGGAGAGAGAAGGAGTTGAGAAAGATACCAGAGAATTTGGAAACCCTAATTCCCTAATTGAGTCGCGGTTCCGCCGCCAATTGCTTATTCTTGCCGTGGTTCCACCTCCTAATTGAGGGATCTTGTGAATATTTTTTGCTACGTGGCCTCCCTTGCTCTTCTGGATCTTGATGAATGTTTCTGAATCTCTGTTTCCTCAAATCTATGACTCCAGATCCCCTTGCAAAATTCACACAATAATCGTTAAATATACAATTTGCAGTTTTGTTTATTTTTATGATGTGGATCGAATAAGAAATCAATACGAATATTAAGAAAAAATATTACACAGGTATACCCGGCAACGGCGCCATTTGATTGATCTTTATTTTAGAGTTATGTTTGTAGTAACCGCAATCAATAACGGTGTCACGTGTAGCTAGAACGAGATGAGTACGAGTCGTCCTCAAAGAAACGTTGAATCTTTCAACCTTACCTTAGACGTGTTGAAAAAGATGAAGAATAGATAATAGTGAAGAATAGTTATAGAATCTAGATCTACGTTAAACACGGATGTAGAATATAGATCTAGTTTAATGACGGATGTAGATTTTATATCAGAAGAGGGCTTGTAGGGTTCGTTAAGAGTTAGTAGTCATGGATGATTAATTAAATATTACTCTTTTTATCCTTTAATAGATTTAAAAATAGATCGACAGAGATGCATGTAGATTAGGGTTTTTGGAGGGAATAAGATTCCCACTCTTAACCCTTATCTTTACACGGATCTCCGTTCATATCTAGCCTTTACCAAAACAATTGTTAATCTAATCTCAAATCGTGGTCATGACTATCAATGAATTGATAGCGCACCCGATTAGGATGTTAACTATTCTTTCAATAAAGTTTATAAACTTTATAGGACGTAAAAGGAGTTAAAGGATTTTCTCATCCATTAATCTACCCTAAACCTACGAACCTTATCAAGCGGAGAATTACTCGCGCATGATGGAGATAAAAGAACGGATAGAGATCATGATGTAAAATAAAGAAAATAAAATGCAATAAGAATAAAACAACTACATTTATTAATCAACTTAATCAATTATACTTTGTTCCTTTAGAAAGTGATTACAAAACCCTAGTTTGCTTCTCGATCACTTCTTAAGGAGGTAGATGAACAGCTGATGATCAACCTGGATTCTTGAGTCATCTTGGACTTCGTGATCTCGTCGGTTTGATGATTTTTCCAAGAGGGGCTCTCAGTCCTTTAAATAGTCTCAAAACCAGAATCCCTAGTTTCCTAATAGGGTAAATAGTTGTTAGGATCGTAGCCACCAAATCTCAAATCCCAACTCCCTATCGAGACCACGGATCCACCGCAATAATGGGCATTTGACCATGGTTGGGCAGCATCTTGGTGTGATCTTTGGATCAAAATTCTGGAGCTTCATCTAGTTGGCATATGGTGATCTTTTGAATATCTGGATTTTGGAAATCTTCTCTAAATCTCTGCCAGAATTGATTTCTTCGATTTACTTTAATATTTCGGTCGATTTGATCTCGATAACTCGGATTTCCTTGATTCCAGTCCTGATATAATTTCTGCACATTATCTCAACAAATAATGTTAGTAGAATTTGTTTTTATTGAGATATTATCCTAACCATTTGATATGATATTATTGTTTAAGAGAATTGGTTAATGATATTTGATAAGGTATGCATATTTAAATGGACTAAATATTATATAGATATTATATGCTTGCATTTTCCTTCATAATGTTAATTATAATATATAAACATATGAAAATAGTATTTTTACAGATAAACCCTCATATGTGTCATATTTATAATAAACACCTTTTATTATATAAAAATAATAAGGAAAATGTCATATCAAATGCACAATATTTTTGAGTGAACAGGTACTTATAGTAAGTACGGATCTCTACTCCCATGTAATCCCCGCACTTGGTCAAGTTAGGTCCAACAGGCACACCATCCTTGTTCCACATCAGCATCCATAGTTCAGCACCATTGGCTGGCCTGGAGCAGGAGGGCCCAGTACGACCCCTCTTCCTACCACTGCTGGAGCCTACAGAAAGATATATATACAGATATAATATTATAGTATTCAGAGTATGTATATAGCATTTGACAAATTTAAATTGCAATCGTTATTTAAAAGTTTTAAGCAATAACGATTATACCTGCCGTCCCTGGTGTGGCGCTAGAATCGGCGCCAGACGCCATCCTTCCAGTAGAATGCGGATCTACAAACAAGAGATGACCTTTTGCAATCGAACCTTTAGGACGATACTTGTTGCGGATATAATTTTTTAAAGTTAATAGATATCTGTTGAAAGATTATAAATATTAATTTACCACGATTGTTTTTTATAATTTAAATGATGAATAATAATCATTTTCATACCTCTCGATGGGATACATCCAACGGTAATGTACCGGACCACCAATCTTGACCTCGGTTGCCAGATAGACGGACAGGTGAAAGATAATGTCGAAAAAGCAAAATGGAAAGATAGTTTTAAGCATGCAGAGGATCAAAGGAATTTCTTTTTCGAGTTGTACAATCTCACTGACGTCTGCATTTTTTGAACACGATTGGTGAAAATATATGCAAAATTCGTTAAGCACGAGGCCAATTTCTGATTTTAATGATACTCTGAGGTATAAAGGAAGAAGATATTGCATCAGTATATAGTAATCGTGGCTCTTAAGTCGTACGATTTTTTCGTTTTCTACCTGTACCTATTTGGTAATGTTTGATGAGAAACCGTCGGGGACTTTCAATTCTTTTAACATCCACAAGAACCGCCGCTTCTTCTTTTTGTCCAGGTTGTAGATTGTCAGTAGAATCTAGTAATAACCAGGTTTACCGGCCACAGGCCGAGATTGCAATTATTCTCTAATGAACAAACCATCCAAATCCATTAAATCATGATGGGCGTTGAGATTGTCCTTCGTGTTTCCATCCTTACATAGCTAAAAATTAATGACGTGCTCAGAGATACCCTTCTCGATATGCATGACATCTAAATTGTAGCGTAGCGGTAGATCGAACCAACACAGAAGTTGAAATAAACCACTAAACTTCTTCCAACCGGTTGGGCATGGCATTGTGTCTTTGTTTTGTGCCATTCCAAATTTGATATTATAATAATCTCTCCATTGTTGCAGTATGTCGTTACCAGACAATAGTTTTGGAAGTCTACCGGTCTCCGTCTTGCCATTGAACATTTCTTTATTCCTTCTGAATCTGTGATATATAGATAAGAAACGTCGGTAACCCATATATAAATCTTTCCTGCTAAATTTCAAGCCTACGTGGGTAAGAATATGACAACAAGAGCATGCAAGCTTACCTTGAGTTGTCCACTCTGATAGCATACCGTATGCAGGAAAATCATTAATTGTCCACATAAAAACAGCCCGCATCTGAAAAATATGTTTACCATATGCATCATAGTTTCTCAAGTCAGGATCCTACAGTGATTTTAACTCATTGATCAAGAGTTGAAGGTACACGTCGATATTTTTCCCAGGAGACGAGGGACTGCCGATTAAAAGTGCCACCGTAAAATAAGATTGCGTCATAACCCTCCATGACGACAGGTTGTATATAGTCACCACAATGGGCCAAGTACCGTGAGTACGCCTGCAGCGAACCATCCCAAATGGACCGAAACCGTCGCTAGAAATTCCCAGCCTCACTTTACGAGGGTCCGCGTTGAACGAAGGATGTTTTTCATCTAAAACTTTCCATGATATCGAATATTTAGGATAACTCATTTTTCCCTTTTTCACGACACACTTTATGATGCCACTGCATTTTGGATGTCGTCTCCTCACACATAAATAACCGTTGCAGGCTCAGTATTAGCGGAAAATTACGAAGAATCCTTGCGGGCACATCACTCGAATGAGAGACTTTCTTAGGCTTGAATCGACTGGTCCTACACACGGGACAGTTTCTGAGTGTGGCATGTTCTTTCCAGAACAAAACAAAGTCATTCTCACATGTATGGATCTTGTCACATTTTAGGCCGATATTTTTTATTATCTTTTGTGCCTCGTACCAATTCGGTAGCACTTCATTTCTGTCGGGAAAATCTTCCTTCAGCAATATTAGGAGATCAGTGAAAGACCGGTTCCATCTTCTCTTGCACTTGATCTGAAAGAGACGTATGAAAAAAATAGTTTTGAAACCCCTTTGCAATTTGGATATAGCGGGATTCTTGAGTCAGCCTTGTACTTCTCTAATAAGGAGGGTCCAGTGCGTTCCGTATCATCAGGAAGTCCCGTGGCATTTATAAGCCCATACATGTCATCGATCGGCGCGAATACAGAATTATTTTCTTCGATGGCTTCATCTGCTTCAAGCTTCCATTCATCTTCTTTCTCTTCTTCTACTATCCCTTACCACTCTTCGGTTTCCTTTTCAATTAATTCGTTTTCCGTCTATTGCACACATGTCTCATCTTCCGTTACAACGACTTCTTTTTTTCCGTGAAGTTCTCACATAGTGTAATCTCTAACGAAACCTTCTCTCATAATGTGTAACTCAACTTCCATCTTCTTAAGTAATCGCTTGTTCATACACTTAAAGCAAAGGCAATAAATTACGTACTTTTTTGATAACCCAAGACGTTTGTAGGCAAAATCAGTGAAAAAATAAATACTTTAAGGAAAAAGTCATTGACTCTTAAGAGAGCATCGACATATATCCAACTTTTGTTGTGGAGGTACGGAAGTGCCATATTGGAATAGTTCAGACGAAGTAAGATTCCTATAGACAAAATTCATGGAATTAAGATTTCTTGATAAATACGTGATAGGCGTTAAGAAGCGTTAGTGTTAGGTTTAAGTGATGATTTGGTTAAGTTTAGTTTAAATTGACGATTTAGCTATAAAGATTATCAGGGACCGAGAGCAATTGCTCATAGTTTGGGAGTTGGATTTTTCTTCCAAGAATGATGATGATGATATTAACGGTTATATATTGGATGTCGAGGGTAACGGCCGTCGGAGGTAAGGCTTCTATCTTATTAAGAATGTATAGAGCATACACCCATTCACTTGTGGTTTCATCCATTTTGAGAAAATTTCGGCCGCATCTCCCCGCTGTTCTCCGAGTACACTATAATAGAAAAGATGATCATTTCAATGCTGTCAAAAAACATTGAAACGAACATCTAATCTATTTTTGTATACAGAGAACCAGCGGAAAGGTACCGACAAAATATCTCGAAACGAATGAAAATACAAGTAAATGCAGGTGTTTGCTTTATATATTCCTAAGTTTTCCACACTGGACAAATCTATCGGTTATCATACAATTGAATCTTCTTGTCATATAGACTACACGACGGTTGTTAGAACCGAACGATACCGTCCGATATTTAACAACTTTTGTATAGTTTAATGTCACGATGAATATCGAACGTATGTTAACTGATAAACGGGGACTAAGACACATTTTGATTTTCATATATGATTAACTATGAGAATATGAAAATTTCATATTATCATTGAATATTATACACTTAGTTTAAGATTTAATTTGAATTAGTTTTACGTTTACGTTTTAATTTCAAGATTTTGAAGTTTTTGGTTTAAGATAAAGTTTTTTAAAGTTGTGGGTTTTCTTAATCAATTTTTATGGTTGGGATTAGGGTGGGATATGACAAGAGTTCAATGTAGAGGAGAATGATGATAAGTGAAGATTTGGCCTTATTTGATCTGTGAGATCATCGTCATTATCTCTCTCTCTCTCACACAGAAACATTTACTAAATTACTATAAAATACATTAAAAATTTTCAGTAAACTACCCTTAGCTATTGTTATTTTTCACTAAACTATCTGAAATTTTTTCTAAGCAATCTATTTCTTCAATTTTACTAAATTAAACTAAAATACCCTTAACTATTATCGGTTTTTTCACTAAACTATCTTAAATTAACTAAATTACTAAAATTTCACTAAAATAACCTTAACTAATGTTGTTTTTCACTTAACTAACTTAAAAATTTAACTAAATAATTCATCTTTTTAAATTAACTAAATTACTATAAATTTTACTAAAACACCCTTAACTATTGTTGTTTTTTTACTAAAATATCATTAAATTTTTTAAATAAAAATCCTCATTAGCTCAATTTTACTTATTTACAATAAAATATCTTTAACTATTGTGTTTTTCCACTAAAATGCCCTTAACTATTGTTGATTTTCACTAAACTACTTACAAAAATTCGATAAATTACCCGAACCCTAATCCTAACACATAACCCAGACCCAAACCCTAACCCGGCCCGAACCACCAACCGAAACCCTAACCCTCCCCTACACCCACAACAACAACAATAACAACACCAACACCAACACCAACAATAGCAGCATCAACAATAACATCAGCAGTAACAACGACAATTAATTTTTGGAATCAAGCAAAAAAATTAAAATTAAATCAATATAATTAAAATTTAACTGGTTTAAACTAACCACTTGACGACCACCGGCAAGAGGACGATCAAACTTCGAGCGGCGGCGAGCTTCGATGAACTCGATCGGGGGTTAGGGCTTCAACCGCGGCGTAAGGCTTTGATCGACTGCGGTGTAAGGCTTCGATCGACGGCACCGAGCTCGACCATGGAGGAGAGACGGTTAGGGCTTCGAAGGGAGACGGCCACAGAGGCAACGAGAGATGGTGCCGGCGACGGAGGAGGCAGCGGCGACTGAGATGGGATTTTGGCGCTTGATGAAAATTTGGGGAGAAAAAAGAATAGGCTCGATGAAAATTTGGGAAGTTTTGGGTTTTTATCTCCAGTGGGTTGTGGGGCCCGTCATATTTTTTTATTCGTAGCAGTCGTAACCGTTACTAAATCTATGAAAACCGTTACCGTCAATTGTTAACGGTTTGAACCGCTATCAATTTTACATAACTATTGGGCTCATTTATAATAATGCTAGCCAGGTGGTGTCATTTCCATCCTCTTTCTTTGTGAGTGCGCATGTTAAACTCCAAAAAGGAGAACAATGAATGATGCAACTTGAATATATTTGGAGTCACTACTTAAGCTTAGACCTCAATCGATATAAACCATGTCCTACAAAATCTACAGCTGGTCATATCTCATTTCTGGAAATCTCTAATTAATCTCCATTAATAAACAATTCCCTGCTACCTTGACTAATTGATTGCTATTAATTAATATTCCTTCCTAATTAATTAGACATCAAGCTCTAATTAACTTTCATGCAATATGTTTCTTTTGCCGGTTTGCTTTCTTGTGACTTAAAGCTTTAATATATGAGAATAATGGAGAAAAGATGCCATAGGAGGGAATTCCCTCCTATGGCGTCGAAAAAATACCCCCTCCACCAATTTTTCCGACGATCGGCCCCCATCATCTTCATCATCATCATTTAAGATGTGGGTACACCAAATTTCATGTGATTCTACAACTTTTTCACCGTTGATTTAGCAATGTAAAAAGTTCTATTGTCGGTAAACCGTTAATTTTGAACCCACTAAATCAACGGTGAACAAGTTGTAGAATCACATGAAATTTGGTGTACCCACATCTTAAATGATGACGATGAAGATGATGGAGGCCGATCGTCGGAAAAATTGGTGGAGGGGGTATTTTTTCGACGCCATAGGAGGGAATTCCCTCCTATGGCCTCTTTCCTCCATTAATCTCTTAATATATATATGTGTGTGTGTGAGAGAGAGAGAATAATGGAGGAAAGATCCACAGGAGGGAATTTCCTCCTATGGCGTCGAAAAAACACATGCTCCATCGTGTTTTCCGACGATCGGAATGTATCATCTTTATCGTTATCATCTAAGATGTGGATACACCAAATTTTGTGTACCCACATGAAATTTGGTATACCCACATCTTAGATGATAACGATAAAGATTGATATATTCCGATCGTCGGAAAACACGATGGAGGGTGTGTTTTCGACGACATAGGAGGAAATTCCCTCTTATGGCTTCTTTCCTCTAGGTTAATGGCCTCTTTCCTCCATTATATATATGAGAATAATGGAGAAAAGAGGCCATAGGAGGGAATTTCCTCCTATGGCATCGAAAAAACACATCCTCCATCGTGTTTTCCGACGATCGAACCCCATCATCTTCATCGTTATCATCTAAGATGTGGGTACACCAAATTTCATGTGATTCTACAACTTTTTCACCGTTGATTTAGCAATGTAAAAAGTTCTATTGTCGGTAAACCGTTAATTTTGAACCCATTAATTCAACGGTGAAAAAGTTGTAGAATCAAATGAAATTTGGTGTATCCATATCTTAGATGATAACGATGAAGATGATGGATGCCGATCGTCGGAAAACACGATGGAGGCTGTATTTTTTCGACGCCATAGGAGGAAATTCCCTCCTATGGCATCTTTCCTCCATTATTCTCTCTCTCTCTCTCTCTCTCTCTCTCTCTCTCTCTCTCGATAGATATATATATATATATATATATATATATATATATCATCATCATCATCATCTTTTTGATTTCTTTTAGGCAACTCCATAATTTATGAGAATTTAGAGGATGGTAGGTGCTCGTCAAGAATTATGACAAGTCCATTTCTTGTCATAGTTTTCTACCCATGAAATCGACAGCTGATCGTAAAACTTTGTCAAATTTTTACCGGACTTTGTATCATAGCTATCCAACCCTTTTGGATGGGGGAAGTCTTTTTGATTCGATGGTGATGATGATGAAAGCAACATTAATGAAACTCCAGTTAATTTAGGGTTCAGTGGAGAATGGGGAAATGGAGCTGGCAGCAGGAACAGCTTCCTAGCATGCATTGTGGCAACCCAAATGTGACACAGCAAATTCAGTTTCCACATGTAGAGAGAGAAGAAAAATGAAGAAGCTCATGTGATCAAATCGTGCTGAATTGATTTTGAGAACTAGCTTAAATCGTACTAAATTGATTTTGAGTACTAGGTTGCTACTAATTAAACAGACCACCAGCAATTTACCTAAAGCCTTATACTTCTCTTATTTGAAGATGAAGGAAAGGAACCCATGTGGGGAGATGATGTAATTGCAAATGCAGAGGGGTACATAGAGCTTTCTCAGGAGTGGTTTTTGCCTGGGAAAAAAAATAGAAAGAGACTTGCATATCCATCCTTAACTTTAGAGATAATATAGGATAACACTACAAGAAAAAAGAACTTATTTTGTCAGGTGATTTATTCCGTCGGATAGAAGCCGACGGAATAAATGTACAACAAGACGAAAAATCGTTTAAATAAGCCAAATAGGGCCCCCAAAATTTTTTATTAAGTTATTTTGTCGACTATCACATGACGGAATAACTTAATAAATATAACAGCCCATGAGCCCGATCTTTCTTCTCATTTCCCCCAAAATCTAAGCCAAAAAACCATAGACCCGTCGCTCCTCACCTCCTCTGCTCCAATCGATCTCTCGGCGACTGGACCTGCCGCTCCTCCTTTCCTCCGATGTTAAGCTCCTCTCTCTTTGTCGCTCTCTCGCTCTCAATCTCACTCACAGTCTCTCTCTCAGATAGCGGTCGCCGTTCAAGATCGTCGCCAGTGAATAGCCGCCGTCAAAGCTTCCTTATTCGAGCCCATCCTCTTCGATAGTAGATAAGTAAAATTTGTTTAATTTTAAATTTCTTGTTTAATTTTTAATTTTTTATAAATTGGGTTGATGTTGTTGTTGTTGATGATATTGTTGTTGATGGGTTAGGGAAGGTTTGGTTTGGGGTTAGGGGTTAGGTTTAAAGTTTTAATGTTAGGGTTAGGGTTAGGGTTTGGGTTGGGGATTATGGTTTCGTGTTAGGGTTAGTTTCCCTGTTAGGGTTAGGGTAATTTAGCTCAATTTTTTAGGTAGTTAACTGAAAATTAACAATATTTAAGGGTATTTAAGTGAAATTACAGCACTAGTTGAGGGTATTTTAGTATTATTTATAGTAATTTAGTTAATTTAAGAAGATGAATTGTTTCTTTAAATTTGTTAAGTTAGTTTAGTGAAAAACCAACAATAGTTAAGAGTATTTTAGTGTAAATTAGTAAAATTGAAGAAATAGGTTGTTTAAGAAAAATTTTAAGATAGTTTAATGAGAAAACAACAATAGCAAAGGGTAGTTTAGGTAGAAATATTTTAGATACTTTATAGTAATTCAGTAAATGTGTTAAGATAGTTTAATGAGAAAACAAAAATAGCAAAGGGTAGTTTAGGTAGAAATATTTTAGATACTTTATAGTAATTCAGTAAGCGCGCGCGCGCGCGCTTGTGTGTGTATGTGTGCATGTGAATAAGTTTTTCAACCATATCCATTGTGAATTGAACCTTAAATATCAAAACAACACAAAAATCTTATAATATATACTAAGTGGATGAAACTCGATGATAACATGAAATTTACTTGTTATCATCGAGAATCTCACATTCAAAAAATTGAAATGTGTCTTAGAACCCATTTATCAGTTATATACGCAACGGTCTCCATCATGACATAAAACTATATGATGGTTATCCAAGCTAAGTGTTTAATCATTTGTTTCTGCAACCGTCATATAGTTTATATGAAGAGAGAACTGGTCGTACTATAACCGATAGATTTGTCCAGTGTTTTCACGACCCAAGTTTGGATGTGACCGGCACTTAGATTGTATCATATCTAAACATATGCACACAGTCCAAGTAAAACGAAAACCAAGATCAAAATCCTTTTTTCGGAATTCTTTATATAGAAAATTTAGTTTTTAAGTAAAAATCACATGTTATGAAATTAAAATATTAAGCAAGTATAAGGTGTTAATTTTTGGTTGCATCCCTAGTTGGGATCAACAATATCAACAGTGGAAAATAAAATCTCAGTATATAGGACATCAATACTAATCCCATACATAAAGAAATGAAATAACAATTTATAAAACTAAACGATCTCAACTGTCAAATAATATACATATCGTCTCTTACTCTAGTCAAAATACAGGTCTGATGGAGATTTTCTAGATACAACATACAATACCCAAAAGAGAAGGTTACTACATATGTAACCCACCTAGCAAAAGATGTGATAAAGCTGCAAACGTAGATCTGCACCGCAGCTAACCGTCGACTCTACCCCTGCAAGAAACTGTGGCACAACGGGGGTGGGTTGCCAACTCAGTGAATATAACTAACATATAACGGTTAATTATGTAAATATGACGATCATACTAACTGAAATATGAACAAGTATAATATATGATTGTCTGTGGAAATCATGAATCTATAATATACGAATCTCATAATCAAAACTGAAATCTCATCATTTATTCCCAATAAAATTTTCATTTCCCCGTGTCCATCGCCGACACAAAACATCCATTTCTCACAGGCATCATTCCTCGAATGATCCTGAAATCAACAAAGTCCACTATGTATCCGACTGTATTCCCCACCTACTCAGTCTGGATAAAACTGTAAATCCGTAACCATATATCCACCGACTCGGTTCGGAAAAATACTATAAATCCGTAACCGTATATCCACCGACTCGGTTCGGAATAAAACCAAATCATAAAAACATCTCAGTGTGTACATGTCACATCAATCATGAAAATCACGGGATTTATGTAATAGTATTTATAACTCAAAACCATAAATCCTCAACAATCTCATTACCTCTTACATCAATACAGAATACTCAGATATTAAACATGATATTAATGATGCAATTTACTACTATTATTGGGGTGTAAGATAGGATATGAATCATTTTAACAATAAATTTGCTAAGTGTAAAAGTGACATGGTAATATTGACGAGGTGTGTGTAACATATAAAATGTGCATGTGGCATGACTCGTCGATACTTGTGTAGTGTTCTAGCAACTAAACAAGTATATGTGAATGATGAATGCATATGATCCATTTGGCATAACAAAATAAGGCATTGAGTTAAATAAAAATACGGGCGTATCACGCCATCTTTACACAATTCCCCTGTAGATGTTTAGTTTACTCACCGGAAACGTCGAATCTATTCGGGAATTGCCAATCCTTTCCCTTTCCTCGCTGCCTCCGTAAATCTCGTATTCGAATCTAATATCACAATTTAATTTATATAAGGAAACGGCTACTCCGACATGACGAAAATGAAAAACACCCGTTCCCACGTACTAGTTATATTTTATACGACTATATCGAGCTATTAACCACTTAACCTTACTGGATTTTTAACTCAAATCTGTATCGCGACAGAAAACAGTTCGCGATACGCTTTAACCATGTCGTATTTTGTGTTTTAAGATATCCTTTCCGATATACGCTTCCAGACTCTATCTACAGTGAATTTAATTTATTTAAACAATACCAAAATGGCCAAAATGATACACTGAAATACACCCAATCGACCAAAACTACCTAGCCACCTACAAAACCGGCGTCGCCGGAATTCCCATATTCGTCGCCGGCCCAAATCCGAGCCCTCTTGTTCGTGATCCTATGAGTTGCTCTAGGTATTACATACATCATTTTATCACTGTTTTGTTAAGTTTATTCTTCTCTGAATGATAGCAGATTTTAACAGAGTCTATGATTAACTAAAATACGATATTATGGAACTTGTTCATTTCAAAATAATTTAAGTACAGAACCTAACTTCCTACTGTGATTAAGAATTTACCAACAATATGCTGTTGGAATAACCCATTCAAGATGCCAAGCCCCTTGTCCTAGCTTGATGGTGATGAAAAATTAGAACTTAGCTTCCTTCTTCTTCTTCTTCTTCCTCTTGTTCTTTCTTTCTCTCTTTAGTTTTTGTTTTCACTCAGAAATTTCAGAATTTTTAATTAACTATGATCTGTACAAGGTTTATATATGGCAATTGAAGGGATAAGGTGAAGGAGGAGGTGTGATCAAGCTAGAGGTAAGGGTTTCATGCAAGTAGGAGGCGTGAGGTATGTGTTGTGCATGCAACTAAGAGGTGTTCATGCCTTATCTTCATAATTTGTTTTAATTTGAATTTAAATTCTGAACTAAATGATTTTCCATCCCATTTTCATTTACACCCTTAACAACTTTCCATATGCACAAAAAAAAAACCTAAACTTTACCTAAAACCCCTCACAACTTAGTTTATTATAAAACACACATTTTATTAAAATGAAGCTAAAATTGTCACTAAAACCCTTATAACTTATTTATGTTGCATACTAAAATTTTTATTTAAATTGTTTTACATAGAACTTATGAAAATTGACTTATTTGTTTTTAACAACTTTGCGATTTATCATATTATTATTAAATTAATTAATTTTATTTATTTCTAAATTTTCAGAATGCTACAATATCCCCCCTTAAGAAAATTCGGTCCCCGAATTTAAAATAATTAACTAAACATACCTTCGAAAAGATGTGGAAACTTCTTCCGCATCGCATCCTCGGTCTCCCAAGTAATCTCCTCGCGATTCTTTCCTTGCCAAAGAACCTTTACAGACGGAAGTACCCTTGATCGTAATTTCTCTGCCTACCTGTCAAGAATAGCGACTGGCTGCACTGTGTAGGATAAATCCGGCTCAAGCTGTAAGGTCTGATACTGGATCGCGTGAGAAGGATCGTGAAGATACTTGCGAAACATGGAAACGTGAAACACCGGATGCACATCGGGAAAACTCGGTGGAAGTGCTAAGCGATAAGCTACAGCACCCACTCTCTCCAGAATCTCGTAAGGTCCGACATATCTGGGGCCGAGCTTCCCTTTTTTCCCGAATCGCATCACACCTTTCATTGGAGATACACGAAGGAACACATGATCTCCCACACCAAACTCGAGTCTACGACATCGTCGATCTGCATACGATTTCTATCTGCATTGGGCCGCCTTCATTCTATCCCGTATCAACCGAATCTTCTCTGTAGTCTCCTGTACTATCTGCGGTCCTAAGATGCAACTCTCACTCAGTTCCGTCCAGCAAACGGGTGATCGACATTTCCTCCCATACAAAGTTTCAAAGGGTTCCATCTGGATCGTCTCCTGAAAACTGTTGTTGTACGAGAATTCTATCAAAGGTAGGTGACGATCCCAACTACCACCGAAATCAAGGCTACAAGCCCGAAGCATATCCTCTAGTGTCTGAATGGTCCGCTCCGACTGACCATCTGTCTGTGGGTGGAAAGCTGTACTAAAACTCAACCGTGTACCTAAAGCTTCTTGAAGTTTCTGCCATAGCCTGCTAGTAAACTAGGTACCCCTATCTGAAACTATGCACGTCGGAACCCTATGCAGACGTACAATCTCATCGATATAAATCTGAGTATACTGTGCAAAACCATACGTCGTCTTCACTAGGAGAAAATGAGCTGCCTTCGTCAATCTATCAACAATCACCCAAATAGAATCGTACCCTCTGCTAGTCCTGAGTAGACCAACCACGAAATCCATGGAAATCTGTTCCCATTTCCACTCTAGAATGGGTAAGGGCTGCAACTCTCCGGCTGGCCTCTGGTGTTCTGGTTTGACTTGCTGACAAGTCAAGCATCTCGAAACATATTCAGCAACATCCCTCTTCATTCCTTCCCACCAGTAAACATCCTTCAGATCATGATATATCTTGGTGGAACCAGGATGAATACTGTATGCTGACCTATAGGCCTCCTCTAAAATCTCATGCCTCAATCCGTCAGAATCTGGCACACAGAGACGAGTCCTAAAACGTAATACTCCATGATCATCAATCACAAACTCCGTCTCCCTGCCCTGCCTAACCTGATCCATGATCTCCATCATACGAGTATCTACGGGCTGTGCCTCTCGAATGCAATCTAATAATTAAGGTCGGGTGCGAACATGTGCTAGCTGGCCTCCTGTCGCTGTGAACTCAAACTGTATACGATTATCACATAAAATCTGCCAGTCTGTAGAAGACTGTCTCTGCAAGATGCGCAAATAAGATAAGCTACCTCCAGGTCTCCGACTTAAAGCATCTGCTACAGCATTCGCTTTGCCTGGATGATACAAGATCTCACAATCGTAATCTTTCACCAGTTCCATCCATCTACGCTGCCTTAAGTTCAGATCTCTCTGCTGAAAAATATACTTTAAGCTTTTATGATCTGTGAAGATTTGACACGACTCTCCATATAAGTAATGTCTCCAAATCTTCAATGCGAATACCACATCAGCCATCTCTAGATCATGAGTGGGGTAGTTTTGTTCGTGCCTCTTCAACTGTCGAGAAGCATAAGCTACAACCCTGTCGTGCTGCATCAGCACACAGCCTAAACCCACTCTAGAAGCATCACAATACACAACAAAACCACCTGACCCGGAAGGTAAAGATAAGACAGGTGCAGTCGTCAAGCGCGTCTTCAACTGCTGGAAACTCTGCTCACATGCCTCTGTCCACTGAAATGGAAGCTCCTTCCTAGTCAATCCGGTCAAAGGTGTAGCTATCCGTGAAAAATCCTGCATGAAGCGTCGGTAATAACCTGCCAGACCTAAGAAACTCCGAACCTTTGTAACTGACACAGGTCTGGGCCAGTGATGTACGCTTCAATCTTCTTTGGGTCCACACATATACCCTCTCTCGTAACTATATGACCCAAGAACTCCACACTATCAAGCCAGAAAGCACACTTAGAGAATTTTGCAAACAGCTGATGCTCCTTCAAGGTCTGCAACATAATACGCAAATGCTGCTCGTGCTCTGTCCGACTCCGAGAATAAACAAGAATGTCATCTATGAACACTATAATAAACCGATCAATGAAGGGTCTAAAGATACCGTTCATCATATCCATAAAGCTGCTAGAGCGTTGGTGAGTCCGAACGACATCACTAAAAATTCATAGTGCCCATATCTTGTACGAAACGCCGTCTTCAGAATATCGTCCTTCTGAACCCTCAACTGGTGATACCCCGACCTCAAATCAATCTTCGAGAAATAACCAGCTTCCTGCAACTGATCGAACAATACGTGGTAGTGGATACCTGTTTCGCACAGTTACGCGATTTAGCTGTCGGTATTCGATGCACAGTCTCATACTACCGTCCTTCTTCTTTACAAATAAGACAGGAGATCCCCACGGTGATACACTGGGACGAACAAGCCCTCTATCTAACAACTCTTGCAATTGGCTTTTGAGTTCCTTCAATTCCGTCGGTGCCATTCGATAGGGCGGTATAGAAATAGGCCCCGCACCCGGAATCAAGTCAATGCAAAATTCAATGTCACGATCGGGTGGCAATCCTGGTAACTCAACAGGAAACACCTCAGGAAATTCTCGTGCAATCGAAACCTGGTCCAATGGAATCTCAGCGACCCCTAAGTCCTGAACAAAAGCCAAGAACCCATGACAACCCTTTTTCAAGAGTCGCCCCGCATAAAGAGCAGAAATCATATTGGCAGGAGTTATTTTATAATCCCTCTGCACAACAAACACCGGTTCACCTGGAAAACAAAATCTAACCGCCTTTCCCCGAAAATCTACATAGGCATGACAGGCGGCTAACCAATCCATACCAAGAAGTATATCAAAATCTAACATATCCAGGAGAATCAGATCAACTAGCGAATCTGTATCACTAATACGCACAGAACACGATCTGAATACGTGCCGAGCGATAAAAGAATCTCCCACCGGGGTAATCACTACTAATGGTAACTCTAACAATGACGACTCTTTCCCCAAAGAAAGTGAAAATCGTGAAGATACATAAGAATGTGTAGAACCGGAATCAAATAAAACATGGGCCTCTAATGAGCATACTGTAAGAGTACCTATCACGACTGCATTTGATGCCTGGGCATCCTGTGGAGTCAGCGCAAATACCCGTGCCTGGCCCCTGCCCGCATCCTATCATCCTCTACCTCTATCTCCTTGACCTCTCTGAGAACGTCCCGTAAAGTCTCGACCTCGTGGTGCAACTGCCTGGCGTGTAGCGCCAACTGGGGGAGGAAGTAAAGTCATCGGCGTAGAAGGTGGAAGGGGGAAAGCAGCCTGTGGAGTAACAGTCCCACTATAACATGTACACCCTCTAGCCGTATGCCCTAGACGCCGGCAATTATAACATATAAGTGGGGTCCCCTGATCATCGGGGTATGAACTGAACATCTGGCCCGGAGTCCAACCTCGCCCGAAACTGCGGCCTGGAGTATATCTTCCTCTACCTCCACCAAACTGTCTAGCCAGTGGCCCGGTCGCCCTACTCCTCTTTGGCTCTGGAACAACCACTGCCTCGCTCAAACGCTCCTCTACTTGCATTGTTGCATCCATGGCCTGTGCATACGTATCAAAATGTTGGGAGCCTATAGCCAGATACAACTGCGTGTCCAGACTCCTTAGGAACCTCTTCACCCTAAGCTCCTCCATAGGTACTAAGTATGGAGCATAGCGCGACAGCAGGGTGAATCGTAAATCATAATCTGCCACCGACATACTTTCCGATTTCCGCAATGCTTCAAAACTGCTAGCTCTAGCATCCCTCACACTCTGGGGAAGAAATCTGGCAAGAAAGACCGTGGAAAATGAAAGGTTCCTAGGCACCCTAATGAGGTTATACAAGGCATCGAACATGCCATTTTCAAATTTTAACGGTACCTACAAACCCTAACAAGATCGTTTGCTAGAAAACTAGGCGAAAAACAATTTAGTTAACAACTTAACTAATGGGAATACGGAAATACAACCTTTGTAGATCCGGTGCTCCACCTCCATAGCTCCGCAACGATGTCTCCTCGCTGTCCAAAATCCATCCCGGGCTCTAGAGTCGGCTTCGTCGGAGAATGGGCAAGCTAGGTCGTCGATGTCCATGCCGAAAATGATCTACGTCGAGGCATCGCTAAATCAAGCTCCGACTTCACCAAGTCAAGAAACTTGTGAAGTAAACACACTCTACTACTTGGCAAGAGGTAGAGGATGAAGAAATAGGAAGTGGGTAAGCTTTAGTTTTGGATTTCTCACTTGTTTCCATCAATCACCATTGATGGAGCATAGCTTTCTTCACTTGAAGAATGGAAGAAGATGAAGATGATATGATAAGTCTTGAATTAAAAATAGAAAATAAAACAATACTTATCATACTTTTAACTCTAGTTAAGTGTAGCGAATTAACTTAGGTTAGTTAAAATGGTTAGGGTTAAGTATAGGACAAGAATGAAGACTTAGTCAAAGTTTCAAGAAACTTCAACTAAATCCAAAATATGCCACCATTTATCTTTCTTTTTCCTTTTTCCAAAAAGAATAAATAAGAAAGATAAATGAATAAATAAAAATCAAAACCCTAACCCATTCATTACCATGGTTCATTCTTTACACTTAACCAAGTTTGGCATGCATCATCAAACATGATACAAGCAAGTGCACAAAATCATATCGCATATGCAATGCGCACACTCGAGTGAGAAAATCCATCTAAAGTGAACCGATACTAGTTAATGCAAAGTAATATATCAAATATATAATTATGCATTAAATCACTAAATCAACACTTGATTCAATGATCCGGTCATGTCGCACATAACCGACTGGTATCATCAGTAACAACTTATCGAATCAACACTTGATCCGATAACCCGGCTATATCGCATATAACCGATCAATGTCACATCGCGAGAATCAAATACAGTATCACATACTGGTATTATTCTCGGTCCCGCACATATCTCATATGCGCTCCTATTTCGTTTCGCTTGAGCCAGGAAACCTCTGTGTAGGACTCTAAAGACTCGTCAATACGCCGGCAGCAGATGATGATCATATCAAGCATCCACAAGCCGCAAACGGTCTGCTAAACGTAACGGCCACCCGGGTATTGAGCGATCAGAAGATCGACGAGCAAGCCCGCTCACACTCCAGTGAATCCAACCAGTAACACTACCGTACAGTCCGGTCTGATCGTCTGATATGTCTCATATCTTGTCTAGGGGTGGTAAACGTCAGACCCCAATAGCTCGATAAGTCGTGTCGATATGAGGTCTATAACAATTCGAGAAACTACTGGTAACACTTACCAGTAAATCTCAGCAACCCTGGCCAGGGATTTCCTGTTATAGCCAATCAAACACAGCGCAACATCTACCCCCTATACCGGGAGAGACGAATCCCCTCCTATCGCTCATTGCCTCCATGTGACTCGGGACTGTACCCAAAAACCACCGTTTTGCACGCCCTCTTGGACGTGGTAAGATGGAAATCAAAGCACAGTGGGAACCACACAAGACTCTATGACGATCTCGGGTCAACAGACTACTCTGTACCAGTGTCACCAAAGAACTGCCATCTGACGTGAGGTATAATACCATCTGGGAGTTCTCGGCGAGTCCGTCCAGTGTACCCAGTCTCCACTGAGCACCCGTATATCATCTCCGATGTCAAACACCAATGGATATGGGATCATCCATCGCCCATCTGTATGGGTCGAGAAGCTACACGCTAGTCTACTCTGGTATATCGATGCCCCGTCTCGATACACCCACGACTAGGGACTTTGAAGGATGTACTTATGGACTACCATGTCCCCACTAGTATGATCCGCATCATAGTCCAGATAGTCAAGTACACATCCTAAGGGCTTTACCAACATGTAACAGAGAGACAATCAGTACACACGTTAAGGTAAAGAGTAACCAGATAGCATACTATCATATCGAGCAAGAAAGTCCTCCCTATATATGTCCTAGCATCCACTACAATATACATCCAATGTACAGTAATGGCCTCTAGGGCATACATATAACTAACAATCTCCCACTTGCACTAGGGCCATCTGTAGCAGTGGTTGTAGTATCTCATACTCAACCATCCCATGAAAGTCTCTCTCTGGGAATAGGCCTTCGTGAGTGGATCCGCTGCGTTATCCTATAAGTCTGCTCTCCTTGCCTCGATCACCCTGGAGATCAACCATCTCCATGATCAGGTGATACTGCCTTAGAATATGTCTGGATCACTGATGGGACGGACGTTCCTTGGCATAAGCCACAACTCCATTGTCTCACAATGGTAGGAACATAGTTCATCTCATGAACCTTTATACATCCAAACAGCCTCTTTGGTAGCATCTTAAGTAGCGATGTATCCTGCCTGTATCGTCTAGTATGTCACGGTATCTATCTTGGAACTCTTCCAACATACCGTCCCTTTACTGAGGGTAAAGACAATGCCTGCGACTGACATTCAGTCGTCTTTATCACCCTGGAACCTTTCCAGTGATTCTCCCCAGGATCAATTGATACTATCTCACTACAACTAGTGAGAATCCCAACATCCAATTAAATATATCTCATAGATCCAAAACTCAGGATTTAGGAGGTATCACTCTGATCCAACGTGGAGAATCCGTGTGATAAGCGGAGATTGATCGAGCGTAGCATAGAAATCTCCTTTCCTATCATGAGTATGTCCTCCACGTACTCTACGAGGATCACCACCATACTCCCTACTACCTTTTTGTTTATACAAGGTTCATCTACCATTTTGATGATGTCAAACTCTTTGACTAATCCATCAAAACAGATGTTCCAACTCCGCGATGCCTGCTTTATCATATAAAACATCTTGCTCACGTTTCCGCTGCTCCTACTGTCTACGAGGCCCTCTGGCTGTGTACTTATAGAAACACTCTTCTAAAACATCATTTAGAAAAGGAGTCATGGCACCCAACCGCCAGATATCGTAGTCATGGTATGTAGCCGTGGCAAGTAGGATCTGGATGGACTTAAGCATAGGTACTGGAAAAGGTTTCATCATTATCCACGCCTGGTCAATGACGAAAACCTTTAACAAGTCTAGCTTTGAAAGTCTCAACTTTTCCATGTACACTAAGTAATCTTCTCAAGATATACTTGCTCCTAATGGGGATTTAACCCTTCAGATATAGCAACTAAAGTCCATACTTTGTTGGTGTATAAGGATTCCATCTCAGATCACTAAGCATCCAGCCATTCTTACAGAGTCTTACTCCTGATGGCCAGCTCGAAATTAGTTGGGTCATCATCTCATGATGCAATCCTCGCTCCCACTGTCATAGAGCAACCGAAGTATCTCTCAGGTGTGTGAGGAACCCTACTAGATCGGCGGAGAGGCTGAGGTTCGTTGGAATCTACTGAATCCTTTGGTTCTGTCAAATCATCAACTCCAGTTTGTATAGCTGGAACGTTTCCAGTTCTACATAACAGACGTTGGCTCGAGCTTGTCCGGATTTTGCTTTTAGACATAGGCCGGACAACCCCCAAATCTTTACTAACTTAAGATATGGGCTCTTCCCTTTCCATATCACATATGAAATGGTAGGCTTTGATTTGATTCGAACCCTATTCAATAGGTATGCAGCTTCTCAAGTGCATAACCCCTTAAGGAAAAAGGTAACTCAGTATCACTCATCATAGAGCACACCATATCAAATAGGGTGTATCTGCTCCGCCCCGACATACCATCGTGCAATGGTGTATACGGAGGAGTAATGCTGAGAGAGAATCTCATTCTCCTTTAAAATAGTCCAGGATTTCCGTGCTCAAGTATTCTCCTCCTCGATCTCATCAAAGGACATAATACTTATACCCGTATTCTGGTTCTCTACTTCTAACTTATATTCTGTGAATATCTCAAAAGGTTCGGACTTGTGTTTCAACAGGAACATAGGTCTGAATCTAAAGAGATCATCAGAGAACGTAATGAAGTATAAAGAACCAATCCTGGTATGTGTAGACAGGGGACCTTCATACATCAACATGTATCATCCCAAGAGTTTACTAACTCTTTCTCTGTTTCCAGTAAACGGAGCTATGGTCATCTTATCTTTGTGACATGACTGGCGAGTTTCACAAGATGTAAATTCAAACTGATTTAAATATGCATCTTTATGTAACTCTAGCTAGTCGGGTCACATTGATCTGACCTAGTCTACAATACATCAAGAAGGAATGGTTCAATTCTGAACTCTTCCTCTTGTGTGTGTTCTGTATATTGAGAACTGTAGTTTGATTTAGAACATTAATGCTTTTAGACAACGTACCTGAACCGATCAACTTTTGATATAGGAAATGTTCAAAACATTATCCATTAATACAAAATTATATCCTTTCTTTTCTAACAAAGAGAGTGATATGATTTGGTATATCAGGTTCGGTATCTAATAACATTCGTTCAGAATCAATGTATTACAATACAGGGTGACAGTGACCAACAGACTTGGCTGCAACACTTGCCCCGTTTTCTGCCTCATGAAACTTATCACCCGTTCTCAGTTTTTCTACCCTTTTGTAGCCCTATGTAACATCTTACATATCTGGGATCCTGATCCGGTATCATATACCCAGGATGCGGAGGATACTGAGAAACAGTTCTGTATGATGAACACACCCGAAGATGATGCATCAACATGCACTCTCTTCGTTTGGGCGGCACGGGAAATCTGGTATTCCCCAATTTCCTGCTCTGTCTTATAACAATTATAAGTAGGAGCGGGACCAACGTTCCCCAGCTCAGTATAACAAGCGGGTTCGATCAAATATCCGTTTTATTATCTTGATTAAGGCGTGATATGGTCGCTACCAGGAGAGAGAGAGAGAAGAAAACACTCAGAGTGCGCTCTTGCAAGAATAGATTGGTTATTATTTTATCTAATCAGGATGGCTCCCACTGCTTTTTATCAAATCTTCCTTCAAACCCTAAAAGGAAAGACTAGCCGGGATTAATTACACACTACAAGTTCGACAATCTTTCAGCCAGGCCAGTGTCGGTACTTTGAGGGAGGTCCCCCGTGCTTTCGCACGAACCTAATTAATGTAAACCTCGTTTTCCCAGAGGCATAACCCCGTTGATACCTTTCTAGACACCTACTTGATCAGCTAATTGTAATGTATAAAACTCTCTCAGGAGTAACTCTTACTCGCAGCGGGTATCGGGATCCAACTATCTCATAGAAGGTATGCAATCTCATTGCAAATTTCAACACTTGAAATTCCCGATAATATTTTTCCCCTAGCGTGCTATGACCTTGACGAAAGCCAACAAACCATAGCCCGCTAGTCAAGTTCAACCCGTACATTTCTTGATCGAATTAAACCCACCCGCACGACCCTTGACGAAAGCCAACAAAGCCGCACGACTACCCTAATCCAATCGCATCGTATGCTAGCAGATAAGCAGCATATAGCTACCGCACACTGCACCTTGACGAAAGCCAACAAATGCAGCACGAATACTATATACTACTTATCAGAAATGACGGAGGGCTACGACAGGTTTTTCTGAAAACCTATTGCGTAATGAACTTGATATCGTTGTAGAATCAAATGATTTTGAAATGGAGTACTTTTGAGGCTTTTCTAGTTTTGCTAAAGGAGTCACTCCCGGTGAAGGGATCGTCCGTCCTTTCCTCGTCGAATGAGGTGCGGGATATATCACATATATCTCTGTGCAAAGCAAAAACAGTTAAAAGCAATCAAAAGTCAAACCGAGTGTGTAGCATCTGCCAGTTATTGCTAAAGGAGTCACTCCCGGTGAAGGGATCTCGGTCCTTTCCTTATCGAATAAGGTGCTGGATATATCACATATACCTCTGTGCAAAGCAAGAACTGTAGCTACCTGTTTTATTTTGAAATTCGATTCTACAACATCTTAGGTTTCTTTTATTTCATTAATCACATTAATGAAGTCCCATCATTTAATATACCTAAACAACACAGATAGATACGACGTACACTTATGCCATCCGCATTCGCCTCGATGTCCCCTCGTGCACCGTTAGGTTAGGTAACTAACGACAGAGCGGGGCAGGGCTAGCGCGGGTGTAAAACATAAGTAACGCCTATATAATATATCATATATACTATATATAATATCTGCCACAGAACATCGCATGATCTCATCACAGATAAAGCACATCAGAAGAAACATATGAAATATTGGATATACTAGGACGTTCGTGTTTTCAATACGAGCCAGTATAAAATACGGATTCCACGGTCGTGATGAATAGCCAAACCCACACCCCTAGACCCCTACGAGAGCGGCAAGCAACCCTACCAATTCTAGAGTTAGGAGACCCGGACTCGACTCCTCGAGTTGGTCTCCCACTGGACTCCAGAACCCGGTTACTTGTGCTCCCCTCCTTGGGTCTATCCTAGTGCGGAAAAGTAAATAATATACAAGAGGTGACAACTTCCGCAACCTGGAAGCGCCCCAATAAAAGAATATTACATACAAGTTTTTACATGAATGAAAATGAAAAACACTCATCTCACATAAAAACCCCCGGCTATTCAAACACGACGATCCAATATAACATATCCAGCAACACATAACATCACATGTCATCAACGTAAGTAAATATGCGCATCCCAATTGTCGTTGGCATATAGCAACGAAACCGGCGATATCACATATTACACTTACGGTCACAGAAAAGAAAGTGTAAAACTACAACAGTTGGAATCCGCAATCTGCATAGACATCGCATGCCTAATCAAATGAATACCTTAGACATCGCATGCCTAACAGTTATAAACCCCGCATTTTAGTCTCAAAATCGAAAACTCTTTTCAATATCAAGTCGGGCAATTCAACAAGATTGCCGACATTCTGATTGAATGCTCGTCGCAAACTTCAGTAGACAGTCGCACCCCCGATACCGTCGACGAAGTGCACCAAGGCAGAACACCGCCACAGCGAGCACCCGGACGGATGCTTTCGGCGACAGGGTCCTCCTACAGTCACTTGGTCGGGGCTATGAGGTGAGGCTGTCTATTAAGTTTATCCGGTGAGTATCCGCGTACGCTACGTGATTGCGACGGACTTTTGATCATATCAAAATTCCGTGGCAACCGATCAAGTGAGACTAAAGTGCTATGTTTATAACATTCATTCAGTTATCTCATAACTTATTGTGAATTCCAATTATTGTATCCCATTCCGGATAAATAGAAAATGTCAAACTTTCCGATCGAACAATCGAACACCCAAGTTTTCCCAATACAGATCAACACATGAAACAAATCTAACAACATTCAGTTCGTGCCTCAGTACCAACGGTCCAGCCGTAGAAGGGTCAAGCCAACGCCTCACATGTGGCACGCCATACTGCCCCAAACCCGAAGGTTCAAAGGGCAGTTCAAGACGGTCACATAATCGAGTTAAGGTTTGTTGTCTTCTAGAGGGTCCATCGCGTTACTTGCACTACTTAGAACGTCGTTAAACTTCGGAAAAATCCAACACTTGGAAATTTCCCGACAGGGGAAAAGTTGGGTATTTATATCCGGTTGAACATTTTAACATATTCTAAAATTTATCCGGAAAGCCAAACAGACAAAATTTGATAATCCGATCGAACATTCGAATCTCCAAAACAACCTAGAAAAATTCAACTCTTGAAAAAATATTAAAAATACCCATGAAAACCAGCACTGTTAAATAGGAGTTACTGTGCAAACATTACCTCACAACACGACAAAACGGCCGCGCTTCCGCCGCACGAGCAATGCTCGTGCCGCGGAAACGCGGTGGTAAAGTTGAATTAGGTCCACGAAATTTACAGTAATTCCTAGAAAACCCTGCTTGATTTTCTGCATATTTTTAATACTGAAAAATCCCTGTTTTTGAAAATTGGACAGAGAGCATGTTTGCTATCGGGTTTCGGGTTCGTTCGGACTTCAAATTCCGTCTGGACTTCGCCTAAGGCTCTAGCTAGGCTCTGATACCAGTGAAAGGTTCCTAGGCACCCTAATGAGGTTATACAAGGCATCGAACATGCCATTTTCAAATTTTAACGGTGCCTACAAACCCTAACAAGATCGTTTGCTAGAAAACTAGGCGAAAAACAATTTAGTTAACAACTTAACTAATGGGAATACGGAAATACAACCTTTGTAGATCCGGTGCTCCACCTCCATAGCTCCGCAACGATGTCTCCTCGCTGTCCAAAATCCATCCCGGGCTCTAGAGTCGGCTTCGTCGGAGAATGGGCAAGCTAGGTCGTCGATGTCCATGCCGAAGATGATCTACGTCGAGGCATCGCTAAATCAAGCTCCGACTTCACCAAGTCAAGAAACTTGTGAAGTAAACACACTCTACTACTTGGCAAGAGGTAGAGGATGAAGAAATAGGAAGTGGGTAAGCTTTAGTTTTGGATTTCTCACTTGTTTCCATCAATCACCATTGATGGAGCATAGCTTTCTTCACTTGAAGAATGGAAGAAGATGAAGATGATATGATAAGTCTTAAATTAAAAATAGAAAATAAAACAATACTTATCATACTTTTAACTCTAGTTAAGTGTAGAGAATTAACTTAGGTTAGTTAAAATAGTTAGGGTTAAGTATAGGACAAGAATGAAGACTTAGTCAAAGTTTCAAGAAACTTCAACTAAATCCAAAATATGCCACCATTTATCTTTCTTTTTCCTTTTTCCAAAAAGAATAAATAAGAAAGATAAATGAATAAATAAAAATCAAAACCCTAACCCATTCATTACCATGGTTCATTCTTTACACTTAACCAAGTTTGGCATGCATCATCAAACATGATACAAGCAAGTGCACAAAATCATATCGCATATGCAATGCGCACACTCGAGTGAGAAAATCCATCTAAAGTGAACCGATACTAGTTAATGCAAAGTAATATATCAAATATATAATTATGCATTAAATCACTAAATCAACACTTGATTCAATGATCCGGTCATGTCGCACATAACCGGCTGGTATCATCAGTAACAACTTATTGAATCAACACTTGATCCGATAACCCGGCTATATCGCATATAACCGATCAATGTCACATCGCGAGAATCAAATACAGTATCACATACTGGTATTATTCTCGGTCCCGCACATATCTCATATGCGCTCCTATTTCGTTTCGCTTGAGCCAGGAAACCTCTGTGTAGGACTCTAAAGACTCATCAATACGCCGGCAGCAGATGATGATCATATCAAGCATCCACAAGCCGCAAGCGGTCTGCTAAACGTAACGGCCACCCGGGTATTGAGCGATCAGAAGATCGACGAGCAAGCCCGCTCACACTCCAGTGAATCCAACCAGTAACACTACCGTACAGTCCGGTCTGATCGTCTGATATGTCGCATATCTTGCCTAGGGGTGGTAAACGTCAGACCCCAATAGCTCGATAAGTCGTGTCGATATGAGGTCTATAACAATTCGAGAAACTACTGGTAACACTTACCAGTAAATCTCAGCAACCCTGGCCAGGGATTTCCTGTTATAGCCAATCGAACACAGCGCAACATCTACCCCCTATACCGGGAGAGACGAATCCCCTCCTATCGCTCATTGCCTCCATGTGACTCGGGACTGTACCCAAAAACCACCGTTTTGCACGCCCTCTTGGACGTGGTAAGATGGAAATCAAAGCACAGTGGGAACCACACAAGACTCTATGACGATCTCGGGTCAACAGACTACTCTGTACCAGTGTCACCAGAGAACTGCCATCTGACGTGAGGTATAATACCATCTGGGAGTTCTCGGCGAGTCCGTCCAGTGTACCCAGTCTCCACTGAGCACCCGTATATCATCTCCGATGTCAAACACCAATGGATATGGGATCATCCATCGCCCATCTGTATGGGTCGAGAAGCTACACGCTAGTCTACTCTGGTATATCGATGCCCCGTCTCGATACACCCACGACTAGGGAGTTTGAAGGATGTACTTATGGACTACCATGTCCCCACTAGTATGATCCGCATCATAGTTCAGATAGTCAAGTACACATCCTAAGGGCTTTACCAACATGTAACAGAGAGACAATCAGTGCACACGTTAAGGTAAAGAGTAACCAGATAGCATACTATCATGTCGAGCAAGAAAGTCCTCCCTATATATGTCCCAGCATCCACTACAATATACATCCAATGTACAGTAATGGCCTCTAGGGCATACATATAACTAACAGAAAACTCGGTCCATGACATCGGAGGAAGACTCGTGGCTCGCCCTCTCTCCATCGACTCACACAATTCCAGTGCAAGTCCCTCCAAACGAAAGCTAGTCAGCTCAACTGACCTCGCATCCGAACATCGCAATGATCTACCAATCCTCACCATCCTATCAAGAAAGGACTGAGGATCTTCCGCTACATCGGTCCCTATAAATACCGGAGGTCTCAATCTCATAAACTCCGCAAGCAATACCTCCATCACCCTCGTATCTACCAGTGCCACCGTCTCCGTAGGCTGTACCTCGGACTCTGCTACTGTCGGTGCCGGATCCTGTCTCAGTACTCGAGTGGCCTCAGCTAACTGTCCTACCACTCGCTGAAATCCCAACATGCCCTCTTCAATCCTAATCATGCGATCTGGAGGAGGAGGATCAACATGCGCATGCACCGCCGGAACGTCCGGTATACCAGTCGCCGTCACAGGCGGACTCGCCCTAGCTGCATCTCTGGCTGCGGCTCGCCTAGCCCGCGTAGCCATAGCAACTGGATCAAGAAACGAAAGTCGATAAGGCGTATGAATAGGAACAATCAATAACAGAGAATCAACGGAAGGATAGATCATGATTTACATCCTAAGGTTAGTTAGGCTGAATATGATAACGTAAATATGCCGCGGAACATACGTACAGTACTGCATTCATCCTAATTCACTTACTCCATCAAGCCAATGGTCATCCTAACTCACGGACTCACGTCAACCTATTTTAATCCCCTACTCAATTCCGTAAGGTTATTCCTAAACTTTGATACCAACTTTGTCACAACCCAAGTTTGGATATGACCGGCACTTAGATTGTATCATATCTAAAGATATGTACACAGTCCAAGTAAACCGAAAACTAAGATCAAAATCCTTTTTGCGGAATTCTTTATATAGAAAATTTAGTTTTTAAGTAAAAATCACATGTTATGAAGTTAAAATATTAAGCAAGTATAAGGTGTTAATTTTTGGTTGCATCCCTAGTTAGGATCAACAATATCAACAGTGGAAAATAAAATCTCAGTATATAGAACATCAATACTAATCCCAGACATAAAGAAATGAAATAACAATTTATAGAACTAAACGATCTCAACTGTCAAATAATATATATATATATATATCATCTCTCACTCTAGTCAATATACAGGTCTGATGGAGATTTTCTAGATACAACATACAATACCTAAAAGAGAAGGTTGCTACATATGTAACCCACCAAGCAAAAGATGTGATAAAGCTGCAAACGTAGATCTGCACCGCAACTAACCGTCCACTCTACCCCTGCAAGGAACTGTGGCACAACGGGGTGAGTTGCCAACTCAGTGAATATAACTAACAAATAACGGTTAATGATATAAATATGACGATCATACTAACTGAAATATGAACAAGTATAATATATGATTGTCTATGGAAATCATGAATCTATAATATACGAATCTCATAATCAAAACTGAAATCTCATCATTTATTCCCAATAAAATTTTCATTTCCCTGTGTCCATCATCGACACAAAACTTCCATTTCTCACAGGCATCATTCCTCGAATGATCCTGAAATCAACAAAGTCCACTATGTATCCGACTGTATTCCCCACCGACTCAGTCTGGATAAAACTGTAAATCCGTAACCGTATATCCACCGACTCGGTTCGGAATAATACTATAAATCCATAACCGTATATCCACTGACTCGGTTCGGAATAAAACCAAATCAAAAAAACATCTTAGTGTGTACATGTCACATCAATCATGAAAATCACGGGATTTATTTAATAGTATTCAAAACTCAAAACCATAAATCCTCAACAATCACATTACCTCTTACATCAACACAGAATACTCAGATATTAAACATGATATTAATGATGCAATTTACTACTATTATTTGGGTGTAAGATACGATATGAATAATTTTAACAATAAATTTGCTAAGTGTAAAAGTGACATGGTAATATCGACGAGGTGTGTGTAACATATAAGATGTGCAAGTGGCATGACTCATCGATACTTGTGTAGTATTCTAGCAACTAAACAAGTATATGTGAATGATGAATGCATATGGTCAATTTGGTATAACAAAATAAGGCATTGAGTTAAATAAAAATACGGGCGTATCAGGCCATCTTTACATAATTCCCCGGTAGATGTTTAGTCTACTCACCGGAAACGTCGAATGTATTCAGGAATTGCCAATCCTTTCCCTTTCCTCGCTGCCTCCGTAAATCCCGTATTCGAATCTAATATCACAATTTAATTTTTATAAGGAAACGGCTACTCCGACATGACGGAAATGAAAAACACATGTTCCCACTTACTAGTTATATTGTATACGACTATATCGAGCTATTAACCACTTAACCTTACTGGATTTTTAACTCAAATCTGTATCGCGACAGAAAACAGTTCGCGATACGCTTTAACCATGTCGTATTTTGTGTTTTAAGATATCCTTTCCGATATATGCTTTCAGACTTTATCTGCAGTGAATTTAATTTATTTAAACAATACCAAAATGGCCAAAATGATACACTGAAATACACCCAATCGACCAAAACTACCTAGCCACCTACAAAACCGGCGTCGCCGGAATTCCCATATTCGTCGCTGGCCCAAATCCGAGCCCTCTGGTTCGTGATCCTATGAGTTGCTCTAGGTATTACATACATCATTTTATTACTGTTTTGTTAAGTTTATTCTTCTCTGAATGATAGCAGATTTTAACAGAGTCTATGATTAACTAAAATACGATATTATGGAACTTGTTCATTTCAAAATAATTTAAGTACAGAACCTAACTTCCTACTGTGATTAAGAATTTACCCACAATATGCTGTTGGAATAACCCCTTCAAGATGCCAAGCCCCTTGTCCTAGCTTGATGGTGATGAAAAATTAGAACTTAGCTTCCTTCTTCTTCTTCTTCCTCTTGTTCTTTCTTTCTCTCTTTAGTTTTTGTTTTCATTCAGAAATTTCAGAATTTTTAATTAACTATGATCTGACCAAGGTTTATATATGGCAATTGAAGGGATAAGGTGAAGGAGGAGGTGTGATCAAGCTAGAGGTAAGGGTTTCATGCAAGTAGGAGGTGTGAGGTGAGTGTTGTGCATGCAAGCAAGAGGTGTTCATGCCTTATCTTCATAATTTGTTTTAATTTGAATTTAAATTCTGAACTAAATAATTTTCCATCCTATTTTCATTTACACCCTTAACAACTTTCCATTTGCACAAAAAAAAACCTAAACTTTACCTAAAACCCCTCACAACTTAGTTTATTATAAAACAAACATTTTATTAAAATGAAGCTAAAATTGTCACTAAAACCCTTATAACTTATTTATGTTGCATACTAAAAATTTTATTTAAATTGTTTTATATAGAACTTATGAAAATTGACTTATTTGTTTTAACAACTTTGCGATTTATCATATTATTATTAAATTAATTAATTTTATTATTTCTAAATTTTCAGAATGCTACAAGTGTGGACCAATTAAGAATTTATAACGCAAACACTCCCTGCATTTATATTTTCATTTGTTTCGAGATTAGTTTCGTTGGCATCTTTTCATTGGTTCTCCATGTACAAATATAAAGGAGATGATCATTTCATTGTTGATATTCAATGTTGAAATGACTATCATCCTTTCTATTGCAGTGTAATCAATGAACGGCGAGGAGGTGCTGCCGAATTTTTCTCGAAACAAATGAAAGCACAAATGCAGAGATGTATGCGTGATAAATTCTTAATGGGATAGAAACCTTACTCCCGACAGCCAATGTGATGATTGATAAATCAAACTAAAATATTGAACATTAATTAAAGTCATAAAATAAATGGATAATTACGTAATACATGATGTCAGATATCAGAGAGTAATGGATAGGAGTTGGATACAAGTGTCCAAATTTAGTGATGAATACAATGTTGGCATCGAAGAGTTTATGAAATTTGTATTGAGAGACCGATCTCATGAAGAATTGATTTTGTGTCCGTATAAAAAGTGTAATAAGGGTTATGACCTCCGTTGAGATATAGTGTATGAAGATCTAATGAAAAATAAGATTTCTCCTGGGTATACACAATAAACGTACCATGGAGAAGTGAGACCGATAGTCGACATATCTACGAGTCATTGGATTAGTCCAAATGAACCTCGTCTTACAAATTTTAGGGACACCGGTTTAATAGCATGTTGGACGAGCTCTGAAACAGCATGCACCTTTATCATGACATTGTTCATGAACCTAATGTTAGAGAGGAAGATATCTGTAGTCTCCATGATGCAGAATCGGCAAAATATATGAAGTATATGGATGATGCAAATGTACCCCTTTTCGAAGGCGTAAATATCTCTAAGTTGGGATGGATTGTCAAAATGTTTAATCTCAAATGCCAGAATAATTAGACTAGAAAGTCTTTTGCTCAGTTTCTTGAGGTGAAAAGGGAGACTTACCCTAAAGCGCTGCTGCCGGAAAATTTCATAGAGACGAAGATCTTGAATGATATGTGTTTCAGTTATGAGAAAATTGACCCGTGTTCGAACGATTGCATGTTATACTGGACAGAAGAGGAAAAGAAGTTGGATAACTTTAGAACTTGCAACTTATGTAGATGGATCGTCCTTCGAAGGGATAACGGTGAAGATGAGTCTACACTCGATACTCCTAGACGGATTCCAGCAAAGATTTTGCAATACTTCTCAATCAAGCAAAGATTTCGGCGTTTATTTCTATCAACCAAAATTGTTGATAGCATGTCATGGCATGCAAATGGTTGCACTAAGGACGAAGTCCTACGGCATCCAGCCAATGATGAAGAGTGGAAACACTTTGATGCCCTTTAAAAAGATTTTGCTGCTGATTCCCGTAATATCAGGCTTAGTTTATCTTCAGATGGTATGGAGCCGTTCAGCCACGGTGTAAATCACAGTATATGGTCCCTTACACTTTTTATTTATAATCTACTTCCATGGATGAGTATGAAGTATTCCTATACACAGATTCTCTTATTGATTCCTGGAAGTACATCTCCTTCAAATAATATCGATGTATACTTGAGAATGTTGATTGAGGAACTGAAGGAGTTATGGGAGCCAGATATACAGATATACGATTCCCATAAGAAGGAGAAATTTACACTTCGTTCGGCGCTTTTATGGACAATCAACGATTTTACAGCATACGCTATGTTGTCTGGATGAAGCACTAAAGGTTACAAGGCTTTCCCGGTATGTCTAGGAGAAACCGTTTGTGATCCTAAAGTAGGCTCGCACAAATCAAGCGCTACATAGGTCACCGTCAATGGTTGATATAAACCACCCATATCATCGTAATTACACCAAGTTCAATGGTAAAAATGAGCATATGCGTGCCCCACCTGAGCCGATGGGTTTGAAGTTGTGGGAGGCCACACAAGTTTCAATAATGTTTTTTTTCAGGAGAATGACAGAATATACAATTCCACGGGTTGCTGGTAATCACTGGAGAAAGAATCCCATTTTCAATGAGCTAGTATATTGGCACGATCTCAATCTACATCATAACTTAAAATTTATGCACATCGAGAAGAATGTACGTGAGCTACTTCTTAACACCTTATTGAATGTGAAATCCAAATCTAAGGATACTCTTGCAGTTTGACAATAGTACCTATAGAAAAGGTTGCGTCCTTAATTGCACCCTCGAGAAGCGGGGAATGATAGATGGTCAATTCCTGTAGCGAAGTATATGATGTCCGCTAGCGAGAAAGGTGCTTTTCTAAGAGTTTTCGAGCAAGGAAGGGTTTTTGGCGATTATTCATCAAATCTCTCTAAATGCGTGGACATGAAACACAAAAAACTTTCTCATCTTAAAAGTCACGACTATCACGTGATCATACAGCAATTACTCCATGTTATAATTAGGGCGTTAAAGGATAAGGATGTTGTCTCGGTTGTGACGGATCTGTCATTACTTCCAAGATTTAAACTCCAAGGAATATTGGGCAGGCGATTTTAGAAATCTAGAGAATAAAGTACAAATTATTCTTTGCAAATTGGAAATGTTGTTTCTGCCTATACTTTTCACAATCATGGTGTATCTCACAGTTCATCTTGCAAGAGATGAGTGTTCAGATGGACCCGTTAATTATCGGTGAATGTATCCATTCGAGAGATAAGTAACAATTAAGAGTTTATATTTGAATTTAACTGTCGAGTAATGTTTATCAAAATTCATCAATTAAACTTACCAAAATAAAATCCACATGTTTATGTTTAAGATAAAACTGTATATACAAAATAAAGTTAGACCCACAGGGTCGATTGACGAAGGGTTTCTCACCGAGAAATGCATGACATTTTATTCTATATACCTTGAGAGGATCGAGACTGTATTCAACAGGCCGAGCCATAATAAGGACATTATGGTTCACGAGAGACAAGGGAACAATATTAGTCTTCCGCGGAGACGGGAACGTAATAGGTGCTGTGAAACAGGTCGCGCTTCGTAGTGTGGAGATTGACACAATACATAGATATGTATTATTTAACTCTGGCGAGATTGACGTATTTCAAGAGTACGTATATAGATTATTACTTTTTCAACTTATAAATATGAAATTATCCAACTGCATTATTTGTTTCATTCTTAATTTATGGAGAGCTCAATCAGACCACCGAGGGGTCGCCTACTACCGAGGAATATCGATAATGCTTTAAATCGAGAATTTGCGATATGGTTTAACCATTTTGTAAGTTTATCGCTGAAATGTAATTCATTTCTCATCCCTTAACCTAAATACGATTTTTTCTAATGCTTTAAATCGAGAATTTGCGATATGGTTTAACCATTTTGTAAGTTTATCATTGAAATATAATTCATTTCTCATCCCCTAAACTAAATACGATAGTTTCTAATACTTATCGTGCTTTATTAGGTTCATACAGCCGTAGATACCAACAAAACATAAAATTTAAAGATACTTGCATCTGAATCGAATCCATTAGTTGAGTATATTACTGGTTATGTAATTAATGGATATAGATTTCATACACAAGATAGAGATGCACATAAAAAGTTTTAGAACTGCGGTGTTTTTTTGAGATCAACCATAAGAGGTTACGCAACATCTAGAGATATCAATCCAATCACGGGACAACTTGGCTACTACGGTGTGCTGCAAGATATAGTGCAGGTACGTTATCGTGCACACAGAGTTGTCATATTCAAGTGTCTCTGGTATGATACTAAAACAGAAAGACATAGATACAAAGTAGAAAACGGACTACTCCTACTAAATTCTTCAAAACTCACGTTCACGAATGAGCCTTATATATTAGCGAGTCAAGTACATCAGTGTTTTTATGTGGAGGACCCTAGGAATGCTGTCCGGCATGTCGCTATCAGAACTAATCCCTGATATTAATTTTACATGTGAAATCCTGATGATGAAAATCTTGAAATTAGCTGCCCAAGCACGCCAATCACACCATTACAAGACCTGGCCCTAAATATCGACGGTGTTATCCTTTGAAGGGATGACATCGATCTGGGAATTGTTGTGAAGATGGATCATCAAGATCAACTGCCCATAAACGAAATCGAACAATGCATTTTCCAGACCAATTCATCGATGATTCCGAGCAAAATTCGGTGAGTGAGAGTAGCGCTACCGAAGATGATGATTAACATTAAATTTTAATTAACTTTCTGTAATATTCATAATCATGTATACAATTTAAAAGTTTGGGTTATCTCATTTTTCTTTCATCTACAACTATATAATTTGCTTAACTATTTATTTCATTTACAGCTATATAATTTGCTTAATGCTTTAATTTTCTTAACTGTTTATTTCATCTATAGCTATATAATTTTGCTTACACATTTCTTGAAATTGTTACTGTATTTGTCTATTGCATTAGTTCATTTCTTAAGATATAACCTCCAGTTCTCATGGGGCTCGTGGACATGGATGGACTGAAGGGGATGTGGGAGCCGGTTCCTCCATTTCTGCGGGATGTGGCCGAGGACGTACTGAGGGAGACCCCGGAGCCAGTTCCTCTAGTTCAATGGGCCGTCGCCATAGTAGGAAGGGCCCCATACAGGAGAATGGTGTATGGGCTCTTTCTCGAGACGGCCCAAAAATCGATGTGCACTTTTCAGTGAACAGGGATTTCTTTGAACCCGGGGCAAAAGAACTGAAGAAATTTTATGTCTCGATCTGCAATAATGAGAATCACATGCCTCATTTGGTAAAGGATGAAGCCAATTACGTTGCAGTTGACTAGACGTCGAGTGCTTTAGAGGATAAGAAGCAGGTGGCGTTAGATGAGATCTTGGTAAGCTTATATAACTAAGCATTTGTACGTTTATTATTTTTGCATATATATATTTGACCCTAATTCTTTGTAGGCGCGCTTCTCCATAGTATGGTGAATAGATAGCTTCCCTGTCCCTTTACACGTGGTATGAGACCGTTATTCAATACTTGTCGGGGAGTTGGCATGATCAGAAACACTCCATACGCAAAAATTGGAGGAATTCCGCCACCGATGAAGAGAAATGGGCGGTGAAGCCTCCACATTGGACTGAAAAGTATTGGGCCGCTATGATCGATTACTTTCAGTTGCCCGAGTTTTTGGATCGTATATTTCCGAAAACTTTAATAGTGTTAGATATTAATTCAATATTAGCATGACACAGGACAACATATCTAAATGACAGGTAAGGAGCGAGTGGGGATCAGCGACGTGGAGGCATAATCTTGATCGATGGTTTGGCGAAGGGATGAACTCCTCCCAGTATGCTGTTGCTCATGTAAGAACACTATATTTTCTTAATTTTTCGGCTTTAATTTCTAAACTTGATATAAATTAAATTCATTGATCTAAATGGCAGGCAAGGCATACAGGAGAAATGCCTTATCACGTTGAGCTTTTTCATATGGAGTTTGCGCATGAATCCAGCTGCCCCAGCTAACAGGAGGCGACTAAGTATTATATAAGTATGGTCCTACACGATTTTGTTATACAATTTTAACTGTAATTGTGGTAAATGTAATCTTTCGTTGTTAGAAAACCGCAAATCTAAGAGACGGAAACCGAAACGAATATAAAACCAAAAATTTAACTCATTAGTATATAAGAGACTGAAACCAAAACCGAAACGAATTCTTGAACCTTGGTTCATATTGTAATTCCCCGCAACAACGGATGAGTAGCGAGATTGAGCAGCGGAGAGTTGCATTTGTTGCAGCGTACCATCGAGAGCCTACAGACTTAGAGCTTCATATGATCAATGAGGCAGTCTTTTAGCTGCACAACCCAGACCGACACGGGAGAGTTCATATGGGCGGCCAAGGCATGACGCCTACGTTATATCACATCCATCCCAGACCGAGTTTTCAACCTCCTCGCACACGCTCGGGGATGTTCATTCAGTAGCCCGTGGCACCCATGCCCGCTGCAGCCCCATCTTCCTCTCTGTCTACCCCGATATATTACCCGGATGACTCTCCACATACTTCCGCCGGTGATCGAGCACCCATCTTCTTCACTCTTGCATCTGGATCCACGTCGGCTTCGGGTTCATCCAGGTATATGCGCTGAGAAGAAGCCCTAACCGATATGGAGACGAGGAGAAGGATGATTTAGAGGCTAGTACAATTATGTAAGGTGATACCAGATGTAAGTTTAATTGATAATCTTTATTTTCAATGCAACTGTCATATAGTTATCGTGTTTATCCGTTTCTAATACTTGTATATTTATAACACTGTAGGAGATACTCGTTTTCAACGACTATCCTGATGCCCCCCCAACATCATTAATTGTCCACAACAAAGAAGACTGCATCTGAAAAATATGTTTACCATGTGCATCATAGGTTCTCACGTCATGTTTCCACAGTGACTTTAACTCATCAATCAAGGGTTGAAAGTACACGTCGATGTTTTTTCAGGAGAAGAGAGACCGTCGACTAAAAGTGCCACCATATAATAAGATTGCGTCATAGTCCTCCATGGTGGCAGGTTGTATATAGTCACCACAATGGGCCAAGTATCATGAGTACGTTCACCGCAAACCATCCCAAATGGACTGAAACCGTTGCTCGCAATTCCCAGCCTCACGACGAGGGTCTGTGTTGAATGTAAGATGTTTTTTATCTAAAACTTTTCATGATATCGAATCTCTAGGATGACTCATTTCCCCTTTTTCATGAAGCGTTTTATGGTGCCAATGTATTTCGGATGCATCACTTGAATAACCATTGCATTCTCAGTATTAGTAGAAAATGACGAAGAATCTTCATGGGCACATCACTTGAATGAGAGTCTTTTTTAGGCTTGAATCGACTGGTCTCGCACACGGGGCAGTTTCTGAGTGTGGCATGTTCTTTCCAGAACAAAACAAAGTCATTCTCGCATGCATAGATCGTGTCGCATTTTAGGCCGATATTTTTGATTGTCTTTTGCGCCTCATACTAATTCGGTGGCACTTCATTTCTGTCGGGAAAAACTTCTTTCAGCAATACTAGGAGATCAGTGAAAGACTGGTTCCATTCACTCTTACACTTGAACTGAAAGAGACGTATGAAAAAAAACAGTTTTGAAAACCCTTTGTAATTTTGATATGGCGGGATTCTTGAATCAGCCTTGTACTTCTCCAATAAGGAGGGTCCAGTGTGTTCCGTTTCATCAGGAAGTCTTGCGGCATTTATAAGCCCATATATGTCATTGATCGGCATGAATACAGAATTATTTTCTTCGATGTCTTCATCTTCTTCAAACTACCATTCATCCTCTTCCTCTTCCTTTACTATCCTTTGCCAGTCTTCAGTTTCCGTTTCAATGAATTCGTTTTCCATCTCTTGCACCCATGCTTCATCTTCCGTTACAACGACTTCTTTTTCTCCGTGAAATTCCCCACATAGTGTAATCTCTAATGAAACTGTCTCTCACGATGTGTAACTCAACTTCCATCTTTTAAAGTAATCGCTTGTTCATACACTTAAAATAAGGACAATAGATTTTGTACTCTTTCGATAACCCAAGACGCGTATAGGCAAAATCGGTGAAATGGTAAACACCGTTAAGGAAAAAGTCATTGACTCTTGAGGGAGCATCGACGTATATCAAACTCTTATTGTGGAGATACAGAAGTTCCATATTGGAACAATTCGGACGAAGTAAGATTCCTATAGACAAGAGTCATGGAATTAAGATTTCTTGACAAATACGTGATAGACGTTAAAAAGTGTTAGTGTTAGGTTTAAATGATGATTTGGTTAAGTTTAGTTTCAATTGATGATTTAGCTATAAAGATTATCAGGGATCGAGAGCAAATGCGCATAGCTCGGGAGTTGGATTCTTCTTTCAAGAAAGATAATGATAATATTAATGGTTCATATTGGATGTCGAGAGTAATGGCTGTCGGAGGTAAGACTTTTATCCCATTAAGAATGTATAGAGCATACATCCATTCACTTATGTTTTCATCCATTTTGAGAAAATTTCGGCAGCACCTTCCTGCTGTTCTCCGAGTACACTATAATAGAAAAGATGGTCATTTCAATGCTGTCAAAAAATATTGAAACAAATATCTAATCTATCTTTATACACTGAGAACCAGCGGAAAAGTACCAACGAAATATCTCAAAACGAATGAAAACACAACTAAATGCAGGTGTTTGCTTTATACATTTCTAACTTGTCCACAATGGACAAATTTATCAGTTATCTTATGATTGATACTTCTCGTCATACAGACTATACGACGGTTGTTAGAACCGAACGATACTGTCTGATATTTAACAACTTTCATGTAGTTTTATCTCACGACGATTATCAAACGCATGTTAGACGATAGACGGGGTCTAAGACGCATTTTGATTTTCATATATGATTATCGATGAGAATATGAAAATTTTATATTATCGGTAAGTATCAAATACTTAGTTTAAGATTTAATTTGAATCAGTTTTATGTTTACGTTTTAATTTCAAGGTTTTGTAGTTTTTAGTTTAGGTTAAAGATTTTTAAAGTTAAGCGTTTTCTTAATCAAGTTTTAGGGTCGGTGTTAGGTTGTGATTTGACAAGAGTTCAATGTAGAGGAGAATGATGATGAATTAAGGTTTGTCTTTGTTTGATCTATGAGATCATCGTCATTATCTCTCTCACACACACACACATTTACTAAATTACTAAAAAATACCTTAAAATGTTTTAGTAAACTACCCTTAGCTATTGTTATTTTTTACTAAACTGTAGGGTTCCTAGGCACACTCAAGAGGTTCCATAAGGCATCAACCATGCCAAAATCAAATTTTTCTTGTGCCGAGAAACCCTAATGCTTGATCGTTAACTAGAGACAAAGGCGAAACATGCAAGTAAACATCTTTATTGCTAAGTGAACGGAAAATACAACCTTTGTAGATCCGGTCCTCCACTTCCTTAGCTCCGTGATGACGTCCCTCCGATGCGATCATCGGATCCCGGACTCTAGCGATGGTTTCGTCAAAGAAATGATCGGGCTAGGTCGTTGACTTCGATACCGAAGATGATCTACGTCGAGGCGCCTCTAACTCGAGCTCCATCTTCACCAAGTCATGAAACTTGTGAAGAAAACACCCTATACTACATGGAAAGTGGTAGAGGATGAAGAAATAGGAAGTGGGTTCACTTTGGATTTGGGTTTCTCACTTGATTTCATCACTTGACATTTTTGTAGAAAGCTTTTCTTTTCTTCACTTGAAGAAGAAGATGAAGAAGAAGAAAAATGAATAAAATGAATTAAATCCAAAAAGAAAATCAAGTGATGGTTATCATATGGCAACCATGGGTAAGTAAACTCATGTAGAGAATAAACTAGGGTTTAGGTAATGGTTAGGATTAGGATAAAAACAAAATGGTAGACTTTCAAAGCTTCATGAAGATTCAAGAGCAAAACAAAACAAGCCTCCATTTTATTTTTCACAAAATGAATAAATAAATAAATAAAACAAATAAATCAAACCCTAACCATTAACTTAATCATAGTTTAAAGCAAACACATACCCAAGTTTGCATGTATCATCAAACATGATACAAGCAAGTGCACAAAAATATATCATATATACAATGTACACAATCTAGTGAGAAAATAATCTTAAGTGAACCAATACTAGTTAATGTAAAGTAATATATCAAATATATAATTATACATTAAATCATTAAATCAACACTTGATTTAATGATCCGGTCATATCGCATATGACTGACTAATATCCAATGTATCGAGTTATCGAATCAATCCTTGATTCGATAACTAGGTTATATCGCATACAACCAATCGATACATTCATCGCGAGAATAGAATACGGTATCACATACACGCATTATTCTCGGTCCCGCACATATCTCATATGCGCTCCCATTTCGTTTTGCTTGAGCCAGGAAACCTCTGTGTAGGACTCTAAAGACTCGTCAGTACGCCGGCAGCAGGTGATGATCATATCAAACAACCACAAGCCGTAAGCGGTCTGCTAAACGTAACGGCCACCCGGGTATTGAGCGATCAGAAGATCAATGAGCAAGCCCGCTCACACTCCTGTGAATCTAACCAGTAACACTTACCGTACAGTCCGGTCTGTTCGTCTGATATGTCGCATATCTTTCCTAGGGGTGGTAAACGTCAGACCCCAGTAGCTCGATAAGTCGTGTCGATATGAGGTCTATAACAGTTCGAGAAACTACTGGTAACACTTACCCGTAAATCTCAGTAACCCTGGCCAGGGATTTCCGGTTATAGCCAATCGAACACAGCGCAACATCAACTCCCTATACTGGGAAAGACGAATCCCCTCCTATCGCTCATTGCCTCCATGTGATTCGGGACTGTACCCAAAAACCACTGTTTTGCACACCCTCTTGGATGTGGTAAGGTGGAAATCAAAGCACAGTGGGAATCACACAAGACTCTATGACGATCTCGGATCTACAGACTAACCTGTACCAGTGTCACCAGAGAACTGCCATCTGACGTAAGGTATAATACCATCTGGGAGTTCTCGGCGAGTCCGTCCAGTGTACCCAGTCTCCACTGAGCACCCGTATATCATCTCTGATGTGAAACACCAATGGATATGGGATCATCCATCGCCCATCTGTATGGGTCGAGAGGGTATACGCTAGTCTACTCTGGTATATCGATGCCCCGTCTCGATACACCCACGACTAGGGACCTTGAAGGATGTACTTATGGACTACCATGTCCCCACTAGTATGATCCGCATCATAGTCCAGGTAGTCAAGTACACATCCTAAGGGCTTTACCAACATGTAACAGAGAGACAATAAGTGTACACGTTAAGGTAAAGAGCAACCAGATAGCATACTATCATGTCGAGCAAGAAAGTCCTCCCTATATATGTCCAAACATCCACTACAATATACATCCTATGTATAGTAATGGCCTCTAGGGCATACATATAACTAATAATCTCCCACTTGCACTAGGCCCATCTGTAACAGTGGTTGCAGTATCTCATACTCAACCATCCCATAAAAGTCTCTCTCTGGGAAAAGGCCTTCGTGAGTGGATCCGCCGTGTTATCCTCTGATTCTGCTCTCCTAACCTCGATCACCCTGGAGATCAACTATCTCCATGATCCGGTGATGCTGCCTCAGAATACGTCTGGGTCACTGATGGGACCGGGGTTCCTGGCATAAGCCACAACTCCATTGTCACACAATGGGAGGAACAAAGTTCATCTCATGAATAAATATACACCCAGACAGCCTCTTTGGTAGCATCTTAAGTAGCGATGTATCCAGCCTTTATCGTCTAGTATGCCACGGTATCTAGCTTGGAACTCTTCCAACATACCCTCCCTCCACTAAGGGTAAAGACAATGCCTGTGACTGACATTCAGTTGTCCTTATCACCCTGGAACCTTTCCAGTGATTCTCCCCAGGATCGATTGATACCATCTCACTACTACTAGTGAGAATCCTAGCATCCAATTATATCTATCTCATAGATGAAAACTCAGGATTTAGGAGGTATCACTTTGATCCTATATGGAGAATCCTTATGATAAGCGGAGATTGACCAAGAGTAGCATAGGAAACTCCTTCCCTATCAAGAGTATGTCATCCACGTACTCTACGAGGATCACTACCATACTCCCTACTACCTTTTTGTATATACAAGGTTCATCTACCATTTTGATGATGTCAAACTGTTTGACTAACTCATCAAAACAGATGTTCCAACTCCGCGATGCCTGCTTTATCACATAAAACATCTTGCATACGTTTCCACTGCTCCCACTGTCTACGAAGCCCTCTGGTTGTGTATTTATAGACGCTCTCTTCTAAAACACCCTTTTAGAAAAGCAGTCATAACACCCAACCACCAGATATCGTACTCATGGTATGTAGCCGTGGCAAGTAGGATCTGGATGGACTTAAGCATAGGCCCCAGAAAAGGTTTCATCATTAGCTACAACTGGCCTATGATGTAAACCTTTAACAAGTCTAGCTTTGAAAGTCTCAACTTTTCCATGTACACCAAGTAATCTTCTCAAGATATACTTGCTCCTGATGGGGATTAAACCCTTCAGATAAAGCAACCAAAGTCCATACTTTGTTGGTTTATAAGGATTCCATCTCATATCGCTAAGCATCCAGCCATTCTTACAGAGTCCCACTCCTGATGGCCAGCTCGAAAATAGTTGGGTCATCATCTCATGATGCAATCCTTGTTCCCACTGTCATAGAGAAACCGAAGTATCTCTCAGGTGGGTGAGGAACCCTACTAGATCGGCGGAGAGGCTAAGGTTCATTGGAATCTACTGAATCCTTTGGTTCTACCAAATCATCTGCTGTAGTTTGTATAGCTGGAACCTTTCCAGTTGTACATAACAGACCTTGCCTCGAGCTTGTCCGGACTATGCTTTTAGACATAGCCTGGACAACCCCAAATTTTAACCAACTTAAGATATGGGCTCTTCCTTTTCCATATCACATATGAAGCGGTAGGCAACTGATTTGATTGGAACCCTATTCAATAGGTATGCAACTTCACAAGTGCACAATCCCAAAAGGAAACAGGTAACTCAGTAGTACTCATCATAGAGCACACCATATCTTATATGGTGCGTTTGCTCCACCCCGATACACCATTGTGCTGTGGTATATACAGAGGAGTAATGCTGAGAGAGAATCTCATTCTCTTTTAGAATAATCCAGGAATTTCGTACTCAAGTATTCTCCTCCTTGATCACATCAAAGGACATAATACTTATACCCGTATTTTGGTTCTCTACTTCTAACTTATATTCTGTGAATATCTCAAAAGGATTGGACTTATGTTTCAACAGGAACATATGACTGAATCTTGAGAGATCATCAGAGAATGTAATAAAATACAAAGAACCGGTCCTAGCATGTGTAGACAGGGGACCTTAGATACATCATCATGTATCAGTCCTAAGAGTTCACTAACCCTTCCTCTGTTTTCAGTAAACGGAGCTATGGTCATCTTATCTTTGTGACATGACTGGCGAGTTTCACAAGATGTAAATTTAAATATGCATCTAAATGTAACTTCAGCTAGTCGGGTCACATTGATATGACCAAGTCTACAATACCTCAAGAAGGAATCCGTTCATTTCTGAACTCTTCCTCTTGTCTGTGTTCCGTATACTAAGAACTGTAGTTTGATTTAGAACATCAATGCTTTTAGATAACGTGCCTGAACCGATCAACTTTTGATATAGGAAATGTTCAAAATATTATCCAACAATACAAAATTTTATCATTTCTTTACTAATAAAGAGACCGATATGATTTTGTATATCAGGTTCGGTATCTAATAACATTTGTTCAGAATCAATGTATTGGTTATACAGGATGACAATGACCAACAGACTTGGCTGCAACACTTGCATCGTTTTCTGTCTCATGAAACTTATCACCCGTTCTCAGTTCTCTACCTTTCTATAGCCCTATGTAACAGATTACATATCTGGGATCCTGATCTGGTATCAAATACCCAGGACGTAGAGGATACAGAGAAACAGTTCTTTGTAATGAACACACCCGAAAATGATGCATCAACATGCACTTTCTTCGTTTGGGTGGCACGGGAATTCTGGTATTCCCCAATTTTCTGCTCTGTCTTATAACAATTATAAGTTAGAGCGGGACCAACGTTCCCTAGCTCAGTATAACAAGCGGGTTCGGTCAATATATCCGTTTTATTATCTTGATTAAGGCGTGACATGGTCGCTACCAGGAGAGAGAGAAGAAAACACTCTGCGTGCGCTCTTGCAAGATCAGATTGGTTATTATTTTATCTAATCAGTATGGCTCCCACTGGTTTTTATCAAATCCTCCTTCAAACCCTAAAAGGAAAGACTAGCCGGGATTAATTACATGCTACAAGTTCGCTAATCTTTCAGCCAGGCCAGTGTCGATACTTTGAGGGAGGTTCCCCGTGCCTTCGCACGGACCTAATTAAAGTAAACCTCGTTTTCCCAGAGGCATAACCCCGTTGACACCTTTCTAGACACCTACTTGATCGGCTAATTGTAATGTGTAAAACTCTCCCAGGAGTAACAATTACTCGTAGTGGGTATCGGGATCCAACTATCACATAGAAGGTATGCAATCTCATTGCAAATTTCAACACTTGAAATTCCCGATAATATTTTGCCCCTAGCGTCCTATGACCTTGACGAAGGCCAAACTACCCATAGTCCGCTAGTCAAGTTCAACCCGTCATTTCCTGATTGAATTAAATCCACCCGCACGACCCTTGACGGAGGCCAAACAACGCCGTACGAATACCCTAATCCAATCGCATCATATGCTAGCAGATAAGAATTAGTTAGCTACCGTACACTACGCCTTGACGGAGGCCAAACTACCGCAGCACGAATACTAACTAGTACTTATCTGAAATGACGGAGGGCTACGACAGGTTTTTCTGAAAACCTATTGCGTAATGAACTTGATATCGTTATAGAATCAAATGATTTTTAAAATGGAGTGTTTTTTAGGCTTTTCTAGTTTTGCTAAAGGGGTCACTCCCAGTGAAGGGATCGTTGGCCCTTTCCTTATCGAATAAGGTGCAGGATATATCATATATACCGCTGTGCAAAGCAAGAACTATAGGAGCAATCAAAAGACAAATCGAGGGGTGTAGCATCTGCCGGTTATTGCTAAAGGAGTCACTTCCGGTGAAGGGATCTCGGCCCTTTCCTTATCGAATAAGGTGCAGGATGTTCTACAAGGAACACCGCGATGCAAAGCAAGAACTATAGCTACCTGTTTTTGAAAATTCGATTCCACAACATCATTTAGGTTTCTTTTCTTTCATTAATCACATTAATGAAGTCCCATCATTTAAGTTACCTAAACATCACAGATAAATACGACGTACACTTATGCCATCCAGATTCGCCTCGATGTCCCCTCGTGCACCGTTAGGTTAGGTAACTAATGGCAGAGTGGGGCAGGGCTAGCGCGGGTGTAAAACATAAGTAACGTCTATATAATATATCATATATACTATATATAGTATTTATCACAGAACATCAAATGATCACATCACAGATATCGCAGCAGAAGAATCATATGAAATATTGGATATACTAGGACGTCCGTGTTTTCAATACGAGCCTGTATAAAACACGGATTCCACGGTCGCGGTAAATAGCCAAACCCACACCCCTAGACCCCTACGAGAGCGGAAAGCAACCCTACCAATTCTAGAGTTAGGAGACCCGGACTCGACTCCTCGAATTGGTCTCCCACTGGACTCCGGAACCCGGTTACTTGTGCCCTCCTCCTTGGGTCTATCCTAGTGCGGAAAAGTAAATAATATACAATGGTGACATCTTCCGCAACCTGGAAGTGCCCCAATAAAAGAATATTACATACAAGTTTTTACATGAATGAAAATGAAAAACACTCATCTCACATAAAAAAAACCCCGTCTATTCATACACGACGATCCAATATAACATATCCAGCAACACATAACATCACATGTCATCAACGTAAGTAAACATGCGTATCCCAATTGTCGTTGACATATAGCAACGAAACCGGCGATATCACATATTACACTTACGGTCACAGAAAAGAAAGTGTAAAACTACAACAGTTGGAATCCGCAACCTTCTTAGACATTATATGCCTAACCAAATGAATTCCTTAGACATCGCATGCCTAACAATTATAAACCCCGCATTTTAGTCTCATTATCGAAAACTCTTTTCAATATCAAGTCGGGCAATTCAATAAGATTCCCGACATTTTGATCGAATGCTCGTCGCAAACTTTAGTAGGCGGCCGCACCCCCAATGCCGTCGACGAAGCGCACCAAGGCGGAACACCGCTGCCGCGAGCACCCGAACGGATGCTTTCGGCAACGGGGTTCTCCTACAGTCACTTGGTCGGGGCTATGGGGCGTGGCTGTCTATTAAGTTTACCGGCGAGTATCCGCGTACGCTACGCGATTGCGACGGACTTTTGATCACATCAAAATTCCGTGGCAACCGATCAAGTGAGACTAAAGTGCTATGTTTATAACATTCATATCAGTTATCTCATAACTACTTGTGGATTCTAAGTATTGTATCCCATTCTAGATAAACAGAAAATGTTAAACTTTCCGATCGAACAGTCAAACACCTAAGTTTTCCCAAAACAGCTCAACACATGAAATAAGTTTAAAAACATTCACTTCATGCCTCAGTACTAACGGTCCAGCCGTAGAAGGGTCCAGCCAACGCCTCACATGTGGCACGTCGTACTGCCCCAAACCCGAAGGTTCAAAGGGCAGTTCAAGACGGTCACATAATCGAGTTAAGGTTTGTTGTCTTCTAGAGAGTCCATCGCGTTACTTGCACTACTTAGAACGTCTTTAAACCACGGAAAAATCCAACAATTGGAAATTTCCCGGCAGGGGAAAAATTGGGTATTTATATTCGGTCGAACTTTTTAACATATTCTAAAATTACCCGGAAAAACACATAGACAAAATTAGACAATCCGATCGAATCTACGAACTCCCAATACAACCCAGAAAACTCAACTCTTGAGTGCATATTAAAACTTCCCAGAGAACAGATAAAACAGATACGGACATTACTGTGTAAAAATGAATCCCTAATCAGTACATACGGCCGCGGAACCGCCGCAAAAAGAGGCTAATGCCGCGGTTCCGCGGCGCTACAATGGAATTAGGGTTTTGTTTTCTTCCAGTTGTCTTAGAATTTCCTGCTCTATTTTATGAGAATTTTTAATTCACAAAAATCCACAGTTTGGAAAAATGTACAGAGAGGGGTGAAAAGTGGGGATTTCGGGTTCGATCGGACTTCTAGCATCGTCTACACATCGCCTAAGGCTCTAGCTAGGCTCTGATACCACTGTAGGGTTCCTAGGCACACTCAAGAGGTTCCACAAGGCATCAACCATACCAAAATCAAATTTTTCTTGTGCCGAGAAACCCTAATGCTTGATCGTTAACTAGAGACAAAGGCGAAACATGCAAGTAAATATCTTTATTGCTAAGTGAACAAAAAATACAACCTTTGTAGATCCGGTCCTCCACTTCCTTAGCTCCGTGATGACGTCCTTCCGCTGCGATCATCGGATCCCGGACTTTAGCGATGGTTTCGTCGAAGAAATGATCGGGCTAGGTCGTTGACTTCGATGCCGAAGATGATCTACGTCGAGGCGACTCTAACTCGAGCTCCAACTTCACCAAGTCATGAAACTTGAGAAGAAAACACCCTATACTACATGGCAAGTGGTAGAGGATGAAGAAATAGGAAGTGTGTTCACTTTGGATTTGGGGTTCTCACTTGATTTCATCACTTGACATTTTTGTAGAAAGCTTTTCTTTTCTTCACTTGAAGAAGAAGATGAAGAAGAAGAAAAATGAATAAAATGAATTAACTCCAAAAAGAAAATCAAGTGATGGTTATCATGTGGAAACCATGGGTAAGTAAACTCATGTAGAGAATAAACTAGGGTTTAGGTAATGGTTAGGTTTAGGATAAAAACAAAATGGTAGACTTTCAAAGCTTCATGAAGCTTCAAGAGCAAAACAAAACAAGCCTCCATTTTATTTTTCCAAAAATGAATAAATAAATAAATAAAATAAATAAATCAAACCCTAACCATTAACTTAATCATAGTTTAAAGCAAACACATACCTAAGTTTGCATATATCATCAAATATGATACAAGCAAGTGCACAAAAATATATCATATATACAATGTGCACAATCTAGTGAGAAAATAATCTTAAGTGAACCAATACTAGTTAATGTAAAGTAATATATCAAATATTTAATTATACATTAAATCATTAAATAAACACTTGATTTAACGATCCGGTCATATCGCATATGACCGACTAATATCCAATGTATCGAGTTATCGAATCAATCCTTGATTCGATAACTAGGTTATATCGCATACAACCAATCGATACATTAATCGTGAGAATAGAATACGGTATCACATACACGCATTATTCTCGGTCCCGCACATATCTCATATACGCTCCCATTTCGTTTCGCTTGAGCCATGAAACCTCTGTGTAGGACTCTAAAGACTCGTCAATACGCCGGCAGCAGGTGATGATCATATCAAACAACCACAAGCCGTAAGCAGTCTGCTAAACGTAACGGCCATCCGGGTATTGAGCGATCAGAAGATCGACGAGCAAGCCCACTCACACTCCTGTGAATCCAACCAGTAACACTTACCGTACAGTCCGGTCTGTTCGTCTGATATGTCGCATATCTTGCCTAGGGGTGGTAAACGTCAGAGCCCAGTAGCTCGATAAGTCGTGTCGATATGAGGTCTATAACAGTTCGAGAAACTACTGGTAACACTTACCAGTAAATCTCAGCAACCCTGGCCAGGGATTTCCGGTTATAGCCAATCGAACACAGCGCAACATCAACTCCCTATACCGGGAGAGACGAATCCCCTCCTATCGCTCATTGCCTCCATGTAATTCGGGACTGCACCCAAAAACCACCGTTTTGCACGCCCTCTTGGACGTGGTAAGGTGAAAATCAAAGCACAGTGGGAATCACACAAGACTCTATGACGATCTCGGGTCCACAGACTAACCTGTACCAGTGTCACCAGAGAACTTCCATCTGACGTAAGGTATAAATACCATCTGGGTGTTCTCAGCGAGTCCGTCCAGTGTACCCAGTCTCCACTGAGCACCCGTATATCATCTCTGATGTCAAACACCAATGGATATGGGATCATCCATCGCCCATCTGTATGGGTCGAGAGGGTATACGCTAGTCTACTCTGGTATATCGATGCCCCGTCTCGATATACCCACGACTAGGGACCTTGAAGGATGTACTTATGGACTACCATGTCACCACTAGTATGATCCGCATCATAGTCCAGGTAGTCAAGTACACATCCTAAGGGCTTTACCAACATGTAACAGAGAGACAATCAGTGTACATGTTAAGGTAAAGAGCTACCAGATAGTATACTATCATGTCGAGCAAGAAAGTCCTCCCTATATATGTCCAAGTATCCACTACAATATACATCCTATGTATAGTAATGGCCTCTAGGGAATATATATAACTAACATAAACTACCTTAAAATTATTCCTAAGAAACCTATTTCTTCAATTTTACTATTAAACTAACATACCCTTAAGTATTGTTGGTTTCTCACTAAACTATCTTAAATTAACAAAATTACTATAAATTTCACTAAAATACCCTTAACTATTGTTGTTTTTCACTAAACCACCTTAAAAATTTAACTAAACGATTCATATTCTTAAATTAACTAAATTACTATAAATTTCACTAAAATACCCTTAACTATTGTCGTTTTTCACTAAACTATCACTAAAAATTTAATATAAAACCTTAGTTGCTCAATTTTACTTATTTACACTAAAATTCCATTAGCTATTGTTGTTTTTCTACTAAAATACCCTTAACTATTGTTGCTTTTCACTAAACTGCCTACAAAAATTAATTAAATTACCCGAGCCCTAACCCGGCCCTAACTCCCAACAGAAACCCTAACCCTCCCCTAAAACAACAAAAACAGTAACAACAATAGCAACACCAACAACATCAATAGCAGCAACAACAACAACAATTAATTTTTTGGATCGAGCAAAATAAATAAAATTAAACCCAAAAAATAAAAATTTAACCGGTTTATACTTAGCTCTTGACGACCAGTGGCGAGCGGTAATGAGCAAACTTCGAGCGGCGGCGAGCGGCGACAAGATTGATCAGGGGCTCGGGTTTCGATCGTGGCTTAGGGCTTCGATCGATTGCGCCTGGTGGAGGAGAGGCGGCGAGGGGCCATGGAGGCGACGAGAGGGGGCGCCGGCGACGGAGGCGGCAGCGGCGACCGAGACGACAGAGGAGGGATTTTCGCGCTCGATAAAAATTTAGGAGGAAAAAAGAAGAGGCTTTATGAAAATTTGGGAGAGTTTTGGGTTTTTATCTCCAGTGAGTTATGAGGCCCGTCATATTTTTTTGATTCGTAGTGGTCATAACCGTTATCAAATTTATAAAAACCGTTGCCGTCAATCGGTAACGACTTGAACCGCTGCCAATTTTCCATTATTGTGGGCCAGTGCAAGCTAGAGGGTGTCATCTCCATCCTCCTCTGTGAGTGCGCATGTTAGACTCAAAAAGGGAGAACAATGAATGATGCAACTCGAATGTATTTGGAGTCACTTAAGCTTAGACCTCAATCTATATAAACCATGTCCTACAAAATCTACAGCTGGTCATATCACATTTCTGGAGATCTCTAATTAATCTCCATTAATAAACAATTCCCTGTTACCTTGACTGATTGATTACTATTAATTAATATTCCTTCTTAATTAATTAGACATCAAGCTCTAATTAAGTTTCATGAAATATGTTTCCTTTCCCTATTTGCTTTACTTGTGTCTTAAAGCTTGAACCTATATAATTCCATATATCAATTATATATATCATCCTTTTTCTTTTTTTTTTAGCCAACTCCATAATTTATGAGAATTTAGAGAATGTCGGTTGCTCGTCAGGGACTATGACAGGCCCCTCTGATAAGGCTCATAAACGGGAATTCCTTAGATTACGACACGTAGCAGATGACGTGTCGTCCACGTAAGCCCGCTAGATTCTTGAGAACCAAGGATGTAGAATTAGTATAATGCATGGGGGACTTTCCTCGACACCTCGTCTCCGACGTTGCATCCGATCTTTCGGAGACCTCCCCGGAGTACCTTCCCTATGCGCCTAACAACCAGCCAACAACTCGTCCTCGAGCAATCCTGGAGCCGAGCTTTTACGGTCTCCCCGCTCGTCTCCGAACTATCCACCGGGCTGAGCTTTCTCGGCTTCCCTGTTCAACCGAGAGCACTGAGCCCAAGCATCCCCGTAACGGCTCCGCATATCTCGCCAAAAAGAGATCTCCGCTGCTCTACGTCCCGCGTCCCACGCTGGCGTGTCTCTCTATTAACAAGCGTATCCCGCTATTAATGGATGCACCCTGCCATCAACGCAAACGTGACGTATGGGCGAACAGACGACGAGAATATCGCGTCGGTTCGCTCTTTGCGACCGCTATATAAACCCTCTCTTCCATACGACTCAGGTAACTAGAACCCATTCCAATACGCCGCTACCTTGCTATTATTTCTCGGTACTTATTTGATCGTCGGAGGGTCCTATGGTGGTTACCCACCCTGGGACTTCCCTTGTAGGTAGCTCGGCGTCAACGGCAACCCATTGAGATCCACACATTCAACCCTCATACCAAATCTCAACCGTTCAGAACCGCTTGCAGTAAAATTGATGGAGAACAACAACTGAGAAAGATCCGGACCTCCATCAGTTGGCACCGTCTGTGGGAACGTAAGAAGTTTCTCCACAGAAAAAGTTGATCCTCCGCCTCCGATTCAATGGCAAGCGAAAACCGCGACGATCTCGGCACGAGCCGCCCCGACCTCCATAACGGAGGTGGGAACGGTCCTACTCCCTCTCCTAACGTCATCAACGCCTTATCTACTCGGATCGATAGGCTCACAGCGATGGTGGATGCGCTCGCCCGCGTTCAAATGGCCGGCCATACCCACCAAACTGCAGTTCCCTCTTCCCGGAATGACAACGTACGCAGGAAGACGGAAGGGCACACTCAGGACCTCGACCTCACTCATGCTCATCTTGATACTATCGAACACCGACATGCCGATTCTGGCAGTCATGACCCACATGCGGGGAATGATTCCATGACTCATTGGGCACCGGACAGCTCGACGCCCCTATCTCAGGGGAGACCAGGCTATCTCTTCAACATCTGCCACGCTTCTCGCCTCTTGAAGAGGTGTCGGTCAGATCGCCTGATTCCAGGAAAGACCCACGTTGCCACTTCTGTCGAGGTCACGCATATAGCGAACATCGGGACTATCCATGAAGGGTCTGCCCCGAAGATTTAAGGAACATGATAGAGCGAAACCGAAACCGCTCAATCATGCCGGAGCAGAGATAGCAGGAGCTCCGACTATGAAGAATCCTTAGGGTACCAATAACGAATCGATGCCTTCGAAAAGAAAATCGAAGACATATGACAGGATGACCATACGGTCGGCGAAGGGGCGAAGTACTCCGTTGATTTGCTCATAAGGCCTTTTACAGAACAGCTACTAGCTAAGTGTGTCTCATCTCGGAACAAACCGCCCAAAGTGGCCCTTTTCGATAGGAAGTCTGACCTGAAGGACCACTTGGACATGTTCACGGTAGGCATGAGCTTCCAAGACAACTCATATGCGGCTCAATACCGAGCTTTCCCCACCACTCTCATCCGGGTCGGCCAGGATTGGTTCCGAGGGCTTGCGCCACTCTCGATTTCGACCTTTGACGAGCTGACGGCCCAATTCCTCGGTCATTTCATCAGTAACCGATGACAGGAAAAGACGGTCGACTACCTATTCACCATCAAGAGCTGAGACAGGGAATCCTTCAAGGGATACGTCACCCGCTTCTACAACACCCTCCTAGAAGTTCCCGAGCACCGCGACGAAACGGTTATCACCGCCCTGAGGTCGGGTCATAGACATAGAAAGTGGCTCCGGTTTTTGCATTAGCGCAACCTAACACCATGGCCGAAGTAAAAGTATGGACCGAGCGAGAAATCCAACTCAAGTCGGAGGCGAACGCCAACATATCCCGAGGCGACCAAGCATACCTAAAAAGACGGGACAGAGAAGAGAAAAAGAAAGCCGATCGTCCAAAACCCTATTCTCTAAGGTTTCATAAGTACACTCCTATGAACATATTCCAAACCAAGCTGCTAGAGGAGACTAAGGGCGAGAGGTTTTTTAAGCTCCCGCCGGCTACTCAGAGGACGGGCAAGGGACTCCGCGGTCCATACTGCGCCTACCATAGGTCGTAGGGGCACCCAACCGAGAGTTGCAAACAATTCCATGACTATTTTGAGGAACTGATCCACTCTGGTCACCTGGTGAAATACCTACGAGACAAGCGGCAGGCGGAATAGGAGCAAAAGGACTAACCCCCTCCCGGGGAGTTAACGATCGGTTAGATCATGATCATTTCGATGGGTTCCACTCCGGACAGCGGGGGGACCGCTGCCTCCTACCGGTCATGGCCATGAGTGATCCGCCCCACAAGAAGTGCAGAAAGGATGACCCGATCACCTTCACCGACGAAGACCTTCATGGCATATCACTCCCACACAATGACCCCTTGTGATAACAGCCCGGGTTTACCGTTAAGGGGTTCGGAGAATATTGGGCGACTTGGGGAGCTTAGAGGATATCCTGTTCTACGACTTTTTCTAGCGTATGGAATTAAATCTGTCTGATGTCCTACCGACCTCCCATGTCCTCTCTGGGTTCACCAACCATTCTGTCCTGGTCGAGAGATCGGTCACCCTCCTTCTCAACAATGGGGAAACAGGCAGAACGTGAACTATACCAGTGAACTTTCTCGTTGCCAAGATCTCGTCGTCCTATAACATCCTCCTGGGACGTCCCACCCTAAACGCCTTTCGAGTCCAGATCTCAACATTTCTCCTCGCGCTCAAGTTCTCTTTGGATAGCGAGGGATAAGCCGGGCCTATAGAGACCAGCAAACTGTCAGGATCTGTCTCGCCTCAACATCTCCTACCAGGAAGCAGGGCGACAATTTTGAAGACACGCACGGTCCTCACGGTTCCGTGGACAGATGCGACGACCGAAAGGAAATTCGAGGCGCCTCGGTGGAAGCTTTAGCAGAAGTTCCCCTCATAGAGGGAGTTGACGGCCAGACTGTCCAGATCGACTCTCTCTTGACAGGAGGCGTTCGCGAAGACCTGATCCAGATCCTCCGGAACAACTCGGATATGTTCGCTTAGACACCAGCAGACATGTCCGGGATTGACACGGGGGTGATCTCCCACAAACTCGGGGTCAACCCAAAAGCCAAGCCAATCCGAGAAAAGAAATGAAGTTTCGCACCAATGAAACAAAAGGCGATAGAGGAGGATGTGGACCAACTTCTCGCAGCCGACTTCATCAGGAACCTGGTCTACTCGGATTGGTTGGTAAACATGGTCATGGTCAAGAAAGTGAACGGGAAATAGCGCTTGTGCGTCGATTTCACTGACCAGAACAAGGCTTGCCCCAAAGACAGCTATCCACTTTCTCGGATAGATTAGCCAGTAAACAGCTCGACCGGTCATGAATTACTAAGTTTCATGGATGCTTTCTCCGGTTATAATCATATCCAGATGAACCTGGCCGACGAAGAGCTGACTGTCTTCTCCACTGATCGGGGAGTCCACTGCTATAGGGTAATGCCATTCAGACTCAAGAACGCCAGAGCTATGTACCAGTGAGTGGTCAACAAATTGTTCAAACCAAAAATTGGGAAAAACATGAAAGTCTACATCGATGACATGCTCATGAAATCCGCCTCATCAGCCAGATATACTACAGACCTCGGCGAAACATTCGACGTCCTGCGGAAGTACAAGATGAAGCTGAATCCAGCTAAATGTGCGTTTGGCGTCACAAGCAGGAAATTCCTTGGATTTATGGTCACCCACTGAGGAATCGAAGTGAACCCTGAGAAAATCGGCGCTATCATAAATATGGCGACGCCCAAGAGCAATGTTGATATCATGCGACTCACTAGAAGGATAGCTGCGTTGAGTCATTTTATGTCCAGATCCGGAGAAAAGAGCATCTCTTTCTTCATAGCCCTAAGGAAAATCCTCAGGTTTGAATGGTCCGAGAAGTGCCAAAATGCTTTCAAATAACTCAAGGTACACCTTACGACCCCACCAATTCTCACCCGACTGGTCGAGGGAGATAGGCTGTTACTATATCTAGCCGTCTCCGACCAAGCCGCCGGCTCAGTGCTTATCAGATAATTTCAAAGGTATACAGAGACCGGTCTACTACGTGAGCCATGTTTTAAAGTACGTAGAGACCAGATACTCGGCCATAGAAAAAATAGTCCTTGCACTTGTCGTCGCCTTTAAGAAACCACGGCACTATTTCCAGGCATACACGATTCTCGTCTTCATTGAACGACCTTTAGGGAATATCCTCGCCTCCCCCGAATCGTCGGGCCGCTTAGAGAAATGGAGGTGGGAGTTGTCCCAATTCGACATAAAATACCGACCCAGACATGCTTTCAAAGCACAGTCCTTAGCCGATTTCGTTGTCGAATGCATCATTCCTACTAAGGAAGGAACGGCAGCACATGGCCTCGACCCACGACCCTCAGTCGAGGAGGTGTCTGGCCCAATCCCGGACTGGGTACTCTATATGGACGGATCCTCTACAGAGGAAGAGAGTAGGGCCGACCTAATCATCCGCAGCCCGAATGAGGCGGAAATGGAGTACTCTCTAAGGCTTGGTTTTAAGGCGTCGAACAATGCTGCAGAGTATGAGGCCTTATTGGCCGGGCTATGATTTGCCTCCGGAGTGGGACTAAAGACCATCAGGATATGCAGCGACTCCACGGTAGTCGTCAGCCAGGTAACCAGGCATTTCGAAGATCGGGAACTACTAATGATAAAATACCTGGCGGTGATAAGAAGGCTTCGGAGAAATTTCGATGAGATCCAAGTGGAGCAGATTCCTAGAAACTTGAACACCGAGGCTGATGCCCTGAGCAAACTCGCCTCTTCTTATTCGACCAATCACAAAAGAAATATCCTCTTCGATGTCCTACAGTGACCCAGCATGGAAGATGAAGAGGCAATACTCCTAATCTACACGACTCGAGAAGATGTCCCGGATTGGAGAAAGCCAATTGTAGAATTTCTGAAAGATTGGTACTTCCGAATGACTGGGCCAAGGCTTGCCGACTTCGAGCAAAAGCTCGCCATTTCGTATAGAGCAAAGGAAACATGTATAAGAAGTCGTACACTCAACCTTTGCTCTGATGCGTCGGTCCCCACGAAGCAGACTACATCTTACAAGAAATACACGAAGGGGTCGGAGGGGCGCATCAAGGGGCTTGCAGCCTGGTCCTAAAGACACTGCTCCTAGGGTACTATTGGCCAGGAATACACCAAGATGCCGGAAAACTGGTCAGAAGATGCAAGAACTGCTAACTCTTTAGCAGCATCCCTCGTCTCCCGGCCACCGAATTAATGCCACTGAACTCTCATTGGCCATTTTCGCAGTGGGGGATGGATATGGCAGGCCAGCTCCCCACCGGCACGGGTGGACATAGGTACATTCTTGTTGCCGTAGACTACTTCACAAAGTGGATTGAAGCCATGCTGATCAGGAAACTGGATGCCACCTCTACGATAAAATTCCTGCAGAACAATATAATCTCTCGATTCAGAATCCCGAGGTGCATCGTCACCGACCATGGAGCCAACTTCGAAAATAAAAAAAGTCAAAAAATTTTGCAACGACTATCACATATTGATGAAGTTTGCCACGGTCGCACATCCTCATTGCAACGGGCAAGACAAAACAGCGAACCGAGGCAAAATAGCGAACCGAGCCCGCCTGAGGGAAGGCAAGGCGGCTGGGTCGAGGAACTGCCTCGGGTACTGTGGGCACTGCGGACATCAAGAAAGACACCCATGGGAGAAACTCCGTTCAGCCTCTACTACGGTACCGAGGCAATGGTCCCCGCAGAAATTGGATTGCCCAGTTATCGGGTCGAGCACTTTGACGATGAGGCTAAAACCTTGGCGCTATGAAACAAATTGGACGCCTTGTTGAAGGAAAGAGATCAGGCAAAAATCAGAATGGTCGCCTATCAACAGTAAATCGCCCTCTATTGCAACTCCTGAGTTAAATATCGAGCCTTCAAAACAGAAGACCTGGTCTTACAACGAAACGAATTCATAGACCAAGAGAAGTTACATAAGTTCTCCCCGAAATAGGATGGGCCATTCCTCTTGACAGAGGCATTGCCCGGTGGAGCCTACCGCCTCCAAGACTCCAGAGGGCGTAATTTTCCTCGGACATATAATGCCGAAAAGCTTAAATTATAAAAATAAACTTGTACCCTTTTTGAATAATACAATTCCCTTCCGCATCGACTAAAATTTCCAAGCCGGGCTTTCACGCAAATAGACTTCTGCACCGACCCAGGGCCCCAACTCTTCCTTCCTTTCTTCGGCTTCGAGTTAAGGGGTAGGGAGAAGGCACAGGTCGGCCGATGCCCAAAAATATATTTTTAAAATGGGAGGGAAGAGATAATACACCATAATCTTGGCCAAAAGAAAATTTATTGAAAATTTATTCGGAGGTATTCTTGGCTTCACTAGCTGAGCCCAGGAAACCTCCGCCCGCTCCCACTGTCGATACCCATGGACCTTGGAAGCTACAGATTCGCCGGGGTCCCCCACCGCCGAACACGACGCCACGACCAACCTTTGCTGGAAATATTCGAGAAGAATGTCCATCGAGTGATCCCGCCTGCTCTTCGAGATCAGGCCAAACTCGTGGGATGTATGCATCTTATCAAATGGCTCATCCATCGCCTGTGGGGACAGAGCATTATAAAGACCCAGGAAAGACCTCCATATTGCGTAGATTAGCACTTGCAGGAGAGGAGATTGGAGGGGAAGTAGACGCCCGTAGTGGCCCTCCAGACGACCTATCACGGCCTCATACGTCGCTTCGGAATGATCAAGATCATAGAAATACACGTCGTCCCGAGATACGATCTCCCTGATGGTGTATACGTGGCGTGTCATCTGGAAGAAACGAAATGGCTAGAAGGAAGTCAATGTGGATATCCAAAAGCGAGACCATGCCATCGATATTTATAGTCCAATGAATGATATCTTCTCGCGTCACAATGCAAATCACGGAATATCGCACTTTTCTAATAAGGCGCGGTCATGTGGCATCTGATTACCGGTCGCTTCCCCACCATGCAGGTCACGGAAGGTTGAACAACATTCCTAGGAAATCCTTAGAATCAAGAAGGCCAAAAATACGAAGGCCATCGTCAAGAGGCGGCCGAGTAGTTTCCTGCTTGGCTCATCAGCTGAAAGAAGCTTTCTGCCCAGCCACTCTGTGAATCTAAAGCCCTCATCAAGAGGCGGCCGAGTAGTTTCCCGCTCGGCTCATCCGCTGAGGGTAGCTTTCTGCCCGGCTGCTTTATGGATCCAAGGCCCTCGTCAAGAGGCGGCCAAGAAGTTTTCTGCTCGGCTCATCCGCTAAAGGCAACTTCTTGTTCGGCCACTCTGTGGATCCAAGGCTCTCGTCAAGAGGCGGCCGAGTAGGTTCCTTCTCGGCTCATCCGCTGAAGGCAGATTCATGTCCGGCCACTCTATGGATCCAATGCCCTCGTCAAGAAGCGGCCAAGTAGTTTTCTGCTCGGCTCATTCACTGAAGGCAGCTTCCTCCTTGATTTCTTTGCAGATCCAAGGCCCTCGTCAAGAGGCAACGGAGTAGTTTCCTGGCTCGGCTCATCCGCTGAAGGCAGCTTCTGTTGGTGAGTGCTGCATGCTCCCACAACTCTTGTGGCGCGGCGGAAACGATGAACGAAAATTTTCTTTGCATACAACACGCACTTAACCGAAAATCTTGTCTAAACCACAACTAGTAAACCCTAACTAGAGATCTTATCTACTATGTTAGGGATTATACCTTGATGATACGGTCCTTCGGGTCTTCTCTTGGATGCAACTCCTTTGCTCCTTTCTCCTCTTTTGGTGAACTCCTTGGCTCCTTTAGATGTTGCCGACGTTTTCGATCTCCGGCCAACGAAGACCTAGATGATCCACCCGAGAGTTTTCGAGCAAGCTAGAAACTTTTCCCAAGAGTTTAACTTAGAGACCAAATTTGCTAGAAGAGGTCACTAGGATGATGTACAGATAAGTATATTGGATTAACTTGAAATCCTAAGCTTTGGATTCACATCTCATGTGAGGGTTTAAGCTGGGAAAAATGATAACCATCATTTTCTTTTTTTCTTCTTATACACTTGTTATGATACACTTATCATAATTTTGTGTAGGATTGGAATGCCTTGATTTCACATCTCATGTGAAGGTATTTATAAGAAGAAGGGGAGGAGAGAATAAGTGCATTTCATAATTAAAAAGTTTAAGCATGATGAAAAAGAATATAGCACTAACTAAAGCATGTATTATGAAAGAAATATCATGCTTTAATAGTACCTCCACTCCAACAACCTCATTATCATGCTTATATCTTTTAATTTACACATCACTAATTTATTTTCACAAAATAAATGATGTCATAATTATGTCATTATGAGGTGGCACCTTCTAGAAGGTATTCTTGTAACAATTACAAAAATACCCCTCCTCCGTATACCGTATACCGTATACTGTATACACGCATCCGAATTCCGAAAAATACGAATACCATTAATCCAATAATATAATACCGGTATTCGGCCAGTATTATTCTTCCGATTATTATTCCTGTAACAATTACACGAACATAATCGAAAACCTGCCGCAACACCTTACGGCTGCCGTAACAACTAACGGTCTCTACATCTTTCGCCTGAACGAGAGAACCCTCTGTGTGGGACTCTAAAGACTCGTCAGTACGCTGGCAATGGGTTTAACCACAAGCACGTCGGCGGCACTAGCTGTGCGTAACGGCTACCCAGGTGCATGACGAAAAGGTGGCCAACGAGCGAACTCATCACAACCCTTACGAGCCTGTAAGCAACACTTACCGTACAGTCCGGTCTCTTCGTCTGATACGTCGCATATGAAGTCTAGGGGTGGTAAATGTCAGACCCCAGTAACTTTATAAGTCATGTTGATTTATGGCTCATAACAGGTCGAGGAAATACTGATAACACTTATCAGTAAACCTCGAGAACCCTGGCCAGGGATTTAGGTGTTATAGCCGATCAAACATAGCGCGACATCAACTCCCTATACCGGGAGAGACGAAACCCCTCCTATCGCTCACTGTCTCCATATGATTTGGGACTGTACCCAAAATTCACCTGTTTGCACGACTCAATAGAGCCGTGGTAGGTAGGAAATCAAAGTACAGTGGGAATCACACAAGACTCTATGACGATCTCGGGTCTACAGACTAACCTGTACAAATGTCAGAGAACTGCTATCTGACAATAGGTATATATACCATCTAGGAGTTCTCGGCGAGTCCGTCCAGTGTACCCAGTCTCCACTGAGCACCCGTACACCATCCTTGATGTCAAACACCGATGGATATGGGATTATCCATCACCCATCATATGGATCAAGATGCGTATACGCTAGTCTACTCTGGTGTATCGATGCCCTGTCTCGACACACCCTCGACTAGGAACAGTTATAAGATGTACTCATAGACTACCGTGGCCCCACTAGTATGATCTCATCATAGTCCCAGTAGTCGAGTACAAATCCTAAGGGCTTTATCAACATGTAACAAAAGAGACAATCAGAGTACATGTTAAGATAAAGTACAACCAGATAGCGTACTATCATGTCGAGCAAGAAAGTCATCCCTATATATGTCCAAGCATCCACTACAATATACATCGTATGTACAGTAATGGCCTATAGGGCACACATATAACTAACAATCTCCCACTTGCACTAGGGCCATCTATTGTGGTATCACATACCCAACAATTAGCTGTGGTTGAAGTATCTCATACTCAACCATCCCATAAAAGTCTCTACTGGGAAAAAGCCTTAGTGAGTGGATCCACTCTGTTGTCCTCTGTATCTACTCTCCTAACCTCGATCTCTCTGGAGATCAACCATCTCTATGATCAGGTGATGCTGCCTAAGAATTATATCTGGATTTCTAATGGGACGGTAGTTCCTTGGCTAAAGCCACAACCCCATTGTCACACAATGGTAGGAACGAAGTTCATCTCATGAACATATATATATCCATACTTTATCTTTGGTAGCATCCATAGTAATGACGTATCTTGCCTTTCTAGTATGTCACGGTATTTAGCTTGGAACTCTTCCAACATACAGTCCCTCTACTTAGAGTAAAGACAATGCCTGCGACTGACATTCAGTCGTCTTTATCACCCTGGAACCTTTCCAGTGATTCTCCCTAGGATCGATTGATACTATCTCACTACAACTAGTGAGTATCCTAACATCCATTTAGATCTATCTCATAGATCCAAAACCCAGGATTTAGGAGGTATCACCTTGATCTTATATGGAGAATCCTTGTGATAAGCGGAGATTGACCGAGTGTATCATAAGAAACTCCTTCCCTATCAAGAGTATGTCATCCACGTACTCTACGAGGATCACCACCATACTCCATACCACGAGGTTCATCTACCATTTTGATGAAGTCAAACTCTTTGACTACCACATCAAAACAAATGTTCCAACTCCGCTGTGATTCTCTCCAGGATCGATTGATACCATCTCACTACAACTCGTGAGTATCCTAACATCCATTTAGATCTATCTCATAGATCCAAAACCCAAGATTTAGGAGGTATCACCTTTGATCCTATATGGAGAATCTTTATGATAAGAGGAGATTGACTGAGCATAGCATAGGAAACTCCTTCCCTATCAAGAGTATGTCATCCACGTACTCTACGAGGATCACCACCATACTCCCTACTACCTTTTATGTATATACAAGGTTCATATATTATTTTGATGAAGTCAAACTCTTTGACTACCACATCAAAAACAGATGTTCCAACTCCGTGATGCCTGTTTTATCGCATAAAACATCTTGCACACTTTTCTGCTGCTCCCACTGTCTACGAAGCCCTCTGGCTGTGTACTTATAGACGCTCTCTTCTAAAACTTCATTTAGAAAAGCAGTCATGACACCCAACCACCAGATATCATAGTCAAGGTATGTAGCAGTGGCATGTAGGATCTGGATGGACTTAAGCATAGCTTTGAAAGTCTCAACTTTTCCATGTACACCAAGTACTCTTCTCAAGATATACTTGCTCTTGATGGGGATTTAACCCTTCAGAAAAAGCAACCAAAGTCCATACTTTGTTGGTGTATAAGGATTCCATCCCAGATCGCTAAGCATCCAGCCATTCTCACAGAGTCCCACTCCTGATGGCCTGCTCGAAACTAGTTAGGTCATACCACTGTAAGTCGGTTAGCCACCCCATCCCATGGGGTAACCGTGGTACAAACGGGTCCCTCAGCAGCTACTTTCTACGCAGTCCCCTTCGCGAGGACTACAACCCGCCGGAACACCTTCCGGTCTCGGGACACGTTGGGGGTAAGATGAAATCTTCGCTCCCACTATCATAGAGAAACCGAAGTATCTCTTAGATGGGTAAGGAACCCTACTAGATCAGCAAAGAGGCTGAGGTTCGTTAGAGTCTATTGAATCCTTTGGTTCTACCAAATCATTTGCTGTAGCTGGAACTCCTTCCAGTTCTACCTCATGACCACTAATTTCTTCACAAGAAATTCCCTTTCACAAAAGTGGCATGCTGAGAAACAAAACAACTTTTGTTCCTCGATTAGGTCATCTGTTGTAGTTTGTATAGCTGGAACGCCTTCCAGTTCTACCTTATGACCACTAATTTCTTCACAAGAAGTTCCCTTTCATAAAGGTGGCATGCTGAGAAACAAAACAACTTTTGTTCCTCGGTTAGGTAGAAGATATTCCCTTGCTGATGCTTGGGATATCCAACAAACTTCCACAGTTTTGACTTTGCCTCGAGCTTGTCCGGATTTTAGTTTTTAGACATAGGCCTGACAACCCCAAATCTTAACATCTTTAAGAGATGGGCTCTTCCCATACCATATCATATATGGAGTAGTAGGCACCTGATTTGATTGGAACCCTATTCAATAGGTATGCAGCTTCGCAAGTGCATAACTCCCAAAAGAAAAATAGGAAACTCAGTAGTACTCATCATGGAGCACACCATATCACATAGGGTACAATTGCTCCGCCCCGATATACCATCGTGCTATGGTGTATACGGAGGAGTAATGCTGAGAGAGAATCTTATTCTACTTTAGAATATTCCAGGATTTCCATGCTCAAGTATTCTCCTCCTTGATCTCATCAAAGGACATAATACTTATACCCGTTTTTGGTTCTCTACTTCTAATTTATATTCTGTGAATATCTCAAAAGCTTCGGACTTGTGTTTCAACAGGAACATATGTCTGAATCTTGAAAGATTATCAGAGAAAGTAATAAAGTACAAAGAACCGGTCATGGCATATGTAGAAAGGGGACCTTTCATACATCATCATGTATCAATCCCAAGAGTTCACTAACTCTTTCTCTGTTTCTAATAAACAGAGCTATGGTCATCTTATCTATGTGACATGACCGGCAAGTTTCATAAGATGTAAATTCAAATTAATTTAAATATGCATCTAGATGTAACTTCAGCTAGTCGGGTCACATTGATTTGACCTAGTTTACAATGCCTCAAGAAGGATTCGTTCATTTCTGAACTTATCCTCTTGTGTGTGTTCTGTATACTGAGAACTGTAGTTTGATTTAGAACGTCTATGCTTTTAGATAACGTGCCTGAACCGATCAACACTTGATATAGGAAATGTTCAAAACATTATCCATCAATACAAAATTATATCCTTCTTTACTAATAAAGAGACTGATATGATGTTGTATATCAGGTTCGGTATCTAATAACATTTGTTCAGAATCAATATGTTTGTTAATACAGGGTGATAACTGCCAACTTTTTGGCTTGCAACAATTGCACCATTTCCAACTCTTGAAACTTATCACCCGATCTCAGTCATTTACCTTTCTGTAGCCCATGTAACAGATTACATTTGTGGGATCCTGATCCGGTATCATTATACCCAGGACGTAAAAGATACTGAGAATAAGTTCTTTGTAATAAACACACCCGAAGATCATGCATCAACATGTACTATCTTCGTTTGGGTAGCACGGGATTTTGGTAATCCCCAATTTCCTGCTCTGTCTTATAACAATTATAAGTTGGAGCGGGACCAACGTTCCCCAGCTCGGTATAACAAGCGGGTTCAGTCAATATATCCGTATTTATTATCTTGATTAAGGCGTGATATGGTCGCTATCTGGAGAGAGAGAGAGAAGAAAACACTTTAGCGTATGCTCTTGCAAGATTAGATTGGTTATTATCTAATCCGGATGTCTCCCACTGTTTTTATCAAATCTTCCTTCAAACCCTAAAAGGTAAGATTAGCCGGGAATAATTACACCCTAAAATTTCGTCAAATTGTCTTGTGTAAAACTTTTCCAGGAGTAACTCTTACTCACAGAGGGTATCGGGATCCAACTATCTCATAGGAGGTATGCAATCTCATTGCAAATTTCAACACCTGAAATTCCCGATAATATTTTGCCCCTAACGTGCTATGACCTTGACGAATGCCAACAAACCATAGTCCGCTAGTTAAGTTCAATCCGTACATTTCTTGATTGAATTAAACCCAGCCGTACGTCCCTTGACGAAAGCCAACAAAGACGCACGACTACCCTAACCCAATCTCATCATATGTTACAGATAAGCAATAGTTAGCTACCGCACACTACGCCTTGACGAAAACCAACAAACGCAGCACGAATACTAAGTATTACCTATCTGAAATGTCGGAGGGCTACGCAGGTTTTTAAGAAAACCATGAGCGTAATGAACTTGATATCGTTGTAGAAACAAGTGGGAAGGAGTGGTTTAAGCTCCAGTTTTAAAAATCGAATGGTTTTGTAGTATCTTTCTAATTTTGCTAAAGAGGTCACTCCCGGTGAAAGGATCTCGGCTCTTTCCTTATCGAATAAGGTGCTGGATATGTAAATACCACGATGCAAAGCAAAGTTAAATCAACTATAAAATCAAATCGAGTTCTTTGTAACATTTTCCAGTTTCGCTGAAGGGGTCACTCCCGGTGAAGGGATCTCGGCCCTTTCCTCATCGAATGAGGTGCAGGATATTCAAGAATACCACTATGCAAAACAAAAGCTAGAGTTACCCTTTTTCAAAAAGTTTGATTCTACAACATCTTTAGGTTTCTTTCTCTTAACATTAATCACATTAATGGTGTCCCATCTTTTACGTTTCCTAAACATTACAGAAAAGAAACGCAAATAGAATGTACGCTTATGCCATCCGCATTTGCCACTGGGCCCCGTTATGCACCGTTAGGTTACTTAACTAACGACAGAGCGGGGGCTGGACTAGTGCGGGTGCAAAACATAAGCAACGTTTATTATATATATCTCATATATAATTATAACCATTTCAGATCACAGATGAATGTATTGGATATACTAGGAATTCCGTATTTCATTTAAGCCCTTAATGAAAAATGGGTTCCACGGTCGTGATGAATAGCCAAAACCCCCCTAGACCCCTGCGGGTGCAGCAAACCACCCGCCAAATTGCCGAAGTGTAGCAACCTCCCTCAACATATTAAGTAGGCCACTCGACACTTGGAGAACCCGGTAGTTTGTGCACCCCACCTTGGGTCTATCCTAGGAGAAAAAACAGTAAAAAGAAATTATACAATATAACATTGCTTTTTACAAATTACATGGAATGAAAGAAAAGGAAAAACGCACTTCTCACACCCCCCGGCCATTCATCACAATGATCCAACACATTCATATACACATACCATCTCATGATATTCATATGTGCAACCCCCACTAATCGTCATATAGCAATTAGTGGACGTTTCAAACACATATCGAAAAACAGAAAACCCGATTAGCCAAGCACTTTAGAATTTCGATCGATAATTTTTAAAACCATGCCAACACTTGACGTGTCCCGGTACAAACACCTTTGTAAAATTCTACATATCCCAAAAACCCTATTTCTTCAGTATAAGAGTACTGTAGAAAACTGATTCGACGCGGCCCCAACTCGGCGGCAGATCCGCGGCCAAACCATGGGTTTGGCCGCGGTTCCGCGGCACTTTAGGCGATTTAGAACACCAGTTTTCTACAGTATTCTTAGAAAACCATGCTTGTATTTTTAAGGCATGTCAAATTATTTTTTGAACACTTTCAAAAACTGACAGCAGCAAGGGCAGAATACGAGTTTTCGGGAGAAAAAACTGTCGATCGAGCTTCTAACTTTTGGCTAACATCTAATTGTGGTTTAGTTAGGCTCTGATACCATGTTGGTGAGTGCTGCATGCTCCCACAACTCTTGTGGTGCGGCGGAAGCGATGAACGAAAATTTTCTTTGCATACAACACGCACTTAACCGAAGATCTTGTCTAAACCACAACTAGTAAACCCTAACTAGAGATCTTATCTACTATGTTAGGGATTATACCTTGATGATACGGTCCTTCGGGTCTTCTCTTGGATGCAACTCCTTTGCTCCTTTCTCCTCTTTTGGTGAACTCCTTGGCTCCTTTAGATGTTGCCGACGTTTTCGATCTCCGGCCACCGAAGACCTAGATGATCCACCCGAGAGTTTTCGAGCAAGCTAGAAACTCTTCTCAAGAGTTTAACTTAGAGACCAAATTTGCTAGAAGAGGTCACTAGGATGATGTAGAGATAAGTATATTGGATTAACTTGAAATCCTAAGCTTTGGATTCACATCTCATGTGAGGGTTTAAGCTAGGAAGAATGATAACCATCATTTTCTTTCTTTCTTCTTATACACTTGTTATGATACACTTATCATAATTTTGTGTAGGATTGGAATGCCTTGATTTCACATCTTATGTGAAGGTATTTATAAGAAGAGGAGGAGGAGAGAATAAGTGCATTTCATAATTAAAAAGTTTAAGCATGATGAAAAAGAATATAGCACTAACTAAAGCATGTATTATGAAAGAAGTATCATGCTTTAATAGTATCTCCACTTCAACAACCTCATTATCATGCTTATACCTTTTAATTTACACATCACTAATTTATTTTCACAAAATAAATGATGTAATAATTATGTCATTATGAGGTGGCACCTTCTAGAAGGTATTCTTGTAACAATTACAAAAATACCCCTCCTCCGTATACCGTATACTGTATACACGCATCCGAATTCCAAAAAATACGAATACCATTAATCCAATAATATAATACCGGTATCCAGCCAGTATTATTCTTCCGATTATTATTCCTGTAACAATTACACGAACATAATCGAAAACCTGCCGCAACACCTTACGGCTGCCGTAACAACTTACGGTCTCTACATCTTTCGCCTGAACGAGGGAACCCTCTGTGTGGGACTCTAAAGACTCGTCAGTATGCTGGCAATGGGTTTAACCACAAGCACGTCAGCGGCACTAGCTGTGCGTAACGGCTACCCAGGTACATGACGAAAAGGTGGCCAACGAGCGAACTCATCACAACCCTTACGAGCCTGTAAGCAACATTTACCGTACAGTCCGGTCTCTTCGTCTGATACGTCGCATATGAAGTCTAGGGGTGGTAAATGTCAGACCCCAGTAACTTTATAAGTCATGTTGATTTATGGCTCATAACAGGTCGAGGAACTACTGATAACACTTATCAGTAAACCTCGAGAACCCTGGCCAGGGATTTAGGTATTATAGCCGATCAAACATAGCGCGACATCAACTCCCTATACCGGGAGAGACGAAACCCCTCCTATCGCTCACTGTCTCCATATGATTCGAGACTGTACCCAAAATTCACCTGTTTGCACGACTCAATAGAGCCGTGGTAAGGAGGAAATCAAAGTACAGTGGGAATCACACAAGACTCTATGACGATCTCGGGTCTACAGACTAACCTGTACAAGTGTCACCAGAGAACTGCTATCTGACAATAGGTATATATACCATCTAGGAGTTCTCGGCGAGTCCGTCCAGTGTACCCAGTCTCCACTGAGCACCCGTACACCATCCTTGATGTCAAACACCGATGGATATGGGATCATCCATTGCCCATCATATGGATCAAGATGCGTATACGCTAGTCTACTCTGGTGTATCGATGCCCTGTCTCGACACACCCTCGACTAGGAACAGTTATAAGATGTACTCATAGAATACTGTGGCCCCACTAGTATGATCTCATCATAGTCCCAGTAGTCGAGTACAAATCCTAAGGGCTTTATCAACTTGTAACAAAAGAGACAATCAGAGTACATGTTAAGATAAAGTACAACCAGATAACGTACTATCATGTCGAGCAAGAAAGTCATCCCTATATATGTCCAAGCATCCACTACAATATACACCGTATGTACAGTAATGGCCTCTAGGGCACACATATAACTAACAGCTTCGTGCCCAGCCACTTTGCAGATCCAAGGCCCTCATCAAGAGACGGCCGAGTGGTTTCCTGCTCGGCTGATCGGCTGAAGGCAGCTTCCTGCCCAGCCACTCTGTGGATCCAAGGCTCTCATCAAGAGACGGTCGAGTTGTAACATTTCAGAAAAGTAAAATATTATTTTTAGAGTTTAAATAATTAAAATAATAAATTTTATGAATATTATAAAAAGTATGGAAATTAGTTTTAATAAAATGGTATAATTATATACCTACATCTTAGAAAAATATTTGGAAATTTATAAGAATTATTGATTACGAAAGTATTTATTTGATTTGGACACTTTATAAATTATTATACAATTATTTGTATACATGTTTAATGCTAAACTTGATTTATATTTTACTAATTATGCATTAACCATGTTCATGTTTCATGACATGCAACATATCATATTTGCAACATTTGTGCATATTTATTTAACCATGGCTTCATTTTCTTTAGTTGTTTTAATTTGTTTTGCTTTAATTTTAGAAAAAGAATAAAGACAAATAAAAATGGTGGGGACATAAGGCAATGGTTGAGAAAGGGAGAGAGGGAGAGAGTGAGAAGGTTCCACACCATTCTTTATCCTTCATTCATCTCTTCATTTTCTTCACCTCCCATTCTTCTTCATCTCCTTCATTTTTTTCTCTAACTCTTCCACCTCCTTTACTACCACCAAACCACCCCCAAATCTCCACCAAAACCTCACACCACCTTCACTAAAAATGACCACAATCTCATCCTGCACCCCATGGTGAAATCAAGTTGGGACTTTGAGCATTTTGGACCACCTAGGGTTTTTCTTTAGTTGCTCCATGAGGTATAACCTTCACCATTCTTCTATGTTTTTATGTTTCCTAAGCTCAAGTGTAGTTTAGAGTTAAACAATTATAGGTTAGTGATCTTAGAAAATTCTAGGATGAAGGTTAGTGGGTATAACTTAGTGAAGATGTAGTAAGTGTCTCTTGACCTAGTAGTGAGGGTAGCCTTGATCAAATTGGAACACCCTAGTTCATTTATAGCGGTTCTGTTTTGGGTATTTATTTATTTATGGTTATTCTTGATTTATTGCTGTTTTGGGTACGGATAGTATAATTGGTATCTATATTTACATCCGACCCGATCCACTTGCTGAAAGCCCGTCTTGATTCCTGTTTGTGATTTATCCCGGCTATTTTTTGAGGATCCGTACACTTTCATATCCTACGTACTTGTATTATATCTGGTATCTGCATTTTTTAACAATACAATTTTAATCTAATAATATATTTTAAAATATCTAGCATGGCCTGCATCATACCCCGAAACCTGTGGTGGCATCCGTATATCGTGTTCTCCTTCCGTTCAGTGAAACGGGCCCGTTTTGATAGCTACGTGCAGGCTACATGTATCCGTTCCTGGGGGTATATATTTTCGTTATCTGGATAATATATTTTGGTTTTGATTGATACGTATATTATCCGTATTTTTAAACCGTAATTTTAGACCCGCCCCGGGCGTGTTTTGGACTACTTTTGTATTGGCCAAAATCTCGAATTTAACTAATATTATATTCTTATTATATATAAAAATTTAATATATACTATACATTGTTCTTAATAAAAATATATATTTTAAATATTTTAGTAAATCCTAATCTAATATGTTTTCCAGTCTGTCTCTCTCTCTGTTAATATTATTATTTTAAAAACCTATTCTAATCTTTCCTATACCCACATTCTCTTTCTTCTTCCTGCCGCCTAACCCACGCCCGAGCCCTGCCTCGCGCTCGCCGTCGCCTCTGTTCTCCGCCCTCATTGCCGTCGTCGCCTCACCCTCATCACCTTTCCTCCTCCTCACCAACACCCCCAAGCCAACCCCGAGCTCCTCCCCTGTACACCGACGACACCCATCATCTTCTATGTCGCTGTCGCCTCACGCCGCCGACCCCCATCGTCCCACCCCTATCACCATGACCTTCCCTCTCTCCTCCCGACGCTACAACCATCACCACCATCATCTTCTTTCCCTGCAACAGCCACCTAGCAGCCCACTGCCCCATCGTCAAAGAACCCTCACCTGCATCCTTGCCATCGACGACCCATCATCGACGTCACCCTCTTGCCTTGCCTCTGACCCCAGAGCACCTTGAGAACCACAGCCTTTCCTTCTTCTTCTTCTTCTTCTTCTTCTTCTTCTTCTTCCTTCTCTTAATTTCTTGGTTTCGAGTTTTTCCGGTCATCGCCGGAGCCGTTCTCGTTGCTGACGATCCGGGCGACCCAGTGGACATCCCCAGCCAGCGTGGTTGTGTTCTTGCTTTGCTTGGTTCAGTTCTGTACGCACGTGTGTGTATTGCGACGTTTACCGACATTGGACGCAGCGTACGCACCCCGTATTGAGATCCGATCAGGAAAGTTTATCTTGTTACATGCTATGATATATATTTTACATCCATATGAATAAAAATATTACATGTTTATTGAATCGTGCATCATATGTTACAGTTTTACAATACCCGTTCGCATCCGTACAGTTTATCACATATCCAGTTGCATGCAAGTTTATCTCTCTACAGGCTATGCAACATATTTTAGATCTATATGTATAAAATTATTGCATGTTTACTGCATTTCACATCCATGTTACAGTTTTACCGTTTTTCCGATATCCGTTTGTATCCTTGTTATTTATTATATATCAGTGGCATGCCATGTCATATTATATCATGTTACCATTATATTAGCACCCCATGCTTGATAATGTGCATCATACGTTGTCATGAAGTTATAGATTTGATCCCTGATCGACATTGTGCATCCGTGCTTTTACCGTGCTCCAATACCTGCTACTTATTACTTTTGGGCATACGTTTGATACATTGTGCACTACCTGTCATGACCTGATACACCACTGCTTGACTTGATACCTGATCTTGTTACTAATGCCGACAATCCTGACCTATTGTCCCGACAGACATATCCTGTTGTCTATTCAGACAAAATCTGTACCTGCTTGATCCTGTGTTGGCATTAGTTTCATATTTATCAATAACTGACTTGAACACATAACCTTGGGGGTAAGGGGAAATCAATGATGAAACCTAACTTGTAACTCGACAGTTCGATGCTTATACTGATCAGTTTTAGGGGCTAGGCCAGTCCCGGGATGATACTGCTGACATCATTTGTCTGTACATGTTTCATGTTTAGTGCTTAGCGGCACGTCTCGGATTCAGCCCGAGAGTCTTGACCGTAGTCCCGGGCATGTATGAGATACTATTGAGTTACATCGACGATTCCATAAAATTGATTTCACAAACTTTGGAATAAATAACCCGGTAGAACAGTAGATTACTCACTGCACTTCACGTACACTTTTACACCGCACTGTGTCGTATCCATTTACTTGTTATACTCATGTTACTGTTTATACTCATGCCTGCATATCTTGTTGTATCCTGGCTATATTTTATTGTTTGATATTATGACGCACTGACGTCTGGGTTTTGCATGGCCCAGCCCCTTTATCTCTTTCGCAGGCTGACCAGGAGTATTTCAGCCGACAGGCCGAGCAGTGAGGCTCTCATTTGTGATAGCTTAGTTTAGTTTCATTCTGTAGTTTGTTTCTTGATGTGAGCTCATATTGGGACGTATTTCCAGATTGTTACTATTTATTGAAGTTTATTGCTTCCGCATATATATTTCTTGACTCGTTTATTCTGGCAGATGGACATGTATTAGATAATTTTATATATCTTCCTGTTCTTGATATCTTATAGACAGACGTAATATGACTGTGGAGGGATATTTCCTAGCCACAGGTAGCATGGTTGGCTCTGTCATGTGCCGATCATAGCGCACTCTGGGAAGCGGGGCGTGACACAAATTGAGCTTGGAAGTCCCAAACATGAACTTGGAATTTTCCAATATCGGGTTTTGTAGAAAATGTGATGATAAATTAGGATCTTCTATAGCTCGGAGACTTTGAAAAATATTTATCCAACATAGAGATATGTGCAGGTTATCTAGAAGCTACCCCTGAAACCCGAGCCCCCATCTCCCAATTTAGGCCGCAGATTTAATGTTTGTGGCCGCAATTTGCGGCTACATTTTTTAGTTATGGGTTGGTTTTTGGTCTATGGTTCCCTTATCTGATATTTAGACCTACCACATATGCAAAATGTTCTAATTCAACCTAAGGTAAAATCTGGGATTGTTTTTCCGAGTTGTTGTTTTCGTTTTGCGACTTTTGTTAACTTGAGTTTTGGTATTTGCATTTTGTCTCGGTCGTTTAACTTTTGTACGTCAATGTCGAGAGTTGTTTGGTTATTCTTTCATGCGTAGACCATAAGTTCTAACTTATGTATGTCTCGTTTGCCGTATCGATTTTCGGACTTGATTTTGATGTCGATACGACGTGCGTTGAACTGTAGGTATCTTTACGTGGACTTAGGGACGACAAGAGAGAGCAAGGAGTTCATTGACTTCGGCTAAAACGAGGATAGTAGGTGAGTAAATGTATATCTATGGGGAAACTTGAGTGGATGGCGTATAGCACCCCCGCAACCGTAGATTAGGATACTTATATATATATATATATATATATATATATATATATATATATATATATATATATATATCTTTCAGTGTTGGATATGGATACTTAGCAAATAAGGTTCTAGGAGACTATAAGTTAGAAGAAGCATACTCGTAGGAAGGTATACCCTTAGCCTTGAGCCTTGGGATATATGTTGTCACACACACTTGGTTTGATATGTGTGTATATGTATATATGTATGTGTGTGTGTGTACATATACGTGTAAGATAAGGATATGATATGTTAGAAGGATATGAGTCGATATGATCGGACATGATGTCACGAGGTCATGATATATGATTTGAGACCGAAACACCATGTTATGATATGTGATATTACATAATCATTGGGCAATATACATATAACATGTGATGACATGTGACTAGATGAGATGATAGAATGTACGTGACCATAGATCCGTACCGTACGACGGATGATACCGTACGGGATATGATATATATGATGATTGACCTGTATTCTCGATTCGATGATACCGTACGATGGATGATACCATACGAGATATGATATATATATGATGATTGATCCGCACTCTTGACTCGAGGATGCCGTACATGATACTATGAGGCTGGTTCACTGACTGATAGATGTATCGACTTGGAAATATTATAGATTCGTAATCACTTTCGACTCGGATTTAGTTTAGATCTTTTAATCATTTAAGTAGATATTATAATATAATTAGAGCCATACTTATTTTCAAAACTAACGAATCGTATGCGTTTTCAAAAGACAAACCCAAGGGACGCTACGGATTTTCAAATGGTAAGTTTTCCTAAAAACACCGTAGCCCCCTACTTTTCTAAAAACAACGATTCGTGCTATTTTAAATACTGTAACTGTATAGCTCGCATCTAGTTATATATATTTTATATTGTTGCGTTTACTGTTTATATGCTCATATTATTCTCTTTGCATTTTATATATACTTGTTCTTTTCATTAGCTGTTATGATCTCGTCTGATAGGACAATGCACCATTACTGATGATGCGCATGTTGCACGTACACTTACTCCCCGGCTCACACACTCATCATTGGTAATTGCCATGCCACGTACATATTAGAAACCGTTACTTCACTAGTACAACTTGATAACTTGTAGCTTAATGGTATTGCTTAGCATTCATGATCTCATATGCTAGTTTAGGTATTGCATTTCTTACTTAGATACCACATTCATTTATATATACATTCTGGTTATACACTGTAGATTGGCTCTATGCCGGTATTCATTGTTTCATTATTGGCTCATGATTATGAGAGTTCAATTTTCATGAGATTTCTGGATTTGGGAAACTACATGTGAACTATGAAAACTTATGATCATTTTAAAAGAAAAATACGGTTTTCCTTGATATGATGTGTGGCGTCCACTATGAGTTTTCTCGGTTCCGAGCTATATGTATACTCGATTCGAGGAGAGAGGAGGCACCGTCTGTGGGTATATGGTGGACCCGGTGCGGTATCCCGGGGCAAGAAGATCGTATAGAGAGACGTTGAGCCCGGCAGGAAAGCACTACCGACCGATGATAGTTTGGCTCGGCGGATATCTGGAGGATACCGACCGTAGTCGTGAGACCAGATGGATATGAGGGCCGATCCGATGAGACGGCGCCCGAGATATGAGGATTATGTGTCACTGCTGGACACGGCTTTCATGATGTTTTCAAGTGTCGATGCTGGACACTTAGCTTTTACTACGATTTGGTGTGTCGTTGCTGGACATACGTTAGATGATGTATTTATAAATGATACACATGACATGTTACCCCTTTATGACACGGACACGAGTGCATTGGTATTACACTTATGCTTATACTATTACCCTTGCTACCACTCAATGTTATTGTATTATTATTATATTATTGTATGACCTAGGAGATCGTTATACATTCGAGTTCTACACGGTGATGTCTTGTACTCACGAGTTGGCAACGCACCATCGTTATGCCACAGTTTGTTTACAGGTTTGACCGCACAGGTTTCGTAGCGGCTTTGCTGCCACACCGCTTTCTTCTGGGTGATTGCTTGGTAGGTGGGATACACTTGCATCGTGACCACCATTTGTACTTTTATATTTATTCAGTTGTATCTAGTTAAAACTCCATCAACCAGACTATGTATATTTATAATCTTAGAAACCACTGTTTGTATATTCTTTCGGACTTAGAGTCACGCTCATGTATTTATTCTTATTTCTGGTTTCTTAATAATGTTTGGGTTTCTTTATTTTCTTTCTGTGTTTGAGCTTCGCTTTTGGCGTCGTATATCTTTATTGCGTGGCTATGTTTCCACCTAATGGCGAAGAGCTAGCTTCCGCTTGGGGATACCTTTTATTATTGCTTGTATTGCTTTCGGGTAAAGTTTACAAAGGAGGTGTTGTCCAAATTTCAAATGGCGAAAATGTTTTAACAGCGGTTTATAATCCACTTGTGTTTTCATAAACCATTACTTATGTACTTAAAGAAAGAACCTGATTTTATTAAATCTTTATTTCAAAATTTCACTTCCACTATTTTCCCTAAAAGATTTAGATTTCTGGGCTTTTGGCTTACTTGGATTAGGAGGGGTCCTATAGACTTCACATAATCCAAGTGCCAGTCACATGCCTTTTTTGGGTCGTGACACGAGTGGTTTCCAGCTCGGCTCTTCCAAGGATGAATCAAGGGGCGCCGGTCTACCTATACTTAGTGTTCGTACGCGGGGCTCGATAGTCACCTTGACTCCGGGGTGAGGGAGGACGCCGGTCTCCCTATACTTGGCGTTCGCTCGTTCGTGCGCAGTGCTCGATCGTCACCTCTACTCTAGGGTGATAGGAGGGTGCTGACCTACCTATACTTGGCGTTCCCTCGTTCGTGTGCGGCGCTCGATCGTCACCTCGAATCCGGGGTGAGAGGAGGATGCCGGTTTACCTATACTTGGCGTTCGCTCGTTCGTACGCGGCGCTCAATCGTCACCTCGACTCTGGGGTAAGGGAGGACGCTGGTCTACCTATACTTGGTGTTCGCTCATTCATGCGTAGTGATCGGCCCTGGGTTGAGGGAGGACGCCGATCTACCTATAGTTGGCTTTCGCTCTCTCTTACGGCTCGCTCGCTCAACACTTGACACTCGACTTTACATATACTGGACATCCGTGAGACACCGACTTATCTACACTTGCAAAACTAGAAATACTCCATAGACGAGCTAAAAACACTTTATTTATATTCAATACTATATACAAGGTATTATAGGCTCCCCAGCCTTACAAAATACCCGGAGGCTTACAAAATTTAATAACCAAAATGGGGGTAGCTCAAACTGCTTTCATAGCCACCACTTCTTCTTACGTAGCGCTTCTGTCAGGGGCTACGATGGCGACCTCCGGCTTGGTTCTTCCGCCAGCCGCCTCGCTTCCGTCGGCTGGCCCAATGCCACCCATTTGTGGCACTTCCTCAGCAAGGGGATACCTTGCGCAAAACTCCTGGTCATCAAACCCGGGCATAGCTTTCTTGACGGCATCGAGGGCGTTGTGCCACCCGACGGTCGTGGAGTCGGTGAGGTCAATATAGAATTGATCGGAAGCCTTGTACTCCTCTATGTCCCTTTCTGTTCTACTCTCTGCAAGCTTCGCCGCCTCGTAGGATGCCCTGGCATCCCTTTTGAACGAGTCCCTGCGCCTTTTCATGGTGTCGAAGAGCCCATTGACCTCATCCATCTGGGCCTAGATAGCCCGGTTAGAGTTAGTCAGGAGCCGATGGGACTCCTTCAGTTTAGCAACTGTCAGGTCCTCCACGACCAATCTTAAGTCGAGAAGGGCCGCCTTTTCTTCCGCCTGTTGCAACTGGACGAGGAGCTCTTCCTCTTGCGAGAAAGATTTTCCTGCCTTCTTCATCGCCGGGGCCACCTCCTCAGACTCCATGGCAACGAGAAGGATGCAATGCTGGAGGACCTGAGGAAAACATGAACCGTGTTAGGAGCTAAAACAGAGTAAAAAAACACTTGGAAAATTCTTGGAGAGTTACCGACCTAAACGGCCTCCTAAGCTATCGCCGCCACTCGGGCCTTCATGTTGCCTCGGGAAATCTTGTCACCCACCGCCTTCTCCATTTCCGCTAGTAAACTTTCAGCTACAGAGAGCCTCGAGGGCACCTTGATCCAAAAGCCACCTTCCTACACTTGAATCCCGGCCGGTGGTGGCCGGGAAACCACCCTCTTCTGCATCTTAAGCGGAGATTCGGCAGAGGGCGGCACCTCTGTCCTAGCCTAGGGCGCCGGATTCCACACGTGTTTTTGCCCCCCCCCCCTCATGGTATTCCTTCTGAATGGGGGGCTGCGGAAACCCTGGCTGATGGTGCTTGCCGAGGAGCCGTGTCTGGAGTGGATTGGGACGAGCTCGCGCCACCGCCTTTCCTCCCCTAAGACTTGGCGGCCATGGCAGCCATAATCTTCGAGCGATCCAACGGCTCTGCAAGATACACATAAGACAAAGATCAGCGACCAAAAACAACAAAATTTTTCCTAAGTCTAGATAGATCGGCAAAAATCCTAACTTACCCACAAAGCGCGCGGGACTGAGTCCCGCCCAGCTCAAAGCCTGCTCGAAAAGCAGGACATAGGCCCACTGGATTCGTTCCCACTGCGACACCACCCTTGCCTATGGGGCATTCGACTGTCTAACCCTAGGACAATCGGCTCTATGCCACTTGATGTGCACAATCCAATCCTCACCCTACAGGGGCCCGACAAAGACAAACTTCTCCTTCTACTCGTGGATGGAAGAAGGGACGACTCCTACCCCAGACTCGGCTGTCCTATCCTTATGTTTTTTAAATGAAAGGTGCACCCAGCTCGGTTTGTCTTTGCTGGTACTGGGGTGATTTTTGTAACAAAGAAAGGAGAGGAAAATGCTCAAATCGAAAGAGATCCGATCAATTTTCAACTGGACCAGAAACCCGAGAAGAATTCTCTACGAATTCGGTGCTAGCTGGCCTAGAGTGAGACACAAACAATGGAGTACGGTGCATACTTCAGGCGAGAAAGGCAAACACATCCCTACTTGGAACGCTTTTAAGTACAGAGTAATCTCGTTGCCCTGCACCTGGTCTGCCCCGCTCTCCCTCCCTGGGCAAACGGAGTGAATATCCAGGGGGAATATGAAAACGAGCCCGGATGTCTGAAAGCTCATCCAAACGGTTCAAAACTGAGGGTGCATCGCGAGTATTCCCGATGCGCACCTTGGGGTCCCTTTTCTCCTCCCGACGACGAAAGACAAGGGTGTCGTTTCCCTGGAGGCGAGCCCGACACAGAAGACAAAGATGAAGATGAAGAAGAACTTTCTCGGTTATCGAAAGCCGAGGAAGAAGAAGACCCGCTGGACTCAGCTTCAGAATCTGAAGCCTCATCGCCCGACTCAACCCTAACTATATCAATAGATATTTCGGAGGTAGACATCTGACCTGATTTAAGGAAGGATTGGCCGAGGAAAGTTTTTTTTTAGCTGAAGTTCCAACCTAAGAATATATATGCCGAGAAATCTTCAGATGACAAGAGACGACGAGGGCAAAGTATCAACCATGGGATGACCCCCTTATTTATACACTCGGTAAGAAGGCATCCAACGACCCAAATCGGTTTCCACCGAAATGAAGCGTCACAGCTAGCGACCAACGGGACTCCGCATGGTGACTGGCCATTGGACACGTCCTCCTACGCTAGGATTCGGATGACAACCCCTCACGTCCTACCATCCAGTGGCAGATACATGGCACGTAGCCCAACTGACCAAGCGAGCGAAACGGCGCCCCCTTTAAAACGCAATCATTTCGCTGATCCGCTGACATCACCAAACATACGCACGGGAATTGAGGAGCTTCGTGAGCCGCCACATGAATCCAAGGATCCAGGAGGAGTAGCCGCCAAACGTCGCATCTTCCTCAGACAACCCATTACGAGGAAATCCTAGGCTGAATCATTAAAAACCGGGCTTACCGCTCTCGACCCGACCCATAAATAGGTCAGAGCGAGAGTGAGGGGCTAATAATAAGGCTCATAAATGGGAATTCCTCAGATCACGACACGTAGCAGATGACGTGTCGTCCACGTAAGCCCACTAGATTCCTGGAGGCCACGGAGGTAGAATTAGTATAATGCATGGGGGGCTTTTCTCGGCACCCCATCTTCGAGATTGCATCCGACCTTTCGGAGACCTCCCCGGAGTACCATCCCTATGCGCCTAGCAACCAACCAACAACTCGCTCTCGAGCAATCCTATAGCCGAGCTTTCACGGCCTCCTCGCTCATCTCCGTTCTTTTCACCGAGCTGAGCTTTCTCGACTTCCCTGTTCAACCGAGAGCATGGAGCTGAAGCCCCCTGTAACAGCTCCGTATATCTTACCAAAACGAGATCTCCGCCGCTCTACGTTCCGCGTCCTACGCTGCCGCGTCACTCCATTAACGAGTGTATTCTGCTATTAATAGACGTACCCCATTACCAACGCGAACATGACGCAGGGGCGTAACGGACGACGAGAATCTCGCGCCGGTTTGCTCTATGCGACGGCTATATAAACCCTCTCTTCCAGACGGCTCGGCTAACCGGAACTCATTCCAATACGTCGCTACCCTGCCATTATTCCTCGGTACTTGCTTGATCGTCGGAGGGTCCTACGGTGGTTACCCACTCCGGGACTTCCCTTGCAGATAGCTTGGCGTCAATGGCAACCCATTGATAACCACACATTCAACCTTTATACTAAATCTCAACCGTTTAGAACTGTTTGCAGCAAGATCGACGGAAGACAACAACTGAGGGAGAGCCGGACCTCGATCACCCTCTCTTGTCATAGTTTTCTAAACCACGAACTGGGACCTTATTTTGAGAGGATCGACAGCTGGTCGTAAAACTTCGTCGGATCTTTACGGGGGCTTTGCATCATAGCTAGCCGACCTTTTTGGACAGGGGAAGTCTTTTAGATGTCGATGGTGATGATGATGAAAGCAACTTTAATTAATGAAACTCCAATTAAGTTAGGGTTTAAGTTGAGTGGAGATTGGGGAAATGGAGCTGGCAGCAGGAACAGCTTCCTAGCATGCATTGTGGCAACCCTAACATGGTGTGACCCAGCAAATTCAGTTTCCACATGTAGAGAGAGAAGAAAAATGAAGAAGCTCATGTGATCAAATCGTACTAAATTGATTTTGCGTACTAGGTTGCTACTAATTAAAGAGACGACCAGCAATTTACCTAAAGGCTTATACTGCTCTTATTTGAAGATGAAGGAAAGGAACCCATGTGGGTAGATGATGTAATTGCAAATGCGCGCAGAGGGGTACATGGAGCTTTCTCAAAAGTGGTTTTTGCCTGGGAAAAAAGGAGAAAGAGACTTGCATGTCCATCCTCAACTTTAGAGATAATATAGGAATAGGAATAGGAAAAGAATACCTAAATGTAAATGTAATTAAATGTGAGGAGCCACACATGAAAGAAGGAATACTACTGAAACTGCTTTCAAGGTACGTAAATGACAAAAGGCCTGCTGTTTAAGGCAAGTTATATATAACCACACATGCATGAAAGAAGAATGCTTTTTCCTTATTTGATCTGTCTCCTGTTGATAAGGAGAAGATTTGATATCAAATGAATTAAATTGAGTATATGCTATAGTTCTTGTCCAAAATCCAAATGGATGATATATATGCAGCTTAAAGTCACACAAAGAGGAATTTAATTGGTGTATAATTATAGGTACTTGGTAGAGACTTAAATAATCAAATATGTAGTAAGTTCGCACAAACCGATGATAGCCAAGCTTGCACATGCATCAATAGGATGCTGTCCTTGCATGTTCCCTTTGAATTGTCGTTTGGAAGATCCTCATGTCCAACATATAATGAACCCACAATTCATGGTGGATCGGTGGATGACTAGCTAGCTAGTCCTAATGTATACCAATACAGACAGGAATAGCCAGTACATCCGCGCTGCATAAAATTTGTAAGATTATATAATTAATCAAAATAATATTTTTAATCATTTAAATATTTATAAATATTAAACATATTAATACAGCATCCATGTATGCCAGTTAGGGCTGTTAAACGGACCAAACGCGCCGAGTTTTAGCTTATTCGGCTTTGCTCAGTTATTTAACGAGCTTAAAAACTTGTTCGGGCTTGGCTCGTTTATTTATTAAACGAGCCCGAGTCAAGCATTCATGGGGCCCAAGCAAGCCTCGAGTTTTATCAAGCCAATCTAAAATCTAGGGAAAAAAGCTATAAATAATTATATCAATATATAAAAATATCATATCAATGTTCATACGATATCTAACAAAGTGACCAGCAAACAATGCAATATTTTAATTAAATAAACGATTTTAAAACTTGTTTTGATTTTCGTCAACAAAATTTAAAGTTATTAATTATTTAAATTCTTCAATATATTTGATTCAATATTTATCATGATATAAGTCCCAGTTAATATCAACAAACTAATAATTATAATCTAAGTTTAAAAGCAGGTAATCATATATTTATTCGGAGTGAAAATCAAATAAGAGCTTGCGTTTTTTCGGGAGAAAAAACCCGGGCGTTACAAATTATCCAACTTTACGTGAGCTTTAAACAAGCTGAGCTTGAATACGAGCCGAGCCTGAGTTTGTCGTGTTCATGTTTGTTCGTTTATCCCATCGAAATAACTATTTTTGCGACATACGTAAAATGTCGAAATATACAAGATTTTTTAATTCAAAAATGGTTTCTGGAATAATTTAAAATTAGTTTTTTCTATTTCGACGGGCCAGTAATGTCGAAATAGAATGCATTACAGAACAAAAATTTAAAAAACCTAGAAAATCTCAAATCCAATCTATTTCAATTTAATATCGATTCCATGCTATTCAAATAAAATTTTAATAAACAAATCCATTCCTTTCAAATATCGATTATCCAAATACGATTACAATACATACTACGCGTTCCATTACAATCTTATCATAAATTTACAAAAGCGGGAAATAAAAAATCAAGAGAGGACGAACACAGGGAGGAAGAGTAGATCACGAAGGAGGCGCTCATGGATTTCCTCGGTAAATCCCCTGCGTTTAAAAGTTTAAAATACATGAATTTGTATGGATATTTTATATTAATTAAATATGTGCGTGCGCACTTGTTTGTGTGCGTGTATGTATGTATGCTCATGTGTGCGTGCGCGCTTGTTTATTTGTGTGTATGCTTGTGTGTGCGCGCGCGCACTCCTGTTTGTATTTTTGTGTATGTATGCTTATGTGTGTACACATGTATGTGATTTACGCATGTGTGTGTGTGTATGATATGCTTTTGTATGCGTGTGCGCGTGTATGTGTATGTATGCTTGTACATGTGTATGTGTATGTATGGTTGTGTGTGTGTGTGATATGTGCGTATGTGTGTATATATGTAAGGGTTATCAAACTTACCGAAGGTACTGGCCTCCCAGGTTGGACGTATGCGTCGATAAGATTAAGTCTCTGCTTGAAAGTTCTACCAGAAAATAGATCGGCAGCGGCAACGGTAGCAGTAATCGATCGGCGTAAGGAACCATCGTATTCTGGCGTCCGCTCCTGGGGAGATCCATGAAACATAGGGGTCTTGGTCCTAGAGACCCTGGTCTGTTGCGGTATCTCCGATGCGGATTCGTCTGCCGGCTAAAACCTAGGAGGTGGATGCACGGTCGGCTGGAAACGAGTGTTATACTGACGCAGAGTGATCTTGGAGGACACGTACTGTACTCTCCCATGACGATCCGGCCTAAACGCCATGAAAGATCTATCTACGATGAATATTCTCTGCACGTCATCAACCGGGTGTTCCTGCTCCGCCTCTATTGCCTGGATCAATCGATCTCTCTCAGCTGCCATCGCCGCCTGTTTGTAGAAGAAATGTATTACTGCCGTTCTAAAGGCTATATAATTATTCTAAAACAATTAAGAAGCTCGGCATATGTGGAATGTTACATATATCCTCTGTGCCTCAATCGATGTAGGCGCGCTATCGTCTCGTACAAATTGAGCCCGATAGATTTCGATCCGATTAATGGACTCTCCACCATGGCTTTCTTCCTGCATATAATATTTAGAAAGTTCACACATAAATTTCTAAGCTAATATTAACGTATTAATATCAAATATGATCCTTACGTGTTCGATGGCAACCTGCTGGGAACTCTTGCTCCCACCCCTATAAACATAGTGCAGCTGAACGCGAGATACTTTGCCTCGCTCTCTTTTCTCCTGCAGTTATATCAAATATTGTTTACTGAGGTTCTACAAAATAGTAAAAATGTATCGTCAAAGACATATCTTAAACTCTCCGGACAAGAAACGATCGACCATGGCATGCCAGTATTCGTCGGGCCAATTTGGATCCGGCTTAATCAAATACATCTCATTCGGTGAAACACAGTTTTCAAGCATTTTAAAAATCTTGTTCTTATGGCCTCTCCAATTTTTCGCCATATGACTACACATCTTATCGTAAACTGCACATTCATCGCAAACCCTCTGGATGCCCTCTATGCCAACCCACCGGAACTCGGACCGAGCCTGCGAAACGGGATAATTAATCATCGTATAGGTATTTTATAATAATTTAGTAAATGTGATGTGTATGTGTGTATGTGTATGTGTGTTTGTGATATACGCGTATGTGTGTGTACATGTGTGCATATCAAAAAAAGTGTAGTATTTAATTGTATAATGAAATATGAATATCATCTCCCATATAGCAACATATTTCTTTATCCCTAACACTTCACTGTTCCAATGTAGGACCTTCCGCTCGTCATCTTTGTTCTTCAACAAATAAGGCATGCGGTTATCGCTGTTCATGATCGACGACATCATTTTCTTCACTTCTTTGCTGGCTCCTGTTACAACGTCCCCTGTGAACGCAAGGTATATTATCGGCTTGCCAGGGGCATGCAACATCCTTCTCTATATATTACTGGCCTGTGTGGGTCATCTCCCAGTCTGTTTCTTTTTCTGAGAGGACTACCCCTAGCTCTCGGTAGACTAATCGGTTCTGCTATCAGAACCTGACATATCTAAAACAACTTCACGAAATATAGTTTAGTATGTTAGATAAAAAATAATAGTGAAAATTATTGCTGAAAAAAATATCATACATGAGTGTCACGACCCAAAATTTTTGCACTTGACCGGCACTTAAATCACGCAACGTCCAAAGGCGTAACGTAATTCAAGTAAGCCGAAGCCCAGAAAATCTAAATCTTTTTACGGAAAATAGTGGGGGTGCAGTTTTGAAATAAAGGTATAAAGAAAAAAGTTTATTTATAAATGCATAACTAATGATATAAGAAAACGTAAGTAGAATGTACTAAAGTTGAGAAGATTGTTCGTCTTTAAAATTTTGGCAGCACCACCCTTGTATATTTTGAACCGAAACCACATATACATGACAATAATAAAAAGCATCCCCAAGCAGGAGCTAGCTCTTCGCCAATCGGCGGAATCACAACCACGCAAGCAATGTATACGACGTCCAACGGCGAAGATCAATACAAATAAATAATGTGAATAAAACAAGACATCAAATCCACCAATAGCGAACATATACCCCATCGCTCTAAGTCTCGCAAACATAAGTCTTTCAAAGTATTACTAAATATACAAATACTAGTTTCTGATTGATGGAGTTTATCTAGATACAATAGGATATAATAAATACAAGAGTGGGCACGATCTAATGTGTCCCACTTACTATAGCAAAACACCCGAATGCAAGCCGCGTGCCAGCAATACCGCTACTGATCCCAAGCGATCAACCTGCAAGAACTGTGGCACAACGGGGTGAGTTGCTAACTCGTGAGTAGAAAACATCAGCAGGTAGAAATAGAATAAAACAACGATTTCCTAGGTCACTATATCAAGAAGGTAATACTATGATATATAGGGTGACCATGTATGCGTATATGTCAACAATATAATCAATGCCAATGACATATACAATAAACATCTGAATCATATACCTATATGCAGGTGGATATCATCTACGTTTCCATCAATGACACAATCAACATCATGGAATCTGAGTGTCCAATATCGACACTCGAAACATCATGAAAGCATAAGTATGTATATATATAAGGATAACAACCTACGCGTGTCCATTAACGACACATCAAAATCATGGAACCTGAGTGCCCAACACCGACACTCGAAACATCATGAAACCCGTGTCCATCATCGACACATAAATCCTCATATCTCGGGCTCCGTCAGACCGGATCGGCCCATGGGCTCCGTCAGTCCGGATCGGCCCATATCCATCTCACGACTCCGGTCGGTATCCTCCGGATAACCGCCGGGTCCAAACTATTACCGGTAGGTAGTAGTCACTCTTCCAGGCTCATCGTCTACTGCATAACATACATTTCTTGCCCCGGGATACCATACCGGTTCCACCATGTACCCGCAAAAGGCTCATCCAGCTCCTCGAATCGAGTATCACATAGCTCATTACCGAGAAAACTCATGGTGGACGCATCGAAATATCATATCAAGAGAAACCGGCATTTTAAAATAATACATACTTTCCTTTGAGATACAACCACGGTTCTCAAATCCAGAATCTCATGCATCTCAATGCGTATAATCGTAAAGCATGATGTATGCAAATATAGAACAGAAATGTGAGCATATCGGTACATCATGCAACATGGAATAGTGATGTGAGCATATCAGTATATCATGCAAACGAGTCATGTAATAATATTAAACAATTAAGAGTAATTGCATGATATAGCAATTTGACTGTGTAAGTGACAAAGCAATTACCGATGATGAAAGTGTGTGAGCCGGCAATCTGTGTAAGTGTAACATATCCATCATCGATAATTGTGCAGGTGTACTAGCCGACGATATCATAACAAATAATGGAAGCACACGTGCGTAATGTAATGAGAATATCGTAAACGTAGCAGAAGGTAAATCATAAGCGCACTATTATAAGGTATACGTATCTAACCTAACATCTACCTTAAGGCTAAACTAAGTAGTGTAGACAGCGATTCACAATATCTATAACATATCCGAGTTGATGAATCTATCAATCGGCGGTCCAGCCTCACAGCATCACGTACGATATAATCCATCGTACGGCATCCTCGAGTCAAGGGTATGGATCAATCATCAGGTAAAACTCATCGCGTACGGTAATCCATTGTACGGCGGCATTAAACAAATAGGGATTCTATCAACCTATACAACAATGAGGGTACGGATCTAACGTCTCGTACGGTATATCACTCACTATTCTCATAAATATATAAATATATCTCAAGTCACATCCGTATCAATCTCATATCATGTCTTGGCAACAGTATCTATATTCTCATATCGCCTCTCATCCATATATCGACATATTAAGCCAAGACATCTTATCTCATCATACTCTCTTTTCATCACATCAACATCTCACATCAAGCAATCTTATATATATTTATCATATTTTACCGATTTCATAACACATCTATCTCAATCTTATCATACTCATCGATCTCATGTCGTATCCTTGTACATCTCGTTTCATATTTTATATTAATCGTATCCGCTCGTATTATCTTATCTCATCGCCTACAAACTCTTTTAACTATATCCATAAGTTTCTCACATGGTTTCTGTAACCATATTTTACATATATTGGTTTCCATTTATAATTTGCGGGGGTGCTATATGCCATCCACCCGACTTCCCCCGTAGATATAAATCTACTCACATGCAATCTCCTTGTTTAGCTGTAGTCGATGTGCTTCGTCGTCTCGGAATCCACGCGAAAGTACCTACAATCACAACACATCGTAATGCTATTAAAATCAATGTCTAGAAAACCGATACGACACACGAAGTGCTCATAAGTTAGAACCTATAGCTTACGCATGCAACAAAAACCAAATAACCATCGTCATTGACGCACAAACGTCCAACGACCAAATACAATATCAAATACCAAAACCCAAGTTCATAAATTGCAAATACAAATTCAACAACATAAGAAATTGCTCCCAGATTTCACCCTAGGCCAAACTATGGAATTTTGCATATAGGGTTAGTTAAGATATCTGATGAGGGAACCCTAGACCAAAAATCAACCAATTACACCACATTGTGGCCACCAAGAATAAATCTGCGGCCTGGTTTGGGTTGCAGGGGCTCAGGTTTCAAGGGTAGGTTCCTAGCTGCCTTCTCGTCTCACTGTCAAGGGAACTTATTTTATTGTGGTCTCGAGTCATCTCAGATTCCCATATACCATCACAATCTGTCACAAATCCGACGTCGGGAAATCCTAAGTCCGTGTATTGGCTCTAGACTCAGGTCTAGGCCAGTAAAAACACCACTCAAGTCTTCCAAATACTCACAACACTTCAAATATCACTTCACAAGTCAATTCTTCCACTAAACATCAACTTGGAAAATTCTAAGATCACAATTCCACACTTGTTTAACTCTAAACTATAACTAGGATATATTAAACACAATAACTTAACTAAAGGAAATGAATATTACCTCATTTGGCAACTCAAGAAAAACTCTAGATTCCCAAAATCTCCAAAATCCAAACTTGAAAGGTCCATAGGGTTTAGGAAGAGGTGGTGATCATTTTTAATGAAGGGGGTATAGGGTTTTGGTGAAGGATTGGAGATGTTTTCATGGGGTAGAGGAGGTGATGGAGAAGATGAAGAAGATGAAGGAGGAGTTGAGGAAGCAAATGAGGGTGAGATGAAGGAAAGGTCAAGGGTGCCACGCCATCCTCTCTCTCTCTCTCTCTCTTTCTCATGGCATGCTCACATGCCATCATATGGTCCCCCCATTTCTCTCTCATCAATTATTCTCTCATGTCTTCTCTTTTCTTTTTCTTTCTCTCATTTCCCAAATAAATCCTAAGTCACAAATACAATGAAAACAACATGTAACAAAATGCAACATGTCATGGTGGACTGACCATGATTAATTAAAAATACGGATTTGGCATAATCGTGATTAGTAGTGCACTAATTGAGTTTAATTTAAACCTGCGTATAGTTCATTATAAAAATGCTAAAATCCGATAAATATATTTTTAAATGAATAAATAATTTTAATCTCCAATTATTTCCCAAATATTGGTATATATTTACACCATTTTACGAAAACCCATAATTCGCAAATCGAATAGTTTTCGCGAAATATATTATTTTAATATTAATTTCCAAAAATAATATTTTATATTTATGAAATGTTACAATCTTCCCCCTTAAATAAATTTGGTCCCCGAATTTAAATTTAAATCCCAAAATACTAAAACATTTCAATAATCAACTCAAATAAACGGGGCTCCGAAATCACGGAAGATACAGAAATACCATAGCGCATCATGTGCGCATGAAAACGAGTGTGAAACTCAAAATCGAACTCTGTCAAGCGTAACGCAATCATCGGAGTCATAATGGAGATATAGATTTCGAAATCCACTACTGAAATCCAATATGCTATTATCAAAATCATAATACGTATATAGTACGCATCCCTTTTAATTTCCTCTAAAAACTGGATAAAATGCATGCAAAATCCTTTCCGAATCGCCGTGCGATGCGTAGCTCACGACACAAGTAGCGGATGATCATTTGTAAAGTAGTAAATATATTTTTTGCTCAAATTATACGTCTCGCCTTTTTGAAATATCCCAGAGGTTTTTCTTTGTAAAGATTCGTGTCATTTACAGACACTTAAGAATTAGCGAGGCTATAGCTCATTTTTTTGAAAACCTCTTGGTAAACTTTTGATGCATGCAAAAGTACTCAGGCACTGTCCTCAGATCAGTCCTGCTCGGCTACTACATAATATAGTACTCAATATCAAAATATAATGCTCAAGAGCAAAAATCAGCCTCAAAAGGCGTATCCAATCACCACGTGCAGCTGGTGCACACGGAAATCAAAGCCCAATACAAGTGCCATGATTGTGTACAAAAGCCAAACTAAGTGCAACGGGTCTGCACAAAAGCATCTGTCAAATGCAACTGGTGTGCATGACAACAACATCAAGTGCATCTAGAGTGCACGAAAATCTCAATCAAGCGCAACAACCATGCATAAATAAAGTCTCCATCAAGTGCATCCAACATGCACGAATAAAAATCTCAATAGGGTGCATCCGACATGCAAGAATAAAATCTCAATCAAATGCATCCAACACGCACGAATAAAATCTCAATCAAATACATTAAGTCCGTATATAAAGCATCTAGTGCAGTAGCATGCAAGATAACGAACGTCAAGTGCAGACGCGCACGAAAACATAAATCTGGTGAAACAAATAATCGAAGAAATAAATCGGATGTAACCAATGTACGGAGTATAAATTTTGTTCAACCAATGCATGAAACACAAACCTAGTGCAACAAACGCACGAAATACAAAACTGGTGCAACAAACACACGAAATACCAATCTGGTGCAACAAATGCATGAAATACAAATCTGGTGCAACAAATGCACGAAATACAAATCTAGTGCAACAAATGTACGAAATACCAATCTGGTGCAACAAATGCACGAAATACAAATCTAGTGCAACAAATACACGAAATACCATCAATATCGTAAACGCGTATAAAAACAACACCGAGTGTACCGAGGTGTATAAAATCATAAACGTGCGCAACTGCGTGCACAAAACACGTATCGATGTACTGCAAGCACCTGTGGGCTATACCGAGTGCAAAATCAAATCGAGTGCGTACTACATCCACAAAACTAAATCAACCGTATGAAATCCACGAAATCATAAACACGTGCAGCCAAGGTACAAAATCAATATCAAGTGCAATAGATATGCACAAATCATAAACCAGTGTAGCTGTGTATAAATATAAATTAAGTGCAATAACTATGCACAAATGAAAATATCTAATAGGTGCAGCCATGGTGCACGAACACATAAATCACGAAACCCAATTATCGAAACTCAATCCAAGCGATAAAAGTGTGATACTCGGATCATAAAACACGAATCGCAATACATGACACTGAGGTACACCTCCTTCAATGTCGAAAATATGCCGGCGTGCCCAAAGCTGGCATAGCAAGATCATCTACTTGCCTCCTGCTCACGGTCTGGCGTCTTCGGTCTCTAGGTCCTCGTTTACTCTCGCAATTACCGATCTCACAATCCTTCGTCTCGTCGGCCCGGTCAGGTGTACTAACGGAAACGATTCCACTCTGGCACTCCTTTGATCGCCATTTGGCCAATCAACATGACCACTCACAAACGGTACATTACTGACGGCGGCATCTGACCCTCTGAATACGCATGATATAACTGATCCTGGATACAAGTTTTATCGCTGCGGTGTCCTGGAAAGGACCTGCTCATGGCTTCTTCCGATCTCACTTATGCTGAGCTATACAGAGGTTAGCACTCTTTATTAAATCCTTTTTTTCATAACCGGACAGCTGCGTCCTCAACACGGCTTCCCTCTAAATCGTCCATAACTAATGCCTTTGCACACATATCAATCCTCTGGTATCAACGGAGAGTAACAACCGCTCGCTAACATCTCGCACGAACCTCTAGTCCCACTCATCTTTATTATGGTCTACTTCGACGTCATCTCTTGTTGTCTGCATATTGCAATTCGTCCTCGGCTACGGTCAATACGGAGTCTCTCACACGGACTTGAAATTACGAACTCAGTATCTTTATCACTCTGTAGAAGATATCTAGCCGAACACGTCCTCGGGAACTCGTCCAAATCATCGGAGGAATACACTTTATTCGTTCATTCTCGATTGACTCACAACGCATCTGGGTGAGGTCCTTCTATCCGAAGCTGGTCAACTTACTGATCACCTATCGGAGCATGCAACGAACAACGCCCTCTCTGGATCGATCTACTCTAGCTCCGAGTAAGATTCCCCACACTGGAAATCATCAACTTCACTGGGCCTGCGTCGGTGCATCAAATCAGACGAATCATTTTCGTCTCTTAACTCAAGATATGCTAGCTATCTTCTATCACATCTCTGCCTGAGAGCTCCAGCGATCTCAGCCCATAACTCTGGAGGCGACGTCCCATCAATCTTAGCAACAACTGGGTCATCCGTCTGCACGGTAGACAATATCACGATCTCTGAGGTAGGCTGTACATCAACAGTCCTCTCAATCCGGCAGCCTCAATCAATGGCCCGATCATCCGGTGCAAAATCTAACACTCGCCTCAAATGAGAGATCACGATACAAACACTATACCTACACATTCCTATGTCACCAGAAAATATCATAGTCAGCCCTCGTCCGCGACGAGCTCGCCCTGACCGCATCTCTAGCAGCAGCAGCTCAATCTGTGCTCAAACCAAGGTGATAGGAACCTCAAGCAGGTATCAATGAAGATAGATCAAAGGAACGAAAGGAATTAACATATCCAAAATGGATACATGATCATAAGGAGGAACGGAATCAATGAGAGTATGATCATTGGAACGAATAGAAGCACAGATCTCAAGAATATACATCTTAAGGTCACTTAAGCGGAGTATCGTATCGTAAGTATGCCGTGGAACATACGCACGGTACATTACTCTACTTGAGTTACCTACTCCATCAGGGTTAACCTAAGTAGCAAAAGTTCGGGTCTAATACCCCCCGTCAAGTCTAAGTTCCGTAAGGTCAAGCCTAGGTTTCAAAATATATACGCCCTAGACTCCGCATAGTCAAACCCATACTCAACCATGGTTAAACCTAACGCTCTGATACCAACTTAAATGTTTGTTTAAGGATTTGGGTTTTGGTTTGGGTTTAAGGATACGTTAAGTCTCATTTAAGACTAAGATCAACTTAAACGTTTGTTAAGGATACGTTAGTCTAATTTTAGACTAAGATCGACTTAACGTTTGTTGAGGATATGTTAGTCTGATTTTAGACTAAGATCAACTTAACAGGATCATTTAGATCCAACAAAAGAGTATTTGGACTCTATTGTTTAGTTTAGGGACATTGCGGTCGATTACCGGTTTAAGGACATGATGGTCCATTGTTAGTTTAAGGACATCTCGGTCCGTGGGTTTAAAAGGACCCCACAGTCCGTATCTTCTTAGATTTGGGTTTTAGTTTGGGTTTAAGGATACGTTAGTCTCATTTAAGACTAAGATCAACTTAAACGTTTATTAAGGATACGTTAGTCTAATTTTAGACTAAGATCGACTCAACGTTTGTTGAGGACACGTTAGTCTAATTTTAGACTAAGATCAACTTAGCAGGATCATTTAGATCCAACAAAAGAGTATTTAGACTCTATTGTTTAGTTTAGGGACATTGCGGTCGATTACCAGTTTAAGGACATGGTTGTCCATTGTTAGTTTAAGGACATCTCGGTCCGTGGGTTTAAAAGGACCCCACAGTCCGAGGTTAAGGACATCATAGTCCGTACGTTTAAAGGGACCCCACAGTCCGAGGTTAAGGACATCGCAGTCTGTGGGTTTACAGGGACCCCACAGTCCGAGGTTAAGGACATCGTAGTCCGTGGGTTTAACGGGACCCCACAGTCTGAGGTTAAGGACATCGTAGTCCGTGGGTTTACAGGGACCCCACAGTCCGAGGTTAAGGACATCGTAGTCCGTGGGTTTACAGGGACCCTACAGTCCGAGGTTAAGGACATCGTAGTCCGTGGGTTTACAGAGACCCCACAGTCCGTGGTTTAAAGACATCGTAGTCTATGAAGTTTAAGGACATCGCAGTCCATGAGTTTAAGGACCCCACAGTCCGTAGTTTAAAGACATCGTAGTCTATGAAGTTTAAGGACATCGTAGTCTATGAAATGTATGGTTGTCGGGACCCGTCACCTCTCTGAAGACGTTGAAGGATTACAACGATGAATATCAGAGGAGTAAAGAGATGTACCCTCAAACTGGTGTGGGTTGGTTGAAGGATCTGTAGTCCAGTTTGGGACTGAGATCTGTTGAATATTCGTGAGCAGATGGGCTCAGTTCAATATAAGTTGAGGACTTATGGCTAGAATTGGGCTAAGTCCAATAAGATTAAAATGTTTAACATTTTATGGTTCTAGGCTGTTGAACCCTTATTTGGGTTTAGCCCTTATAATAATGATGAGCATTAGATCCTGATATTTTTTGTCTTGTATTGAATGCATAGCATTCATTAGAACAATGTGTGTTCTGAAAGCGTGCCACGTGGCGCGCCAGGCACTTTGCGCCAATTAAAGAGCGCATTGCGCTTTAGCCAAGTAGCGCACACGAAAATGATACGTGCCGCGCTTAGCGCTAAGCGCCAGTTTATAAGCGCATTGCGCTTTCAATTTATGAGCGTGTTGCGCTAGTTTAGTGGCGCACCAGTGAGTGACACGTGGCGCGTTTAGCGCTGAGCGCCAGCCCATGAGCGCAGTGCGTTATTTCAGAAGCGCAAAGTGCAAGTTGCATACGTGGTTGACACGTGGCGTGTTTTGGTGCTGAGCGCCAGTCCAAGGAGCGCAAAAACGCAGTTCCAGAGTGCAAGGCACTTTTCAATAGCGCAAAGTGCATTTGATCAAATTTATTATCTGTGAACAAATTTATGTTCTTTTTAAAGGAGGCTTTGCCTCAATATTCAAGAACAACAGTTCTTATTTTGAAAGGGCTTTTCCTTTGTAGATCAATGACTGTGAATGAAGTAAATACTTCTTTTGTTTTTATGACGAGATCTTTTGATCTCTTTTTATGAAAGACCTTGGTCTTTTGTAGATCTATGATCTTTTAAGAAGATAATTCTTCTGTTTTAATGAGATGATTTCATCTCCTTGTTCAAGAATCATTCTTTACCTTGAAGAAACAATCTTCTTTTACTAAGAGCTTGCTCTTCTTTCTTTTTGTTTTCTCAAAGTTTGTACGGGGGTTTCTCCTCTATCAGACTTGAAGTCTTGCATCCTTTATATAGGGCAAATTGATTTGTTAAATCAGTTAAAGAGATCTTTCTCTGATTGATTTGGGGATATTTTTTCACCGTTGGATCTTTGATCCAGGAGCTTCTGGTTTGCAGAAGATAATCTTCTTGTTTTAATAAGATTGAGAAATATTTCCATGCAGAATTTTAATTCTGATTAATTAATTATTTATTATTATTAGAACTTTTGATCTAATCGGTGGGGAATTTTTAATTCCAGCGCTAGCGCACCTACGTTTGACACGTGGCGCACAGCGCAGCCTGCGCTAGCGCACCGTGTTTGACACGTGGCGCGCAGCGTGTTAGTGTATATGCCCTAGGGGCCATTATTGTATCATACTAGTTTGTATATTATTTAATGGAAGCTTGGGATATTTACATGTATATAACAGTCTTGCTAAACATAGTAGTATGCTACTTGGTTTTTCTATCTTAATATGTATGTACGTATTGATAGAGCTCTTAGGATCTTGCTTGACTACCAGCGTTATGATGGCAGTCACACTAGTGGGGGCTGGGTAGTCTACAAGCACATCGTTTTTCAGGTCCTTAGTCGTAGGATTATCGAGACAGGGCATCGAAACTCCGGAGTAGACTAGTGTGTACGCTTCTCATGCCAGTTGGAGAGATGGTCTGTCCCACAGCCGTCAGTACGTCGTACTGGAGATAGTATACAGGTGCTCGTTGGGTTACGGGTACACCGTACGGGACTCACGGGGAACTATTGGTTGGTATTATACCCGTCGTCAGTTAACAGTTTCCAGGTGACATGAGTACAGCTTAGTCCGCAGACTTGACACTGCTGCTTCGCCTCGAGTGTGTTCCCACTGTTCTTAGATTGCTACCCTACCACGACTCAAAGGAGTAGTGCAAACAGGTAGCAGTTGGGTGCAGTCCCGAAGCACTTGGAGGCAGTGGCGGTTAGACAGGATTCGTCTCTCCCGGTATTGGGAGTTGATATCGCGTTGTATCAGAGAGCCATTATGCAAAGTCCCTGGCCAGGGCAAGCGATATTTACTGGTAGGTTTTCCAGTAGTTTCTCTAGGTGTAATGGGTTTCGCTCCGACACGACTTATACCGCTTTTAGGGGACTGACGCTTGCCTCTCCCTAGGCCGGATATGCGATAGTTTTAGACGAACAGACCGGACTGTACGGAGATTGTCACATCAGGCTCAGTAGGAGTTCGGATGGGTTTTCCTCATCGTCCTTCTTATCGACATCTACCTGGGGACCGTTACGTATAGCTAGTACCGCTTGCGGTCTGTAATTAAACCCACTGCCAGCGTAGTAGTCAAGTCTTTAGAGTCCCATACAGAGAGTTTCCCTACTCTAGGCGAAACGATATAGAGATTGTATGGTTTTTACGACAAGGGTTCGGACGCATACGTGTGTTTACGCACGTATGACATTCAGACAGTTTTTACTAGCCGGCTTTGGTTTAAGCCAGATTATAGTATCGAGTTATTGGATTTATACAGTATAAAGTTTTTCCGTGTTTTCACGGATAGGAGGGGCGTTCTCGTAATTTCGCGAGAAGCTTCTAGAAGGTTGGTGACTTGAGGGTTTAGGTGGCATTTGCATTTATTATGTTAATGACTCATTTGTGTGATTCATCCATGGAGTTAATGCATCATTTATTGATCTAATGACTCATGAGATGAATCACTCATATGAATGAATGAAGCATGGTTGTTAAATGATTTAATTTATTTATTTCATAAAACATTATGCTTCATATATATTCAAATGAGTTCATTATCTCTTCTCATTCTCATGCTCACCTTCTCTCTCCTCAAGCTCTCTCTCTTTAAACCCTAATCCTCCCCTCTCATGTGTTGAGACCAAGGATTAGAATAGACTAATTAATCTATAACCCTTCTCTATATCATCCAGGCACTTTGATTAGCAACTAAAGAAACCTAGTTACCTCAAGTTTAGAGGTGAAGCTTGGAGTAAAGCTCTCGGGTGGATCATCTACTACATAGAGAAGGCCGGAGAGGAGGTGGAGAACGAAAAGATGAAAGACACGGTTCATTAGGTATAATCACTTCTCATAGTAGTTAACAACTTCTATGTTTCATGTTAGTTATAGTTTAGCAAAGATTCTCGGTTGGTCGATGTTTATGCAAAGAACAAGATCGTTTTTCATTTTTCCGCCTCCCCGCAAGTCGTGGGGTGTTGTACATCGACTTACAGTGGTATCAAAGCCTCGCTAAACAATAATTAACTTATTAGCAAAGTCGTATGAATTTTGAACGCAAAACGAACCGGAAAAAAACATCGATATCACTAAGTTTCTGTCGAATTTAAAACAGGCCCTAAAAATTTTTCAGGGAATTATAAGGTTACTGGAGAAAAATGGGTTCATGAATCGGCCAAACAGCCGCGGAACCGCGGCCGATCCCACCGATCCGCCGCGGATCCGCTGCCGAGTTGAAGCCGATTCAACCCAGTTTGCTCCAGTAACTCTTCTGTGATATTTTTGTCTTTTCTGGAATGTTTATTTTCTGCTCAAGTCTCAGGTGCACAGAGAAGTTTTGGTGTAGAATCTGATATGTTTGCTCGATCGAAATTATACGATGTTTGCTAATTAGATTATATCTGTGAACTGTTTGATGTGTTCGTAAACCTCCCCTAACTTCTAGTATGTCGGTTGGCAGGGGGTTGCACATTTCTGTAATGATTTTATCTGTTTGTGATTATGAACTGTGTTGGATTGTTTTGATGATTAGCCGGGGTTTTGTGATGGGTTATTATTTTAATTCATTCGATGAAATTTTAATATGTTGTAATATTATTTTGCGGGGCGCATCCAGGTTGCGGTTGTAGCCACCGTTGTATTATTTCATTTTACTGTTATTGCTCCTAGGACAGACCCAAGGTGGGGTGCACAAACTACCGGGTACTTTGAAGTGTTTAGTGGCCTACTCACGTTGTTGAGGGAGACCGCTTCACTTCGGGTACTTGGCGGGTAGTTTGCCGTACCCGTAGGGGTCTAGGGTGGGGTAATGGCTATTCATCACAACTGTGTAATCCGTCTTTCGTTTTAGGCTCAAATGAAACGCGGATTGCTTGCATATCCAATAATGTTCATCTGTGATCTGGAATGCCTATTATTGCGTCTGACGAATGTACAATATCTATATATGATAGCTATTTAGACGTCACTTATGTTTTACACCCGCGCTAGCCCAGCCCCCGCTCTGTCGTTAGTTAAGTAACCTAACGGGTGATGACGGGACCCCGTGGCGAATGCGGATGGCATAAGAAGACGTTGTATTTTCGTTGTTTTCTGCAATGATAGGTTAATGATGGGACACATTATTATTAATGCAAAGAAAATTAACCAAATTGTAATCGTTGGAACAATTTAAAAGAAACCACTCGGTTATTTTTAAAACAGATATTTTTAATTGCGGAGCTTTAACCACTCCTTTTAAAAAGCTATCAGGTTCCTTCGGTTATATCAAGTTCACTACATTCACGGTTTCGCCAAAACCATTCGTAGCCCTCCGTCATTTCATTTAGGTATTCAGTAGTATTCAAGCTATGTATTTTGGCCAAAGTCAAGGCATAGTGTTTGGTAGCTGCTGGGTATTCATTTGTTGCATAGATAGATGAGTTAGTTTGGGACAGTCGTATTATCATTTGACCAAAGTCAGGGGTATATACAGATGGGTTCAAATTGACAAGATAATGACGGGTAGAACTTGACATGTGACTTATGATATTTTGACTAAAGCCAAGGTCATAAGAGCATGGGGCAAAAATTAATATCGGGAATTTCTAAAGAAACTGAAATTTGCAAAGAAATGCATACCATTTGGAGTTTGATGAATGTTGGTAGGTTTCCTTCAGCATTATCAGACGATGATATTTGGATCCCGATCCTACTGTGAGTATTTGCTACTTATCAGGATATTCGTCACTTAACGATCAATGCTATAAACCAAGTAGGTGTCAAGAAAGGTGTCAGCAGGGCTACGCCACCAGAGAAAAAGGGTTCTTAAATTAAGGAATTTCGCGAAAGCGTTGGAAAACCTCCCTCGAAGTATCGACACTAGCCTGGCTGAACGGTTAAGCAAGAATTGTACAGTGAGAATAGTCCTGGCTAATTCTTCCATTTTGGTTTGAGGAGGGATTCGAAAAACAGTGGGAGCCATCCAGTTTAGATAAATTAAAAACCACTCTAAACTTGCAAGAGTATCATGCTAAACTGTTTTCTTCTCTCTCTCCTAATTGCAGCGACCCTGAAAATGACTGGACTTAAGTTACTTTTAGAGAAAAATATACTGACAGGGCCAAACTATAAAGATTGGCTGCGGAATGTCAAAATGGCTTTGACCTACGACAGATTGGGGTATGCCATCACCGCTAAGGCACCTGCAGTCCCAGGTCCCAAATCCAGTAATGCGGATAAGGAAATCCACAAAACCTGGGAGTTAGATTGCGCGAAGGCCAAGTGCATCGTGCTTGCCTCGATGAACAATGAACATCAGAGGAGGCACGAGGATATGGATCTAGATGCCATATTTCTCCATACAAAGGAACTTTATGGAGAGCAATCTCGTATAGCAAGATACGAGACCTCGAAGAACCTGTTTCAAGCGAGGTTGGCCGTCGGATCATCGGTAGGAGAACATGTCCTCAAGATGATTGGCTATATTGAAGAGCTCGCAGACTTTGGGACGACTTTGGATAATGAGCTCTATACAGACCTTATTCTCCAGTCCCTCCCTTCCACCTACGCCCAGTTTATTCTGAATTTCAACATTCAAAGAAAAGAAGTTGAACTTTCAGAACTCCTTAACATGTTGAGGAGTGCAGAGGGCACCTTGCAGAAGGCAAGGGAAACACACACTATGTTTGTTCGCGGTGCTTTTTCTTCCGGGTCCAAGGCTAAGGCCAAAGGAAGGAAGAATAAGGCCGCCACCAAACCTAGAGGAGGTGTTAGTAAGGTGGAAGCGAAGGAAAAGAAAAAGATTGCAGTGCCAATAGTGGCTCAGGATGAATGCTTCCATTGTCATAGGAAAGGGCACTGGAAGAAAGATTGCAAGGCGTGGAACGCCAAGAACCAAGGACCGTAGCAAGCTGTGGTTTCGACTTTAGGTGTGTTTGTAATTGAAAATTGTTTGTCAATCAACTCTACTTCCTGGGTATTGGATACCGGATCAGGATCTTAAATATGCAATTCATTGCAGGCACTGAGAAACCGTAGAGTGCTGAAGGAAGGTGATATGATCCTCAAGGTTGCTAACGGAGCTAGCGTGGGAGCTGTGTCCGTCGGGGATTATCACCTAGGATTGACGAGTGGACAAATTTTGGTTTTACATAACTGTTTTTGTGTACCTAGTTTGACGTGTAATATCATATCCGTTTCCTTGTTATCAAATAAAGGTTATGATTTCACGTTTGTAAGCGATGTTGTTAACATCCACCTTAATCAATGTTTGATTGGGTCCGGTACACTGGATAACGATATATATGTCTTAAACCAATTCCAGATTTGCAATGTCCAGAACACTCTAAAAAGAAAGTCTTCAGAATTAAATAAGGCTTTCTTATGGCATTGTAGACTAGGTCATATCAATGAGACAAGGTTAACTAAGTTACATAAAGAAGGATATTTTGATTCGTTCGAATATCAATCTTATGCCACTTGTCAATCATGTCTCAAAGGAAAGATGACAAAGACTCCATTCACTGGACATGGAGTAAGAACGAGCGAGCTCTTAGGACTCATACACAGCGATGTATGTGGTCCAATATCTACACATGCAAGAGGTGGTTTTTCCTATTTCATTACTTTTACGGATGATTACTCAAGGTACGGATTCGTTTTCTTAATGAAACATAAATCCGAAGCTTTTGAAAAATTCCAAGAATATAAGAATGAAGTAGAAAACCAAACCGGCAAAAGTATCAAGACACTAAGATCTGATCGAGGTGGTGAATACTTAAGTGCCGAGTTCCTAGGTTACCTAAAAGAGAAAGGAATTCTCTCTCAGCTTACTCCTCCATACACTCCACAGCATAACGGTGTATCGGAGAGACGGAATCGAACCCTATTGGATATGGTACGTTCCATGATGAGTAATGCTGAGTTACCGTGATCTTTCTGGGGTTATGCGCTAGAATCAGCAGCATATCTTTTGAGCAGGACTCCTACCAAGACTGTGCCTACCACTCCATATCAGATGTGGAGTGGGAAGAAACCCCATCTTCAGCATATAAAGATATGGGGATGTCCAGCTTTTTGATTGTTAGGATATGTGCGTGTTCAAGTTTAGTTTAAATACCGCAATCAAGACGGTTTCGCTTGTAGCTAGCCGGTTGAGTACGGGTCGTCCGCAGGGAGATGGGAGTCTTTTTCAAAGTGTTTTAACGAGTTAAGTCCTGTTTTCAGATTTTGTTGTGGTTATCTAAGTGTAAGTTGATATTTAAAGAGAGCTTGTTAGGGTGAGGATTAAGTTAGTTTGAGTTAGGAGTCTCCACATCTTTCGTTGCCCCACTTAATATCGGTGTTACGGTAATCGGCAACAACGGGGATTAGCACGACTATGAAGGAACTTGCGAGTATAAGCTAGGCTTTCCAACGCATAGTCCTTCCTTTTGGTGCTTGTCCGTCCGTTCTTGGCTCTTATCCATAACCTCCGGTTAATTCAACCACAACCGGTCTCACTACGGAATCACCGCTATCATGTAGGATAGGGTACCGTAAGGAGCGGATTGTGGTTCAATTAACGGGAGTCGATTCAAGTTGTTGGGCAAGGAAAGAGTGAGAGAGATTTCCTTCTCTCAAACTTCCCTTATCCTACCCTAACAAGTATAAAACTACTCACACTTCATAATACGGAAAAATAAAACAAACAAAAGAGAAAGATAGAAAGAAGGAGACTAGAAGAATACGACTAACTATTTGCGACCTCACCTTGGCGAGGATCAAGCGTAAGTATCATTGTCGTATGAATGATAAAGAAAAAGAGAGAAGAAAGAAACAATCAAGCAAATAACAACAACTACTTAACAATTAAAATTACAACAAGTAAAGAAAGAGCATTTAACAAAATAAAGAGATAAGCATGATAATAAATGGTTCTTCTTTATTCATCACTCTTCACTCAAAAGCTCACTACAAGTTTAATGGAGAAGAGGTGAGAAGAGGAAGAAGAAGTGAACTAAATCCTAGAAAAAGAAAATACAAGAATGGACCCTTTCCTTCACAAAGTTCTGGGCTATTTATAGGCTGGAGAATGGAAACCTAGGGCAACCACCAGAACAAAAATGAAAAGACAAAAATACCCCCAAAGTTTCTGCGCATGAGGCGCCCGTACGGCCGCGGATCCGCGGCCTGGACCCCACTTTGGCCGCGGATCCGCGGCCATGTTGATGAATTGGAAAGTGGGGTTTCTTGTGGTCCCCTGGTTTGCTGTCCTCTGTTCTCTGGTTCCTATATTTTCTGAAAATACTTCCATATTTCTTCCAGAATTTTTGTTGAGGGAAAGGTGGACTTTTTGTCAAGATTTTGTCATGATTGCCTCGAGCTCCGCGTAGATCTCTTGGATTTTGTGCTACCATTGAGCCTTGTGCATGAAGGTGACATTGATTTGACATTTTGTATTCCTAAACTGGTATCTGGAAACATACGGATGACGAGCGGAGACCGTGTTTTATCTGTGGTTGGCAGGAACCCGGATTTTTTCGTGTTTTCCATGAATTTCACCGTTTAAGAACCGAGAACCTGTATCCTGCAATTGACTAGCAAACACGGCTCAAGAGTATCTACCAGTATGCAATGTGACAAAAATTGGGCGGTATGAAAATTCAAAAATCTGATATGAACAAATACCCCCAAACTTATCATTTGCTCGTCCCGAGCAAAGCCCATTTATTCACAAAAAATTTCCTAACCTCACTTTCGCAGGGAACGCGATTGCACTGAGCATGTGCAACAAGCCGTTAAACCTCTAGGTGTCCCTAGTAGGAGGAGTGTTGTCTCCTGAGGGTTTTCAGCGGATACTACCCACAAAATCCGGTCAAGTTGGTTTTGTAAAATAACTAAGATTCAAACCCTAAAGTTTTGTTTTAGAAAATAACAATTCTATAATCCTAAGTCTAGACCATCGAACCTTGATTTTTCACACCTCTCTTCTTATTTAACTACAGATTTTATATGTCTTTACGTGCAGTGCGTATAGTGTCGTTAAGTTCCCGAAAGGTCGAATAAAGTCATCATGTCGCACAATAAAGCCCAGATAACAATTTTAAAAGGTTCACATAAGTTTTATAAAGAGTTAAGCATTTTTCAAGTTTCGTTTTCCAGTAAGGTTTCAACTTCAGAATTTCTATCTTCCTTAACAGGAAACTAAGTCGTATTTTTCACTCCACCTTTTTCTTGTTTTCATTTCATACACACCTCTGTGAACGTGCAATAGTCTTTATCAAAGAGTAAAACCTTCATATCTCCGTTAAATTTTTTTTTAAAAGCCTGTCTTTTATCAAGATTATTCTCACACAAAGAACCGTTAGGAATTTTAACTCGGAGAGAACACTTGCTTGACTTTGTTTTAAACTGGACTTTCTAGGCTTCTTAGCGAGCTTTGGGCCAATGCATCCAAACCAGTTGGTTTTAGGGCATTAGGTGTAGAAACACCCCAGCGGACTTAATTACTCAAGTTACCTAGGTCCAAAAACAAAAGACAGTTTGGCGTGAAAATCAGATAATTTAATACGAACGGAGATATAACCGGCAGTTCAAATATTTTTTTGGATAAAAGACGTGTCTAGTGGGTTTGGTGTGTAATCATTCCAATCAAGTTTTAGATGGGTTATTTTTCAGACTTAGCTCCAATTACGGCATCAATAACATTCCTTCATATTCGCTTTACTTCATAAACTATTCTTGACATTACCTATTTCAGAACAAACCTATTTGATCCTCAGAAAAATCATTTATCTGTTTAAAAGTTTAAACATGAAAGACTTGTCATCTAATTCCCAAAATCTTACGACACGTGTAGTGTGATGTAAAGACGTATATCAGCTATAGTTAACTTCAAAGGAGAGTTATCTTTCAGGTTTTCAAAATCCAAACATAAGATTTAGTTATTCCTATTTTTTTCAAAACAAAAACCGTCGAAATGTTGAATCAAAGTTCTTCCACAAGCTAACTTGACAAAAAAGTTTTTATATTTTTTAGAAAATTTCAAATTTTTATGGATTTTATGGATTTTTATGCAGATGCAAAATATACATATGAATGCGAAGGTAAGAAATGCGTACTGAGCGTACCCCCAAACTTAAACTGGACAGTGTCCTCACTGTCGTGGCATGAAGAGAGCAGTTGGAAGGTTCAAAATTGTCGGTTAGCAATATACAAATTTTTATTTGTTTTTGTTTTTTTTTTTTTTAAGAAAAAGAATATACACAAATATATACAAAATGGTTTGTACATACCCCCAAACTTATTTGGAACAGTGTCCACTGTTCTTGGCTGGATAACCGAAGTTTGGAGGTGGGCAGAGGAAGATCATTCAGGATAAACCGGCTCCTGTAAGAACAGGAGCTCCTCTGTTGGTTCGGCGCTAAGGTACGGTTTGCATCGGTGTCCGTTTACTTTGAAAAGTGAACCGTCCTTTGGATTCTCCAAATCCACAGCGCCCTGCGGATACACATTCCGCACAAAATACGGCCCTTTCCAGCGAGATCTGAGCTTTCCAGGATGGAAGTGAAGTCGGGTGTCGTAAAGCAGTACCTGCTGACCAGGTACGAAGGTTTTGCGCAAAAGGTGTTTATCGTGAAACACCTTCGTTCGATTCTTAACGACAACCGCGTTGTCGTAAGCCTCATCCCTAAGCTCGCATAGTTCGTTCAGTTGCAGCTTCCGATGGCTGCCCGCATCTTCAAGAGACAGATTCAGCTCCTTTATCGCCCAAAATGCGCGATGCTCGATTTCGACAGGAAGGTGGCAGGCTTTTCCGTACACAAGCCGATAGGGAGACATGCCAAGGTCGGTCTTATAAGCAGTTCGAAATGCCCAAAGGGCATCAGTGAGTTTCAGAGACCAATCCTTACGGTTCTTGGAAACCGTCTTCTCCAGTATCTGCTTGATTTGCCGATTTGAAACTTCGGCCTGCCCACAGGTTTGGGGGTGGTAGGGCGTAGAAAGCTTATGATTAATGGAGTATTTCCGCATCAAGGCCTCGAAAGTCCTATTGCAGAAATGACTTCCATTGTCGCTAATGATCGCTCGGGGGTGCCCAAACCGTGAGAAAATGTTTTCTTTAAGGAACCTAACGACAACCTTGTTGTCGTTAGTCCGGCTGGGCACAGCCTCGACCCATTTAGAGACGTAATCAACAGCTAGAAGGATGTACAAGTTCCCAAAAGAGCTGGGAAACGGCCCCATGAAGTCTATCCCCCAAACATCGAAAATCTCCACAACCAAGATCGGTTGGAGCGGCATCTCGTTCCTCCGGGATATCCGGCCCATGTGTTGGCACCGGGAGCAAGTCTTGCAATAGTCGTGAGCGTCTTTGAAAAGTTGTGGCCAGTAGAAACCACATTGCAAGATCTTCTCAGCTGTCTTTCTGGGCCCAAAATGCCCGCCACACGCTTGATCGTGGCAAAATGACAGCACACTCTTGAATTCCTCATCAGGGACACACCGACGAATAATCTGGTCGGGACAGTACTTGAACAAGTAGGGTTCGTCCCAGTAAAAGTGTTTTACTTGGGATAAGAAGCGAAGTCTGTCCTGACTTGACCATTCGGTCGGTAGTAATCCCGTGGCCAAATAGTTCACAATATCTGCGAACCAGGGTTCGCACGATACTGTCAAGAGCTGTTCATCCGGGAAAACGTCGTTGATCGGAATTGGAAGCGAAGGCGAAGAAGGAAGTCGTGAGAGATGGTCGGCAACTACGTTTTCACATCCTCGTTTGTCCTTAATGACAAGGTCAAACTCTTGAAGCAAGAGGATCCAACGTATTAACCGAGATTTGGCATCTTTCTTCGCAAAAAGATGGCGCAGAGCTGAATGGTCTGTGTAGACAATGACTGGAGAGCCGATGAGGTAGGGCCTAAACTTTTCTAAGGCAAATACAACAGCCAAGAATTCCTTCTCAGTTGTTGTATAATTGAGTTGGGCGTCGTTCAGGGTTCGGCTCGCGTAATAGATTACGTGCGGCATCTTGTTGATGTGCTGTCCAAGGACAGCACCGATGGCAAAGTCGGATGCATCGCACATAATCTCGAATGGGTGCGTCCAGTCAGGTGAAGAAAGAACGGGAGCAGAAGTGAGTGAGCGTTTCAGTGACTCGAATGCAGTCACACAGCTCGAGTTGAAGTCAAAAGGCGTGTCCTTGGCCAGCAAAAGCGTCAAGGGCCTAGTAATCTTGCTAAAGTCCTTGATAAACCGTCTATAGAAACCGGCATGGCCAAGGAAGGCTCGGATATCTCTGACGCATCGGGGAGGAGGCAGATTGGAAATGACCTCAATCTTTGCTTTGTCAACCTCTATGCCATTTTGCGAGATGATATGTCCTAAGACAATACCTTCGCGCACCATGAAGTGGCATTTCTCCCAGTTCAAAGTGAGATTCTTGTCCTTACATCGGGTAAGGACAGCGTCAAGATGCAGCAAACACTCGTTAAAGGAGTCGCCGAAGATGGAGAAGTCATCCATGAAAATCTCCAGAAATTTTTCCACCATGTCAGAGAAGATACCCATCATACACCGCTGGAAGGTAGCGGGTGCATTGCATAACCCAAAGGGCATGCGTCGATATGCAAACGTGCCAAAAGGACAAGTGAAAGTGGTCTTGTCCTGGTCCTTTTCGGCGATGGGAATCTGATTATAGCCGGAGTAGCCATCAAGAAAGCAGTAGTACTCGTGTCCGGCCAATCGTTCAAGCATTTGGTCAATAAAAGGTAGCGGAAAGTGGTCTTTCCGCGTTGCGGCGTTGAGTTTTCTGTAATCAATGCAAACTCGCCACCCAGTTTGGGTGCGAGTAGGGATTAACTCATTCGCCTCGTTGGTGATGACCGTGATGCCCGACTTCTTGGGGACAACGTGAATGGGGCTAACCCACTGGCTATCAGAGATAGGGTAAATGATACCACTATCTAGACATTTGACGATCTCCTTCTTCACAGCCTCCTTCATGACTGGATTAAGACGTCTTTGTGGATCCCGGGCTGGTTTGGCATCATCCATCAGATGAATGTGATGCTCAACGATGAGGGGACTAATCCCCTTGATGTCCGCCATGGACCAGCCAAAAGCTTGCCTGTTGCTGTGCAAGACCGTGAGAAGGGCTTTCTCTTGCTCGGGAGCTAGAGAAGCCGAAATGATGACAGGGAGGGTCTCGTTCTCACCTAAGTAAGCATACTTAAGGTGAGACGGCAACGGCTTGAGTTCGAGCGTTGGAGGTGAAACGATAGAAGGCAAGATTGGTGCAAAGGTCTCGAACTCAAAGGACTCCAGCAAAGGTTCAAAGCGAGTGTAGGCAACCGAGTTGGATGGTTCAGGTAACTCATCCGGAAAGTCGAAGGATTCAAACTCGGGTTGTGCGCAGCAAAGATCGTTCGAGAACGTGAAACACTCGTAGTCGTTGTCGGGCGCAGAAACAGCAGCAGGTTCGAAGAGAAACGCACTAGTGGCGTCAAGATTATCGTGATCGAACAGAAACTCCTCGAATTCACACTCTTCTGGGGTGATCTCCTGGATCGAGCAGACGTCCAGTATATGAGCATTAGGTTCGGCGGGCTGATTCCCCAACCTAAAAATGTTGAGTTCAATCGTCATATTTCCAAAAGAGAGGTTCATCGAACCATTGCGACAATTGATCACAACATTTGAGGTTGCGAGAAATGGGCGACCGAGCATCACCGGAATTTGATTCCGGGGGATAGCTACAGGCTGTGTATCTAATACAATGAAGTCAACGGGGAATATGAAGTCCCCGACTTTGATTAACACATCCTCTAGCTCACCCCTAGGATGGGTGATCGATCGGTCGGCCATTTGGAGAGTGCAGTGTGTGGGTTTCAGCTCTCCGACGCCTAATTGCTCGTATACTGAATACGGAAGCAGGTTAACACTGGCACCAAGATCTAATAGTGCACGGTTGATGTTCTTATCCCCAATAGTAATTGAAATCGTAGGACAGCCAGGGTCCTTCCGTTTTTGTGGTAAAGATTGGGTAAGGGCATCACTCACAGCACTAGCCAAGAAAACTTTCTTGGGTACCTGAGACTTCCTCTTTTTCGTGCACAAGTCCTTTAAGATTTTCGCGTAGGACGGGACTTGTTGGACAGCATCTAAAAGAGGAATGTTAATGTTAACCTGCTTGAATAACTCCAGAATCTTCTCCATTTGAGGATTTTGTTTGTTAGACCTCAACCGGTTTGGAAATGGAACATTTTGAAAATTCGTTGAGTCTAATGCTGGAGGAGGAGATTTTGGAGTTGGAACGGATCCCAGAATAGGTGTTTTCGTGGAGTGAGAAGTGGGTCCGTTCAGAGCAGAAGAAGAGGAAGGAGAGCCTGTTGAAGAACGGAGAATAGGCTCGGAAGACGAAGAAGAAGGAGAAGAAGAAGAAGAAGAAGAAGCGGCGGCCGGGGTGTCATTGTTGATTCGTATGCCGGTGTTGTTTTGCAGCATCCTTCCCGATCTCAGTGTAGTCACGGCACTCACATTATGGTTTTGTTGTTCAAGAGCAACATGTGCATTATGTGGGTGACCGGGATTTGGAAGTGGCTGGGACGGGAGCTTCCCCTTCTCTCGCTCGCTTAAGGCCGCGTTCAGCTGTGCAATCTGGGCCTCGATGGTCTTGATGCTTTGCCCGTGTGCGGCGGTGTGTTGCACTAAAGATTGAATCGAAGACTGGATGTTGGCGGTGGATTTAGTCGATTGTTTAACAAACGCCTCCAGACTTCGCTCGAGCGAGGAAACCTTATCGTTGTTCGACGGAACAAAGTTGTTTGGTGGAAAAGAGTTGTTGGGTGCAAAGTTGTTCGTCTGGTTTTGGAAAGGTTGGGGTTGAAAGGGCTGCTGATACTGAGTTTGTTGTTGCGCTTGTTGTTGCGGTGGAGGGGCCCTTTGGAAATTGTTGCCTTGGAATTGATTCTGATTCTGATTCCAGGCGAAATTGGGGTGGCTCCTCCAACCGGGATTGTAGGTGGAAGAGTATGGATCATTCCTCGGTCTTTGCTGGAAGGCAGCATTAACCTGATCCTGTCCTTGCGAAGGTGGATTGTAAGGACACTCTTCGGTCAAGTGAGAAGGATCGGAACAACAAGCGCAGATGGTACGAAGGGGGAGAACAGGGGCAGGAGCAGGAGCAGAAAATTTGCTCTCTATCGCTTCAAGCTTTCTTGTTATAGCAGCCATTTCAGCTTTCATCGCAATAGAGACGTCAAGTTGGTGGATTCCTACCCTAGACTGACCGGTAGAAGTGGAGGTAGAAGAAGAAGAAGTCGGTCTGGTGCTCTCCCACTGTAGAGTTTGCTCTGCAAGATCGTCTAAGAACTGCCACGCTTCCTCGTCAGATTTTGATAGGAAGTGGCCCTGACAGATGGTTTCCAACTACTGCTTCGTTGCTGGGTTCAGTCCCTTGTATAAGGTTTGGCAGAGCTGCCATTTCTCTATACCGTGGTGAGGACACTGAACAAGAAGGTCTTTGTACCGGTCAAAGCACTTCCAGAAGGGTTCAGAAGGAAGCTGGAAGAATTGGTTGATTTCATTTCGAATTCTTGAGGTCTTATGATTTGGATAGAATTTTTTCAGAAACGCTTTAACAAACTCGTCCCAGCTGGTGATTGAGTGGGAAGCGGTGCTATACAGCCATTTTTCAGCGAGATCGCATAAAGTGAACGGAATGACCCGTAGACATATAGCATCGTCCGACAGCTGGGTTGTTTTCATCATGGCACAGACGTTTTGAAATTTATTGATGAAGATATAGGCATCTTCAGATTCAAGCCCATGAAAACGTGGAAGCATGTTGATGAAATGGGGCTTAATTTCAAAGTTGTTCCCATTGGCCGGAGGAAGAGAAAGGCAGGTGGGAAGTGCAGAACGGGTGGGGTAGAAACGATCCTGGAGCGCAATTCGCTGCGGCGCTACAACAGGCGGAGGTGGTGGGATATTGGTCTCCGTAGGAGGTGGAGCCAATCCAGCGGTGGTCAAAGAGATGTTCGGATTAAATCCTGACATTGCGGAAGAAGAGGTTAGTGAAGGTGAAGGTGAAGGTGAAGATGTATGAACAGAATTCCGGTCAACGTCGGAGTTGGCCGGCAAAGGAAGGGGTGAAAGAGGAGTGGACGGAGTATCGACTTCTGAGTCGATCGCGTAGTCGGTCGCGACTAACGTAATGCGGACTAGACGGGCGCTAGTGTCCCGAGTCCAAGCGGACATACACTAAACGAGTTTAGTATAGTCAAAGCGGAGAAGGTGAGGGTAAGAAAACGTCGATGGAGAAAGGCGATGGGTGGTGGGTGAAAATGGATTTGGCGACAAAAGGGCAAGTTTTTATAAAAGTTTTTGATTTTTTTCTTTTTTTTTTAGAAAGATTTTTACAGAAATATGTACGGATATACGGCTTAAGTAATCACAACCAAGATATGCACAATCTCACCTAGATCTACGGTCGCCTAGGTCTACTAGACCTGCTCCTAACTGTTCCAGAGGGCTAGAAAAAGGACCTCAAACCGCCTCTTCTCCGTCTAATGCGGCCAGATAAGTGCCAGGTAAGTGGGAGGTTGTCCAACGCTTTCGCGAAGTTCCTTAATTAAATAACCACTTGCCTTCGTCACACTTGCCTAGGCACCGCAAAAGTCAGATAGGATAAACGGCCGATGCCTGTAACTAGTCCTCTGTCCTAATGAGCGTGAAGTCCTTAGGGCTGAAGTCTAGTATTTTTTAATTTACAATGGACAATGCATATGCTTTAGTGATTTTTGGGGTCCTGGGAAGGGTGATGAAATCCCCACCCAATCTGGATTGGTTTCAAGCCCCTTAAGTCCGTATTAAAGAAATGCAAAGGAGTAACAAATCAACTGCAAACAATTTTTATTTTGCGGCGCAAAGAATCCTGCACAAGAACAGTTTATTGGAAGGGGGAGAAGAATTTGCGCAAAGAAGGCTGCAGAAAACACAATTCAGTGGAGTTCAGGGGAGAGGGGAGAGGCAGAGGGACTTACAGAGAGAATTTAGCAGCCCAAGGGCACTGAGTGGCCGCTGATCCGCGGCCTAAGCCCTCTATTGCCGCGGATCCGCGGCACTAACAGGGACTTGGGGCTTCATTTTTTGTGTGGGTGCTTCTGTGGGTCTCCTCTGCTTGTCTGGATCTTTGGAATTTTTACTTGCTCACTGTACTAGCTCCAGATCTTGACAGTAGACCGTATGCTTCTTTTTGTCCGTCGCGGTGTAGCCGCGAAATGTGGGTCTATCTTCCCACGTCTTTGGTACTGTACTTGAACTCCGTATTTTCAACGTCCTTGGCGTCGATCTTGAACTTCGTATTTTTCTGCATACTTGCACAAAAACTAATCAAGAATAACAAGATGGTTTCTTTTACAAAGTATATTTTTTTTTCGTTTTTTTTTATACTTACAAATTAACCCGAAATTACACAAAGAAATAAACTACCGTCTCCCCGGCAACGGCGCCATTTGATTGTTAGGATATGTGCGTGTTCAAGTTTAGTTTAAATACCGCAATCAAGACGGTTTCGCTTGTAGCTAGCCGGTTGAGTACGGGTCGTCCGCAGGGAGATGGGAGTCTTTTTCAAAGTGTTTTAACGAGTTAAGTCCTGTTTTCAGATTTTGTTGTGGTTATCTAAGTGTAAGTTGATATTTAAAGAGAGCTTGTTAGGGTGAGGATTAGGTTAGTTTGAGTTAGGAGTCTCCACATCTTTCGTTGCCCCACTTAATATCGGTGTTACGGTAATCGGCAACAACGGGGATTATCACGACTATGAAGGAACTTGCGAGTATAAGCTAGGCTTTCCAACGCATAGTCCTTCCTTTTGGTGCTTGTCCGTCCGTTCTTAGCTCTTATCCATAACCTCCGGTTAATTCAACCACAACCGGTCTCACTATGGAATCACCGCTATCATGTAGGATAGGGTGCCGTAAGGAGCGGATTGTGGTTCAATTAACGGGAGTCGATTCAAGTTGTTGGGCAAGGAAAGAGTGAGAGAGATTTCCTTCTCTCAAACTTCCCTTATCCTACCCTAACAAGTATAAAACTACTCACACTTCATAATACGGAAAAATAAAACAAACAAAAGAGAAAGATAGAAAGAAGGAGACTAGAAGAATACGACTAACTATTTGCGACCTCACCTTGGCGAGGATCAAGCGTAAGTATCATTGTCGTATGAATGATAAAGAAAAAGAGAGAAGAAAGAAACAATCAAGCAAATAACAACAACTACTTAACAATTAAAATTACAACAAGTAAAGAAAGAGCATTTAACAAAATAAAGAGATAAGTATGATAATAAATGGTTCTTCTTTATTCATCACTCTTCACTCAAAAGCTCACTACAAGTTTAATGGAGAAGAGGTGAGAAGAGGAAGAAGAAGTGAACTAAATCCTAGAAAAAGAAAATACAAGAATGGACCCTTTCCTTCACAAAGTTCTGGGCTATTTATAGGCTGGAGAATGGAAACCTAGGGCAACCACCAGAACAAAAATGAAAAGACAAAAATACCCCCAAAGTTTCTGCGCATGAGGCACCCGTACGGCCGCGGATCCGCGGCCTGGACCCCACTTTGGCCGCGGATCCGCGGCCATGTTGATGAATTAGAAAGTGGGGTTTCTTGTGGTCCCCTGGTTTGCTGTCCTCTGTTCTCTGGTTCCTATATTTTCTGAAAATACTTCCACATTTCTTCCAGAATTTTTGTTGAGGGAAATGTGGACTTTTTGTCAAGATTTTGTCATGATTGCCTCGAGCTCCGCGTAGATCTCTTGGATTTTGTGCTACCATTGAGCCTTGTGCATGAAGGTGACATTGATTTGACATTTTGTCTTCCTAAACTGGTATCTGGCAACATACGGATGACGAGCGGAGACCGTGTTTTATCTGTGGTTGGCAGGAACCCGGATTTTTTCATGTTTTCCATGAATTTCACCGTTTAAGAACCGAGAACCTGTATCCTGCAATTGACTAGCAAACACGGCTCAAGAGTATCTACCGATATGCAATGTGACAAAAATTGGGCGGTATGAAAATGCAAAAATCTGATATGAACACTTTTGTTAAAAAGCAGCATGCGGACAAGCTCGAGGCACGATCAGTACAGTGTAAGTTTGTGGGATATCCAAAGAACTCCAAGGGATATTATTTCTATTACGCAGAGAAACAAAAGGTTTTTGTTTCTCGTAATGCCCATTTTCTAGAACATCGGTTTTTAGAAAAAGAAACAAGTGGGAGCGAAATAGAACTTGAAGAAATTCCAGAACCACAAACTACTACTGAAAGATTGGTAGAACTAGTAGTTCGAGAAGAACAGGACATTCCCGCACCCCTCCGCAGAAGTAGTAGGCCGTCTCATCCGCCTGAGAGATACTACGGTTTTCTCATCGATGGGGATGGAGAGGATTGCATCATTGATGATGATGAACCTACTAGCTTCCAGTAGGCCATCCAGAGCGGCGACTCGGTACGATGGCTAGATGCAATGCGAAACGAAATAGAGTCCATGTACACCAACAAAGTATGGACTTTGGACTTTGCTCCAGGTGGGGTAAAACCCATAGGATGAAAATGGATCTTCAAGAAAAATATTGGTGTAGATGGGCAGGTGGAAACCTATAAGGCTAGACTTTTTGCAAAGGGTTTTCGTCAAAAGCCTGGTTTGGACTATGACGAAACCTTTTCTCCAGTGGCTATGCTCAAATCTATTCGTATCCTTCTTGCAATTGCTGCCTTCTATGATTATGAAATCTGGCAGTTGGACGTAAAGACGACTTTTCTGAATGGTAATTTAGAAGAGTGTGTCTATATGGATCAGCCAGAGGGTTTCAATTAGAGTGGGAGCAGCGGGAAAGTATGCAAGTTGCTTAAGTCCATTTATGGACTGAAGCAAGCATCGCGGAGCTGGAACATCTGTTTTGATGAAACAATCAAAGAATATGACTTTATCAAAAATCCAGATGAACCATGTATATATAGTAAAGTTTTAGCCAGATGTGTCGTATTCCTCGTCTTGTACGTGGATGACATTCTATTGATAGGAAATGATATTCCTATGCTACAATCTGTCAAAGGATTCTTGTCACACAGGTTCTCCATGAAAGACCTGGGTGATGCCTCTTTCATTTTGGGGATCCGGATCTATCGTGATAGATCCAAGAGGATGTTGGGACTTTCGCAGTCAAGGTATATCAACACTATACTGAAAAGATTCAGTATGGAAGATTCTAAGCGCGGTAATCTACCGGCTTGTCACGGAATCACCCTATCCAAAAAGATGTCTCCCAAGACTGATTTGGAAAGGGATCGCATGTCTATTATACCCTACGCTTCTGCGGTAGGCTCTATAATGTATGCGATGTTGTGCACCAGACCAGATGTAGCTTACGCACTCAGCGTGGTAAGCTGGTATCAGTCAGACCCAGGGGAGAATCACTAGATAGCAGTAAAGAACATTCTCAACTACCTGAGAAGTACTAAGGAGATGTTATTGGTTTACGGCGGAAAAGACCTCAAGTTAGAGGCCTTTGCTGATTCCGTCTTCTAGAGTGATAAGGACGATTCCAAGTCCATGTCGGGTTATGTCTTTACCCTCAATGGAGGGGCGGTGTGCTGGAAGAGTTCCAAGCAGGACACCGTTGCTGACTCGACTATGGAAGCAGAGTATATTGCTGCTTGCGATGCCACAAAAGAAGCAGTCTGGATGAAGAAGTTCCTAACAGAACTTCAGGTGGTTCCTACCATAGTTGATCCAATACCTCTGTATTGCGACAACAACGGAGCTAGAGCTTTAGCGAAGGAACCAAGGTCCCATCAGAAGTTCAGACACATCTTAAGGCGGTATCACCTGATCAGGGAGATCATTGATCGTCAGGAGATCGAGGTTCGGAGAGTTTCTACTGAAGAGAACATTGCTGATCCATTCACGAAGGCCCTATCTCAGATTCAGTTCGAGAGGCTACTCGAGATCATCGGTCTTCGATATGCTAGTACATGGCCCTAGTGCAAGTGGGAGATTGTTAGTGTATATGCCCTAGGGGCCATTATTGTATCATACTAGTTTGTATATTACTTAATGGAAGCTTGGGATATTGATTGGTAGAATTTTTGCGTGCTAAGTTTGTTGCCGCAATCAAGACGGTTTCGCTTGTAGCTAGCCGGTTGAGTACGAGTCGTCCGCAGGGAGATGGGAATCTTTTTCTATGTGCTTTAACGAGTTAAGTCCAATTTTCCAGGTTTGTTTTTAGATTACTTAAGTGCTAAAATGATATATATAGAGAGCTTGTTAGGGTTAGGATTAGGTTAGTTTGAGTTAGGAGTCGCTCACTTTTTTCGTTGCCACTCTTAATATCGGTGTTACGGTAATCGGCAACAACGGGGATTAGCACGACTAGGAAAGAACTTGCGAGTATAAGCTAGGCTTTCCAACGCATAAGTTCTTCCTTTTGGTGCTTGTCCGTCCGTTCTTGGCTCTTAGCCTTAACCTCCGGTTAATTCAACCACAACCGGTCTCACTACGGAATCACCACTATCATGTAGGATAGGGTGCCGTAGGGAGCGGATTGTGGTTCAATTAACGGGAGTTCGATTTAAGATGTTGGACAAGGAAAGAGTGAGAGCGATTTCCTTCTCTCAAACTTTCCTTATCCTACCCTAACAAGTATGGAAACTACTCACCCATTACAAGAAAAATGAAAATAAAACAAAGGAGGAAGATAGAAAGAAAGAGGTTAGAAGATTACAACTAGCTATTTGCGACCTCACCTCGGCAAGGATCAAGCGTAAGCATCATGGTTGTTTAAGGATAAAGGAAAAGAGAACAAGAAAGAAACAAACACAAATAACAACAACTAAATTAGCAAATGAAAATTACAAGCAATAATAGTTAACAAAATAAAAAGACAAGCATGGTAAGAACAAGAACTCCTTTATTCATTCTTCACTCACAAAAGCTCACTACAAGTTTTTTTAACGGAGAAGAGATGAGAGGAGGAAGAAGAACAACAACATATAACCTAAAATCTAAATACAAGATTATGGACCCTTGGCTTTGGCAAGTTCTGGACAATTTATAGGCAGGGAAATGGAAACCTAGGGCAGCAATCTGCCATTAGACAAAATTCCCAAAATAACCCTGAAAAATAGTCAACTGAGGAGGCCGTACGGCCGCGGTTCCGCGGCCTAAGCATGCTTATGCCGCGGAACCGCGGCACTTTAGTGGAGTTGTCTTCTCGGGCTTTGTGGGGTTCCCTGGTCTGCTCTTGTCTGTAGTTTGGCATATGTTTTTTCTGATAATCTTTCCAAATTTCTTCCAGAATTTTAGTGGATCAAAAGGTGATTGGATGTGGATCTTTTTGTCATGATTTCCTCGAGCTCCGCGTAGATTTCTTAGATCTTGTGTTGCCATTGAGCCTTGTGCATGAAAATGACATTGATTTGCCATTTTGTCTCTTAAACTGGTGTGTGGCAACATACGGATAGAGAGCGGAGACCCGTGTTTTATCTGTGGTTGGCAGTAATCCGGAATTTGTCGTGTTTTTCCATGAATTTCACCGTTTAGAGCCGAGAACCTGTATCCTGCAATTGACTAGCAAACACGGCTCAAGAGTACCTACCGATAAGCAATATGATAAAAATTGGGCGGTATAAAAATGCAAAAATCTGATATGAACAGATATTCACATGTATATAACAGTCTTGCTAAACATGGTAGTATGCTACTTGGTTTTTCTATCTTAATATGTATGCACGTATTGATAGAGCCCTTAGGATCTTGCTTGACTACCAGCGTTGTGATGGCAGTCACACTAGTGGGGGCTGGGTAGTCTACAAGCACATCCTTTTTCAGGTCCCTAGTCGTAGGATTATCGAGACAGGGCATCGATACTCCGGAGTAGACTAGTGTGTACGCTTCTCATCCCAGTTGGGGAGATGGTCTGTCCCACAGTCGTCAGTACGTCGTACTGGAGATAGTATACAGGTGCTTGTTGGGTTACGGGTACACCGGACAGGACTCACGGGGAACTGTTGGTTGGTATTATACCCGTCGTCAGTTAACAGTTCCCAGGTGACATGAGTACAGCTTAGTCCGCAGACTTGACACTGCTGCTTCACCTCGAGTGTGTTCCCACTGTTCTTAGATTGCTACCCTACCACGACTCAAAGGAGTCGTGCAAACAGGTAGCAGTTGGGTACAGTCCCGAAGCACTTGGAGGCAGTGGCGGTTAGACAGGATTCATCTCTCCCGGTATTGGGAGTTGATATTGCGTTGTGTCAGAGAGTCATTACGCAAAGTCCCTGGCCAGGGCAAGCGAGATTTTCTGCTAGGTTTTCCAGTAGTTTCTCAAGGTGTAATGGGCTTCGCTCCGACACGACTTATACCGCTTTTAGGGGACTGACGCTTGCCGCCCCCTTGGCCGGATATGCGATAGTCTTAGACGAACAGACCGGACTGTATGGAGATTGTCACATCAGGCTCAGTAGGAGTTCATATGGGTTTTCCTCATCGGCCTTCTTATCGACATCTACCTGGGGACCGTTACGTACAGCTAGTGCCGTTTGCGGTCTGTGGTTAAACCCACTGCCAGCGTAGTAGTCGAGTATTTAGAGTCCCACACAGAGAGTTTCCCTACTCCAGGCGAAACGATATAGAGGTCGTATGGTTTTTACGACAAGGGTTTGGACGCATACGTGTGTTTATGCACGTACGACATTCGGACAGTTTTTACTAGCCGGCTTTGGTTTAAGCCAGATTCTAGTATTGGGTGATTTGATTTATAGTCTAAAGTTTTTCCGTGTTTTCACGGATAGGAGGGGCGTTCTCGTAATTTCGCGAGAAGCTTCTAGAAGGTTGGTGACTTGAGGGTTTAGGTGGCATTTGCATTTATTATGTTAATGACTCATTTGTGTGATTCATCCATGTCATTTATCGATCTAATGACTCATGAGATGAATCACTCATATGAATGAATGAAGCATGGTTGTTAAATGATTTAATTTATTTATTTCATAAAACATTATGCTTCATATATATTCAAATGAGTTCATTATCTCTTCTCATTCTCATGCTCACCTTCTCTCTCCTCAAGTTCTCTCTCTCTTCAAACCCTAATCCTCCCCTCTCATGTGTTGAGACCAAGGATTAGAATAGACTAATTAATCCATAACCCTTCTCTATATCATCCAGGTACTTTGATTAGTAACTAAAGAAACCTAGTTACCTCAAGTTTAGAGGTGAAGCTTGGAGTAAAGCTCTCGGGTGGATCATATACTACATAGAGAAGGCCGAAGAGGAGGTGGAGAACGAAAAGACGAAGGACACGGTTCATTACGTATAATCACTTCTCAAAGTAGTTAACAACTTCTATGTTTCATGTTTGTTATAGTTTAGCAAAGATTCTCGGTTAGTCGATGTTTACGCAAAGAACAAGATCGTTTTTCATTTTTCCGCCTCCCCGCAAGTCGTGGGGTGTTGTACATCGACTTACACAGCGCACCTAGCGCTGGATCTGAAGCGTTGCTTCAACTTTTAAATTTTGAATTTTAAAATAGAGTTTTGCTCTGATTGGGGGTGCGCTGCCTAAGGCGCAGTGCACCTGGCGCTAGCGCATATGTGTTTGACACGTGGCGCGCAGCGCGCCTAGCGCTGAATCTGAAGCGTTGCTTCAACTTTTAAATTTTGAATTTTAAAACAGAGCTTTGCTCTGATTTGGGGAAACAAATGGCCCCCTACCGTTGCGCTCACGTGGCGCACACGTGAGTGCGTCGGTGGCAGCATCTGAGCCCTTGGATCAACTCAGAAGTTGAAGAGGCGGTTCAATGCCTAATAGGACCTTTGGTCTCTTAGATGATTATCATCTTTTTTGTTCAGAGCACAGCTCTTCTGTTTAAGAACTTCTCAAGAGTAAAAACTCTTTCCAAACTTAGGTAAAGTTTAAATTTTTTAATAAATTAGGGTTTTACCCATTAACAGAGCCCTGCTCTTTATAGATCTTTGATCTACAGAAAACCCATTTAGTGTTTCATTAGCAGAGCTTTGCTCTCATGAACCCATAGATCTAAAGAGATCTTTTGGGGTTTCTTAACCATAAACAGAGCCTTGCTCTTTTGAATCATGTGTTGATTTCTTAATCTTTGATGAAGAAGTCTTAAGAGTTTTTTCATGGATCTTGAAGATCAAAAAATGAAATCTTATTTTTGATGGATTATCTTCTCAGAGCAAGGCTCTTCTTGAGGAATTTTATTCCTTCATGATTAGACTTTGACAGATGTCTGTCTAGTGAAGAGTGCTGCTCTCAATGGGAGTTTTACTCCTCTGCCTGAGGGATTTTTCTCATTTAATGAGAATCTCTTGAGGATTTCCTCTTTTAATGACAGCCACATCTAATGATGAGGCTGTTTTATTAATGATGAACTGTCATCTAGATTTTGTGGGTCCCCTTTGGTCCCTTTTAACTACATTGCAGTGCGGTATGGACTTATAGTACTTTGTAATAGAATTTAATTTATAGCATGGGTAGCTGAAAATTTACTCTTTTTCGCGCAGGCATTATGTCTTCCGACACCTCCTTCCCGTTCATTCGCTCAGAAGGCGGGTTCCCTGAAGCACCCGTTGACCGTGAGGTTTTTGCGTTGATAAAAGACCTTGACCCGGAGCACAAGAGCCTTTCATTTATGGGTAAATGGTATGACCAAATTATCATGGGCCGACGGAGCGTTTCCTGTGCGACACTACCCTCAGGAGCCTATTTCAGCAATTGCTTATGCAGATGCGCCTCTGATAAATTATACTGTGGAGGAGGTTAACTGGACTTCGGAAGGTCTCCTTCGGCCTTCTATCGCCGCAATACCCGTGCAGCCACCGGTAGTTTTGGACATCCTAAGGGCAACGCATATGTTAAGGCGAGTCGCGTCCTTGGGGACAGCCGTACAATGTAGGACTAACTCCCCGGTCACCCAGCCGGATATTTGCAGTGGGCCCGATATATCTTATTGGCGAGGAAATCACAGTTGATGAAGCTTGGATTGTATTCCGCCGTTTATGCTTCTTTGTTTCAATATTCCACCCCCCTACATGGTGGGTCAGGGCATTTCTGGAACAGTGGAACATTCCAACCCACACCTTCCTCCTGTCAGATCGAGAAGTCTCCATTTCTTTAGAGGAGTTTGCAGAGGTCTCAGGTTTACCCGTTAGGGTGGAATATTATGAGGAATTGCTTCCCCACGGATTAGTATGTTTTCGCTACCAAGTCCATGGTAATGGGTCTTACTCCCGAGAATGCTATTCAACACCAATTTCCGAGCTTGATAAAGGTGTTGAATATGTATGAAAACCTCTCTCTCGCATCCGAAGGTCGTGGAGTTAATTTTACGGCTTTTATTGCCGATTTTCTTCGCCCGGAGAATGTTGAAGGAAGAAGTCGATAAATTTGCCAGTCTTGACGACCCCTTCGGCTTGGGTTTAGGCAATCTGCCGGCGGCGGAGGTAGATCAGAAAAGCTTCTTTCTACTTGATACCCCGATCATCCCTTTTACAGAGCTGGCGGCTCCTGGGATTGATGAAGAAACGTTCTTTTTAGGGTTCCTTGGATTGTGGCTGAGTTGGTTCGTGCTTCCCATGCACCCTCGCCGCATGAGGCCGTCCGTCTTCTATCCTGCGCATTGAATGGTTGCCGGGATACCAGTAACTGTGGGGATTGCTGGGTTAGCCCAATATGTATCACGGCCTCAGCTTGGCAGCTGATACCACCTGAGCTAGGGGTGCAGTCGGTAAATTTCGCGATGCATTATTTCACGTCATGGCTCGAGTTACACGTGCTAAGCGTCTTTGGCATCCACAAGAGGCCGAGTTTTTATGAAAGGTGCAGGTTCCCTCGGATCATGCAACTGGTTGGTGCTTCTATCGTGACTACGACGCAACGGGCAGCTAGATGCTTGCTTCTTCGCCGCGCACGGTTGGGGCTGGAACGTCTGTTACTGATAAAGTTTTGACTGTCGGCCAGGAGTCGGGGAAGACTGTGCTGTCCTTGCAGGACATATTTAAAGATGGGGTCTCCGTCTTGAAGGCACGGGAGATTCTTCATTTGTACTCCATCCGGCCGGGCTTTCTTGTATTTAAGATGAATGACTCGGCTTTATTCATGAGGTATATCCCGCATCGCTTCGCCCAGCAATTATGTTACAATCAGGGCGTCCCACTTGAGGCTCTTTTGGTCGAACCTGCTGCTTCCGAAGAGGGAATGCGGAGTGCACTGCATAATTTCATGCGCTTGAACACAGGGTCTAACTTCTTTATCAGCGAACCGAGCTGCGTCCCTGTTCACACCATAATATTGCATTATTATATTCCCCATTCTTATTCTTTTTATAAATAAACAGGTGTTTTTGACGCATGTCTGCTACATGTTACAGGTTACAGGTTTTTGGATAGAAAACAGTGAAAACGATGTAAAGACGATGAAAGAGTGGAGTTTGACCAACAAACAGAAGACTCTTGATCAAGCCTACATCAAAGATAAAATTCACAAAGTAACAAGGCAATGCAAGGTCCAAGATTACAAAGCGAATGGGTAGAAGTCCACTACAACTGTTCAACTGGAAATTCTGGAAGAGAACCAGAAGCTAAATTGAGAAAAGACATAAAGAAAATAAGAAGATAAAGAGCACCAGAGCAAGCCCACAAAACCCCAGGCCATGATCTCATCAATGGGGCCGCGGAACCCGCGGCCCCAACCCTACCCAGGCCGCGGTTCCGCGGCGCGTATAGTGCCCGCGATTTGGGAAATTTCTACGACTTTTTTTGGCTGTGCTTAATACTTAACCTAATTTGTAAATTTAGACATGCGGATCAATTTGTAACCTAGGGTTTCCCTATAAATAGGGACTCTAAATCATTGTAAACCCTATGCCTCCTTTTAATAATAAATTTCAGAATTCTTTATGGAAAGCATCGGTGCCTCTTTTCAATTCATGAATTCAGATCTGACAACCTGCGTTGATGTTTGGAGAGAGCCATCTGTAAGTAGATTTATTTAATTGCTCTAGTTTAGTTTTAAATTCCTTGCCCTAGGTAGATTTAATTCATTGCCGTAGATAATTGTTTAGAGTTAGCTTTGGGGAAGGCTTTTGAGAGATGAGATCTCTCATCCCTTTCTTACCTATTATATATTTACAATAGGACTCCATGCAAACATGCACACACCGCGCCTTACGGGCATCCTATCCCTCGAGGTAGCGGTGATACCGTAGTATAAAGGCCCGGTTGCGCGCGTTTTCCATGGAGGTTAGGGTAAGGATCTCTAAAGGAAGGACAAGAACCTAGAGGAAGGAACACCTTCCCGAACGGATCTAATCCCCTTTATTGATAATTACCATAACTCTTCTTAGATCCTAAATTAGGTATAGAAAGCGTTGAGATTTACTTGCATTTCCAAACCATCCCTAAACCTAACCCTAGCAAGACTAGATCTAGATAATCGTAGTATAGAATAATTAGGTTTTTTAGATTTAATAAGAAATCCGAACTCTCATCGGAATTAACTCGTTAGAGCGATTAGGAAATTCACAACATCCCTGTGGACCGACCCGTACGCACTGGCTAGCTGCAAGCGACGCCGTTCTTGATTGCGGTTACTATTATTTTTGATCAAATCAAATGGCGTCGTTGCCGGGGATGGCGTAGAAATTTCCTTTTTGCAATTTCGGGTTAATCTTAAATTAAAAAATCATAAAAAATCTAAAGAATCCTAAAAATATAAAAATATATCAATTGTTATTTTTTTGGAAAGGGTACTCTGTTGTGTGAATCTTGCAGGAACAAATTCGGATCTGGAAATATTCAGAAGGAGAAACAGAAAACATCTGATCTGAACAGCAGGGGATTAATCCAACAGAACAACAGAAGAAAAAAGAAGGGCCAATTCAACAAGAAGACCGTGGATCCGCCGCGGTAACCAAGCTTCAACCGCGGAAACGCGGTTCTTTGGAGGAATCAGAAGCCCCAAATTTTTCTTGGGTTCCGAGCCGACTTCCCCACCGCGGAACCGCGGTGGGAACCTCCCTTTGGCCGCGGAAGGGCGGCAATCTCGCAGCATCATCTGGCAAAATTTTTTCTGTAAGCTCCGCTCTTTCTCTTCTGCAAATATTGATATATCCTCTGTAGATTTGCCTGCAGGATTTTTTTGTGGTTTAAAAATATATTCCCTTCCAAATAACGATCTTGTGGAGGATTTTTGGGCCCCGCTTAAAATAAAAATTGATTGCAAGTAATATTTTTCTGTTGCATATCTTTTATCAACAATTTTTTTTTTTGCAACAATTTCCAAATAAAGAAAAAGGAAAAATGACAAATCATTTATAGAAACTTGCAAATTTTTGCCACAAACAAATCCTTGCACCACCTACCTTCTTTCTCATGGGTACACCACATAATAAATCACTTGCCGAACTTTGGTATCCCGAACCTAATTTTGCGTCGTACGTCAATTTGTTCGGTCAATTTAAAGACGATTCTTCCATGCCCAAAATATCTTTGAAAGATCAAATAGAAGCGTCTAGGAGAAACAGTTTGACTTTGCAACCCACTTTGTGTCAACCTAGTCAATCTTTACCACCTTCGTACGTTGATACCACTTTGTTAAGTCCTGCTGTAACTCCTAAACCGATGTCCATTGCTGAGCATATCGCTATAGCCGATCTTTCACCCCTTTCCCCTCATCTAGTTCTAGGAATCAACAAGTCCATCCACCTTTTCATCCACATGTTGATCCTAATCCTGTCCAACCATCCACTTCCTACCAGTCCTACCCGACTTTCCCACCGTCACTAGCCACTGTTTCTACACAGCCTTTTGGGAGTTTCACATATCCACACAATTTCGAATCTTTTACCGAAACCCCCTTACCACCCAAGTCTAGTTTGGAACAGTCGTTGGAAGCTTATATTGCAGCAACAAACAAAATGACTAGGAATGTGGAAGCGTCCATAGCCGCCCTTATGCAACCTGCTGAACCGGTAGCTAGTTTCCAACCAGCTTCAAATTTTTCAATGTATGAGGAGGCGGTTGGACAGAGTGAGAATGTGAGAGGATTTCCAAATCAAACCTACCCATACCCAATTGAATCCAACAACTCCAATTTCCAAACATGTGTCCAAAATGATGAGTTGTGCGACTTTGTAGTGCTTGATTTGCCAAATTGTGAAGAACCCCTTTCGAGTGAAACCGCACCTAATCCGTTTGACCTTTACACCTCCAATCTAGAACCTAAATCGATAAATATCCATGCTTTTGATGAGGTGTCAGAAAAAATTGATTTTCACTTGATTGAGGATATAGACGCCGGGAAAATTTCGGATGATGAACCTGTCGATTTGATTGAACTTTTATGTCCAATTCATCATCCCAAATTCTTAAATGTTTCTCCCGAACTTCATATGCGTATTGATTTTGATGATAATGGCATGGATGAGATAAGTATTAAGGAAAATTATGAGGATGGTATTGAGGAGAGTAGTGAGGATAATATTGAGGTTGAACCATTTTTCTTTGATGTGTCGGATTTTCCAATTCATCCTCTTGAACGTTTAACTAAATCACCCTCCCTTCTTTCCATCGTTCCGTCCACACCTAATATCACGCTTGAAGACTGTGAGCTTGAAAATTTTTCCTTTGAATCTGACACAGTTCTCATAGCCGATAACACTTACGAGTGTTTCACTTTTTCGGACGATGTTGATGACTCACCGCCCGAGTTTGAGTCCTTTACATTTTCAGATGAGTTAGTCGAACCACCAGACTCGGTTGCTTACAGTAGTTTCGAACCATTGATGGAATCTTTTAAGTTCGAGACAGTTTACTACGGTGAGAATGATACTATCCCTAAATGCCTCCCTTCATTAATAAATTTCAGCATTCTTTTGGAAAGCATCATTTTTTGTAAGTTCTTTATTTTCTGCCCTAGGTTAATTTTCTATTCTTGCCCTAGATATATTTAATTCCTTGCCCTAGTTAATCTTTTATTCTCTGCCCTAGATAAATGTATTTTAATTCCCTAATGAGTGAGTAGTCTCCTCTCTTGTTAGGGTTAGATCTACGGAAGGTTTGAGAGACGAAGATCTCTCATCCCCTTTCTTGCCCATCATATATTTTTCATAGGACTCTATGCATACATGCACACACCGCGCCCTACGGCACCCTATCCCTCGAGGTAGCGGTGATACCGTAGTATAAAGGCCCGGTTGCGCGTGTTTTCCATGGAGGTTAGGGTAAGGATTGATAAAGGAAGGACAAGAACCTAGAGGAAGGAACACCTTCCCGAATGGATCTAATCCCCTTTATTAATAATTACCATAACTCCTCTTAGATCCTAATTTGGGTATAGAAAGCGTTGAGATTTATTTACATTTCCAAACCATTCCTAAACCTAACCATAGCAAGATTTAGATCTAGATTAATTTAGTTTTTAGATAGATTTAGTTTTTAGATTTAATAATCAATCCGAACACCCATCGGAATTAACTCGTTTGAGCGATTAGGAAATTCACAACATCCCTGTGGACAGACCCGTACTCACCGGCTAGCTACCAAGCGAAGCCGTTCTTGATTGCGGTAATATATTTTTGATCTATAAAATTTTACAATCAAATGGCGCCGTTGCCGGGGATAATAAGGAAAATTATGAGGATAGTATTGAGGAGAGTAGTGAGGATAATATTGAGGTTGAACCATTTTTCTTTGATGTGTCGGATTTTCCAATTCATCCTCTTGAACGTTTAACTAAATCAACCTCCCTCCTTTCCATCGTTCCGTCCACACCTAATATCACGCTTCAAGACTGTGAGCTTGAAAATTTTTCCTTTGAATCTGACACAGTTCTCATAGCCGATAATACTTACGAGTGTTTCACTTTTTCGGACGATGTTGATGACTCACCGCTCGAGTTTGAGTCCTTTACATTTTCAGATGAGTTAGTCGAACCATCAGACTCGGTTACTTACAGTAGTTTCGAACCATTGATGGAATCTTTCAAGTTCGAGACAGTTTACTACGGTGAGAATGATACTATCCCTAATTCCCTCCCTTTCGTCCTTTCTATTGTTCAGACCGTACAAGAGACCGTTACGCTTTCATCTCCAATACCAAGTTTGGCGTACCCATGTTTTCTTGCGAATCTTAAGGGATTTGGCCCCATTTCTCGATAAGTTGATAGGTTAGCGCAATCGCTTTTTACACATCGGTCATCACAAATTGCGCTAATTTATTCACTCGATTTACACCCTCAAGATCGTGCTACCCTTCTTCCTCCTTTCCTCCATTCTTCTCCTCCACCGAGACCATATTCTACCTTTCTTTCCACACGGTCTCGCGTGTTTCTCATTTCTTTCTTCTACACCCCATTATTTCACCAACTCGGCCATTACCACGATAAGATTTTTGAATGGTTAGTGCTAACCTTTGGCTTGTGTTAGGCCAAGCTTAAGTTTGGGGGGAACCTTGTTGTATATATGTATATATTTTTGTTTTCTTTTTCTATAAAAATAAAAAAATTAAAAACATTAAAAATATATAAAAAAATTGTAAATAAATAAACAGGGGAGTACCGACATTCTCAACCCTCTTGGTATAGCATGACAGTGAGGACACTGTCAAGTTTAAGTTTGGGGGTATGCTCGGTATGTCTTCTTCCTTCGCATTCATTTGTACATATTTTTGCATTTGCATACTTATTTGAAAACCCATAAAAATTGAAAAATTTCAAAAAATATAAAAATTAATGTATTCGATTTTAGCTAATTGACTTGAGTTTGATAAATAGGTCAACTGGCTAGAAAAAACTAGATCTTAGACTCAGTAAATTAAAAACCCTAAAGATAACCTTCTTTAAAGTTTAGCGGTAGAAAACATATGTCTTTGTAGTTTATTTAGAAATAGGCAAATTTTGAGTTCAGTTCTTGGGCTAAGTCGAAACAAATGAAGAGTATTGATATTTTATTAGAGTATAAGTTTGAAAAATAATTTCTAGCTTAAGTCTAGATTCTGAAAATGTATACCCTACAAATTGCATAAACACGCACCTTGAAACTTGGAATAGTAGAAGAGACCTTGAAATGCTCTTGTTTAAAGTCCTTGGTACAATAAAAAATATATATATAAGTGTGAATGAAGAATAAAAAAATGGACACTGGTTTTTGTGATTACTTAAGGCTGCAAAAATAGAAAAATATTTAGCGAGGGTGCTTCATCACCTAGTGCCTTAGACCAACTGGTTTTGGAGTCACTGCTAAAAGCCTTGGATGTTGTAAGACTAGGAATTACGCTTTAATGTGCAAACACATCTTGTAATCGGTTGTTGGTACCTCAAGAAGTATTAACGGTCGCATGAAGGATGTGTAAGCAAAATTCAATTAAAAATTCACCTACTAATAAGTACTTTGGACAACGGACAAGGGCATGATTGCTTGATTTGAATTTCCAAGTGTAGGGGTGATTTATACACACACGTGGGGATATGTGATTGGAGTTTAGATGAAAGAAAGGAGTGAAAAATAGAACTTGTATCTTTAGTAGAGTTGATAGAAATTCCTAAGTGGAGATGGAACCCTAGAAGGAAAACTTAAGAAATACCGAAAGCTAAGTAAGTCTACTGAACATATATAATCTTAAGTTAAATGATGAGGAAGTGTGAAAAATATGGGTGGATAATTTACGGGTCAAAGATAATAGAGTTCCTTGTTAGAAAACCTAATTGGAGAACAAAAGTTAATGGGCCGAATTGATAGAATTTTGTAGGTAGTATCCGCTGAAAACCCTCAGGAGACAACACTCCTCCTACTACGGACACCTAGAGGTTTAACGGCTTGTTGCACGTACTCAGTGCAATCGCGTTTCCCTGCGAAAGTGCGGTTAGGTTTTTGTAATGAATAAAAAAATAAGTTTGCTCGAGGACGAGCAAAAGACAAGTTTGGGGGTATTTGTTCACACCATAATATTGCATTATTATATTCCCCATTCTTATTCTTTTTATAAATAAACAGGTGCTTTTGACGCATGTCTGCTACATGTTACAGGTTACAGGTTCTTGGACGGAAAACAGTGAAAACGATGTAAAGACGATGAAAAAATGGACTTTGACCAACAAACAGAAGACTCTTGATCAAGCCTACATCAAAGATAAAATTCACAAAGTACAAGGCAATGCAAGTTCCAAGATTACAAAGCGAACGGGTAGAAGTCCACTACAATGTTCACTGGAAATTCTGGAAGAGAACCAGAAGCTAAATTGAGAAAAGACATAAAGAAATAAGAAGATAAAGAGCACCAGAGCAAGCCCACAAAACCCCAGGCCATGATCTCATCAATGGGCCGCGGAACCGCGGCCCAAACCCTACCCTGGCCGCGGTTCCGCGGCCGTATAGTGCCCGGGATTTGGGAAATTTCTATGACTTGTTTTGGCTGCGCTTAATACTTTACCTAAGGGCAAATTTGTAAATTTAGACATGCGGATCAATTTGTAACCTAGGGTTTCCCTATAAATAGGGACTCTAAATCATTGTAAACCCTATGCCTCCTTTTAATAATAAATTTCAGAATTCTCTATGGAGAGCATCGGTGCCTCTTTTCAATTCATGAATTCAGATCTGACAACCTGCGTTGATGTTTGGAGAGAGCCATCTGTAAATAGATTTATTTAATTGCTCTAGTTTAGTTTTAAATTCTTTGCCCTAGGTAGATTTAATTCATTGTCGTAGATAATTGTTTAGAGTTAGCTTTGGGGAAGGCTTTTGAGAGATGAGATCTCTCATCCCTTTCTTACCCATTATATATTTACAATAGGACTCCATGCATACACGCACACACCGCGCCCTACGACACCCTATCCCTCGAGGTAGCGGTGATACCGTAGTATAAAGGTCCGGTTGCGCGCGTTTTCCATGGAGGTTAGGGTAAGGATCTCTAAAGGAAGGACAAGAACCTAGAGTAAGGAACACCTTCTGGAACGAATCTAATCCCCTTTATTGATAATTACCATAACTCCTCTTAGATCCTAAATTGGATATAGAAAGCGTTGAGATTTACTTGCATTTCCAAACCATCCCTAAACCTAACCCTAGCAAGACTAGATCTAGATAATCGTAATATAGAATAATTAGGTTTTTATATTTAATAAGAAATCCGAAATCCCATCGGAATTAACTCGTTAGAGCGATTAGGAAATTCACAACATCCTTGTGGACCGACCCGTACTCACCGGCTAGCTGCAAGCGACGTCGTTCTTGATTGCGGTTACTATTATTTTTGATCAAATCAGTCCCAAAGGCCCTTAATGTGTACACGGTGTGGTATCAGCATTCAATGGGCGCCGTCATCAGGGAAGTGAAGCGATTGTTGCTTGATCGCAAGGGTGTAGTGCCGACAGGTGATCGAAATGTTCCTTTGAAGCGACAGAACATTGTTCATCTTCCCCTGAGAGAGGTCACTGTATTTGAACCTCCACACGTGCTAAGCCCTACGCGCGTGTTGCCCCCATCCAGCACGCCTGAAAAGAGGTGGCTGTCGCGTCCCTCGAGTCGGACAAAGGAAAAGAAATTGGGAATCGTCGTCCAAAGGCGTCTACCAAATGCAAACTCGTGTCATCGGCCACCGGCGCCCGTCCTCAGAAGAAAAAGAAGCAAGTACTTTCTTTGGAGACTATATTAGGCTTGACGCCCCCTGCTCCATCTAGCGAAGGCTTGAGCAAATATAGGACCAACGAGGGTTTATTTGGGATGCTTGATGATACCGATTTGGAGGTTGCCATTGAAGCTTCCAAACAGTCGGCCACCCTCGAAAAAGAATCGGCCGTCCTTGCGCGGTCAGGTATACTTTACCCTTATCTCTCCGCTGTTTATTTCACTCTTCTTTTATCATGCTTTGATTGACGCTTGCTGTTTCAATAGGTGCCTCTACAGAAGAAGCCATTGCTTCTTCGCTTAAAACCTTTGAAGAGGAGGAAAGGCTTCGTGCCTCATTGCCAACAGAGGCTTCACTTGAACGACCGATGATGGATACCGTAACGGTTCCGGAGGTAAAACCCGACTCTGATGATAATGTTCCCTTTGCGGAGGTCCTGAAGAAGTCTTCCCTCTCTGTCAAAACCGAGAAGCAGCTTAGAAAGCGAGCGGCGAGGGGACAGAAACGAGCTTCTACAGTCACTGGCTCTGGGCCAAAGCGGGGGAAGAAGACCGCTACTAATCCGCCGGAAGACAGTCTTCTTTTTCCGGGTTCATCTGCCGAGGAAGTCGCATAATTGACTGAGGCTATAAGACGCTCACAAGATGAATCCGAGAATGTAAGGATCCCAAAGAGGCCTTACCCTGCCGTCATCTTCAATGAAGACCCTCCGTGGATACGACGGCTATTCATAGGCCCTTTGGAAGAATGGAGCGAAAGGGCTCTTAAGCAGGCCGTCTCAGCCGATGCCGAGGACGCACTTTCATTGTGAACCGGTGGCCACGAGTCTACTCTCGAACCTCGGCGAGCATACCTCTTCAGGAAGGAGCGTCGGCTTGAACAAGCCATACTAGAAGCTCCCTTGCGCATCAGTATGTTCATGTATCTCGTTGTAATATTTTGTATTGCTTGTATACATATACATACATATATACATACATACATATATATATATATATATATATATATATATATATCCTTATCCTCGTACAAACTTTGCAGGGACTTCGGCGATGGCAGAGGAGCTGAGTCCAAGTCACGCCCTGACTATGGACTTCGCAGACATCCCCGATGAGGCACTAATCAGCGTGGAGGGGGTTGACGCAATTGTTGCTCCTGTGATGGAGCTTCCCTTGGTAATTCCTGCTCCCCAAGTGATTGCTCCTTCGGAAGAGGCATCTTCATTGGCCGTGGGTTCAATGGGTCTTTCTGGGGATGGCCTAGAGACTATGGGACATGTAGTCAAGGCCACCATCCTTCTATTGGAGCCTGTAGCGATGGTTACTACTTCTCCACCGGAAGTTATTATACTGGCCCACATCCCTGATGATGTGCTCGGGAGCACGGAGGAGGGTGAGGCAGTCGCTGCATCCAGTGATACCATTGTTGTGGTCTCGACCGGTGACTTACCAGGTAAATTTCAGGTTGTTGCTTTCTATTTTATTCTGCAATCCCTTTTCCACCTTTTCTGACAGTGCTTTTGTTTTTGAATGCAGCTGCGGTGGGCATTGAGGTTGTGCCACCCGAGGAAGCGCCACAAGTTACCACTTTGACGGTGACCGCCCTTCCATCTTCTCTTATATCTTCTCAAATGCTGGAAGGTATAGGTTTGTGATAAATTTAAATCTGGGACAGCATCTTTCGTGTACTGACCATGTATCATCGTGATCTCGCAGGAGTTCTTCTTGATCATTTGTATCGGACGCTGAACCCGCACTTCTCTTTCCCATCGGAGATTAGTCCGCCCGCTGGTGTCGGTGAGTATTTTTTCTAACCGACGTCCCTTCTTTTCTTTAACGGGTAGTCACGTTATTGCTAATTCTTCTTTGCATTGCTCGTAGCCTTACAAATTGAAGGAGGGGTCAAGGGTATCGCCGCGCCACCGGAACTCCCAGCTTTGCCCCCTGTTGCAGCCGGTATAATAGACTCTTTTGTTCGTATATATTTTATTTCTTAAGCTGACATCTGATTGTGATTTGTTTTGTAGCGGTCATATCGATTCCAGCCCCATTCGAGTCTCGAGTCTCGAGTCACAATGTCATTGGGCCCCTTTTCTCGACGTGCATCCTCGAAAGGCGCCGCGAATAGTCTGCGCATGTTGAGCGACTACATCGAGGAGCTTGACGTGGAGACTCCCACATTCGCTGCGGATTTTTCTGCGGAGGTTAATCCCATGCTGGAGACGCTCGTGAACTTTTATAGTGAGGGCGTCATTGAGTCCTGGGTTAACCATTGCAGGAAGATTGGGACCTGCCTGCATGAGCTTGAGCTTATGTGTCCTGCCCCTGATATTTAGCCTTTGAACTTCCAGCGGGCCGCCTGGGTCGAGCAGAGTGTGTCCTTCCTCCGCCATTTCGAACAAGAAGCGACCTTGAGGCGGAAGGAAGATGAGGAGGCTTCGGGTGAATCTTCCCGTCTGCGCGCCCAAGTTAAAGAGAACGCTACACAACTGAGAGTTGTTTTTGACACCTTGCAGCAATGTATCTCAGACAGGCTTGTATTGAGGCGGAAGCTCGACTCTATCGAGCGGGTTATACAGAGTCACGAAGCTGCCCAACGGGAAATCGATGAGAAGATTTCATCATGCTTGCCTCAAAGGGCTCGAATTGAAGCAGAGCTGGCCGCGGCGGCTGATCACGAGAAGGCACTGAAAGGAGTGCACGAGAAGGCACTGAAAGGAGTGCGAGAGAAGCTAGCGGACTTGTTGAAAACGCTTCCTTCACAGTAGTTGTTTTTGTATCAATTAAACACTTGTAATTTTTGAATAACATGTATCTATTTTTTATTCTTTTATATGATGTATCTTGTATTCAAATTAGTTCATGAATAAAGACACATTTTTCTTATCTCCCACTGTCGTTTTCTTTTCTTTGCTGTGTTGTTGGTATGTTACTCTAGCAAGTGTGACCTGTAGATAATAAAGAACATTTCATCTTGAACTCTTCAAGAGGTAGTGATGGCTCAGGAAGTAGGTTCAGATCTGCTACCTAAGACTTTTCAACTTTATGAGCCGTGAGGGTCTCATAAAGACTTTTCTCCCTACGAGTCGAGAGGATCCCGTAGGTGTATTTTCTCCTTAGGAATCGTGAGTATTCCTAAGCACGTTTTCTCTTAAGAGTTGTAAGGATCTCACAAGAGAATTTTCCCTCCTACAAGTCGAGAGGACCCGTAAGCGGTTGTTTCCGTCCTTGTCGAGATTCGACTTTGGAGAGTGTGGCCTGTGAATAGTATGCAAGAGTCCATTTTGGACCGACTTGCAGGGCCCTAGTGCTTAGGAAATCGGTTCTTATCCCTATTTCCTAAGGTTTTTCCCTACGAGTCGAGACGAATCGAGAAGTTCTCGCAAAGACATTGATTTACACACGAGTCGAGACGAATCGAGCAGTTCTCGCAGGAATTACCTAACGTCATAGTTAACCTCTGCTCTTTACGACAGATGTCCGTTAGGGTTTATGGTACAAGGGTTTTGTCCGTCATACCGTCGCGTTGGCTGATGTATTCTTCGATAGGCAATCTTGCTGTTCGAGTAGCCTTGCGACCGTCATGTCTCTGATCCCTTCGGGGGCTGGACAAGACGTCTTCAAGCAATCCTCCTAGGCAGTTTGACCGTCGGAAGAGCAAGCATTAGGAATTTTGCCATGCCGCTTTTTACTTGAGGTTAGGCTCATTTTGGAGAGCCCCGATGAGTCATAATCACTCCGCACTGGTGTGGGATGATCTCCGATAGTATTTCAGGTTTTATATGAGTTGTCGTCAAGACACTGAAGCTAGGAATATGGCCTTTTCTTCGTTTGCCGGTATTGCGTCTGCTGTATCGAGACGAATGTCGTGGTTCTCTCCAGGTTGCTGGTGAACCGTCGAGGTTTGGAACTAGGGATTTTGCCGTGGCTCCGTTGTTTGATTGTTGCATTTGAATCCTGCTGGAGGAAGAACGCTGTAGTGACATCTCATCTGCTGTATCGAGACGAACGTCGAGGTGGTGACCACTCCACGCTAGTGTGGGATGATCTCAATAGTCTTTCAATTTTTATATGAGTTGCCGTCAAGACCCTGAAGCTAGGAATTTGGCCTTCGCTTCGTTTGCTTTGGCGTGTCCGAATCCTGTTGGAGGAAGGACGCTGTAGTGACATCTCATTTGCTGTATCGAGACGAACGTCGAGGTGGTGACCACTCCGCGCTGGTGTGGGATGATATCTGATAGTCTTTCAGGTTTTATATGAGTTGCCGTCAAGACCCTGAAGCTAGGAATTTAGCCTTCTCTTTGTTTGCTTTGGCGTGTCCGAATCCTGTTGGAGGAAGGACGCTATAGTGACATCTCGTCTTCTGTATCGAGATGAATGTCGAGATGGTGCTGAGATTTTTCCATAACTTCGCTTTGTTTCGACCGTGAGGTCTTTCGTTGATGTTGCATCTGCATCCTGTTGGACTACGAAGGAACGCCGTTGTTGACATCGCTTCTGGTGTAATGAGACGAATGCTGAGGTGGAGTTGGGATTTTGCCATCACTCCGCCTTGTTTAGACTATGAGGTCTTTCGTTGACGTTGCATCTGCATCCTGCTGGACTGCGAAGGAACACCGTTATGGACATTGCGTCTGGTGTAATGAGATGAATGCTGAGGTGGAGTTGGGATTTTGCCATCACTCCGCCTTGTTTCGATCATGAGGTCTTTCGTTGACGTTGCGTCTGCTGTAACGAGACGAATGTTAAGGTAGTCTCTAGGTTGTCTGGGAACCATCGAGATTTGGAGTAGAGGTTTTGCCGTAGCTCCAGGGTTGATTATAGCGTCTGAATCCTGCTGGATTGGGGAGGAACGCTGTTGATGATCTCTAGGCTATCCCTGAACCGTCGAGATTTGGTTTCGTTTTTTGATGAAGCCTGGGGAGGGAAGGTGTGATTCCTTCTTTGTTTGCGCCCCTGGATTGTATACAGGGATTGATGTGATATCACCTGTAGGGCATAAATTTCATTTTTCTTTATTTCTTTCCGCGATGCTCTATCATTTTAGCTTTTATATCGTGAAGGTCACGATTGCCCAATCATTTCGGCTATTTTTCGCGGCGCCCAATCAATTCGGCTATTTATTTTATTTTTACTCGCTGCTTTTTATTGCGAGCTGCCCAATCATTTCGGCTATTTTGCATGCATACATTTTTACTTGCTGATTTTGTTGCAAGTTGCCCCATCATTTCGGCTATTTCGTATGCATGTGTGGCTTGCTGGCTTTTTGCTGCAAGCATAGAATTAGACACCGATTTCGGCATCAGCGCCGCTACAACTAGAATATTGCCAGGAGCGAATCATCATTTGCCTCTGTCGATGTCAAACAAAGGTGGCTTAGCAAACAGGGTTAAGATCCTGTCGACTGAGGCTTTTGACTTCATGAGCCGTAAGGGTCTCATAAAGGTATTTCTCCCTATGAGTCGTGAGGATCTCGTAGGTACGTTTTCTCCTTAAGAATCGTGAGGATTCCTAAGTGTATGGCTTCTCGTAAGTCGTAAGGATCTTACAAGAGTATTTTCTCCTCATAAGTCGAGAGGGCTTATAAGGGGGTTCACCGTGCAAACATATCCCTAGTCACGAATGGGACATTGTTAGGAAAATGTTTATTCGCGCCCGTGGATTGTATACAAGGGTCAATACTGAACCGCTTGTAGGGCAGTGTTGGAGGTTGTGGTGGCCGCTTAAGAACAGGTTCAGATCCTTGTAGTTTAAGACTTTTGAATCTTATGAGCCGTGAGGGTCTCATAAGAGGGTTCTCCTTACGAGTCGTGAGGATCTCGCAAGTGTAATTTCTCCCTAGGGATCATGGGGATCCCTAAGTTTGTTTCTCCCTCATGAGTCATAAGGATCTCACGCAGGTGGTTTCTCCTCACAAGATCGAAAGGACCTTGCAAGTGTCTTTTAACGAGATTGCGCCCTTTCGGGTTTTCAAAAAACTCGCCGGTAGCCCTGCCGTTTTTACTTACGGAGCCCTTTCAGGTTTTCTTCCGTGCCCATCTCGCTTGGGGACGTACCGTTTTTTTTACCACGTCGGCTTGAGGGTGCCGCGGATTGGTAGTAGTTTAACGACGTTTCGGTCATCAGTCAACGTACGATTACACAGCTAGATTTTGCCGCAAATCTTCGCATGTTTTGTGCCGGAGGTGGATTCCTTGAAGAGAGGGCTAAAGGCGATTTCTTCGTCAGAGTCGCTTCCAAAGGTGATAACTTGCGATCCCTTGGTGTCGGCTATGTGACAGTTGCCAGCAGCTCTTTCGCGCTCATCTGTCGTACTTTTCTGTTCCCGACGAGCCTTGCGCTTCACTCGTTGAACGTGTCGTCGATGGGAAACATATCCCTGCCACCAGTTTTTAAAGGCTATGCACTCCTCGGTAGGGTGTGCAATCCTCTGATGGTATAGGCAGAAGTTAGGATGTATGTCCGCTTCATCAAGACGTATATTACCAGGGGAATTTCCTTTGAGAAAGGGTAACTTCATTCCTATTGCCAAGGCCCTAGCGAGTCGTTTCCTTACTTTAAACTTGCTTTTGCTGGCGGTAGGGATGCTTTGCTCCAGTTGGGGTGTCTCGACCTTTTCCTCCAGTCGTCGGCGTTTGGCTTTTTCGAATATAGCCAGTTCACACTCTCGATTGGGTTTGCTTTTCTGATGTTCTTCGTTCAGTAGCAAGTCGATCATCTCGTCAGACGCTTCCAAGGGTTCTGGCTTCGATCCTGCCCCCAGCTCTTTTATGATGTGTTCTATCGCCGAGTGCGTTTCTTCATTAGTTAATGCAGAATGAGAGATCATGTGGCAACTTGCCATATAGTCCTCAGATTCTTTTGACGAGTCATCCCTGTCGTTATTGTCGTCATCTCCGTTCTCAAGGATATTGTTGAGAAATTCTTGGAGTGTGACCGGGGTCCGCGCCTTCTAGTTATATTCTTCTAGAGCGTCGATCTGTTTTTGCAGGTCTGTGCGCTTATTATCAAGCTTCACAGGCTTTTGGGTCTTCTTCTTTTTCTTCGAAGACTTTGACGGCCGGGTGCGAACGCTTTGACTATAACCACCAATTTTTGTAGTTAGGCGCAGTTTCAGCATTCCCTCGACGATCTCGGGTTCCAGTGGATTTTTCCACCTGATTGCCGGGCACGTTTGGAGATCCTTCAGCATTCTTTTCGTCTTTGTCGAAAGAACAACTTCCCATGGGGCTTCCCTTATGAATGAGCATGATGCCCTCGGCACATCCACTTTTGTAGGGGCGTGAGGTTGCGGCGGGTTCACTTTCCAGTTTTCCGATAATGCGATTTGCCTTATTGGTATTGGTCCTCAACCCAGTTTTTGAAGATGCAGCAGTCTTCGATCGGATGGCCCAATACTCGGTGGTAGGGGCAGTAATTGGGATTGTTGACGTCGTTGGGCTGCAACGGACATTTTGGATCTGGCAGATTGATGAGTCTGTTGCGCACTGCCAGCTCAAACAGTCTCCTCGTTTTATCTTGGGGAAATGAGTAAGGACATCCTAGCCTCTCCTCGAGGGATGAGCGTGGACGCATATTGTTTTGGCGAACAACCGGCTTTAAGTTGCTCGGCTGTTGATGAGTATTGGCGACGAAAGTTGCTTTTCTTTTCCCCTTTTCATTCTGAGGATCCGTCTTTGAAGGAGATGGTCTATGTCCCATCTGATCCATCTGGGCCAGCTTGTCAATCAAGGCCTGGAAAGTAGTTGTCTTGAAGAACATCATGAATTACGAGATGGTCGCTTGAGGGTCGAGGGTACCCACAAACATTCCTACCACCGGCGCTTCCTCGATGCGCTGCTCGCATTTCGACCACAAATTTCGCCATCGTATTGCATATTGGACCCATGTTTCTCCAGGCTTCACCCTGGCATTGATCAATGCTGTTATTGGGGTGCGTTCACTAGCACTCACGAAACACTGGACGAATAGTAGCTCCATCTCTGCAAATGTTTTGACAGAGTCGTTAGGCAGCTCCGAATACCATTCAAAGGTTGTTTCTGCTAAGCTGCCGATGAACTGACGAAGTAACAACTTATCATCGCCCCCGGTGTTGCCGTAAAGAGTCCTGAACTGAGCGACATGTTGATGGGGATTGCCTGTCCCCTTGTACACATGGAATTTTGCGATCGTATATCCCAGCGGGTAACTTATTTGGTCATACCAGCCTGGATATGGTCACCCAGTTTTAACAATTTGGCCGTCCGTTTCGTTCGCTCGGTGAGCTCGTATTTGCTAAGCAATGTAATCATCCAGAGCGGCCTTGGAAATGGTTTCCTCCTTGGCTGCTGACAGAGCCGGCAGAGGATTTGACGCTTCTCCTTTATCATCTTCAATAATGATCGAAGGGTCTTCAGCTGGAGGATCCGGCTGTAACATTATCCTGACCATGTCTTGGAAGAGAAGTGCCATTCGTTTTATGTTGGCAGCTTGTTCTGCTGCTTCTCTGTCCTTCTTTTCGAGGACTCTGCGTAGGAAGTCAGCATCGGTTTCTTGTTCGTGACGCTGCTCTGATGATGCCTCCGGGCTTTCTTTTGGCCCGGTGAGTGCGGCCATTTGCGTCAGCATTTCCTGAAGCTTCTGTTGTTGCTCCTGGGCTTTGGTCACGGATCGGGTGAGCGGTCGGTGACCCATCGAAGCGCGTCTTTCCTCCTTTCCGGAAGACATATAAACAGTATGCACCATTATGCCCCCAGACTTGGGGCGTTTGGGCTCAGCGTTTTTGTGGTCTGCCATAGTCACAGGGCTTTCTTTGGCCTCCTTCTCTTTTGAGCAGTTGACATTGAGGGGGCCGTTGCAGTGGGCACCCAGGTAGTTGTCGTCCTTTGTGGCTTGACAGGACGGTTCTCTTCCTGTTGAACCTTCAGCTTTTTCTGTCGGCGAGGATAGTCTTGATCAATCACTGAGTCCTGAACCTGTCACCAGACTTTCTAAATTTTGGAGGACAACCGCTGAGGGGGGCTTCTCCGGCTTTGTTTCTGTAACATTCTCCACGGGTGGAGGAGATCTTTTCAGTACGGCGGTAGGAGAGTTCCTGCGCACCCTGTTTAGCAATTCAAAGCTGTTCCCGGTTGGAACAGCAGCATTGACTTCCACCGTTGGGGCTGGTAGAGTTAGCCCAGAAGGAGAGTTGCCCCCGGCTTTCCTTACTCGGCGCCAGTGGCGACGTCTAGCACTTCGAGCTGTTGGGATGGTTTCAGCTTGAGGGGTGACTTCGTCTTGCCCCCTGTTCAGGTGAGGCGCTGCCGGTACCAGCCTCTTGAAGACCGACGTCCATTGAGTAGCGGTATCCAATCTGTCAAAGACAGACTTTTGAGAAGGAATGGGAGCCGGAGTGGGAGCCGGAACAGTCAGTCTTGTAAAGACCGACCCTTTGGAAGGAGAAGCCGCCTTGACGACTTCGGGAGCAGGGATGGCTATCCTCTTCGGAATAACCTTTTCTGGAACTGCAGGCTTCATCATGGGCCCACATGAACTTTGGCCTAATCTGGCGAAGACTGAGGAGTCGGAGCTGGACGACCCGTTGAGAGGGGTCGCAGTAGTGGTAAGTCGATCGAAGACCGATTTCTTTAGGGCTTCTTGCAGCAATATCGGGGCATTGAAGCTCATGGGTAGGATCATAGTCCCAAAGAACAGCCCAGTGGTGGCCTGAGTTACTTGGTCCACCGGCATCATGAACAGGGAGGCCGCTTGAGGTCCGTAAGCTATGCCTCCAGATGAGGCGGAGCGTGAGTTGCAGTTGCAGCTGGAACACTTCACGCAAGTAGACGCCATTGATGTTTCGTTTTCTGCGCCAAGCGAGAAACCAAATCTTAGTACCTCGAAACCAAGGGCAACCATATCAAACCACGATTCGTTCGCGAACACGATACACGAAGTGTGGAGTGGAAAGAGGAAAAGGTCCCACCGGGCGTGCCAGAATCTGTTCCTCACCGAAGGACGCGATCGGGACGTTGGGACGTCAGGCCTGAAATTCGAGGGAAGATGCTAATTGGTGCTATCCGTCCACCTCTCTGAAGATACCAAGTTGATTTATGGCACCATGTATCGAAGGTTTAAACGGATGCGGCCGATGTAGCAGATTTCGTCAGATTCCCCATCATTTGAGGGGTTTTTGATTGTGGGGACGCTCTTCCATGCAGGCGCAAGCCCCTGCAGTTAATTACACTACCGCATCGCGGTAACAACTTTCTCCTTCTCCAGATGGTCACTTCGTATTATGTGTGTTTGTTTTGTTTGTGATTGCCCATGGATTGTATACGGAGACTAATTTATGTTGTCGCCCGTAGGGCGTGGATTAGTCCAAATCCGTATCTTCTTAGATTTGGGTTTTGGTTTTGGTTTAATGATACGTTAGTCTCATTTAATACTAAGATCAACTTAAACGTTTGTTAAGGATACGTTAGTCTAATTTTAGACTAAGATCGACTCAACGTTTGTTAAGGATACATTAGTCTGATTTTAGACTAAGATCAACTTAACAGGATCATTTAGATCCAACAAAAGAGTATTTAGACTCTATTGTTTAGTTTAGGGACATTGCGGTCGATTACCAGTTTAAGAACATGGTGGTCCATTGTTAATTTAAGGACATCTCGGTCCGTAGGTTTAAAAGGACCCCACAGTCCGAGGTTAAGGACATCGTAGTCCGTGGGTTTAAAGGGACCCCACAGTCCGAGGTTAAAGACATCATAGTCCGTGGGTTTACAGGGACCCCACAGTCCGAGGTTAAGGACATCGTAGTCCGTGGGTTTAACGGGACCCCACAGTCCGAGGTTAAGGACATCGTAGTCCGTGGGTTTACAGGGACCCCACAGTCTGTGGTTTAAAGACATCGTAGTCTATGAAGTTTAAGGACATCGTAGTCCATGAGTTTAATGACCCCACAGTCCGTAGTTTAAAGACATCGTAGTCTATGAAATTTAAGGACATCGTAGTCCATGAAATGTGTGGTTGTCGGGACCCGTCACCTCTCTGAAGACGTTGAAGGATTACAACGACAAATATTAGAGGAGTAAAGAGTTGTACCCTCGAACCGGTGTGGGTTGGTTGAAGGATATGTAGTCCAGTTTGGGACTGAGATCTGTTGAATATTCGTGAGCAGATGGGCTCAGTTCAATATAAGTTGAGGACTTATTGCCAAAATTGGGCTAAGTCCAATAAGATTAAAATGTTTAACATTTTATGGTTCTAGGCTGTTAAACCCTTATTTGGGTTTAACCCTTATAATAATGCTGAGCATTAGATCCAGACATTTTTTGTCTTGTATTGAATGCATAGCATTCATCAGAACAATGTGTGTTCTGACAGCGCGCCACGTGGCGCGCTAGGCGCTTTGCGCCAATTAAAGAGCGCATTGCGCTTCTGCTAAGTAGCGCACACGAAAATGACACGTGTCGCGCTTAGCGCTAAGCGCCAGTTTATAAGAGCATTGCGCTTTCAATTTATGAGCGTGTTGCGCTAGTTTAGTGGCGCACCAGTGAGTGACACATGGCGCGTTTAGCGCTGAGCGCCAGCCCATGACCGTAGTGCACTATTTCAGAAGCGCAAAGCGCAAGTTGCATACGTGGTTGACACGTGGTGCGTTTTGGCGCTGAGCGCCAGTCCAAGGAGAGCAAAAGCGCAGTTCAAGAGTGCAAGGCTCTTTTCAATAGCACAAAGCGCATTTGATCAAATTTATGATCTGTGAACAAATTTATATTCTTTTTAAAGGAGGCTTTGCCTCAAAATTCAAGAACAACAGTTCTTGTTTTGAAAGGGCTTTTCCTTTGTAGATCAATAATCTGTGAATGAAGTAAATACTTCTTTTGTTTTTATGACGAGATCTTTTGATCTCTTTTTATAAAATACCTTGGTCTTTTGTAGATCTATGATCTTTTAAGAAGATAATTCTTCTGTTTTAATGAGATGATTTCATCTCCTTGTTCAAGAATCATTCTTTATCTTGAAGAAATAATCTTCTTTTACTTAGAGCTTGCTCTTCTTTCTTTTTGTTTTCTCAAAGTTTGTAGGGGGGTTTCTCCTCTATCAGACTTGAAGTCTTGGGGCCTTTATATAAGGCAAATTGATTTGTTAAATCAGTTAAAGAGATCTTTCTCTGATTGATTTGGGGATGTTTCTCCACCGTTGGATCTTTGATCCAGGGGCTTCTGTTTTGTAGAAGATAATCTTCTTGTTTTAATAAGATTGAGAAACCTTTTCATGCAGAATTTTAATTCTGATTAATTAATATTTATCATTATTAGATCTTTTGATCTAATCGGTAGGGAATTTTTAATTCCAGTGCTAGCGCACCTACGTTTGACACGTGGCGCGCAGCGCAGCCTGCGCTAGCGCACCGTGTTTGACATGTGGCGTGCAGCGCAGTGCACCGTGCTTCAACTTTTAAATTTTGAATTCTAAAAGAGAGCTTAGCTCTGATTGGTGTTGCGCTGCCTAGGGCGCAATGCACCTGGCGCTAGCGCATCTGTGTTTGACACGTGACGCGCAGTACGCCTAGCGCTGAATCTGAAGCGTTGCTTCAACTTTTAAATTTTGAATTTTAAAACAGAGCTTTGCTCTGATTGGGGGAAACAAAACCCGTGTCCATTATCGATACGTAAATCCCCATATCTCGGGCTCCGTTAGTCCGAATCGGCTTATGGGATCCGTCAGTCCGGATCGGCCTATATCCATCTCACGACTCCGGTCAGTATCCTTCGGGTCCAAACTATCACCGGTAGGTAGTAGACCCTCTGCCAGGCACATCGTCTACCGCACAACATACCTTTCTTGCCCCGGGGTACTATACCGGGTCCACCATGTACCCGCAAACGGATCATCTATCTCCTCGAATCGGGTATCACATAGCTCATAACCGAGAAAACTCATGGTGGACGCATCGAAATATCATATCAAGAGAAACCGGTTTTTAAAACAATACATACTTTCCTTTGAGATACAACCACGGTTCTCAAATACAGAATTTCATGAAAACATCATCTCAATGCGTATAATTGTAAAGCATGATGTATGCAAACATAGAATAAAAATATGAGCATATTAGTATATCATGCAACATGGAATAGTGATGTGAGCATATCAGTATATCATGCAAATGAGTCATGTGATAATACTAAACAATTAAGTGTAATAGCATGATATAGCAATTTGACTGTGTAAGTGACATAGCAATTACCGATGATGAAAGTGTGTGATCCGACAATCTGTGTAAGTGTAACATACGCATCATCGATAATTGTGCAGGTGTACTAGCCGACGATATCATAACAAATAATGGAAGCACAGGTGCGTAATGCAATGAGAATATCGTAAACGTAGCAGAAGGTAAATCATAAGCGCACTATTATAAGGTATACGTATCTACCCTAACATCTACGTAAGGGCTAAACTAAGTAGTGTAGATAATGATTCACAATATCTATAGCATATCTGAGTCGATGAATCTATCAATTGGCGGTCCAGCCTCACAGCATCACGTACGGTATAATCTATCGTACGGCATCCTCGAGTCAAGGGTATGGATCAATAATCAGGTAAAACTCATCGCGTACGGTAATCCATTGTACGGCGGTATTAAACAAATAGGGATTCTATCAACCTATACAACAATGAGGGTACAGATCTAACGTCTCGTACGGTATATCACTCATTATTCTCATAAATATATAAATATATCTCAAGTCACATCCCTATCAATCTCATATCATGTCTTGGCAACAGTATCTATATTCTCATATCACCTATCATCCGTATATCGACATATTAAGCCAAGACATCTTATCTCATCATACTCTCTTTTCATCACATCAACATCTCACATCAAGCAATCTTATATATATTTATCATATTTTACCGATCTCATAACACATTTATCTCAATCTTATCATACTCATCGATCTCATGTCATATCCTTATACATCTCGTTTCATATCTTATATCAATCGTATCTGCTCGTATTATCTTATCTCATCGCCTACTAACTCTTTTAACCATATCCATAAGTTTCTCACATGGTTTCTCCAACCATATTCTACATATATTGGTTTCCATTTATAATTCGTGGGGGTGCTATACGCCATCCACCCGACTTCCCCCGTAGATATAAATCTACTCACCTGCAATCTCCTTATTTAGCTATAGTTGATGTGCTTCGTCGTCTCGGAATCTACGCGAAGGTATCTACAATCACAACACATCGTAATGCTATTAAAATCAATGTCTGGAAAACCGATACGGCACATGAAGTGCTCATAGGTTAGAACCTATAGCTTACGCGTGCAACAAAAACCAAATAACCATCGTCGTTGACGCACAAACGTCAAATGACCAAATACAATATCAAATACCAAAACCCAAGCTCATAAATCGCAAATACCAAATTCAACAACATAGGAAATTGCTCCTAGATTTCACCCTAGGCCAAACTAGGGAATTTTGCATATAGGGTTAGTTAAGATATCTAATGAGGGAACCCTGGACCAAAAATCAACCAATTACACCACATTGTGGCCGCAATTTGCGGCCACCAAGAATAAATCTGCGGCCTTGTTTGGGTTGCAGGGGCTCGGGTTTCAAGGGTAGGTTCCTAGCGGCCTGCTCGTCTCACTGTCAAGGGAACTTATTTTATGGTGGTCTCGAGTCATCCCCGATTCCCATATACCATCACAATCTGTCTCAAATCCGACGTCGGGAAATCCTAAGTCCGTGTATTGGCTCTAGTCTCAGGTCTAGGCCAGTAAAAACACCACTCAAGTCTTCGAAACACGCACAACACTTCAAATATCACTTCACAAGTCAATTCTTCCACTAAACATCAACTTGGAAAATTCTAAGATCACAATTCCACATTTGTTTAACTCTAAACTATAACTAGGATATATTAAACACAATAACTTAACTAAAGGAAAGGAATATTATCTCATTTGGCAACTCAAGAAAAACCCTAGATTCCGAAAGTCTCCAAAATCCAAACTTGAAAGGTCCATAGGGTTTAGGAAGTGGTGGGGATCATTTTTAATGAAGCGAGTATAGGGTTTTGGTGAAGGATTGGAGATGCTTTTATGGGATAAAGGAGGTGATGGAGGAGATGAAGAAGATGAAGGAGGAGTTGAGGAAACAAATGAGGGTGAGATGAAGGAAAGGTCAAGGGTGCCATACCATCCTCTCTCTCTCTCTCATTGCATGCTCCCATGCCATCATGTGGTCCCTCCCATTTCTCTCTCATCAATTATCCTCTCATGTCTTCTCTTTTTTTTTCTTTCTCTCATTTCCCAAATAAATCATAAGTCACAAATACAATGAAAACAACATGTAACAAAATGCAACATGTCATGGTGCACTGGCCATGATTAATTAAAAATACGGATTTGGCATAATCGTGATTAGTAGTGCACTAATCGAGTTTAATTTAAACTTGCGTATAATTCATTATAAAAATGCCCAAATCCGATAAATATATTTTTAAATGAATAAATCATTTTAATCTTCAATTATTTCCGAAACATTGGTATATATTTATACCATTTTTCGAAAATCCCTGATTCGCAAATCGAATAGTTTTCGCGAAATATATTATTTTAATATTAATTTTCAAAAATAATATTTTATATTTCTGAAATGTTACAACGAGCAATAAATGGTGGAAATAATATGTGGGGAATAAGATGAAATGTAGGACATTAGAAATCTGGCTCAAGATAATTACCAAGAATAGAATACATATAACCAGCTTATATAATCTCATATATAAATTAATAGTAAAATCTGTTGGCTATAGTGCCCTCAAGTCAATTATTGAATCGCATGCACACGATTGCGATGATTGAGGGAGGACCTATACGGATAGAACAGTCTTATTCAAGATGATAGTATGCTATCTGGTTTGTCTTAATCATCATGTATATGCTTTATGTGGTATTACAGATCACTATTACATGTTGATAGAGCCCATAGGATTCTTGCTTGACTACCAGCAATATGATGGCGATCATATACGTAGGAGCTGGATGGTCTATATGCACATCCTTAAATGTCCCTAGTCGTAGGAGTTTCGAGACTGGGCATCGATACTCCAGAGTAGACTAGTGTATACTGATCGAGACCCCGACGAGGGGACGCGGCCAGCTCTCACAAGCTATTGGTGTTAGTTTGTTCACCTAAGATAGTATACAGGTGCTCAATAGGTTATGAGTACACTGGACGGACTCGCCGGGAACCTGCTAGTTGGTATTATACTTATTGTCAGATAGCAGTTCCAAGGTGAAATATGTGCAGATTAGTCTGTCAGCTTGAGATCGTCATTTGTCTCGTGTGAGTTCCCAATGTGCTTTGATTACTACCCTACCACGGCTCAAAGGAGTCGCGCAAACAGGTGTTAGTTATATGTATGCCCTAGAGGCCATTACTGTACATACGATGTATATTGTAGTGGATGCTAGGACATATATAGGGAGGACTTTCTTGCTCGACATGATAGTATGCTATCTGGTTGTACTTTATCTTAACATGTACTCTGATTGTCTCTATGTTACATGTTGATAAAGCCCTTAGGATATGTACTCGACTACTGGAACTATGATGAGATCATACTAGTGGGGCCATGGTGGTCGACGAGTACATCCTATAACTGTTCCTAGTCGAGGGTGTATCGAGACAGGGCATCGATACACTAGAGTAGACTAGCGTATACGCATCTTGACCCATATGATGGGCGATGGATGATCCTATATCCATCGGTGTTTGACATCAAGGATGGTGTACGGGTGCTCAGTGGAGACTGGGTACACTGGACGGACTTGCCGAGAACTCCCAGATGGTATTATACCTCACGTCAGATGGCAGTTCTCCGGTGACACTGGTACAGAGTAGTCTGTTGACCCGAGATCGTCATAGAGTCTTGTGTGATTCCCACTGTGCTTTGATTTCCATCATACCACGTCCAAGAGGGCGTGCAAAAAGGTGGCTTTTGGGTACAGTCCCGAATCACATGGAGGCAATGAGCGATAGGAGGGGATTCGTCTCTCCCGGTATAGGGAGTTGATATTGTGCTGTGTTCGATTGGCTATAACCGGAAATCCCTGGCCAGGGTTGCTGAGATTTACTGGTAAGTGTTATCAGTAGTTTCTCGAACTGTTTTAGACCTCATATCGACACGACTTATCAAGCTACTGGGGTCTGACGTTTACCACCCCTAGGGAGATATGCTACATATCAGACGACGAGACCGGACTGTACGGGAGTGTTACTGTTTGGATTCACAGGAGAATGTACAGGCTTGCTTGTTGATCTTCTGAGCGCTCAATACCTGGGTGGCTGTTGCGTTTAGCTGACCGCTTGCAGCTTGTAGGTGTTTGATATGATCATCACCTACTGCCGGCGTATTGACGATTCTTTAGAGTCCTACACAGAGGTTTCTTGGCTCAGGCAAAACGGAGTAGGAGCACATATGTGATATGTGCGGGACCGAGGATAATGCGATATGTGATACCGTATTCTATTCTCGCGATATTTGATATCAGCCGGGTCATCGGATCAAGTGTTGATTCGATGAATCGGTACGGATATATATTAGTCGGTTATATGAGATATAGCCGGATTGTCGGATCAAGTGTTGATTCGATAATTTAATGTATAATAATATATATGATATATTAAATTACATTAACTAATATTTGCTCACTAAAAGATTATTTTTCTCACTCGGGTAATACATTGATATATATGCGATATATGTTAAATGTATTATTTTATTTTGTTACAATAAATATTGTATATGTGATATATAATATTGTAACATGTTATAATTATTAATGCAACATGTTTAGAGGAGTTTAATCAAGATTAGGGTTTGATTTGGGTTAATGATTTCTAGATGTTTCTAGATGGTTTTACTTTGTCTTTGTTAAGATATTATGATAGATATTTCTTTGTGACTCACCCTTTAACCCAACCCAAACCCTAACCCTAGTAAACTCTCTACATTGGTTACTACAACCATGGTTGCATAAATGATTATGATAACTTTTTATTATTCATCACAAATGATAATTCCTTCTTCTTCATCATCTTCTTCCTTCATCTTTCTTCATGGAAAAAGCTTACTAGCTTTTTCCAAGTGATGAATAAATATGAGAAAAAGATAAATAAAGAGTGCAAAAATCCTACTTCATCATCATCATCTTCCCTTGCCCTTTAGATGAGAGTGTTCACTCAATTTTAGTGAGTGTTAGCTTGTGTTAACGAAACTTCAAGGTAGATCATCTTTGTATCGAAGATCGGAAGCAAGACTGCACTTTTCTCTTCGTGGAGCCTCTCGAGAGTCCGGAGCATGATGATCGCAGCGAAGGGACTTCAACACGGAGCTTATGAAGTGAAGGACCGGATCTACAAAGGTTGTAATCCCTCTCACTTAGTGTTAAAGTTGTTAACATGTTAGTTTTCGCCTAATCTCTAGTTTAAAGATCCGTATTCGGGTTGTTCGGCACGGATAATTTTTTAATCGGGCATGGTCGATGCCTCGTAGACCCTTGTGCCTGTGCATAGCAACCCTACAACAGGTTTTAGTTGGGTACAGTCCCGACCCATATGGAGGCAGTGAGTGAATCGTCGGGGATTCGTCTCTCCCGGTATTAGGGGTTGATATCGCACGGTGCACGGGTGGCCATCACCAGAAATCCTTGGCCAAGGTAGTCGAGAATTAATGATTTGGATCAGTAGTTTCTCAGTTTGTGATGGGCTTCATACCGACACGAAATGTCGCGTTATTAGGGGTCTGACTTTATCCCCGTAGACTCGATATGCGATACTCTTAGACGAACAGACCGGACTGTACGGATATTGTCACGGACAAGCTCAGTAGGGGTTCGTATGAGTTTGCTCGTCGGCCTCCCTTTCGATCAATACCTGTATAGCCGTTACGTACAGCTTGCGCCGCTGACGTGCTTGTGGTTAAACCCACTGCCGACGTATCTTTAAAGTCCCACACAGAGGGTTTCCCTGCTTTGAGCGAAACGATGTAGATGCCGTATGGTTTTACGGCAAGGTTCGATCATATACGTACACTTGTGCACGTATCAGGATTCAGACGGATAATACTAGTGGCTTTGGTTTAAGCCAGATTCTAGTATTACATTATTGAATTATTTTTCGTCTCATTGTATTCGTATTTTGTCAGAATACGGATACATGTATGTATATACGGATGAGGGGTATTCTTGTAATTTATTATAAGGCGCTTCTAGAAGATGCCGCCTCATTTAGTTTTAACCATTTAGAATTAAATGGTTAATGATGTGGAGAGGATGAGATGTGGTTTGCAATTATTGTAGCATGGCTTTCTAGTAACTCATGGTTACTATTTTAGCATGCTTGGTTTTTGTTTGTTGTGAGATTTTTTGTTGACTTGAGATATTTTGGGTTGACTTGAGATATTTTGGAGACTTGAGATATTTATTGGATGGCTTCTATTATTGCTCACAAAAAAACATCTCATAACAAAAACACTTAGCCTTTTTCTTGAGTTTCTCTCTCACTCTCATCCTCAAGCATTTTCTTCTACCTCCACCCTTCATGTATCATGTTTTGAGAAATCTAGGGTGTTATGAGACAAATTAATCCATCACTACACTCTACATCCTCTAGGCTATCTAGTTTAGCGATCTAGGTACCCTAGTTACCACGTCTATTAAGGTAGGAGCTCGGAATACAAATCCTCGGGTGGATCATCTTCGATGGAGGGAGACCGGAGATCAAGCTTGATCATGGAGGCCTATAGGAGCCTGGGAAGGTGGTTGAAGACTAAAGGACACGGATCAATTCAGTATAACCATTCTAAACACCTATTTGTATATTGCTAGTTTAGGGTTAATGGTAGATCCGGGTAGCGGGTTGTGTTAGCGCCGGTTTAGAAAATTGTTGTTCCGCAATCGGCCATGGTTTGATGGCCAGGGCGCTTGCATAACCCAACATGGTATCAAAACCAACCCATTAACCCCATACTAGCTTGTTCTTATGTTCTTAAAAGATCGATTGAGCAAAATTCCCGAAATCACGATTTCATTTTTCATGTTTCTGCCAATTTTTCAAAGTGGTCAAAAAATTATTTCCAGAGTCTCAAAAATTCATGCAGGGTATTTTAGAAACCCAGAAGAAAATTGAGCACATGATCCAATCATTAGGCTGTGGAACCGCGGCATAACATACATGTTTGCCGCGGTTGCGCGGCCGTAATATGGCTTATGTGCACAAATTTTTTTCAGGTGTTCTAATGTTTGGAATTGTGGGTTTTGGGATATTTTTTTTTTGCCCAGATTTGTTTGAGTACTGGATTGCACTTGGGGCCAATACGGAAAGTTTTTTGTGTTAGTTGTATGTATGCCCTAGAGGCCATTATTGTACATGATTGTATATTATAGTGGATGCATGAGCATATATATGGAGGACTTTCTTGCTCGACATAATAGTATGCTATCTGATTACTTTTTATCTTAACATGTATACTTGTATTGTCTCTCTGTTATATGTTGATAAATCCCTTAGGATGTGGACTTGACTACCAAGACTATGATGGAGATCATACTAGTAGGGCCAGGGTAGTCCATAAGTTCATCCTTTAATTGTTCCTAGTGGAGGATGTATCGAGACGGGGCATCGATATTCCAGAGTAGACTAGCGTATACGCTTCTTGACCCATTTGATGGGCGATGGATGATCCCACATCCATTGATGTTTGACATCAAAGATGGTATACGGGTGCTCAGTGGAGACTGGGTACACTGAACATGACTCGCCGAGAACTCGTAGATGGTATTATACCTAACGTCAGATAGCAGTTCTCTGGTGACACTGGTACAGGTTAGTCTGTAGACCCGAGATCGTCATAGAGTCTTGTGTGATTCCTACTGTACTTTGATTTCCACCTTACCACGTTCAAGAGATCATGCAAAACTGTGGTTTTTGGGTACAGTCCTGAGTCACATGGAGGAAATAAGCGATAGGAGGAGTTTCGTCTCTCCCGGTATTGGGGGTTGATGTTGCGCTGTGCTCGATTGGCTATAACAGGAAGTCTCTGGCCAGGGCTGATACTGAGATTTACTGGTAAGTGTTATCAGTAGTTTCTCGACCCATTATGAGCCTCACATCGGCATGACTTATCAAGTTATTGGGGTCTGACGTTTGCCACCCCCAGACTAGATATGCGACATATCAAACGAAGAGACCAGACTGTACTGTAGTGTTACTTATTGGATTCACCGGTGTATGGACAAGCTTACTTGTTGATTTTCTGATCGTTCAATACCCGGGTAGCCGTTACATCCAGGTAGTACCGCTAACGGCTTATGGGTGACTGATATGATCATCACCTACTGCCGGCGTATTGACGAGTCTTTAGAGTCCTACATAGAGGTTTCCTAGCTCATGCAAAACGGAGTAGGGCACATATGTGATATATGCGGGACCGAGATTAATACGTGTATGTGATACTGTATTCCAATCTCGTGATATAGGTTATATGTGATATAACCAGATTATTGAATCAAGTGTTGATTCAATTATATGTTATATGTATATGTAATATGCATATAAATGATATTAGTCGGTTGTATGAGATACAGCCGGGTTATTAAATAAAGTGTTGATTTAATAATTTAATGTATAATTATATATATTTGATATATTAATATACATTAACTAATATTAGCTCACTTAAGAAAATGTTTTTCTCAAAATACATACAAATATATATGTGATATATATTAATGTATTTATTATGTGTCATACTAGATGATACATTGGACTTTGGTATATGGGACTCATACCTAACTTAAGATAATTTGGGTGTTTAAATATTAAGAGAAAAATCAAAATTAGGTGGAAATTAGCATGGCTAAGATGCTTGTGGAAGCATGGAGAAGCTTTGAATTTAGTCCACTAATTTTTTTTTACTCTAAATATTTATTAACCTAACCGTTATTTTTAGCCATGGTTTAATCTTTACATGAGTTATATGAGATATTTCTCACCCATGGTTCACGACTTGATCACTTGTGAGTTTCTTCTTCATCTCCTTCTTGCTCTCTAGCTTTGAGTTAGGTGAAAAAAAAGAGAGAGAAATTATTCTAAAGTGAGCAAAATTCATACTTCACCAATCTATACCAAACTAGTCATTTACTATTGGCTGTTTCTTCACTTGTTCATCAATTAGTGAAGAGCTTGCTTGAGTTAGGGATTCTTCAACGTAGATCATCTTCGGCCTCGAAGATTCTTGAGAAAGCTCGTTCCTTTCGTCTAGTGGAGCCTAAGTAGAGTACGAGCGACCAATACTTGGAGCAAAGGGACTACTACACGGAGCTTTGGAAGTGAAGGACCAGTCTACAAAGTTTGTATTCCTATCACTTAGTGTAAAGTTTGTTTACATGTTATATAAACCCTAATTCTCTAGTCAGATCCTTGGTTCGGGTTTGTTAGCACACTAGATTTTTATAAAATTTCATGCTTGATGCCTTCCTAAACCTAGTAGTCGTGCTAAGGAATCTAGCAGTGGTATCAGAGCCAAATTAGAGAATTATACGATGTGTTAGAATTACGAAACCGAAACAACTCCGAAACCTGGAATCCGAAACCTTAGTTTCTGTCGAATTTTTATGTCCTCTAAATTTTTTTTAAACAAGTGCAGAAAGCTAGTTATGATGTATCTAGAACACCAAAAAAATTTGAGGCAAAACCAAAAAAAATTTGTCGGCCATGTTGTCAAAAAAACCGGCCTCATCTTTTTTCCTGTAGCAAAAAACCTTGCAATTTTTGTGGTGTTCTGATCTCTTAGTTTTAGGGTTTTAGGTTATGTTTGTTTTTGCCAAGATTGCATATGATGTTATCTTTCTGTAGTGGCAATACAAAGTGTTTCGTAGTTGTATTTTAACATTGTTTCGGGTTTGATATTGAAATATGATACAAAATTTAGAATCCACGATAATTAGTTTTGTGAAAACTAGTTAGTGTTCTGTAAATCTATCAATTAAGTCTCTTTTGATAGATTGCCGCAGAGTTTCGATTCGGATCAAAACTCCGTCGCAATCTCGTATAGTATGCAAACATTTGCCGGGTAATACTACTAGATAGCCATACTTCATAGCCCCGATCAAGTGACTGTAGGAGAACCCCGTTGCCAAAAGCATCCCTTCGGGTGCTCGCGGCCACGGTGTTCCGCCTAAGTGCACTTCGTCGACGACATCGGGGGTACGGCCATCTACTAATATTTCCGACTAGTATTCGATCAAGTAGCCGGGAATCTTGTTGAATTACCCTACTAGGTTATTGAAAAGGTGTTTTCAATATGAGACTAAAATGCAAGGTTTATATGTTAGGCATGAAATTCGAGGTATGAGATATTCCGGGTTTATGATATCTAAGGATGTTGCGGATTCTAATTATTGTAGTTTTCGTTTTCTTTTCTGTGACCGTAAGTGTAATATGTTGTGTATCGCCGGTTCCGTTGCTATACGTCAACGACAATCGGGATACACATATTTACCTACGTTGATGACATGTGATGTTATGTGTTGCTGTGATATGTTATATTGGATCGTCGTGTTTGAATAGCCAGGGTTTTTTGCGTGAGATGAGAGTTTTTCATTTTCACTCATGTAAAAATTTATGTAATATTCTTTTATTAGGACACTTCCGGGTTGAGGATGATATCACCATTGATGTATATTATTTACTTTTCTGCATTAGGATAGACCCAAGGCGGGGAGCACAAGTAACCGGGTTCTAGAGTCCAATGGAAGACCATCTCGAGAAGTCGAGTCCGGGTCTCCTAACTCTAGAATTGGTATGGTTGCTTGCCGCCCTCGTAGGGGTCTAAGGATGTGGGTTTGGCTATTCATCATGACCGTGGAATCCGTGTTTTTTACTGGCTTAATTTTAAACACGGACCTTCTAGTATATCCAATATTTCATATGTTGACTTCTGCTACAATGTTCTGTGATGAGATCATATAACTGCGTGAGACAAATGCTTTATATTATATATATGATATATAATAAACATTGCTTATGTTTTGCATCCGCACTAATCCTGCCCCCGCTCTGCCGTTAGTTAACTAACCTAACTGTGCATGACGGGACCCCGTGGCGAATGCGGATGGCATAAGTGTACGTTGTATAAGTATTTTCATTTCTTTATCTATGATGCTTAGAAAGCATAAATGATGGGACTTCATTAATGATATTAATGAAAAATAAAGAAACCTAAAGATGTTGTAGAATCCTGTTTCAAAAAGGGCAGCTCTAGTTTTTGCTTTGCATAGTGGTGTTCCTTGATGAATATCCAGCACCTCATTCGATGAGAAAGAGCTGAGATCCCTTCACCGGGAGTGACCTCTTTAGCAAAAGCTAGCAGATGCCACAACCCGCTCGATTTTTCCTTTTGATTGCTTCTCTAGTTCTTGCTTTGCATAGTGGTATTCCTTGATGAATATCCAGCACCTCATTCGATGAGGAAAGAGCCGAGATCCCTTCACCGGGAGTGACCTCTTTAGCGAAACTAGCAAAAGTCTAAAAAACACTCCTTTTCAAAATCACTCAATTCTACAATGATATCAAGTTCATTATGCAAAATGTCTTCTTAAAAACCTGTCGTAGCCCTCCGTCATTTCAGATAAGTGCTATTTAGTATTCGTGCTACGTTTGTTGACAATAGCCAAGGCGTAGTGTGCGGTAGCTAATTAGTGCTTATCTGCAGTATATGATGCGATTGAGTTAGGGTAGTCGTACAACTTTGTTGACCATAGCCAAGGGTCGTATGGGTGGGTTTAATTCAATCAGGAAATAACAGGTTGAACTTGACTAGCGCTTATGATTTTTTGGCCATAGTCAAGGTCATAAGTTGCTAGGGGTAAAATATTATTGGGAATTTCAAGTGTTGAAATTTGTAATGAGATTGCATACCTTCTAATAGATAGTAGGATCCCGATACCCACTGCGAGTAAGAGTTACTCCTGAGAGAGTTTTACACATCACAATTATGAAGGGTTGCCCTAGTGCCCCGACCATCGAACGCGGCCAAATGCGGAACAAAATTTTTCTATGAAATGAAACTTGGCACTAAATTAACCTTTAACCCGGATCTTAACCATAAACCTAACTAGCAAAAACAAAAGAGAGCTATCTACTATGATGAAGAAATCTCACCAAACGAACCAAGTCCTGCGGTCTTCTTTCTTCATCTCTAGCTCCAAATGGCCTCCTTGAACTTGTTCAATCTCCATTTCCGGCTCCATCGGTCCTCCGGGATCGAGCTTGTTCTCTGGCCTTCCTTTGTCGTAGATGATCCACCCGGGGAATATGATCCATGGCTTTAGCTCCTCACAATATGTCAAATGGAGCAACTAGAGAACTTGGGTTGCTAAACCAAGTAGTATAGGATGTAGTGTGATAGTATAAGTGTTTGCTATCTCTTTCTAGCCTCTTCACTTGTTTCTCAACTCATGAAAATGGTAGTGAAGAGGAACAAGATGAAGGTGGAGGAAACTCAAGAGGATGGAGGAGATGAAGAGAAATGGGAGCTCAAAAAAATGAAGCATGCAAGTGAGAGAAATTCAACAGCAAGGTTTTGTGTATGAATTCTTTCAATAAACAATTAACAACCATGCTTCAATAGTAACTCCAAATGAATTAAAAATTCATTTGTTAACTATTAAAGCATGGTTATCACCATTCCTCCCATACCTCATACTTTCCACCTCATTTTCTATTTATCAAATAAATGGAAAAAGCATAATGAGGTGGCCACCTTCTAGAAGGTAATCTGTAATAAATACGAATTACAGTCTGCTGTATATACATACCTGCATTCGGATAAAAAACCGAATGCCCAAAGAGATAGAATAACATGAAGAACGTAATACTAGAATATACATATCGAAATACATATATGTAAACTATTAAATCAATACCTGATTTAATAATCCGGCTCATACCTGAGCCGACTAGTATCACCAACTGTCCGATCGAAAGTCCGAGTACAGAGTACATCAATCGATCGAGGCCCTGCACGTATCCAATACGGCTACTATATCATTTCTCCTGAACCAGGAAAACCCTCTGTGTGAGACTCTAAAGACTCGACAGAACGTCGGCAGTGAGTTACTGGATAAATCCATAACCACAAGTACGTCAGCGGCACTAGCTGTATGTAACGGCTACCCGGGTACCTGTCGAAAAGGAAGGCCGACGAGCAAACTCATCCGGATCCCTACTGAGCCTATCTGTGACAATCTTCGTACAGTCCGTTCTCTTCGTCTGAGAGTATCGCATACCGGGTCTGGGGGTGGTAAATGTCAGACCCTAATAACCCGATAAGTCATGCTGATGTGGCTCAGGACTAATCTAGGAAACTACTGATCAGCCTATCAGTAATTCCCAACTGCCTTGGCCAAGGCTTATGGTCCTGACCAATCAAACACAGTGCGATATCGACTCCCAATACCGGGAGAGACGAATCCCCAACAATCGCTCACTGCCTCCATATGGCTCAGGACTGTACCCAACCAAAACCTGTTTGCACGACTCAGCAGAGCCGTGGTAGGGTAGTAATCAAAGCACAGTGGGAACTCACACGAGACAAATAACGATCTCAGGTCTAAGGACTAACCTGTACTCATGTCACCTGAGAACATCCACCTGACGATATGTATAGTACTATCTGTAAGTTCTCGGCGAGTCCGTCCGGTGTACTCACCCCCAGTGAGCACCTGTATACGATCTTAGGTCTGAAGACTAATAGTTGCGGGTCCAAACCATCGCCCCTCGTCGGGGTCTAGAAACGTATACACTAGTCTACTCCGGAATATCGATGCCCGGTCTCGATACTCCCACGACTAGGGATCATTTAAGGATGTGCATACCAACTACCCATCTCCCTCAAGTATGATCGCCATCACAACGCAGGTAGTCTAGCAACAATCCTACGGGCTTTATCAATATGTCTAAATGATATGTAATATCAAGTAAAACATACACATGTTAAGATAAAGTCAAACCAAATAGCATACTATCATATCGAGCAAGACTGTCCTGTACATATATATGTCCAAGCATCCATAGGTATACATATACAATAATGGCCTCTAGGGCATACATATCCAATAATCTCCCACTAGCACTAAGGCCATATATTGGCGTACCGAGTATCCAACTTCTGCTCTAGGGACAGCTGTTGGCGTATCTCATACCCAACATCTCAAAAGTCTCTCGAACTGTGCTTGAGGAAGGGCCTTGGTGAATGGATCTGCAGTGTTGTCTTTTGTATCCACTCTCCGGACCTCGATCTCCTGGCGATCTACGATCTCCCTGATCAGGTGATACCGCCTTAAGATGTGCCTAGATTTCAGATGGGACCGTGGTTCCTTCGCTAAGGCTATAGCCCCATTGTTATCATAATACAAATGTATTGGGTCAACAATGGACGGAACTACCTATAGTTCATTAATGAACTTTTTCATCCAGACCGCCTCTTTTGCGGCATCGCTAGCAGCAATGTATTCAGCCTCCATCGTCGAATCTGCAACGGTATCCTGTTTGGAGCTCTTCTAACATATCGCCCCTCCGTTGAGGGTAAATAAAAAATCCGAGACAGACTTGTTGTCATCCTTGTCACTATAGAAGCTTGAATCGGTAAAGGACTCGACCCTAAGGTCTCCATTACCGTAAACCAGGAACATCTCCTTAGTCCTTCTCAGGTACTTGAGAATGTTCTTCATTGCTGTCCAGTGGTTCTCACCTGGGTCTGACTGATACCGGCTCACCACGCTCAGCGCATAAGCTACATCTGGTCTTGTACATAGCATCACATACATTATAGATCCTACCGCCGAAGCCTAGGGTATAGTGCTCATGCGAACCCTCTCCTCGTCAGTTTTGGGAGACATCTGCTTGGAGATGGTGATTCCATGCAATGCGGGTATGTTACCGCGGTTGGAATCTTCCATACTAAATCTCTTTAGTACGGTCTCTATGTACCTAGACTGCAAAAGTCCCAATAATCTCTTAGATCTATCTCTGTAGATCTTGATCCCCAGAATGTACGAGGCATCACCTAGGTCTTTCATGGAGAACCTTTGTGATAAGAATATCTTGACCGATTGTAGCATAGGAATGTCATTTCCTATCAAAAGAATGTCATCCACGTACAAGATTAGGAACACAACAATTCGTCTTACAATCTTCTTATAAATACAAGGCTCATCCTCGTTCTCGATGAAGTCAAATTCCTTGACTGTTTCATCAAAACAGATGTTCCAGCTCCGCGATGCCTACTTTAATCCATAAATGGATTTAAGCAACTTGCACACCTTCCTGCTGCGCCCACTGTCTACAAAACCTTTTGGCCGATCCATATAAACGCACTCTTCCAAACCGCCGTTTAGAAAAGCCGTTTTTACGTCCATCTGCTAGATCTCATAGTCATGGAAGGCAACAATGGCAAGTAGGATCCGAATGGATTTGAGCGTAGCTACTGGAGAAAAGGTTTCAACATAGTCCACACCAGGTCTTTGACGAAAACCTTTTGCAATGAGTCTAGCCTTATAGGTTTCCACCTGCTCATCAACACCAAGTTTCCTTTTGTAGATCCATTTTCATCCAACGGGTTTTACCCCAGGTAGAGAAATATCCAAGGTCCACACTTTATTGGTGTACATGGACTCCATTTCGGATCGCATAGCATCCAGCCACTTATCAGAGTCCCTACTGATAATGGCCTGCCTGAAACTGGTAGGATCATCTTCTTCCAAGATGCAATCCTCTCGATCCCCGTCTATGAGAAAAGCGTAGTATCTCTCGGGCAGATGAGAAATCCTACCAGATCTGCGGAGTGGCTGAGGTTCGTCCGGGACTATTGAATCTTCTGGTTCCACCAAACCTTCAGTTATAGTTTGTCCCTCTGGAATTTCTTCCAGTTCTACCGTGCTCCCACTAATTTCTTTTGCAAGAAATTGCCACTCTAAAAAGGTGGCGTGCCGAGCAACAAACACCTTCTGTTCCTCAGTGTGGTAGAACAGATATCCATAACCGTTCTTAGGATATCCTACAAACTTACACAAAACTGATCGTGCCTCCAGTTTATCCGGATTGTGCTTTTTAACATAAGCCGGACAACCCCATATCTTAAATCTTTTAAGATACGGCCTTTTTCCATTCCACATCTCGAATGGTGTCTTAGGCACAGATTTGGATGGAACATCAGTCAACAGATATGCCGCTGTCAAAAGCTCATGTCCCCAAAATGAAAGAGGCAACTCGGCATTACTCATCATGGAGTGAACCATGTCCAATAGGGTACGGTTCCTTCGTTCCGATACACCGTTGTGCTGTGGTGTATACGGAAGAGTAAGCTGAGAGAGAATTCCATTCTCTTTTAGGTATTCTAGGAATTCCGCGCTTAAGTACTCCCCTCCTCTATCAGATCAGAGGATCTTGATACTTTTTCCAGTCTGGTTCTCAACTTCGTTTCTGAATTCTTTGAATTTCTCAAAAGTTTCAGATTTGTGTTTCATAAGATACACATATCTGAATCTAGAGAGATCGTCAGTGAATGTGATGAAGTATGAGAACCCACCCCTTGCATGTATAGACATCGGACAAAATACATCACTGTGTATGAGTCCCAAGAGTTCTGCTGCTCTTTCCTCATGTCCGGTGAACGGAGATTTGGTCATCTTTCCTTTGAGACAAGATCGACAAGTTTCATAAGATGAAAATTTGAATGTATTCAAGAGTCCATCTTTTTGCAACTTACTTAGTCTTTTCTCTCCGATATGACCAAGTCTACAATGCCACAAATAGGATTCGTTCGTATCTGAACTCTTCCTCTTGCGTGTGTTTTGTACATTGAGAACTGTATTCTGATTTAGAACATAGATACCATTACACAGTGTACCTTCTACAACCAGTACCTTATCAAGGTAAATGTTCATGATATTTCTATCAAGAACAAAGTTATATCCATCTTTATCAAGTAAAGAAACTGATATGATGTTGCAAACCATGGAAGGTAGTATTGCTATTTGGCAACACTAGGTGATATTCACAGACGGCTGTAGCATTAACTTGTGCTCCGTTCCCTACCCTGAGGGACATATCACCAGGTCCAACGATCCTACTTTTTCTCAGTCCCTGCAATAAATTACAGATATGAGATCCAGATCTGGTATCTAGTACCCAGGAGGTAGGACTGACCGAAAAACAGTTCTCAATTACAAAAACACCTGAAGTAGATGCAATAGTATGCTTCTTCTTCAATGGGGTCTCCTTGGAATCCATACAATCCCTTTTCCCGTGCTCACACTTATGACTGTTGTCGTAAGTTAGAGCCGAACCGACGTTCCCCAGCCCCGAATAAGAATTCGGATCGGTCAAGCGATACATTTTATCATCTTGATTAGGGCGTGAAAAGGTTGCTACCTGGAGAGAGAGAAAAGGAACACTCAGCGTGCGCTCTTGCAAGGTTTAGATTGGTTATTAATTTATCTAACCAGGATGGCTCCCACTGTTTCCTCAAATTCTTCTTCAAACTCTAAAAGAAGAACTAGTCAGGATTTAATCATACGTCACAATACTTTCTTAACCTTTCATCCAGGCTAGTGTTGGTACTTCGAGAGAGGTTTTCCAACGCTTTCGCGAAATTCCTTAATTATATAATCTCTTTTCCTTGGAGGCGTAGCCCCTCTAACACCGTTCTAAACACCTACTTGGTTTATAACATTGATTGTTAAGTGAAATAATCTCTCGAGAGTAATCCAACTCATCAGTGGGATCGGGATCCAACTATCATTGTGTAATGACCTAGATGGAATCTACTCTAGTCACTACACTCCAGAAGGTATGCTAAATCTGCAAGTTTCCTGTATATTTGAAAATCCCGATGTGGTTTTTTCCCTTCGCGGTTTATGACCTTGACTAGGTCAACATATCATAAGCCGCTAGTCAAGTTCAACCCGTCATTATCCTAGATTAAGTTAGACCCATCCGTATAAACCCTTGACTAGGTCAAAATGGTTATACGGATGTCCTAAATAATCGCAATACCTGCAACAAATAAGCATTACTCAGCTACCGAACACTAGGTCTTGACTGGGTCAAAATATGCAGCACGAATACTAAGCAACACTCATAAGAAATAATGGAGGGCTACGGTCGGGTTTTTGGCGAAAAACCCGTTAACGTAATGAACTTGATATCGTTGAAGGAATCTAAGTGGTTTTACAAATATATAGTGGCGAAAACTTTTGCTAAAGAGGTCACTCCCTGTGAAGGGATCTCGACTCTTTCCTCGCTGAATGAGGTGCAGGATATTCCAAAATGAATGCGACAATGAAAAGCAAAAAATAATCGACTATAGTGAAGTTATTACGTTGACGCAAACTTTTACTCAAGGGGTCACACCCGATTAAGGGATCTCGGCCCTTGCCTCGTCGAATGAGGTGCTGGATATTCATAACTGAATACCACTGTGCAAAGCAAAAGAGAACATCTAATATCAGTTTTTCGAAATTTGTTCTAACAACATTTTTTAGGTTTCTTTTTTGCATTAATCAAAATTAATGTGGTCCCATCATATTAATCCTATCACACTAGAAAAGAACGAAAATACAATGTACGTATATGCCATCCGCATTCGCCACTGGGCTCCGTTATCACCCGTTAGGTTACTTAATTAACAACAGAGCGGGGGTTGGACTAGCGCGGGTGTAAAACATATACAACATCCACTAGTATATATATAAGTATATATAACATTCGTTCCAGGCATGATAATAAGCAACATCACAGAATCTCAGCCAACAATACATAAAAGGTGGATAATCTTGGAGCCCCAGGTTTCATTTGAGCCGCAAATAAAACCCGATGTTCCCGGTCATGTGGATAGCCTGTGCAATGGAAACCTATACCGCCTACGAGTGCGGCGAATAGCCCGCCAATTCTAGAATGAAGCCCCCTCCGTCTCAAAGTCATGAGATGCAGGCTTGTTGCCTTCTACAACCCGGCTATTCGTGCACTCCCCTGTTGGGTAATCCTAATACAGGAAAAGAAAATAATATGTACAAATGGTGACATCGGCCTCTACCCGGTCGTGCCCCAAAATAATATACAATCCGGCAAAGACGGCAGTCCACATGTCGGACGCTCGCTCCGCAATAACAAATATACAAATGAATATAAACTGTACTAAAATATTGCATCACCGGCTATCCACCACAACAATCCAACCACACTATCAGCACAATCACAGAACATCAACGTGAATGTCATGTTCACAAACCCGTCTAAAAGAACATATAGCAATTATACGGGTTTACCGATCAAATGACATTGACGGTCGCAGAAGCTAAACTTACTGATAACAAAATACGTATTTTAAAATTACGATCGACTAAACTTTTCAAAGTGGGCCCCAAGTTCTAATCCAGTACTGAAACAAATCTGGGCCCAAAAAATAAACATTCCAGAAACCATAATTCCAACTAAAAGAGCCCGAGAAGAAATATTGAGCATAAGCCCCAATATCGCCGCGGAACCGCGGCAAACATGTGTTTAGTGCCGCGGTTCCGCGGTGTATTAGAGGGATCATGGGCTCAAATTTCTTGAGGGTTCTTAGAAAAGCCTGCACGATTTTCTGCTATACTAAAAATGATTTTTCGACCAATTTAAAATTCGACAGAAAACGTAAAATCGGAATTGCGATTTTGGAAACTTCGGTCGATCGATATTCTAAACACATTAAAACAAGCTAGTATAGGTTTTATGGGATGGCTCTGATACCACGAAGGGTTACCTTAGTGCCCGGCCATCAAACGTTGCCAAATCCGGAACAAAATTTTTCTATGAAATGAAACTTGGTACTAGATTAACCTTTAACCCGGATCTTAACCATAAACCTAACTAGCAAAAACAAAAGAGAGCTATCTACTATGATGAAGAAATCTCACCAAACGAACCAATTCTTTCGGTCTTCTTTCTTCATCTCTAGCTCCAAGTGGCCTCCTTGAACTTGTTCGATCTCCATTTCCGGCTCCATCGGTCCTCCGGGATCGAGCTTGTTCTCCGGCCTTTCTTTGTCGTAGATGATCCACCCGGGGAATATGAACCATGGCTTTAGCTCCTCAAAATATGTCAAATGGAGCAACTAGAGAACATGGGTTGCTAAACCAAGTAATCTAGGATGTAGTGTGATAATCTAAGTGTTTGTTATCTCTTTCTAGCCTCTTCACTTGTTTCTCAACTCATGAAAAAGGTAGTGAAGAGGAAGAAGATGAAGGTGGAGGAAACTCAAGAGGAGGGAGGAAATGAAGAGAAATGGGAGCTCAAAAAAATGAAGCATGCAAGTGAGAGAAATTCAACAGCAAGGTTTTGTGTATGAATTCTTTCAATAAACAATTAACAACCATGCTTCAATAGTAACTCCAAATGAATTAAAAATTCATTTGTTAACTATTGAAGCATGGTTATCACTATTCTTCCCATACATCACACTTTCAACCTCATTTTCCATTTATCAAATAAATGAAAAAAGCATAATTCGGTGGCCACCTTCTAGAAGGTAATCTGTAATAAATACGGATTAAAGTCTGTTGTATATACATACCTGCGTTCGGATAAAAACCCGAATGCCCAAAGAGATAGAATAACACGAAGAACGTAATACTAGAATATACATATCGAAATACATATATGTAAACTATTAAATCAATACCTGATTTAATAATCCAGCTCATATCTGAGACGGCTAGTATCACCAACTGTCCGATCCAAAGTCTGAGTACAAAGTACATCAATCGATCGAGACCCTCCACGTATCCAATACGGTTACTACATCATTGCGCCAGAACCGGGGAAACCCTCTGTGTGGGACTCTAAGGACTCAACAGTATGCCGGCAGTGAGTTACTGGATAAATCCATAACCACATGCACGTCAGCGGCACCAGCTGTACATAACGGCTACCCGGGTACCAATCGAAAAGGAAGGCCGACGAGAAAACTCATCCGGATCCCTACTAAGCCTATCTGTGAAAATCTCCGTACAGTCCGGTCTCTTCGTCTAAGAGTACCGCATACCGGGTCTAGGGGGTGGTAAACGTCAGACCCTAATAACCCGATAAGTCGTGCTGATGTAGTTCAGGACCAATCTGGGAAACCACTGATCAGCCTATCAGTAATTCCCAATTGCCTTGGCCAAGGTCTTATGGTCCTGGCCAATCAAATACAGTGCGATATCGACTCCCAATTCCGGGAGAGACGAATCCCCGACAATCACTCACTGCCTCCGTGTGGCTCGGGACTGTACCCAACCAAAACCTGTTTGCACGACTCAGCAAAGCCGTGGTAGGGTAGTGATCAAAGCACAGTGAGAACTCACACGAGACAAATGAAGATCTCAGGTCTAAGGACTAATCTGTACTCATGTCACCTGAGAACATCCACCTGACGATAGGTATAGTACCATCTGGAAGTTCTCGGCGAGTCCGTCCGGTGTACTCACCCCCAGTGAGCACCTGTATACGATCTTAAGTCTGAAGACCAATGGTTGCGGGACCAAACCATCGCCCCTCGTCGGGGTCTAGAAACGTATACACTAGTCTACTCCGGAATATCGATGCCCGGTCTCGATACTCCCACGACTAGGGATCATTTAAGGATGTGCGTACCGACTACCCAGCTCCCACAAGTATGATCACCATCATAACGCAGGTAGTCTAGCAACGATCCTACGGGCTTTATCAACATGTCTAAAAGATATGCAATATCAAGTAAAACATACACATGTTAAGATAAAGTCAAACCAAATAGCATACTATCATATCGAGCAAGACTGTCATGTACATATATGTCCAAGCATCCATATGTATACATATACAATAATGGCCTCTAGGGCATACATATCCAACAAATTAGACTATCAAGTAGGTGTCTAGAAAGGTGTTAACGGGATTACGCCCCTGGGAAAATGAGGTTTATTTTAATTAGGTCCGTGCGAAATCACGGGGAACCTCCCTCAAAGTACCGACACTGGCCTGGCCGAAAGATTGGCGAACTTGTATGGTGTAATTAATCCTGGCTAGTCTTACCTTTTAGGGTTTGAAAGAAAATTTGATAAAAACAGTGGGAGCCATCCTGATTAGATAAGATAATAACCAATCTAATCTTTCAAGAGCATACGCAAAGTGTTTTCTTCTCTCTCTCTCTCTCTCTCCAGGTAGCGACCATGTTTCACCTTAATCAAGATAATAATATTGATGTATTGACCGAACCCGTTTGTTATACTGAGCCGAGGAACGTTGGTTCCGCTTTATCTTATAATTGTTATAAGTCTGAGTAGGAAATAGGGGAATATCCGGATTCCCACACAACCCAAACGATGAATGTGCATGTTGATGCATCTTCTTTGGGTGTGTTTATTACCGAGAACTGTTTCTTAATACATTCTACGTCCTGGATATTAGATACCAGATCGGGACCCCACATATGTAATATGTTACATAGGCTAAAGAAGGGTAGACAACTGGAAAAAAGTGATCATTCTTTAGAGTAGGGAATGGTGCAAATGTTGCAGCCAAAGCAGTTGGTGAATATCACCTTGTATTACCAACTGGTAATACATTAATTCTGAACGAATGTTATTACATACCGAACCTGATATGCAATATTATATCATTTTCTTTATTATGTAAAGAAGGATATAATCTTTTATTACAGGATAATGTTATGAACATTTTCCTGAATCAAAAGTTGATTGGATCAGGCACGTTATATAATGGCATATACGTTCTAAATCAAACTAAAATTCTCAACGTACAGAACACACACAAGAGGAAAAGTTCAGAAATTAACGAATCTTTCTTGTGGCATTGTAGACTAGGTCATATCAATGCGACACGACTAGCTAAGTTGCATAAAGATGGATATTTGAATCAGTTTGAATTTACATCATATGAAAATTGCCATTCATGTCTCAAAGGTAAAATGACCAAAACTCCGTTTACTGGATACGGAGAAAGAGCTACTGAACTCTTGGGAATGATACATATTGATGTATGCGGCCCTATGTCTACACATGCTTGGAATGGTTCCTCGTACTTTACTACATTCACTGATGATCTCTTAAGATTCGGACATGTGTTCCTGTTGAAACACAAGTCTGAAGCTTTTTAAGATATTCAAGGAATATAAGTACGAAGTGGAGAACCAAACGGGTAAAAGTATTAAAATCCTTTGATCTAATCGGGGAGGAGAATACTTAAGCCCGGAGTTCCTGGATTATTTAAAATAGAATGAGATTCTCTCTCAGCTTATTCCTCCATATACACCACAGCACAACGGTGTGTCAGAGCAGAGGAATCGCACCTTATTAGATATGGTGCGCTCTATGATGAGTAACGCTGAATTACCTGTTTTCTTTTGGGGTTATGCGTTTGAGAAGCAGCATACCTATTGAATAGAGTTCTATCCAAATCAGTGCCTACCACTCCATATGAGATATGGAATGGGAAGAGGCCATCTCTTAAACGAGTTAAGATATAGGGTTGTTCGGCTTATGTTGAAAAGCAAAATCCGGACAAGCTCGAGGTAAGGTCAGTACTGTATAAGTTTGTTGGATATCCCAAATATTCGCCAGGGTATATCTTCTACCATACCGAGGAGCAAAAGGTGTTTTGTTTCTCAGCATGCCACCTTTTTAGAAAAATGAATTTCTTATGGAATAAATTAGTGCTTGATCAGTCAAAAATATTGCATTTTTAACACATCAATTTCCCTACTCTTTGTAATCATCTAAAGGTGTTTGGTATAAATATAGCACATATTAGCAATTCGTCAGCAAAATATCAAATAACATGTGTTATACGATATAACCGGCATTATGAGGAAAATTGTGTGTTTATTACTACACGCATGATCTTTGTATATCGTAACACTTGTCTCGAAATTGTGTGTGGGAAATTCTCCAGGTAAAAGAGCCGGAAATGCTAAAAGTGCCGATAAAATACATCAAGTCCAAGACTTATGATCTGGCAGTAAACAAGAAAGTATAAAAATATTACAGATATCAGGAAAGTACCATAAAGCCAACACAAATCAGCACAGAGATTTTCATGCAGCAACTCCACCACTCGGCCGTGGATTCGCGGCCGAGTTGGCCGATTCGCCGGGGATCCGCGGTCTACTTGACACGTCATCAAATCAGATTTTATCTAGAAGCTTCATCTAACAACCCTTGCTTCTAGAAGACTCTCAAAGACCACGTGTCTTCTTCCAGAAGGCTCTGTATAACAAACTCATTCTAGAATATTCTCTATAACAAACTCATTCTAGAATATTCCCTCTAACAAACTCATTCTAGAAGGCTCTCTCTAAAAACCTAGCATTGGAGGGAAGATTCAAATGAGATGGTTATAAAAAGAGATCTAGATCTAGGGTTTTGAGGTTACACAATTAGTGGTGAGTTAGTTACACATTTGGAGCCAAAATTCAAATTCAAGTTGGGTGACACAACTTGATACCAAAACCCTAGCCCAAATTCAAATCCAAGCAAAATCAAGATCATTTTGAGAAGCAAATCAAGTAAGCAACCATCGATCCTTTATCCGCGAAGCCAATCTTCATCCGAGCAAGAGATCCACGACGATCCGCGAATCACGGAGATCGAGCGGAGCGAAATTCGACGGATCTAGTTACCTCTTCAAAAGGAGCGATCGAGAGCAACATCTTGTAACCTCGAATTGAGGGAATGTGTAATTAGTCGTCGATTTAATAACGGTGATAATTGAAATACTTGTTTTCTTTACATTCTTGCATTGTGAAATTTCTTGATCTTTGATTCATTTATTTTCATGATGCTTGAGTAAACTCTCCACTTGTGGATGATTCGAAAGAATTGATAGATCTAATGATGATCAAATCTTAATGCTAGTTTTAATTCTTATGAGATTTTTGAACTTTAGCAAAAAAGAATCGTTGATGACCTAATTTGGAGCGAAATGACTTCTTGATTATTTCATTGCAAATTAGGGATCAAATGATTGATGATTTTCTTTGCTAGAGGCTAAATCCGAATGATCATGATTGAAAAGACAAGAGATAGAAGGAGAAACTCTAGTTTCTTCAATAGATCCCTAATCTTCAATCATCATCATCAATCTAGCTACAAATTTTCATTAGATAAGATTATGAATTATTAGATTGATCATTAGTTATTAACTCAATCGGATCCTACAAGCTACTCTTCATATCTTGATAAATCAAAGTGATTGGGACATTTCTTGATTCTTGATTCTAGATCTATATTCTTTATGATTTCTTAAAATCAAATCTCACAAATCATGAATCAATTTTCTTGCAAATTTCTTTTATCTTTTCATTTCGACTCATCTAAAACAAGTTTGATAAAAACACACATCTCAGTGGACGATCTGTATTCATTAACGCGCTACATCGACACCGTTAATTGATTGCGGTATAAATTTCTTTGATTGTGAACACTTTACATTTTATCACAACTTAGAAAATCAATAAAATGGCGACGTTGCCGGGGATGTGTGCTATTTTGTTCGTTTTTGTTATTTGAGTTGAAAAATTATTATTCCATCAAATTTTCATCCAAGAATCGCTTCAAGTGCTTAACGTTAAGTGTTTGAATTTTTGCGAGGGAATCTGGAATCATTTCGGCAGTTAGATCAAGATTCATAGAAGATCTAAAAATTCCAGAGGAATACAAGAAGCTACAGCAAAAGTTTGAAACCCTACTTCCTCTATTCCACCGTGGATCCGCGGTGTAGTGCTGGTTTTTGCGGCGGTTCCGCCGCCGTTTAGGCGTTTCACTGTTCCCAACTTCTGTGGTATATTCTCTGTTCTCTTCTCTTCTCTCTGATCTTGTCCAATAACAAATTTTCTGCAGGATTCTTTGCAAAATTCGCAGCGCGCTAAAAGAAAAAAAAATTGTTGCATTTCTTGAAATTGGTTGTTTGTGCATATTTTAATACGGAAATTAAGGGGCAAAGACCAAATTCATATTAGGTGGGGATTTCATTACCCTTCCTAAGCCCTAAAAATCATGAAACTTGCATCCGCATCACCCTTCATTAACTAAAAAATATCTAGACATGACTCTAAGGACCGTCGCTCTCATTTAGGACAGAAGGAGGTCATAGGTAATCTATTGCTTATCCACGTTTCTTTTGTTGTGTCTAAGGCAATTGTGTCTAAGGTAAGTGGTTACTTAATTAGGCCCGCTACTTACGTAGTGGAGAACCTCCCACTTACCTGGCACTTACCTGGCCACAGAAAGGGCAAAGAGGCAGAAGAGGATTTATCCTGCGATTTGTCTTCTGGAAGTCTAGGAGCGGTCTAGAGACTTGACCTAGGTGACCATTAGATATAGGGTTGCGTGTGCATATTTGTGTTAATTTTCATAAATCCGTCCTTTTTCAAAACAAACCAATTATTTTCTCCCATTTTTACCCTTTTCCCCCTCTTCTCTTCTTATAATAGGTGACTCAAACAGAAGAACTCTTGCCGAGGTTTGCTGTCCACAACCAGATATTTCTTGTTTTCGTTATCTCTTCGGTATACCGTTCGACTCTCCCATGTCCTTAAGTGATCGGATAGAACAAGCGGGTAGAAACAGTTGGCCACCTCAGTCTAGGTCTTATCAACCGTATCCTAATTCTACATCCGTTTCAGTTGATACTCCGAGTGAGGATGCCCCTAGACGCATGTCCATTGCTAAGCATATAGCTAGGGCTAGAGGCCAAAGTTTCAACTCGGACCAATATCAACCGTATCCTAATTCTACATCCATTTCAGTTGATACTCCGAGTGAGGATGCCCCTAGACGCATGTCCATTACTGAGCATATAGCTACGGCTAAAGGCCAAAGTTTCAATCCGGACCAATATCAAGCATCACCTCCACTTTCTAAGAATTTCATAATCGGTTTGTGGCATGTATGATGTCTAATAGCAAACCGACCAACCAATATCAATATCTTCTTATCACAATGTTGACCCTACTCCTGCCCAATTTTCGCAACCATTCAATTCCTTTCAATCCAATCCGACTTTTCCACCTTCTCTAAACGGTCCTTCTAATCAGTCATTTAGGAGTTTTAATTGTCCACAAGAATTTCAATCTTATACTAATCCTTATCAACCCAAGTCTAGTCTTGAGCAGATATTAGAAGAATGTTTAGTGATGTTGAACCGCATCAGAGAGGAATGGAAGGGAAGCATGACTAAATATGAAGGAGCAACTAGTTCTGAACCAGCTAAAAAAATTTCAATGTCTAATTCGGGCATAGGATAAAATGAGAATTTGGGTAGTGAGAGAGAACTATACACCTTTCCTAATCAAACATTCCCTTTCCAAACTGAAATCCACAACTCCAGTTTTACAGATTCATCGAGTATACCAAATGATTCACCAATTGATGATAGAATGTATGAGAAGTTGTGTAATAATGCAGTGTTTGATTTAACCGACTGTGAAGGGTCCATTTTGAGTGAAACCATACCAAATCCTTGTGATCTATACACTTCTACTCTTGAATCAAAATTGATTGAAACCTATTCTTTGAATGAGGTGTTTGAGAATTTTAACCTTCACTTGAATGAGGTGATTGACGTTGGGGATATATTGATTGATGAACCCGAAATTTTGGATGAGTTTTCCCCATCAATTCATCAGATCCTTTCACTTCCTTGTGGTCATCATCTCGAGCCTTTGATAATTCTTCCCGAACCCCAAATGCTTCTCCAAGTTGATAATAATGGTATAACCGAATAGCAAACCGAAATTCAGCCTACATCTTCCACATCTGGTTTTGCGATCCTCGACACACCAATTTGTTTACCCATTTCACCTACTAATTTCTCCGGTTCTTCTTCTATTCTTCTTATAGTTTCAGTGAGTTTTGATGAATCACAATCCGACGGTTCAAGTTCGACAATCCCAGAAAGCCAACTTGATTTGGATATTTTTGAAAATGAGGAAGATGAGTTTTTTTAGTCTTCTACCTCCATGTATTTTGACAAATCAAGTATGGTAAAATCTGACAAAAAACTTTTTGACAGCAAAATGTTTGATCACATCATCGATGAAAGTTTTGAAGAACTTTTTGCTGACGAACTTGCATTCCTAAACAATATGGATTTTGTGATTGATCAACCTCTACCTATAGAAGTTGAACCGCCACCACTCCTTCCTAATCATTCAAATTCTCCCTGTCATTCATCCTCATTCTTTCATTTCTATAATTTAAACCTCAAACCCTTTCCAGACTACCACTTATCTCTTCCTCATTTCTTCCTGACTCTATACAACATGTTCTTCTACCGACCTATACGCTACACTGATAAAATCTTTGAATGATTGGTATTAATTTTTGGTCTTTGTAAAGTCTTATTTTGACCAAATGACTTACCCCCCTCTTAAAATGCTTAATATTGTCTAACTCTTGTTTGAGAGGGGGTATATTTTTGGATCTTGAAAATAAAAGTTGTCCTAAAAAATTGTGAGCCAAAAATAAGTTTGGGGGAGGATTTTCACTTTCACTTATTCTTTCCCCCATTAATAATGTCCTCCCAAGCTTACAGGTTTTTTGAGGTTTAGCAGAAGACAACAGTGATGACACTGTTCTAGACAAGTTTGGGGGAGGTTTGTGCTTATTTACGCATCACTTTACATCATACTTTGCATAAGCATAAAACATATAAAAGTTTATGGAAAAAAAATATTTTGTACATAAATAAGATAATAAAAGATTAGATAGTGAAAAAAATTACATCAAAAAGATTAGAAAAATTTAAGGAAACCAAGAAAATTAGAAGTTTTCTTAAACGAGCTAGTAATAAGTAGTTATGAGCCGTTGTCCCAAGGGTTAGTAAGATGAAAGAAGTCAGTAATCTGAGGATAAAAATAAGTCTGAAAAATAGCTCCTACTCTGGAAGCCAAATATTTGAATGTTGATACCCTACTATTCGCACTTACACACGTCTTGAAACTCGGGATAGTAGAGCATACCTTGAAATGCTCTTGTCTTAAAGACAAAGTATAAAGGAAATAATAAATGAAGAAAATATTAAATGGTGTAGAAAAATGAACACTGGTTTTGTTATCACCAAGGCAGCAATAAAAAAATATAGCGAGGGTGCTTCATCACCTAGTGCCTTAGACCAACTGGTTTGGGAGTCAGTGCTAAGCCTTAGGTGTTGCAAGACGAGGAAAATACTAATACGCCTAATAAGCAAGCACATGAGTAATCGGTCGGTTAGTACCTAAAGAAGTATTAACGGTCGCATGAAAAATGTGTGAGCAAATCCATCTAAATATTCATTGATTAAAAAGTACTAAGGTGATGGATAAGAGTATGATAGCTTGAATTGAATTCTCCGAGTGTAGGGATGTCTTTTACACACACGTAGGGGTATATGATCGATGTTTGGATGAAAGGTAGGAATGAAGAATAAAGACGATGTTTTATTGAGGGATGATATGATTTCTAACATCTTTTCACTACTATTAAGATATGGCTCATGACAACCGAAAAGCTAGTATAGTTGGAAACTCTAATTTTCAAATTCTTTCTTTTACAATTATTTTCTTTATATGTAATGTTCACGGTCTTCCTTTTATTATGGGATTTTATGGGTGCAATTCGCTGAAAACCCTCAGGAGACAACACTCGTCCTATTAGGGACACCTAGAGGTTTAAAGGCTTGTTGCACGTGCTCAGTGCAATCGTGTTCCCTACGAAAGTGTGCCAGTTAGTTTTTATTTTTCTTATATTTTCTTCTTCACCTGAATAAAAGATGTTTGCTCGAGACGACCAAAATTAAGTTTGGGGGAATTTGATCAGTCGAAAATATTGCATTTTTAACACATCAATTTCCCTACTCTTTGTGATCATCTAAAGGTGTTTGGTATAAATATAGCACATATTAGCAATTCGTCTGCAAAATATTAAATAACATGTGTTATACTTTATAACCGGCATTATGAGGAAAATTATGTGTTTATTACTACACGCGTGATCTTTGTATATCGCAACACTTGTCTCGAGATTGTGTGCAGAAAATTCTCCAGGTAAAAGAGCCGGAAATGCTAAAAGTGCTGATAAAATACATCAAATCCAAGACTTATGATCTGGCAGTAAATAAGAAAGTATAAAAATATTCCAGACATCGGGAAAGTGCCATAAAGCCAACACAAATCAACACAGAGATTTTCATGCAGCAACTCCACCACTTGGCCGCGGATCCGCGGCCGAGTTGGCCGATTTTCCGCGGATCCACGGTCTACTTGACATGTCATCAAATCAGATTTTATCTAGAAGCTTCATCTAACAACCCTTGCTTCTAGAAGACTCTCAAAGACCACGTGGCTTCTTCCAGAAGGCTCTACATAACAAACTCACTCTAGAATATTCCCCCTAACAACCTCATTCTAGAATATTCCCTCTAACAAACTCATTCTAGAATATTCTCTCTAACAAACTCATTCTAGAATATTCCCTCTAACAAACTCAGTCTAGAAGGCTCTCTCTAACAACCTAGCTTTAGAGGGAAGACTCAAATGAGGTGGTTATAAAAAGAGATCTAGATCTAGGGTTTTAAGGTTACACAATTAGTGGTGAGTTAGTTACACATTTGGAGCCAAAATTCAAATTCAAGTTGGGTGACACAACTTGATACCAAAACCCTAGCCCAAATTCAAATCCAAGCAAAATCAAGATCATTTTGAGAAGCAAATCAAGCAAGCAACCAACGATCCTTTATCCGCGAAGACAATCTTCATCCGACCAAGAGATCCACGATGATCCGCGAATCACGGAGATCGAGCGGAGCGAAATTCGACGGATCTAGTTACCTCTTCAAAAGGAGCGATCGAGAGCAACATCTTGAAATCTCGAATTGAGGGAATGTGTAATTAGTCGTCGATTTAATAATGGTGATAATTTAAATTCTTGTTTTCTTTACATTCTTGCGTTGTGAAATTTCTTGATCTTTGATTCATTTATTTTCATGATGCTTGAGTAAATTCTCCGCTTGTGGAGGATTCGGGAGAATTGATAGATCTAATGATGATCAAATCTTAATACTAGTCTTAATTCTTATGAGATTTGTGAACTTTAGCAAAAAAGAATCGTTGATGACCTAATTTGGAGCGAAATGACTTCTTGATTATTTCATTGCAAATTAGGGATCAAATGATTGATGATTTTCTTTGCTAGAGACTAGATCCGAATGATCATGATTGAAAAGACAAGGGATAGAAGGAGAAACCCTAGTTTCTTCAATAGATCCCTAATTTTCAATCATCATCAATCTAGATACAAATTATCAATAGATAAGATTAGAAATTATTAGATTCATCATTAGCTATTAACTCAATCGGATCCTACAAGCTACTCTTCATATCTTGATAAATCAAAGTGATTGGGACATTTCTTGATTCTTGATTCTAAATCTATATTCTTTATGTTTTCTTAAAATCAAATCTCACAAATCTTGAATCAATTTTCTTGCAAATTTCTTTTATCTTTTCATTTCGACTCATCTAAAACAAGATTGATAAAAGCACACATCTCGGTGGACGATCCGTATTCATTAACGCGCTACATCGACACCATTAATTGATTGTGGTATAAATTTCTTTGATTGTGAACACTTTACATTTTATCACAACTTAGAAAATCAATCAGTGCTCATGAGGTAGAACTGGAAGAAGTTCAGATAGACAAACTAACGGCTGATGATTTGGTAGAACCGGAGGATTCAATAGTTCCCAACGAACCTCAGCCTCTCCACAGATCTAGTAGGGTTCCTCATTCGCCTGAGAGATACTATGATTTTCTCAATGACAGTGAGAGCGAGGATTGCATCATGGAAGATGATGACCCAACTAGTTTCGAGCAGGCCATCACAAGTGGGGACTCTGTGAAATGGCTGGATACTATGCGGTCTGAGATGGAATCCATATACACCAACAAAGTATGGACTTTGGTAGTTGCTCCTGAAGGGGTAAAACCCATCGGGAGCAAGTGGATCTTGAGAAGATTTTTGGTGTAGATAGAAAAGTTGAGACCTTCAAAGCTAGACTTGTTGCAAAAGGTTGTCGTTAATAACCAGGGTAGATTTTGATGAAACCTTTTCTCCAGTGACCATGCTTAAGTCCATCCAGATCCTACTTGCTATTGCTGATCTGGAAAATCGACTTCAAGACTGCTTTTCTAAATGGTGATTTAGAAGAGAGCGTGTACATGACACTGCCAGAGGGCTTCGTAGACAGTTGGAGCAGCAGAAAGGTGTGCCAGTTTCTTAAATCAAAATATGGATTAAAGCAGCCATCGCGGAATTGGAACATCTGTTTTGATGTGGCGGTCAAAGAGTTTGACTTCATCAAAATGGTAGATGAACCTTGTATATACAAGAAGGTTGTAAAGAGTAAGGTTGTCTTCCTTGTATTGTACGTGGATGACATACTCTTGATAGGAAATGGTGTTACTAAGCTACACTCGGTCAAGCTCTACTTATCACTATGTTTCTCCATAAAGGGTTTGGGTGATGCCTCTTTCATCCTGGGGAGAAACACTGGACAGCAGTGAAGAACATTCTTAAGTGCTTGAGAAGGACTAAAGAAACATTTTTGTTGTATGGTAACGGTGAACTCCAAGTGGAGTCCTTTACCGATTCGAGCTTCCAGAATGATAAGGTCGACTGTAAGACAGTCTCGAGTTTTGTCATTACCCTCAGTGGAGGGACAGTTTGTTGGAAGACTTCCAAGCTGGATACCGTAGCAGACTCAACGATAAGGATGAAAACATTGCTGCCAGCGATGCTACCAAAGAGGTTGTCTGGGTATAGATGTTCATGACATGAACTTGATTCCTACCATTGTAGTGAAAATGGAGTTGTGGCTTTGGCCTAGGAACCCCGGTCCCATCAGTGATCCAGACATATTCTTAGGCAATATCACATGATCAGGGAGATGGTGGATCTCCGGGAGATCGATGTTATGAGAGTTGACAGGAAGAATAACACGGCGGATCCACTCATGAAGGCATTTCCCTAGAGAGACTTTAAGGGATGTTGGGTATGAGATACTACAACAACTGGCCTTAGTGCAAGTGGGAGATTGTTAGTTGTATGTATGCCCTAGAGGCCATTATTGTACATGATTATATATTATAGTGGATGTTTGGACATATATAGGGAGGACTTTCTTACTCGACATGATAGTATGCTATCTGGTTACTCTTTATCTTAACATGTATACTTGTATTGTCTCTCTGTTACATGTTGATAAAGCCCTTAGGATGTGGACTTGACTACCAAGACTATGATGGAGATCATACTAGTGGGGCCAAAGTAGTCCATAAGTCCATCCTTTAATTGTTCCTATTCGAGGGTGTATCGAGACTGGGCATCGATATTCCAGAGTAGACTAGCGTATACACTTCTTGACCCATTTGAAGGGCGATGAATGATCCTTTATCCATTGTTGTTTGACATCAAAGATGGTATACGGGTGCTCAATGGAGACTGGGTACACTGAACAAGACTCGCCAAGAACTCCTAGATGGTATTATACCTAACGTCAGATAGTAGTTCTCTGGTGACACTGGAAAAGATTAGTCTGTAGACCCGAGATTGCCATAGAGTCTTGTGTGATTCTCACTGTGCTTTGATTTCCACCTTACCACGTTCAAGAGAGTGTGCAAAACGGTGGTTTTTGGGTACAGTCCCGAGTCACATGGAGGTAATGAGCAATAGGAAGGGTTTCGTCTCTCCCGGTATTGGGGGTTGATGTTGCGCTGTGCTCGATTGGCTATAACAGGAAGTCCCTCGCTAGGGCTAATACTGAGATTTACTGGTAAGTATTATCAGTAGTTTCTCGACCCGTTATGAGCCTCACATCGGCATGACTTATCAAGTTATTGGGGTCTGACGTTTACCACCCCCGGACTAGATATGCGACATATCAGATGAAGAGACCGGACTGTACGGTAGTGTTACTTATTGGATTCACGGAAGTATGGACAAGCTTGCTTATTGATCTTCTGATCGCTCAATACCCAGGTAGCCGTTATGTCCAGCTAGTACCGCTGACGGCTTGTGGGTGACTGATATGATCATCACCTACTGCCGGCGTATTGACGAGTGTTTAGAGTCTTACACAGAGGTTTCCTAGCTCATACGAAACGAAGTAAGGCACATATGTGATAAGTGCGGGACCGAGATCAATACGTGTATGTGATACCGTATTCTAATCTCGCGATATAGGTTATATGTGATATAACCGGATTGTTTAATCAAGTGTTGATCCAATGATATGTTATATGTATATGTGATATGCATATAAATGATATTAGTCGGTTGTATGCGATACAGCCGGGTTATTAAATCAAGTGTTATTTTAATAATTTAATGTATAATTATATCTATTTGATATATTAATATACATTAACTAATATTAGCTCACTTAAGAAAATGTTTTTTCTCAAAATACATACAAATATATATATGTGATATATATTAATGTATTTATTATGTGTCATGCTAGATGATATATTGGAGACTTGGGTGTATGAGACTCATACCTAACTTAAGATAATTTGGGTGTTCAAATATTAAGGGAAAAATCAAAATTAGGTGGAAATTAGCATGGATAAGATGCTTGTGGAAGTATGGAGAAGTTTTAACTTTAGTCCACTAATTTTGTTTTACTCTAGATATTTATTAACCTAACCCTTATCTTTAGCCATGGTTTAGTCTCTACATGAGTTATATGAGATATTTTCTCACCCATGGTTCATGACTTGATCACTTGTGAGTTTCTTCTTCATCTCCTTCTTTCTCTCTAGCTTTGAGTGAGGTGAAAAAGAAAAGAGAGAAAAAATATTCTAAAGTGAGCAAAATTCCTACTTCACCAATCTATACCAAACTAGTCATGTAGTATAGGTTGTTTCTTCACTTTTTCATCAATTAGTGAAGAGGTAGCTTGAGTTAGCGACTCTTCGACATAGATCAACTTCGGCCTCGAAGATCCTTGAGCAAGCTCGTTCCTTTCGCCTAGTGGAGCTTAAGGAGAGTCCAGGAAACTAATACTTAGAACAAAGGGACTACTGCATGGAGCTTTAGATGTGAAGGACCGGTCTACAAAGGTTGTATTCCTATATCACTTAGTGTAAATTTTGTTTACATATTATATAAACCTTAATTCTCTAGTTAGATCCTTCGTTCGGGTTTGTTAGCACACTAGATTTTTATAAAATTGCATGCTTGATGCCTTCTTAAACCTAGTAGTCGTGCTAAGGAACCCAGCATTTTGTCGATCAAAATTTTAAATGCGTAAGTTTACAGTGCATACATTACTATCTGCGACCGTGAATGTCATTAGAGCGGTACAACTCGTCTAATTGCTATATGCTCTTTTAGATGGGTTTGCGGACATGACACTCACGTTGACGTTCTGTGTTGTGCTATGGTTATGGTTCAATCGTCGTGGTGGATAGCCAGTGGTGCAATGGCAGTGCAATTCAGGTTCATTTGTACATTTGATATTGCGGGACGAGCGTCTGACATGTGGACTGCCGTCTCTGCCAGTTTGTAAATTATTTGTCTCGGGCACAACCGAGTTGAGGTCGATGTCCCCCTTGCACATATTTGTCATGACCCAAATTTGTCCCGTAACCGGCACTTAAACTACGTAACGTCTACAGGCACACGCAACTCAAGTAAGCCGAAACCCAGAAATCTAAACCACCCAAAACTGGATCAATGGAGAAAACATAGTTTTAAACATTCGGAAATTTTCAATTAAAAATCTTTAAGTTTAGTTTTCGTTCTTAAAAATTTCGGCAGCACCTCCTTTGTAAAAACTAACCCCGAAAACGGGTACAACATAGATAATAATAAAAGCATCCCAAACGGGAGCAAATCACGCCCAACGGCGAAGACAACCACCACAACATATATACGATGCCTAAGCGAAGAAATATAAAGAAAACTGCATAAAGAAGTAAAACTTTTCAACAAAACCGGCTCCTACGAGCACGGCACCCAGAGTCACCACAAAATATAACACTGAATCCTCACAAGTCGTCTCTAAGTCATATACAACATAGTGGTAGATGGAGAATACTAGATCCAATAAAAAGATATACAATGTACAAACAGATAACCGCAAACCCACATAAAAGCAAGGCCTCACAGCCAACCATAGCGGTATCCGCAAAAGTAGGTATGATAAGACGCCCTGCCGCGACTGCTCAGAGGGTAAGTCCTGCAAAACACTGTGGCATAACGGGGGTGAGTTGCCAACTCGTGAATAGTAAATAACATCATACAGTAATCGCAAGTATGCATGAACAGCGATCTATCTATCACATGTAATCCGATAGCATAAGTATGATAAGTGAATATGCAACAATCATGTAAAGGTACATCATCAGGGTACTACAACTACATGAAGCAATGCATATTAATATAATCCTGAGTGTGGGATGATATAATATAAAATCTCATGCAAAATCATCAGCATGTAAAAACACCAGTGTCCCTCACTGACACATCAAATCCCAAATCCTCAGGTACCGCATCCTCAGATCGGCCCTCACATCCTGTAAGTCTCATGAAACCTGAGTGTCTTTCATCGACACACGAAACATCATAAAAACATGTACCTATAAGTATATATATATATATGAAAATATCAACCCCGTATGTCCACCGACTATACCTAAAAATCATGGAAACCTGAGTGTCTAACACCGACACTCGAAACATCATGAAACCCGTGTCTAGCATCGACACGTAAATCCTCATAACTCAGGTGCTGTCACCACGACTGGCCCTGACGATATGTCGTACATCACTCTGGTCGGTATCCCCACGATAATCGCCGAGTCCAAATACAATCACCGGTAGGTACTTGCCCACCTTCCAGGCTCATCGTCTGTACCACGAACATCTTGCCGAGGGGAACCGTACCGGGCCCCACCATGTACCCGCACACAGCCCATTCACTCCTCGCATCGGGTATATATCAGAAATCTCAGAACCGAGAAATCTCATGGTGGACGCATCAAATATCATATCAAGAGAAACCGGGTTTTCAAATAATACATAGTTTCTTGAAAATACCCCTACGGTTCTCAAATCCATAAATCATATGAAATCCATATCTCAATGCGTAAAATCCATATAAAACTGATATATGCAACATAAAATATCAATATGAGCATATAAAGGGAAAACCGCTCTTTTAAATGAATCCATCTTTAAAACATATCATGCGGTTCCCAAATCCTTCGAAAATAAATGAAGTATCATATGAGGTGTACATGTAAGTGTAGCAAGGTTTAAGTATCTACATATAATCAAGTATGTGGGTGTACATGTCAATATGTATGCATGATGTATAAGTAGCTATTGCAAGATATACGTGAAGTGGAATAAGGGTCACTACCTTAACTATTCCTGCCCAATGCAATATCACGTATGTATGTGTCCACAGTATTTCATATGCACAATAGAATAAGAGTTACTACTCTAATCATTCATATACACTACCATATCACATATGTAGGTGTTTGTACGTGTCATGGCAATTACAGACGGTGTGGGTGTAGCATACAATTTAGTGCTCGTGCAACATGAACCGTCGGTAATGTGTTATATCTAAAGGTACGAGTCAAGTATAACAGATAATGCTATGTAATGACATTCAAATGAATGTAACTAATATGCAAATACATACAGCTATCATATCATATTCTCCCCGACGCATAACGCCATATGGGCGATTTCCCCGTAGATGTTAAATCTACTCACCGATGGTCTCGAGCTATGAAAATCAGACCACCTGCTTCCCCTTGTCCGCAGCACCCGAAGTCCCTGCTTGCGAACCTAAAATTTCATAAATACAACACATAAGCTAAATATCTTATGATGACAAAAAGACAACGAAACGCGATGAAAACGCCCGGAAAATTACACTGCGCGCTTAGCGCATCTATCGCCCACGACATCGGCCAAAAACCCTAATTGGGGTCGCTAAACTACAAAACACCAAGTCTGGACCCCGATTGTCCCGATCGCGCAACACAACATAAATAATTACGAGGAATACAATAGATATATCCTCTCAACGACCAATCGAACCAACGTCGGAAAAACCCCGAAACCTAGAAAGCGACCTATCGCAATATTTTGCACTAGTTTCAAGCTAACGCATATCTAGCGATTACAAATACCTTAAAATAGTTTAACTAAGCTATCTAAACCATTCTTATATTTTTAACACTCGCTAATTATGTTTTAGCAAAAACCTAGTAAGCTAATTGCATAATTAAACAAAATGGTCATTAGCAAAAAATTAACATTTTCTACTAGGTTAATCTTTTCCAAAACACAAATTAACACTTTAAATGAACACTAATCACTTAAACAAACTTTAACCCTAACATGAATTTCTTAAACCAAATATAAATGAATTAATTATGATTTAAAAGCTAAACTAAACATAATTAGCTAACTAAAATGGCTAGACTAAGATTAAAACAAATATATAAGGATTAAAGTAAGAATTATACCTCCCCAAGAACACCAAAAAGAAACTTAATCCCTCCTCATAGCATCAAAAAACCATGCTTTGATGAAGATCCAAGAAAGATTAGTGAAGGAAAAGATGGTTTTATTTTCATTTAGGATTTTTTGTGGATTTATTTGGAATTTTTTTGAAGAATTTTGAAGAAATAATGAAGAAATGAGCTTGGGAAATATTTTGGACAGAAATTTGAGATAAGGCTCGGCTATGGGGAGGTTGGGGGTATTTTTGTGAATTTTGGGTGAAGAAATTGCTAGGAAAATGAGTAATAAAAGCTAATAAATGCACTTTGCCATCTATACACCTTTTCTTTTCTTTTTAAAATAATTCCTTCTGCACTCCAAAAATATCTAGATATTTAAAAACAAAGTTTCCAAAATTTTTCTAGTGACAAAATTAATTTATTCACAAGAGAAAAAATTTCCCGATTTACGTGCACAAAATACCGCTTAAAATAATATTTTATTTGGGAAAAATTCTATCTGAACCAAAACCTCCCAAATACTCCCAAAGTTCGCGCACAAGCTTTATTTTAGCTAAACTAGGTGCCGAAAAGCTTATACGAACGTTTGAACGAAATCGGGTTAAAACGGGAAAAACCGACAATTTTGCCCTAAAACGTGAAAAATCGCAAAACGATTTCTAAAACGTTACAATCTCCTCCCCTTATAGAAATTCGGTCCCCGAATTAAAATTTAACTACGCGTACCTTCAAAGAGATGAGGGAATTTCTTCCGCATCTCGCTCTCGGCCTCCCAAGTGATCTCCTCACTAGTCGGGCTACGCCAAAGAACCTTCACAGATGACAAGACCTTTGACCGAAATTTCTTCACCTGCCGATCCAAAATAACTACCGGCTGCTCGGTGAACGAAAGATCACGCTCAAGCTGAACGGTCTCATGCTGAATCATGTGAGAAGGATCATGAAGATATCTACGAAGCATCGACACATGGAAAACGGGGTGCACATCCGGAAAACTAGGCGGGAGTGCCAAACGATAAGCAACAGAACCACTCGCTCAAGGATCTCGAAAGGACCTACAAATCTGGGACTGAGCTTCCCCCTCTTCCCAAATCGCATAACGCCCTTCATCGGAGAAATCCTCAGGAATACATGATCCCCCACTGCGAACTCAAGTCTGCGACGACGACGGTCGGCATAAGACTTTTGCCTGCACTGGGATGCTCTCATCCTGTCCTGAATCAGCTGGATCTTCTCCGTAGTCTCCTGAACTAGCTGGGGTCCCAAAACCAGATTCTCACTAAGCTCGGTCCAACAGACTGGCGATCGACACTTCTTACCATATAAAGCCTCAAAAGGTGCCATCTGAATAGTCTCCTGAAAGCTGTTTTTGTAGGAGAACTCAACCAACGGCAAGTGACGATCCCAACTACCACCAAAATCAAGCACACATGCATGGAGCATATCCTCCAGAGTCTGTATAGTCCGCTCCGACTGGCCATCGGTCTGTGGATGAAAAGCGGTACTAAAACTCAGCCGGGTAACCAAAGCTTCCTGAAGCTTCTGCCAAAGACGGCTAGTAAACTGGGTTCCTCTGTCGGATACTATACATGTGGGAACACCGTGCAAACGCACAATCTCATCTATATACAACTGAGCATACTGAGCATAACCGAAAGTGGTCTTCACTGGAAGGAAGTGAGCCGCTTTCGTCAACCGGTCTACAATAACCCAAATGGAGTCATACCCTTGACTGGTCCTGGGTAGACCCACAATGAAGTCCATGGAAATCTGCTCACATTTCCACTCCGGAATGGGTAAAGGCTGCAACTCTCCATCCGGTCTCTGATGCTCAGCCTTAACTTGCTGACAAGTCAGGAACCTCGAAACGAAGTCCGATATATCACGCTTCATCCCTTCCCACCAATAGAAGTCCCTCAAGTTACGGTACATCTTGGTGGAATCTGAATGAACGCTAAAGGACAACTGATGTGCCTGCTCTAGGATCTCGCGTCTCAACCCATCATCATCTGGTACACACAAGCGAGTCCCGCATCGTAGCACACCCTGGTCATCAATCATGAACTCCAAAACTCTTCCCTGCCGAACAAGCTCAAGAATCTCAGTCAAACAGGCATCACTGGGCTGCGCCTCACGGATACGATCAAGTAGTAGTGGACGGGCGTGGACATGAGCAAGTTGTCCCCCAGCGGAAGTGAACTAGAACTGCACTCTACCATCACACAAGAGCTGCCAATCTGCAGAAGAATGACGCTGAACTGCGCTCAACTGGGACAAGCTACCCCCGGGCCTACGACTCAAAGCATCAGCTACCACATTCGCCTTACCCAGGTGATAAAGGATCTCACAATCATAATCCTTCACTATCTCCATCCATCGGCGCTATCTCAGATTCAGATCCCGCTGCTGGATGATATACTTCAAACTCTTATGATCCGTGAAGATCTGACACGACTCTCCGTACAAGTAGTGTCTCTAAATCTTCAACGCAAAGAATACCGCGGCCATCTCAAGATCGTGAGTTGGGTAATTCTGCTCGTGCTTCTTCAGCTGCCTAGAAGCATACGCAATCACCCTATCATGCTGCATCAAAACACAGCCGAGCCCCACTCGAGAAGCATCATAATAAGCAACATAGCCGCCCGATCCAGAAGGTAAAGAAAGCACCGGTGCTTTCGTCAACCAAGTCTTCAACTGCTGAAAACTCTGCTCGCACGCATCAGTCCAAAGAAAAGGAACTCCCTTCCGGGTCAGTCCAGTCAGCGGTGCAGCGATACTCGAGAAATCCTGCACAAAACGGCGATAATAACCAGCTAAGCCCAAAAAGCTGCGGACCTCCGTCACCGATACAGGTCTGGGCCAAAGCTGTACAGCCTCGATCTTCCTCGGGTCCACCAGAATACGATCACCAGTCACCACATAACCCAGGAAGTCCATACTATCAAGCCAAGATGCGCACATTGAGAATTTAGCATACAGCTGGTGCTCTCTCAATATCTGCAAAGCAATCCTCAAGTGCTGCTCATGCTCCTCACGACTCATAGAGTACACCAGTATGTCATCAATAAACACAATAATAAACTGGTCGAGGAACGGACTGAAAATCCAGTTCATTAGATCCATGAATGCTGCTGGCGCATTGGTGAGTTCGAACGACATCACCAAAAACTCATAATGCCCATAGCGCGTACGAAAAGCAGTCTTCGGAAAGTCATCATTCCGAACCCGCAACTGATGATAACCCGAACGTAAGTCAATCTTTGAAAAATGTTTCGCACCCTGGAGCTGATCAAATAAATCGTCAATGCGAGGTAAAGGATACCTATTTCTCACCGTAACTCGATTCAATTGACGATAATCCACACACAACCTCAAACTGCCGTCCTTCTTCTTGACGAACAGAACATGAGCTCCCCACGGCGAAACACTCGGACACACAAGTCCCAAATCAAGCAACTCTTGCAATTGATCTTTAAGCTCTCTAAGCTCTGCCGGAGCCATCCGATAAGGTGGTATGGAAATAGGCTCCGTGCCAGGAATCAGATCAATGCAGAACTCAATATCGCGCTCTGGCGGCAACCCAGGTAACTCATCGGGAAAGACATCGGGAAACTCCCGCACGGTAGAAACCTGGTCCAACGACTCCAATGTGGCTCCAGTATCATGAATGAAAGCTAAGAATCCCCGACATCCCCTCCTCAAAAGCCGACTAGCGCATAGGACAGAAACCAAACTGTGAGGGGCGGCACTACGGTCCCCTTGCACAACAAACACTGACTCGCCGGGAAAACAAAATCTAACTGTCTTCTCGCGGCAGTCCACGGACGCATAGAAAGTAGCTAGCCAGTCCATGCCCAACAGAACGTCGAAGTCCAACATCTCAAGAAGGATCAAGTCGACGGACAGATCTCTGTCTCCTAAACAGACATCACACGATCGGAACACGTGTCGCGCAACAAACGACTCTCCCACAGGAGTAGTCACGACTAGCGGCTGATCCAGCAAACACGACCTCGGCCTAACCTCGGCATGAAGTGCGTAGAAACATACGAATGCGTAGATCCCGGATCGAAAATAACATGTGCATCATAAGAATATACAGAAAGGGTACCTGAAACCACAGCATTGGACGCCTGAGCGTCCTGGTGAGTCAAGGCAAAAACCCGTGCCTGCCCTCTACCGGCTACTGGCTGTCCTCTGCCTCTGCCACCTCGTCCTCTCGGCACAAAACCACCATGACCACGACCTCTCTGAGCAGGAGTCTGACGCGGCGCAACAACAGGAATAAAAGACAACACTATCTGAGGCGGAGAAGGTGGTAAGGTAACCTGGGGTACTGCTGGCCCTCTCTGATGCACCACGGTACAATCCCTCACTAGGTGCTGTAAACTGCCACATCCAAAACACCCACGTGTCGACGGCTGACCCTCCTGGGAAAAAGTACTGAACAACTGGCCACGTCCCACGTCTCTGCTACTCCCAGTGTCTGATCGAGCTCTGTCTCGGAATCTAAACCTCTGCCTCCGTGCTGGTACATCCGTACGAGTCCTCTTCGGTTCCGGAACAACCGATGACTCAGCTAGACGCTCCTCCACCAATAGGGCTGCATCCACAGATGCCGCATACGTGTCACAATTCTAAATGCTGATGGCTAGGAACAACTGGGTAAGCAGGCCTCGAACAAACCTCTTCACCCTCATCTCCTCAGTCGCCCCAAGTACGGAGCATACACCGACAGCTCAGTAAACAATACATCATACTCAGACACCGTCATCCCCGGAGTCTGACGTAACGACTCAAATTTGCGCGCTCGTGCATCCCTGACGCTTGGTGGAAGAAATCGGGCTAGAAATACTGTCATAAACTCAGCCCAGGTCATAGGAGCAAGACCCGCGGCTCTGCCCCTCTCCAAGGACTCACACCACTTCTGGGCCAAACCCTCCAGCCGAAAACTCGCAAACTCTACCAATCTCTCATCGGAGCGAGCGAAAAATCCTGGCCATCCGGTCGATAAACGACTGTGGATCCTCAGTAGCATCTGTGCCAGTAAACACTGGAGGCCTCAGCCTCATGAACTCCATCAGTGACACGGTAATAACCTCCGGAGCTGTAACTGCGACTGCCGGAACTGTAGGTTGTAAGTCCATGTTACGCACCCCACGAACTTGCGGGGAGGCGGAATATATGAAAAACGATTATCAAAGCTTCGTAACACGGACTTGAGCGCATGAATCGTTTCTAAACCATTACTAGCAAACTACGAAAGGTTTAACTAGTCGGATTCGAAGTTATACCTCACGTTACTTGTCCTTCGGGTCTTCATCGCGGTCCTCCACTCCTCGTAGGATCCTTGGAACATCGGCACCTCAACGGCCTCCTCGGGTCAAAGACGATCCACCCGAGAGCTCCTACGCCAAGCTTTATCTCTAACTTGAGATAACTAAGTTGCTCAAAGTGCTAATCTAAGCTACCTAGGGGATATAGAGTGAGGTTATGGATGTATTAGTCTAGCTAACCCTTGATCTCAACACATGAGAGGTTAGGGTTAGGGTTTCAAGAATGAGAGAGCTTGAGGAGAGAGAAGGTGATGATAAGAATGAATTGAAATTGTTTCTCACTTCTAATATTTTATGAAGCATAAAGAATTATCAAATGAATAATCCAAATGCATTATCATCATGCTTCATTGAATATGTGCAATGAATCATCAAGTGAGTCATTAAGCAATAAATGCTTCATTAACTCACTTGAATGATTCATCTCATGAGTCACAAAATCAATTAATGATAATGCCACCTTACCCTCCAAGTCACCATGCTTCTAGAAGCTTCCCGGAAAATTACGAGAATGCCCCTCCAATCCGTGAAAACACGGAAAAACTTTAGACTGTATAAATCCAATAACCCGATACTAGAATCTGGCTTAAACAAAAGCCGGCTAGTAAAAACTGTCCGAACGTCGTACGTGCGTAAACACACGTATGCGTCCGAACCCTTGTCGTAAAACCATACGACCTCTATATCGTTTCGCCTGGAGTAGGAAACCCTCTGTGTGGGACTCTAAAGACTCGACACTATGCTGGCAGTGGGTTTAACCACAGACCGCAAGCGGCACTATCTGTACGTAACGGTCCCCAAGTAGATGTCGATAAGAAGGCCGATGAGGAAACCCATCCGAACTCCCACTGAGCCTGATGTGACAATCTCCGTACAGTCCGGTCTGTTCGTCTGAGACTATCGCTTATCGAGCCTAGGGGGCGGCAAGCGTCAGTCCCCTAATAGCGGTATAAGTCGTGTCGGAGCGTAGCCCATTACACCCTGAAAAAACTACTGGAACCTACCAGTAAATCTCGCTTGCCCTGGCCAGGGACTTTGCGTAATGGCTCTCTGACACAGCGCGATATCAACTCCCAATACCGGGAGAGACGAATCCTGTCTAACCGCCACTGCCTCCAAGTGCTCGGGACTGCACCCAACTGCTACCTGTTTGCACGACTTCTTTGAGCCGTGGTAGGGTAGCAATCTAAGAACAGTGGGACACACTCGAGGCGAAGTAGCAGTGTCAAGTCTGCGGACTATGCTGTACTCATGTCACCTGGGAATTGTTAACTGATGACGGGTATAATACCAACCAATCAGTTCCCCTGCGAGTCCTGTCCGGTGTACCCGTAACCTAAAGAGCACCTGTATACTATCTCCAGTACTACGTACTGACGGCTGTAGGACAGACCATCTCCCCAAGTGGGATGAGAATATCGATGCCCTGTCTCGATAATCCTACGATAGGGACAAATATAGGATGTTGCTTATAGACTACCCAGCCCCCACTAGTGTGACTGCTATCACAACGCTGGTAATCAAGCAAAGATCTTATGGGCTCTACTAATATGTATAAGTGATACGTTACAAGAAACATATGCACATATTAAAATAGACACAAACCAAGTAGCATACTACCATTTTTAGCAAGACTGTATATACAACTGTGAATATCCCAAGCTTCCATTAAGTAATATACATACAAGTATGATACAATAATGGCCCCTAGGGCATATACACTAACATAGGTACCATCATGGTCCCTGCAACGGGTGGACCAACAGCCTGCCCCTGTGCTCGAATGGCCTCCACCAAAGTCCCCACAATCTGGCGCAGGTCCTGCATACTAGCCCCAATCATAGCAATGTGCTCCGGTACCACAGGCGTATCGCCCTGGTCAGTCCTCGCCTCAGATGAGTCGACTCTGACCTCAGCCCTCGCGGCCGCTCTCTGTGCCCTCGTAGTCTTCGGTGGCATATATGCCGGAAATTGAAACAAGATTCGATAAGAAAACGGAAATCGAATCACAAAGATGTATATCAATCACGGAAGGAAGTTCAATCAATAAGTCCTAAGGTCACTTAGGCGGAGTACTGTGTCGTAAGTATGTCGCGAAACATACATACGCTACGTCACTCTGCTTAAGCTACCTACTCCATCATACCAAGGTCATCCTACACTCCGAAAGGTAAAACCTAGCTCTCTGATACCAACTTTGTCACGACCCAAATTTGGCCCGTAACCGGCACTTAAACTACGTAACGTCTACAGGCGTACGCAACTCAAGTAAGCCGAAACCCAGAAATCTAAACCACCCAAAACTGGATCAACGGAGAAAACATAGTTTTAAACATTCGGAAATTTTCAAGTAAAAATCTTTAAGTTTAGTTTTCGTTCTTAAAAATTTCGGCAGCACCTCCTTTTTAAAAACTAACCCCGAAAACGGGTACAACATAGATAATAATAAAAGCATCCCAAACGGGAGCAAATCACGCCCAACGGCGGAGACAACCACCACAACATATATACGACGCCGAAGCGAAGAAATATAAAGAAAACTGCATAAAGAAGTAAAACTTTTCAACAAAACCGGCTTCCACGAGCACGGCACCTAGAGTCACCACAAAATATAACACTGAATCCACACAAGTCGTCTCTAAGTCATATACAACATAGTGGTAGATGGAGAATACTAGATGTAGGGTTCCTAGGCACGCTAATGAGGTCTCACAAGGCATCAACCATGCCAATTTCAAAAATTACAAGTGCCGAGAAACCCTAATACGGATCGTTAACTAGATTTTTAGGCGAAAGATGCATCTAGTTAACAACTTAACTAAAAGAACGGAAATACAACCTTTGTAGATCCGGTCCACCACCTCCATAGCTCCGCAATGAAGTCTCCTCGCTGTCCAAATCCAATCCCGGGCTCTAGCGTCGGCTTCATCGGAGAAATGGGCGGGCTATGTCATCGACAACGATGCCGGAGATGATCTACGTCGAGGCATCACAAGATCAAGCTCCCACTTCACCAAGTCATGAAACTTGTGAAGAAAACACCCTATACTACTTGGCAAGAGGTAGAGGATGAAGAAATAGGAAGTGGGTTCACTTTAGAATTGGATTTCTCACTCTTTTTCTCAAATCACCATTGATGGAAGCAAGGTTTTCTTCTTGAAGAAGAAGAAGAAGATGATGATGATCATATTATGATAAGAATAATAATAGAAAAGAAAATCAATTCTTATCATAAGCAAACCATGGTCAAGTGTAGAGAATTGACTAAGGTTAGATGAATGGTTAGGGTTAAACATGAAGACAAAATGGTCACTTGGTCAAAGCTTCATGAAGCTTCAACAAGCTTCATGAAAGAAAGAAAGAAAGAAACCATTTTGTTTTCTTTTGCCATTTCTTTTTAATCTAAATTAAAAAGATAAATGAATGATAAAATAAAAACCCTAACCATTTACTTAACCAAGTTTTAATTCTTTACACAAAAACCCTAGCAATCATGTATCATCAAACATGATACAATCAAGTGCACAAAAGTATATCACATATACAAGTTATGAACTTCAAGTGAGAAAATCCATTTAAAATGAACCAATACTAGTTAATGTAAATTAATATATCATATATATAATTATACATTAAATCATTAAATCAACAATTGATTTAACGATCCGGTCATACCGCATATAACCGACTAATATCCAATGTATCGATCTATCGAATCAATCTTCGATTCGATAACTAGGTTATATCGCATACAACCATTCGATACATTCATCGCGAGAATAGAATACGGTATCACATACACGCATTATTCTCGGTCCCGCACATATCTCATATGCGCTCCTATTTCGTTTCGCTTGAGCCAGGAACCTCTGTGTAGGACTCTAAAGACTCGTCAATACGCCGGCAGCAGGTGATGATCATATCAAACACCCACAAGCCGCAAGCGGTCTGCTAAACGTAACGGCCACACGGGTATTGAGCGATCAGAAGATCGACGAGCAAGCCCGCTCTTACTCCTGTGAATCCAACCAGTAACACTTACTGTACAGTCCGGTCTCGTCGTCTGATATGTCGCATATCTTGCCTAGGGGTGGTAAACGTCAGACCCCAATAGCTCGATAAGTCGTGTCGATATGAGGTCTATAACAGTTCGAGAAACTACAGGTAACACTTACCAGTAACACTTACCAGAAAAATCAGCAGGAATATCTAAGAGTTACTGTAAAATTCGAGTTTCCAATTCGACTAAGTCACGGCGGAACCGCGGCAGAAGCCTGGCTTCTGTGGCGGTTCCGCGGCCAAGTAGTCACATCACGTTTTAAAAATTGCACAGTAATTCCTATTTTGCAGTGCTGGTTTTCCTGGGAATTTTTAAATCTGACTCAAGAGTTGAGTTTTCTGGGTTGTATTGGGGACTCGGTGTTTCGATCGGATTGTCTAATTTTGTCTATGTGGCTTTCCGGATATTTAGAATATGTTAAAAAGTTCGACTGGATATAAATACCCAAATTTTCCCCTGTCGAGAAATTTCCAAGTGTTGGATCTTTCCGTAGTTTAATGACGTTCTAAGTAGTGCAAGTAACGCAATGGACCCTCTAGAAGACAACAAACCTTAACTCGATTATGTGACCGTCTTGAACTGCCCTTTGAACCTTCGGGTTTGGGGCAGTACGGCGTGCCACATGTGAGGCGTTGGCTTGACCCTTCTACGGCTGGACCGTTGGTACTGAGGCATGAACAGAATGTTTTTAGACTTATTTCATGTGTTGATCTGTTACGGGAAAACTTGGGTGTTCGACTGTTCGATCGGAAAGTTTAACATTTTCTGTTTATCTGGAATGTGATACAATAATTGGAATGTGATACAATAATTGGAATTCACAAACAGTTATGAGATAACTGAATGAATCTTATAAATCTAGCGGTTTAGTCTCACTTGATATTGAAAAGAGTTTTCGATAATGAGACTAAAATGCGGGGTTTATAATTGTTAGGCATGTGATGTCTAAGTATTTCATTTGATTAGGCATGCGATGTCTAAAGAGGTTGCGGATTCCAACTGTTGTAGTTTTACACTTTCTTTTCTGTGACCGTAAGTGTAATATGTGATTTCGCCGGTTTCGTTGCTATATGTCAACGACAATTGGGATGCGCATATTTACTTACGTTGATGACATGTGATGTTATGTGTTGCTGGATATGTTATATTGGATCGTCGTGTTCGAATAGCCGGGGGTTTTTATGTGAGATGAGTGTTTTTCATTTTCATTCATGTAAAAACTTGTATGTAATATTCTTTTATTGGGGCACTTCCAGGTAGCGGAAGTTGTCACCTTTTGTATATTATTTACTTTTCCGCATTAGGATAGACCCAAGGAGGGGAGCACAAGTAACCGGGTTCTGGGGTCCAGTGGGAGACCAACTCGAGGAGTCGAGTCCGGGTCTCCTAACCCTAGAATTGGCAGGGTTGCTTGCCGCTCTCATAGGGGTCTAGGGGTGTGGGTTTGGCTATTCATCACGACCGTGGAATCCGTGTTTTATACTGGATCGTATTGAAAACACGGACGTCCTAGTATATCCAATATTTCATATGATTCTTCTGCTGCGATATCTGTGATGTGATCATGTGATGTTCTGTGATAGATACAGTATATAGTATATATGATATATTATATAGCCGTTACTTATGTTTTACACCCGCGCTAGCCCTGCCCCGCTCTGTCGTTAGTTACCTAACCTAACGGTGCACGAGGGGACATCGAGGCGAATGCGGATGGCATAAGTGTACGTCGTATTTATCTGTGATGTTTAGGTGACTTAAATGATGGGACTTCATTAATGTGATTAATGAAAGAAAAGAAACCTAAGATGTTGTAGAATCAAATTTTAAACAAAACAGGTAGCTACAGTTCTTGCTTTGCATAGCTGTATATATGATATACCCTGCACCTTATTCGATGAGGAAAGGACCGAGATCCCTTCACCGGGACTGACTCCTTTAGAAATAACTGGCAGATGCTACACACTCGGTTTGACTTTTGATTGCTTCTATAGTTTCTGCTTTGCACAGTGATATATATGATATATCCAGCACCTCATTCGACGAGGAAAGGGCCGATGATCCCTTCACCGGGAGTGACCCCTTTAGCAAAACTAGAAAAGCCTCAAAATCACTCCATTTCAAAACTTCATTTTGATTCTACAACGATATCAAGTTCATTACGCTCATGGTTTTCAGAAAAAACCTGCGTAGCCCTCCGTCATTTCAGATAAGTAGTAGTTAGTATTCGTGCTGCGTTTGTTGGCCTTTGTCAAGGCGTAGTGTGCGGTAGCTAACTGGTGCTTATCTGCTTATGCATATGATGCAGATTGGGTTAGGGTAGTCGTGCGACCTTGTTGGCCTTTGTCAAGGGTCGTGCGGGTGGGTTTAATTCAATCAGGAAATGACGGGTTGAACTTGACTAGCATCCTATGGTTTGTTGGCCTTCGTCAAGGTCATAGGAGGTTAGGGGCAAAAGCATTATCGGGAATTTCAAGTGTTGAAATTTGCAATGAGATTGCATACCTTCTATGAGATAGTTGGATCCCGATACCCACTGCGAGTAATTGTTACTCCTGGGAGAGTTTTATACATTACAATTAGCCGATCAAGTAGGTGTCTAGAAAGGTGTCAACGGGGTTACGCCTCTGAGAAAACGGGTTTACTGTAATTAGGTTCGTGCGAAAGCACGGGGGACCTCCCTCAAAGTACCGACACTGGCCTGGCTGAAAGATTGGCGAACTTGTAGTGTGTAATTAATCCCGGCTAGTCTTTCCTTTTAGGGTTTGAAGGAAGATTTGATAAAAACAGTGGGAGCCATCCTGATTAGATAAAATAAAAACCAATATATTCTTGCAAGAGCGCACGCTGAGTGTTTTCTTCTCTCTCTCTCCAGGTAGCGATCATATCACGCCTTAATCAAGATAATAATACGGAATATTGACCGAACCCGCTTGTTATACTGAGCTGGGGAACGTTGGTCCCGCTCCAACTTATAATTGTTATAAGACAGAGCAGGAAATTGGGGATTACCAGAATTCCCGTGCCGCCCAAACGAAGAAAGTGCATATTGTGCATCATCTTCGGGTGTGTTCGTTACACAGAACTGTTTCTCAATATTCTCTACATCCTGGGTATATGATACCGGACAAGGATCCCAGATATGTAATCTGTTACATAGGGCTACAGATAGGTAGAGAACTGAGAACGGGTGATAAGTTTCATGAGGCAGAAAACGGGGCAAGAGTTGCAGCCAAGTCTGTCGGTCACTGTCACCTTGTATTACCAATACATTGATTCTGAACGAATGTTATTAGATACCGAACCTGATATACAAAATCATATCAGTCTCTTTATTAGTAAAGAAATGATAAAATTTTGTATTGATGGATAATGTTTTTAACATTTCCTATATCAAAAGTTGATCGATTCAGGCACGTTATCTAAAAGCATTGATGTTCTAAATCAAACTACAGTTCGATGTATACAGAACACACACAAGAGGAAGAGTTCAGAAATGAACGATTCCTTCTTGAGGTATTGTAGACTAGGTCATATCAATGCAACCCGACTAGCTAAAGTTACATTTAGATTCATATTTAAATCAGTTTAAATTTACATCTTATGAAACTTGCCAGTCATGTCACAGAGATAAGATGACCATAGCTCCGTTTACTGGAAACAGAGAAAGAGTTAGTGAACTCTTGGGATGATACATGTTGATGTATGGAGGTCCCCTGTCTACACATGCCAAGACCGGTTCTTTGTACTTCATTACATTCTCTGATAATCTCTCGAGATTCAGACATATGTTCCTGTTGAAACACAAGTCCGAACCTTTTGAGATATTCACAGAATATAAGTTATAAGTAAAGAACCGAAATACGGGTAAAAGTATTATGTCCTTTGATCAGATCAGGGAGCAGAATACTTGAGCTCGGAAATCCTGGAATATTCTAAAGGAGAATGAGATTCTCTCTCAGCATTACTCCTCCGTATACACCATAGCACGATGGTATATCGGGGCGGAGCAATCACACCCTATATGATAAGGTGTGATCTATGATGAGTACTACTGAGTTACCTATTTCCTTTAGGGAGTTACGCACTTATGAAGTTGCATACCTATTGAATAGGGTTCCAATCAAATCAGTTGCCTACCGCTTCATATGTGATATGGAAAGGGAAGAGCCCATATCTTAAGTTAGTTAAGATTTGGGGTTGTCCGGCCTATGTCTAAAAGCAAAATCCGGACAAGCTCGAGGCAAGGTTTGTTATGTAAAACTGGAAATGTTCCAGCTATACAAACTGCAGCTGATGATTTGGTAGAACCGAAGGATTCAATAGTAACCAACGAACCTCAGCCTCTCCGCCGATCTAGTAGGGTTCCTCACCCACCTGAGAGATACTTTGGTTTCTCTATGACAGTAGGAACGAGGAATGCATCATGAGATGATGACCCAACTAGTTTCGAGCTGGCCATCAGGAGTGAGACTCTGTAAGAATGGCTGGATGCTTAGCGATCTGAGATGGAATCCTTATACACCAACAAAGTATGGACTTTAGTTGCTATATCTGAAGGGTTAAATCCCCATCAGGAGCAAGTAAATCTTGAGAAGATACTTGGTGTAGATGGAAAAATTGAGACTTTCAAAGCTAGACTTGTTAAAAGTTTGCATCATTTACCAGGCGTGGATTATGATGAAACCTTTTTCAAGTAGCTATGCTTAAGTCCATCCAGATCCTACTTGCTACGGCTACATACCATGACTACGATATCTGGTGGTTGGATGCCATGACAGCTTTTCTAGATGGTGTTTTAGAAGAGAGCGTCTATAAGTACACAACCAGAGGGCCTCGTAGAAAGTGGGAGCAGCGGAAACGTGTGCAAGATATTTTATGTGATAAAGCAGGCATCGCGGAGTTGGAACGTCTGTTTTGATATGTTATTCAAAGAGTTTGACATCATCAAAATGGTAGATGAACCTTGTATAAACAAAAAGGTAGTAGGGAGTATGGTGGCGATCCTCGTAGAGTACGTGGAAGACATACTCTTGATAGGGAAGAAGTTTCCTATGCTACGCTCGATCAATCTCCGCTTATCACAATGATTCTCCATATAGGATCAAAAAGATACCTCCTAAATCCTGAGTTTTGGATCTATGAGATAGATCTAACTGGATATTAGGATACTCACTAGTTGTAGTGAGAAGGTATCAGTTGATCCTGGGGAGAATCACTGGAAAGGTTCCAGGATGATAAAGACGACTGAATGTCAGTCACAGGCATTGTCTTTACCCTCAGTAAAGGGACGGTATGTTGGAAGAGTTCCAAGCTAGATACCGTGGCATACTAGACGATAAAGGCTGGATACATCGCTACTTAAAATGCTACCAAAGAGGCAGTTTGGGTGTATGTTTGTTCATGAGATGAACTTGGTTCCTACCATTGTGTGACAATGGACGTGTGGCTTTGGCCCAAGAACCCCGTTCCCATCAGTGACCCAGACATATTCTAAGGCGTATCACCTGATCATGGAGATGGTTGATCTCCAGGCTGATCGAGGATAGGAGAGTAGACTCAGAGGATAACACGGCGAATCCACTCACAAAGGCCTATTCCCAGAGAGAGACTTTTATGGGATGGTTGAGTATGAGATACTTCAACCACTGCTACAGATGGCCCTAGTGCAAGTGGGAGATTGTTAGTTATATGTATGCCCTAGAGGCCATTACTGTACATAGGATGTATATTGTAGTGGATGCTTGGACATATATAGGGAGGACTTTCTTGCTCGACATGATAGTATGCTATCTGGTTACTCTTTATCTTAACGTGTACACTGATTGTCTCTCTGTTACATGTTGGTAAAGCCCTTAGGATGTGTGCTTGACTACCTGGACTATGATGCGGATCATACTAGTGGGGACATGGTAGTCCATAAGTACATCCTTCAAGGTTCCTAGTCGTGGGTGTATCGAGACGGGGCATCGATATACCAGAGTAGACTAGCGTATACCTTCTCGACCCATACAGATGGGCGATGGATGATCCCATATCCATTGGTGTTTGACATCAGAGATGATATACAGGTGCTCAGAAGAGACTGGGTACACTGGACGGACTCGCCGAGAACTCCTAAATGGTATTATACCTTACGTCATATGGCAGTTCTCTGGTGACACTGGTACAGAGTAGTCTGTAGACCCGAGATCGTCATAGAGTCTTGTGTGATTCCCACTGTGCTTTGATTTCTACCTTACCACGTCTAAGAGGGCGTGCAAAACGGTGGCTTTTGGGTACAGTCCCGAATCACATGGAGGCAATGAGCGATAGGAGGGGATTCGTCTCTCCCGGTATAGGGAGTTGATGTTGAACTGTGTTCGATTGGCTATAACCGGAAATCCCTGGCCAGGGTTGCTGAGATTTACTAGTAAGTGTTACTTGTAGTTTCTCAGCAACCCTGACCAGGGATTTCCGGTTATAGCCAATCGAACACAGTGCAACATCAACTCCCTATATCGGGAGAGACGAATCCCCTCCTATCGCTCATTGCCTCCATGTGATTCGGGACTGTACCCAAAAGCCACCGTTTTGCACGCCCTCTTGGACGTGGTAAGGTGGAAATAAAAGCACAGTGGGAATCACACCAGACTCTATGATGATCTCGGGTCTACAGACTACTTTGTACCAGTGTCACCAGAGAACTGCCATCTTACGTAAGGTATAATACCATCTGGGAGTTCTCGGCGAGTCCGTCCAGTGTACCCAGTCTCTACTGAGCACCCGTATATCATCTCTGATGTCAAACACCAATGGATATGGGATCATCCATCGCCCATCTGCATGGGTCGAGAAGGTATACGCTAGTCTACTCTGGTATATCGATGCCCCGTCTCGATACACCCACGACTAGGGACCTTGAAGGATGTACTTATGGACTACCATGTCCCCACTAGTATGATCCGCATCATAGTCCAGGTAGTCAAGTACACATCCTAAGGGCTTTACCAACATGTAACAGAGAAACAATCAGTGTACACGTTAAGATAAAGAGTAACCAGATAGCATACTATCATGTCGAGCAAGAAAGTCCTCCTTATATATGTCCAAGCATCCACTACAATATACATCCTATGTACAGTAATGGCCTCTAGGGCATACATATAACTAACACTAGATCCAACAAAAAGATATACAATGTACAAATAGATAACCGCAAACCCACCTAAAAGCAAGGCCTCACAGCCAACTGTAGCGGTATCCGCAAATGTAGATATGATAAGACGCCCTGCCGCGACTACTCAGAGGGTAAGTCCTGCAAAATACTGTGGCACAACGGGGGTGAGTTGCCAACTCGTGAATAGTAAATAACATCATACAGTAATCGCAAGTATGCACGAACAGCGATCTATCTATCACATGTAATCCGATAGCATAAGTATGATAAGTGAATATGCAACAATCATGTAAAGGTACATCATCAGGGTACTACAACTACATGAAGCAATGCATATCAACATAATCCTGAGTGTGGGATGATATAATATAAAATCTCATGCAAAATCATCAGCATGGAAAAACACCAGTGCCCCTCACTGACACATCAAATCCCAAATCCTCAGGCACCGCATTCTCAGATCGGCCCTCACATCCTGTAAGTCTCATGGAACCTGAGTGTCTATGATCGACACCCGAAACATCATAAAAACATGTACCTATAAGTATATATATATGAGGATATCAACCTCGTATGTCCACCGACTATACGTAAAAATCATGGAAACCTGAGGGTCTAACACCGACACTCGAAACGTCATGAAACTCGTGTCTAGTATCGACACGTAAATCCTCATAACTCAGGCGCTGTCACCACGACTGGCCCTGACGATATGTCGTACATCACTCCGGTCGGTATCCCCACGATAACCGCCGAGTCCAAATACAATCACCGGTAGGTACTTGCCCACCTTCCAGGCTCATCGTCTGTACCACGAACATCTTGCCAATGAGAACCGTACCGGGCCCCACCATGTACCCGCACACGGCCCACTCACTCCCCTCATCGGGTATATATCAAAAATCTCAGAACCGAGAATCTCATGGTGGACGCATCAAATATCATATCAAGAGAAACCGGGTTTTCAAATAATACATAGTTTCTTGAAAATACCCCCATGGTTCTCAAATCCATAAATCATATGAAATCCATATCTCAATGCGTAAAATCCATATAAAACCGATATATGCAACATAAAACATCAATATGAGCATATAAAGGTAAAACCGCTCTTTTAAATGAATCCATCTTTAAAACATATCATGCGGTTCCCAAATCCTTCGAAAACAAATGCAGTATCATATGAGGTGTACATGTAAGTGTAGCAAGGTTTAAGTATCTACATGTAATCAAGTATGTGGGTGTACATGTTAATATGTATGCATGATGTATAAGTAGCTATAGCAAGATATACGTGAAGTGGAATAAGGGTCACTATCTCAACTATTCCTGCACAAAGCAATATCACGTATGTATGTGACCACAGTATTTCATATGCACAATAGAATAAGAGTTACTACTCCAATCATTCCTATCCACTACCATATCACATATGTAGGTGTTTGTGCGTGTCATGGCAATTACAGACGGTGTGGGTGTAGCATACAATTTAGTGCTCGTGCAACATGAACCGTCGGTAATATGTTATATCTAAAGGTACGAGTCAAGTACAATAGATAATGCTATGCAATGACATTCATATGATAGTAACTAATATGCAAATACATGCAGCTATCATATCATATTCGCCCCGATGCATAACGCCATACGGGAGATTTCCTCGTAGATGTTAAATCTACCCACCGATGGTCTCGAGCTATGAAAATCCGACCACCTGCTTCCCCTTATCCGCAGCACCCGAAGTCCCTGCTTGCGAACCTAAAATTTCATAAATACAACACATAAGCTAAATATCCTATGAAGACAAAAAAGACAACGAAACGCGATGAAAATGCCCGGAAAATTACACTGGGCGCTTAGCGCATCTATCGCGCACGATATCGGCCAAAAACCCTAATTGGAGTCGCTAAACTACAAAACACCAAGTCTGGACCCCGATCATCCCGATCGCGGAACACAACACAAATAATTACGAGGAATACAATACATATAACCTCGCAACGACCAATCGAACCCACGTCGAAAAAACCCCGAAACCTAGAAAGCGACCTATCGCAATATGTCGCACTAGTTTCAAGCTAACACATATCTAGCGATTACAAATATCTTAAAATAGCTTAACTAAGCTATCTAAACCATTCCTATATTTTTAACACTCGCTAATTATGTTTTAGCAAAAACCAAGTAAGCTAATTGCATAATTAAACAAAATGCTCATTAGCAAAAATTAACATTTTCTACTAGGTTAATCTTTTCCAAAACACAAATTAACACTTTAAATGAACACTAATCACTTAAACAAACTTTAACCCTAACATGAATTTCTTAAACCAAATTTAAATGAATTAATTATGATTTAAAAGCTAAACTAAACACATAATTAGCTAACTAAAATAGCTAGACTAAGATTAAAACAAATATATAAGGATTAAGGTAAGAATTATACCTCCCCAAGAACACCAAAAAGAAACTTAATCTCTCCTCATATCATTAAAAAACCATGCTTTGATGAAGATCCAAGAAGAATTAGTGAAGGAAAAGATGGTTTTATTTTCATTTAGGATTTTTTGTGGATTTATTTGGAATTTTTTTGAAGAATTTTGAAGAAATAATGAAAAAATGAGCTTGGGAAATATTTTGGACAGAAATTTGAGATAAGGCTCGGCCATGGGGAGGTTGGGGGTATTTTTGTGAATTTTGGGTGAAGAAATTACTAGGAAAATGAGTAATAAAAGCTAATAAATGCACTTTGCCACCTTTACACCTTTTCTTTTCTTTTTAAAATAATTCCTTTTGCACTCCAAAAATATCTAGATATTTAAAAAAGAAGTTTCCAAAATTTTTCTAGTGACAAAATTAATTTATTCACAAGAGAAAATTTCCCGATTTACGTGCACAAAATACCGCTTAAAATAATATTTTATTGGGAAAAATTCTATCTGAACCAAAACCTCCCAAATACTCCCAAAGTTCGCGCACAAGCTTTATTTTAGCTAAACTAGGTGCCAGGAAGTTTATACGGACGTTTGATCGAAATCGGGTTAAAACGGGAAAAACTGACAATTTTGCCCTAAAACGGGAAAAATCGCAAAACGATTTCTAAAACGTTACAATATTATTTTCTTTTCTGTACTAGGTTTACCCCGCAGTGGAGTGCACGAATAGTCGGGTTCTAGAAGGCAACAGTTCCGCATCTCATGGCGTTGAGATGGAGGGGACCTTACTCTAGAATTGGCGGGCTATTCGCCGCACTCGTAGGTTGACCCACGGAGAGGTGATCAAGTTACCGGATTCCGTGAAGTGCTGGGTGGCCCATTTACGTTGTTGATTGGGGTTGCCTCACTTCTGGAATTGGCGGGTAACTTGCCACACTCGTAGGGGTCTAGGTTTTCATGCAGGGCTATCCACACGACAAGGAACGTTAGGTCTCATTAACGGCTCAAGTGAAATCTGAGGCTCCAGGATTATCCACCACTCTATATTGTTGGATGAGATTCTGTGATGTTGCTTTATATCATGCCTGGGATGATTGTTATATATATTTATATATATACTAGTTGATGTTGTATATGTTTTGCACCCGCGCTAGTCCAGCCCCTGCTCTGTCGTTAGTTAACCTAACGGGTGATGACGGGGCCCAGTGGCGAATGCGGATGGCATATACGTACATTTTATTTTCATTCCTTTCTGTGGTGTGATATGTTTTATTGATGGGACCGCGTTGATTCTGATCAATGCAAGAAAAACAAACCTATATATGATGTTGTTGGAACCAAGTTTTTTAAAAAAAAATGACATTACAGACATATTCTATTGCTTTGCACAGTGATATTCGGTTATGAATATCCAGCACCTCATTCGACGAGGCAAGAGCTGAGATCCCTTCATCGGGAGTGACCTCTTGAGCAAAAGTTTACGTCATCGTAATAACTTCATTATAGTCAATTCTTTTGCTTTGCATCGTGGTATTCAGTTTGGAATACCCTACACCTCATTCGATGAAGAAAGAGCCGAGATCCCTTTACCGGGAGTGACCTCTTTAGAAAAAGTTTGCGCCACTATATATTTGTAAAACCACCCGGTTCCTTCAACGGGATCAAGTTCATTACGTTAAAGGTTTTTCGCCAAAAACTAGCCGTATCCCTCCATCATTTCTTACAAGTGTTGCTTAGTATTCATGTTGCGTTTGTTGACTGTGTCAAGGCGTAGTGTGCGGTAGCTAAGTAATGCTTGTTTGTGGCATATATATATGCGGTTGGTTAGGACAGTCATACGACTTTGTTGATTGTGTCAAGGGCTCGTACGGGTGGGTTTAATGCAATCTAGAATAATGACGGGTTGAACTTGACTAGTACTCTTTGATTTGTTGACTGTGTCAAGGTAACTTGGGTCCTAGCGGAAAAAATCACATCGGGAGTTTCAAACATACAGAAAACTTGCCAGGTATGCGCATACCTTATGAAGTATGGTAACTTAAGTGGCTTCCATCAAGTTGTCATGCAATGATAGTTGGATCCCGATTCCCACCGATGAGTAGGATTACTCCTCGGGTGATTTTAGATGATCCCGACTAATTCTCCTTTTAGGGTTTGAAGGAGAATTCGAGGAAACGGTGGGAGCCAACCTGATTAGATAAAGTGATTAAGCATTCCGATCTATGTTAGAGTGCACGCTGAGTGTTTCTTTTCTCTCTCTCTCTCTCTCTCTTTGGCAGCGACCATGGCCCGACCTTAGACTAAAACTCATGAACCAAGTTAACCGAACCTTCTTAAAATACTTTGGCTTTTGGATTGTCATGGAGTCGCATATATCATTGCCACTTCTACATCACCTTTACATTTCTCCAGAACACTTCGTATCACTACGAAAATCCATATAGCTTGGATATTCCATTGTATAGTTACATACGAACTCGAAGGAACTTATTCCAGTTCGAGGATTGATTATGGTTCTGAAGAAATTGAATAGGATTATTCGGTTGTCTTTTTCCTTTACCTTCTCTCAAGTTGCGAGGGCTCCTGCGATTAGGAGAGTACACCTATTGTTTTTATTAGATAGTCTTCTTCCAAATGATAGGCATGTGCCAAAAGGTGGGGAATGAAGAAAACCAATTAGCCTAAGTGTGGTGTGCAGAAGGTAATAAGTAAAGAAATAGAAAGGGATTAGAATAAGGGCAAAAGGAAATTGCGACTGCTATTATTCACAACGAAACCGTGTATACCCCTGCCACTCCTACATCCACTTTGTATTTCTCCAGAACACTTCGTATCACTATGAAGATCCATAATGCTTGGATATGCCATCGTATAGTTACATACGAACTCGAAGGAACCTATTCTAGTTCGAGGATGGATTCTGGTTCAGGAGAAATAGAATAGGATTATTCAGTTGTCTTTTCTCTTCACATTCTCTCAGATTGCGAGAGCTCCTGGTATTAGGAGAGTACACCTATTAGGCTTGTTGGATAGTCTTCTTCCAAACCTTAGGCTGGTGCCGAAGGGTAGGGAAGGAAAAAATCAATTAGCCTAAGTCTGGTGTACAGAAGGTAACAAGTAAAGACATATAAAGAGTTTGGAGTGAGGGAAATGAAGTATATGGTTACTGTCATGAATAAGGATGGTGGAAGAGGTATTACTAGGAATATCCGGTTACCCCTTCGAAATATTTTCATGTTTCAGATTTACTGTGCGATGTTAACTGAAAACTGTTTTCCCAATTAGATTTTAACTCCAGGGTATGTATTTACCAGATTTGATTCTCATATCTGTATGACATTACAGATGGTGAGTGGGAGTAAGAGATTGGGAATTGGGTGATTAAATCCTCTATATATCGGAATTCTTTGTAATTGGTGATATTTAAGGAAATCACCTAGGTTTTGCCTGACGACAAATATTTGGTTTTGAATATCTGTTGTTATGAACCAATTTAAAACTGATATATCTGTACGTTTATTTTATAAAATGAGATATAACCTTTTGATATTATGTCCATAACATTTACCTATATCAGTTGGTGATTAGGTAAGCTGCATTCAACAACGGTGTAATTCTTCTTAACCATAGCACAGTTTTCAACCTACGATGCACAGAGTTTAAGTTATTGATCTCAGAGGACTTATACAAAGTATTGTATGTTGTCCGATGACCGTTAGGACAAAGGGGTTGGTACTCATACTATATTCTGTTTACTCATGACTTCTCCAGTTCTAGACAAATATTTCGTTGAAATACAAAGTCCGGATTTTGAGAAAATATAGGTATAAGAATAAAGTAGAGAACCATTTGTTGAAAATATCAGGATTCTTCAAGGTGATCGAAGATGTAGATACTTGTGCTAGATATTCCGTTGATAGTAATGGTTTTGAGAACTTTCTTCTCTTTCAGGTTACTCATATGTGGATGCACTCCTAGTTGAGTAATGATGCTTGGCCTCCTTCCATTTGGTTGATATGCACTGGAGACAGCTGCATGATTTTTGAATCTGGTTCCAATTAAATCAGTGCTTTTTGTTTCTATATGATATATAGAATCAATTCATATCTTAACGATGTTAAGTGTTCATCTCAGAAAACTGCATTTTAATACCGCTCATTCATTATCTATTTTGTGATATATCGGTACTATTAATTAGTTTCTGTTCAGTAACTACATATTACAGGTGTTCGTGATTAAATACTGGAAACAAACTCAATATCATGGATATAGCATTTGGGAGCCGACACTGCAATCAGAACAGAAAACCAACCGATGTCCAAATAGTTCTTTTGCAAATAAACATGTGTACACATTTTTGGTCCAACACAATGCAAGTGTGCACATGCTCTTTGGTACATGGACCATGGTGGGGCTGCCTTGGCACACACCAATGATGAATTGTGCAAGTGGTGGGCACATGTGAGGTGATGTGTGTTTAATGCATAAAGTTGTGATGTGATATAATTCTTCATGTTTCCCTCCAAATTCCTTAGTGCAAATCAGGTTATTAAAAAGAAATCAAACAGCACCAGAGAGATTGTGGAGTGAACTAATGATCACCACAGCAAAACAAGCCCATGTGCTCAGATCCAAACTGGCGAGACCCTACGAAATTCCGGCGCCGCCGACCCCCCTAGCTCCAAACTTCCCTATTTTTCTTCTGGTCATTTCTTTAGGTCACATCATCTTATTTCTATTGTTTATTTATTCTGATATTAAGCCTATAATACCAGAACAGATTTGAGTGATGGGATCCATAGTGTGTGCATAGATAATATACCTTTTTCCATTTTCTTTTGTTTTTAGTTTAGCATGAGAGTTGAGTGGGCCTCAACTTGGTTTCTTCTTCTTTTTCCCTCTTGAAGTTTTCTTTGGAGAGCTTCATTATGGAGGTTGAATAAGTTACCAATATATTGTACCTAAACTTCTTCAAGTGTTAATAATATTGTTGTTTCTATGAGTACTTGCTTCTTTTTCTTATTTGCTTTTCTTTTTATCATGCTTAACTAATATCATTGGTTGTGGTAATGGTGAGGAAATGAGATGAAAGGCTTTGCCTCCTCCTCCTCTTGTTAATGTTTAATGTGTATAATGTGAATCTAAGCTTAGTATTGCAACTTGGATGGGTTGATATGGTATGTTGATTCGATGGTTACTTTGTAACCTCATCACATACCATATTCTCCCCATAAATCCCATCTTGCAAGGTTAGAATCAATTTAGTGTTAAGATTGCTAGGTTTAGATATGGTATTTTGTGATTAAGTGACTTGACAAATCTCTTAGTTTCATATACGATATACTATCACAACACTTAGCAAACTCAACACTAGAATCATTTGCTATCACTCACTAACTTGTATCTTTGATATTGATGTATGCTTGTTAAACCTTGTGCTTAGCGTTGATACCTCAAGCTTGGACATACAAACGGTAAGTGAACAAAATGGACTCGTTTCGTGTTTGCATCAAATATCGGCAACTTGACGACTTGTTCCTCGTTACCGCCTTGACGAGTCATGCTTCGCGCTGGGATCGACATAAGAACGGACAAATCATGAATAAGGGACCATCAAAGGAATCGTCGTGATTCGACCATCCGAGCCAAAGCCACGGCCATTTTCTTACTTTCTTGTTTTCTTTGTTTTCGTATTCTTTCTATTTTTAGTGACAAACCAACCAATTCGTTATTTGTTGAACCTTAAACAACAAGACCTAATACACAATTCCCTGAGGATCAACCCGTACTTGTCGTCTTACTACAACGGTCCGTGCACTTGCGGTTTATAAATTTAAAACGAGAACGATCTCGCATGCGGAATCCATTTCCTTAAAACATTTCCATTTCCAAAACATACGCGTTTGCGCGCGCGGGTGAATTCCCAACAAGTTTTTGGCGCCGTTGCCGAGGAATTGGTAGTTATTAGGTATTGTTATTTCTGGTTCGTATTAACAAACTAACTACTAACTCAAATTTTTTCAAAACTGACAAAACACACTTCTAACACTTTGTTCTTTGTCCTTCTGACCTGCTATCACTCTATAATCCAACTTAACAATCAAAGTATACTAATAGACTAATAATATAGCCTGGAAGATCCACACAAAATTCGAACACAAATACTTATCATTTGGCCGGCGACATCAGTAAAATTTCCGATCTCGCCGGCCCAATCAGGGTGTTTTTAATTTTTTCCTTTTATGTGATTTCCAGTGTCTTGTCAGTACTCTAGTAGTATTGTTTGATTTTTATAATTTTGAGTGTGCAGAAATTGGGGCATATATATCGCTTTTGACACTAAATATCGTATTTTCCGACATTTCAGGGTTTTTACGGAATTACGACCAGCGATCGTGTGGAGCGAGGCTCAAATTCAATTTCAAGACATTAGTGAAGTATAGTGCCAATGATCCGGGTAGTTTGACCCGTGCAAGCGAACAATCAAGGACTCGGATCACTTCAAAGGGGTTTTCTTAACCAAATCACATCGGTACGTATTTCCTAACACATTCCTCTTGAATCCGACGCATTCCACTATTCTATCTTCTGCAGGATTTTTCGCACAAGCTTGCCACCAATTGCACAGAGAACTAACCATATTTTTTTTGCAGCGCTTAAATTTAAAATGAAAAAGAATTGATTTATTGATTGATGTCTTGAATTATTTTATTGATTGCACATTTGCATCTTAATACGGATTTAAGGGCAAAAAGACCAAACAAGATACGATAAAGGATTTCATCACCTTTCTCCGTAGCCCACAAATCACAAAACTGCATTCTTGCATGCCCACGGTAATTTAAAATCAACTAGAACTTTGAATTTAAGGACTTTGCGCTCATTAGGAGAAGTTAACTGCGTTTAGAACACCGCTTAACGGTATATCATTCACGGGGTGTTTAGGAAAGTGTTCAAGAGAAAATGGTTATCTAATTAAGGAACTTCGCGAAAGCGTTGGAAAACCTCCCCTTATCTGTTGCACTTACCTGGCTTCGTGATCCGTATACCTTGAGTCCGTTTCTCGACACAGTTTTACTTCGACAATCAGGTTCTTGAGCAAGTCTAGTTGACTTAGCATAACATAGACTGCTAGGGGTATGATATTCTTTGTTTTTGTGAATTCTTATTGATATGGGTGATACACGATTTAATTCAATTTTTCACGATTCTTATTCTTTTTTTTATACTCAGTCCCAATTCATTTGTTCAAATTGCCAAGATTCTTCCCACGTTCATGAAAATTATCCTTTTCTAGGGGGTGACCAACCGTCCCATATTTTTGATAACAGTCACCCACCTGACACTCTTGAACCCAGTCTCATTTCAGTTAGAGACCTAATGATTGAAGATTTAGAGAAAGAGGTCAACAGGGTAACTGCTTTAGCATCACCACCATCACAACCATCCCTTCCCAAAACAACTGACCCATCCTTAGGGATTGATGGTGAGATGGATGCTAGGTTGACCGCTTTAGAGAAAGGTATTGATGTGATGATTGCGGTCGAGAATCAAACAGCTACTACGCTAGCCCTGTGTATACAGCAGTCTGAGCAATTGTTTCATGCTCAAGCTCAATCTTTGGCTAAAATTGAAGAGCATGTTGCTGTAGTAATTCTAAAGAGTGAACACAGTCAATTAGAACCACATAGTGTCAATATCTGTCATCTAGGAAGTCACCCAAGTAAGATAAACGATCAATTGAATTTTGATGATTTCATAGATGACGATGCAATTGAATAGACTAAGTGTTATCAGGACACACAAGAAAAACCTCCGACTGATTTTTGCATTCTAATTTTAGAGGAGGAATCTTGTGATTTTGACGGGTATGGTTTGGATAGATTGTTAGAAGAGATCAATGATCAGGAACTCACAATTTTTGTATCACCTAATGATATTGTTTCAGAAGAAACGTTAGGGTGGAAACCTACCTTTTTAAATAACATGAACCTACCAGATATGAATATGATGAAGAAGAACTTGTTTTGGGAACTGTGAGCTATAGCAGTGAGTGTAGGATTGTGCAGAATTATAGGGAGGAAAACAGCCTTGAAAACCAGTCTTCCATACAGAGTTTTGAAGAATTATTTGCGGATGAACTTGATATCCTCAGTGAGTTTGAGTCAGGATCAATTAGGAAACATCCCATGAACCTTTCCTTTTTCAAATTTTTTGCGGATGAACTCTAGTTTTTAAACGAGCTTAACTCCAAAACTCGACGTGTGCTTTTTGAACATTCAATTCATCCGGGCAACAATTCTTTGAGCTCTTCAAAACTTCATTCTCACTTTCAATGTCTTCTGATCCCTACTCACACACACCCATACCCTTCACTAACAACTAACACATTCTTTTTATTTTTATTTTTTATATACGTATTCTTTTACCAGCCCTTGCATTATATCGATAAATTTTTTTGTGGCTGGTATAAATTTCTGAACTAACAATGTTTTTTAACATGTGAATACTGTAATTAATCTTTGTTTTTCTTAGTTTTTTTGAAAATAAGATCTCACCCGTTATGGGGTGAGTGCAAAATTTTTGGGGACAGCGCTGCCTTAACTTTTGGTTTGAGTGAAATTGTAAGAAGTGGGGTTTTCTTTTTGTGGTTTTTTTTGTAAAATGTCCTTTATAAATCAACAGATCCCTGACCCCGACCATTTCTTCTCACTACTCAAACAGATCTAGAAATTTCATCTGCTCTCTCCCAACCTTCCTCCAAAACCCTATCCCTTTCTCTTGGAATCTGATCGGCGGCATCGTTGAAAAATCCGGCGCCACCGGTCTCGAAGTCCTCGATCGTCGTTTGCCTTTGTGATATCTGTAAGATTTGTTCTTCCCTCCTCTCCAGCATTGTTTAAATTTTTTGAAAACTTCACCAACCCACAGATCATGGCCCCTTTTGAATTAGAAAGAAATTTTATCGATGTATTCACCCACGAGGTGTTTGGGAGCTATTTTCATGATGTTATCCGACAGTTGGGGTGGGAGTTTTTGTTTTATGGGGAAGAGGGGTTGTGTGCTTGTGAGCACTTGGTAGATGAGTGCTACGACGCTCGTAGAAATTGTGAAATACTCCAGGATCGCATTCGATTTCACTTTCAGGGTAGACGGAGGGTATTCTCAGCAGATACGATATCCAATGTCACCAACATCCCTACCGAACATGGTTCTTAGAGACCGTTAGAGCTGGCCCAGTATAGGACAATCATGGGGGTAAGGTGCGAGTTACGAGATGTTGGGCTAAATGCCCAGCAGATTTATAGAAACGTCTATACGACTTGCCGCTGGGTGTACCGTAACGTGTTAGTGATTTATATGCCCTAGAGGCCATTACTGTACATACGATGTATATTGTAGTGGATGCTTGGACATATATATGGAGGACTTTCTTGCTCGACATGATAGTATGCAATCTGGTTGCTCTTTATCTTAACATGTACTATGATTGTCTCTATGTTACATGTTGATAAAGCCCTTAAGATGAGTACTTGAATACCAGGATTATGATGCAGATCATACTAGTGGGGACAGCGTAGTCGCTAAGTACATCCTTCAAATGTTCCTAGTCGTGGGTGTATCGAGACAGGGCATCGATATACCAGAGTAGACTAGCGTATAGCTTCTCGACCCATGTAGATGGGCGATGGATGATCCCATATCCATTGGTGTTTGACATCAGAGAAAGTATACAAGTGCTCAGTGGAGACTGGGTACACTGGACGGACTCGCCGAGAACTCCCAGATGGTATTATACCTCACGTCAGATGGCGGTTCTCTGGTGACACTGGTACAGGTTAATCTGTAGACCCGAGATCGTCATAGAGACCTGTGTGATTCCAACTTTTCTTTGATTTCCACCTTACCACGTTCAAGAGAACGTGCAAAACGGGGGATTTTGGGTACAGTCCTGAATCACATGGAGGCAATGAGCAATAGGAGGGGTTTCTTCTCTCCCGGTATTGGGAGTTGATGTTGCGCTGTGTTCGATTGTCTATAACTGGAAATCCCTGGCCAGGGTTGCTGAGATTTACTGGTAAGTGTTATCGGTAGTTTCTCGAACCGTTAAGGACCTCATATCGACACGACTTATCGAATACTGGGGTCTGACGTGTACCACCCCTAGACTAGATATGCGACATATCAGACGAAGAAACCGGACTGTACGGGAGTGTTACTGATTGGATTCACAGGAGAATGTACATGCTTGCTTTTTAATCTTCTGATCGCTCAATACCTGGGTGGCTGTTACGTTTAGCTGACCGCTTATGGCTTGTGGGTGTTTGATATGATCATCACCTACTGCCGGCGTATTGACGATTCTTTAGAGTCCTACACAGAGGTTTCCTGGCTCAGGCAAAACGGAGTAAGAGCACGTATGTGATATGTGCGGGATCGAGACTAATATGATATGAGATACCGTATTCTATTCTCGTGATATGTGATATCGGCCGGGTATATGTGATATAGCCGGGTCATCGGATCAAGTGTTGATTCGATGAACTGATACATTTTATATTAGTCGATTATTTGTTAAATAGCCGGATTATCGGATCAAGTGTTGATTCGATAATTTAATGTATAATTATATATTTGATATATTACATTACATTAACTAATATAAGCTCACTTAAAGATTCTTTTTCTTACATGATAATACATTGATATATATGTGATATATGTTAATTGTATTAGTTTCTCTTGTTACAAAATATTGTATATATGATATATAATATTGTAACATGTTAAGAGTTACAAATGCAACTAGGGTTTAGAGTTTAAACCATGCTAGGGTTTTAAATTAGGGTTAACATTTTATTATGGATAATTCTTTTTCTTTTGGATGAGCTTTGAGGATGTTTCATGATCCTTTAACTTTGTCCACCCTCTTTGTTTTATCCTTGATATTTGTTAACCTAAGTTTAACCCTAGCCTATGGTTAATTCTCTACATGAGTTAGCCATGACACATATTAAACCATGGTTGCATTTTTAACCTCAACAATAATTCATTTCATCACAACTTCATCTTCTTCTTGCTCATTCCAAAAGCTTTCTAGCTTTTCATTTATGTTGGATGTTTTGTGAGAAATTGAAAACAAAATAGAGAAAAATTCCTACTTCATCATCCTCATCTATTCTAGCCACTTAGATTAGGGTGTTTGCTTCACTAATACTTGATTAGTGAAGTGAGAGCTTGGGTTAGTGTTTTTTCAAGGTAGTTCATCTTAGTTTTTGAAGATTAGAAACAAGGTTGCATCATTCTCTTCATGGAGCCTCTTTAGAGTCCGGATACTTGATGATCGTAGCGAAGGGACCTCAACTCGGAACTTATGAAGTGAAGGAAAGGACTACAAAGGTTGTAATCCCTAACTCTTAGAAGTTAAAGTGTTAACATGCTAGTTTTGTTTGATTCTCTAGTTAATGATCTAGGTTTAGAGTTATCTATAATGGCAAATTTTTGAAATTGGCATGTGAGATGCCACCCGAAACCTTGCTGCCGTTGTAGGTATCCCAATAGTGGTATCAGAGACTAGCTAGAGATTTAGACGGATAAGTGTAGGATTACGAAACCGAAACAACTCCGAAACATCCGATATCAAACCCTAGTTTCTGTCGATTTTAAAATGAGCTCTAAAAATTTTTCAAACAAGTGCAGAATCATGTATGAGATACATAGTGAACATAACCCAAACCTGGACCTATGTGCTCGGATTTTGGCCGAGCTCATGGCTTGAAATTCCGAGAAGGCCGGCCCCTTGGTGGGTTTTGAGCTCCAGTTTTTGGTCATGTTCTGGTCTCTGGAGTTTGGTACTTCTGGTGTTGTTTGTTTTTGCTAAAATTGCATGTGATGTTAATTTACTGTATTAACTATTCGGAGTGTTTCATATTCGCAATTCTAGATTTGTTTCGGTTTGTTTAGACAGTGTTAAAAAGTTCGAATGGATATCAATAACTCACTTTTTCCCATGTCGGAAAATTTCCAAGTATTGGATTTTTCCATAGTTAAAGAACATTCAAATATCGTGCAAGTAACACGGTGGACCCTCTAGAAGAATTAAACCTTAACTCGATTATTTGACCGTCAGAACCGCCTCTAAACCTTAGGGTTTGTGGTAGTTCGGCGTTGCCACATGTGAGGTGTTGGTTTGACCCTACTACGACTGGTCCATTGGTACTGTGGCATGTGATGGATGCTATTAAACTAAGTTCATGTGTTGAGCAAATAGGGAAATTTTGGGTGTTTTTTGATTCGATCAGAATGTTTAACGTCGTCTAACTTTTTCTGTAATGTGATACAATATTTGGAATCCACATGTAGTTATGAGATAACTAGTTTGAATTTTATAAATCTAGCAGTTTAGTCTCATTTTGATCGGTTGCCACGGGATTTTGATGCGATCAAAAGTCCGTCGCAATCACGTAGCGTACGCGGATACTCTCCAGGTAAACTTAATAGATAGCCATGCCCCATAACCCCGACCAAGTGACTGTAGGAGAACCCCGTCGCTGAAAGCATCCGTTCGGGTGCTCGCAGCAGCGATGTTCCGCCTTAGTGCACTTCGTCGACGGCATCGGGGGGTGCGGCCGTCTACTAAAGTTTCCGACGAAAATTCGATCAGGATGTCGGGAATCTTGTTGAATTGCCCGACTTGATATTGAAATTTTTTTTCGATATTGAGACTAAAATGCAGGGTTTATAAATGTTAGGCATGCGATGTCTAAGAAATTCATTTGGTTAGGCATGTGATGTCTAAGAAGGTTGCGGATTCCAACTGTTGTAGTTTTACACTTTCTTTTCTGCGACCGTAAGTGTAATATGTGGTGTATCATCGGTTTTGGTGCTATATGTCAACGACAATTGGGATACGCATATTTACTTACGTTGATGACATGTGATGTTATGTGTTGCTGTGATATGTTATATTGGATCGTTGTATTTTGAATAGCCGGGGGTTTTATGTGAGATGAGAGTTTTTCATTTTCATTCATATAAAATTCATTGTATGTAATATTCTTTTATTGAAGCACTTCCGGGTTGAGGATAATGTCACCATTGTATATTATTTACTTTTCCGCATTAGGATAGACCCAAGGCGGGAAGCACAAGTAACCGGGTTCTAGGGTCCAGTGGCAGACCATCTCGAGGAGTTGAGACCGGGTGTCCTAACTCTAGAATTGGTAGGATTTCTTGCCGCTCTCGTAGGGGTCTAGGGGTATGGGATTGGCTATTCATCACGACCGTGGAATCCGTGTTTTATAAATGCTCAAAATAAAACACGGACAACCTAGTATATCCAATATTTCATATGTTTCTTCTGCTGCGATATCTGTGATGTGATTATTTGATATGATGAGATGAATACATGATATAGTATATGTGATATATTATATAAACGTTGCTTATGTTTTACACCCATGCTAGCACTGCCTCGCTCTGCCGTTAGTTACCTAACCTAACGGTGCACGAGGGGACATCGAGGCGAATGCGGATGGCAAAAGCGTACGTTGTATTTATCTGTGATGTTTAGGTAAACTTAAATGATGGGAGTTCATTAATGAGATTAATGAAATAAAAGAAACCTAAAGATGTTGTAGAATCGAATTTTCAAAAATAGGTAGCTCTAGTTTTGGCTTTGCATAGCGGTGTTCCTTGTAGAACATCCAGCATCTTATTTGATAAGGAAAGAGCCGAGATCCCTTCACCGGAAGTGAACTCTTTAGCAATAACTGGCAGATGCTACAACTTCGGTTTTGTCTTTTGATTGCTTTCTAGTTCTTTCTTTGCATAGCGGTATTGTGAATATCCTGCACCTCATTCGATGAGGAAAGAGCTGACGATCCCTTCACTGGGAGTGACCTCTTTAGCAAAACTAGCAAAGGCCTAAAAAACACTCCATTTAAATCATTTGATTCTACAACGATATCAAGTTCATTACGCATAATGTTTTCTTACAAACCTATCGTAGTCGTCCGTCATTTCAGATAAGTACTACTTAGTATTCGTGCTGCGTTTGTTGACCTTAGCCAAGGCATAGTGTGCGGTAGCTGATTAGTGCTTATCTGCATAAGCATATGATGCGATTGAGTTAGGGTAGTCGTGCGGCTTTGTTGACCTTAGCCAAGGGTCGTGCGGGTGGGTTTAATTCAATCAGGAAATGACGGGTTGAACTTGGCTAGAGCTTATGATTTGTTGACCTTAGCCAAGGTCATAAGTTACTAGGGGCAAAATATTATCGGGAATTTCAAGTGTTGAAATTTGCAATGAGATTGCATACCTCCTATGAGATAGTTGGATCCCGATACCCACTGCAAGTAAGAGTTACTCCTGGGAGAGTTTTACACATTACAATTAGCCGATCAAGTAGGTGTCTAGAAAGGTGTCAACGGGGTTACGCCCCTGGGAAAACGAAGTTTATTTTAATTAGGTCCGTGCGAAAGCACGGGGAACCTCCCTCAAAGTACCGGCACTGGCCTGGCTGAAAGATTGGCGAACTTGTAGGGTGTAATTAATTCCGTCTAGTCTTTCCTTTTAGGGTTTGAAGGAAGATTTGATAAAAAAAGTAGGAGCCATCCTGATTAGATAAATTAATAACCAATCTAATCCTACAAGAGCATACGCGGAGTGTTTTCTTCTCTCTCTCTCTCCAGGTAGCGACCATGTCATGCCTTGATCAAGATAATAAAACGGATGTATTGACCGAACCCTCTTGTTATACTGAGCCAGGGAAACGTTGGTCCCGCTCCCATTTATAATTTTTATAAGACCGAGCAGGAAATAGGGGGTAACCAGAATTCCCGTGCCGCCCAAATGAAGAAAGTACATGATGATGCATCTTCTTCGGGTGTGTTCATTACAGAGAACTGTTTTCTCAGTATCCTTTACGTCCTGGGTATGTGATACCGGATCAGGATCCCACAAATGTAATCTGTTACATGGGTGTTCATATCATAATATTGCATTATTATATTCCCCATTCTTATATATTTTACAAATAAACAGGTGCTTTTGACCCATGTCTGCTACATAAGTACAGGTTACAGGTTCTTGGATCAAAAACAGTGAAAAAGATAAAAGACGATGCAAAAGTGAGACTACGACCAGCAAACAGAAGGATTTTGATAAAGCCTACACAAAGATCAGTTCACAAAGTACAAGGCAACGCAAGGTCCAAGATTACAAAGAGAACGGTTAAAACTCCACTGCTATTGTTCACTGGAGATCTGGAAGAAACCTAGAAGCCAAATCGAGAAAAGTACTGAAGAAATAGGAAGCCCAAGAAGCACAGAAGCAGCCCACAAAATTTCAGCCAATGATCTTTTTAATGGGCCGCGGAACCGCGGCCCAACCCATGCTGCGGCAGCGGTTCCGCGGCCGTATAGAGCCCGAAGAAGTGGAAAATTTTACCATAATTCAATGTGGCGTTGACTGGTCTTCCTAGGGGTACTTTGGTAAATGCAGACATGCGACAATTGTAAACCTAGGGTTTTCTATGTCTTATAAATAGAAGCCCAAATCATTGTATTAGGCTATGCCTCCCTTCATTAATAAAATTCAGATTTCTTTTGGAGAGCATCAATTTGTAAGTTCTTTATTTTCTGCCCTAGGTTAAATTTCTATTATTGCCCTAGTTAAATTTAATTCCTTGCCCTAGTTAGATCTTTTATTCTCTGCCCTAGATAAATGTTCTTCAATTCCCTAATGAGTGAGTAGTCTCCTCGCTTGTTAGGGTTAGATTTGGGGAAAGTTTGAGAGATGAAAATCTCTCACCCCTTTCTTACCCATCATATATAATTAATAGGACTCTATGCATACATGTACATACCGCTCTCTATGGCACCCTATCCCTCGAGGTAGCGGTGATATCGTAGTATAAAGGCCCGGTTGTGATTGTTTTCCATGGAGGTTAGGGTAAGGATTGATAAAGGAAGGACAAGAACCTAGAGGAAGAAACATCTTTCCAAATGATTCTAATCCCCTTTATTAATAATTACCATAACTCCTAATAAGATCTTAATATGGGTATAGAAAGCGATGAGATTTATAGACTTTCCAAACTTAACCTAGACCTAACCCTAGCAAGATTTAGATCTAGATTAATTCAGTTTTTAGATTAAATTATTCCGACGCCCATCGGAATTAACTCGTAAGAGCATTTAGGAAATTCACAACATCCCTGTGGACCGACCCGTACTCACTGGCTAGCTACCAAGCGACGCCGCTCTTGATTGCGGTTACTAGATATTTTTGATACAAATCAAATAGCGCCGTTGCCGGGGATGGCGTGTTATTTCCTTTTTGCAATTTCGGGTTAATACTAAATTAAAAAACCATAAAAACTGAAAAATATAAAAATATATCATCTGTTATTTTTGGAAGGGTATTTTTGTGAATCTTTGCAGGATCGACGAATCTGGAAAAATCCAGAGTGCGAAAAAGAAAAAGGTAGATCATAACAGAAGGGAATTGGATCAACAGAACACCAGAATTTTTTCAGAGACCTGAAGCCTTAACTCCGCCGCCTTTCCGCCACGCAAGCCGCCTCCCGCAGCTAATCCGCGGTCCTTCTGGCTCTTCATCGCGCGAAATTTTCACTGTTTGTTTCCTTTTCCCCCCCTCTACAATCTAAAATATATCTTTTGTCAAATCTCCTGCAGGATTCTTTGCGCTTAAAAATCTTCCCCCTTCTTTATAACAAATCTTGTGCAGGATTCTTTGCGCCGCGCATAAAATAAAAAGATTTGATTGCAAGTGATTTACTGTTTTGCATATCTTTAATCGGACTTTAAGGGTGTTTTGACCAATTCAGATTGGGTGGGGATTTCATCACCCTTCCCAGGACCCCAGAAATCACATAAAGCATTTGCATTGACCAATCTTTAATTAAAAAATACTAGACTCAGCCCTAAGGACTTCGAGCTCAATAGGACAGAGGACTAGTTATAGGCATCGGTCGTTAATCTTAACCTGACTTTGCGGTGTCTAGGCAAGTATGTCTAAGGCAAGTGGTTACTTAATTAGGACCGCTACTTGTAGCGGGGAGCCTCCCACTCACCTGGCACTTACCTGGCCGCAATTGGCGGTAAAGAGGCGGTTTGAGGTCCTATTTCTAGCCCTTTGGAACAGTTAGGAGCTGTCTAGCTGACCTAGGTGACCCTAGATCTAGGCCTGATTGTGCATTTCTGGTTGATTGCATTTGTGTCTAAGCCCTTTATAGAAAATCTTTTTTTCAAAAAGTTACAAATTAAAAAAAAGGAAATTTTTTATAAAAAGACTTGCAACTTTTGTCGCTATGAAATCCGTGCACCCCAATCTTCTTTCTCTTCTCCCTCTTACATCATGGGTACCCCACCTCATAAATCTCTTGCCGAACTTTGGTATCCTGAACCTAACTTTGTCTCGTACGTCAATTATTTCGGTCGATTTAAGAACGATCCCTCCACAACGAAAATTTCTTTGAAAGATCAAATAGAATCGTCTAGGAGAAACAGTTCGACATTGCAATCCACTTTGTGTCAACCATGTCAACCTTCACCACCTTCTTATGTTGACACCACTTTTTCGAGTCCTATTGTAACTCCTAAACCGATGTCTATTACTGAGCATATTGCACAATCTCGTAGTCGATCTTTCACTCCTCTCCACACATCCAGTTCTAGGTATCAACAAGTCCATTCATCTTTTTATCCAAATGTTGATCATATTCCGGTCCAACCATCCAATTCCTACCAGTCCTACCCGACTTTCCCACCTTCACTAAACATTGCTTCTACACAGCCATTTGGGAGTTTCACGTATCAAAACCATTTTGAACCTTTTACCGAAACCCCTTCACAACCCATGTCTAGTTTGGAACAGTCGTTGGAAGCTTATATTTTAGCAATAAACAAAATGATGAGGAATGTGGATGCGTCCATGGCCGCCCTTATGCAACCTAGTGAACCGGTAGCTAGTTTTCAACTAGCTCAAAAAATTCCAATGTATGAGGAGGCGGTTGGACAGAGTGAGAATTTAAGAGGAGCGAGTTAGTTCTACACATTTCCAAATCAAACCTACCCATACCCAATTGACCCATACCCAATTGAAGCCCACAACTCCGGTTTTCCATCGATTGTCCCAAATGATTCACAAGTTGAAAATAAAACATCTAACGAGTTGTGTGACTTTGTAGTGCTTGATTTGCCAGATTGTGAAGAATCTCTTTCGAGTGAAACCACACCTAATCCTTTCGATCTTTACACCTCCAATCTAGAACCTGAATTGATAAATATCCATGATTTTGATGAGGTGTCAGAAAAAATTGATTTTCACTTGATTGAGGATTTAGACGACGGGAATATTTTGGATGATGAACCCGTCGATTTAATTGAAATTTTATGTCCAATTCATCATCCCGAGTCATTAAATGTTTCTCCCGAACTTCATATGCGTCTTGATTTTGATGATAATGGCATGGATAGGCTAAATTTTGAGGAGAATATTGAGGAAATTATTGAGGAGGAACCAGTTTTGTTTGATGAGTCGAATTTCCCAATTCATCATGTCCCTTCCACTGATTGTGTACACCCTCCTGAATCTTTAACTGATACCCTTCCTTACTCATTTCCCTCCGTCCTCATTCCGACCTTGCAAGAGACCGTTACGCTTTCATCTCCAATACCAAGTTCGACGTACCCATGTTTGCTCATGAATCTTGAGGGATTTAATCTCATTTTTCCGCGGGTTGATAGATTAGCACAATCGTTTTTTACACATCGGTCATTACAAATTGTGCTAATTTATACACTCCACCCCCACCCTCAAGTTCGTATTCCCACTTTCTTTGGTTCTAATAGTCTTCCTTTAATGATACCGAGTGTTGATGAATCACAATCCGATATTTTGAGTTCGATAATTTTCAATTGGACCTTCGATGACAATTTCGAAGATATTTTCACCGTCGAACTCGCATTCTTAAACGATATGAATTTTGTGATTAATCAACCTCCACTTGAAGAAGTAGAACCACTACCATTTCTTTTCCCCTCCCGCCATTCTTCTCCTCCACCAAGACCGTATACTGCTTCTATCTCGACACGGTCTCGTGTGCTTCTCATCTCATTTCTCTACACCCCATTATTTCACCAACTCTACCATTATCACGATAGAATTTTTGAATGGTTGGTGCTAACATTTGGCTTGTGTAAGGCCTTGCTTAAGTTTGGGGGGAACCTTGTTGTATATATATTTTGTTTTTTCTTTTAACAAAAAAAATAAAAATAAAATTTTTTTGCAAATAAATAAACAGGGGAGTGCCGACATTCTCAACCCTCTTGGTATAGCATGACAGTGAGAACACTGTCAAGTTTAAGTTTGGGGGTATGCTCGGTAAGCCTTCTTCCTTCGCATTCATATGTACATATTTTTGCATTTGCATACTTATTTTAAAACCCATAAAAATTGAAAATTTTCAAAAATTATAAAAATTAATGTATTCAATTTTGGCCGTATTTGACTTGAGTTTGACAAATAGGTTAACTAGCTAGGAACAACTAGATCTTAGACTTAGTAAATTAAAAACCCTAAAAATAACCTTCCTTAAAGTTTAACGGTAGAAAGTATATGTCTTTGTAGTTTATTTAGAAATAGGCAAATTTTGAATTCACTTCTTGGGCTAAGTCGAAACAAAGGAAAAGTATTGATATTTTTATTAGAGTATAAGTTTGAAAAATATTTCCTAACTTAAGTCTAGATTCTGAAAATGTATACCCTACAAATTGCACAATCACGCATCTTGAAACTTGGAATAGTAGAAGAGACCTTGAAATGCTCTTGTCTAAAGTCCTTAGTACGAAAAAAAATATATACACGTGTGAATAAAGAAAAAAAATGAACACTAGTTTTTTTGATTACTTAAGGCTGCAAAAATAGAAAAATATGTAGCGAGGGTGCTGCATCACCTAGTGCCTTAGACCAACTGGTTTGGGAGTCAATGCTAAAAAGCCTTAGGTGTTACAAGACTAGGAAGTACGTTTTAAAGTGCAAACGCGTTTTGTAATCGGTCGTTGGTACCTCAAGAAGTATTAACTGTCGCATGAAGGATGTGTAAGAAAAATTCATAAAAATTCACTAATTAAGAAGTGCTTTGGACAACGGACAAGAGTATGATTGCTTGATTTGAATTTCCGAGTGTAGGGGTGATATATACACACACGTAGGGATATGTGATTGGAGTTTAGATGAGAGAAAGGAGTGAAGAATAGAACTTGTATGTTTAGTAGAGTTGATAAAAATTCCTAAGTGGAGATAGAACCCTAGAAGGAAAACTTAAGAGATGCTGAAAGCTAAGTAGGTCTGCAGAACATATATAATCTTAAGTTAGATGATAGGGTGGATAATTTACGAGTCGACGATAATAGAATTCCTTGTTAGAAAACCAAATTGGAGAATTAAAGTCAATGCGCCGAATTGATAGGATTTTGTGGGTAGTATCCGCTGAAAACTCTCAGGAGACAACACTCCTCCTACTAGGGACACCTAGAGGTTTAATGGCTTGTTGCACGAGCTCGGTGCAATCGCGTTTCCCTGCGAAAGTGAGGTTAGGTTTTTTGTCGAGAATAAAACTAAGTTTGCTCGAGGACGAGCAAAAGATAAGTATGGGGGTATTTGTTCATATCATAATATTACATTATTATATTTCCCATTCTTATATATTTTACAAATAAACAGGTGCTTTTGACCCATGTCTGCTACATAAGTACAGGTTACAGGTTCTTGGATCAAAAACAGTGAAAAAGATAAAAGACGATGCAAAAGTGAGACTACGACCAGCAAACAGAAGGATTTTGATAAAGCCTACACAAAGATCAGTTCACAAAGTACAAGGCAACGCAAGGTCCAAGATTACAAAGCGAACGATTAAAAGTCCACTGCTATTGTTCACTGGAGATCTGGAAGAAACCTAGAAGCCAAATCGAGAAAAGTACTGAAGAAATAGGAAGCCCAAGAAGCCCAGAAGCAGCCCACAAAATTTCAGCCAATGATCTTTTTATTGGGCCGCGGAACCGCGGCCCAACCCCTATTGCGGCCGCGGTTCCGCGGCCGTATAGAGCCCGGAGAAGTGGAAAATTTTACCATAATCCAATGTGGCGTTGACTGGTCTTCCTAGGGGTATTTTGGTAAATGCAGACACGCGACAATTGTAAACCTAGGGTTTTCTATGTCTTATAAATAGAAGCCCAAATCATTGTATTAGGCTATGCCTCCCTTCATTAATAAAATTCAGATTTCTTTTGGAGAGCATCAATTTGTAAGTTCTTTATTTTCTGCCCTAGGTTAAATTTCTATTCTTGCCCATTTAAATTTAATTTCTTGCCCTAGTTAGATCTTTTATTCTCTGCCCTAGATAAATGTTCTTCAATTCCCTAATGAGCGAGTAGTCTCCTCGCTTGTTAGGGTTAGATTTGGAAAAAGTTTGAGAGATGAAGATCTCTCACCCCTTTCTTGCCCATCATATATAATTAATAGGACTCTATGCATATATGCACATACCGCTCCCTACGGCACCCTATCCCTCGAGGTAGCGGTGATACCGTAGTATGAAGGCCCGGTTGTGATTGTTTTCCATGGAGGTTAGGGTAAGGATTGATAAAGGAAGGACAAGAACCTAAAGGAAGAAACATCTTTCCAAATGATTCTAATCCCCTTTATTAATAATTACCATAACTCCTAATAAGATCTTAATATGGGTATAGAAAGCGGTGAGATTTATAGACTTTCCAAACTTAACCTAGACCTAACCCTAGCAAGATTTAGATCTAGATTAATTCAGATTTTAGATTAAATCATTCCGACGCCCATCGGAATTAACTCGTAAGAGCATTTAGGAAATTCACAACATCCCTGTGGACCGACCCGTACTCACTGGCTAGCTACCAAGCGACGCCGTTCTTGATTGCGGTTACTAGATATTTTTGATACAAATCAATAGGCTACAAATATGTAGAGAACTGAGAAAGGGTGTTAAGTTTTAAGAGTTAAAAATGGTGCAATTGTTGCAGCCAAGTCTGTTGGCTGTTATCACCCTGTATTACCAAATACATTGATTCTGAACAAATGTTATTAGATACTGAAGCTGATATGCAATATCACATCAGTCTCTTTATTGGTAAAGAAGGATATAATTTTGTATTGTTGGATAATGTTTTGAACATTTTCCTATATCAAGAGTTGATCGGTTCAGGCGCGTTATCTAAAAGCATATACGTTCTAAATCAAACAACGGTTCTTAACGTACAAAACACACGTAAGAGGAAGAGTTCATAAATGAACAAATCCTTCTTGATGCATTGTAGATTAGGTCATAGCAATGCGACCCGACTAGCTGAAGTTACATAAAGATGCATATTTAAATCAGTTTAGATTTACATCTTGTAAAACTTGCCAGTCATGTCTCAAAGATAAGATGACCATAGCTCCGTTTATTGGAAATAGAGAAAGAGTTAGTGAACTCTTGGGATTGATACATGATGATGTATGTAAGGTCCCATGTCTACACATGCCAGGACCGGTTCTTTGTACTTCATTACATTCACTGATGATCTCTCAAGATTCGGACATATGTTCCTATTGAAACACAAGTCTGAAGCTTTTGAGAAATTCAATGAATATAAGTTAGAAGTAGAGAACCAAAGAGGGTATAAGTATTATGTCTTTTGATAAGATCGGGGAGGAGAATACTTGAACACGGAATTTCTGGACTATTCTAAAGGAGAATGAGATCCTCTCTCAGCATTACTCCTCCGTATACACCACAGTACGTCGGTGCATCGGGACGGAGCAATCGCACCATATGTGATATGGTGTGCTCTATGATGAGTACTACTAAGTTGCATATTTCCTTTTAGGGATATGCACTTGAGAAGCTGCATACCTATTGAATAGGGTTCCAATCAAATCAGATGCTTACCACTCCATATGTGATATGAAATGGGAAGAGCCCATGTCTTTAGTATGTTAAGATTTGGGGTTGTCCGGCCTATGTCAAAAGCATGATGCGGACAAGCTTGAGGAAAGGTAAGTTCTGTGGAAGTTTGTTGGATATCCCAAGCATTCGCAAGGGAATATCCTCTACCATACTGAGCAATAAAAGGTGTTTTGTTTTCTCAGCATGCCACCTTTTGGAAAGGGAATTTCTTGTGAAGAAATTAGTGGTTAAGAGGTAGAACTGGAAGGAGTTTCAGCTATACAAACTGCAGCCGATGATTTGGTAAACCTGGAGGATTCAATAGCCAACGAACCTCAGCCTCTCCGCCAATCTGGTAGGGTTCCTCATCCATCTGAGAGATGCTTCGATTTTTCTATGACAGTAGGAGCGAGAATTTCATCATGAGATGATGATCCAACTAGTTTCGAGCAAGCCATCAAGAGTGGGGACTCTGTAAGAATGGCTGGATTCTTAGCGATCTGAGATAGAATCCATATACACCAACAAAGTATGGACTTTGGTTGCTTTATCTGAAGGGTTAAATCCCCATCAGGAGCAAGTATATCTTGAGAAGATTACTTGGTGTACATGGAAAGGTTGAGACTATCAAAGCCATGCTTAAGTCTATCCAGATCCTACTTACCACTGCTACATACCATGACTACGATATCTGGCGGTTGGGTGTCAGGACTGATATTCTAAATAGTGATTTGGAAGAGAGAATCTATAAGTACACAGCCAGAGGGCTTCATAGACAGTGGGAGCAACGGAAACGTGTGCAAGTTGTTTTATGGGATAAATCATGCATCGCGTAGTTAGAACGTCTGTTTTGATGTGGTAGTCAAAGAGTTTGACTTCATCAAAATGGTAGTTGAAACTTGTATAACAAAAAGATAGTAGGGAGTATGGTGGTGTTCCACGTATTGTACATGGAAGATATACTCTTGATAGGAAAGGAGTTTCCTATGCTACGCTCGGTCAATCTCCTCTTATCATAAGGATTCTCCATATAGGATCAAGGTGATACCTCATAAATCCTGGGTTTTGGATCTATGAGATAGATCTAAATGGATGTTAGGATTCTCACTAGGTGTAGTGAGACGATATCAATCGATCCTGGGGAGAATCACTGGAAAGTTTCCAGGGTGGTAAGGTCGACTGAATGTCAGTCACAGGCATTGTCTTTGCCCTCAGTGGAGGGACTGTATTTTGGAAGAGTTCCAAGCTAGATACCGTGGCAAACTAAACGATTAAAGGCAAGATACATCGTTACCAAGGATACTACCAAGAGGCAGTATAAATATATATAAGTTCATGAGATGAACTTCGTACCTACCATTATGTGACAATGGAGTTGTGGCTTATGCCTAGGAAGCCCCGTCCCATCAGAGATCCAGACATATTCTTAGGAAGTATCACCTGATCATGGAGATGATTGATCTCCAGGTAGATCGAGGATAGGAGAGTAGATATAAAGGACAACAGCGTGGATCCACTCACAAAGGCCTATTTCCTAGTAGAGACTTTTATGTGATGGTTGAGTATGAGATACTTCAACCACAACTGATTGTTGGGTATGAGATACTACAACAGATGGCCCAAGTGCAAGTGGGAGATTGTTAGTGATATGTATGCCCTAGAGGCCATTACTGTACATACGATGTATATTGTAGTGGATGCTTGGACATATATATGGAGGACTTTCTTGCTCGACATGATAGTATGCTATCTGGTTGCTCTTTATCTTAACATGTACTCTGATTGTCTCTATGTTACATGTTGATAAAGCCCTTATGATGAGTACTTGAATACCAGGATTATGATGCAGATCATACTAGTGGGGATTGTAGGGTTACTAGGCACTCTAACAAGGTTCTACAAGGTATCAACCATGCCCGATTTAAAATTTAGCCGTGCCGAACAACCCTAAACGAGATCTTTAAACTAGAGATTAGGCGAAACAAAGAATGTTAAACACTTTAACATCTATGAGTTTGGGATTACAACTTTTGTAGTCCGGTCCTTCACTTCATAAGCTCAGTGTTGAGGTCCCTTCGCTGCGATCATCATGTACCCGGACTCTATAGAGGCTCCACGAAGAGAATGATGCAAACTTGCTTCTGATCTTCGATAACTAAAATGATCTACCTTGAAGTTTCTTAAGCACAAGCTCTCACTCTCAAATGAAGTGAATACCCTAATCTAAATGGCTATGATAGATTAGGATGATGAAGTAGGAATTTAGCTCTATTTTATTTTCATAATCTCACCGATTTTCATCACAAGAATCAAACCTAGAAAGCTTTGCAAGAGGAAGATGAACAATGAATAATCCTTTTGTGATGAATAATGCAAATGATAATATCATTACAAATGCAACCATGGTCAACTATGACAAGGCTAACTCATGTAGAGATTTAACTAGGGCTAAGGGTTTGGGCTGAGTTAAGAATGAGTCACTAAAAAAATATCAACCATAATATCTTAGCTCAAAACAAAAAGAAACCTTCTAGAAACATCAAGAAAGTATTAACCCAAAACAAACCCTAATCTTGTTTAATCTTCACTAAACATGTTGCATTAGTAATCATATCATGTTACAATATTATATATCACATATATAATATATATTTGTAACAAAAGAAAATAATACAATTAACATATATCGCATATATATCAATGTATTATCCGGGTGAGAAAATGAATCAATAAGTGAGCTAATATTAGTTAATGTAATTTAATATATCAAATATATAATTATACATCAAATTATCAAATCAACACATGATCCGATAATCCGGCTATTTCACAAATAACCGACTAAGATAATCTGTATCAGTTCATCGAATCAACACTTGATCCGATGACCCGTCTATATCTCATATACCCGGCCGATATCTTATATCGTGAGAATCTAATACGGTATCACATACATGTATTATTCTCGGTCCCGCACATATCACATATGTGCTCCTACTCCATTTTGCCCGAGTCAAGAAACCTCTGTGTAGGACTCTAAAGAATCGTCAATACGCCGGTAGCAGATGATGATCATATCAAACACCCACAAGCTGCAAGCGGTCAGCTAAACGTAACAGCTACCCAGGTATTGGGCGATCAGAAGATCAACAAGCAAGCCTGTACATTCTCCTGCGAATCCAATCAGTAACACTCCCGTACAGTCCGGTCTCGTCGTCTGATATGTCACATATCTCGCCTAGGGGTGGTAAACGTCAGACCCCAGTAGCTTGATAAGTCGTGTCGATATGAGGTCTTTAACAGTTCGAGAAACTACTGATAACACTTACCAGTAAATCTCAGCAACCCTGGCGAAGGAATTCCAGTTATAGCCAGCACAACATCAACTCCCTATACCGGGAGAGACGAATCCCCTCCTATCGCTCATTGCCTCCATGTGATTCGGGACTGTACCCAAAAGCCACCTTTTTGCATGTCCTCTTGGACGTGGTATGATGGAAATCAAAGCAAAGTGGGAATCATACAAGACTCTATGACGATCTCGGGTCAACAGACTACTCACTGCCATCTGACGTGAAGTATAATACCATCTGGGAGTTCTCGGCGAGTCCGTCCAGTGTACCCAGTCTCCACTGAGCACCCATATACCTTCTCTGATGTCAAACACCGATGGATATGGGATCATCCATCGCCCATCATATGGGTCAAGATGCGTATACGCTAGTCTACTCTAGTGTATCGATGCTCTGTCTCGATACACCCTCGACTAGGAACAGTTATAGGATGTACTCGTCGACAACCATGGCCCCACTAGTATAATCTCATCATAGTCCTAGTAGTCGAGTACATATCCTAAGGGCTTTATCAACATGTAACATAGAGACAATCAGAGTACATGTTAAGATAAAGTACAGCCAGATAGCATTCTATCATGTCGAGCAAGAAAGTCCTCCCTATATATGTCCAAGCATCCATTACAATATACATCACATGTACAGTAATGGCCTCTATGGCATACATATAACTAACAATCTCCCACTTGCACTAGGGTCATCTGTTGTGGTATTGCATACCCAACAATTAGCTGTGGTTGAAGTATCTCATACTCAACCATTCCATAAAAGTCTTTACTGGGAAATAGGCCTTTGTGAGTGGATCCGCGTTGTTGTCCTCTGTGTCTACTCTCCTAACCTCTATCTCCCTGGAGATCAACTATCTCCATGATCAGGTGATACTGCCTAAGAATTATATCTGGATTTCTGATGGGACGGGGGTTCCTTGGCATAAGCCACAACTCCATTGTCTCATAATGGTAGGAACGAAGTTCATCTCATAAACTTATATCTATCCAGACTTCCTCTTTGGTAGCATCCTTGGTAATGATGTATCTTGCCTTTAATCGTCTAGTAAGTCACGGTATCTAGCTTGGAACTCCTCCAACATACCGTCCCTCCACTGAGGGTAAAGACAATGCCTGCGACTGACATTCAGTCATCCTTATCACCCTGGAACCTTTCCAGTGATTCTCCCCAGGATCGATTGATACCATCTCACTACAACTAGTGAGAATCCTAACATCCAATTAGATCTATCTTATAGATCCAAAACCCAGGATTAATGAGGTATCACCTTGATCCTATACGGAGAATCCTTGTGATAAGCGGAGATTGACCGAGCGTAGTATAGGAAACTCCTTCCCTATTAAGAGTATGTCATCCACGTACTCTACGAGGATCACCACCATACTCCCTACTACCTTTTTGTATATACAAGGTCCATCTACCATTTTGATGAAGTCAAACTTTTTGACTACCACATCAAAATAGACGTTCTAACTCTGCGATGCCTGATTTATCACATAAAACATCTTGCTCACGTTTCCGCTGCTCCCACTATTTATAAAGCCTTCTGGCTGTGTACTTATAGATGCTCTCTTAAAAATCATCATTTAGAAAAGCAGCCATGACACCCAACCGCCAGATATCGTAGTCATGGTATGTAGCCGTGGCAAGTAGGATCTGGATGGACTTAAGCATAACTTTGAAAGTCTCAACTTTTCCATGTATACCAAGTAATCTTCTCAAGATATACTTGCTCCTAATGGGGATTTAACCCTTCAGATAAAGCAACCAAAGTCCATACTTTGTTGGTGTATAAGGATTCCATCTCAGATCGATAAGCATCCAGCCATTCTTACAGAGTCCCACTCCTGATGGCCAGCTCGAAACTAGTTGGGTCATCATCTCATGATGCAATCCTCGCTCCCACTGTCATAGAGAAACCGAAGTATCTCTCAGGTGGGTGAGGAACCCTACTAGATCGGCGAAGAGGCTAAGGTTCGTTGGAAACTATTGAATCTTTTGGTTCTACCAAATCATCAGTTACAGTTTGTATAGCTGGAACTCTTTCCAGTTCTACCTCATGACCACTAATTTCTTCATAAGAAATTCCCTTTCACAAAGGTGGCATGTTGAGAAACAAAACATCTTTTGTTTCTCGGTTAAGTAGAAGATATTCCCTTGCGAATGCTTGGGATATCCAACAAACTTCTACAGAACTGACTTTGCCTCGAGCTTGTCCGGATTTTGCTTTTAGACATAGGCCAGAAAACCCCAAATCTTAACTTACTTAAGATATGGGCTCTTCCCATTCCATATCACATATGAGTGGTAGGCAACTGATTTGATTTGAACCCTATTCAATAGGTATGCAGCTTCTCAAGTGCATAACTCCCAAAAGGAAATAGGAAACTCAGTAGTACTCATCATAGAGCGCACCATATCATATAGGGTGCTATTGCTCTGCCCGACATACCATCGTGCTATGGTGTATACGGAGGAGTAATGCTGAAAGAGAATCTCATTCTCTTTTTAGAATAGTCCAGGAATCCCGTGCTCAAGTATTCTCCTCCTTGATCTCATCAAAGGACATAATACTTATACCCATTTTTGGTTCTCTACTTCTAACTTATATTCTGTGAATATCTCAAAAGGTTCAGACTTGTGTTTCAACAGGAACATATGTTCGAATCTTGAGAGATAATCAGTGAATGTAATGAAGTACAAAGAACCAGTTCTGGCATGTGTAGACTGGGGACTTACATACATCATCATGTATCAATCCCAAGAGTTCACTAACTCTTTCTCTGTTTCCAATAAACAGAGTTGTGTTCACCTTATCTTAGTGACATGACCGGCAAGTTTCACAAGATGTAAATTCAAACTAATTTAAATATGCATCTAAATGTAACTTCAGCTAGTTGGGTCACATTGATATGACCTAGTCTACAATACCTCAAGAAGGATTCGTTCATTTCTGAACTCTTCCTCTTGTGTGTGTTCTGTACACTAAGAACTGTGGTTTGATTTAGAACGTCTATGCTTTTTAGATAACGTGCCTGAATCGATCAACTCTTGATATAGGAAATGTTCAAACCATTATCCAAAAATACAAAATTATATCCTTCTTTACTAATAAAGAGACTGATATGATTTTGTATATCAGGTTCTGTATCTAATAACATTTGTTCAGAATCAATGTATTCTGATAATACAGGGTGATAACTGCCAACAGACTTGGCTGCAACACTTGCATCATTTCCAACTCTTGAAACTTATCACCCGTTCTCAGTTCTCTACCTTTCTGTAGCCCATGTAACAGATTACATTTGCGGGATCCTGATCCGGTATCTCATACCCAGGATGTAAAGAATACTGAGAAACAGTTCTCGGTAATGAACACACCCGAAAATGATGCATCAACATGCACTGTCTTCGTTTGGGTGGCATGAGAATTCTGGTAATCCCCTATTTCCTGCTCTGTCTTATAACAATTATAAGTTGGAGCGGGACCAACGTTCCTTTAGCGCAGTATAACAAGCGGGTTCGGTCAATACATCCGTATTATTATCTTGATTAAAGCGTGACATAGTCGTAACCAGGAGAGAGAGAGAGAGAGAGAAGAAAACACTCAGCGTGCGCTTTTACAAGATTAGATTGGTTATCAATTTATCTAATCAGGATGTCTCCCACTGTTTTAGTCAAATCTTCCTTCAAACCCTAAAAGGAAAGACTAGCCAGGATTAATTACACTATACAAGTTCGCCAATCTTTCAGCCAGGCCAGTACCGGTACTTTGAGGGAGGTTCCTCGTGGTTTCGCAAAGACCTAATTAAAGTAAACCTCGTTTTCCCAGGGGCGTAACCCCGTTAACACCTTTCTAGACACCTACTCGATTGGCTACTTGTAATGTATAAAACTCTTCCAGGAGTAACTCTTACTCGCAGCGGGTATCGGGATCCAACTATCTCATAGAAGGTATGCAATCTCATTGCAAATTTCAACACTTGAAATTCCCAATAATATTTTACCCATAGCGTCCTATGACCTTGACGGAGGCTAAACTACCCATAGTCCACTAGTCAAGTTCAACCCGTCATTTCCTGATTGAATTAAACCCACCCGCACGACCGTTGACGGAGGCCAAACTACGCCGTACGAATACCCTAATCCAATCGCATTGTATGCTAGCAGATAAGCACTAGTTAGCTACCGTACACTACGCCTTGACAGAGGCCAAACTACCGCAGCACGAATACTAAGTAGTACATATCTGAAATGACGGAGGGCTACGACAGGTTTTTAAGAAAACCCTTTGCATAATGAACTTGATATCGTTGTAGAATCAAGTAATTTTAAATGGAATGTTTTTTAGGCCTTTTCTAGTTTTGCTAAAGAGGTCACTCCCGGTGAAGGGATCTCGGCTCTTTCCTCATCGAATAAGGTGCAGGATATTCGCAAATACCACTATGCAAAGCAAAAACTATAGAAGCAATCAAAAGACAAACCGAGTTTGTATCATCTTCTAGTTTCACTAAAGAGGTCACTCCCGGTGAAGGGATCTCGGCTCTTTCCTTATCGAATAAAGTGCTGGATGCTCTACAAGGAACACCGCTATGCAAAGCAAGAACTAGAGCTACCAGTTTTTAAACAAGTTTCTACAACATCTTTAGGTTTCTTTTATTTCATTAATCTCATTAATGAAGTCCAATTTTATTTTGCTTCACAAGTATCAAATTTGAAATGAAATATGCAATATAATATATATCTCATATATATAATATAAACATTCTTCTCAGACAGTAATATGATCTCATCACAGAACATTGCAGCAGAAGAACATATATGAAATATTGTATATATTAGGACGTCCGTGTTTTAGTACGAGCCTGTATAAAACACGGATTCCACGGTCGCGATGAATAGCCAAACCCATATCCCTATACCCCTACGAGAGCGGCAAGCAACACTGCCAATTCTAGGGTTAGGAGACCCGGTCTCGAATCCTCAAGATGGTCTCCCACTGGACCCTAGAACCCGGTTACTTATGCTCCCCACCTTGGGTCTACCTAAAGCGGAAAAGTAAATAATATACAATGGTGACATCATCCTCAGCCCGGAAGTTCCCCAATAAAAGAATATTTCATACAAATGAATTTTACATGAATGAAAATAAAAACCCTCATCTCACATAAAACCCCCGGCTATTCTGAACACGACGATCCAATATAACATATCACAGCAACATATAATATCTCATATCATCAACGTAAGCAAGTATGCGTATCCCGATTTTCGTTGATGTATAGCAACGAAGCCGGCGATACACCACATACTACGCTTACGGTCACAAAAAAGAATGTGTAAAACTACAACAGTTGGAATCCGCAACCTCCTTAGACATCTCATGCCTAACCAAATAAATTCCTTAGACATCGCATGCCTAACAATTATAAACCCCGCATTTTAGTCTCATTATCGAAAACACTTTTCAATTTATAGTCGGGCAATTCAACAAGATTCCCGATATACCGATCGAATGGTCGTCTCAAACTTTAGTAGACGGCCGCACCCCCGGATGCCGTCGACGAAGTGCACTAAGGCGGAACACCGCTGCCGCGAGCACCCGAACGGATGCTTTAGGCGACGGGGTTCTCCTACAGTCACTTGGTCGGGGCTATGGGACATGGCTATCTATTAAGTTTACCCGGCAAGTATCCGCGTACGCTACATGATTGCGATGGACTTTTGATCACATCAAAATTCCGTGGCAACCGATCAACTGAGACTGAACTGCTAGATTTATAACATTCAAATTAGTTATCTCATAACTACTTGTGGATTCCAAATATTGTATCACATTCCAGATAAATAGACAGTGTTAAACTTTCCAATCGAATAAGCAAACACCGAAGATTTCCCAAATGGCTCAACACTTGAGCGGAGTTCAAAAAGTATCCATCATATGCCACAGTACCAATGGTCCCAGCCGTAGAAGGGTCAAACCAATGCCTCACATGTGGCAACGTCGTACTGCCACAAACCCTAAGGTTTAGAGGCAGTTCAGACGGTCACATAATCGAGTTAAAGTTTGTTGTCTTCTAGAGGGTCCACCGCGTTGCTTGCACGACTTTCTGAAAGTTTCAAACTCGAGAAAAAAATTCAACTTTTGAAAATTTTCCAACAGGGGAAAAAGTGAGTTATTGATATCCGTTCGAACTTTTTAACAGTTTCTAAAATTATCCGGAAAAAAAATTAAACGAAGTTAAATTATCCGATCGAATCAACGAGTCCCCAATACATCCCAGAAAACTCAACACTTGAGTAAAATTAAAAACACCTAGAATCATCAGGAAATAAATACGGATATAACTGTGAAGACACGTGTCCACAACACCAGAGTACGGCAGCGGAACCGCCGCGGGAAGCAAGTTCCTGCCGCGGTTCCGCGGCGACTTGATGGTATCAAGGGCCTGTGTTTCACCATAAATCTTAGAATTCCCTGCTGATTTTTTTGAGTATTTTTAATGCAGAAAAAATCACATTTTTACAAAATTTCCAGAGAAGGGTAAAAACCGGGTATTCGGAGTTCAAACGGACTTTAAACTTCGCCGAGACTTCGCCTAAAGCTCTAACTTGGCTCTGATACCACTGTAGGGTTACTAGGAACTCTAACAAGGTTCTACAAGGCATCAACCACGCCCGATTTAAAATTTAGCCGTGCCGAACAACCCTAAACGAGATCTTTAAACTAGAGATTAGGCAAAACAAAGCATGTTAAACACTTTAAAATCTAAGAGTTTAGGATTACAACCTTTGTAGTCCGGTCATTCACTTCATAAGCTCCTTGTTGAGGTCCCTTCGCTGCGATCATCATGTACCCGGACTCTAGAGAGGCTCCACGAAGAGAGTGATGCAAACTTGCTTCCGATCTTCGATAACTAAGGTGATCTACCTTGAAGTTTCTTAAGCACAAGCTCTCACTCTCAAATGAAGTGAACACCCTAATCTAAATGGCTAGGATAGATTAGGATGATGAAGTAGGAATTTAGCTCTATTTTATTTTCATAATCTCACCCATTTTCATCACAAGAATCAAAGGTAGAAAGCTTTGCAAGAAGTAAGAAGAAGATGAACAATGAATAATCCTTTTGTGATGAATAATGCAAATGATAATATCATTACAAATGCAACCATGCTCAGCTATGACAAGGCTAACTCATGTAGAGATTTAACTAGGGCTAAGGGTTTGGGTTGAGTTAAGAATGAGTCACTAAAAAAATATCAACCATAATATCTTAGCTCAAAACAAAAAGAAACCTTCTAGAAACATCAAGAAAGTACTAACCCAAAACAAACCCTAATCTTGTTTAATCTCCACTCAACATGTTGCATTAGAAATCATATCATGTTACAATATTATATATCACATATATAATATATATTTGTAACAAAAGAAAATAATACAATTAACATATATCGCATATATATCAATGTATTATCCGGGTGAGAAAATGAATCAATAAGTGAGCTAATATTAGTTAATATAATTTAATATATCAAATATATAATTATACATTAAATTATCAAATCAACACTTGATCCGATAATCCGGCTATTTCACAAATAACCGACTAATATAATCTGTATCAGTTCATCGAATCAACACTTGATCCGATGACCCGGCTGTATCTCATATCGTGAGAATCTAATACGGTATCACATACATGTATTGTTATCGGTCCCGCACATATCACATATGTTCTCCTACTCCGTTTTGCCCGAGTCAAGAAACCTCTATGTAGGACTCTAAAGAATCGTCAATACGCCGGTAGCAGGTGATGATCATATCAAACACCCACAAGCTGCAAGCGGTCAATTAAACGTAACAGCCACCCATGGTATTGAGGGATCAGAAGATCAACAAGCAAGCCTGTACATTCTCCTGCGAATCCAATCAGTAACACTCCCGTACAGTCCGGTCTCGTCGTCTGATATGTCGCATATCTCGTCTAGGGGTGGTAAACGTCAGACCCCAGTAGCTTGATAAGTCTTGTCGATATGAGGTCTATAACAGTTCTAGAAACTACTGATAACACTTACCAGTAAATCTCAGCAACCTGGCCAGGGATTTCCAGTTATAGCCAATCGAACACAGCACAACATCAACTCCCTGTACCGGGAGAGACGAATCCCCTCCTATCGCTCATTGCCTCCATGTGATTCGGGATTGTACCCAAAAGCTATCTTTTTGAATGCCCTCTTGGACATGGTATAATGGAAATCAAAGCACAGTGGGAATCACACAAGACTCTATGACGATCTCGGGTCAACAAACTAATATGTACCAGTGTCACCGGAGAACTGCCATCTGACGTGAGGTATAATACCAGCTGGGAGTTCTCGGCGAGTCCGTCCAGTGTACCCAATCTCCACTGAGCACCCGTATACCTTCTCTGATGTCAAACACCGATGGATATGGGATCATCCATCGCCCATCATATGGGTCAATATGCGTATACGCTAGTCTACTCTGGTGTATCGATGCCCTGTCTCGATACACCCTCGACTAGTAACAGTTATAGGATGTACTCTTCGACTACCATGGCCCCACTAGTATGATCTCATCATAGTCCCAGTAGTCGAGTACATATCTTAAGGGCTTTATCAACATGTAACATAGAGACAATCAGAGTACATGTTAAGATAAAGTACAACCAGATAGCATACTATCATGTCGAGCAAGAAAGTCCTCCCTATATATATACAAGCATCCATTACAATATACATCACATGTACAGTAATGGCCTCTAGGGCATACATATAACTAACAGGGATAGTGTAGTCGCTAAGTACACCCTTCAAATGTTCCTAGTCATAGATGTATCGAGACAGGGCATCGATATACCAGAGTAGACTAGCGTATAGCTTCTCGACCCATGTAGATGGGCGATGGATGATCCCATATCCATTGGTGTTTGACATTAGAGAAAGTATACGGGTCCTCAGTGGAGACTGGGTACACTGGATGGACTCGCCGAGAACTCCCAGATGGTATTATACCTCACGTCAGATTGCAGTTCTCTGGTGACACTGGTACATGTTAGTCTGTAGTCCCGAGATCGTTATAGAGTCTTGTGTGATTCCCACTGTGACTTGATTTCCACCTTACCACGTTCAAGAGAAGGTGCAAAATGGTGGCTTTTGGGTACAGTCCCGAATCACATGGAGGCAATGAGAGATATGAGGGGTTTCGTCTCTCCCGGTATTGGGAGTTGATGTCGCGCTGTGTTCGATTGGCTATAACTGAAAATCCCCGGCCAGGTTTGCTGAGATTTACTGGTAAGTGTTATCAGTAGTTTCTCGAACCGTTCGACACGACTTATCGGTTACTGGGGTCTGACGTTTACCACCCCTAGACTAGATATGCGACATATCAGATGAACAGATCGGACTGTACGGGAGTGTTACTGATTGGATTCACAGGAGAATGTACAGGCTTGCTTGTTGATCTTTTGATCGCTCAATACCTGGGTGGCTGTTACTTTTAGCCGACCGCTTGCAGCTTGTGGGTATTTGATATGATCATCACCTACTACCAGCGTATTAATGATTCTTTAGAGTCCTACACAGAGCTTTCCTGGCTCAGGCAAAACAGAGTAGGAGCACATATGTGATTTGTGTGGGACCGAGACTAATACGATATGAGATACCGTATTCTATTCTCGCGATATGTGATATCGGCCGTGTATATGTGATATAGCCGGGTCATTGGATCAAGTGTTGATTCGATGAACTGATACATTTTATATTAGTCGATAATTTGTTAAATAGCCGAATTATCGGATCAAGTGTTGATTCGATAATTTAATGTATAATTATATATTTGATATATTACATTATATTAACTAATATAAGATCACTTAAAGATTCTTTTTCTCACATGATAATACATTGATATATATGTGATATATGTTAATTGTATTAGTTTCTCTTGTTACAAAATATTGTATATGTGATATATAATATTGTAACATGTTAGGGTTACAAATGCAACTAGGGTTTAGAGTTTAAACCATGCTAGGGTTTTAAATTAGGGCTAACATTTTATTATAGATAATTCTTTTTCTTTTGGATGAGTTTTGAGGAAACTTCATGATCCTTTAACTTTGTCCACCCTCTTTGTTTTATCCTTGATATTTGTTAACCTAAGTTTAACCCTAGCCCATGGTTAATTCTCTACATGAGTTAGCCATGACACATATTAAAGCATGGTTGCATTTCTAACCTCAACAATAATTCATTTCATCACAACTTCATCTTCTTCTTGCTCACTCAAAAAGCTTTCTAGCTTTTCATTTGTGATGGATGTTTTGTGAGAAATTGAAAACAAAAGAGAGCAAAATTCCTACTTCATCATCATCATCTATTCTAGCCACTTAGATTAGGGTGTTTGCTTCAATAATACTTGATTAGTTAAGTGAGAGCTTAGGTTAGTGTTTCTTCAAGGTAGATCATCTTAGTTTTTGAAGATTAGAAGTAAGGTTGCATCATTCTCTTCATGGAGCCTCTCTAGAGTCCGGGTACTTGATGATCGCAGTGAAGGGACTTCAACTCGGAGCTTATGAAGCGAAGGAATGGACTACAAAGTTTGTAATCCCTAACTCTTAGCTTATGAAGCGAAGGAATAGACTACAAAGGTTGTAATCCCTAACTCTTAGATGTTAAAGTGTTAACATGATAGTTTTGTTTGATTCTCTAGTTAATGATCTAGGTTTAGGGTTATCTATAATGGCAAATTTTTGAAATTGGCATGTGAGATGCCACCCGAAACCTTGCTGCCGTTGTAGGTATCCCAACATAACATCAGGAGGATCGCTCGAGTTTCATCATTTCCAGCTATTGTGGGGCACATTGTTCATTGTTTAATGACCAAGGATTATCAATTTTGCATGGCGAGCATGCTATTTGCCACAATCAAGGAAAGTGTCGCAGCGCACAAATCTTTACTTCCCATCCTCGTCACCCAAATTTGTCGCTACTATATGGAGGACGATGATTTCGTGGCCTACATTACGATGTATGACACCGTCCCGGTGGAGATAGAGAGGATCTCACCAGGCTATATGGACGACAAGAGTGAGTAGTAGATTTGGTCACCCACTGACTCCAGCGAGCATGCTGCACCACAGACTTCCTCAGAGATTTACTTGGGAGAGGTAGTTCCGACAGATCCCTATGAATTACACAGGATGGAGGTCCGTGGCATCAAAACTTTGATCAGGCAGAACAAGGAGATAAAAGAATAACTCAGCCAGATCTTAGCAAACCAAGAAGAAGCAAGAGGAAGCAGCAGAATCAAGGGCAAGTCCAAGCGACGATGAGGACATCATCATATTCAGTTTGGGGGTGGATCTGTTTTGGTTGCATTTTGTATCGGCATATAGTTTGCATGTGCATATTTCCTGCATTTCAGCACTTACATTATGTATTTTTCTTTTCTTTGCATGTAGTGCTTTTGTATTGCATTGTATTGAAAAACTTATAAAAATTGAAAATTTTCTTCAAAAACATAAAAACATGTTTGTCATGTTAGCTTGCAGGGGAACTTGATTCGATGTCTGACAGTTCGGTTGATAAGTTAGAAATAACTAAATCCTTTTTGTGAGACCAACGACCCGAAAAATAACCTTCCCTTGTTTTTAAACATAACCGATATATGTCTTTTATATCACGTGACATGTGTCGTATGTGTTTGAGAATTTGATGAAAGTTTGACATGTCTGAAAAACTTTTAAAAATTGATAAATATCTTTAGGATCAAACATATTTGTTTTGCGTTAAACATTATCAAGAATAGTTCATACAGTGAAGTGAATATGAAGGATATTATTGAGGTTTTAATAGAATCTTAAGGTATGAAAAATAACCCATCTGGAATCTTGTTGGAGTGATTACACACCTTATTCATATGTAATGTCTTCAGATTTAAAAGAAAAGCTAGCTATATCTCCGTTTTCACTAAGTTCAGAATATTTGAAATAAAATGAGTCTTTTGTTTTGTGGCCTTGGTAACTTGGGTAATTAAGTCCGTGGGGTGTCTCCACACCTAATGCCCTAAAACCATCTGGTTTGGAAGTCATTGATCCAAAGCTCGCTAAGTTTCCAATCGCCAAATAAAGCAAGCTAAGCAAGTGTTCTCTCCGAGTTAAAAGTCCTTATGGTTCTTTGTGGGAGAATAATCTTGGCGGAGACGAGTTTTCTATTAAAATAGTTTTTTTCACGGAGATATGAAGGTATATTTATAAAAGACATTTTGCACGATAACTTGGGTGTGTATGAACAAAAACTGGTGAAAGGTAGGAGTGAAGAATAAGACATAGGTTCTCTGTTAGAAACGATATAAATTCTAACTTGAAACCTAACTTGAAAACGAAACTTGAGAAATTCTTAACTTCTTTCAAACTCATGTGATCCTTTATAAGTTTATCCTGGTCCGTATTTATGACATAATGACCCTAATCAAGTTCTTAAAAACTTGTGGACACTATCTGCACAATCACATAAAGACATGTATAAGCTTATGTTAAACAAATTGTGAGGAGTGAAAAATAGGGTTTAACATTTCTGACTTGGGTAATAGAAATTCTAACTTTGATCTCTAACTTAAGATTAGAATCACCAGTTTCCCCACGATGCTAACTTGACTGGATTTTGTGGGTGTAATCCGCTGAAAACCCTCAAGAGACAACACTCCTCCTATTAGGGACACCTAGAGGTTTAACGGCTTGTTGCACATACTCAGTGCAATGGCGTTCCCTGCGAAAGTGAGGCTAGGAATTTTTGTTTTGCTCGGGACGAGCAAAAGATAAGTTTGGGGGTATTTGTTCATCTCATAAAACTGCATTTTAATACCGCTCATTTATTATCTATTTTGTGATATATCAGTACTATTAATCAATGTCTGCTCAGTAATTACAGATTACAGGTGTTCATGATTAAATACTAGAAACAAGCTCAATATCACGGATATAGCATTTGGGAGCCGACACTGCAATCAAAACAGAAAACCGACCGATGTCCTAGGAGTTCTTTTGCAAATAAATATGTGTACACATTTTGGTCCAACGCAATGCAAGTGTGCACATGCTCTTTGGTACATGGACCATGGTGAGGCTGCCTTGGCGCACACAAATGATGAATTGTGCAAGTGGTGGGCACATGTGAGATGATGTGTGTTTAATGCATAAAGTTGTGATGTGATATAATGCTTCATGTTTCCTTCCAAATTCCTTAGTGCAAACCAGGTTATTAAAAAGAAATCAAATAGCACCAGAGAGATTGTGGAGTGAACTAATGATCACCACAACAAAGCGAGCCCATGTTCTCAGATCCAAACTGACGAGACCCCATGAAATTCCGGCGCCGCCGGCCCCCTAGCTCCAAACTTCCCCATTTTTCTTCTGGTCTTTTTTTTAGGTCACATCATCTTATTTCTATTATTTATTTATTCTGATATTAAGCCTATAAATACCAGAACAGATTTGAGTGAGGGGATCCATAGTGTGTGCATAGATAATATACCTTTTTCCATTTTCTTTTGTTTTTGGTTTAGCTTGAGAGTTGAGTGGGCCTCAACTTGGTTTCTTCTTCTTCTTCTCTCTTGAAGGTTTCTTTGGAGAGCTTCATTATAGAGGTTGAATAAGTTACCAATATCTTGTACCTAAACTTCTTCAAGTGTTAATAATATTGTTGTTTCTTTGAGTACTTGTTTCTTTTTCTTATTTGCTTTTCTTTTTACCATGCTTAACTAATATCTTTGGTTGTGGTAATGGTGAGGAAATAAGATGAAAGGCTTTGCCTCCTCCTTCTCTTGTTAATGTTTAATGTATATAATGTGAATCTAATCTTAGTATTGCAACTTGGATGGGTTGATATGGTATGTTGATTCCATGGTTACTTTGTAACCTCATCACATACCATATTCTCCCCACAAACCCTATCTTGCAAGCCTAAGGTTAGAATCAATTTAGTGTTAAGGTTGCTAGGTTTAGATATGGTATTTTGTGATTAAGTGACTTGACAAATCTCTTGGTTTCATATACGATATACTATCACAACACTTAGCAAACTCAATATTAGAATCATTTGCTCTCACTCACTAACTTGTATCTTTGATATTGATGTATTCTTGTTAAACCTTGTACTTAGCGTTGATACCTCAAGCTTGGACATACAAACGGTAAGTGAACAAAACGGACTTGTTTCGTGTTTGCATCGATTATCGGAAACTTGACGACTTGTGCCTCGCTACCGCCATGACGAGTCATGCTTCGCACCGGGATCGATACAAGAACGGACAACTCATGAACAAGGGAGCGTCAAAGGAATTGTCGCGATTCGACCATCCGAGCCAAAGTCATGGCCATTTTCTTACTTGCTTGTTTTCTTTGTTTTCGTATTCTTTCTATTTTTAGTGACAAAACAACCAATTCATTATTTGTTGAATCTTAAGCAACAAGACCTAATACATAATTCCCTGCGGATCGACCCGTACTTGCCGGCTTGCTACAACGCGACGTGCACTTGCGGTTTATAAATTTTAAAATGAGAACGATCTCGCGTGCGCAATCCATTTCCTTAAAACATTTCCATTTCCAAAACATGCGTGTTTGCGCGCGCGGGTGAATTTCTAACATTAAGGTATAGGGAGTTGTTCGACTGATGCTTAAAACCAGAATCCGGATAAACTCTAGGCACGTTTCAGTAATGGCAGTTTGTGGGTTATCCCTGGGTTTAACAAGGGTTAACTTTCTACCATCAGGAAGATCAATAGTTATATTGTTCTTGACTCGCCACCAGTTTTAGTAAAATGGATTCTTTTCAGAAAACATTAGTGGAAGTATGGTAGAACTGGAAGTGATTTCAGAACCACAAATGATTACTGAAAATTTAATAGAACCTAAAAATTCAATTGGATTCGACATTCCATTAGCCACCCCGCAGATTTGGTGGGTAACCTCAGGCGCCCGAGAGGTACTCCGGTCTTCTCAGAGACGGTGACTGGGAGGTTCTTGTTTACCCAGACTTGCCATAGCTGTCGTTCTAGACTATGAGACCTGGCAGGAGGATGAGTATAACGTCGTTCTAAACTAGCTTTAGAAGTGCACGTGTATATGACTCTGCCAGAGGGTTGTTGTAGTCAGTGGGAGCAGCGGAAGCATAGTGGGCAAGTAGCTTATATCTATTTATAGACTAAAGCAGGTATAGCGGAAATAGATCATCTATTTTTGAAGTGACAGTCATAGGTTTTGATTTCATCAAAATAGGAGATGGATCTGGTAAGAAGGTAGTAGAAAGTGATGTCCAGATATTTGGATGACATGCACTTGATAGGAAGATATCTTCCTATACTACGATCGGTAATATACTGTGGTTGTCACAAGGTCTTTCTCCACATGGGATATGCATAAAATATCAGGGATTCTGGTTACTAGATATGTGGTTTTAGATCTATATTTCGGAAGTGTCCCAATTTGGGTACTTTGAGATTATTCTAAAGGTGTTTTAGAATGGATGACTCAGAGCGTAGTGGTGTACCCGCATGTGATGGAGTCACCCTCTCTAAAGGATGTCTTATAGAATGATGGGGAGAGGGATTTGCATGATTGGCATATCACTTGCTAGGCAATTGAGTTAATCATGAGATATCAAGTACAACACCAGATATTGCTTTTACACTGTCTACACTAAGTATATATATTAATCCAATCCTGTAGGAACGTTGGGAAGCAGTTATGAACATAAGTGGATATTCTTGGGATATGGTAACGATAGCCTCCTTCGGGAGACAGTTATCATTTCAGGCTTCTAAGGTGACCTGGATGACAGAGTGGCTGTCGAAGTAATAGTTTTTCCCTCTTTTGAGGAACAGTATGTTGGACAGGTGGTCCAAGCGGATACTATGGAAGGCATGGCGCATGATACTGATTAAATTCAGTAGATGATACAAGCTAAGAAGTTTGTTGGATTTGGAGTTTATTTATGAATTGGGTCCCATCAGATATCCAGAAAAATCCTAAGACGGGTATTGCTCATTTCGGGGGATGGTCTTTCTCCGCGAAGTTGAAATATAGAAAGAGACATTGGGGCAGATCCACTCACTGATGCTATTTCTTGAACACAATAGCTTCACAAATGAGCTTTGCAAAACTGATTAGTAGAGAAGTTCGGTGTTCGGTATCACACGAATTGTGAGTATGTGACACCGCAATAATTAGCCTTAAGTGCAAGTGTGAGATTGTTGGCTATAGTTCCCTCAAGTCAATTATTGAATCGCAGGCACACGATTGCGATGATTGAGGGAAAACCTATACAGATAGAACAGTCTTACTCAAGATGATAGTTTGCTATCCGGTTTTTCTTTATCATCATGTACATGCTTTATGTAGTATTACAGATCATTATTACATGTTGATAGAGCCCATAGGATTCTTGCTTGACTACCAGCATTATGATGGCGATCATATATGTGGGAGCTGGGTGGTCTATAAGAACATCCTTAAATGTCCCTAGTCGTAGGAGTTTCGAGATTGGGCATCGATACTCCAGAGTAGACTAGTGTATACTGATCGAGAACCAGACGAGGGGCGGTGGCCAGGTCTCACAATCCATTGGTGTTAGTTTGTTCACCTAAGATAGTATACAGGTGCTCATTGGGTTATGAGTACACTGGACGGACTCGCCGGGAACCTGCTAGTTGGTACTGTACCTATTGTCAGATAGCAGTTCCCAGGTGACATGTGTGCAGGTTAGTCTGTCGACCTGCGATCGCCATTTGTCTCGTGTGAGTTCCTAATGTGCTTTGATTACTACCCTACCACGGCTCAAAGGAGTCGTGCAAACAGGTTTTAGTTGGGTACAGTCCCGAGCCACATGGAGGCAGTGAGCGGATCGTCCGGGATTCGTCTCTCCTGGTATTGGGGGTTGATGTCGCGCAGTGCATGGGTGGCCATCACTAGAAATCCTTGGCCAAAATAGTCGAGAATTACTGATTTAGATCAGTAGTTTCTCAGTTGGTGATAGGCTTCATACCGACACGAAATGTCATGTTATTAGGGGTCTAACTTTATTCACCCCTAGACTTGATATGCGATACTCTTAGACGAACAGATCGGACTGTACAGATATTGTCACGGACAGGCTCAGTAGGGGTTCATATGAGTTTGCTCGTCGGCCTCCCTTTCGCTCAATACCTGGGTAGCCGTTACGTATGGCTAGTGCCGCTGACGTGCTTGTGGTTAAACATATTGCCAGCGTATTGACAAGTCTTTAGAGTCCTACACAAAGGGTTTCTCTGCTTCGGGCGAAACGATGTAGATGTCGTATATTTTACGTCAGAGTTCGATCATATACGTACACTTGTGCACGTATCAGAAATCGGACGGATAATACTAGTGGTTTTGGTTTAAGCCGGATTCTAGTATTACATTGTTGGATTATTTTTTGTCTCATTGTATTCGTATTTTGTCGGAATACGGATACGGGTATGTATATACAGATGAGGGGTATTCTTGTAATTTATTACAAGATGCTTCTAGAAGATGCCATCTCATTTAGTTTTAACCATTTAGGATTAAATGGTTAATGAGGTGGAGAGGATGAGGTGTGGTTTGCAATTATCGTAGCATGGCTTTCTAGTGACTCATGGTTACTATTCTAGCATGCTTGGTTTTTGTTTGTTGTGAGATTTTTTGTTGGCTTGAGATATTTTGGGTTGACTTGAGATATTTTGGAGACTTGAGATATTTATTGGATGGCTTCTATTATTACTCACAAAAGGCATCTCACAACAAAAACACTTAGCCTTTTTCTTGAGTTGCACTCTCACTCTCATCCTCAAGCATTTTCTTCTACCTCCACTCTTCATGTCTCATGTGTTGAGAAACCTAGGGTGTTATGAGACAAATTATTCCATCACTACACTCTACATCCTCTATGCTATCTAGTTTAGCGATATAGGTACTTTAGTTACCTCGGCTATTGAGGTAGGAGGTCGGAATACAAATCCTCAGGTGGATCATCTTCGATGGAGGGAGACCGAAGATCGAGCTTGATCATGGAGGCCTCTAGGAGCTTGGGAAGGTGGTTGAAGACCGAAAGACACGGATCAATTCGGTATAACCATTCTAAACTCCTATTTGTATATTGCTAGTTTAGGGTTAATGGTAGATCCGGGTAGAGGGTTGTGTTAGCGCTGGTTTAGAAAAATTTTGGTTCGCAATCGGCCACGGTTTGATGGCCAGGGCGCTTGCATAACCCAACAAAATCTATGTACATTAGAATTCGAAACCGTGGAAAATAATATGCGGAAAAAGATGAAATGTATGAAATAATATGCGGAAATAAATATTCAATAAATTGTAAATTTCACATTACTTAAATTATGAGTATCATACAAGAGCGAGTTAATATATCAAGATATTTAAAGTCTTAATTAAATTTCTGGTTCTACTACCACCGATGGCACATCGGAGACTATTTCCGGCTCTATGTCAGTTCTTGATAAACCGCTGTTGAATTTGAGAGGAATGGCATCATCTTGTATAACGGGATTGCAGAACAACTAATCTCGCTTACATCACTTTCACCCATGTTATAATAGTCTCATGAATTCTTCACAACAACAACATCCTATAGGGAATCTCTAGGGTCTGCGACATAAAAGTATTGACGGGCTTGACTGGCGAGAATATAAGGCTCTTCACCAAAAACGAGTTTCGATGAATTGAGTAAAAATATGCCATTTTCAACTTTGAACCCGGTATGATCATGATGGACATCGTATCACAGACACTTGAACAAGACAACCGTCTATTCATAATAATGCACCCAAATTATATTTTTAAGCACCCCGTAATAGTCCAATTTTCCCGTGGTCGGATTTGAATCTCTAGAAGATGAATATCCAGTAACAGTGGATGTGACAAAGATACCGCAATTCTGAAACCTTTTATTTTGATCCCTTTTTCTAGTGTGAAATCTAAACCCTTTAACAACGTAAGCAAAGAGGTACTCGGTTTGTTCATCTGGACCATATGCTAGCGCTTTTATATCTTATGAAATATGTTTATCATTAGAATTTCTTTCAACCTATTAGGGTAAAACGGATTAAGTTATGTGTGTGTGTATCAACATGAGTTATAGTTTGGTTTTTATAGTTTATAACTCACACGTGCTTTCAACCAAGAGGGAAAGTGTTTATATTCTCCTTATCGATATCCCATTGCCGAGTTTGTTTAGTAGGTGGACGGTATTGAGCATTCCAAATGCTGTATATATCGTAAATAAACATTTAATTTTGACTTGAAAATTTTCTATAATTATGTTAAGAAAAAAGTAATAAATACTTACCTGATAAAACTGTTCAGATCTAAACAGTTGAATAGAATGTAACGGTGAATCATGCCGAGCTGCTCAGATGCAGTGTGAGCCGACTTCACTTTATCCAGTTCCTTTCATTGGGCCCAGAAAATGAATATTACAGGTCTATTATCAACCATGTTCTCAGTACATCTCGGCCTATTAAATGCAGTCTCAACTACACTCTCTAGATACATAAAACATAACGTCATACATTCCTTCGTGAGAAACTCTTCAGCGATCGACCCTTCAGGCCGACTCCTGTTATGGATATACCGTTTTATTTTGTACATGAACCTAATGGATGCAAAAAAATTTAATTCATTTTATTATAAATATTCGATTTATTATGAACAGTAAAGAGTTGTTATGTTAGTTTTATCTCTCGAACGGATACATCCACCGATAATTCACGGGACCACCTAAACGTGCCTCTTGAGCAAGTTGAGCCGTGAGATGCAACATTACGGTGAAAATAGAAGGCGGAAACAACATCTCTATTCTACAAAGTATGCGAGGTATTTTATTTTCTAGGGTTTTAAAAAATTGTTTTCCGAGTAATCTTTGAAACATAACACTCTGAAAAAATGACACAAATCAGTCACAATTGATACAACCACATTATCTGGTAATGCCCTAACAGCAATGGGAAGCAATTGCTGCATGATCACATGACAGTCGTAACTTTTCAGGCCGACGAGAGTTTTCTTTTTCAAGTTTACGCATTTATTGACATTCGCAAAATATGCATCCGGTACCCTTACTTGTTTAAGTAGTTTAAGGAAACTCAGCTTCTCATTATTGGACATCGTGTGTTTTGCTGGTGGAATAACCCATTTACCATTCTCTTTCGAAATTGGATGCAATTCTGGCCGCAAATTCATTATGGCAAACTATTATTGTATCGCTAGTGTGTCTCTGTTCTTGAATTTTGTATTCAACAGGGTACCCAGTAAGAGCTCACAGACATTCTTCTCGATGTGTATGGCATCCATGTTATGGCGAAGATTAAGAAATCGCTAATATGAAAAATCCTAAAATATAGATCTCTTTCTCCAGTTATTTGATATCTCATTCGGAATAGTATGCTTTTATTTTTTACCAAAAACAATATTGATGTGCTCTACGTCCACAAACGCTTTTATCCCATTTAGCTCAGGAGAAGAGGGTCGATTCTCCTGCTTACCATTGAACTTAATTCCATTCCCTCAATAAGGTTGATCAAAATCTAGCCAACGATGATGTCCAGTGTAACAGGAAATCCGATTTACTGGCATTTCATAGATAGTGTTCTCTTGACAACAGAGGCAAGCACGATGACCTTTCGTACTCCATCCCGACAATATGGCATATGCTAGGAAATCATTTATTGTCCAAAACAACGCCGCAAACAGTGTGAATCTCTCTTTTCCATGGACATCATAAGCAATGATTCTGGTCTCCCACAGCTCATTCAACCCATTGATCAATGGCTTCAAATAAACATCGACATCAATACCAGGAGAGTTGCTTCCAGAGATCAACAGAGGCATTTGAATGTAAGATTATTTCATACTCATCCACGGCGGGATGTTATAAACTACTAGTGTAACGGGCTATACACTGTGAGATGCACCTCCTTTAAACGGTTCCAATCCATCAGCCGATAATCCAAGTCTCACATTATGAGCTTCCGCAGCGAACGCGGGAAATTGAGTGTCAAATATTTTCCACTCTTCACCATCATCGGGATGCCGTAAGACTCCATCCTTTCTGCGACCATCTGCATGCCATGTCATATGTTCGGCAGTTTTAGATGACAGAAATAACATCTGTAGTCTTTTCTTTATAGAAAAAAGCGTAACACCTTCACACAAATTTTCGGAATTGGCTCATTGACCCTCGGGGGCCTTTTAGGTAATATCCACCTCGATTCCCTACAAATTCTACACTTATTTAAGTTCTTGTCATCATCTGTCGTGAATAACATGATGTCATTTGGACATGCATCGATATTTTGGATAACTGAAACCGATATCGGCAATAATCTTCTTCATCTCTTGAAATTGGCAGGGAGGTCAGAATTCGGGTAACCCCCTTCTCTATCTTTAGAAAGTCATCGACTGACTTATTGTTCCATAAACTTTTTCACTTAAGATGAAATATGTGAACCATCCAATCCAAGTTCGTCATTGTCGCACCCTCGTAAAGAGGTTTCTTAGCATCCTCCATATACTTAAAATACTAGCAGATTTGGAATCTGGAATCGCATCATCCATAGGAGTATCATCGTTCATGCCATCATATAACTCTTCCATCATATCATTTAAATCGGTGGTTGTTGGGGTTCTCATAGGAGGCGGTAACAGACGATCTGCACCGATTCTATAGTCCACGACCTCTCCATGCAAGTGCCAGATAGTGTAACCTTTACAAAATCTGTTAGCAAGTATATGCAGTCGAACCGCCTCTCGACTATCACTTCTGCAGTTACAAAATTTCCTACAGGGGCAGGGGATCCGACTACCACCTACTCTTGGCGAGAATTGCATAAACTCTTCTATACCGATTTTAAATCCAGAGTCAAACTTGTTCTTATTTATCCAAATCTTATCCATTCTTGTCTGATACGTAAAAACTAATACAATTCACAATTAATTATTATATCATAACTAATATTTTAAAATCATACACGATATTAACAATTTTATAGCGGAGTGAGAAAGCTGAGAACGAGATGGTTATAGACAAAGAAGAGAATGACAACAGTGTCTCAAAAATATATTTGTGTGATTTATCATGGCTGGAAATAATATTAACGCTTCTATCTTGGATGTCAATGGGTAACGGGTGTCGGGGGTAAGGCTTCTATCCTATTAAAAATGTATAAGACATACACTCTCTGGTCTTATGCTTTCATTCGCTTCGAGAAAATTTCGGCAGCACCTTCCCGCTGTTCTCCGAGTACACTGTAATAGAAGAGATAAATATCTTACTACTATCAGTATTGAGATGATCATCTCAGCTATATTTGTATACGGAGAACCAGTGGGAAGGTACTGACGAAACTCATCTTGAAACGAATGAAAAGCATAAGCATGCAGGGAAGTGTATACGTTATACATTCTTAACATGTCCAAAACGAGAAAATCTATCGATTATAGTGCGACTAGTGTTCTCATCGCATAAACTATGAGGTGATTGTCAACGAAGAACGATTAATGTTCGAGATTGACAACGCATGTGTAGTTTTATGTCATAAAGATAACCGTATGCATATAACTGATAGACGGGTTCTAAGTCGTGATATTTTTTCAATGTGAGATACTCGATAACGATATGTATCGGTTTACTTTTTTCATCATCGAGTATTATGCACTTAATTAGATTGGTTTTTATGGTTATCGTTTCAGTATCGTCGGTTATTTAATTATTTTTTTAAGCTTTTGGAATTTTCAGTTTGAATGGTAAGTTCTCAAACAATTGATATTATTAACGAAATATATGAATTCTTTAAAATAAATACGCATCCATATAATGAAAATTACATAAAGGTAAGTCTCACACACTCTCTCTCACACAACAACATTTCCATAAACAATATATTACACACAGTACACCAACATCCACATTAGATCTCGACATTGACTATTTGTTTAAGAATTGATGATTAATTGATTTTAAAGTCGTGAAAGAAAGTATGTATATAGCTAATTGGTTTATGGCATGTCAAATATCTAAATTTTCGGTTTAATTAATATTTAATTGGTGACTTAATCTAGGTATGGTGTCTTAGGCTAAGTTTCGTACTTAAAAATTAAAAGTGATAAAGTTGTGTACCGGAGACTGACGTATATAGAAAGCGAAGAAATATGAGCAATCACGCCCACGTCAACCCTATAATCACACAAATTTTTAGTTACATATGTTTCCATTCTCTATCAATAACAACACAACACACACACACACACACACACACACACTACTAACTATAATTAACTAAAATTAATAACCTAACCCAAGTTCTAAACCTAAAATTTTCAACAAATAAACTAACTTAACCCTAACCTCAAAATTAATCCTAACCCTAACCTCAAAATTAACCCTAACACTAACCCCAACACTAACCCGAAAATTACCTTACCCTAACCCCAAAATTATTAACTCTAACCCTAACCGTAACACTAACCCCTAAATTAGCCCTAACACTAACCATAAAATTAACTCTAACCTTAACCTTAAACCTAAAATTAATTCTTATTCTAAACCTAAAATTAACCCTAACACTAAAATTATTTCTAAAATTAATCCCAACTCTAAAATTAGTCTTAACACCAACTCTAAAATTACTTAAATTTAACAAAATTTCAAACAATCTAAATAAATTAATAAACAAACTCACTGATTGGCATCGAAGGCGTGGACTGGAGGTGCTTGAAGAGAAGAAGGCTAGGAGACGGCCGGGATAGATCTAAAATTAAGCTTAACTATAACCTAAAATTAACCATAAAACCTAAATAAAATTAATAAAATATTAACAATTAAACTAAATTTCAAGAGAATCTAACCTGGTTTCTTAGGCAGAGCCAGGGGGATCGGAAGAGTTCGGAGCCGGGGGAAATAAATGTTGACCGGAGGGCTGAGATCGAAGGCCGGCGGAGTAATTTTGGGTAGCCGGTGGAATTTTTTTGGTGGCCGGTAGAGGAGTAGAGGAGGAGGGGGGGAGAAATGAAAAAAAATGGGGGAAAAGAATTTACTAATGGGAAAAAGAGGGAGGCCAGGTCACGGGAAATTGTTGATTTCGGTCAACAAATTTTTTGACGAGAATAAGCCGTCGAAATAACAGTTGACGGAATTTAACAAAATTCCAGCTTTTTTGGACAGGATGTGGTCTTTTTTGACAGAAATTTTCTATTGAAATAAAGCTCAACAAATTCGTCATCGAAATTACACCCATTTTTTGCTGTAGCGCCACCAACCCTTTACAGCTGTAAAGGATGTTGCTTAATTTATGTTGTGCTTGTGCTTGTGGTCCCCTTCTACATTTTGCTGCGGTACATCCCCATTCAAGCCCTCTCTTTCTTTCTTTCTTTCTTGTGCTAATTAATACTTGCACACAGTCCTCTCTCTCCCTCTCCCTCTCTCTTTCATGGCAGATACTACCAGAGTTTGTGCTATGTGCGGCGATGTTGGTTTCCCTGATAAGATCTTCCAATGCATGAGATGCTTCTCTCGCTTCCAGCATTCGTAAATATATATTTATACTTATTTTCATTCCGATCAGACTCATGATGTATCTTTTTATTTCATTACTTTTCCTTATCCTTTTATTCCCGATGATATGAATGTAAGGTATTGCAGTAATTATTACGAAGAACAGGCTTCAGAGAGCACTGCTGCTTCTGCTGCTGCTGAGGTGTGTGACTGGTGCCTGAGCGAGGATCGAAGTGGTGCTGCCTCCCTCCGATTCTCGAAGAAGCATGGTGCTGTTGCTGCTGCAGGCCCCACCACCGCAGACCAATCGGTAGGCAGCGGTGTGGATCACAAGGTAAAGCGAAGCAGCGATCATCACGAGGAGAGCGCAGTTCGAGCCAAGAGCGCAGCTGCGGGTAGCTCCACCTCCTCAAAGCCCGCCGGTCGAAGGTACAAACTGCTCAAGGATGTATTATGTTAAGCGTCCAATGTTATCACTGCTGCAATATTTATAGTAGGCAGTATGTATTTATTGTAGGCTTTTCTATAATATGTTATGCGTGGCTTCTAACACTCTCATGATATTCCTAAAAGTATGTATATAGACTGAGATAAATAGTATATATAGTTAGTTTATCTTTCTTGTGTTAGAATTTAGAAATTGAGTTTGCATTCATACTTTTCAGGTCTATGGAGATTAATCTCATCTCTAATTTTTTATTTAGCTCTGATTGTTGTCATTCTTTACTAATTTCTTTCCTCAATCCTTAACATCAAAATTATGATGAGAAAGTGGTAGAGCTAGAGTATCTTCATACCGAGCGGATGATTGTGGATCCTTTGACGAAGGGAATAGCCGAGGAGTGCTTCCTGTCGCATGTTAGATCCTTAGGGCTGTGTCCTTGGTGCTGCCATTGCTTATGATATTATGACCTCTCACTTGTTGTTGCTTAATTTTAGACATTACAATTATGGATGGTGGCTTATTTATATACAGGCATTGATTATTAATTATTTATTGTTTGATTATGGATTTTACTCTTTTTGGGTGGTGTGCATATATTTACTATTTGATTTTTAACCATGGAGTGTGTGTGTATTCTTTTTGTGCACATATATTTAATGGCGGGTTTGTGTTACTTGTATCTTTTTTTAAAGAATACGTCAGCAAGTAGGATTGTATCACTCATACGAGCAATCCCTTCGATACTTCGTGAGCATGCGAGGTACGAACAAATGTTCTGTATTGATTGTTAACGCAAGTGATTATATTGATTCTGTGCAGTGGTATGTATGACAGTGGGAGCGTTCGAACGACCATTATCTGAAGATAAGGATGAGCCAAAGGCTAACTGAGTTTTCGTCGTAATGGAGTTTCTCCACATTCCCTTATCCATACCAGTTATGGAAGCCAGATTGTGAATCATACAGAGTCGAATTCAGATTCGATATTATGGTTGCATCTAAGCACATTTAAGAATGTGTCTCAACAAGTACATCATGTGTTGATTAAACTTGGATCTGTATGATACTTATATGACGTATACTCTCATAAGAGAGTAGAGGCATCATAGCACGTTGACCATATGACGTGGATAGACAACCTCTAGATGATGAGGCGATGGATGGATACCATCTCCCTCAATATGTAAAGCCTTCATAAATTGACATCTTATACTAAAGATAATTAGTTTATGTAACGCTAGTAATATTTGATTGTCAAGGAAGGAATGTCATGAGTGTTCGCTACTTTGGTTGTTATTTCTTGCTGCGCTGATGACTATATAGCACATACGGATAGTGTCAGAAAAGCGGGTAAAGGGAGGATCCAACTTGATGAGTCAAGAGAAAGATTGATTAAGCATGTCTCCTTGATTACACTGCATGCACAACTCTTATAAGTGTCTATGTGACGGCTAAAGAGTGCGATGAATCAAAGGACTACCATGATGTTTTGAGTATGTTTCTTGAGTGATTGAAGATACACAAACAAATATATGAGCTGGTTAGATCTGGGTATACGATATCGAGCCTTTTGGATTAACCGCTGTGTTTTTTTTATCCTTAAGCCGGTCTTATCAGATCTGACTGTAAGACTACCCACTTACAAGTATCGATGGTCATACGACAGCATTAGCTTGTATGGACAATAGTTGAGCAAAGGAACATAAGGAACTGAGAAAGATGGACGTCGCCCACTTAATTGTATGAGTAGGAGTATGTTGACTTCGGATTTAGACCCGACCCGAAACCCACACAATCAAGTGGGTTGGTTTCCCCGACCTGAGCCCACGTGGGTTTCGGTCTTGGATCGGATAGGCAGCCGAAAACTCTCGCTTAGGTTAGGGTGCCCCATTTAATCTCGACCATCGATATTACCACCCATCTATATATATTAGAAGACAAGGCTAGGGTTTTTGATAAGTGTGTGTCATCCATATTTGTGAGAGCGAGTTCCTTAAGGTTCCATATAGTCTGTCCTTCACTTTGTTGTCTCTCGTTACTGCGGTAGTAAAGGAGCCTTTTGTGATTGTCTTCCGCCGGCTATTAAGATGATAAGAAGATATATAGAAAACATTTCATCAATCAAGAGATCTCTATCCTGTTAAGATATATAATATCCTAACGCCGTTGTCACGACTCGAAAAGGCACGTGACCGACATAAGGATCGTGTGAAATACAGTGGACCCTACCGTATCCCCAGAAAGCCGAATCCAAGAATCTAAACCAAATACAAGAAAGAAATAGAGGTGAAGTTTTAAGAAAAGATTTATAAAATGAAGTAAAGCTTGTTTTGTAAAAAGTTATCGTTTGAAAAACGGACAGCACCTCCTTTGTAAATTTTTAATAAAATTCTAATACAATAGCAGTAATATAAAAGCATCCCCATACAGGAGCTTATTTGACACCCACAGCTCGGAAACACAATTAACGCATAATATACGACGCCTAAAAGTGAAGAACAACAAGCGGAATGCAATAAACGCTATATATAAATAAAGTTAAGTCGATTCCACATGAGTTCGACTAAAACAACAATACAACGTCTAAGGTCTCAGAGAAATACACCCGACTTTGCTGATGGAGTATTTCGAGGTACAAAATAAGAAAATGGCGAAATGAATTCTAACCCACCTCGCTCAAAATAAATATGCAACCATGCCTAAGATAAGTTCTTTCACTGTCGTTATCGATCCAAGAGACCAAATCTGTAAGAAACTATGGCACGATAGGGGTGAGTTGCCAACTCGTGAGTAGAATTCGCATAACAATATAGAAATCACATGCATAAACGGTGAAACAACTAAGGCATGAGCAAACATGTATATTGCGGAAGGTAAATAAGCATGCATTGAAATTAGAATTCAAGCGATGAACAACAACAATAATAACCCATCATGTACAACTCATATACCATTATCCTAACATGTGTAGTATACTAATAAATGTGGTTATCATGGCATCATAACAAATTGAACACAATAGAAAACATCATCAATAAAATCATCATCAAATCTCATGTGTCAATTATCGACACTCAAATATCTCAATCTCATAAGGTGCCGTCACTCGGACCATCCCTCGTTTCATTTTCTATATATCCGTAATCGGCTATATCCCCACCTCAATTGCCAGGTATTATCAAACTAGATCACCATGTCTCCGTAATCGGCTTCATCCCCATCTCGATCACTAAAGATCATCAAATCATAAATACATGTATTGGTAACCGGTTCGCTCTAGCCTCAGTTACCGGATAACATCAAATCATAAATACATGTATCTATAATCGGTTTGCCCCCGCCTCAGTTACCGGATAATATCAAATCATAAATACATAATCCTAGCACGAACGGATAACATAAATGTAGTTCAAACCATAATATAATCATACGCGAACAGATAACATAAACGTAACACAAATAAATAACATAATCATAATGCGAACATATAACATAAATGTAGCACAAAAAAATAACATAATCGTAACGCGAACAAATAACAAGTAAAACAACGAATAATAAGTAAAGCAAGCAAAATATAAATGAATAATAAGTAAAACAAGCAGAGCGTAAACGAATAATAAGTAAAGCAAGTATAGCGTGAACAGGCATTGTAAATGGATAAATATTTCCGACTAATTTTATTATACTTTAAAATAGAACGAAACGTTGTTTGAAAATAAAGAGGATACGATGTTTTAAAAATAGATATCCTTTTGAAATCCAAGCAGCACATCCTTCGTATTTTTAAAACATGAACGAATCATTGTTTTAGAATTGAATAAAACCATTATATTTTCATAATCTCCCAATCGGGATAAATAATGAGACTCAGCGAGTCAAAAATAAAAGGTCGTATTCGGTTAGCCATCACCATCTCATTCAGTACGGTATCTCACCTCATACGATGAAAATCATATATTCCACTGAATCGAAATGATAAATATCTTTTTAAAATTTTCAAGGGTTGTGATAAACAATATAATGCGCTAAAAATAGTCAGTACGTACATCTAGTCTACGTACGCAAACACACAGTTCAAATAGTATAGACCGCTTGTTTACTTATACACATAACAATTAGTACGGACACCTAGTCACATACATGTACAACGACTGGTACGGACCTCTAGTCGTGTACTCGCACAACAATTAGTACCGACATCTAGTCGCGTACACATACATAATATTAATCATATGATAACATTTAAAGTATGGCAAGTTCTACACGTGGCATGACAATTACTAGTAATGTGTACGTGTTAATACGTGAGTTTGTGATTGTGCCACATGGCATTTACTGTTAAACGTGCAAGTGTTCTAAGAGCATGCTCACGATAAATATACTAAAGCGAAACTTACAAATTTTACTAATTAGCAGACAAATTTCGATATACGTGGCATGAATCGTAAGCATATCAATTGCATAAAATATCAATTTAAATATGTTTCACAGAGGTGCTATACGCCATCCTCTCGATTTCCCACTCGCTGATACAAATCTACTCATAGTAATGCAGCTCGAGCTAATTGAAGCCTACGACCGTCTTGCTATTCCTCGTCGACTCAGAAGTCTCCGCAATTAACCTTATAACCAATAATAATGATAAAAATGCAAGCAAAATCCATCAATATTGATATAAACCCAATCAAACTAAACAAAGCACAAAAATCAAGTTAATCAGGCAAAAAAGAGTATTAGATGTCAGAAACTCTAAGCTCAGATGTCTTAAGAAGATGTCTCATCGAGATAGAGAAGATGGAGATGTCCGAAGAACAATATACAGACGTCTGTCTAAAAACACAGAGGAAATCCAGAGAAGGTGAAGACGTCTAAAATTTTGAGCTCAGACGTTAGGTGAACAATATGAAACAATTAAGAGAAAACACAGACGTTTGAAGATCACGGCTCAGACATCTGAAAACCAATTATGAAACATAACAGAGGAGTCGCAGACATCTTAAACTTATGGCTTAGACGTCTGACTCTACGAAATTGCTGGGCACAAATTGCTTTATTTGCAAAAACTTTTGAAAACAATATTTAAACAAATTTCTAACTCTTTTCAAAACTAACAAGTTGTAATAGCAACAAATAGCTATACTAAACATACTACAATTACAAAAATCAATTGTCACGACCCGAAAAGGCACGTGACCGGCACAAGTATCATGTGAAGTCCAGTGGACCCTACCGTAACCCAAGTAAGCCAAAACCAGGAATCTAAACCATATATATAAGAAAAACATTGGAAGTGAAGTTTTTTTTTTGAAAAGATTTATAAAATGAAGCAAAACTTGTACTGTAAAGAGTTAACGTTTGAAAACGGACAATACTGTTGGATATGTATGTCCTAGAGGCCTTTATTGTATAGGAAGTTAGGGGTATGTATGTACAGGAAAATCTTGTTTAATATGATAGTATACTATTTGGTTTGCCTTTATCTTAACATATGCATGTGTTTTACTTGTTATTTCATATCGCTTATACATGTTGATAAAGCACGTATGATCATTACTTGACTACCAGCATTATGATGGCAATCATATTTGTGGGAATATCGAGACCGGGTATCGATACTCTAGTATAGACTAGTGTATACATTTCTAGACCCTGACGAGAGGTGATGGTTGGTCCCACAGTCATTGGTGTGATGCGCCTAAGATTGTATGCGGGTGCTCACTTGGGGTGAGTACACTGGATGGACTCGCCGAGAACTGGCTAGATGGTATTATACCTATTGTCAGATAGCAGTTCTCTGATGACATGAGTACAGATAGTCTGTCGATCTGAGGTCGTCATTTGTTTCGTGTGAGTTCCCATTGTGCTTTGATTACTACCCTACCACGGCTCTACTGAGTCGTGCAAACAGTTTTTAGTTGGGTACAGTCCTGAGCCATATGGAGGCAGTGAGCGATTGTTGGGAATTCGTCTCTCCTAGTATAAGTAGTCGATATCGCGCAGTGTTCGGTTGGCCAACACCATAAGTCCCTGACTATGGCGGATTGAGAATTACCGATAGTTAGATCAGTAAATTCTCGGATGGTCTTGAGCCACATCGACACGACTTGTCAGGTTATTAGGGGTTTGGCATTTTCCACCCCCTAAACCAGGCATGCAATACTTTTAGACGAACAGACTGGACTGTACGGAGATTGTCACAGAGGCTCAGTAGGAGTTCAGATGAGTTTTCTCATTGACCTTCTTTTCGACAAGTATCTGGGTAGCCGTTACGTACAACTAGTGCCACTGACGTGCTTGTGGTTAAACCCACTGCCAGCATACTGTCGAGTCTTTAGAGTCCCATACAGAGAATTTCTCTAGTTCAGGCAAAACGATGTAAAGGCCATATGGTTTTACGTCTAAGATTCCGATCATATATGCGTACTAGCTATACAGATTTTGTTTGGAAGGATAATACTAGTGGACTTAGGATTAAGCCGCATTATTGAATTATGTACTGATTTAATAATGATCTAGTATTATATTGTCGGATTATTTTTATCTCTTGGTATTCGTAGTACGAATACAGGTATGTATATATGGTGGTGGTATTCTTGTATTTTCACTTGAGTGATTCTAGAAGAAGACACCTCATTTGTGTTAAATCTATTTGTTTAAATAGATAATAAGGTGGAGGTATGATGTGTTATTAAAGCCTGGTTTGAAGCATGGCTTCTTTTTTTATTCATTCATTTGTGATAAATATTGAAGCATGGTTATAATATTATTATTATTATAAAAGATATGCTTGATAGTTTTCGTACTTAGCCATTCTCTTTCCTGAGCTCTTCTTCTTCCTAAAACCCTAACCCTTTCATGAGTTGAAAAACCATGGGTTTATGAAATAAACTAATTCAATAAACATTCTCTACATTTACTAAACCACTTATATTAGCAAACTAGGTGTTTTAGTTTACTCACTTTTGAGGTTAGAGTTTGAACTATAAGCTCTTGGATGGATCGTCTTCGACACAAGGAGGCCAATGACCAAGTTCGATCCTGACGGACGAGGAGCTTAAGAAGAGGATAAGAAGACCCGAAGGACTTGAGAACATAGGTATAAATCTCTTCATAGTATATTAGAACCTGTGTTAGTTTTGTTAGCTAGGGCTTATAGTAGTTCTTGGGAGATTAGTCGATGTTGCCCCGCTTAAAATTGTTTTCTGTAAATTCCGGCTCTCTACAAACCTTGTGGAGTGTGCGAAATTGACTTACATGGTATCAAAGCCACTCCATAAGCCTTAGATAGCTTGTAGCAATGTTAGAAATCCACTTTTTTTCTCGCGCATAAACCGCCGACAAAAACAGTGCCTAAAATTGGAGTCTTAATTTGTTTGCACACCCCGCGAGCTCATGGTTTGAACCGAGAAGCTTCTGGGTGAAGCATGGGCACCCTGAAGAAACCCGGGGGGGCCGAAGGTCGGGCCCACCCCCAAGACCACCACAAGGTGGCTTTGGGGTGTGGTGACCCGAGAGCACCCCACTAGGGTGCTCTCGGGTCTGCCTACCCCATGGGGCCACCTTATGGTGGCCCCTAGGGGTGGGTACCCCTAGGCCCATACATTGATAGTTAATTTTATGCTCTTCACCTCCATGAAAATTCGGACGGGTTTCAAGTTCGTTTCGACTCTCGGATTGGCTTAAAACGAATTTTTTAGGGACTTCAGTGGACAGAATTTCATGTCTTGAATAATTGGTTTCGTTTGCTAATTGTGCGCGGAATTCTAACGTCGTGGTTTTCTTTACTTGCTTTTGTGATGCATTTATGTGTCCTTAAACTTCTTCTAATCGCTATACGTCGATTAGAAGGAGTTGCACATATCTTGTGATATTCGGTTGCGAATGGTTTGATGAATTGTCGTGTAAATGGCCCGGTGTGAATTTAGATGTGAGATGTAAGTGGATTTTTTGTAATTCATGTAATAATTGATGTATATTCTTTTATTGGGGCACATCTGGGTTAAGGATGTAGTCATCAGTTGTATATTATTTTTCATTTCCGCATCTATGATTGACCCACGGAGGAGTGTACAAACTACTGGGTTTTATGATTCAGTGGGTGGCCATCTCGAGGAGTCGAGACCCGGGACACCCAATTCTAGGATTGGCTGGTAGCTTACCACACTCGTAGGGATCTAGTATTATTCACACTCGGCTATTCACACGACCATGGGGGACTATGTTTCATTGGTGGCTTGTTCAGTTGATAAAACTGCACATTTAATATGACATTTTCCCTACTATTTCTATATAATAAAAGGTGTTTATTATAGTATATAAGACATATAAGGGTTTATCTGTAAAAATACTATTTTCATGTGTTTATATATTATAATTAACATTTGGTAGGAAAAAGTAAGCATATAATATTCATGTAACATTTGGCCCATTTAAAATTTGCTTATTTTATTAAATACCTTTGACCGAGTCTTAATGGTTAAGTTAATATATCTACTAATATTATTTGTTGAGTTTGTTGTGCAGAATTTTCAGGGCTGAAATCAAGGAAATCAAAGCTGTTAGAACAAACCTGCCTAATTAAGAAAGTAAACTAAAGAAATCAAGTCTAGCAGTAACGTAGAAAAGATTTTCAGTTTTCAGAGATTAAAAAGATCACCATGTATCATAAAGATAGAGTTCCAAAAGAGCAAATCCTGTGATCCACCTATAAGGCCGCGGATCCGCGGCCAAACCCACCTATTGGCCGCGGATCCGCCGCGTATTGAAAGATTTGGGAGTTGGGATTTTGCTGTTTGGATCATAACTACCGGTTTCCAAATTAGGAGACTAGGGTTCTGGATCTGAGACTATAAATAAGGACCGAGAGACTCTTGGAAAAATCGTCAAGCTGAAGAGATCACGAAGTCCAAGACAGGCTCACGCATCCAGGCTGATCATCAGCTGTTCGTCTACCTCCTTAGAAGAGATCGAGAAGCAAACTAGCATTTGTAATCATTTTCTAAGGGAATAAAGTGTAAATGAATTTTGTTGATTACTAAAGGTAGTTCTTTTTCTTATTCTATTTCTTTGTAGTTTTTAATATGATTTCTCTCTCCATCTCTTCTTCTCCCAACATGCACGAGTAATTCTCCGCTTGTTAGGGTTCGTAGGATTAGGGTAGGTTAATGGATGATGAAGATCTTTAAACTATTTTTACGTCTTAAAAAGTTTATAAACTTTTCCAAAAGAATCATTAACATCCTAATCGGGCGCGCTACCAATTTATTATTAGTCTCGACCGCAATTAGAGAATAGATTAATGATTGTTTTGGTAAAGGCTAGAGATGAACGGAGTTCCATGTCGAGATAGGGGTTAAGAGTGGCAACCCTTTTTCCTCTAGAAACCCTAATCTACATGCATCACTGTCATTCTAGCTTTAAATCTATTAAAGGATAAAAAGAGTAATCTTTAATTAATCATTCATAACTACTAAATCCTAGTGAACCCTACAAGCCCCCTTTTATATAAACTTACATCCGTAGTTAATCTAGATCTATATTTTGCATCCGTGTTTAACGTAGATCTAGAACCTACAACCATTCTTCACCATTCTTTATTCTCTCTCCTTTCTTTCTCAACACACTTAAAGTAAAAATAAAAGGTTCAACGTTTCCCTGAGGACGACCCGTACACATCTCGGTCTAGCTACGCGCGACATCGTTATTGATTGCGGTTAACTACTACACACACATAGATCAGATCAATCAAATGGCGCCGTTGCCGGGGATATGTGCGTAATTTTTTATTCTTACTATTTGTGTTGAATTCTTATTCAATCTATATCATAATTAAAACAAAACTGCAAATTGTATATTTAACGAATTGTGTGAATTTTGCAAGGAGATCTGGAGTCACAGACTTGAGGAAACAGAAAGACAGAGACATTCATCAAGATCCAGAAGAGTACAGAAGGCCACAGAGAAAAATTCCATCAACTGATTCTTCCTTCTCGCGGCGGATCCGAGGCAAATAAGCCACATTCATGGCGGAAGCGCGGTGGGATTGAGGATCTAGGGTTCCAAACTTCTCTGGTAAGATTCTCAACTCTTTCTCTCTCCTCTGAAATCCAATAAAATATCTTTTCTGCAGGATTCTTTACAAAATATCGCCGCTCAAAAATCTTTTTGTAAAGTTTTGTTATTGGTTTGTTATTTCATATTTTAATACGGACTTTAAGGGGAAAAGACCAAATCCAGATTAGGTGGGGATTTTATCACCCTTCCTAAGCCCCACAAATCACAAACCGAGCATCTGCATCAACCCTACATTAATTAAAAAAATATCTAAACAAGACTCTAAGGACTGCCGTGCTCAATAAGGACAGAGGAAGGTCATAGGTAATCTATCGTTTATCTGCATTATTTTTGTGGTGTCTAGGCAAGTGTGTCTAAGGAAAGTGGTTACTTAATTAGGCCCGCTATTTTCGGTGATTCGTATAGCGGATACCTCCCACTTACATGGCACTTACCTGGCCACAAGAGTAGTAAAGAGGTGGTAGAGGATTGATCCTACGGTTTGTCCTTTGAAAGTCTAGAAGCGGTCTAGAGACTTGACCTAGGTGACCTTAGTTCTAGGGTTGTTTATGCATTTTTGTATGAGTTGTCCTAAAGTCCCATGCACCTTTCCAAAACAAACCATTTTTAAAAGCACACACGCTGCCACTTGCGCTAAACCCGCTTAGTGCATGCTTGGCTAGACACGGGATTCTAGTGCCCATCTTGTCCGCGTTCCTGCTATTGACTCCGAAGTCGGTGCTTCTTCATTTTCTTTTCCCCCACCACCCACCACATCGACCGAGAAGGACGGTACTCCATCAGATTATAACACCATGCTGCCATCGCCCGTAGGTGCGCAGAATCCACCGCGCATCTCTCTCCAAGAGAGATGCTATCGTCTCCGTGGTTCCCTTCCTACTTGCTTATCTATTCTATCAGCCAACGGGGATAATTTTGAAATTAAACCCCACTACATCAATCTTTTGCCCAAATTTCATGGGCTTGAGTCTGAAGACGCGTAACTTTTTTCACTAAATTCGAAAACGTATGCGCAATGATGAGTACTTCACAACTGACTGTGGATGCTATGCGCTTGCGTCTTCTCCCATTCACTTTGTGCGACTTGGCAAGAAAATGGCTTTATAATACTTCCGCACACTCTATCACTAATTGGAATGAATTCGTAATAGTATTTCTTAAGAAGTTTTACCCAAACTATAAGACCGTCCGTGTTAGGAGCGAGATCAACCAGTTTACCCAGCTTCCCAATGAACCATTTTGGAAGTGCTTTGAACGTTTCAAGGATCTGCTTGTCCAATGTCCTCATCATGGAATAAATAGATGGGATTTGTGCCGAATTATATATGAGGGCATTAATCCAGCGACAAAGCAGATGCTTGAAACAAATTGTCAATACAATTTCATGTTTAAAGATGATGGAGAAGCTTGGAAATATCTGGAAGACCTCGTTGAAAACATTTTGCAGTGGAAAAGCGTAAGACCACCTTCATCTAGAGGAAGTATTCATTAGCTCGATGTTTCCATCGCAGTAAAATCCGAAATGGCAGCGATGCAGAAGAAACTCGACGCTATTGAGAAAAAATTCTCATCAATCTCCCTAAATCAGGTAACGCTTCCCAAGACAGTGTGTGGTTGCTGTTCAGATCCTTCACACTTGACGGAAGAATGTCCTATGAATGCACCATTTCAAGGCCATGAGCAAACTAATGCTGCTTTTCAGCAGCGACCTATATTCTTCCACGTATAATCAAGGATGGAGGAATCATCCTAATTTTGCTTGGAACCAAAACCAACCCCAAAATCAAAACCAGTTCCAAAACAATTATTAAAGACCTCCTCCACAGCAACAGCAACCACAACCACAAAGTCAGCACCCCTTTCAGTCACAAAATTTTCAAAATCCGGCCAACACTTCTACACCGCAATTGGTCGGTACTGATAACTCTTCACTCGCACAAACTTTGGATTTGTTTATGAAACATACCATTCAAATGTCGGCTGATATGAAGTCTTCTATTGATACCATAAAAAAAGACCCCGCCTCCCACGGTGAGAGTATTAAATCAATAGAAAACCAAATTGCACAGTTGAACGCCACAATGAGTGCGAGAGAAAAAGGGAAACTTTCGTCTCAACCCCTACCAAATCCTGGACACTCACAAAGTTATAATGTGGGTGCCGTTACTACGTTGAGATCGGAAAGAGTGCTGGATAACTAAGTGGGTGAACAAGTTGATGATGTTAGTGATACCAATGATACCCCAGCTTCTACTTCTTCTCCTAATTCGTCTAGTCTTCCACCTTCTTCCGAGCCTATTTTCCGTTTTCCCCAAGGCTCGAACCCTCAGCCCATTTCCCCAAATCTATCTAAAGCGATCCCCACTCCAATTTTGCGATCCATTCCATATCCACAATCCTCTCCAATGTTGGACCTAACCATTATTGATAAAGCACCTTATCCAAACAGGTTAAGGGGCAACAGACCAAGTCCACAAATGGAGAAGATTGTGGAAATTTTTAAGCAAGTTAACATAAACATTCCTCTCCTAGATACTATTCAACAAGTTCCGTCTTATGCGAAAATCCTAAAGGACTTGTGCACTAGGAAGAGAAAAGTTCAAGTACCAAAAAAAGTTTTCCTTGCGAGTAAAGTGAGTACTACTTTTACACAACAACTACCCAAGAAACGAAAGGACCCCGGAAGTCCTACAATTTCTATTTCTATTGGGGGTAAAAATATCAATCGTGCTCTACTCGATTTAGGTGCTAGTGTTAACTGTAGGGTTCCTAGACACACTCATGAGGTTCAACAAGGCATCAAATATGTCCAATTCAAATTTTTAGGTGCCGAGAAACCCTAAACTAGATTGTTAACTAGAGGATAGGCGAAAGAACATGCAAGCAAACTACTTTGCTACTAAGTGAAAGTGACTACAACCTTTGTAGATCCAGTCCATCACCTCAAAAGCTTCGTGATGACGTCCCTCTGCTGCGATCAACCGGATCCCGGACTCTAGCATTGGTTTCATCGGAGAAATGATCAGGCTAGGTCGTTGACTTCGATGCCGAAGATGATCTACGTCGAGGCGACTCAAACTCAAGCTCCATCTTCACTTGGTCATGAAACTTGTGAAGATAACACACTCTACTACATGGCAAGTGGTAGAGAATGAAGAAATAGGAAGTGGGTTCACTTTAGAATTGGATTTCTCACTTGATTTCATCACTTGGAAATTTTCAAGAATGGTTTTCTTTACTTGAAGAAGATGAAGAAGAAGAAGAAAAAAAATGAATACTTGAAAATAATAAATCAAGTGATGCTTATCATAATGCAAGCATGGGTGAAGATAACTCATGTAGAGAGCAAACCATAGTTTAGGTGATGGTTAGGTCAAAGCATAAAGACAAAATGGTTAAGACTTTGAAAAATGCTAAGAAGCTTCATGAAGCTTAAATCAAAGAAAAGAAAAAGCCACCATTTTGTTTTTACAAAATAAATAAAGAAAATAAAACCCTAACCATTAACTAAACATGGTTTAAAGCATACACACCCAAGTTTGCATGTATCATCAAACATGATACAAACTAGTGCACAAACATATATCATATATACAATGTGCACAATCTAGTGAGAAAAAACAATCTTAAGTGAACCAATACTAGTTAATGTAAAGTAATAAATCAAATATATAATTATACATTAAATCATTAAATCAACACTTGATTTAATGATCCGGTCATACTGCATATAACCGACTAATATCAAGTATATCAATGTATCGAATCAACATTTGATTCGGTAACCCGGCTATATCTTATATGATCATCCAATGATACAAATCGCGAGAATAGAATTCAGTATCACATACTGGTATTATTCTCGGTCCCGCACATATCTCATATACGCTCCTATTTCATTTCGCTTGAGCCAGGAAACCTCTGTGTAGGACTTTAAAGACTCATCAATACGCCGGCAGCAGGTGATGATCATATCAAACACACACAAGCCGCAAGCGGTCTGCTAAACGTAACGGCCACCCGGGTATTGAGCAATCAGAAGATCAACGAGCAAGCCCGCTCACACTCTTGTGAATCCAACCAGTAACACTTACCGCACAGTCCGGTCTGTTCGTCTGATATGTCGCATATCTCGCCTAGGGGTGGTAAACGTCAGACCCCAGTAGCTTGATAAGTCATGCCGACGTAAGGTCCATAACAAGTGTGAAACTACTGATAACTCTTACCAGTATATCACTGCAACTCTGGCCAGGGATTTCCAGTTATGGCCAGTTGAGCATAGCGCAACATCAACCCCCAATACCGGGAGAGACGAATCCCCTCCTATCGCTCATTGCCTCCATCTGAATCAGGACTGTACCCAAAAACCACCTGTTTGCACGACTCAGTAGAGCCGTGGTAGGGTAGAAATCAAAGCACAGTGGGAGACACACAAGACTCTATGAAGATCTCGGGTCAACAGACTAAGCTGTACCAGTGTCACCAGAGAACTGCCATCTGACGTAAGGTATAATACCTTCTGGGAGTTCTCGGTGAGTCCGTTCAGTGTACCCAGTCTCCACTGAGCACCCGCATACCATCTATGATGTCGAACACCAATGGATATGGGATCATCCATCGCCCATCACATGGGTCGAGAAGATATACGCTAGTCTACTCTGGAATATCGATGCCCCGTCTCGATATTCCTACGACTAGGAACATTGAAGGATGTACTCATGGACTACCCAGGCCTCACTAGTATGATCTGCATCATAGTCCTGGAAGTCGAGTACACATCCTAAGGGCTTTATCAACATGTAATAGAAAAACAGAAAGTATACATGTTAAGATAAAGAGCAACCAGATAGCTTACTATCATGTCGAGCAAGAAAGTCCTACCTATATATGTCCCAGCATCCACTACAATATACATCCAATGTACAGTAATGGCCTCTAGGACATACATATAACTAACAATCTCCCACTTGCACTAGGGCTATCTGTAGCAGTGGTTGCAGTATCTAATACTCAACCATCCCATAAAAGTCTCTCTTTGGGAAAATGCCTTTGTGAGTAGATCAGCCGTGTTGTCCTCTGAGTCTACTCTCCTAACCTCGATCACCCTGGAGATCAACTATCTCCATGATCAGGTGATGCTGCCTCAGAATATGTCTGGGTCACTGATGGGACCAGGATTCCTGGGCCAAAGCCACACTTCCATTGTCACACAATGGTAGGAACCTAGTTCATCTCATGAACCAATATACACGCAAACTGCCTCTTTGGTAGCATCTTTAATAGCGATATTACCAGCCTTTATCGTCTAGTTTGCCACGGTATCTAGCTTGGAACTCTTCCAACATACCGTCCCTCTACTGAGGGTAAAGACAATACCTGCGACTGACATTCAGTCGTCCTTATCACCCTGGAACCTTTCCAGTGATTCTCCCCAGGATCTATTGATATCATCTTACTACAACTAGTGAGAATCCTAACATCCATTTAGATCTATCTCATTGATCCAAATCCCAGGATTTAGGAGGTATCAAATTTATCCTATTTGGAGAATCCTTGTGATAAGAGGAGATTGACCGTGCGTAGCATAGGAAACTCCTTCCCTATCAAGAGTACGTCATCCACGTACTCTACGAGGATCACCACCTTACTCTCTACTACCCTTTTGTATATACAAGGTTCATCTACCACTTTGATGAAGTCAAACTCTTTGACTATCGCATCAAAACAGACGTTCCAACTCCGCGATGCCTGCTTTATTCAGTAAAGCAACTTGCACACGTTTCCGCTGCTCGCACTGTTTACGAAGCCCTCTGGATGTGTTCTTATAGACGTTCTTTTCTAAATAAATATTTAAAAAAGCAGTCATGGCACCTAACCACCAGATATCGTAGTCATGGTATGTAGCAATGGCAAGTAGGATCTGGATGGACTTAAGCATAGTCCCTGGAAAAGGTTTCATCATTATCCATGCCTGGTCGATGACGAAAACCTTTAACAAGTCTAGCTTTAAAAGTCTCAACTTTTCCATCCATACCCAGTAATCTTCTCAAGATATACTTGCTCCTGATGGGGATTTAACCCTTCAGATATAGCAACCAAAGTCCATACTTTGTTGGTGTACAAGGATTCCATCTCAGATCGCTAAGCATCCAGCCATTCTTACAGAGTCCCTACTCTCGATGGCCTGCTCGAAACTAGTTGGGTCATCATCTCATGATGCATTCCTCGCTCCCACTGTCATCGAGAAACCGAAGTATCTCTCAGGCGGATGAGGAACCCTACCAGATCGGCGGAGAGGCTGAGGTTCGTCGTGGACTATTGAATCCTTTGGTTCTGTCAAATCATCAGCTGCAGTTTTGTATAGCTGGAACCTTTCCAGTTCTACAGAACTGACCTTGCCTCGATCTTGTCCGGTTTTTGCTTTTGACATAGGCCGGACAATCCCAAATCTTAACTTACTTAAGAGATGGGTCCTTCCCATACCATATCTTATATGGAGTGGTAGGCACTGATTTGATTCGAATCCAATTCAATAGGTATGCAACTTCTCAAGTGCACAACCACAAAAGGAAATAGGTAACTCAGTAGTACTCATCATAGAGCACACCATATCTAATATGGTGCGATTGCTCCGGCCCGATACACCGTTGTGCTGTGGTATATTCAGAGGAGTAATACAGAGAGAGAATCTCATTCTCCTTTAGAATAATCCAGGAATTCTATGCAAAAGTATTCTCCTCCCTGATCTTATCATAGGACATAATACTTATACCCAGTTTTTGGTTCTTTACTTCTAACTTATATTCTATGAATATCTCAAAAGCTTCGGACTTATGTTTCAACAGGAACATATGGCTGAATCTTGAGAGATCATCATAGAATGTAATGAAGTACAAAGAACCGGTCCTGGCATGTGTAGACAGGGGACCTTACATACATCATCATGTATCAGTCCCAAGAGTTCACTAACTCTTTCTCCGTTTCCAATAAACAGAGCTATGGTCATCTAATCTTTGTGACATGACTGGCAAGTTTAACAAGATGTAAATTCAAACCGATTTAAACATGCATCTAAGTGTAACTTTAGCTAGTCGGGTCACATTGATATGACCTAGTCTACAATACCTCAAGAAGGATTCGTTCATATCTGAACTCTTCTTCTTGTGTGTGTTTTGTATACTTGGAACTGTAGTTTGATTTAGATCGTCAATGCTTTTAGATAACGTGCCTGATCCGATCAACTTTTGAAATGTTCAAAACAATATTCAACGATACAAAATTATATCCTTTCTTTACTAATAAAGAGACTGATATGATTTTGTATAGCAGGTTCGGTATCTATAGCATTTGTTCAGAATCAATGTATTGGTAATACGGGATGACAGTGACCAACAGACTTGGCTGCAACACTTGCACCGTTTTCTGTCTCATGAAACTTATCACCCGTTCTCAGTTCTCTACCTTTCTGTAGCCCTGTGTAACAGATTACATATCTGGGATCCTGATCCGGTATCAAAATACCCAGGACGTAGTGGATACTGAGAAACAGTTCTTTATAATGAACACACCCGAAGAAGATGCATCTCATGCACTTTCTTCGTTTGGGCGGCATGGGAATCCTGGTATTCCCCTATTTCCTGCTCTGTCTTATAACAATTACAAGTTGGTGCGGGACCAACGTTCCCCAGCTCAGTATAATAAGCGGGTTCGGTCAATGCATCCATATTATTATCTTGATTAAGGCGTGACATGGTCGCTACCTGGAGAGAGAGAGAAGAAAACACTCTGCGTGCGCTCTTGCAAGATTAGATTGGTTATTTATTTTATCTAATCAGGATGGCTCCTACTGTTTTTATCAAATCTTCCTTCAAACCTTAAAAGGAAAGACTAGCCGGGATTAATTACACTCTACAAGTTCGCCAATCTTTCAGCCAGGCCAGTGTCGGTATTTTGAGGGAAGTTCCCCGTGCTTTCGCACGGACCTAATTAAAGTAAACCTCGTTTTCCCAGGGGCGTAACCCCATTGACACCTTTCTAGACACCTACTTGATCGGCTAATTGCAAAGTGCAAAACTCTCCCAGGAGTAACAATTACTCGCAGTGGGTATCGGGATCCAACTATCATATAGAAGGTATGCAATCTCATTGCAAATTTCAACACTTGAAACTCCCGATAATGGTACCCCTAGCATTTATGACCTTAACTATGGTCAACAAATCATAAGCACTAGTCAAGTTCTACCCGTCATTTCATGATTAATTAGACCCACCCACATGACCCTTAACTAAGGTCAACAAAGTCACGCGACTGTCCTAACTAATCGCATCATATGCGGTGTAAGAAGACATCACTTAGCTACCGTACACTGTGCCTTGACTATGGTCAACAAACACAGCACGAATACTAAGTACTCTACTTCCTAAAATGACGGAGGGTTGCGGATAGTTCTTAAGAAAACCTTTAACGCTTTGAACTTGATCTCGTTGCGGAATCAATTGGTTTTTAAATGGAGTGTTTTTGAGGCTTTTCTAGTTTTGCTAAAAGGGTCACTCCCGGTGAAGGGATCGTCGGCCCTTTCCTCATCGAATAAGGTGTAGGATATATCATATATACCGCTGTGCAAAGCAAAAACTATAGAAGCAATCAAAAGACAAACCGAGGGTTGTAGCATCTGCTAGTCATTGTTAAAGGGGTCACTCCCGGTGAAGGGATCGTCGGCCCTTTCCTCATCGAATAAAGTGTAGGATGTTCTACAAGGAACACCGCGATGCAAAGCAAGAACTGTAGCTACCTGTTTTTGAAATTCGATTCCACAACATCTTTTAGGTATATTTTCTTTCATTAATCTCATTAATGAATGTCCCATCATTTAAGTCCACTTAAACATCACAGATAAATATAACGTACGCTTATGCCATCCGCATTCGCCTCGATGTCCCGTCTGCACCGTTAGGTTAGGTAACTAACGCCAGAGCGAGGCAGGGCTAGCGCGGGTGTAAAACATAAGCAACGTCTATATAATATATAATATATACTATATATAATATCTATCTGAACATATCACATGATCACATCATAGATAACGCAGCAGAAAATATCATATGAAATATTGGATATACTAGGACGTCCGTGTTTTATTTTGAGCCTGAATAAAACACGGATTCCACGGTCGTGATGAATAGCCAATCCCACACCCCTAGACCCCTACGAGAGCGGCAAGCAACCCTACCAATTCTAGAGTTAGGAGACCCGGACTCGACTCCTCGAGATGGTCTCCCATTGGACCCTAGAACCCGGTTACTTGTGCTTCCCTCCTTGGGTCTATCCTAATGCGGAAAAGTAAATAATATACATCAACGGTGACATCTTCCACAACCTGGAAGTGCCCCAATAAAAGAATAATACATACAAGTTTTTACATGAATGAAAATGAAAAACACTCATCTCATATAAAAAAACCCCGGCTATTCAAACACGACGATCCAATATAACATATCCAGCAACACATAACATCACATGTCATCAACGTAAGTAAGTATGCATACACCGATTGTCGTCGACGTATAGCAACGAAAATGGTGATACAACTACATACTACACTTACGGTCACAGAAAAGAAAGTGTAAAACTACAACAGTTGGAATCCGCAACCCCTTTAGACATCGCATGCCTAACCAAATGAATTCCTTAGACATCGCATGCCTAACTATTACAAACCCCGCATTTTAGTCTCATTATCGAAAACTCTTTTCAATATCAAGTCGGGTAATTCAACAAGATTCCCGACATCCAGATTGAATGCTCGTCGCAAACTTCAGTAGACGGCCGCACCCCCGATGCCGTCGACGAAGTGCACTAAGGCGGAACACTGCTGCCGCAAGCACCCGAACGGATGCTTTCGGCGACGGGGTTCTCCTACAGTCACTTGGTCGGGGCTTTGGGGTGAGGCTGTCTATTAAGTTTACCTGGCGAGTATCTGCGTACGCTAAGTGATTGCGACGGACTTTTGATCACATCAAAATTCCGTGGCAACCGATCAAGTTAGACTAAAGTGCTAGATTTATAACATTCAAATCAGTTATCTCATAACTACTTGTGGATTCCAAATATTGTATCACATTCCAGATAAATAGAAAATGTTAAACTTTCCGATCGAACAATCAAATACCCAAGTTTTCTCGAAATAGCTCAACACTTGAAATAAGTTTAAAAACATCCATTTCATGCCACAACACCAACGGTCCAGTTGTAGAAGGGTCAAGCCAATGCCTCACATGTGGCACGCCGTACTGCCCCAAACCCTAAGGTTCAAAGGGCAGTTCAAGACGGTCACATAATCGAGTTAAGGTTTGTTGTCTTCTAGAGGGACCATCGCGTTACTTGCACTACTTAGAACGCTCTCAAACTACGGAAAAATCCAACAATTGGAAATTTCCCGGCAGGGGAAAAAGTGGGTATTTATATCCGGTCGAACTTTTTAACATGTTCTAAAATATCTGGAAAAACACATAGACAAAGTTAAACAATCCGATCGAATCATCGAGTCCCCAAAACAACCCAGAAAAACTCAACTGTTGAGTATCAATTAAAAATTCCCAGAACACACAAGAAACACCTACAGAGAAAACTGTGGAAAATGCACTGCTTAATCATCACAGACGGCCGCGGAACCGCCGCAACAAGTAGGTTTAGGCCGTGGTTCCGCGGCGATACTGTAGAGATAGGGTGTCGTTTTCTGCAGTTTTTCTTAGAATTTCCTGCTCTATTTTCTGAGAATTTTTAATTAGGAAAAATCCACAGTTTTGAAAAAAGTACAGAGAGGGGTGTAATTTAGGGTTCCGGGGTTCGATCGGGTTTCTAACATCGTCTACACATCGCCTAAAGCTCTAGCTAGGCTCTGATACCACTGTAGGGTTCCTAGGCACACTCATGAGATTCAACAAGGCATCAAACATGTCTAATTCAAATTTTTAGGTGCCGAGAAACCCTAAACTAGATCGTTAACTAGAGCATAGGCGAAAGAACATGCAAGCAAACTACTTTGCTACTAAGTGAAAGTGACTACAACCTTTGTAGATCCGGTCCTCCACCTCCAAAGCTCTGTGATGACGTCCCTCCGCTGCGATCAACCGGATCCCGGACTCTAGCGTTGGTTTCATCGGAGAAATGATCGGGCTAGGTCGTTGACTTCGATGCCGAAGATGATCTACGTCGAGGCGACTCAAACTCAAGCTCCATCTTCACTTGGTCATGAAACTTGTGAAGATAACACACTCTACTACATGGAAAGTGGTAGAGAATGAAGAAATAGGAAGTGGGTTCACTTTAGAATTGGATTTCTCACTTGATTTCATCACTTGGAAATTTTCAAGAATGGTTTTCTTTACTTGAAGAAGATGAAGAAGAAGAAGAAAAAAAAATGAATACTTGAAAATAATAAATCATGTGATGCTTATCATAATGCAACCATGGGTGAAGATAACTCATGTAGAGAGCAAACCATAGTTTAGGTGATGGTTAGGTCAAAGCATAAAGACAAAATGGTTAAGACTTTGAAAAATGCTAAGAAGCTTCATGAAGCTTAAAGCAAAGAAAAGAAAAAGCCACCATTTTGTTTTTACAAAATAAATAAAGAAAATAAAACCCTAACCATTAACTAAACATGGTTTAAAGAATACACACCCAAGTTTGCATGTATCATCAAATATGATACAAACTAGTGCACAAACATATATCATATATACAATGTGCACAATCTAGTGAGAAAAAACAATCTTAAGTGAACCAATACTAGTTAATGTAAAGTAATATATCAAATATATAATTATACATTAAATCATTAAATCAACACTTGATTTAATGATCCGGTCATACTGCATATAACCGACTAATATCAAGTGTATCAATGTATCGAATCAACATTTGATTCGGTAACCCAGCTATATCTTATATGACCGTCCAATGATACAAATCGCGAGAATAGAATTTAGTATCACATACTGGTAATATTCTCGGTCCCGCACATATCTCATATGCGCTCCTATTTCGTTTCGCTTGAGCCAGGAAACCTCTGTGTAGGACTCTAAAGACTCGTCAATACGCCGGCAGCAGGTGATGATCATATCAAACACCCACAAGCCGCAAGCGGTCTGTTAAACGTAACGGCCACCCGGGTATTGAGCGATCAGAAGATCAACGAGCAAGCCCGCTCACACTCCTGTGAATCCAACCAGTAACACTTACCGCACAGTCCGGTCTGTTCGTCTGATATGTCGCATATCTCGCCTAGGGGTGGTAAACGTCAGACCCCAGTAGCTTGATAAGTCATGCCGACGTAAGTACATAATAAGTGTGAAACTACTGATAACTCTTACCAGTATATCACTGTAACCCTGGCCAGGGATTTCCAGTTATGGACAGTCGAGCATAGCGCAACATCAACCCCCAATACCGGGAGAGACGAATCCCCTCCTATCGCTCATTGCCTCCATATGAATCGGGACTGTACCCAAAAACCACCTGTTTGCACGACTCAGTAGAGCCGTGGTAGGGTGGAAATCAAAGCACAGTGGGAGACACACAAGACTCTATGACGATCTCGGGTTAACAGACTAAGCTGTACCAGTGTCACCAGAGAACTGCCATCTGACGTAAGGTATAATACCATCTGGGAGTTCTCGGCGAGTCCGTTCAGTGTACCCAGTCTCCACTGAGCACTCGCATACCATCTCTGATGTCAAACACCAATGGATATAGGATCATCCATCTCCCATCACATGGGTCGAGAAGATATACGCTAGTCTACTCTGGAATATCGATGCCCCGTCTCGATATTCCTACGACTAGGAACATTGAAGGATGTACTCATGGACTACCCAGGCCCCACTAGTATGATCTGCATCATAGTCTTGGAAGTCGAGTACACATCCTTAGGGCTTTATCAACATGTAACAGAGAGACAAAAAGTATACATGTTAAGATAAAGAGCAACCAGATAGCGTACTATCATGTCGAGCAAGAAAGTCCTACCTATATATGTCCCAGCATCCACTACAATATACATCCAATGTACAGTAATGGCCTCTAGGGCATACATATAACTAACATTAACTTGCTTCCGTATTCTGTTTATGAGCAATTAGAGATCGGAGAGTTAAAACCGGCGCATTGCACTCTTCAGATGGCCGATCGATCTATCACCCAACCTAGGGGTGAGCTAGAGGATGTGTTAATCAAAGTCGGGGAATTTATATTTCCTGTGGAATTTATCGTTACAGACACACAACCTATAGCGAACCCACGAAACCAAATTCCGGTGATTTTAGGTCGACCTTATCTTGCGACTTCCAACGCTGTAATCAATTGCCGTAACGGCTCTATGAACCTATCCTTCGGGAAGATGTCAATTGAGCTTAACATTTACAAGTTGGGAAGTGAACCCTCCGAACCCTATGCTCATGTGTGTTCTATCGAAACAATAGATTCCGACAGCAGCGAAATTGAAGAGCTTCTCGATACTGATCTCGACTCCGCTATTACGTTGTTTTCCGGGTCAACATCTAACGCTAAATGTGAACCTTTTAAGGAGTCCGAGTATCATCCCATTCTTTCCGATGAGATTATTATTCGGGATATCAATGAAAGCTTTGAAGAAATCTTCGCTGAAGAACTCGCATTCTTAGAAGACATGGGCGTTTTGATGAATCAACCCCAACCCAAAGAAGTTGAACCGCCGCATCTTCTTATCAAGACCGAGAATGCGAGTAATCGATCATCATTGTTTCGTCTCTACAAACCGAGACGTAAGACTTTTCCATTACACCTCTTATCTCCTCCCCACTTCTTCACGCCAATAGGCGACATGTTCTTCCACCAACCTTGGTGCTTCATCGATAAAATTTTTGAATGGTTGGTGTTGATTTTTGGTCTTTGTAAGGCTTTACTTTGACCAATAATTTTAACCCCCCTCATAATTTTAAATGCTTAATACGTTTTTACTCATGTTTCTTTTGGGGGGGGGGGATATTTCGGTTCTTGAAAGAAACTTTTTACAAAATTACGAGCCAGAAATAAGTTTGGGGAAGGATTTCATTGTCATTATTTTTTTTGCCCCCGTTAATAACCTTTCCTGCCAAGTCCACAGGTTTTTGAGATTTAAATGATGACAACAGTGAGGACACTGCTGCAAACAGGTTTGGGGGAGGTTTGTGCTTATTTACGCCATATTTTGAAATATACTATATATAGGCACAAATTTTTTTTGATAATGAAAGTTTGAAAGTGAAAATTTACATATGAAAGATAGAAATAGTTTGAGAAAAACAAGAAAGTTAGAGGTTTTCTTAAACAAAACCAGTAATAAGTAGTTATGAGTTGTTGTCCCAAGGGTTAGTAAGATGAAGGAAATTACTAATCTGAGGATAAAAAGAAGCCTGGAAAATAGTTCCTATTCTGGAAGCCAAACATTTGAACGTTGATACCCTACTATACGCACTTACACACATCTTGAAACTCTGGATAGTAGAGGATACCTTGAAATGCTCTTGTCTAAAAACCAAAGTATGAAGAAAATAAAAGTGGAGAATAAAAGATAAAATGGTGAAAAGAAAAATGAACACTGGTTTTGTTATCTCCGAGGCAGTAATAAAAAAATATAGCGAGGGTGCTTTATCATCTAGTACCTTAGACCAACTGGTTTGGGAGCCACTGCTAAGCCTTAGGTGTTGCAAGACGAGGAGAAGCACCTAATTAGCAAGCACATGACTAATCGGTCGGTTAGTACCTCAAGAAGTATTAACGGTCGCATGAAAAATGTGTGAGCATATTCCATATAAATATCAATTAAAAAGTACTAAGGTGGATGGACAAGAGTATGATTGCTTGAATTGAATTCTCCGAGTGTAGGGATGTCCAGTTCACACACGTAGGGGCATATGATCAATATTTGGAGGAAAGATAGGGAGGAAGACTAAAAGCGATATTTTATTGAGGGATGATGTGGTTTCTAATATCTTTTCACGACCATTAAGATATGGCTCATAGCAACCGAAAAGCTGGTATAGTTGGAAACTCTTATTTTCAAGTTCTTTCTTTTATAAGTTCTTATCTTTGTATGTAACTTTCACCATCTTTCTTTTATTATAGGATTTTTTGGGTGTAATCCGCTGAAAACCCTCAGGAGACAACACTCCTCCTACTAGGGACACCTAGAGGTTTAACGGCTTGTTGCACGTGCTCAGTGCAATCGTGTTTCCTACGAAAGTGTGCTTAGCTTTCTCCTTTCTTTTTCTCCTTCTCTTGAATAAACTAGTTTGCTTGGGACGATCAAAGATAAGTTTGGGGGTATTTGTTCAGTTGATAAAACTGCACATTTAATATGACATTTTTCTTACTATTTCTATATAATAAAATGTGTTTATTATAGTATATAACACATATAAGGGTTTATCTGTAAAAATACTATTTTCATATGTTTATATATTATAATTAAACATTTGGTAGGAAAAAGTAAGCATATAATATCCATGTAACATTTGGCCCATTTAAAATATGCTTAATTTATTAAATACCTTTGATCGAGTCTTAATGGTTAAGTTAATATCTCTACTAATATTATTTGTTGAGTTTGTTGTGCAGAATTTTCAGGACTGAAATCAAGGAAATCAAAGCTGTTAGAACAAACCTGTCTAATTAAGAAAGTAAACTAAAGAAATCAAGTCTGGCAGTGACGTAGAAAAGATTTTCAGTTTCCAGAGATTAAAAAGATCACCATGTGTCATAAAGATAGAGTTCCAGAAGAGCAAATCCTATGATCCACCTATAAGGCTGTGGATCCGCGGCCAAACCCACCTATTGGTCGCGGATCCGCTGCGTATTGAAAGATTTGGGAGTTGGGATTTTGCTGTTTGGATCATAACTACTGGTTTCCAAATTAGGAGACTAGGGTTCTGGCTCTGGGACTATAAATAAGGACCGAGAGTCTCTTGGAAAGATCATCAAGCTGAAGAGATCACGAAGTCCAAGACAGGCTCACTCATCCAGGCTGATCATCAACTGTTCGTCTACCTCCTTAGAAGAGATCGAGAAGCAAACTAGCATTTGTAATCATTTTCTAAGGGAATAAAGTGTAAATGAATTTTGTTGATTAATAAAGGTAGTTCTTTTTCTTATTCTATTTCTTTGTAGTTTTTAATATGATTTCCCTCTCCATCTCTTCTTCTCGCAACATGCGCGAGTAATTCTCCGCTTGTTAGGGTTCGTACGATCAGGGTAGGTTAATGGATGATGAAGATCCTTAAACTATTTTTACGTCCTATAAAGTTTATAAACTTTACCAAAAGAATCATTAACATCTTAATCGGGCGCGCTACTAATTTATTGTTAGTCTCGACTGCGATTAGAGATTAGATTAATGATTGTTTTGGTAAAGGCTAGAGATGAACGAAGTTCTATGTCGAGATAGGGGTTAAGAGTAGGAACCCTTTTCCCTCCAGAAACCCTAATCTACATGCATCACTGTCATTCTAGTTTTAAATCTATTAAAAGATAAAAAGAGTAATATTTAATTAATCATCCAGAACTACTAAATCCTAATGAACCCTACAAGCCCCCTTTTATATAAACTTACATCCGTAGTAAATCTATATCTATATTTTGCATCCGTGTTTAACGTAGATCTAGAACCTACAACCATTCTTCACCATTCTTTATTCTCTCTCCTTTCTTTCTCAACATGCCTAAAGTAAGAATAAAAGGTTCAACGTTTCCTTGAGGACGACCCGTACTCATCTCGGTCTAGCTACGCGCGACACCGTTATTGATTGCGGTTAACTACTACACACACATAGATCAGATCAATCAAATGAAGAGGAAGAATAGAGGAATAAAGAATAGTGGAAATAGTTTCTAGATCTACGTTTCCCTGAGGACGACCCGTACTCATCTCGGTCTAGCTACACACGACACCGTTATTGATTGCGGTTAACTACATACACAAAAATTCTAGATCAATCATGGCTCAATGAAATGCAAATGTTCTAATTGATCCATTTTTCCATTCTCTGTGATACTTATATCTGCCTGTATTTCTTATCATGTCTGTGATGGATATATATATATATAGTTAAGTAACCTAACGGTGCATGACGAGCCCCGTGGCGAATGCGGGTGGCATATACGTACATTCTATTTTCGTTCTTTTTCTGGTGTGATAAGGTTAATTGATGGGACCACATTAATCTCACTTAATGCAAAGAAATAAATCTAAAATTTGACGTTGTTGGAACAATTGCAAAACCACTCGGTTTTCTTCAAAAACAACTTTTAAAAGCGGAGCTTAAACCACTCCTTTTTCAAAATCTGTTCGGTTCCATCGACTATATCATGTTCATTACATTCACGGTTTTCGCCAAAACCAGTCGTAGCCCTCCGTCATTTTAGATAGGTATCAATTAATCTTTGTAGGGTTCCTTAGGGCGGCAGTAAGGTTTCGGGAGGTATCGTCCATGCCGTTTTCAAATTTTTGCCGTACTAAAGAACCTTAACCCTAGAATCTAAACTAGAGATTTAGACGAACAATAAATGTAAACAAATTTAAATATAAGTGAATGAGGAATACAACCTTTGTAGACCGGTCTTTCACTTCTAAAGCTCCGTGTAGTAGTCCCTTCGCTCCAAGTAGTGAACACCCGAACTCTAGTAAGGGTTCACATGAAGAAATGAACAAGCTTGCTCGAATTCTTCGAGGCCGAAGATGATCTACGTCGAGAAGACTCAAGCTCATGCTACCTTTTCGCTAATTGTAGATTAGTGAAGCAAATACAACTAAATTACTAATATAGTAGAGGATGATGGAGTAGGAATTTGGCTCACTTTAGATTTATTTTTCTCACAATATTTCTTCACCATTTCAAAAGCTAGCAAGCTTTTTCATAAGGAAGAAGAAGATGAAGTGGAGATGAGAATGAAAGTCATGAGGTGAGAATAGAAACCATGGGTGAGTTAGTGTCATACACTAACCCATGTAGAGATTAAACTATGGCTAATAATAATGGTTAGGTTAATAAATATCTACAAGTAAAACAAAATTAGTGGACTTGGTCAATGGTTCCACAAGCTTCTACAAGGTTCAACCATGTGACTTAATTCCATCTAATTTTGATTAATTTTAAATAAATAAAACCATTCATTAAATCAAGCATGGTGTGAGTCTCATACACCCATGTAGCATGTGGCATCAAGCATGACACAAATAAAATGTATATTAATATATATCACATATATACTATATGCACACAAGTGAGAAAAAAGAAATGTTTAAGTGAGCTAATATTAGTTAATGTAATTCAATATATCAAATATATAAATATACATTAAATTATTAAATCAACACTTGATTTAATAATCCAGCTATATCACATACAACAGGCTAATATCAAATGTAACAACTTATCGAATCAACATTTGATTCGATAACCCAGCTATATCACATATAACCGTCCGATATCACATATCGTGAGAATAGAATGCGGTATCACATACGCGCATTAATTTCGGTCCCGCACATATCACATATATGCTCCTACTTCGTTTCGCATGAACCAGGAAAGCTCTGTGTAGGACTCTAAAGACTCGTCAATATGCCGGCAGTAGGTGGTGATCATATCAGACACCCACAAGACGCAAGCAGTCTGCTAAACGTAACGGCCACCCGGGTATTGAGCGATCAGAAGATCAACAAGTAATCCTGCTCATACTACTGCGAATCCAATCAGTAACACTACCGTACAGTCCGGTCTCTTCGTCAGATATGTCGCATATCAAAGCCTGAGGGTGGTAAAACGTCAGACCCCAATAGCCTGATAAGTCATGCCGATGCAAGGTCCATAACGGTTCGAGAAACTACTGATAACACTTACCAGTAAATCTCAGCAACCCTGGCCAGGGATTTCCTGTTATGGCTAATCAAGCATAGCGCAACATCAACCCCCAATACCGGGAGAGATGAATCCCTTCCTATCGCTCATTGCCTCCATGTGACTCAGGACTATACCCAAAAACTATCTTTTTGCACGATCTCTTGAACGTGGTATGGTGGAAATCAAAGCACAATGGGAATCACACAAGACTCTATGACGATCTCGGGTCGACAGACTAACCTGTACCAGTGTCACCAGAGAACTCCTATCTGACGATAGGTATAATACCATCTAGGAGTTCTCGGAGAGTCCGTTCGGTGTACCCAATCTCCACTGAGCTCCCATATAACTTCTCTCTGATGTCAAACACCAATGGATGTAGGATCATCCATCGCCCATCATATGGGTCGAGAAGCGTATACGCTAGTCTACTCTGGAGTATCGATGCCCTGTCTCGATACTCCCACGATTAGGAACATTTGAAGGATGTACTTACCGACTACCTCAGCCCCACTAGTATGATCTACATCATAATCCTGGTAGTCAAGTACTCATCCTAAGGGCATTATCAACATGTAATAGAGAGACAATAAGTGTACATGTTAAGATAAAGAGCAACCAGATAGCATACTATCATGTCGAGCAAGAAAGTCCTCCCTATATATATCCAAGCATCCACTATAATATACATCACATGTATAATAATGGCCTCTAGGGCATACATATAACTAACAATCTCCCATTTGCACTAAGGCCATTTGTTGTAGTATCTCATACTCAACGTCCTATATAAGTCCCTCTAGAGAAAGGCCTCTATGAGTGGATCCGCCGTGTTATCCTTCGCGTCAACTCTCCTTACCTCGATCCCTTGGAGATCAAACATCTCCCTGATCATGTGATACTTGCCTTAGAATATGTCTGGATTGCTGATAGGACCGGTGTTCCTAGGACAAAGCCACAACTCTATTGTTGTCATAATAACAGTTATTGGATGCTCAATGGTAGGAACCATGTTCACCTCATGAACAAGAAATGCCCAGACAACCACTTTGGCAGCATCAATGGTAGCAATGTATTCAGCCTTTATCGTGTAGTATGTCACGGTATCTAGCTTGGAACTCTTCCAACATACCGTCCCTCCACTGAGGGTAAAGACAATGCCTGTGACTGACTTTCAGTCGACCTTATTACTCTGTAAGCTCGAACCAAGAACATTCTTTTAGTGCTTCTCAAGTACTTAAGAATGTCCTCCATAGCTGTCCAGTGAATATCCCATGATCCGATTGATTCCTGATCACTACACCTAGTGAGTTAGCTACATCTGGTCTGGTACATAACATCACACATATGATACAGCCTACTACCGAAGCATAGGGTATCCCTTGCACGTGAGCTCTCTTCAAATCAGTCTTGGGAGACATCTTTTCGGAGAGAGTGATCCATGAGTAAGTGGGCGAACCACCACGCTTAGAATCTTCCATACTAAACCTCTTTAGTATGGTGTTAATGTACCTGGATTTGGGACACTCCCAACATCCACTTAGATCTATCACCATAGATCATAATTCACAAGATGTAGTAGGTATCATCTAGATCTTCTATTGAGAATCCTCGTGATAAGAGGAGCTTGACCAAGTGTAGCATAGGAAACCATTTCCTATCAAGAGTATATCATCTACGTACAATACGTGTAAGACAACTTTACTTTCTACTTCCTTCTTGTATATACTAGGTTTATCTACCATTTTGATGAAGTCAAACTCTTTGACTGCCACATCAAAACAGATGTTCCAACTCCGCAATGCTTGCATTGATCCTGATGGACTTAAGCATAGCTATGAAAGTCTTAACTTTTCTATCTACACCAAGAATCTTCTCAAGATCCATTTTCTCCCAATGGGTTTTACCCCTTCAGGTGCAACATTCAAAGTCATACTTTGTTGGTGTACATGGATTCCATCTTTGATTGCATAGCATCTATCCATTTCACAAAGTCTCCTCTTATGATGGCCTTCCTGAACCCAGTTGGGTCATCATCATCCATGATGCAATCTTCGCTCCCACTGTCACCGAGAAGACTGTAGTATCTCTCAAGTGGATAAGGAACCCTACCAGATTCGCGGAGAGGCTGAGGTTCATTGGAGACTATTGAATCTTTTGGTTTCACCAATTCATCAGCTGTTAGTTTGTCTAGCTGGAACTGCTTCCAGTTCTACCTCATGACCATTAATTTCTTCACAAGAAATTCCTTTTCTAAAAAGATACCATGCTGAGAAACAAAACACATTTTGCTCCTTAGTGTGGTAGAAGATATTCCCTCGCAAATGTTTGGAATATCCTAACAAACTTAAACAGAACTGACCTTGCCTCGAGCTTGTCCGGATTTTGTTTCTCAACATAGGCCGGACAACCCCATATCTTAACTCGTTTAAGACACGGTCTCTTCTCATACCATATCTCATATGGAGTGGTAGGCACTAATTTGGATAGAACCCCATTCAATAGGTATGCGGCTTCTCAAGTGCATAACACCCAAAAGAAAACATGTAACTCAGCAGTACTCATTATAGAGCATATCTTATCTCATAGGGTGCGATACCTCCGTCCCGATACATCGTTGTGCTGTGGTGTATACGAAGGAGTAAGCTAAGAGAGAATCACACTCTCCTTTAAATAATCCAGGAACTCCATGTCCAAGTATTCTCCTCCTCGATCACATCGAAGGACTATAATACTTCTACCCGTCTGCTTCTCAACTTCAAGCTTATATTCCTTGAATTTCTCAGAAACTTCAGACTTGTGTTTCAACAAGAACATATGTCCGAATCTTGAGAGATCGTCGATGACTATAATGAAGTATAAAGAACTAAGCCTGGCATTTGTAGACATAGGACCGAATACATCATCATGTATCCGTCCCAAGAGTTCAGTAACTCTTTCTCTGTTTCCAGTAAACGGAGGATTGGTCATTTTACTTTTGAGACAAGACTGACAAGTATCATAAGATGAAAATTTGAACAGATTCTAATATTCATCCTTTATGTAACTTAGCTGGTCGTGTCGCATCGATATAACCTAGTCTACAATGCCATAAGAAGGATTCGTTCATTTATGAACTACTCCTCTTGTGTGTATTCTATATGCTTTGAACTGTGGTTTGATTTAGAACGTATATGCTATTACATAACGTGCCTGATCCAATCAACTCTTGATTCAGGAAAATGTTCACAACATTATCCTCCAATACACAATTATATCCTTCTTTAACTTAATAAAGAATTTGATGTAATATTGTATATCAGGTTCGGTATGTAATAACATTCGTTCAGAATCAATGTGTTTATCATTTGGTAATACAAGGTGATATTTGCCAACTGATTTGGCTGCAACAATTGCACCATTCTCTACACTAGAGAACAATCACCTATTCTCAGTTCTCCACCTGTCCGTAGCCCATGTAATAGATTACATTTATGGGATCCTAATCCGGCATCTCCTACCTAGGACGTAGAGGATACTGAGAAATAGTTCTTGGTAATGAACACACCCGAAGAATATGCATCAACATGCTTAATCCTCGATTCGGTGGCATGGGAATCCGGATATTCCCCTATTCCCTACTCGTACTTATAACAATTATAAGATAGAGCGGAACCAATGTTCCCCAGCTCAGTATAATAAGCAGGTTCGGTCAATGCATCCATATTATTATCTTGATTAAGGCGTGACATGGTTTCTACCAGGAGAGAGAGAAGAAAACACTCAGCGTGCGCTCTTGCAGGATTAGATTGGTTGTTATTTATCTAATCAGGATGGCTCCCACTGTTTTTATAAAATCTTCCTTCAAACCCTAAAAGGTAAGACTAGCCGGGATTAATTACACACTACAAGTTCTCCAATTTTTCGGCCAGGCCAATGTCGGTACTTTGAGGGAGGTTCCCCGTGCTTTCGCACGGACCTAATTAAAATAAACCTCGTTCTCCCAGTGGCATAACCCCGTTAACACCTTTCTAGACACCTACTTTGATCGGCTAATTGTAATGTGCAAAAATCTCCCAGGAGTAACTCTTACTCGCAGTGGATATCGGGATCCAACTATCTCATAGAAGGTATGCAATCTCATTGTAAATTTCAACACTTGAAATTCCCGATAATATTTTGTCCCAAGCGATCTATGACCTTGACAAGGTCAACAAACCATAGACCGCAAGTCAAGTTCAACCCGTCATTTCCTGATTGAATTAAACCCACCCGCACGACTTTTGACAAGGTCAACAAGGCCGCACGACTACCCTAATCCAATCACTTCATATGCTTTGTAGATAAGCACTAATCAGCTACCGCACACTACGCCTTGACAAGGTCAACAAATGCAACACGAATACTTAATACTACTTATCTGAAATGACGGAGGGCTACAATAGGTTTTTAAGAAAACCCTTTATGTAATGAACTTGATATCGAAGCGAGTGAATTTCAAAAGGAGTGTTTTTGAGGCATTTACTAGTTTAGCTAAAGAGGTCACTCCCGGTGAAGGGATCTCGGCTCTTTCCTTATCGAATAAGGTGCATGGTATTTCACAAATACAACCATGCAAAGCATGAACTAAAAAGGCAATCAAAAGACAAACCGAGTGGGTTGTAGTATCTGCCAGTTTCTCTAAAGAGGTCACTCTCGGTGAAGGGATCTCGGCTCTCTCCTTATCGAATAAGGTGCTAAATATTCTATAAGGAATACCGCTATGTAAAGCAAGAACTAGAGCTACCAGTTTTTAAAACAAGATTCTGCAATATCATTAGGTTTCTTTTATTTCATTAATCTCATTAATGAAGTCCCATCAATTATGCTTCCTAAGCATCACAGAAGAAACGAAAGCAACAATATTTATTATATCTCATATATATAATATAAGCAATTGTCTACACATATCAAGTGATCACATCACAGAATATCAACAGCAGAAGAACACATATGAAATATTAGATATACTAGGAATTTCGTGTTTTAAATTAAGCCAGTAAAAAAATGCGGATTCTACGGTCGTGATGAATAGCCAAACCCACATCCCTAGACCCCTACGAGAGCGGCAAGAAACCCTACTAATTCTAGAGTTATGAGACCCGGTCTCGACTGTAAGTTGATGTGCAACACCCCATGAGTTGCGGGGAGGCGGAAATTTGAAAAAAAATCATGTTTAAAAGGCGAACATCAACTAACCGAAGATCGTTTCTAAACAATACTTAACAAAAAGCATAGAGTTCTAAGCTACTATGTAAAGAGATTATACCAAATGATTCTAGTCCTTCGTCTTTATGATATCTACGGCCTTTTTGGATCTCCACGTCCACCTCGGCTTCCTTCCGTGATAGACGATCCACCCGAGAACCCTAATCCAAGCTATAACCTCTAAACTTGAGGTTACTTAGTTTCTCTAGTTGCTAATTAGAGTAGCTAAGGTGATGTAGAGATAGGTTATGGAGTGATTAGTCTTTCCTAATCCTTGTTCTCAACTCATGAGTGGTAGGATTAGGGTTTGGTGAAGGAGAGAGAGCTTGAGGAGAGAGAATGAGAAGATGATAATGATGATAATAATAATAATGATATTGCTTCTCACTTGATATATGAAGCATAATGAATTAAAAAGAAATGAATAATATGAGATTATTCATCATGCTTCATAAATGCAAGTGGGTGATTCATTATGTGAGTCATTAAGCATTTAATAATGTATTAATGACATGATGAATCACTCACAATGAGTCACAAGATCATTAAATGACAATGCGACCTCACCCTCCAAGTCACCACCTTCTAGAAGCTTCTCGGAATTTACGAGAACGCCCCTCGAATCCGTGAAAACACGGAAAAACTTTAGACTGTATAAATCCAATAACCTGATACTAGAATCTGGCTTAAACCAAAGCCGGCTAGTAAAAACTGTCCGAATGTCGTACGTGCGTTTAAACACGTATGCGTCCGAACCTTTGTCGTAAAACCATACGACCTCTATATCTTTTCGCCTGGGTTTGGGAAATCTCTGTGTGGGACTCTAAAGACTTGACTACTACGCTGGAAGTTGGTTTAACCACAGACCGCAAGCGGCACTAGCTGTACGTAACGGTCCCCAGGTAGTTGTCGATAAGAAAGCCGATGAGGTAACCCATCCAAAATCCTACTGAGCCTGTCCGTGACAATATCCGCGCAGTCTGGTCTGTTCGTCTAAGAGTATCGCATGTATGGTCTAGGGAGGTGGTGGACGTCAGACCCCTAATAACCGTACAAGTCGTGTCGGTATGTCTCAAGACCATCTGAGAATCTACTGATCAGTCCATCAGTAATTCTCAATCAGCCCTGGCCAGGACTTACGGTAATGACCAACCGACCATAGTGCGATATCAACTCCCTATACCGGGAGAGACGAATCCCTAACAGTCGCTCACTGCCTTCACGTGGCTCGGGACTGTGCCCAACTAAAACCTGTTTGCATGACTCCTTTGAGCCATGGTAGGGTAATAATCAAAGCACAGTGGGAACTCACACGAGACAAATGATGACTTTAAGTCAACAGACTATCTGCACACATGTCACCTGAGAACTGCTATCTGACGTTAGGTATAATACCATCCAGTCAGTTCTCGGCGAGTCCTGTCCGGTGTACTCACACCCAATGAGCATCTGTATACAATCTTAGGTGCACACCACCAATGGCTGCGGGACCAATCCATCGCCCATCGTCAGGGTCTAGATATGTATACACTAGTCTACTCCGGAGTATCGATGCCCAGTCTCGATACTCCTGCGACTAGGGACATATAAAGATGTGCCTATTGACTATCCAGCTCCCACTAGTATGACTGCCATCACAACGCCGGTAGTCAGGCAAACACCCTATGGGCTTTATCAACATGTATATAAATGAATACAACACAAAATATATCATATGTTTAGATAAAGGCAAACCAAATAGCGTACTATCATATCAAGCAAGACTGTCATGTACATACATATCCCAAGCATCCTATACAATGTAGGCCTCTAGGGCATATATATCCAACAATCTCCCACTTGCACTAAGGCCTATAATTGGCGCAATGAGTACCCACTATCTGCACTAGATCCAGTTGCTGTCGTACTGCATGCCCAACATCTCAAACAGCCTCTTGAACTGGACTTGAGGAATGGCCTTGGTGAATGGATCTGCCGTGTTGTCTTTTGTATCTACTCTCCGTACCTCGATCTCCCGACGATCCACGATCTCCCTGATCAGGTGAAACCGCCTTAAGATATGCCTGGATTTCTGATGGGACCTTGGTTCCATTGCTAATGCTACAGCCCCATTGTTATCACAATACAAAGGTATTGGATTGGCAATGGACGGAACTACTTGAAGTTCAGAAATGAACTTCTTCATCCAGACAGCCTCTTTTGCGGCTTCACTAGCAGCTATATACTCAGCTTCCATAGTTGAGTCTGCGACGGTATCCTGTTTGGAACTCCTCCAACATACCGCCCCTCCATTGAGGGTAAACACAAAACCCGAAATGGATTTAGAATCATCTTTGTCACTTTGGAAGCCGGAGTCGGTAAAAGCCTCTACCTGGAGGTCCCCATTACCGTAAATCAAGAACATCTCCTTAGTCCTTCTCAGGTACTTGAGAATATTCTTTACTGCTATCCAATGTTTCTCACCTGGGTCAGATTGATACCTGCTTACCACACTAAGTGCATAAGCTACATCTGGCCTGGTACATAACATCGCATACATTATAGATCCTACCGCCGAAGCGTAGGGTATAATGCCTATGCGAGCCCTCTCTTCATCAGTCTTTAGAGACATCTCTTTGGAGAGGGTGATCCCGTGACAAGCGAGCATATTGCCGCGCTTGGAATCTTCCATACTAAATCTCTTTAGTATAGTGTCTATATACCTGGACTGTGAAAGTCCCAACGTTCTATTAGATCTATCACGATAGATCTTAATGCCCAGAATGTATGATGCATCTCCCAAGTCTTTCATGGAGAATTTCTATGACAAGAAGAGCTTTACTGATTGTAGCATAGGGATATCATTCCCTATCAGTAGTATATCGTCGACGTACAAAACGAGGAAGACTACTGCTCCTTCTACAATCTTCCTATAAATACATGGTTCATCTATATTTTTGATAAAGTCAAATTCCTTGACTGTCTCATCAAAGCAGATGTTCCAACTCCGCGATACTTGCTTTAACCCATAAATGGATTTAAGCAATTTGCACACTCTTCCGCTGCTCCCACTGTCTAAGAAACCTTCTGGTTGATCCATGTAAACACTCTCTTCTAAATGTCCATTTAGAAAAGCTGTTTTTACATCCATTTGCCAGATTTCATAGTCATGGAAGGCAGCAATGGCAAGCATGATCCGAATGGATTTAAGCATAGCTACTGGTGAAAAAGTTTCATCATAGTCCAATCCTGGTCTTTGACGAAAACCTTTTGCAACTAGTCTAGCTTTGTAGGTTTCCACTTGTCCAAATACACCAATCTTCTTTTTGAAGATCCATTTGCACCCAAATGGTTTTACCCCAGGAGGAGCAACTTCTAAAGTCCATACTTTATTGGTGTACATAGATTCCATTTCGGATCTCATAGCATCCAGCCACTTCACTGAGTCGCTACTCGTGATAGCCTGCTGAAAACTAGTAGGCTTATCATCATCGATGATGCAATCCTCTCGATCCCCATCAAGAAGAAAACCATAGTATCTTTCAGGAGGATGAGAAAGCCTACTAGATCTGCGGAGTGGCGTTGGTTCGTCATGTTCTATTGAAATCTGAGATTCTTCTAAGTCCTCGGTAGCAGTTTGAGGTTCTGGAATTTCTTCCAGTTCTACCGCGCTCCCACTAATTTCTTCTGCAAGAAATTCGCTTTCTAAGAAGACAATGTGGCGAGTGACAAACACCTTTTGTTCTTCAGTGTGGTAGACCATATACCCCCTTGAATGCTTGGGGTATCCTACAAACTTGCACAAAACCGATCGTGCCTCGAGCTTGTCCGGATTATGCTTTTTAACATATACCGGACACCCCTATATCTTGATATACTTGAGATATGGTCTCTTCCCGCTCCACATTTCATATGGAGTGGTAGGCACAGACTTAGTCGGAACTCTATTTAATAGGTATGCTGCTGATTCTAGAGCAAATCCCCAGAAGGAAAGTGGCAACTCAGCACTACTCATCATTGAACGCACCATGTCTAACAGAGTGCGATTCCTCCTTTCTGATACACCATTATGCTGAGGTGTATAAGGTGGAGTAAGCTGAGAGAGAATTCCATTCTCTTTTAAGTATTCAAGGAAACTGGTACTTAAGTATTCTCCACCTCGATCAGATCGAAGTGTCTTGATGCTTTTACCAGTCTGTTTCTCTACTTCATTTTTATACTCCTTAAACTTCTCAAAGTCCTCGGATTTATGTTTCATTAAGAATATATGTCCATTCCTAGAGAAGTCATCAGTAAAAGTTATGAAGTAGGAGTGACCGCTTCGTGCATGTGTAGACATTGGACCACATACATCACTGTGTATAAGTCCCAAGAGTTGTGTGGCTCTTTCTCCTTGTCCGGTGAACGGAGATTTGGTCATTTTTCCTTTGATACATGATTGACAAGTTGCATATGATGAATATACAAACGGATCCAGATATTCATCTTTATGTAACTTAGTCAACCTTGTTTCGTTTATATGACCAAGTCTACAATGCCATAGGAAGGCTTGATTTGAATCTGGAGCCTTTCTTTTACGTGGTTTTTGTATATTGAAAATTTGAGGTTGATAAGTATGTATATGCCGTTTTCTAGTGTGCCAAACCCAATCAGTTCTTGATTTAGGAGAATGTTCATGACATTTCTTTCAAGCGCAAAATTATATCCTTTATTAGACAACAAAGATACTGATATAATATTACACAACATACTGGGAATACAAAAACAGCTGTACAATACCAAAATGTGTCCACTATTCAACCCTAGGTGATATTCCCCTATTGCAACTGCTTCTACATGCATTCCATTGCCCATCCGGAGAGTCATATCACCTGTCCCCAGTACTCTACTATTTCTCAGATCCTGCAAAGAATTACAGATGTGAGAACCAGAACCGGTATCAAGTACCCATGAAGTAGAGTTTACTGAAAGACAATTTTCGATTACGAACACACCTGAAGCAGAAGCAACAGCTTGCTTCTGGTCCTTGGCTTTAAAGGCCAAACAATCCTTCTTCCAGTGCCTTTGCTTGTGACAATAAAAGCATTCGTTCTTTTCTGCCTTCACCCTTCCTGCCTTGTTCGTTCCCTGCACCTTCTTGACCCCACCCTTCGGTTTGGTGGCTTTCATCTTCTTCTTCCCTTTATCTTTCGCTTTAGATTTAGAAGAGGATGATTGGCGGACATACAGAACGGGGGTCTTCTCCTTTTTCAAGGAGCTCTCTGCTACCCTCAACATGTTGAGGAGCTTTGGAAGATCAGCTTCCATCTCGTGCATATTGAAGTTCAGCACAAACTGAGAGAAGGTGTGGGGAAGGGACTGCAAAATCAAATTGATATACATATCATTTTCTAGCAAGCATCCCAGGTTTGCGAGTTCCTCAATGAGGGTGATCATTTTGAGGACGTGCTCTCTAACAGGCGATCCTGGAGCTAACCTCATCTGGAAGAGTTTCCTTGAGGTCTCGTACCTCGCGATACGGGAGTGTTCACCATACAATTCCTTGCAATGGAGGAATATGGATACAATATCCATACTCTCGTGCTGTTTCTGGAGTTCATTGTTCATGGACGCCAGCACGATACACTTAGCTCGCTCACAGTCTAGATCCCAGGTTTTGCGAACATCCTTGTCCGCAACTGAGGAATCTGGTCCTGGGATAAGGGGAGGAACATCTGTGGTAACATATGCAACTTTGTCATAAGTCAGCGCAATATTGACGTTCCTTAGCCAATCTTTATAGTTCTGCCCGGTCAGTATATTCTTTTCAAGTAATAGTTTAAGTCCTGTCATGGTAGCTGCCAGAGAGAGAGAAAAGAAACACTCAGCATATGCTCTTGCAAGTTTAGATTGGTTATTAATTTATCTAAACAGGATGGCTCCCACTGTTTCCTCAAATCCTTCTTCAAAACCTAAAAGAAGAACCAGTCAGGATTTAATCACACGTCACAATTCTTGCTTTAACCTTTTAGCCAGGCTGGTGTTGGTACATCGAGGGAGGTTTTCCAACGCTTTCGCGAAGTTCCTTAATTAAATAACCTCTTTTCCCTGGAGGCGTATCCCCTCTAACACCTTTCTAGGCACCTACTTGGTTTATAGCATTGATTGTTAAGTGAGAGAAATTCCCGAGAGTAATCCTACTCATCAGTGGGATCGGGATCCAACTATCATTGCATGATGCCTGTTCATATCAGATTTTTGAATTTTCATACCGCTCAATTTTTATCACATTGCATATCGGTAGATACTCTTGAGCCGTGTTTGCTAGTAAATTGCAGGATACAGGTTCTTGGCTCTAAACGGTGGAACTCATGGAAAAACACGACAAAACCCGGGTTCCTGCCAACCACTGAAGAAAACACGGTCTCCGCTCTTCATCCGTATGTTGCCAGATACCAGTTTAGGAAGACAAAATGTCAAATCAATACACAAGGCTCAATGGTAGCACAAGATCCAAGAAATCTACGCGGAGTTCGAGGCAATCATGACAAAATCTTGACAAAAAGTCTACCTTTCCCTCAACAGAAATTCTGGAAAATTCGTGAAGCAATTATGAGAAAACACATATACCAGATTGAAGCTCACATCAAACCAGGGTACCACCAAAAAGACAGAGCCCCAATTCATCTAAAGGGCCGCGGATCCGCGGCCAAAGTGGGGTCCAGGCCGCGGATCCGCGGCCGTACTGGCGCCGCACCTGCAGAATTTTGGGGGGTATATTGGTCATTCTGTTTGGGTTCTGGTGGTTGCCCTAGATTTCCATTCTCCAGCCTATAAATAGCCCAGAAGTTTGAGAAGGAGAGGGGCCATTCTTGTATTTTCTTTTTCTAGGTTTTAGTTCACATGTTCTTCTTCTTCTCATCTCTTCTCCATTAAACTTGTAATGAGCTTTGTGAGGGAGGAATGGTAAATAAAGAAGATCATTTTATTATCATGCTTGTCTTGCTCTTTCTTTACTTGTTGTAATTTTAATTGTTAAGTAGTTGTTGTTATTGTCTTGTTGTTTCTTTCTTCTCTCTTTTTCTTTATCATTCATACGACAATGATACTTACGCTCGATCCTCGCCAAGGTGAGGTCACAAATAGTTAGTCGTATTCTTCTAATCTCCTTCTTTCTATCTTCCTCTTTTGTTTTGTTTTGTTTTTCCTTATCATGAAGTGTGAGTAGTTTTATACTTGTTAGGGTAGGATAAGGGAAGTTTGAGAGAAGGAAATCTCTCTCACTCTTTCCTTGCCCAACAACTTAAATCGACTCCCGTTAATTGAACCACAATCCGCTCCTTACGGCACCCTATCCTACATGATAGCGGTGATTCCGTAGTGAGACCGGTTGTGGTTGAATTAACCGGAGGTTATGGATAAGAGCCAAGAACGGACGGACAAGCACCAAAAGGAAGACTTATGCGTTGGAAAGCCTAGCTTATACTCGCAAAGTCCTTCCTAGTTGTGCTAATCCCCATTGTTGCCGATTACCGTAACACCGATATTAAGAGGGGCAACGAAAGATGTGGAGACTCCTAACTCAAACTAACCTAATCCTAACCCTAACAAGCTCTCTTTAAATATCAACTTAACACTTAGATAGTTACAAACAAAATCTGAACTTTCGGACTTAACTCGTTAAAACACTTTGAAAAAGACTCCCATCTCCCTGCGGACGACCCGTACTCAACCGGCTAGCTACAAGCGAAACCGTCTTGATTGCGGTATTTAAAACTAAACTTGACACGCACGTATCCTAACAATCAAATGGCGCCGTTGCCGGGGAGACGGTAGTTTATTTCCTTGTGTAATTTCGGGTTAATTTGTAAGTATAAAAAAAAAACGAAAAAAAATATACTTTGTAAAAGAAACCATCTTGTTATTCTTGATTAGTTTTTGTGCAAGTGTGCAGGAAAAATACGAAGTTCAAGATCGATGCCAAGGACGTTGAAAATACGGAGTTCAAGTACAGTGCCAAAGACGTGGGAAGATAGACCCACATTTCGCGGCTACACCGCGACGGATCGAAACGGAACAAACGGTCTACTATCAAGATCTGGAGCAGGTACAGTGAGCAACTAAAGATTCAGTAGATCCAGACAAGAAGAGAACATCCACAGAAGGTCACCCAATTTTTCCAGAGGCCCAAATCCCCAGTACTGCCGCGGAAACGCGGCATAAGCAAGCTTAGGCAGCGGTTCCGCGGCCTCTTGGTGGGGTCAGTGTGCCATCTTCTCTGTAAGTGTTCCTCTCCTCTCTCCCACTCCTCTGAATTCCAATAAACTGTGTTTTCTGCAGCCTTCTTTGCGCAAATTCTTCTCCCCCTTCCAATAAACTGTTCTTGTGCAGGATTCTTTGCGCCGCAAATAAAAATTGTTTGCAGTTGATTTGTTACTGTTTTGCATTCTTTAATACGGACTTAAGGGGCTTGAAACCAATCCAGATTGGGTGGGGATTTCATCACCCTTCCCAGGACCCCAAAAATCACTAAAGCATATGCATTGTCCATTGTAAATTAAAAAATACTAGGCTTCAGCCCTAAGGACTTCGCGCTCATTAGGACAGAGGACTACTTACAGGCATCGGCCGTTTATCCTATCTGACTTTTGCGGTGCCTAGGCAAGTGTGACGAAGGCAAGTGGTTATTTAATTAACGAACTTCGCGAAAGCGTTGGACAACCTCCCACTTACCTGGCACTTATCTGGCCGCATTAGATGGAGAAGAGGCGGTTTGAGGTCCTTTTTCTAGCCCTTTGGAACAGTTAGGAGCAGGTCTAGTAGACCTAGGCGACCGTAGATCTAGGTGAGATTGTGCATATCTTGGTTGTGATTACTTAAGCCGTATATCCGTACATATTCTTGTAAAAATCTTTCTAAAAAAAAAAGAAAAAAAAATCAAAAACTTTTACAAAAACTTGCCCTTTTGTCGCCAAATCCATTTTCACCCACCACCCATCGCCCTTCTCCATTGACGTTTTCTTACCCTCACCTTCTCCGCTTTGACTATACTAAACTCGTTTAGTGTATGTCCGCTTGGACTCGGGACACTAGCGCCCGTCTAGTCCGCGTTACGTTAGTCGCTACCGACTACGCGATCGACTCCGAAGTCGATACTCCGTCCACTCCTCTTTCACCCCTTCCTTTGCCGGCCAACTCCGACGTTGACCGGAATTCTGTTCATACATCTTCACCTTCACCTTCACCTTCACCAACCTCTTCTTCCGCGATATCGGGATTTAATCCGAACATCTCTTTGACCACCGCTGGATTGGCTCCACCTCCTACGGAGACCAATATCCCACCACCTCAGCCTGTTGTAGCGCCGCAGCGAATCGCGCTCCAGGATCGTTTCTACCCCACCCGTTCTGCACTTCCCACCTGCCTTTCTCTTCCTTCGGCCAATGGGGACAACTTTGAAATTAAGCCCCATTTCATCAACATGCTTCCACGTTTTCATGGGCTTGAATCTGAAGATGCCTATATCTTCATCAATAAATTTCAAAATGTCTGTGCCATGATGAAAACCACCCAGCTGTCAGACGATGCTATACGTCTACGGGTCATTCCGTTCACTTTATGCGATCTCGCTGAAAAATGGCTGTATAGCACCGCTTCCCACTCAATCACCAGCTGGGACGAGTTTGTTAAAGCGTTTCTGAAAAAATTCTATCCGAATCATAAGACCGCAAGGATTCGAAATGAAATCAACCAATTCTCCCAGCTTCCTTCTGAACCCTTCTGGAAGTGCTTTGACCGATACAAAGACCTTCTTATTCAGTGTCCTCACCACGGTATAGAGAAATGGCAGCTCTGCCAAACCTTATACGAGGGACTGAACCCAGCAACGAAGCAGTTGCTGGAAACCATCTGTCAGGGCCACTTCCTATCGAAATCTGACGAGGAAGCATGGCAGTTCTTTGACGATCTTGCGGAGCAATCGCTACAGTGGGAGAGCACCAGACCGACTTCTTCTTCTTCTACCTCCACTTCTACCGGTCAGTCTAGGGTAGGAATTCACCAGCTTGATGTCTCTATTGCGATGAGAGCTGAAATGGCTGCAATAACAAAAAAGCTTGAAGCAATAGAGAGCAAATTTTCTGCTCCTGCCCCCACCCCTGTTCTCCCCCTTCGTACCATCTGCGCTTGTTGTTCCGATCCTTCTCACTTGACCGAAGAGTGTCCTTACAATCCACCATCGCAAGGACAAGATCAGGTTAATGCATTCCAGCAAAGACCGAGGAATGATCCATACTCTTCCACCTACAATCCCGGTTGGAGGAACCACCCCAATTTCGCCTGGAATCAGAATCAGAATCAATTCCAGGGCAACAATTTCCAAAGGGCCCCTCCGCCGCAACAACAAGCGCAACAACAAACTCAGTATCGGCAGCCTTTCCAACCCCAACCTTTCCAAAATCAGACGAACACCTTTGCACCCAACAATTCTTTTCCACCAAACAACTTTGTTCCGTCGAACAACGATAAGGTTTCCTCGCTCGAGCGAAGTCTGGAGGCGTTTGTTAAACAATCGACTCAATCCACCGCCAACATCCAGTCTTCGATTCAATCTTTAGTGCAACACACTGCCGCACACGGGCAAAGCATCAAGAGCATCGAGGCCCAGATTGCACAGCTGAACGCGGCCTTAAGCGAGCGAGAGAAGGGGAAGCTCCCGTCCCAGCCACTTTCAAATCCCGGTCACCCATATAATGCACATGTTGCTCTTGAACAACAGAACCATAATGTGAGTGCCGTGACCACACTGAGATCGGGAAGGATGCTGCAAAACAACATTGGCAAACGGAACAACAATGACACCCCGGCCGCCGCTTCTTCTTCTTCTTCTTCTTCTTCTTCTTCTTCTTCTTCTTCTTCTTCGTCTTCCGAGCCTATTCTCCGTTCTTCAGCAGGCTCTCCTTCCTCTTCTTCTGCTCTGAACGGACCCACTTCTCACTCCACGAAAACACCTATTCTGGGATCCGTTCCAACTCCAAAATCTCCCCCTCCAGCATTAGACTCAACCAATTTTCAAAATGTTCCATTTCCAAACCGGTTGAGGTCTAATAAACAAAATCCTCAAATGGAGAAGATTCTGGAGTTATTCAAGTAGGTTAACATTAATATTCCTCTTTTAGATGCTGTCCAACAAGTCCCGTCCTACGCAAAAATCTTAATGGACTTGTGCACGAAAAAGAGGAAGTCTCAGGTACCCAAGAAAGTTTTCTTGGCTAGTGCTGTGAGTGATGCCCTTACCCAATCTTTACCACAAAAACGGAAGGACCCTGGCTGTCCTACGATTTCAATTACCATTGGGGATAAGAACATCAACCGCGCACTATTAGATCTTGGTGCCAGTGTTAACCTGCTTCCGTATTCAGTATACGAGCAATTAGGCGTCAGAGAGCTGAAACCCACACACTGCACTCTCCAAATGGCCGACCGATCGATCACCCATCCTAGGGGTGAGCTAGAGGATGTGTTAATAAAAGTCGGGGACTTCATATTCCCCGTCGACTTCATTGTATTAGACACACAGCCTGTAGCTAACCCCCGGAATCAAATTCCGGTGATACTCGGTCGCCCATTTCTCGCAACCTCAAATGCTGTGATCAATTGTCACAATGGTTCAATGAACCTCTCTTTTGGAAATATGACGATTGAACTCAACATTTTTAGGTTGGGGAATCAGCCCGCCGAACCTAATGCTCATATACTGGACGTCTGCTCGATCCAGGAGATCACACCAGAAGAGTGTGAATTCGAGGAGTTTCTGTTTGATCACGATAATCTTGACGCCACTAGTGCGTTTCTCTTCGAACCTGCTGCTGTTTCTGCGCCCGATAACGAATACGAGTGTTTCACGTTCTCGAACGATCTTAGCTACGCACAACCCGAGTTTGAATCCTTCGACTTTCCGGATGAGTTACCTGAACCATCCGACTCGGTTGCCTACACTCGTTTTGAACCTTTGCTGGAGTCCTTTGAGTTCGAGACCTTTGCACCAGTCTTGCCTTCCATCATTTCACCTCCAACGCTCGAACTCAAGCCGTTGCCGTCTCACCTTAAGTATGCTTACTTAGGTGAGAACGAGACCCTCCCCGTCATCATCTCGGCTTCTCTAGCTCCCGAGCAAGAGAAAGCCCTTCTCGCGGTCTTGCACAGCAACAGGCAAGCTTTTGGCTGGTCCATGGCGGACATCAAGGGGATTAGTCCCCTGATCGTTGAGCATCACATTCATCTGATGGATGATGCCAAACCAGCTCGGGATCCACAAAGACGTCTTAATCCAGTCATGAAGGAGGCTGTGAAGAAGGAGATCGTCAAATGTCTAGATAGTGGTATCATTTACCCTATCTCTGATAGCCAGTGGGTTAGCCTCATTCACGTTGTCCCCAAGAAGTCGGGCATCACGGTCATCACTAACGAGGCGAACGAGTTAATCCCTACTCGCACCCAAACCGGGTGGCGAGTATGCATTGATTACAGAAAACTCAACGCCGCAACGCGGAAAGACCACTTTCCGCTACCTTTCATTGACCAAATGCTTGAACGATTGGCCGGACATGAGTACTATTGCTTTCTTGATGGCTACTCTGGCTATAATCAAATTCCCCTCGCCGAAAAAGACCAGGACAAGACCACTTTCACTTGTCCTTTCGGCACGTTTGCATATCGTCGCATGACCTTTGGGTTATGCAATGCGCCCGCTACCTTCCAGCGGTGTATGATGGGAATTTTTTCGGACATGGTGGAAAAATTTCTGGAGATTTTCATGGATGACTTCTCCATCTTCGGCGACTCCTTTGACGAGTGTTTGATGCATCTTGACGCTGTCCTTACCCGATGTAAGGACAAGAATCTCACTTTGAACTGGGAGAAATGCCACTTCATGGTGCGCGAAGGTATTGTCTTAGGACATATCATCTCGCAAAATGGCATAGAGGTTGAAAAAGCAAAGATTGAGATCATTTCCAATCTGCCTCCTCCCCGATGCGTCAGAGATATCCGAGCCTTCCTTGGCCATGCCGGTTTTTATAGACGGTTTATCAAGGACTTTAGCAAGATTGCTAGGCCCTTGACGCTTTTGCTGGCCAAGGAAACACCATTCGACTTCAACTCGAGCTGTGTGACTGCATTTGAGTCATTAAAACGCTCACTCACTTCTGCTCCCGTTCTCTCTTCTCCTGACTGGACGCACCCATTCGAGATTATGTGCGATGCATCCGACTTTGCCATTGGTGCTGTCCTTGGACAACACATCAACAAAATGCCGCACGTAATCTATTACGCTAGCCGAACCCTGAACGACGCACAACTCAATTATACAACAACTGAGAAGGAATTCTTAGCTGTTGTATTTGCTTTAGAAAAGTTCAGGCCCTACCTCATCAGCTCTCCAGTCATTGTCTACACTGACCATTCAGCTCTGCGCCATCTTTTTGCGAAGAAAGATGCTAAATCTCGGTTAATACGTTGGATCCTCTTGCTTCAGGAGTTTGACCTTGTCATTAAGGACAAAAGAGGATGTGAAAACGTAGTTGCCGACCATCTCTCACGACTTCCTTCTTCGCCTTCGCTTCCAATTCCAAGTAACGACGTTTTCCCGGATGAACAGCTCTTGACAGTATCGTGCGAACCCTGGTTCGCAGATATTGTGAACTATTTGGCCACGGGATTACTACCGACCGAATGGTCAAGTCAGGACAGACTTCGCTTCTTATCCCAAGTAAAACACTTTTACTGGGACGAACCCTACTTGTTCAAGTACTGTCCCGACCAGATTATTCGTCGGTGTGTCCCTGACGAAGAATTCAAGAGTGTGCTGTCATTTTGCCACGATCAAGCGTGTGGCGGGCATTTTGGGCCCAGAAAGACAGCTGAGAAGATCTTGCAATGTGGTTTCTACTGGCCACAACTCTTCAAAGACGCTAATGACTATTGCAAGACTTGCTCCCGGTGCCAACACTTGGGCCGGATATCCCGGAGGAACGAGATGCCGCTCCAACCGATCTTGGTTGTGGAGATTTTCGATGTGTGGGGGATAGACTTCATGGGGCCGTTTCCCAGCTCTTTTGGGAACTTGTACATTTTTCTAGCTGTTGATTACGTCTCTAAATGGGTCGAGGCTGTGCCCAGCCGGACTAACGACAACAAGGTTGTCGTTAAGTTCCTTAAAGAAAACATTTTCTCCCGGTTTGGGCACCCCCGAGTGATCATTAGCGACAATGGAAGTCATTTCTGCAATAGGACTTTCGAGGCCTTGATGCGGAAATACTCCATTAATCATAAGCTTTCTACGCCCTACCATCCCCAAACCTGCGGGTAGGCCGAAGTTTCAAATCGGCAAATCAAGCAGATACTGGAGAAGACGGTTTCCAAGAACTGTAAGGATTGGTCTCTGAAACTCACTGATGCCCTTTGGGCATTTAGAACCGCTTATAAGACCGACCTTGGCATGTCTCCCTATCGGCTTGTGTACGGAAAAGCCTGCCACCTTCCTGTCGAAATCGAGCATCGCGCATTTTGGGCGATAAAGGAGCTGAATCTGTCTCTTGAGAACGCGGGCAGCCATCGGAAGCTGCAGCTGAACGAACTATGCGAGCTTAGGGATGAGGCTTACGATAACGCGGTTGTCGTTAAGAATCGAACGAAGGTGTTTCATGATAAACACCTTTTGCGCAAAACCTTCGTACCTGGTCAGCAGGTACTGCTTTACGACACCCGACTTCACTTCCATCCTGGAAAGCTCAGATCTCGCTGGAAAGGGCCGTATTTTGTGCGGAATGTGTATCCGCAGGGCGCTGTGGATTTGGAAAATCCAAAGGACGGTTCACTTTTCAAGGTAAATGGACACCGATGCAAACCGTACCTTAGCGCTGAACCAACAGAGGAGCTCCTGTTCTTACAGGAGCCGATTTACCCTGAATGATCTTCCTCTGCCTACCTCCAAACTTCGGTTATCCAGCCAAGAACAGTGGACACTGTTCCAAATAAGTTTGGGGGTATGTACAAACCATTTTGTATATATTTGTGTATATTATTTTTCTTTTCTTTAAAAACAAAAACAATTAAAAATTTGTGTATCGCTAACCGAAAATTTTGACCCTTCAAATGATCTCTTCATGCAACGACAGTGAGGACACTGTCCAGTTTATGTTTGGGGGTACGCTCGATACGCATTTCTTACCTTCGCATTCATATGTAAATTTTGCATCTGCATATTAATATCCATAAAATCCATAAAAATTTGAAAATTTTCATAAAAATATATAAAAACTTTTTTGTCAAGTTAGCTTGTGGAAGAACTCTGATTCAACATTCGACGGTTTTTGTTTGAAAAAATAGGAATAACTAGATCTTATGTTTGGATTTTGAAAACCTGAAAGATAACTCTCCTTTGAAGTTAACTATAGCTGATATACGTCTTTACATCACACTACACGTGTCGTAAGATTTTGGGAATTAGATGACAAGTCTTTCATGTTTAAACTTTTAAACAGATAAATGATTTTCTGAGGATCAAATAGGTTTGTTCTGAAATAAGTAATGTCAAGAATAGTTTATGAAGTAAAGCGAATATGAAGGAATGTTATTGATGCCGTAATTGGAGCTAAGTCTGAAAAATAACCCATCTAAAACTTGATTGGAATGATTACACACCAAACACACCAAACACGTCTTTTATCCAAAAAAAATATTTGAACTGCCAGTTATATCTCCGTTCGTATTAAATCATCTGATTTTCACGCCAAACTGTCTTTTGTTTTTGGACCTAGGTAACTTGAGTAATTAAGTCCGCTGGGGTGTTTCTACACCTAATGCCCTAAAATCAACTGGTTTGGGTGCATTGGCCCAAAGCTCGCTAAAGAAGCCTAGAAAGTCCAGTTTAAAACAAAATCAAGCAAGTGTTCTCTCCGAGTTAAAATTCCTAACGGTTCTTTGTGTGAGAATAATCTTGATAAAAGACAGGCTTTTAAAAATTTTTTTAACGGAGATATGAGGGTTTTACTCTTTGATAAAGACTATTGCACGTTCACAGAGGTGTGTATGAAATGAAAACAAGAAAAAGGTGGAGTGAAAAATACGACTTAGTTTCCTGTTATGGAAGATAGAAATTCTGAAGTTGAAACCTTACTGGAAAAAGAAACTTGAAAAATGCTTAACTCTTTATAAAACTTATGTGATCCTTTTAAAATTGTTATCTGGGCTTTATTGTGCGACATGATGACTTTATTCGACCTTTCGGGAACTTAACGACACTAATTGCACTGCACGTAAAGACATGTAAAATCTGTAGTTAAATAAGATGCGAGATATGAAAAATAAAGGTTCGATGGTCTAGACTTAGAATTATAGAATTGTTATTTTCTAAAACAAAACTTTAGGGTTTGAAGCTTAGTTATTTTACAAAACCAACTTGACCGGATTTTGTGGGTAGTATCCGCTGAAAACCCTCAGGAGACAACACTCCTCCTACTAGGGACACCTAGAGGTTTAACGGCTTGTTGCACATGCTCAGTGCAATCGCGTTCCCTGCGAAAGTGAGGTTAGGAAATTTTTTGTGAATAAATGGGCTTTGCTCGGGACGAGCAAATGATAAGTTTGGGGGTATTTGTTCATATCAGATTTTTGCATTTTCATACCGCCCAATTTTTATCACATTGCATATCGGTAGATACTCTTGAGCCGTGTTTGCTAATAAATTGCAGGATACAGGTTCTCGGATTTAAACGGTGGAACTCATGGAAAAACACGACAAAACCCGGGTTCCTGCCAACCACTGAAGAAAACACGGTCTCCGCTCTTCATCCGTATGTTGCCAGATACCAGTTTAGGAAGACAAAATGTCAAATCAATGCACAAGGCTCAATGGTAGCACAAGATCCAAGAAATCTACGCGGAGCTCGAGGCAATCATGACAAAATCTTGACAAAAAGTCCACCTTTCCCTCAACAGAAATTCTGGAAAATTCGTGAAGCAATTATGAGAAAACACATATACCAGATTGAAGCTCACATCAAACCAGGGTACCACCAAAAAGACAGAGCCCCAATTCATCTAAAGGGCCGCGGATCCGCGGCCAAAGTGGGGTCCAGGCCGCGGATCCGCGGCCGTACTGGCGCCGCACCTGCAGAATTTTGGGGGGTATATTGGTCATTCTGTTTGGGTTCTGGTGGTTGCCCTAGATTTCCATTCTCTAGCCTATAAATAGCCCAGAAGTTTGAGAAGGAGAGGGGCCATTCTTGTATTTTCTTTTTCTAGGTTTTAGTTCACATGTTCTTCTTCTTCTCATCTCTTCTCTATTAAACTTGTAGTGAGCTTTGTGAGGGAGGAATGGTAAATAAAGAAGATCATTTTATTATCATGCTTGTCTTGCTCTTTCTTTACTTGTAATTTTAATTGTTAAGTAGTTGTTGTTATTTTCTTGTTGTTTCTTTCTTCTCTCTTTTTCTTTATCATTCATACGACAATGATACTTACGCTCGATCCTCGCCAAGGTGAGGTCGCAAATAGTTAGTCGTATTCTTCTAATCTCCTTCTTTCTATCTTCCTCTTTTGTTTTGTTTTGTTTTTCCTTATCATGAAGTGTGAGTAGTTTTATACTTGTTAGGGTAGGATAAGGGAAGTTTGAGAGAAGGAAATCTCTCTCACTCTTTCCTTACCCAACAACTTAAATCGACTCCCGTTAATTGAACCATAATCCGCTCCTTACGGCTCCCTATCCTACATGATAGCGGTGATTCCGTAGTGAGACCGGTTGTGGTTGAATTAACCGGAGGTTATGGATAAGAGCCAAGAACGGACGGACAAGCACCAAAAGGAAGACTTATGCGTTGGAAAGCCTAGCTTATACTCGCAAAGTCCTTCCTAGTCGTGCTAATCCCCGTTGTTGCCGATTACCGTAACACCGATATTAAGAGGGGCAACGAAAGATGTGGAGACTCCTAACTCAAACTAACCTAATCCTAACCCTAACAAGCTCTCTTTAAATATCAACTTAACACTTAGATAGTTACAAACAAAATCTGAACTTTCGGACTTAACTCGTTAAAACACTTTGAAAAAGACTCCCATCTCCCTGCGGACGACCCGTACTCAACTGGCTAGCTACAAGCGAAACCGTCTTGATTGCGGTATTTAAAACTAAACTTGACACGCACGTATCCTAACAATCAATGCCCTAGATGGAAGCCACTCTAGTCACCACACTCCAGAAGGTATGTTAAATCTGCAAGTTTCCTTTATGTTTGAAACTCCCGATGTGATTTTTACCCCAAGCTCTTATAGACCTTGACGTAGGCCAACAAGTCATAAGACGCAAGTCAAGTTCTACCCGTCGTTGTCCTGATCAATTTAAGTACATCGTACAAGCCCTTGACGTAGGCTAACAAGGTGTACGTCTGTATTAAACTAATGCATCTATCTATGCAACAAATAGGCACACACACTGCTATCATACACTATGCCTTGACGTAGGCCAACAAGCATAGCATGAATACGATGTGCTGTCTATCTGAAACGACTGAGGGTTACGGCTGGTTTTTGGCAAAAAACCGTTAACGTAGTGAATTTGATTTGATCGAAGGAACTAAGATAGCTTTTATTAAAAGGAGTGGTTTAAGCTCCGTATTTAAAATTTGCTTTTTCAAGAAAACCGAGTGGTTTTTAGAAATTGTTCCAACGATTCAGTTTAGGTTTTATTTTTCTTTGCATTAAAAATAATGCGTCCCATCTTTAACCTATCATTACAGATAACAACGAAAATACAATGTCCTCTTATGCCATTCACATTCGCCACGGGGTCCCGTCATCACCCGTTAGGTTACTTAACTAACGACAGAGCGGGGGCTGGGCTAGCGCGGGTGTAAAACATAATTGACGTCTAAATAGCTATCATATATAGATATTGTACATTCGTCAGACGCAAAAATAGGCATTCCGGATCACACATAAACAATATTGGATTTGCAAGCAATCCGCGTTTCTTTTGAGCCTGTAAGAAAAGACGGATTACACAGTTGTGATGAATAGCCATTACCCTACCCCAGACCCCTACGGGTACGGCAAACTACCCGCCAAGTACCAGAAGTGAAGCGGTCTACCTCAACACTTCAAAATACCCGGTAGTTTGTGTACCCCACCTTGGGTCTATCCTAGGAGCAAAAACAGTAAAAAGAATAATACAACGGTGGCTACAACCGCAACCTGGATGTGCCCCGCAAAATAATATTACAACTTATTATAATTACATCGAATGAATTAATACAATAACCCATCACAAAACCCGGCTAATCACCACAACAGTCCAATACAGTTTATATACACAACCAGTTATATATAACATCACAGATATGTGCAACCCCCTGCCAACCGATATACTAGCAGTTAGGGAAGGTTTACGAACACATAAAACATTTCACAGATATAATCAAACATGCAAACACCGTATAATTTCGATCGATTAAACACTTTTAATTTTGCTCCAATACTTCTCTGTAAATCTGAAACATGAGCAAAAATTAAAAAAAAGTACCAGAAAATCCCAAATATCACAAAGAAGGCACAGAAGAAAATTGGGCTGAATCGGCCCCAACTCGGCGGCGGAACCGCGGCGGATCGGTGGTATCGGCCGTGGTTCCGCGGCGCTTTGGCCGATTCAAGAGACCATTTTTCTTGTGTGTTCTTATATTTTCATGCTGGTCATTCTGGAGGTCCCTGAAAAATTTTTGGACCTCATTTAAAATTCGACAGAAACTACAAGATATCGGGGTTTTTCTGGTTTGTTTTTCCGTTCGAAATTCATACAATTTTGCAAGTGTGTTAATTATTGTTTAGTGAGGCTCTGATACCATTATAAGTTGATGTGCAACACCCCACGAGTTGCGGGGAGGCGGAAATTTGAAAAACAATCATGTTTAAAAGGTGAACATCAACTAACCGAAGATCGTTTCTAAACAATACTTAACAAAAAGCATAGAGTTCTAAGCTACTATGTAAAGAGATTATACCAAATGATTCTAGTCCTTCGTCTTTACGATATCTACGGCCTCTTTGGATCTCCACGTCCTCCTCGGCTTCCTTCCGTGATAGACGATCCACCCGAGAACCCTAATCCAAGCTATAACCTCTAAACTTGAGGTTACTTAGTTTCTCTAGTTGCTAATTAGAGTAGCTAAGGTGATGTAGAGATAGGTTATGGAGTGATTAGTCTTTCCTAATCCTTGTTCTCAACTCATGAGTGGTAGGATTAGGGTTTGGTGAAGGAGAGAGAGCTTGAGGAGAGAGAATGAGAAGATGATAATGATGATAATAATAATAATGATATTGCTTCTCACTTGATATATGAAGCATAATGAATTAAAAAGAAATGAATAATATGAGATTATTCATCATGCTTCATAAATGCAAGTGGGTGATTCATTATGTGAGTCATTAAGCATTTAATAATGCATTAATGACATGATGAATCACTCACGAGTCACAAGATCATTAAATGACAATGCCACCTCACCCTCCAAGTCACCACCTTCTAGAAGCTTCTCGGAAATTACGAGAACGACCCTCGAATCCGTGAAAACACGGAAAAACTTTAGACTGTATAAATCCAATAACCTGATACTAGAATCTGGCTTAAACCAAAGCCGACTAGTAAAAACTGTCCGAATGTCGTACGTGCGTTTAAACACGTATGCATCCGAACCTTTGTCGTAAAACCATACGACCTCTATATCTTTTCGCCTGGGTTTGGGAAATCTCTGTGTGGGACTCTAAAGACCCGACTACTACGCTGGCAGTGGGTTTAACCACAGACCGCAAGCGGCACTAGCTGTACGTAACGGTCCCCAGGTAGTTGTCGATAAGAAAGCCGATGAGGTAACCCATCCGAAATCCTACTGAGCCTGTCCGTGACAATATCCGCGCAGTCCGGTCTGTTCGTCTAAGAGTATCATATGTATGGTCTAGGGAGGTGGTGGACGTCAGACCCCTAATAACCGTACAAGTCGTGTCGGTATGGCTCAAGACCATCTGAGAATCTACTGATCAGTCCATCAGTAATTCTCAATCAGCCCTGGCCAGGGACTTACGGTAATGACCAACCGACCACAGTGCGATATCAACTCCCTATACCGGGAGAGACGAATCCTTAACAGTCGCTCACTGCCTCCACGTGGCTCGGGACTATGCCCAACTAAAACCTGTTTGCACGACTCCTTTGAGCCGTGGTAGGGTAATAATCAAAGCACAGTGGGAACTCACACGAGGAAAATGATGACTTTAAGTCAACAGACTATCTGCACACATGTCACCTGAGAACTGCTATCTGACGTTAGGTATAATACCATCCAGTTAGTTCTCGGTGAGTCCTGTCCGGTGTACTCACACCCAGTGAGCATCTGTATACAATCTTAGGTGCACACCACCAATGGCTGCGGGACCAATCCATCACCCATCGTCAGGGTCTATATATGTATACACTAGTCTACTCCGGAGTATCGATGCCCAGTCTCGATACTCCCGCGACTTGGGACATCTAAGGATGTGCCTATTGACTATCCAGCTCCCACTAGTATGACTGCCATCACAACGCCGGTAGTCAGGCAAACACCCTATGGGCTTTATCAACATGTATATAAATGAATACAGCACAAAATATATCATATGTTAAGATAAAGACAAACCAAATAGCGTACTATCATATCAAGCAAGACTGTCATGTACATACATATCCCAAGCATCCTATACAATGTAGGCCTCTAAGGCATATATATTCAACATCGACTCCTCGAGATGGTCTCCCACTGGACCCTAAAACCCGGTTACTTGGGCTCCCCTCCTTGTGTCTATCCTAATGCGGAAAAGTAAATAATATACATCAATGGTGACATCATCCTCAACCCGAAAGTGCCCCAATAAAAGAATATTATATACAAGCTTTTACATGAATAAAAATGAAAAACTCTCATCTCACATAAAACCCCCCAACTATTCAAACCACGACGATCCAATATAACATATCACAACAACACATAACATCACATGTCATCAACGTAAGTAAATATGTGTATCCCAATTGTCGTTGACATATAGCAACAAAACCGACGATACACCACATATTACACTTACGGTCGTAGAAAAGAATGTGAAAAACTACAACAATTGGAATCCGCAACCACCTTAGACATCATAAACCAAATGTATCACATACTTTGGATTTCATGCCTAACCAAATGAATTCCTTAGACATCACATGCCTAACAATTATAAACCCCGCATTTTAGTCTCGATATTGAAAACACTTTTCAATAACCAGTCGGGTAATTCAACAAGATTCCCGATAACCTAATCGAATGCTCGTCGGAAAATTTAATAGACGGCCGCACCCTCGATGCCGTCGACGAAGTGCACTAAGGCCGAACACCGTGGCCGCGAGCATCCGAACGGATGCTTTTGGCGATGGGGTTATCCTACAGTCACTTGGTCGGGGCTATGGAGCATGGCTATCTAGTAAGGTTAGTCGGCGAGTATCTGCGTACACTACGTAATTGCGACAGACTTTTGATCCACATCAAAATTCCGTGGCAACCGATCAAATGAGACTGAATTGCTAGATTTAAAAAATTCAAACTAGTTATCACATAACTAATTTTGTGGATTCCAAATATTGTATCAATCACAGAAAACTAGACGATATTAAACTTTTCGATCGAATAAACAAACACCCAAAATTTCTCAAAGAGCTCAACACTTGAGCGGAGTTCAAAAAGTACCCAGAACATGCCACAACTCCTATGAACCATTCGTAGAAGGGCCGACCCATGCCTCATTCATGTCGTCGCGGAACTGCCGCAAACCCTAGGGTATGACTGCGGTTCCGCGATCCAAAAAGTCGAGTTTGGGTATCGTTTTTCTAGAGGGTCCACAGAATCGCTTGCATGATTTTCTGAAGATTTTAAACTTGGAAAAAATCCAACTCTTGGAAAATTTCTAGCGAGAGAAAAATTGGGTTATTGATATCCGTTCGAACTTTTTAAAGTCGTCTATATAACCCGAAAAGATGTTAGAATTACGACTACGAAACACTTCGAATTACCTTTGCACAAAGATAACATCACATGCAAATTTGGCAAAAACAAGCAACACCTGAAATACCAAAACCCAGAGCCTGGAACACACTAAAAAATTAAACCCAGAACATCCCTAAAGAACCAAGCTCACCGGTTTAGATGAGTTGTGGATGGCCAAAATCAGGTAATATGGGTTCAATTTTGTACCGTGTTCACGTTGCATCTCATACAACATTCTATAGTTGCTTAAAAATTTTTAGAGGCCATTTAAAATTCTACAGAAACTAGGATTATGTTTTGTGTGTTTCGGAGTAGTTTCGGTTTCGTAATCTAACAAACATCGTCTAATTCTCTAGCATGGCTCTGATACCACTGTAGGGATCCCTAGGGCGGCAGCAAGGTTTCGGGAGGCATCGTCCATGCCGTTTTCAAATTTTTGCCGTACTAAAGAACCTTAACCATAGAATCTTAACTAGAGATTTAGACGAATAATCAATGTAAACAACTTTACATCTAAGTGAATAAGGAATACAACCTTTGTAGACCGGTCATTCACTTCTAAAGCTCCGTGTAGTAGTCCTTTCGCTCCAAGTAGTGAACACCCGAACTCTAGTAAGGGTTCACATCAATAAATGAACAAGCTTGCTCGAAATCTTCGAGGCCGAAGATGATCTACATCAAGGAGACTCAAGCTCATGGTACATTTTCACTAATTGTAGATTAGTGAAGCAAACACCCTAAACTAAATGGCTAATATAGTATAAGACGATGAAGTAGGAATTGGGCTCACTTTAGATTTATTTTTCTCATAATATTTCTTCACCGTTTGAAAAGCTAGCAAGCTTTTTCATGAGGAAGAAGAAGATGAAGTGGAGATGAGAATGAAACTCATGAGGTGAGAATAACAACCATGGGCGAGTTAGTGTCATACACTAACTCATGTAGTGATTAAACTATGGCAAACAATAATGGTTAGGTTAATAAATATCTACAAGTAAAACAAAATTAGTGGACTTTGTCAATGGTTCCACAAGCTTCTACAAGCTTCAACCATGTGACTTAATTCCATCTAATTTTGATTAACTTTAAATAAATAAAACCATTCATTATATCAAACATGGTGTGAGTCTCATACACCCATGTAGCATGTGGCATCAAGCATGATACAAATAAAATGTACATTAATATATCACATATATACTATATGCACACAAGTGAGAAAAGAAATGTTTAAGTGAGCTAATATTAGTTAATGTAATTCAATATATCAAATATATAAATATACATTAAATTATTAAATCAACACTTGATTTAATAATCCGGCTATATCACATACAACAGACTAATATCAAATGTAACAACTTATCGAATCTACACTTGATCCGATAACCCGGTTATATCACATATAACCGTCTGATATCATATATCATGAGAATATAATGCGGTATCACATACGCGCATTAATCTCGGTCCCGCACATATCACATATGTGGTCCTACTTCGTTTCGCATGAACCAGGAAACCTTTGTGTAAGACTTTAAAGACTCATCAATACGCCGGCAGTAGGTGGTGATCATATCAGACACCCACAAGCCGCAAGCGGTCTGCTAAACATAACGGCCACTCGGGTATTGAGCGATCAGAAGATCAACAAGTGAGCCTGCTCATACTCCTGCGAATCCAATCAGTCACAGTACCGTACGGTCCGGTCTCTTCGTCAGATATTTCGCATATCAAAGCCCGGGGGTGGTAAAACGTCAGACCCCAATAGCCTGATAAGTCATGCCGATGCAAGGTCCATAACGGTTCGAGAAACTACTGATAACACTTACTAGTAGATCTCAGCAACCCTGGCCAGGGATTTCCTATTATGGCCAACCAAGCATAGCGCAACATCAACCCCCAATACCGAGAGAGACGAATCCCCTCTTATCGCTCATTGCCACTATGTGACTCTGGACTGTACCCAAAAAACACCTTTTTGCACGATCTCTTGAACGTGGTATGGTGAAAATCAAAGCACAGTGGGGATCACACAAGACTCTATGACGATCTCGGGTCGACAGACTAACCTGTACCAGTGTCACCAGAGAACTGCTATCTGACGATAGGTATAATACCATCTAGGAGTTCTCGGCGAGTCCGTTCAGTATACCCAGTCTCCACTGAGTACTCGTATACCTTCTCTGATGTCAAACACCAATGGATGTGGGATCATCCATCGCCCATCATATGGGTCGAGAAGCGTATACGCCAGTCTACTCTGGAGTATCGATGCCCTGTCTCGATACCCCTACGACTAGGAACTTTTCAAGGATGTACTTACCGACTATCTTAGCCCCACTAGTATGATCTGCATCATAATCCTGGTAGTCAAGTACTCATCTTAAGGGCTTTATCAACATGTAATAGAGAGAGAATAAGTGTACATGTTAAGATAAAGAGCAACCAGATAGCATACTATCAAGTCGAGCAAGAAAGTCCTCCCTATATATATCCAAGCATCCACTATAATATACATCACATGTATAATAATGGCCTCTAGGGCATACATATAACTAATAGTATTCATACTATGTGTTTTGAACTTTGCCAAGGCATAGTTTTTGGTAGCTAGTGGGTGCTTATCTGTAGCATAGATAGATGCACTAATCTAGAACAGGCGTACAGCTGTTTTGACCTTCGTTAAGGGCTTGTACGAATGGGTATAGATTAATCTGAACAATGACGGGTTGAACTTGACTTGCGACTTATGATGTTTTGACCTTCATCAAGGTTATAAGCGCTCGGGGCAAAAACCACATCGGGAGTTTCAAATATACAGGAAATTTGCTAGTGTTGCATACCTTCTGGAGTGTGGTAGTTTTGGTAGGCTTCCTTCAAAATTATCACAAAATGATAGTTGGGTTCCGATCCTATTATGAGTATCAGTTACTTTTCGGGAGAGTTTTTCACTTTGTAATTAGCTAATCAAGTAGGTGTCTAGAAATGTGTTAATGGGGCCATGCCTCTAGAAAAACGAGGTTATTTAATTAGGTCCGTCCGAAAGCACGGGGGACCTCCCTTTGAAGTACCAACACTGGCCTGGCCGAAAAATAAGCGAACTTGTAGGGTGCGATTAATTTTGACTAAATCGTTTTTTAGGGTTTGAAGGAGAATTCAAGGAAACAGTGGGAGCATCCTATTTAGATAAACTAATAACCAATTTAAACCTGCAAGAGCATATGCTGAGTGTTTTTTCTCCCTCTCTCCTAATTGCAGCGACTATGACGGGACCTAAGTTTATACTAGATAAAAATAAACCCGTTGGGCTAAATTATAAAGATTGGCTGAGGAACGTCCACATGGCCCTTACTTATGATAAGTTTGCAAACATAGTCACGGCTAAAGCCCCTGTTCGAGGTCCAAAATCCTCGGTCGCTGACATTGAGGTTCGTAAGACTTGGGATCTGGATTGCGCGAAAGCTAAGTATCTCATATTGGCCTCTATGGATAATGAATATCAGAGGTGGCACAAGAAGATGGACCTTCCTTCCATTTTCCTTCATACCAAAGATTTATATGGAGAGAAATCTCGTATCGCAAGATACGAGATCTTGAAGAAATTGTTTCAAACAAGATTGGTTGTCGGATCATTTGTTGGGGACCACGTCCTAAAGATGATTACTCTCATTGAAGAGCTTTCGGACCTGGGAACTACGTTGGAGAATGAGTTATAAAACAACTTGATTCTACAGTCCCTTCCTTCCATCTATGCCTAATTCGTATTGAATTTCAATATGCAAAAGACGGAAGTTACACTTTCTAAGCTCCTCAACATGTTGAGGGTGGCAGAGGGCACCTTGAAGAAATCCAAGGAAACACTCGCTCTGTTTGTCGGGGAATCTTCTTCCTCTAAATCCAAGGCTAAAACTAAGGGGATGATGAAGAAGGCCCCCACCAAACTGAGAGGAGGTATACAGAAGGTGCAGGGAAAAGGAAAGGAAAAGATTGTGGGAGCAGCCACAAAGAAAGAATGTTTCTACTGTCACAAAAAAGGACATTGGGAGAAAGATTGTCGGGCTTTAAAAGCCAAAAATCAGGGCATGAAGTATGTTGTGGATTCGGTTTCAGGTGTGTTCGTGATTGAAAAATATTTTTCTATTAACTCTACTTCCTGGGTATTAGATACCAGATCATGATCTCACATCTTTAATTCTTTGCAGGCGCTGAGAAGCCGTAGAGTTTTGAGGAAAGGTGATATGACCCTCAGGGTTGGCAACGGAACCAGTGTGGATGTTGTTGCTGTGGGAGAATATCACATTGGATTGGCGAGTGGACATATTTTGTTGTTGCATAACTGCTTTTGTGTACCCAGTATGATGTGTAATATTATATCTGTATCTTTGTTATCTAATGAAGGATATAATTTTGCACTTGAAAGTAATGTCATAAACATTCACCTGAATCATGCAATGATTGGGTCGAGTATATTAAATAACGGAATATATGTTCTCAATCAACATCAAGTTTTCAACGTCCAAAACACGCTAAAAGAAAAACTCCAGAATCAAATCATGGTTTCTTATGGCATTGTAGACTTAGTCATATTAATGAAATACGATTAACTAAGTTACATAAAGATGGATATTTAGATCCGTTTGAATATTAATCATATGCAACTTGTCAATCATGTATCAAAGGAAAGATGACTAAAACTCCGTTCACCGGACATGGAGAAAGAGTCACCGAGCTTCTGGGACTTATACAAAGTGACTTGTATGGGCCAATGTCTACACATGCAAGAATTGTCTATTCCTATTTCATCACTTTTACTGATTATTTCTCAAGGTATGGACATGTAATCTTGATGAAACATAAATCCGATGCCTTTGAGAAATTCCAGGAGTATAAGAATGAAGTGGAAAAGCAAACCGGCAAAAGTATCAAGATGCTCCGATCTGATCGAGGTGGTGAATACTTAAGTGCCGAGTTTCTGGAATATCTAAAAGGGAATGGAATTCTCTCTCAGTTTACTCCTACATACACACCACAACACAACGGTGTATCAGAAAAACAGAATCACATCTTGATAGATATGGTCCGTTCCATGATGAGTAATACTGAGTTGCCGCCATCTTTCTGGGGTTATGCAGTAGAATCTGCTGCATACCTATTAAATAAAATTCCAACCAAGTCTGTGCCTACCACTCCATATGAAATATGGAGTGAGAAGAAAACCTGTCTTAAATATCTTAAGATATGGGGGTGTCCTGCTTTTGTTAAAAAGATTCATCCAGACAAACTCGAGGCACACTCAGTATTGTATTAGTTTGTGGGATACCCTAGGAATTCTATGGGGTATTTTTCTATTATGCTGAGGAACAAAAGGTCTTTGTTTCTCATCATGCCCGCTTAATGGAAACTTAATTTTTTGAAATAGAAATTAGTGGGAGCACGATAGAACTGGAAGAAATTCCAGAACCACAAACTATTACTGAAGACACTTAGTAGAACTTGAAGTTTCAATGGAACCAGACATACCTACACCACTCCGTAGATCTAGTGGCAGTCTCATCCGCCTAAGAGATACTATGGTTTTCTCATAGACGAGAATCGAGAGGATTACATCATCAATGATGATGAGCCTACTAGTTTTCAGCAAGTGATCACGAGTAGAGACTCGATGAAGTGGCTGGATGCTATGCGATCCGAGATGAAATCCATGTACACTAATAAAGTAAGGAGTTTGGATGTTAATCTTCCTGGGGTAAAACCAGTTGGATGCAAATGGATCTTCAAAAAGAAAATTGGTGTAGATGGACAAGTAGAAACCTACAAAGCTAGACTTGTTGCTAAAGGTTTTCGTCAAAGACCAGGTTTGGACTATGACGAAACTTTTTCATTAGTGGCTATGCTTAAATCCATTCAGATCCTACTTGCCATTGATACCTTCCATGACTATGACATCTGGCAGATGGATGTTAAAACCGCATTTCTAAATGGAAATTGAGAAGAGTGTTTACATGGATTAACCGGAGGGTTTCATAAACAGTGGGAGCAGCGGAAAGTTGTGCAAGTTGCTTAAATCCATTTATGGATTAAAGCAGGCATCTAGGAGTTGGATCATCTGCTTTGATGAGACGGTCAAGTAATTTGACTTTATCAAAAATGTAGATGAATCTTGTATTTATAAGAAGATTGTAGGGAGAACTGTGGTATTCCTCGTTTTATACGTAGATAACATTCTTTGATAGGAAATGATATTCTTATGCTACAATCGGCCAAGCTATTCTTATCACAGAAGTTCTCTATAAAAGACCTAGGTGATGTCTCGTACATTCTGAGGATTAAGATCTATCGTGACAGATCTAAAAGAATGTTAGGACTTTCACATTCAAGGTACATAGACACCGTACTAAAGAGATTTAGTATGGAAGATTTCAGGCGCGGTAATTTACCCGCTTGTCACTGAATCACCCTCTCCAAAGAGATGTCTCCCAAGACTGATAAGGAGAGGGCTTGCATGAGGATTGTACCCTATGCTTCGGCGGTGGGGCCGATAATGTATGCGATATTATATACCAGACTAGATGTAGCTTACGCACTTAACATCGTAAGCAGGTATTGGTCCAACCGAGGTGAGAAGTATTGGATAGCAGTAAAGAGCATTCTTAAGTACCTGAGAAGGACTAAGGAAATGTTCTGGGTGTACGGTAATAGGGACCTCCAGATCGAGGAATTGACCGACTCTGGATTCCAAAGTGATAAGGATGATTCTAAATCCGTCTCGGGTTATGTGTTTACCCTCAACGGAGGGACGGTCTGTTGGAAGAGCTCCAAACAGGACACCGTAGCAGACTTGACGATGGAGGTTGAGGACATCGCTGCTAACGATACCGCAAAAGAGGCATTCTGAATGAGGAACTTCATTTCTGAATTTCATGTGGTTCCATCCATTGCTGATCCAATACTTTTGTATTGCAATAACAATGGACCCATGGCTTTGTTGGATATGTATGCCCTAGAGGCCTGTATTGTATAGGATGCTAGGGATATGTATGTACAGGATAATCTTGCTCAGTTGTATATAGTATATTATTTGAGTTGTATTTATCTTAATATGTGTATTTCTTTCTGTTGTTGCTTTATATTGCTTACACATATTGATAAAGACTCGATACAGTAGTATACTATTATGGTTTGATTTTATCTTAACATGTGCATATGTTATATGAGATAGCATATATGGCAGATACATGTTGATAAAGCCCGTAGGATTTTACTTGACTACCAGCATTATGATGGCGATCATACTTGTGGGAGTTGGGTAGTCCATAAGCACATCCTTAAAGGTCCTAACTCCCAGGAGTATCGAGACTGGGCATTGATATTCTAGAGTAAACTTGTGTATACGTTTCTAGACCCCGACGAGGGGCGATGGTTGGTCCCACAGCCATTGGTGTGATCACTTAAGATTGCATACATGTGCTCACTGGGGGTGAGTACACTAGACGGACTTGCCGAGAACCTCTATATGGTATTATACCTATCGTTAGATAACGGTTCTCAGGTGACATGAGTACAGGTTAGTCTTTAGACCTGAGATCATCATTTGTCTCGTGTGAGGTTCCACTGTGCTTTGATCACTACCCTACCACGGCTTTATTGAGTCGTGCAAACAGGTTTTGGTTAGGTACAAACCCGAGCCACGTGGAGGCAGTGAGTGATTGCCTAGGATTTGTCTTTTCTGGTATTGGGAGTCGATATCGCACTGTGTCCGGTTGGACAGAACCATAAGACCTTGGCCAAGACAGTTGAGATTTACTGATGGTTAGATCAGTAGTTTCTCGGATTGGTCCTGATCGGCACAACTTATCGGGTAAGTAGGGGTTCGGATGAGCTTGCTCGTCGGCCTTTTTTTTGATAGGTACCTGGATAACCGTTACGTACAGCTAGTGCCGCTGACGTGCTTGTGGTTAAACCTACTGCCAGCGTACTGTCGAGTCTTTAGAGTCCTATACAGAGGGTTTCTCTGATTCAGGCGAAACGATGTGGTGGCCGTAAGTTTATATGTGCAGTATTTCGATCGAATGATAATACTAGCCGGCTTAGGATTAAGCCAGATTATTAAATCAGGTATTGATTTAATAATTTACATATACACATTTCGATATGTATATTCTAGTGTCATCCAGGTTTTCGATCGAACATGGTTCTGATCGAATGATAATACTAGCCGGCTTAGGATTAAGTCAGATTATTAAATCAGGTATTAATTTAATAATTTACATATACATATTTCGATATGTATATTCTAGTGTTATTCAGGTTTTCGATCGGACGGTTGATAATACTAGCGGGCTTAGAATTAAGCCGGTTTGTTAAACCAGATATTGATTTAATGCTAGTATTATATTAATAGTATTATTCTCTCTTATGTATTCACGAATACGGGTATGTATATACGGTAGAAAGTATTTTGTATTTATACAAAATACCTTCTAGAACATGACACCTCATCATGCATTTTTCTATTTTCAACAAAATAGAAAATGAGGTGGAAAAGGGTGAGACGGCATGAAGCATGGCTTTGGTATTTATTGTAAATACTATTGAAGTATGGTGGGATTTTTTATGAAAAGAAAAATACTTTATATCCAAAAAACCTTAGCCATTCTTCTTTTTGGAGATCATTCTTCACTTTCCTCTCTCTCTCTTTCTCTCTCTTCTTCTTGAGTTTACTCTTGTTCATTCCCTTATCATACTCATGTATTGAGAACCAAAGGGATTTGGGATAGAAAACTACTACTAAACATCACCACATCATCTAAGCAAACTAGATTAGCAAACTAGTTTTCTTAGTTTGCTTCTTTTTGATGTAGGAGCTTGAATCAAGAACTTTCAGATGGATCATCTAGGACCGAGGAGGCCGGTCATCAAGGTTGATCTAGGAGACCTATAGGATCTTAAGAAGAGGAGTGAAGACCCGAAGGATACGTGTCGTTAGTTATAACACTCTTTCACAGTAGCTAGACTCCTCTAGTTTGCTAGTTTCAATGTTTGGTTAGATTCTAGGATGTGTTTTCTAGCGCCAGTTTTTTAAAAAGTCAAAGTTTTTCGTTCCGCAACGGCCACGGTCAGCGGCCAAGGCGCTAAGAAACTCAACAGGCTTTAGCAAAGGAACCACAGTCCTATAAAAAATCCAGACATATCTTGAGATGGTATCATCTGATCATAGAGATCGTGGATCGCTGGGAGATCGAGATGCGGAGAGTAGATATAAAGGACAACACGACAGATCTATTCACCAAGGTCATCCCTCAAGTCCATTTCGAGAGACTGTTCGAGATGTTGGGTATGTGGTATGCTTGCAACTGGCCTCAGTGCAGACATTGGGTACTTAATACGCCAATAACCGGCCTTAGTGCAAGTGGGAGATTATTGGATATGTATGCCCTAGAGGCCTTTATTGTATATGATGCTAGGAGTATATATGTACAGGACAATCTTGCTCAATATGATAGTATGCTATTTTTTTTCCTTTATCTTAGCATGTGTATATGCTTTACTTGTTATTTCATATCGCTTATACATGTTGATAAAGCCCGTAGGATCATTGCTTGACTACCAGCGTTATGATGGCAATCATACTTGTGCGAGCTGAGTAGTTAATAAGCACATCTTTAAATGTTCCTAGTCGTGGGAGTATCGAGACTGGGCATCGATACTCCAGTGTAGACTAGTGTATACATTTCTAGACCCTGACGAGGGGCAATGGTTGGTCCTGCAGCCATTGGTGTGATGCACCTAAGATTGTATACATATGCTCACTGGGGGTGAGTAGACTGGACGGACTCACTGAGAAATAGTTAGATGGTATTATACCTATCATCAGATAGCGGTTCTTAGGTGACATGAGTACATGTTAGTCTTTAGAGCTGAGATCATCATTTGTCTTGTATGAGTTTCCACTATGTTTTGATCACTACCCTACCACGGCTCTACCGAGGCATGCAAATAGCTTTTAGTTGGGTACAGTGTCACGACCCGAAAGAGCACGTGACTGGCCCTTGAACCATATGAAGTCTATAGGACCCCATCTGATCCAAGTAAGCCAAAAGCCCAGAAATCTAAAACCCTTTAAAGAGTAAATAAGGAAAACTGGTTTTAAGAAGTAAAGAAGTCACGTTTCGAAAATCAAGTTTTTAAATAACTAAGCCGAATGTGTATTTTTAAAATGTGTAACCTTTCCTGAAAAATTCGGCAGAGTTTCTTTTGTAAAAACTGGCCCCAAACGGGGTACAACAAGAATAATATATACGAAATGATAAAAGGCATCCCCAAGCGGGAGCTAGCTCTTCGTCAATCGACGGTCACAACCACGCAAGCAATAATAATATACAACGCCAAAGGGCGAGGATTAAAACCCAAAAAGAAACTCAAAACAGCCAGAAAACCGTAATACTACAAGCGCGACTCTAAGGTCAAAACAATATACAAATTTTGGTTGATGGAATGACTAGATACAATGAATAATACATGAACAATGGCGGTTCTGATACAAAAGAACCCACCTACCAACGCAAGTCACCCATATGGAAGCAGTGTGCCAGAAATGCCGCTATGGAATCTGTACGGCAAAAACCTGCAAGGACTGTGGCACAACGGGGGTGAGTTGCCAACTCGTGAATAGAAAATATCTACAAGCAGAGATCGAATGCATGACCCATCCTAGGTCAATATGATCAGATATATATAAACCTCAATATGAATAAGACTGAAACAAGCTAAACTGGCAATGTAATCTCTATACATGAGTGTAATGCCAAATGCTCGTGCCAGTGCCTCAGGTAATAGCATATCATAAATGTGAGGTACAATCAATGAAATCAATCTGCATGTACGTGGATCCCGTCCACTCGTCACCCAATGACAATAACCATCATGCATGTAAATATCATCAGCATATGCATGGAAATATGAGGATATAAACCACTTGTGTCCCTCGCGACACGTCAAAATCATGGAACCGGAGTGCCCAACATCGGCACTCGAAAACATCATGAAAGCCGTGCCCAGCATCGGCACGTAAATCCTCATATATAGGGCTCCGTCAGTCCGGATCGGTCCACAGGCTCTGTCTGCGGTATCGGCCCTCGGCCCCGGCAGTATGCCCATATCCATCTATCGACTCTGGTCAGTATCCTCCGGATAACCGCCAGGTCCAACAAAATCACCGGTAGGTACTTGCCACCCTGCCAGGCTCATCGTCTACTCCACGAAAAACATTTCTTGCCCCGGGGAACCATACCGGGTCCACCATGTACCCGCAATCGGCCTCATCCGCCTCCTCGAATCGGGTTTCACATGTCGCTCTCAGCACCGAGAAAACACATGGTGGACGCACTGAAATATCATATCAAGGGTAACCGGGTTTTCAAAATAATTACATATCCTCTTTGAAACACCCACGGTTCCCAAAACCAGAAATATCATGGAAACAACATATCTCAATGTGTATAATCAGAAAGCAGCATGTATGCGACATATAGCAGAAAGGTAAGCATATCAATATGTCATGCAAGGGTCATATCCTGAATGCAACAGTACTACAATATAGTGACATGGCAATTATCGATGATGAAGTGTGTGAGCCGGCAACAGTGTACGTGGAACATACGCATCATCGATAATGGTGCTGGTGTCCTAGCAGCATGACTGAAATATATCAACAATATAAGCGATGCAATGCAAACAGCATGAATGTGCGGAATCGAGTAGTCAACGCAACAGTAGAGAACCTGCCTCAATAGATATATCATGCAACCTTGCCTTTTGAAATAAGACGAATCAGGGTTTTTGGTAAAGTAAGGGCTACGGTGTTTTAAGAAAAGATGCGCCTTTTGAAAATATCCGTATAAACCCTTTTTCCTATCTTTAAAATATCCCTGATTTGTTAGTTTTGAAATAGGTATGATTCGGGTCTAGTCTAACACCTACTATGCGAACTACGAACCCACAGTCAAGTCAATAGAAAGGGGTATGGAAACCACCTAAATCTGAGTCGATATCACACTATCTCATCACATGACAGGTGTCACTACCATCATATCACATCTCCAATATGAACTCTGTCATGTCGCCAAATCTCACGGCCTCAATCGAATCTCATCGACTCATCTCAATCCCACGTATCATCCTCAAAACCCGTATATGAACACATAGTCCCATACCCATGTGTAGATATACACACCATCATATGCGCACAGATATATGAAAGAATGTATGCAAGTATGTGTGTATGTGTGAGTGTGGGTGCAACCACTACTCTAGGGTTTCGCACTATACTCAACCGATACATCCTTATCACCAATAATCCATTATTACCATCAATAATCCTAAACAACACATAATAAATATATGTGTGTATACATATTCGTATATATCACCACGGACTGCGGGGGTGCTATACGCCATCCACCCGACTTCTCCCCGTAGATATAAATCTACTCACCTTGCTTCTCATGTGTCGGTGCCGATGTCGCCATCTTCATCTTCTTTGCCTCAACACCTCGTAGGGTACCTACAAGTATATCACAACGCTAAAGCACATGAAAATCACATCGGAAACCAAAATAGCACACGCTACCCGCATAGGTAAAAAACCTATCGACTCGCATGTAAACACGATCAATATCCACTTGTCGTTGACGTCCAAACGCCACCCGACAAGAACGAATCACCAAATACCAAAATCCATACTAAAACAAGTTGTAAATCATGCACCAACATAGGAAAATCAACCCAGATTTTACCCTAGATGGAATCAGTCAAAACTAGACATACCCAGGGTCAAGAATAGAGGAAATAGGGCCATGCACCAATTTCGAGGCAGATCCCTCCTGCTCTGGCCGCAATTTGCGGCCAGAAGGGGAAAATTGGCGGCCTCACTGTTGAGTTGGGGTCTAGGGTTTGGTGTGGTGGTTCCATGGTGCCTACACATCTCACTGTCAACTCAGTTTTATTTTAGGGGTCTCGGGGTGATAGCAGATTCCACAAAACACTTCCAGATTTACAATTTTCCCCGATATCGATTCCGTAATTCCGTATTCTGGTTTTAAGTTCAGGTTTGGGTTCAAATTAGCATCACATAAGGGGTTCTAAGGTCACCACAATCCTCAATTCCATCTTTGATTTCAGTTTTACCCTAAACCCTAACTTGAATTCTCCAAAGTCCACAAAATGACACAATATCGATATGAAACTAGAATTGATGCACAAGAAATGAGATGCTACTCTAATAGGTGCAGAAATTACCTCCTTTGGCAACTCAAGAAAATTCTTGAGTTGCTCAAAGTCCTCCAAATCCAATCTTGCTAGGCTCAATGTGTAGCTAGTGAGCTTGGGAGTAAGTTTTGTGAAGTGGGAATGGGGTTTTGGCTTTGTTTTCATGGTGGATCTAGGGATTTTGTGAAGAGGGAGAGAGGGCAGCAGCTCAAGAGAGGAAGAGGAGAGAGAATGAGAAGGGGAAAATGATGGGAGTATGGTTCAAAAAGTAGGGTTGACCTAGTCTCTCTCTCTCATCATCATCATTACTTTTTCCTTTTCTTTTCTTTTCCTTCTCACTCCAATAGTGAACCCAAAGAACAACCATGGTAAAAGAAATGTAACACAAGTGTAACAAGTGTGGAAAATGATATGTGCACATTTTTGCACAAAAAAGCTAAAAATCCAATTAGCGATTATTAATCGCGATTAGCACTAAATTAGCATATAACTAATCTTAAAAACTTTAAAATGGCATAATTCCATAAAATACCCTATTTTAGAATTTTCCATAATTTTTCCCCATTTATTTGTATTTATTTATACCAGAATATTAAAATATTCATTAAAATAATATTAAATTATAAAATTTCCCAAAAATCATATTTTATTATTTTGAAAACGTTACATACAGTCCCGAGCCACATGGAGGCAGTGAGCGATTGTTGGGGATTCTTCTCTCCCAGTATAGGGAGTCGATGCCACATTGTGTTCGGTTGGCCAACACTATAAGTCCCTGACCAAGACGGATTGAGAATTACTGATAGTTAGATCAGTATATTTTCGGATGGTCTTACGCCACATCGGCACGACTTGTCAAGTTATTAGGGGTCTGACTGTTAGTTATGTATATGCCCTAAAGGCCATTGTTGTACATATGATGTATATTATAGTGGATGCTTGGATATATATAGAGAGGACTTTCTTGCTCGACTTGATAGTATGCTATCTGGTTTCACTTTGTCTTAACGTGTTGACTTGTATCGGAACAATGTCTAGCTCTCACAAGTTGATAAAGCCCTTAGGATATGTACTTGACTACTAGAACTATGATGCAGATCATACTAGTGGGGCCAGGATAGTCTACGAGTACATCCTATAATTATTCCTAGTCGAGGGTGTATCGAGACAGGGTATCGATACTCCAGACTAGACTAGCGTATATGCATCTTGACCCATATGATGGGCGATGGATGATCCCATATCTATTGTTGTATGACATCAAAGATGGTGTACGGATGCTCAGTGGAGACTGGGTACACTGAACGGACACGCCGAGAACTTCTTAATGGTATTATACCTATCGTCAGATAGCGGTTCTCCGGTGGCACTGGTACAGGATAGTCTGTAGACCCGAGATCGTCATAGAGTCTTGTGTGATTCCTACTGTGTTTTGATCATTAATGGCACCGCGGAACTGCCGCAAACCCTAAGGTTTCAAAGCGTTCTCATGGTCATGATATCGAGTTAGGGTTTCATTCTTCTCGAGGGTCCATAGAATTACTTGCATGTTTTTCCGAATACTTTAAACTTGGAAAAATGGGTTCTGACATTCGATCGTCTTCTATCGACTCCCAACATACCTGTGTGAAGTTGTCTCTAGCTGGAATCAATCAATCTGATGACCTCGCATCGGGGTAGGCAACGAATCACATGTCCTAGTCATTCTTCCTTGGATGACTAGCGACTTCTATCATATCTCTAAGTACAACTCGTGCGGCGTTAGCTTCAAACATCTGGGTGACATCTTGTCAGTCGTAGCAACAACTGAATCGTTCGTCTGCATGCTGAACAGTGCCTCAATCATCAAGTATAATCGGTGCATTGACGGTCATCACATTCTGGCTGTCCTCTAGCAGTGGCACAATCCTCTGATGCTGATCTGCATGCCCGAGAAATCTTGTAAAAGCGATCCATCAACGCTCATGGCGCGAAAACACAATAGGATGATACATCTATGCAATCGTGTGTCCCCGGAATCATGCCCTGGTCAGTCCTCGTCCGTGACGAGCTCGTACTGACCGCAACTCTAGCCGCAGCTCTCTCTGCCCGTGTAATCGTGGAAGCAAAACCATAAACCAATATCGATGAGGATGGATCATAGGAATGAATATAATGCCGTGCAAGGAAATGTACATCCTAAGGTTTCTTAAGCAGAGTAGCGTATCGTAAGTATGCCGCAGAACATACACACGGTACGCCACTCTACTTAAGTCACCTACTCCATCAACCAAGGTCAACCTACGCGACGAAAGTTCGGGTCTAATACCCCCTCGACTAAGTCTAAGTTCCGTAAGGTCAAGCCTAGGTTTCGAATATATACAAACGCCCTAGGCTCCGCATACTTAAACATAGACTCGAACCAAGATTAACCTAGCGCTCTGATACCAACTTTGTCAAGACCCGAAATGGCACGTGACTGGCACTTGAATCATATGAAGTCTATAGGACCCTATCTAATTCAAGTAAGCCAAAAATCCCAGAAATCTAAACCGTTTTAAGGAAGAAATGAAGAAAACTTATTTAAAAGCAAGTGGTTTTAATAATATAAGCCGAAGTATGCATTTTAAAATGTCAAGTCTTTTCTAAAAATTTCGGCAGAATTTCCTTTGTAAATACTGGCCCCAAAAGGGTACCACATACATAATATATATAAAGGCATCCCCAAGCAGGAGCTAGCTCTTCGCCAATTGGCGGTCACAACCACGCAAGCAATATAATATACAATACCGAAGGGAGAGGATCAAAACTCAAAAGAAACCAATAATATCTAGAAAACCATAATAATACAGTGCGACTCTAAGGTTGAAATAATAACAACTGATTTTCTAAGTCTGAAATAATATACAAGTCTGGTTGATAGAGTTTACTAGATACAACAGAAATAATATAAAAGTACAATGGTGGTCACGATGCGAGTGAACCCACCTACCAAAGCAATCACCTGGAATGAAACAGTGTGCCAGCAAAGCCGTCAAGGAAACTTGTACGGCAAAACCTGCTAGAAACTGTGGCACAATGGGGTGAGTTGCCAACTCGTGAGTAGAAAACATCAAAGAGCAGAAATCGCATGTATGACTTAATCCTAGGTCATACGATCAGTAATATCCTCAAATAATATGGCCTGAAGCATGATAAAATGGCAAGGGTAAACATCTATATATAAGTGTAATACCAAGTGCTCGCGTCAGTGCCTCAGGTAGCAACATATCATATATATGATGTATGAATGCATGAAAACAGAATACATCTAAATGAGAAAACTATTTTCTTTATATAATGAGATTTCTGTATATATATAAATCGAGGTATTATCAATGAAATCAATATAGAATCAGTATCAAGAATCGACACAAAACATATATGCAATATCTCAATATCTCAGGCTCCGGCAATCCGGACTGGCCTGTATCCTCGAATCTCAATATCTAGGGCTCCGGCTATCCGGACTGGCCCATATCATCAAATCTCAAAACCTCAAGCTCCGGCAATCCGGACTGGCCTATACTCCGATCGGTATCCTCCGGATATCCGTCGAGTCACAATAAAATCACCGGTCGGTAGTGCTCCCCTGCCAGGCTCAACGCCATCATCTGTGACCATCTTGTCCCGGGATACCGCACCGGGTCTACCATGCACCCACAGACGGTTCCTCCTCCTCCTCGAATCGGGTGTATGATATCACTCAAGAGCCGAGAAAACTCATGGTGGACATATCTAAAATCATATTATGAGAAAACCGCAATTTTCTATCTTTTAAAAATATAATAAGTTTATAAAATCTTTGCGGTTTCTCCAAATCCAGAAATCTCATGGAAATCTGAAATCTCAAAATCACCATATCAATAGACAGTGAATACTGGCATAAAACTCCATAATACTGCATGGCAATAAATAAATAAATGCATCGGATATCAAGCAAGGAATACAATAACTAAACTAGCATATGGAAGGAATAACATATTGGAACTATTAGCTAACAAGCCATGTCAATGAAATAATATCCTCTAAACTGTACATGACATAACAATTACCGATGATGATGTGTGTGAGCCGGCAAGCAGGTGTACGTGGAGCATACACATCATCGGTAATGGTGCTGGTGTCCTGACAGCATGATTTTAATACTAACTAATGAAAATACAATATAAGTATCCAATGCGATGCGAACATCAAGAATATGCAGAACATGAATAATAACGCAACATGTAAAGATATGCATTGTATATATATGAGTCATACCGTTTTGACATTTGAAATAATACGAATCGTGGTGTTTTAGAAAATAAGGGCTACGGTGTTTTTAAGAAAAGGTACGACCTTTGAAATGTCTGTAGAATCTCTTGGCCTGTCTTTAAAATACTCATGATTCGTTAGTTTGAAGTAGGTATGACTCGAGTCTAGTCTAATATCTACAAGTAAACTACAGGACTAAACTAACAGACTGGTTGAAAGGGTAGGGAAAACCACCTAAATCTGAGTCGATATATATATATATATATATATATATATATATATATATATATAATAGTCGGTGATCCCGCCTCAATAGTATCATACGATACCATATATAATATGACATCCTTGAGTCAAGAGTGCGAATCTATCATCATAATTATAGCTCGTATGGTAAATCTATCATACGACATCCCAAATCTGGGTACTGGTCAAATATCACATTATCCCATTACACATCTGGTATCCTTATCATCATATCCTATATTAGGGATACTGATCTAAAGTCTAGTACAAACTGATACCATCTACATATATACATGCGTGTGTATGAAATCACATCGCCTAAAGATCCGCTATAATCTCATGTCGTATCTCATAATATGAACCAAATCACATCACCGATCTCGTGGCATCATGCCCAATCTCATCGACTCGCCTCCAAATACCATATATTATCCTCTTTATCCATGTATATGTATACATAAATACATATATATACATATATATATATATATACACACACATACTCACATACATATATGTGTCTATATATATATATATATATATATATATATATATATATATATCTCCATATATGCACAAGTAAGTAAAATGTATGCGTGTGTGTGCGCGTGTATCTTATTCTGGGGTTTTGCAACTAAAACTAGCTAACGACACTATCATCCAATTACGCTAAAATTTAACCTATGATCTCCTAAATCTTACTTGCTAACTATCCATGTTTCACATAATACAAAATCATGTACATAATAATAATATAACATAGGCTGCACTACGAACTGTGGGGGTGCTATACGCCATCCACCCGACTTCCCCCGTAGATATATATCTACTCACCTTGATCCTCGCTTGCCGAAGTCGATGTCGCCATCCTCTTTTTCATCATCCGAAGTCTACGTTGGGGTACCTACATATCACACATAGTATCGTAAACCAAAATCGCACACGAAAACCAAAATGGCACGCGTATCATACAATGGTTTAAACCTATGGTCTACACATGCAAGAATGACCAAACAACCCTCAAGATTGATGTGCAAACGTCAAGTGATCGAGATAAAACACAACTACCAAATTTCAATTCATTAAAAGCCGCAAAACAAAATCAGAAACTTTGAAAACTTGCTTCAGATTTTACCCTAGGTGAAATTAGCCAATTTTGCATACATGGAGGGTCTATTTTACTGATATAGGAGCTACAAACAAAGCACGAAGCCAAAATGGGGTACCCAGGCTGCAAATTGCGGCCATGGGGAATATAATTGCGGCCAGGAATTGTACTGGGGGTCTCAGGTCTTGGGGTTATCATCTAGGCTGCCTGCACTACTCACCGTGTTTGCTAAATAATTTTCAAAGCCTCCGGGTGTTAGCAGATCTCCAATAACACCTCAAGTTTCCACAAATTCCCGATATCAGGGTTTCTAAGTTGGGGTTTGGGGTTTAAGTCTATGGTTTCATTCCATGAAACTAACATTAGAGAGGTTATATGGCCTCTACTAACCTCAATTACACTATCTTAATTCAAAATCCGTCAAACCTCTTCTGGAAATTTTCTAAGTTCACTAATCTCCACTAAAACACTTCTAAACATGCATGGAAGCTAAAGTAAACCAAATACTACACTAATGGTTAAAGGATTACTTCATTTGGTAACTCAAGAAAATTTTCTTGAGTTACCCAAGTTTCCAAAATCCAAACTTTTTTGGTCCAAAGTGCATATAGTTAGCTTGTGCATATTTTTAATGAAGTGGAGATGATGTTTTGAGTTGTTTTTGATGATGAAGTGAGGATGAAGAGGAGGGGGGAGTGAGAGGGCAGCCATGGAGGGAGTGAGAGGGAAAATGGTGAAGGAAAGATGAAGGTAAAACAATGGGAGCCTTGGTCAACTTGACCCCTCACCTCTCTCTCTCTCTTCTCTTTCATGCCCATACCCTTTTCTTTATTCCATTTTCGTTTTCTTTTCTTTTCTTCTCTCTTCTCTTTTAAAACCAAACCAAATGAAAAAAAATAAAGAGAAGCCATGGTAGAAAAAAAATGTAGAAATGTGAAATAGGACATGGTGCATGTCATGTGCACAAATCAAGCTTAATGCACGATTAGTGATATTTAATCGCGATTAGTATTAAAATTGTATATAATTAATTACAAAAATTCACAATTTGCCCAAATCACATAAAACACCCTCATTTCAGAAATTCCTATAATTTTCCAAATATTTCCCAATTTATTGGAAATTAATTATACCGTATTATCACATATTCATAATATTTATTATTTAATTTTATAAATTCCCAAAAATAATATTTTATTTTTCTGAAATGTTACACTAACTCAAGCTGCCTCTTCACTAATTGTGAAGCAAACAACCTAAACCAAATGGCCAATCTAGTGTAGGTTGATGAATTAGGAATTTTGCTCACTTTAGAAATTATTTTCTCACTAATTTTCTTCATCTCCCAAAAGCTAGAGGGCTTGAGAAAGGAGATGAAGAAAAACAACCATGGAGTGAAGCAAGTGAAGAATGGCAACCATGGGTGAGTTAATGTCATATATTAACTCTTGTAGAGACTAAACCATGGCTAATCATTATGGTTGGGTTAATAAATATCTTAAATAAAACAAAATTGGTGGACTTAGTCAATGATTCTACAAGCTTCCACTAAGCATCAACCATGACTAATTTCCACCCAATTTTGAATTACTTTAAATACTAAAACCCTTCATTATATTAAGCATGGTGCGAGTCTCATACACCCATGTTGCATGTAGCAACAAGCATGACACAATAGTATATATCACATATATATTAAGTGTACGCACAAGTGAGAAAAAGAAATGCTTAAATGAGCTAATATTAGTTAATGTAAGTTAATATATCAAATATATAATTATACATTAAATTATTAAATCAACACTTGATTTAATAATCCGGCTATATCACATATAACCGACTATTATCATATGTATCAACTTATAAATCAACACTTGATCCGATAACCTGGCTATATCTCATATAACCGACCGATATCACATATCGCGAGAATATAATACGGTATCACATACGCGTATTAATCTCGGTCCCGCACATATCACATATGTGCTCCTACTTCGTTTCGCCTGAGCCAGGAAACCCCTGTATAGGACTCTAAAGACTTGTCAATACGCCAGCAGTATATGATGATCATATCAAACACCCATAAGCCGTCAGCGGTACTAGCTGGACATAACGGCTACTCGGGTATTGAGCGATCAGAAGATCAACAAGCAAGCATGCCCATACTCCTGCGAATACAATAAGTTACACTACCGTACTGTCCGATCTCTTCGTCAGATATGTCACATATCTCAACCTGCGGTTGGTAAACGTCAGACCCTAATAGCCTGATAAGTTATGCCAATGTGAGGCCCATAACGGTTTGAGAAACTACCGATAACACTTACCAGTAGATCTCAGCAACCCTGGCCAGGGATTTCCTGTTATGGCCAATTGAGCATAGCGCAACATCAACCTCCAATACCGGGAGAGACCAAAATCCCCTCTTATCGCTCATTTCCTCCATGTGACTCGGGACTGTACCCAAAAACCACCATTTTGCACGATCTCTTGAACGTGGTAAGGTGGAAATCAAAGCACAGTGGGAATCACACAAGACTCTATGACAATCTCGGGTTGACAGACTAACCTGCACCAGTGTCACCAGAGAACTGCTATCTAACAATAGGTATAATACCATCTAGGAGTTCTCGGCGAGTCCGTCCAGTGTACCCAGTCTCCACTGAGCACCCATATACCTTCTCTGATGCCAAACACCAATGGATGTGGGGTCATCCATCGCCCATCATATGGGTCAAGAAGCGTATACGCTAGTATACTCTGGAATATCGATGCCCCTTCTCGATACTCCCACGACTAGAAACAATTGAAGGATGTACTTACCGACTACCCTTGCCCCACTAGTATGATCTGCATCATAATCCTGATAGTCAAGTACTCATCCTAAGGGCTTTATCAACATGTAACAGAGAGACAATAAGTGTACATGTTAAGATAAAGAGCAACCAGATAGCATACTATCATGTCGAGCAAGAAAGTCCTCCCTATATATGTCCAAGCATCCACTATAATATACATCACATGTATAATAATGGCCTCTATGGCATACATATAACTAACAAAAATGGAGAAAGTCAATCAAATCCCGACACCGCAGAAAACTGAGCAAGTCAAATCAAACCCCGACACCGTAAGAAGCGGAGCAAGTCATCGACCGTCCAAGTCACAAAAGGGCAGCACCGACTGTCCAAGTCGCAAAAAGGGCAGCACCGACCGTCCAAGTTGCTAAAAGGGCAGCACCGACTGTCCAAGTCGCAAAAAGGGCAGCACCGACCGTCCAAGTCGCTAAAATGGCAGAACCGACCATCCACATCACAAAAAGGTTAGCACCGACCGTCCACGTCACTAAATTGGCAGCACCGACAGTCTAAGTCACAAAAAAGGCAGAACCGACCGTCCAAGTCGCAAAAAAGGGCAGCGCCGACCCTCCAAGTCGCTAAAAGGGCAGCACCGACCGTCAAAGTCGCTAAAAGGGCAGCACCGACCTTCCAAGTCGCTAAAAGGGCAGCACCAACCGTCCAAGTCGCTAAAAGCGCAGCACCGACCGTCCAAGTCGCTAAAAGGGCAGCACCGATCCAAGTCGCTAAAAGGGCAGCACCGATCGTCCATGTCGCAAAAAGGGCAGCACCGACCTTCCATGTCGCAAAAATGCCAGCACCGACCGTCCGAGTCGGTAAAATGGCAGAAACGACCTCCACGTCGCTAAAATGGCAGAAACGGCCTCCACGTCATCAAAACGGGAACCAAATTAAATCAACCTCCACACGAAAGAAGATCCATCAATTTCATGCACATAACCCATATATGTGGTGTGCATTTATTGATGGGGGGCAATTTGTTGGGGTCAAAATTTACACCCCGGTTGACCAAGTCAAAATCAAAGTCAACCCCATGCCAAGTGGACCCAAGCCTAGGTCAATTGGGCCCATGCCCGAGTCGAGCCCGAACATGAAGCGGCCGGCCTCCCCCATGCCAAAATAAAAATTTTGTAATAAATAATTTTGGTGTATTTTTTTTATGAATAGATGTAAGAAAAATGAGCATAAAGCTAAATTTTTGTAAAACCCATGGCTCATGTACAAAAGAAATGAGCACATGAGGCATGGGATGGGCAAAATGCCATTTTGTAAAGCCCAAGGGGCTATATGTAAAGTGTGTATCTTATAAAGGAAAAGATGATGAAAATATCTAAGGAGAACTTTTTTTCTCTCTCTTAAAAAAAATTAGGGTTTGTACCTCCTCCTCCTTCCTCAAGGTTCTAAACCTTCTTCTTTTCTTTTGAACTAAATCTAGAGTTTAACTCTTCTTTTTTCAAAAATAAATAGTTTTTCACCATAAAACCCTTGAAGAGGAGCTCAGATCTTCCATCAAATCTCTAAAAGGGGAGATTTTAAGTCTCACCTCCCCTTTTCCTCCCAAGATCCAGCCAACAGAGAGAAAGAAGAAGGATAACCATCTCCAAAAATCTCATTCCTAGAGGATCCGAGGCTCAAAAGAAGATCCAAAGATTTGTAGGAGTTTAACTCCATTCAAGGTCTGTTGGAGTTTAACTCCATAAATCAACCCCTTTTTAGGATTTTAACTCCAAATCTATACATAATCCCTGTTAGGAGTTCAACTCCAAAGCCCCTTGGGAGTTCAACTCTTAACCCAGGGGCTAAGGCCCTTTTCCACTGGGGTTTCTAGCAGTTGTGTGCCGCACATGTGACCCGCGAGCACCTAACGGTCGTATGCAAGGCACGTGACCCGCGGGCGCTAAACTCCCTGGCCATAGCAAGAAATCCCTGGCCAAACTTTCGTCTGTCCCTGATCCTTTCAAGCATAGAATGAAGCGAGTGGGGATTGCCGGGTTTCAGCGCTGAGATCTACTGGTAAGTGTTATCAGTAGTTTATCGAACCGTTATGAGCCTCACATCGGCATGACTTATCAGGCTATTGGGGTCTGACGATTACCACCCCCCGGATGAGATATGTGACATATCAGACAAAGAGACCGGACTGTACGGTAGTGTTACTGATTGGATTCGCAGGAGTATGAGCAGGCTTGCTTGTCGATCTTCTGATCACTCAATACTCGGGTGGCCGTTACGTTTAGCATACCGCTTGCGGCTTGTAGGTGACCGATATGATCACCACTTACCGCCGGCGTATTGACGAGTTTTTAGAGTCCTACACAGAGGTTTCCTGGCTCAAGCAAAACGAAGTAGGAGCACATATGTGATATGTGCAGGACCGAGATTAATGCTCGTATGTGATACTGCATTCTATTCTCGCGATATGTGATATCATTCGGTTGTATGTGATATAACCGGGTTATCGGATCAAGTGTTGATTCGATAAATTGATACATTTGATATTGGTCGGTTGTATGCGATATAGCCGGATTATTAAATCAAGTGTTGATTTAATAATTTAATGTATAATTGTATATATTTGATATATTATCTTACATTAACTAATATTAGCTCACTTAAGTATTCTTTTTCTCACTAGTGTACACTTAGTATATATGTGATATATATTAATATACATCTTTTGTGTCATGCTTGATGCCACATGCTACATGGGTGTATGAGACTCACACCATGCTTATAATAATGTAAGGTTTTGTTTATTTAAAGTAAATCAAATTAGTTGGAAATTGTCACATGGTTGAAGCTTGTAGAAGCTTGTGGATCCATTGACCAAGTCCACTAATTTTGTTTTACTTGTTCAAGCAAGCGTTTTCACCACTCTTTCTAACGGACCATTATTGTTTAGCCATGGTTTAGTCTCTATATGAGTTAGTATATGATATTAGCTCACCCATGGTTGCTATTCTCACCACTTGATTCATTTTCTTCACTTGCTTCATTCCATGGTTGCTTTCTTCATCTCCTTCTTCAAGCTTTCTAGCTTCATGAAAGGTGAAGAAAAATAGTGAGAAAGTAATTTCTAAAGTGAGCAAAATTCCTACTTCTTCAACCTCTTCTCTACCAGCCATTTAGATTGGGTTGTTTTTTCATCAGCTCATCATATTAGTGAAGAGGTAGCTTGAGTTAGTGTCTCTTCGACGTAGATCATCTTTGGCCTTGAAGACTTCAAGCAAACTTGTTCATTTCACCTTGTGGAGTCTCACTAGAGTCCGGGAGATCACTACTTAGAGCGAAGGGACTACTACACGGAGCTATTGAGGTGAAGGACCGGTCTACAAAGGTTGTATTCCTTGTTTACTTAGATGTAAAGATGTTTACATACTTGTTCATCTAATTCTCTAGTTTAGATTCTAGTGTTAGGGTTATTTAGCGCTCCATTTTTTTGAAAATGGCATGGTCGATGCCTTTCGAAACCCAGCGGCGACACTAAGGAGCCCATCAGGTTTACCCGCGGGTGATTGAGTCACCATCTCTAAAGAGATGTCTTCTAGACTGATGAGTAGAGGGACTGGCATGAATGACATATCATTTGCTTGGCAATTGAGTAAAATCATGCAATGTCTTGTACAACACCAGATATTTCTTTTGCACTAGTTGCAATAAGAATATATTAGTCCAATCCTGGAGAAACATTGGAAAGCAGTAAAGAGCATAAGAGGATGTTCTTGGTATAAGATAACGACAACCTCCTCTGGGAGGCAGTTATCGGTTCTGGCTTCCAATGTGACCTGGATGACAGAGATGCTGTCAGAGTTTTTAGTTTAGCCTTTTCTGAGGATCAGTATATTAGATAGTGTTCCAATAGGGATACTGAGGTAATCATGGTGCAAGATGCTGGTTATGACTCAACCGAGGATACAGCCTAAGAAGTTTGTTGGATAGAGTTGTTCAATGATGAACTTGGTCCCATCAAGTATCCAGAAAAATTCTTGAGGCGGGGTATCTCTCAGTTTGGGAGATTGTTAATCTCTGCAAATTTGAGATATATAAAGATGAAGTTGGAACATTGTAGTGGATTCACTCACTGAGGTTATTTCTGGAATACATTAAGTTTCACAAACATAGTTTCCAAACCCAATTAGTAGAGAAATTGGGTATTCAGTAGTACACGAGCTGTAGGTACGCGATTCCGCAATAATTGGCCTCAAGTGCAAGTGGGAGAATGTTGGATATATTGCCCTCAAGGCAATTATTGTGATTGAGAGTAGACAATTATGATAATTGAATGAGGACCTATACAGGTATAACAGTCTTGCTTTAATTTTCTTGACATGGTATAAGATGCTTCATGCTTCATGTAAGACTTAGCCATTTTTCTCCTCTTCTCCTTGCTCTCTTTTGAGCTAGGGTTATGAGTGAAAAAGTTTAGTGGAAAAATTCCTGCATCATCCACCATCTATCCTTAGCTAGTTTAGATCGTCGGTCGGAGCTTTTTCCGGTTTCCCTCGGATGGATCTTCTTCGGCGAGGGTGGTCGACTTTCAATCGCGATCCCGGCGGTTACGAGCTTGGAGGGGTCTTCCATAATTGGGTGGATACGCTTCAAAGGTTGTAATTTCATACCATTATATGTTTTAGTTGTAGGGTTGCTAGGCACGCGCACAAGGGTCTACGAGGCATCGACCATGCCTGATTAAAAATTTAGCCGTGCCGAACAACCCGAATACGGATCTTTAAACTATAGATTAGGCGAAAACTTACATGTTAAACACTTTAACACTAAGTGAGAGGGATTACAACCTTTGTAGAACCGGTCCTTCACTTCATATGCTCCGTGTTGTGGTCCCTTCGTTGCGATCATCGGGTTCCGGACTCTCGAGAGGTTCCACGAAGAGAAAGATGCAACCTTTGCTTCCGATCTTCGATACTAAGATGATCTACCTTGAAGTTTCGTTAACACAAGCTAACACTCATGAAATGATGTGAACACCCTCATCTAAAGGGCAAGAGAAGATGAGGATGATGAAGTGGGATTTTTGCTCTCTTTATTTTATCTTTTTCTCACATATTTTCATCACAAAAATCAAAGCAAGAAAGCTTTGCATGAAGAACTCAAGGAAGAAGAAGAATAGTGATCCATTTTCTTTTGTGATGAATAATGAAAGGACTAATATGATGAATAATGCAACCATGGTTGACTTAACCATTGTAGAGAATTAACCAAGGGTTAGGGTTTGGGTTGAGTTAAGAATGAGTCACTTGAAAATATCTTTTCCAAAACAAAAAAGAAAACCTTCTAGAATCTACTAGAAGTCATTAACCCAAATCAAACCCTAATCTTGATTAATCTTTACTAAACATGTTGCATTAGTTATCATATCATGTTACAATATTATATATCACATATATAATATTTATTGTAACCAAATAAAATAATACAATTAACATATATCGCATATATATCAATGTATTACCCGAGTGAGAAAAAGAATCTTTTAGTGAGCTAATATTAGTTAATGTAATTTAATATATCATATATATTATTATACAATAAATTATCGAATCAACCCTTGATCCGACAATCCGGCTATATCGCATATAACTGACTAATATTTATCCGTACCGATTCATCGAATCAACACTTGATCCGATGACCCGGCTGATATCAAATATCGCGAAAATAGAATATGGTATCTCATATCGTATTATCCTCGGTCCCGCACATATCACATATGTGCTCCTACTCCGTTTTGCCTGAGCCAAGAAACCTCTGTGTAGGACTCTAAAGAATCGTCAATACGCCGGCAGTAGGTGATGATCATATCAAACACCCACAAGCTGCAAGCGGTCAGCTAAACGTAACAGCCACCCAGGTATTGAGCGCTCAGAAGATCAACAAGCAAGCCTGTATATTCTCCTGTGAATCCAAACAGTAACACTCCCGTACAGTCCGGTCTCGTCGTCTGATATGTTGCATATCTCGCCTAGAGGTGGTAAACGTCAGACCCCATTAGCTCGATAAGTCGTGTCGATATGAGTTCTATAACAGTTCGAGAAACTACTGATAACACTTACCAGTAAATCTCAGCAACCCTGGCCTGGGATTTCCGGTTATAGCCAATCGAACACAGCACAACATCAACTCCCTATACCGGGAGAGACGAATCCCCTCCTATCGCTCATTGCCTCCATGTGATTCGGGACTGTACCCAAAAGCCACCTTTTTGCATGCCCTCTTGGACGTGGTATGATGGAAATCAAAGCACAGTGGGAATCACACAAGACTCTATGACGATCTCGGGTCAACAGACTACTCTGTACCAGTGTCACCGGAGAACTGCCATCTGACGTGAGGTATAATACCATCTGGGAGTTCTCGGCGAGTCCGTCCAGTGTACCCAGTCTCCACTGAGCACCCGTACACCATCCTTGATGTCAAACACCGATGGATATGGGATCATCCATCGCCCATCATATGGGTCAAGATGCGTATACGCTAGTCTACTCTGGTGTATCGATGCCCTGTCTCGATACACCCTCGACTAGGAACAGTTATAGGATGTACTCATCGACTACCGTGGCCCCACTAGTATGATCTCATCATAGTCCCAGTAGTCGAGTACATATCCTAAGGGCTTCATCAACATGTAACATAGAGACAATCAGAGTACATGTTAAGATAAAGTACAACCAGATAGCATACTATCATGTCGAGCAAGAAAGTCCTCCCTATATATGTCCAAGCATCCATTACAATATACATCGTATGTACAGTAATGGCCTCTAGGGCATACATATAACTAACAATCTCCCACTTGCACTAGGGCCATCTGTTGTGGTATCACATACCCAACAATTAGCTGTGGTTGAAGTATCTCATACTCAACCATCCCATAAAAGTCTCTACTGGGAAAAAGGCCTTTGTGAATGGATCCGCGCTGTAGTCCTCTGTGTCTACTCTCCTAACCTCGATCTCCTTGGAGATCAACCATCTCCATGATCAGGTGATACTGCCTAAGAATTATATCTGGATTTATGATGGGACGGTAGTTCCTTGGCTAAAGCCACAACTCCATTGTCACACAATGGTAGGAACGAAGTTCATCTTATGAACTTATATATATCCAGACTGCTTCTTTGGTAGCATCCTTGGTAACGATGTATCTTGCCTTTAATCGTCGTATGTCACGGTATCTAGTTTGGAACTCTTCCAACATACCGTCCCTCCACTGAGGGTAAAGACAATGCCTGCGACTGACATTCAGTCGTCCTTATCACCCTGAAAACTTTCCAGTGATTCTCCCTAGGATCAATTGATACTATCTCACTACAACTAGTGAGTATTCTAACATCCAATTAGATCTATCTCATAGATCCAAAAACCCAGGATTTAGGAGGTATCATTTTGATCCTATATAGAGAATCCTTGTGATAAGCGGAGATTGACCAAGCGTAGCATAGGAAACTCTTTCCCTATCAAGAGTATGTCATCCACGTACTCTACGAGGATCACCACCATACTCCCTACTACCTTTTTGTATATACAAGGTTCATCTACCATTTTGATGAAGTCAAACTCTTTGAATACCACATCAAAACAGATGTTCCAACTCCGCGATGCCTGCTTTATCATATAAAATATCTTGCTCACGTTTCCGCTGCTCCCACTGACTGCGAAGCCCTCTGGCTGTGTACTTATAGACACTTTTTTTCTAAAACATCATTTTAGAAAAGCAGTCATGACACCCAACCGCCAGATTTCGTAGTCATGGTATGCAGCCGTGGCAAGTAGGATCTGGATGGATTTAAGCATAGCTCCTTAGAAAAGGTTTCATCATAAGCCACAATTGGTCTACGATGCAAACCTTTAACAAGTCTAGCTTTGAAAGTCTCAACCTTTCCATGTACACCAAGTAATCTTCTCAAGATATACTTGCTCCTGATGGGGATTTAACCCTTCAGATAAAGCAACCAAAGTCCATACTTTGTTGGTGTATAAGGATTCCATCTCAGATCGATAAGCATCCAGGCATTCTTACAGAGTCTCACTCCTGATGGCCAGCTCGAAACTAGTTGGGTCATCATCTCATGATGCAATCCTCGCTCCCACTGTCATAGAGAAACCGAAGTATCTCTCAGGTGGGTGAGGAACCCTACTAGATCGGCGGAGAGGCTGAGGTTCGTTGGAAACTATTGAATCCTTTGGTTCTACCAAATCATCAGCTGCAGTTTGTATAGCTGGAACATTTCCAGTTCTACATAACAGACCTTGCCTCGAGCTTGTCCGGATTTTGCTTTTAGACATAGGCCGGACAACCCTAAATCTTAACCAACTTAAGATATGGGCTCTTCCCTTTCCATATCACATATGAAGTGGTAGGCAACTGATTTGATTTGAACCCTATTCAATAGGTATGCAACTTCACAAGTGCATAACTCCCTAAAGGAAATAGGAAACTCAGTAGTACTCATCATAGAGCACACCATATCACATAGGGTGCTATTGCTCCGCCCCGATACACCGACGTGCTGTGGTGTATACGGAGGAGTAATGCTGAGAGAGAATCTCATTCTCCTTTAGAATAGTACAGGAATTCCGTGCTCAAGTATTCTCCTCCTTGATCACATCAAAGGACATAATACTTTTACCCGTTGTTGGTTCTCTACTTCTATCCTATATTCTGTGAATATCTCAAAAGCTTCGGACTTGTGTTCCAACAGGAACATATGTCTGAATCTTGAGAGATTATCAGAGAATGTAATGAAGTACAAAGAACCGGTCTTGGCATGTGTAGACAGGGGACTTTCATACATCATCATGTATCAATCCCAAGAGTTCACTAACTCTTTCTCTGTTTCCAATAAACAGAGCTATGGTCATCTTATCTTTGTGACATGACCGGCAAGTTTCACAAGATGTAAATTCAAACAAATTTAAATATGCATCTTAATGTAACTTCAGCTAGTCGGGTCGCATTGATATGACCAAGTCTACAATGCCTCAAGAAGGATTCGTTCATTTATGAACTCTTCCTCTTGTGTGTGTTCCGTATACTAAGAACTGTAGTTTGATTTAGAACGTCAATGCTTTTAGATAACGTGCCTGAACCGATCAACTCTTGATATAGGAAATGTTCAAAACATTATCCAACAATACAAAATTATATCCTTTCTTCACTAATAAAGATAAAATATGATGTTGTATATCAGGTTCGGTATCTAATAACATTCGTTCAGAATCAATGTATTCTGGTAATACAGGGTGATAGTGACCAACAGACTTGGCTGCAACACTTGCACCGTTTTCTGTCTCATGAAACTTATCGCCCGTTCTCAGTTCTCTACCTATCTGCAGCCCATGTAACAGATTACATATATGGGATCCTGATCCGGTATCAAATACCCAGGACGTAAAGGATACTGAGAAACAGTTCTCTGTAATGAACACACCCGAAGAAGATGCATCAGCATGCACTTTCTTCGTTTGGGCGGCACGGGAATTCTGGTAATCCCCTATTTCCTGCTCTGTCTTATAACAATTATAAGTTGGAGTGGGACCAACGTTCCCCAGCTCAGTATAACAAGCGGGTTCGGTCAATAATCCGTATTATTATCTTGATTAAGGCGTGATATGGTCGCTACCTGGAGAGAGAGAGAAGAAAACACTCAGCGTATGCTCTTGCAAGATTAGATTGGTTATATAATATATCTAATCAGGATGTCTCCCACTGTTTTAATCAAATCTTCCTTCAAACCCTAAAAGGAAAGACTAGCCGGGATTAATTACACGCTACAAGTTCGCCAATCTTTCAGCCAGGCCAGTGTCGGTACTTTGAGGGAGGTCCCCCGTGCTTTCGCACGAACCTAATTAAAGTAAATCTCGTTTTCCCAGGGGCGTAACCCCGTTAACACCTTTCTAGACACCTACTTGATCGGCTAATTGTAATGTGTAAAACTCTCCCAGGAGTAACTCTTACTCGCAGCGGGTATCGGGATCCAACTATCTCATAGAAGGTATGCAATCTCATTGCAAATTTCAACACTTGAAATTCCCAATAATATTTTGCCCCTAGCAGCTTATGACCTTGGCTAAGGTCAACAAATCATAAGTGCTAGCCAAGTTCAACCCGTCATTTCCCGATTGAATTAAACCCACCCGCACGACCCTTGGCTAAGGTCAACAAAGTCGCACGACTACCCTAACTCAATCGCATCATATGCTAATACAGATAAGCACTAATCAGCTACCGCACACTACGCCTTGGCTAAGGTCAACAAACGCAGCACGAATACTAACCAGTATTATCTGAAATGACGGAGGGCTACGACGGGTTTTTCAGAAAACCCTTTGCGTAATGAACTTGATATCGTTGTAGAATCGAGTGATTTTTAAATGGAGTGTTTTTTAGGCTTTTCTAGTTTTGCTAAAGGGGTCACTCCCGGTGAAGGGATCGTCGGCCCTTTCCTCATCGAATAAGGTGCAGGATATTTCACAAATATCACTATGCAAAGCAAGAACTATAGAAGCAATCAAAATACAAACCGAGTTTGTAGCATCTGCCAGTTATTGCTAAAAGAGTCACTCCCGGTGAAGGGATCTCGGTCCTTTCCTTATCGAATAAGGTGCTGGATGTTATACAAGGAACACCGCTATGCAAAGCAAGAACTAGAGCTACCAGTTTTTAAACAAGTTTCTACAACATCTTAGGTTTCTTTTATTTCATTAATCTCATTAATGAAGTCCCATTTTATTATGCTTCCCAAGCATCTCTTTTGAAACGAAATCTGCAATATAACATATATCTCATATATATAATATAAACATTCGTCACAGGCAGTAATATGATCTCATCACAGAACATTGCAGCAGAAGAAACAAATATGAAATATTGGATATACTAGGACGTCCGTGTTTTCAATACGAGCCTGTATAAAACACGGATTCCACGGTCGCGATGAATAGCCAAACCCACATCCCTAGACCCCTACGAGAGTGGCAAGCAACACTGCCAATTCTAGGGTTAGGAGACCCGGTCTCGACTCCTCGAGATGGTCTCCCACTGGACCCTAGAACCCGGTTACATGTGCTCCCCGCCTTGGGTCTACCTAATGCGGAAAAGTAAATAATATACAACGGTGACATCTTCCGCTACCTGGAAGTGCCCCAATAAAAGAATATTACATACATATGAATTTTACATGAATGAAAAAGAAAAAACTCTCATCTCACATAAAACCCCCGGCTATTCTAAACGCGACGATCCAATATAACATATCACAGCAACACATAATATCTCATATCATCAACGTAAGCAAGTATGCGTATCCCGATTGTCGTTGATGTATAGCAACGAAGCCGGCGATACACCACATACTACGCTTACGGTCACAGAAAAGAAAGTGTAAAACTACAATAGTTGGAATCCGCAATCTCTTTAGACATCGCATGCCTAACCAAATGAATTCCTTAGACATCGCATACCTAACAATTATAAACCCCGCATTTTAGTCTCATTATCGAAAACTCTTTTCAATATCAAGTCGGGTAATTCAACAAGATTCCCGACATCCTGATCGAATGCTCGTCGCAAACTTTAGTAGACGGCCGCACCCCCAGATGCCGTCGACGAAGTGCACTAAGGCGGAACACCGCTGCCGCGAGCACCCGAACAGATGCTTTTGGCGACGGGGTTCTCCTACAGTCACTTGGTCGGGGCTATGGGGCGTGGCTGTCTATTAAGTTTACCCGGCGAGTATCCGCGTACGCTACGTGATTGCGACGGACTTTTGATCACATCAAAATTCCGTAGCAACCGATCAACTGAGACTAAACCGCTAGATTTATAATATTCATATTAGTTATCTCATAACTACTTGTGAATTCCAATTATTGTATCACATTCCAGATAAATAGACAAAGTTAAACTTTCCGATCGAATCATCAAACACCCAAGATTTCCCCAATATATCTCAACACTTGAAATCAGTTTAAAAACATCCATCATATGCCACAGTAGCAATGGTCCAGCCGTAGAAGGGTCAAGCCAACGCCTCACATGTGGCACGCCGTACTGCCCCAAACCCTAAGGTTCAAAAGGCAGTTCAAGACGGTCACATAATCGAGTTAAGGTTTGTTGTCTTCTAGAGGGTCCACCGCGTTACTTGCACGACTTAGAATGTTCTTAAACACGAGGAAAAATCCAACTTTTGAAAAATTTTCCGACAGGGGAAAAAGTGAGTTATTGATATCCGTTCGAACTTTTTAATAGTTTCTAAAAATTATCTGGAACATCTAAACAAAGTTAAAACATCCGATCAAATCAACGATTCCCTAATACAACCCTTGAAAACTCAACACTTGAGTGGAATTAAAATATTCCCAGAAAAACTTAACAAGAAAGGGCCTAAAAATAATTACATGAAATTTCAGGGACTAAGTCCAAATTTTGGCCGCGGAACCGCCGCAATACCCATGGTTTGGCAGTGGTTCCGCGCTCAAATTTTGGAATTAGAGGTCCGTACTTCACAGTAATTCTTAGTTTTTCCTGCTTGTTTTTCTGAGCATTTTTAATTCAGAAAATATCAACTTTTTGAAAAATGTACAGAGAGGGTTCCGTGTCGGGGTTTCAACGTTCGATCGGACTTTAAACTTCGTCTAGACTTCGCCTAAAGGTCTAGCTTGGCTCTGATACCACTGTAGGGTTGCTAGGCACGCGCACAAGGATCTACGAGGCATCGACCATGCCCGATTAAAAATTTAGCCGTGCCGAACAACCCGAATACGGATCTTTAAACTGGAGATTAGGCGAAAACTAACATGTTAAACACTTTAACACTAAGTGAGAGGGATTACAACCTTTGTAGATCCGGTCCTTCACTTCATATGCTCCGTGTTGTGGTCCCTTCGCTGCGATCATCGGGTTCCGGACTCTCGAGAGGTTCCACGAAGAGAAAGATGCAACCTTTGCTTCCGATCTTCGATACTAAGATGATCTACCTTAAAGTTTCTTTAACACAAGCTAACACTCATGAAATGATGTGAACACCCTCATCTAAAGGGCAAGAGAAGATGAGGATGATGAAGTGGGATTTTTGCTCTCTTTATTTTATCTTTTTCTCACATATTTTCATCACAAAAATCAAAGCAAGAAAGCTTTGCATGAAGAACTCAAGGAAGAAGAAGAATAGTGATCCATTTTCTTTTGTGATGAATAATGAAAGGATTAATATGATGAATAATGCAACCATGGTTGACTTAACCAATGTAGAGAATTAACCAAGGGTTAGGGTTTGGGTTGAGTTAAGAATGAGTCACTTGAAAATATCTTTTCCAAAACAAAAAAGAAAACCTTCTAGAATCTACTAGAAGTCATTAACCCAAATCAAACCCTAATCTTGATTAATCTTTACTAAACATGTTGCATTAGTTATCATATCATGTTACAATATTATATATCACATATATAATATTTATTGTAACCAAATAAAATAATACAATTAACATATATCGCATATATATCAATGTATTACCCGATTGAGAAAAAGAATCTTTTAGTGAGCTAATATTAGTTAATGTAATTTAATATATCATATATATTATTATAAAATAAATTATCGAATCAACCCTTGATCCGACAATCCGGCTATATCGCATATAACCGACTAATATTTATCCGTATCGATTCATCGAATCAACACTTGATCCGATGACCCGGCTGATATCAAATATCGCGAAAATAGAATACGGTATCTCATATCGTATTATCCTCGGTCCCGCACATATCACATATGTGCTCCTACTCCATTTTGCCTGAGCCAAGAAACCTCTGTGTAGGACTCTAAAGAATCGTCAATACGCCGGCAGTAGGTGATGATCATATCAAACACCCACAAGCTGCAAGCGGTCAGCTAAACGTAACAGCCACCCAGGTATTGAGCGCTCAGAAGATCAACAAGCAAGCCTGTATATTCTCCTGTGAATCCAAACAGTAACACTCCCGTACAGTCCGGTCTCGTCGTCTGATATGTTGCATATCTCGCCTAGAGGTGGTAAACGTCAGACCCCATTAGCTCGATAAGTCGTGTCGATATGAGTTCTATAACAGTTCGAGAAACTACTGATAACACTTACCAGTAAATCTCAGCAACCCTGGCCTGGGATTTCCGGTTATAGCCAATCGAACACAACACAACATCAACTCCCTATACCGGGAGAGACGAATCCCCTCCTATCGCTCATTGCCTCCATGTGATTCGGGACTGTACCCAAAAGCCACCTTTTTGCATGCCCTCTTGGACGTGGTATGATGGAAATCAAAGCACAGTGGGAATCACACAAGACTCTATGACGATCTCGGGTCAACAGACTACTCTGTACCAGTGTCACCGGAGAACTGCCATCTGACGTGAGGTATAATACCATCTGGGAGTTCTCGGCGAGTCCGTCCAGTGTACCCAGTCTCCACTGAGCACCCGTACACCATCCTTGATGTCAAACACCGATGGATATGGGATCATCCATCGCCCATCATATGGGTCAAGATGCGTATACGCTAGTCTACTCTGGTGTATCGATGCCCTGTCTCGATACACCTTCGACTAGGAACAGTTATAGGATGTACTCATCGACTACCGTGGCCCCACTAGTATGATCTCATCATAGTCCCAGTAGTCGAGTACATATCCTAAGGGCTTTATCAACATGTAACATAGAGACAATCAGAGTACATGTTAAGATAAAGTACAACCAGATAGCATACTATCATGTCGAGCAAGAAAGTCCTCCCTATATATGTCCAAGCATCCATTACAATATACATCGTATGTACAGTAATGGCCTCTAGGGCATACATATAATTAACATTAGTTTGCTAGTTTAGGTGCGTGGATCGAATCCCTGGGTTATGCGTGTTTAGTGCTCGCGTAAATTTTTTTTTATCGCTTCCGCCTCGGCCGCAGCTTCCATGGCGTGGGCACCGAACTCTAACAATCCGTACTATTTGATTGGATGATGTCGTACGATGGATATGTTATACGTGATATGATGAGGATGGATCACCGATATTTATTTCGACTCGAGAAGTCTTGTTTAAAATAAAATGTTGATATTATGAGATGTTTAGAGCCATACATACTTGCAAACTAACGAACCGTTGCATGCTTTTGAATGATAACTTCAAGAGTACGTTACGGATTTTCAAATGGTATCTATTTCAAAAACATCGTAGCCCCCTATTTCTAAAACAACGTTTCGTACTATTTTAAATTATACTGTATGGATCATACATCGTTAGATATTTTTATAATTGTTCGCGTTACGATTTATTATTCCGTTTACGCTCGCATTTTGATTTCTTATTTCTGCATACGATCGCGCTTCGATCATTTATGATACAAAATATGTTTATACCTTTAGCTTACGTGACTTCGTCGCTGGGACACGCGCACCATTACTGATGACTTACATGCTGTACGTATACATACTCGTATGCTCACACACACATCATCGGTAATCGCCATGCTACATACACATATAGATTACTGTTTAGTACCAAGCACCATGTACTATTTCAGATATTGAACATTCTTTACATTGCTATGCATAACAGTATTGTTCTGTGCCTATACATATTATTTCATTATTATTATATTCTTATGAGATTCTGCTTTCATGAGATTTCTGGATTTGAGAAATCGCGGATATGATTTTAAAACTCGTGAATGTTTTAAAAACGTGATTTTCTCTTGATATGATATTTCGACGTCCAGCATGAGATTTCTCGGTTCTGAGCTATGATTACTATCCGATTCGAGTAGTGAGGAGTCACCGTCTGTGGGTATATGGTGGACCCAGTACGGTACCCAGGGGCAAGAAGATCATATAGAAAGACGTTGAGCCTAACTAGGAATACTACCTACCGGTGACAATATTAGACACGGAGGATATCCAGAGGATACCGACGAAAGTGATACGAGACATATGTTTATAAATACCGATCTGATGAGACGGTGTCTAAGATATGAGGGCCGATCCGATGAGACGGGGCTTGAGATATGAGGATTTACCTGTCGATACTGGACACGAGATTTTTCGGGACCCGATTCTTGCTCTCGGAAAAAAATACCAAACGGAACAAAGTGCCACGCCAAGTGTCATGTCAAGGGGTGGGGGCCACCTCTTGAATCCGTGGAGGCCACCTCTTGATTCCGTTGGACCCACTGTAGAATAATGTGGAATAATACAATCTGAAAGAGGGCAGATCCGGAACTATAAATGAAATGATACCACTCTTCAATACAGAGGCACATTTTAAGTAAACCGGCACTATAGAAGATTAAGAACTCCATAGTTTAGCGTGCTCGAGCCAGGGAAGTTGTGGGATGGGTGACCTCCTGGGAAGTGGCATCTGGTCAGGTCCGGTTCGCCCCGAAGGACAAATACACTCTGTATTAGGGGTGGGACGTGACAGAATGGTATCAAAGCTGGTCCCTCAATAGTAGGACTGTGGTTCGAGGACGAACCATTGTTCAAAGGTGGGGAGAATGTTGGGACCCGGTTCTTGCTCATGGAACAAAGTGTCATGCCAAGGGGGCGGGGGCCGCCTCTTGAATCCATGGAGGCCACCACTTGAATCCGTGGGACCCATTGTAGAACAATAGGGAATAATACATTTTGAAAGATGGCAGATCAAGAACTATAAATGAAATGATACCACTCTTCAATACAGAGACGCCTTTTAAGTGAACCAGCACTATAGGAGATTGAGAACTCCGTAGTTAAGCATGCTCGAGCCAGGGAAGTTCTGAGATGGGTGACCTCCTAGGAAGTGGCCCGTGGTCAGGTCCAGTTCGCCCTTAAGGACAAAACCATGCGGTTTCGGCCAGAGCGGACAATACTCTCTCTGTATTGGGGGTGGAGCATGACAACAAATCCTGTCATGCCCCGCTTCCCAAGATGCGCAGACTACGACATATGACAGAGCCAACCATGCTACCTGTGGCTAGGAATCATCCCTCCACAGTGACATTACGGCTGTCTATTGGATATCAAGAACAGAAAAGAATATAATCTAGCTAGTACATATCCATTTGCCACGGTAAATAAAATCAGGAAAATGCATAAGCGGAAATGAATCAAGCACCAATAAACAATATCTGAAACATGTTAGGAATATGTATGCCCTAGAGGCCATTATTGATGATATAGTGGATGCTTGGACACACACACACACACACATAGGACTTTCTTGCTCGACATGATAGTATGCTATTAGGTTATCTTTATCTTAACATATAGACTGGTATTTATACTGTCTGTCTTTTACATATCGATAAAGCCCTTAGGATATGTACTTGACTACCAGGATTATGATGAGATCATACTAGTGGGGCCAGGGTGATCCAAAAGTACATCCTTTAATCAGTTCCTAGTCGTAGGAATATCGAGACTAGGGCATCGATATTCCAGAGTAGACTAGTGTATACGTTTCTTGTCCCTTAGAGGGCGATGGTTGATCCCACAACCATTGGTGTGTGACATCAAAGATTGTACACAGGTGCTCATTAGAGAATGGGTACACCGAACAGGACTCGCCGAGGACTCCTATGTGGTAGTATACCTATCGTCAGATAGCAGTCCTCTGATGACACTGGTACAAATTAGTCTGTAGAACCGAGATCGTCACAGAGTCTTGTGTGGCTCCCACTGTGCTTTGATTTCCTCCCTACCCACGGCTCAAAGGAATCGTGCAAACAGGTGGATTTTGGCTACAGTCCAGAGTCACATGTAGGCAATGAGCGATAGGAGGGTGTAACATTTCAGAAAAAATAAAATATAATTTTTGGGAATTTTTATAATTAAATAATATTATATTAAATATTTTAATAAAGCAGTATAATTAAATACCGATAAATTGGGAAAAGATATGGAAAATTATGGAAATTACTTAAAAGAGGGCGTTTTATTGTATTTATGCAAATTATAAGTTTTTATGATTCATTATACACCATTTAGTGCTAATCGCGATTAGATATCGCTAATCGGGTATTAAGCGTGTTTTGTGCACATGACATACACATGTCATTTTTAACACTTGTTACATTTTTATCATGATTTTCCTTCATGATCATTTCATTTTTGGTTTTTAAATGAAAAGAATAGAATAGAAAAGAAAAGAAAAGAAAAGAAAAAGGAAAACAATAAAGATAGGAGGGATGGGCAAGAGAGAGAGAGAGAGATGAGGGGTTAACCAAGACCATGGCTCTTTGTCTTTTCATTGTTTCTTCTTCATTTCTTTTCCCTCTCTTCTCTCATGGAAGCACCTCCTCCCTCTCCTCTACAACCCCTACATACACCATCAAACTTCATCAAAACTCCATCCCCACTTCATTAAAAATGTGCACAAGCCCTCTAGCTACACTTTGGACAAAGAAAGCAAGGATTTTGGACACTTAGGGCAACTCAAGAAAATTCTTGAGTTGCCAAATGAGGTAATCTCTGCACCATTAGTATAGTTTTTCTTTCATCTTAACACCTATGCATATTTAGAAGTGATTTAGTTCGGTTTAGTAGACTTTGAGAATTCCAAGTTAGGGTTTTGAGGAATTTTTGAGTTGTGAAGTGTAATTGAGGTTTAATAGTGATTACAAACCCGCCTAGTGCTAAAATACTGGACCAAACTTAGACTTAAACCCCAAATATAAACTTTGAAATTCTGCAGATACGAAAATTGTGAAAATTGTGATGAGAAAATTGAATCTGCTAACACTCGGGGACCTAAAAAATTATTTAGCAAAGACAGTGATACATGCAGGCAACGTAGGACCCCCCACTGAAACCCTAGCCCCATACCCAAAAACCAGGCCGCAGAAATAATCTTTTTGGCCGCAATTTGCGGCCAGACCTGGGCCAATGTGTCTCGTGTTTTTTTCATGGCTCCATTTCCAGTAAAATAAACCCTTTACATATGCAAAATTGGCTAATTTCTGTTAGGGTAAAATCTGGGATCATTTTCAAGAGTTGCTGTTTTGATTCGAGGTTTTGTTTTATGTATTGTAAATTCTGGATTTTTGTAATTTGCATGGTATTCGATCACTTGACGTTTGTATTTCGAAATCGAGTGTTATTTGGTGGTTTTGAAAGCGTAGTCTACAGGTTCTAACCTATAGGCTTTTAGCGTGTCGTTTTGGATTTGAATTGGGTTTTAATGCGACACGATACGTTATGATGTGTAGGTACCCCACGAGGATTTCGAGACGACAAGCAAGTGCGTGGTGACGTCGGCAACAGCAAGCGAAGAGCAAGGTGAGTAGATATATATCTATGGGTGAAGTCGGGTGGATGGCGTATAGCACTCCCGCAGTTTCGTATTAGAAAGCGAATGCGTTATATCTATATTATATATATATATATATATATATATATATATATATATATATACAGATGTGATATGGAATGACTTTGGATTAGCATTGTGTACTTGTAAGTTAGTGTTTATTCGCGAACCCTAGGGTAGTGATTTGCATACACGCACACACACATACATTCATTTTATTTACCTGTGCGTATATGGGGATATGTATATTTATATATATACACACACATGGGTATAGGACTACGTATATATATATATATATATATACATACTTATACATATACATGGATTATGAGGATAGTACTTGATATTTGGAGATGAGTTGATGAGTTTGGGCTTGAGGCCATGAGATTGGTGATGTGATATGGTTCGTATTTGAGATACGACATGATATTTTAGCGGGTCCTTTAGGCATGGTGTTTTCATACACACGCATGCATATATATAGATGGTATCAGTATGTACTAGACATAGATCAGTACCCCCAGATCATGAGGTAATGATAAGGATACCAAGAGAATAAAGAGATAAATGTGATTTTGCCCCGTACCCAGATTGGGAGGCCGTACGATGGATTTACCGTACGAGCTATATATTGATGATAGATCCGTACTCCTGAATCGAGGATGTCATATAATATTTATATTGTATCGTACGTGATATTATTAAGGCGAGATCACCGACTATTATATTTATATGTATCGACTCAGATTTAGGTGGTTTTCCCTTACCCTTTCAGTTAGATTTTTCGTTTAGTCCTGTAGTTTACTTGTAGATGTTAGACTAGACTCGAGTCATACCTATTTCAAAACTAACGAATCGTGAGTATTTTAAAGACATGCCAAGGGAGTACACGGATATTTTCAAAAGACGCATCTTTTCCTAAAACACTGTAGCCCTTATTTTCTAAACACCATGATTCGTGTTATTTCAAATGGCAACACTGTATGACATATATAAATTGATGTAGATTCTTCATTGTTGTGTTTATTATTCAGCTCCCGCATATTATTGTTGTTCGCATCGCATTGCATGCTTATATTGTGTTTTCATATGCCATTATTGAGATCATGCTGTCAGGACACCAGAACCATTACTGATGATGCGTATGCTCCACGTACACTTGCTTGCCGGCTCACACACATCATCATCTATAATTGTCATGTCACGTACACTTTAGTGAATATTATTTCATTGACATAGCCTGCTAGCTGATAGTTGCAATATGTTATCGCCTTCATATGCTAGTTTAACTATTGCACTCATTGCATGATATTAGATGCAATCATATATTCATTGATTATGTAGTAATTTGGGGTTTTATACTGATATTCACTGTTTACTTACTCTTGATTTTTGGATTTCGGATTTCCATGAGATTTTGGGATTTGGGGGAAAACCGCAAGAATATATATAAACTTCTCTCTCTCTCTCCCTCTTTTTAAAATGCAAGTTGCGGTTTTCTCGTGATGTATGAGCCGTCCACCATGAGTTTTCATGATAGCTGTTGGATTTCAAAACCCGTTTCGAGGAGTAGTATGAACCGTCTCGGGTACATGGTGGACCCGGTATGGTACCTCGGGGCAAGAGTGATTTTATGGAGGATGATGAGCCTGGCAGGGGCAGACTGCCTACCGGTGATTGTTTGGCGCAGCGGATATCCGGAGGATACCGTTCGTGGTCGTGTGATTGATGATATAGGTCGATCCGGACTGACGGAGCCTGAGATATTGGAATTTATGTTTTGTGTCGATGCTAGATACTGATTATATTGATTTCATTGATGATACCTCGTGTTATAAAAATAGAAATCTCACTAAAACAAGAAAACAGTTTCTTCATTTACATGTTTACTGTTTTCATTACATTACATTCATACCTCATACATATGATATACTGCTACCTGAGGCACTGACACGAGCACATGTGATTACACTTATATATAGATGTTTACCCTTGCCACATTTTCATGCTTCAGACTTTATCATTTGAGGTTATATATATATTTGATCGTATTGACCAAGGATGAGTAATACATACGATTTCTACTCGGTGATGTTTTCTACTCACGAGTTGGCAACTCACTCCCGTTGTGCAACAGTTTCTTGCAGGTTTTTCCGTACAGGTTTCGTTACGGCTTTGCTAGCACACTGCTTCCATTCCGGGTGATTGCTTGGTAGGTGGGTTCACTTGTATCGTGACCACCATTGTACTTTATTTTATTCATTGTATCTAGTAAGCTCCATCAACCAGACATGTATTTACTTCTGACTAGAGACCAGTTGTATATTCTTTCGACCTTAGAGTCGCGCGTTGTATTATTATGGATTTCATGCTGTTTTGAGTTTCCTTTTGAGTTTTGATCCTCGCCCTTCGGCGTTTTATATTATATTGCTTGCATGGTTGTGCCCATCGATTGACGAAGAGTTAGCTCCCGATTGGGAATGCCTTTTATCATTGTGCATATATTATTCATGTTGTATCCCGTTTGGGACCAGTATTTACAAAGGAAACTCTGCCGAAATTTTCAGAAAAGACTTGATATTTTAAAAATGCATAATTCGGATTATGCTATTAAAACCACTTTCTTTTAAACAAGTTTTCCTTCATTTATTATTTAAAATGGTTTTATATTTCTAGGCTTTTGGCTTACTTGAATTAGATGGGGTCCTATAGACTTCATATGATTCAAGAGCTAGTCACGTGCCATTACGGGTCATGAAAAAGTTGGTATCAGAGCGCTAGGTTAACTTTGGTTTGAGTCTATGTTTGACTATGCGGAGCATAGGGCGTTTGTATATATACGGAATCTAGGCTTGACCTTACGGAACTTAGACTTAGTCTAGGGGGTATTAGACCAGAACTTTCGTCGCGTAGGTTGACCTTGGTTGATGGAGTAGGTGACTTCAGTAAAGTGACGTACCGTGTGTATGTTCCGCGGCATACTTACGATACGCTACTCCGCTTAAGAAGCCTTAGGATGTACATTTTCTTGCACAGCATTATATTCATTCATGATCTATCCTCATCGATATTGGTTTGTGGTTTTGCTACCACGATTATACGGGCAGAGAGAACTACGGCTAGAGTTGCGGTCAGCACGAGCTCGTCATGGACGAGAACTGACCAGGGCGTGATTCCAAGGACATACGATTGCATATAGAGTGGATTCGTTTTATTATGTTTTCGCGCCATGAGCGTTGATGGATTTCTTTTACGAGATTACTCGGACGTGCAGATCAGCACCAGAGGATTGAGCCACTGATAGAGACCAGCCAGAATGTGATGACCATTGATGTATCGCTTATTCATGATGATTGAGGCACTGTTCAGCGTGCAGACGAATGAGCCAGTTGCTGCTGCGAATGACGAGATATCGTCCAGATGGTTGGAGCTGTTGCAACACGAGTTTATACATAGAGATATGATAGAAGATCGCTAGTCACCTAAGGATGAATGACTAGGGCATGTGGTTCGTTCGCTTACCCCGATGCGAGGTCATCAGATTGATTGATTCCAGCTTGAGAAGACTTCACACAGATATGTTGGGAGTCAATAGAGACGATTGAATGTCAGAAACCCATTTTCCAAGTTTAAAGTATTTGGAGAAAACATGCAAGTAACTTTACGGACCCTTTAGAACAATGAAACCCTAACTCGACAAAATGACCATGATAACGCCTTTAAACCTTAGGGTTTGCGGCAGTTCAGCGGTGCCATTAATGAGGCTTGGGTTTGCCCTTCTATGGTTGGTCCATAGGTACTGTAGCATGTACTCGATATTATTATACTGTACTCAAGATGTTGAGCTCTTAAGGGATTATGATATTTTGACGAATCGATCGAGAGTTTCGACTTCATTCGAATATCATGTAATGGGATGCATTGCTTGGGAGACTCCACATACGAGTATAGCCGTTGGAGCACGGTCCATGCAACCACGATGAGACGAGTCCGAAGCAGTCGACATTAGAGAAAAGTGGAGTAAGAGATTTGTACGAGATCTTGATGAGAGGACGTTCCACTCTGCCGACATCAGAGATGTGACACGCATACAGAGGCGTTATATATGGATATATCTTCCAGAAGGAGTCGCGATGAGGATTCAGCCATTCCGGAACAAGAAAAAGATTTAGTAAAGGACGATGATTTCCGGACAGTTCGACAGAAATGAGATTTAGGAGAGACCTCAACAGGACTTTTCTGGAATAATTTACAAGAAGACTTGGACCCAGGAGTGGTCATTTTACATACACCCATCAGGCCAGAGTCGGCACTGATTGGATGATGGATGTTGTGATCAAAATATTTTTACCGCAATCAAGAACGGCGTCGCTTGGTAGCTAGCCGGTGAGTATGGGTCGGTCCACAGGGATGTTGTGTATTTCCTAATTGTTCTAACGAGTTAATTCCAAACGGTGTTGGGATAATTATCTCTAAAAACTAAGTTGATTTAGAATAGGATTTAAAATCTTGCTAGGGTTAGGTTTAGGTTAAGTTTGCAAAATTAAGATTTCCCACCGCTTTCAATGCCCTAATTTATATCTCTTTAGGTGTTATGGTAATTATTAATAAAGGGGATTAGGACGATCGAGAAGAAACTATGTTTCTTCCTCTCGGTCCTTGTCCGTCCTTTCTTAATCCTTACCCTAACCTCCATGGAAAACATGCACCACCGGTCTTTTATACTGCGGTATCACCGTTACCTCGTGGGTAGGGTGCCGTAGGGAGCGGTATGTGTATGTATGCATAGAGTTCTATTAATTAATATGTGATGGGTAAGAAAGGGGTGAGAGATTTGCATCTCTCAAACCTTTCATATTCCTAACCCTAACAAGCGAGGAATTACTCACTCATTAGGGAATCGATAAAAGACATGTTTTTATTTGAGTTTTCGATTTAAAAAGACTAACTACAGCAGATTAATAAAAAGTTCTAATCTAATTTAAACTAAGGTAGATAATAAATCTATACTAGGGCAGAAATAAAAATTAAGAACTAGGGCGAGAAAAAGAATCTACTTACCTTATTGATGCTCTCTAAACTTTACAAAAGATTTCTGAATTTTTTATCAATGAAAAGAGGCATACCTCAAAGAGAGATTTAGGGCTTCTATTTATAGATCATAGAAACCCTAGGGTTATAATCGATTCACATCTGCATTTACAATTTTACCCCTAAAGAAGACTAATCAACGCGCCGCCAGCCGCCACAGAATTTCTGCACCGATACGGGCGCACCATAGCCGCAGATCCGCGACCGAAACCAATGTTTGGCCGCGGTTCCGCGGCCAAATAGAAGGATCTTGAGCTCAATTTTTTATGGCTTTTGTCTGTTGCTGCTGTCTTCTGTTTTCTTCTGTTGGTTCTTTAGAATGTTTTCTAGTTCTCTTCCAGTTTTTTAACAGTGCATAATGTCGTGGACTTTTACCGTTGCTTCGTGTCGAAGTCTTGAACCTTGCGCTGCCTTTTTGCTTTGTGAACTTGTTCATTGATCTTCATTGTCCCTCAAAATGTAGGCACGATCAAGATTCCACCATTTATCGGTCGTAGTCTCACTTTTGTATCATTTTTTCATCAATTTCACTGATTTTGTTCCGAGAACCTGTAACCTGCAACTATGTAGCAGACATGGATTAAAAGCACATGTTTATTTGTAAAATGAATAAGAATGGGGAATATAATAATGCAAAATTATGGTATGAACAAATACCCCCAAACTTATTTTTTGCTCGTCCTCGAGCAAACCTAGTTTTATTCTCGAAAAAGACCTAGCCTCACTTTTGCATGGAAACGAGATTGCACTGAGCTCGTGCAACAAGCCGTTAAACCTCTAGGTGTCCCTAGTAGGACGAGTGTTGTCTCCTGAGGGTTTTCAGCGGATACTACCCACAAAATCCTATCAATTTGGCTTATCGACTTTTATTCTCCAATTAGGTTTTCTAATTAAGAACTCTATTATCTTCGACTCAGAAATTATCCACCCGTATTTTTCACGCTTCCTTATTATTTAACTTAAGATTATATATATTCTTATGAATTTACTTAGCTTTTGGTATCTTTTATGTTTTCCTTCTAGGGTTTCATCTCAACTTAGGAATTTTTATCATCTCTATTAAAGATATAAGTCCTATTTTTCATTCCTATCTCTTATCTAAACCCCAATCACATACCCCTACGTGTGTGTGTATATCACCCCTACACTTGGAAATTCAAATCAAGCTATCATACTCTTGTCCATCGTCCAAAGTACTTTTCAATTGGTGAATTTTTAGATGAATTTTGCTCACACATCCTTCTTGCGACCGTTAATACTTCTTGAGGTACCAACAACCGATTACAAAATATGTTTGCACATTAAAGCGTAATTCCTTGTCTTGTAACACCTAAGGCTTTAGCAGTGACTCCCAAACTAGCTGGTCTAAGGTACTAGGTGATGAAGCACCATCGCTAAATATTTTTTTCTATTTTTGCAGCCTTAAGTAATTTACAAAAACCAGTGTTCATTTTTTTTATTCACACTTGTATTTTATTTTATTTTTCTTTGTACTAAGGACTTTAGACAAGAGCATTTCAAGGTCTCTTCTACTATTCCAAGTTTCAAGGTTCGTGTTTGTGCAATTTATAGGGTATATATTTTCAGAATTTAGACTTAAGCTTAAGAATTATTTTTCAAACTTATACTTTAATAAAAATATCAATACTTTTCCTTTGTTTTAACTTAGCCCAAGAAGTCAACTCGAAATTTGCCTATTTCTAAATAAACTACAAATACATATACTTTCTACCGTTAAATTTTAAGAAAGGTTATTTTTAGGGGTTTTAATTTACTAAGTTTAAGGTCTAGTTGTTCCTAGCTAGTTAACCTTTTTGTCAAACTCAAGTCAATTAAGGCCAAAATCGATGTTTTAATTCTTATAATTTTTCAGTTTTTTATTTTTCTATTTTTTTTATTTTCAAATTTTCTTCATTTTTTATGAATTTTATATAAGAATGCAATGCAGAATTTAAACATGCAAAAGAAAAAGAAAAAATATGTACAAAAATTTAAAAAAAAAATATGCAATGCAAAAGATAACTATATACAGCCACCAACTCCCCCAAACTTATCCAAAGCAGTGCCCTCACTGCTCGGCCCCACGCTGCACTCGCGAGCGTGAACGTGAACGTGAACGCTCCTCCCTAACCAGCAGGATTTGAATCCCCCGCTCTACCTCCGTCAACCGACGGTCGTGTTCCCTCGCTGTTACCCTAAATTGCTCCCTCAAATCATCAATGCCCCTCACAGCTCTCCACATTAACTGTGCATGTTCAAGAGGGGTCATTTCTCCTTCGCTCGCGGCCGAGCTAGAGCTAGGTGTTCGGGCGAATACATTCTCCGCCGGTTCGGTTCTAGACCACACATTTGTCAATCGAGAATAGGATGTAGTAACGCCCTCAATAAGAGGTCTAACCAGAATGCCTCTATGCATATAAATTTCGAACTCCTCCACGGGGAGGAAATATCGACATAATTGTGTAACCAGCATTGGGCAAGGGTAATTTGCGGCTCGTTTTTCCGCACATAAAGAGTTTAGCAATACCGTGCACATGTCGAAATGGAGGTTCTTAGTCATAAGAGTATGCATAATATGCAAGGAAGGTGTAAAAAATGTTGTGTTATGGGAGCTACCGAAAATATTATTTTGTGACCACCGGCACACAGTCAAAACATTCGCGAAAAGGGTTCGCGCTTGGATACCCTTACGCGGCTCCCTTGAGCAATCGTTGCCCATCAAGGGCATGTAATCCTCAAATTGCAAGGGTTGGTCATGTGCAGGTATGCGAGGGATTAGTGTGACTTCGTGTATGATATCCCTATATATGATAATTTATCGATCACCCCATTGTAATTTAATAAACCCAAATTGGTTGAGGCACCCATCCTCCATACACTCATAAAAACGAGTGACTAAATCCGGCAACGCATACGCATTAGGGTGATTATAAATCAGAAAGTTCCAACCCCGACGCGCAATTTCATTTGCAAAATAACTACCGTATAGCTCATGTGAAAAAACTTGCGAAAAATCGCGTTCTAGCTGCCTGCTGTATGCCATGATGTGTTTTACAGATCTAAAGATTGAAAAACAGAGGGTGTTTTGAGCAAACGTACCTCCCCTGAAAATTTCAGGGGACGAAGCACAGAGAAGGCGGCGGTTGCGCAGCGGGAGCAGGCTATGGCGGCGGAATCGCGACACGATGGAAGGATCTCTGCTGCAGAATTTTCTTGCGGCGACGCTAGGGTTTTTAGGAGATGAATATTAGGGTTAAGAGCAGAGAAGGGGGTCGGGTCCTTTAAATAGGGAGAATTGATGGACATTTGCAGATAAACCCCTCTTAAAAGAGGAATTCATGTGCCAATTTTTTTTATTTATTTATTTAATCTGCAAATTTACAAAAATGTCCAAATTTTTTTTATATTATAATTTTTTTTTATTTTTATGTTATTTTGTATTTATATATTTACAAATGATACATACCCCCAAACTTGTGTGAAACAAAGTGTTGGCTAGATGATCGAAAATTTGGGGGCAAAATGGAGGAATATCAATCAGTGTAAATCGGCTCCTGCAAAAACAGGAGCTCCTCCGACGGGTCCGCTGTAAGGCACGGTTTGAGTCGATGTCCGTTCACTTTAAACAAAGTTCCGTCCTCCGGGTTTTCTAGGTCAACCGCACCGTGCGGATATACGGTGCTTACCAAATCGGCCCTTTCCATCTAGATTTTAGCTTGTCGGGGTGAAAGTGTAACCGAGTGTCATAAAGCAAAACCTGTTGACCAGGTTTAAATGTTTTGCGCATAAGGTGTTTGTCATAGAACAACTTAGTTCGGTTTTTAACAATGACAACATTATCATAAGTCTCATCCCGCAGCTCTTCTAGTTCATTTAATTGCAGCTTTCGATTGCTGCCCGCATCTCCCATCGATAAATTCAACTTTTTAATCGCCCAAAATGCCTTGTGCTCAATCTCAACTGGGAGGTGGCAAGCCTTCCCATAAACAAGCCGGTATGGAGACATACCAAGATCGATCTTGTAAGCAGTACGGAAAGCCCATAGTGCATCGATCAGTTTGTGTGACCAATCTTTACGGTTTTTAGAAACCGTCTTCTCCAAGATTTGTTTAATTTGCCGATTCGAACCTCGGCTTGCCCACAAGTTTGGGGATGGTATGGTGTTGACAATTTATAAGTAATGGAATATTTGCGCATTAAGAATTCAAAAGTCCTATTGCAGAAGTGAGATCCATTATCACGTATAGTTGCTCGAGGGTGCCCAAACCGAGAAAAGATGTTTTCTTTAAGAAATTGAATGACAACCTTGTTGTCATTCGTTCGGCTAGGCACAGCCTCGACCCATTTTGACACATAGTCAACAGCCAAAAGAATATACACATTCCCAAAGGAATTGGGAAATGGTCCCATGAAGTCTATTCCTCAAACATAAAAAATATCCACAACCAAAATTGGTTGGAGCGGCATTCCGTTTCTCCGTGATATCCGGCCCAAGTGTTGGCACCGGGAGCATGTCTTGCAGTATTTATATGCATTTTTAAAGAGTCGTGGCCAGTAGAAACCACACTGCAAGATTTTCTCGGCTGTCTTCATGGGGCCAAAGTGCCCGCCACACGCTTGATCGTGGCAAAAAGACAACACACTCTTAAACTCAATTTCAGGTACACACCGACGAATGATTTGGTCGAAACAGTATTTAAAAAGATACGGTTCATCCCAGTAAAAATGTTTTACTTAGGACAAGAATCGGAGTTTATCCTGTTTCGACCAATCTTTAGGTATCAAGCCGGTGGCCAAGTAGTTTACGATATCAGCGAACCATGGTTCGCATAACACGGTTAAGAGTTGCTCATCGGGAAAAACATCTTTAATTGGAATTTCAAGTGTAGGCGAAGAAGGAAGTCGTGAAAGGTGATCGGCCACTACATTTTCACATCCTCTTTTGTCTCTTATGACAAGGTCAAACTCTTGTAGCAAGAGGATCCAACGTATTAACCGTGATTTAGCATCTTTCTTCGCAAAAAGGTGGTGAAGAGCTGAATGGTCCGTGCATACAATCACTGGAGGGCCAATTAAATAAGGCCGGAACTTTTCAAGTGCAAACACAACGGCTAAAAATTCTTTTTCTGTTGTTGTGTAGTTCAGTTGGGCCTCATTTAATGTTCGGCTAGCGTAATAAATTACGTGCGGCATCTTATTAATGTGCTATCCAAGAACAGCACCAATGGCGAAATCGGATGCATCGCACATAATTTCGAATGGATGCGTCTAGTCGGGAGATGAAAGAATGGGAGCAGAAATGAGTGAGTATTTTAATGACTCGAACGCTTCCATGCAAGTTGAGTCAAAATCAAATGTTGTGTCCTTGGCCAATAAGAGAGTCAAGGGTCTAGTTATCTTGCTAAAATCCTTGATAAACCGTCTATAAAAACCGGCATGGCCAAGAAAAGCTCGGATGTCTTTGACGCATTTAGGAGGAGGAAGATTGGAAATGACTTCAATTTTAGCATTATCAACCTCTATGCCATTTTGCGAGATCACATGTCCTAAGACAATACCCTCTCGTACCATAAAGTGGCACCTCTCCCAATTTAAGGTGAGGTTCTTATCCCTACAGCGGGTAAGAACCGCGTCAAGGTGTAGCAAACACTCGTCGAAGGAGTCACCAAAAATGGAGAAATCATCCAAAAGATCTTTAAAAATTTCTCCACCATGTCAGAAAAGATCCCCATCATACACCGCTGAAATGTAGCGGGTGCATTGCATAACCCAAAGGGCATGCGATGGTAAGCGAAAGTACCGAAAGGACAAGTAAATGTGGTCTTGTCTTGATCCTTTTCGGTGATGGGGACTTGATTATAGCCAGAATAGCCGTCCAAAAAGCAATAAAATTCGTGCCCAGCCAATCGTTCTAGCATTTGGTCAATGAAAGGTAAAGGAAAGTGGTCTTTCCTTGTCGCGGCATTGAGTTTTCTATAGTCGATGCAAACTTGCCACCCAGTTTGGGTGTGAGTAGGTATTAACTTATTTGCCTCATTGGTTATGACCGTAATGCTTGATTTCTTTGGGACAACATGAATGGGGTTAACCCACTGGCTATCCGAGATAGGGTAAATGATACCACTATCTAGACATTTAACAATCTCCTTCTTGACAGCCTCCTTCATTATGGGGTTGAGGCGTCTTTGTGGATCCTTTACTGGCTTGGCATCATCCATCATGTTTATATGATGTTCAACTATGAGGGGACTAATCCCCTTGATGTCCGCCATAGTCCAGGCAAAAGGTTGCCGGTTGTTCTGTAAGACCATTAAAAGGGCTTTCTCTTGCTCGAGAGATAGAGAGGACGATATGATAACAGGTAAGCATATTTAAGGTGAGACGGAAAAAGCTTGAGTTCGAGTTTGGGAGGTGAAACAATTGAAGGTAACATTGGTGAAACCGTTTCAAACTCGAAGGATTCCATCAATGGTTCAAATCGAGTGTACGCAACCGAGTCGGATGGTTCAACTAACTCATCCGAAAAATCAAAAGACTCAAACTCGGGTGGTGAGTCTTCAAAATCATCCAAAAAGGCGAAACACTTATAATCATTGTCCGGCGTGAAAGCTGTGTCAGATTCTAGGAGGAACGCACTAAAGGCGTCAAAACTGCTGTGGTCGAACAGAAATTTTTCGATCTCACAGTCCTCCTGTATGATCTCATGGATCGAGCAAACATCAAGTATACTAGCATTAGGCTCGAAGGGCTGATTTCCCAACTTAAAAATGTTGAGTTCAATTGTCATATTTCCAAAAGATAGGTTCATTGAACCATTACGGCAATTGATCACCGTATTAGAAGTCGCAAGGAATGGTCAACCAAGTATCACCGGAATTTGACTCCGGGGGTTAGCTACAGGTTGTGTATCCATAACAATGAAGTCAACGGGGAAAATGAAGTCCCCTACTTTAATTAACACATCCTCTAACTCACCCCTAGGATGGGTGATGGATCGGTCGGCCATTTGGAGAGTACAATGAGTGGGTTTAATCTCTCCAACGCCTAATTGTTCATATATTGAATAGGGTAGCAAATTGACACTAGCACCAAGATCTAATAGTACTCTATTGATGTTCTTGTCCCCAATTGTTATCGAAATTGTAGGACAGCCGGGGTCCTTATGTTTTTGGGGTAAAGATTGGACAAAAGCATCACTAACAGCACTAGCCACGAAAACTTTCTTTGGTACTTGTGGCTTCCTCTTCTTGGTGCATAAGTCCTTTAATATTTTTGCATAAGTAGGAACTTGTTGGATTGCATCCAAGAGAGGTATATTTATGCTAACCTGTTTGAACAACTCTACAATCTTCTCCATTTGTGGAGTTGGTTTATTGGATCTCAACCTGTTTGGAAAAAGAACATTTTGAAAATTTGTTGAGTCCAATTTTTGTGGAGTAGATTGCTGAGTTGGAACGGATCCCAATGTGGGTGTGTTCGTGAAGTGAGATGTGGGTCCGTTCGAGCTAGAAGAAGTAGAGCCTTGTGAAGGATGAAGAATAAGCTCTAACGAAGAAGATGAAGAAGAAAAAGAAGAAGAATAAGATGAAGAAGAACCACCGGCAGGGGTGTCATTACTAATACCCACGTTATTGTGCAACATTTTTCCGGATCTCAACGTGGTCACAGCATTCACATTGTGATTTTGCTGTTCATATGCAACATGTGCATTGTGTGCGTGACCGGGATTTGGCAATGGTTGAGATGGAAGCTTTCCTTTTTCTCACTCGCTCAATGCAACATTTAGTTGTGCAATTTGTGCCTCAATAGATTTGATACTTTGATCGTGTGAGGCACTGTTTGGCACCAAAGATTGAATGGAAGTCTCCAACCTTGCTGCAGATTGTATAGATTGCTTTAGAAACGCATCTAGACTTCTTTCTAGCAAGGTAACCTTATCATTATTCGGTTGAACAAAATTGTTTTGAGGGTAAGAATTGTTGGGCACAAAATTGTTCATTTGATTTGGGTAAGGTTGCGGTTGGAAAGGTTGCCGGTATTGAGTTTGTGGAGGTGCTTGTTGTTGTGGAGGAGGAGGCCTTTGAAAGTTGTTGTTGCCTTGGAATTGTTGATTTTGATTCCAAGCAAAATTTAGGTGACTCCTCCAACCCGGATTATAAGTCGAAGAGTATGGATCATTTCTTTGTCGTTGTTGAAAGGCAGCATTGACGTGATCTTGTCCTTGAGCAGGTGGATTGTAAGGACACTCTTCGGTAAGATGTGATGGATCCGAACAACAAGCATAAATATTTCGTGGGGGTAAAGCAGGGGCAGGAGAAGGCGATGAGATTTTGGTCTCAATGGCTTCTAGCTTTTTCGTAAGTGCGGCCATCTCAGCCTTCATTGCAATCGACATATCTAATTGATGCATGCCTGCCCTAGACTGACCAATAGAAGAAGATGAGGTGGTCTTGGTGCTTTCCCACCGAAGTGTTTGTTCAGCAAGATCCTCGAGAAACTGCCAAGCTTCCTCGCTTGATTTGGTTAGAAAGTGACCTTGACAAATAGTTTCCAGCAACTGCTTCGTTGCTGGGTTTAATCCCTCGTATAATGTTTCGCAAAGTTTCTAATTTTCGATACCATGGTGAGGGAATTGAACAAGTAGGTCTTTAAATCTTTCAAAACACTTCCAAAAGGGTTCGGAAGGAAGCTGGGAAAATTGAATAATCTCATTGCGAATTCTCGCAGTCTTGTGATGTGGATAAAACTTTTTAAGAAAAGGTTTAACAAACTCTTCCCAATTTTTAATTGAGTGTGATGCTGTGCTGTATAACCATTTCTCGGCTAAGTCACAAAAGGTGAAAGGAATGACCCTTAGCCTTATAGCATCATCTGAAAGTTGGGTTATTTTCATCATTGCACAAACGTTTTGAATTTGTTTATGAAGATATAGGCATCTTCAGATTCCATTCCGTGAAATTTTGGCAACATGTTGATGAAGTGGGGTTTGATCTCAAAGTTGTCCCCATTTGGCGGTGGGAGTGGAAGACAAGTAGGTAAGGCAGTGCGAATAGGGTAGAAAAGATCCTGGAGCGCGATTCGTTGGGGCGCTTCATGTTAGATATGTATGCCCTAGAGGCCATTATTGTATAGTACTAGTTTGTATAATACATTTTGGAGGCTTGGGGTATATATATGGTTTTACGACAGTCTTGCTCGATATAGTAGTATGCTACTTGGTTTGTTTCTATCTTAATATGTGTATATGTTTCTTTTAACATATCGCTAAAACATATTGATGGAGCCCTTAGGATCTTTGCTTGACTACCGGCGTTGTGATGGCGATCACACAAGTGGGGGATGGGTAGTCTATAAGCACATCCTTATTTTGGTCCCTGGTCGTAGGATTATCGAGACAGGGCATCGATACTCCAGAGTAGACTGGTGCATACGCTTCTCTTCCCAGCAGGGGAGATGGTCTGTCCCACAGCCATCAGTACGTCGTACTAGAGATAGTTTGCAGGTGCTCATTAGGTTACGAGTACACTGGACAGGACTCGTCGGGAACTGTTGGTTGGTATTATACCTATCGTCAGTTAACAGTTCCCAGGTGACATGAGTACAGCTTAGTCCGCTGACTTGACACTGTCACTTCGCCTCGAGTGTGTTCCCATGTTCTTAGATTACTACCCTACCACAGCTCTACTGAGTCGTGCAAACAGGTAATAGTTGGGTGCAGTCCCGAACCACTTGGAGGCAGTGACGGTTAGACAGGATTCGTCTCTCCCGGTATTGGGAGTTGATATCGCGCTGTGTCTAGAAGTGCCATTACACATTGTCGTCCCTGGCCAGGGCAAGCGAGAATTGCTGGTAGGTCTTCCAGTAGATTCTCAGGGTGTTTTGGGCTACACTCCGACACGACTTGTACCGCTATTAGGGGACTGACGTTTACCGCCCCTAGGCCCGCCATGTGATATTCTCAGACGAACAGACCGGACTGTACGGAGATTGTCACATACAGGTTCAGTAGGAGTTCGGATGGGTTCACCTCATCAGTCTTCTTATCGGCATCTACCTGGGGACCGTTACGTACAGCTAGTGCCGCTTGCGGTCTGTGGTTAAACCCACAGCTAGCATAGTGTCGAGTCTTTAGAGTCCCACACAGAGGGTTATTCGCCTTTAGGCAAAACAGTGTAAAGGTCGCATGGTTTTGCGACGGGGTTCGTTCACATCCGCGCACTTGTGCACGTTTGGTGTCCGGACAATTATTACTAGTGGGCTTTGATTTAAGCCAGATCCTAGTATATGTTTTGGGGTTAGTTTTATTTCATTGTATTCGTGTTCCTCGGAACACGGATGCGGGTGTGTATGCACAGTTGACTGAGGCAGATGCAGAGGATTCTCATTAGGGTTATCGACCGTTGACTTTTTCCAAACCCTAATGAGAATAGGAAATATGATTAATAATATTAGTTAACAATTATTGTGCCATGGTTGAGTTGAATTCTTGACTTTTGTTGACTTGTTGACTTTGTTGACCGGTTGACTAAAGTGGACTTGTTGACCATCATCATTTGTTTTCAAAGATGCTTCTTATTCTTTGCAAAAGCATTTAATGAATGAAATGATAATGGTCATTCATCAACTCACCATCACAAATTGTTAATTATTATTATTATCATTTTTCTAAAATATGAGAGCATGGTTGGAAAATGGTATCATTCTCACTTGCATCTTCTCTCTCATCCATAGCTCTCCCTCTTCCTCTCTCTCAAGGCAAAAATCTCTCATGAGTTGAGAACCATTTTCCTTGGAGATAAAACACCAAAACTACTTTCTACTCATCCTAAGGTTGAAGGTCTAGCAAACCTAACATTTTAGTTACCTCAAGTTTGAGGTAGGAGCTCAACTTCGAGGCCCTCGGGTGGATCTATCTTCGGCAAAGAGGAGACGACGAGGAGGAGCCGTTCAAACTATCACAAGGAGCAAGCAAGGAGGAGAACAACAAGAAGAGAAGGAGTTCAAGACCTAGGTATAACCATTCTACATAGTAGTTAAAACTTGTAGTTATGTGTTAGTTTTTGTTTAGCCGAGATCCTTCATGAACGGTCCATGTTACCTTTTGAGGAAAAATTTGATTTTTACCTATTCCGCCTCCCCGAAATAACCGGGGTGGGTAACGTGGACCTAATATTCGTATCAGAGCCTAGCTAAACACATACTAGCATATTAGCAAAGTATCTAGAATTTCGATCGGAGAAAAAACCGCAAAACACCTCAAAAATATCAACTTTCTGCCGATTTTTATTTCTGTTCAAAAAAATAATTAATCATACACTAAAAATCGGCTCAGGGTTTTTAAAGAGCACACAAGAAAAATGGTCCACTAACTCGGTCAAAGCGCCGCGGAACCGCGGCAAGAGCACACTCCTGCCGCGGATCCGCGGCCGAGTTGACTCGCCTGTGGGTCAATTTTCCTGTAGTGTTCTTATATTGCTGTTTTGGGATTTTTAAGATTGTTTTTTTTTTCTGCCCAAAATTTCCAGTGAACAAATCTGTTTTTGGGGTGGTTACAAATCCGTATTTTGATCGAACTTCTCTAGACTTTGGCTAATGGGTTATATCTGTGATGTGATATATGTATTGAACGTCTGCTAATCGCTATACGTCGATTAGTGGGGGTTATATATATCTGTGATCTGTAATGTTGATGGTTTGTGTATATGAATTCGTTGGATTGTCGTGGATGAATAGCCAGGGGGTTGTGAGATGAGAGTTTTCTTTATCTTTCAATTCATTTAATATGTAAATTGATTTAATATTATTTGTATGGCCGCACATCCGGGATGAGGTTGTAGCCGCCATTGTATAATTTCTTTTTACTGTTTTTGCTCCTAGGATAGACCCAAGGTAGGGTGCACAAACTACCGGGTATCTCGAAGTGCCGAGTGGCCTACTCACGTTGTTGAGGGAGGTTGCTTCGCTTCGGGTACTTGGCGGATAGTTTGCCGCACCCGTAGGGGTCTAGGGTGGGGTATTGGTTATTCATCGCGACCGTGTAATCCGTTTTTCGTTACAGGCTCGAACGAAACACGGATTCCTAGCATATCCAATGTGTTCGTCTGTGATCTGGAATGACTATCATTGCATCCGACGAATGTGTATATATCTATATATGATATCTATTTAGGCGTTGCTTATGTTTTGCATCCGCGCTAGTCCAGTTCCCGCTCTGTCGTTAGTTAAGTAACCTAACGGGTGGTGATGGGGCCCCGTGGCGAATGCGGATGGCATAAGCGTACATCATATTTTCGTTGTTTTCTGCAATGGTAGAATTAACTGATGGGACACATTAAACTAATGCAAGAAAACAAACCTAAAAGACGTTGTTGGAACAATTTTCAAAAAGCTGTTATTGCAAGGACGTTCACTTTTGTTTTGCACAGAGGTATTCGGTTTTGAATGCCCAGCACCTCATTCGATGAGGCAAGGGCCGAGATCCATTCATCGGGAGTGACCCCTTGGACAAAAGTTTGCGTCAGGGTAATAACTTCACTATAGTCGATTATTCTTGCTTTGCATCGAGGTATTCAGCTTAGAATATCCTGCACCTCATTCGACGAGGAAAGAGCCGAGATCCCTTCACAGGGAGTGACCTCTTTATCAAAAGTTTTTGCCATTATATTTTCAAAAAGGCAATCATGTTCCTTCAATGATATCAAGTTCATTACGTTAACGGGTTTTTTGCCAAAAACCCAGCCGTAGCCCTCCGTCATTTCGGATTGATATTATTTAGTATCCGTGCTGCGTTTGTTGACCTAGTCAAGGCGTAGTGAATGGTAGCTAGATGATATTTTTCTGTGGATTGCAAATGTGATTGGTTAGGACAGTCGTGCGGCCTTGTTGACCTAGTCAAGGGAACGTACGGGTGGGTCTAATGCATTCAGGATAATGACGGGTAGAACTTGACTAACGGTTTATGCTTTGTTGACCTAGTCAAGGTCATAAACCGTTAGGGGCAAAAATCCACATCGGGAGTTTCTATAGAAACTGAAACTTGCAGATTTAGCATACCTTCTGGAGTGTGGTGACTAGAGTGTATTCCATCTAGATCATCACACAATGATAGTTGGATCCCGATCCCACTGATGAGTTGGATTACTCTCGGGAGATTATTTCACTTAACAATCAATGCTATAAACCAAGTAGGTATCTAGAACGGTGTTAGCGGGGCTACGCCTCCAGGGAAAAGAGGTTACTTAATTAAGGAACTTCACGAAAGCGTTGGAAAACCTCCCTCGAAGTACCAACACTAGCCTGGATGAAAGGTTAAGCAAGTATTGTGACGTGAGATTAATCCTGACTAGTTCTTCTTTTAAGGTTTGAAGAAGAATTTGAGGAAACAGTGGGAGCCATCCTGGTTAGATAAACTAATAAACCAATCTAATCTTGCAAGAGCGCACCCTGAGTGTTTCTTTTCTCTCTCTCCAGGTAGCAACCATTTCACGCCCTAATCAAGATAATAAAATGTATCGCTTGACCGATCCGAATTCTTATTCGGAGCTGGGGAACGTTGGTTCGGCTCTAACTTGTGACAACAATCATAAGTATGAGCAAAGGAAAGAGGATTGTATGGATTCCAAGGATACCCAGTTGAAGAAGAAGCATGGTTTTGCATCTACTTCAGGTGTTCTTATAATTGAGAACTGCTTTACGGTCAGCCCTACCTCCTGGGTACTTGATACCGGATCAAGATCTCATATCTGTAATTTATTGCAGGGACTGAGAAAAAGTAGGAAAGTTGCACCTGGTGATATACCACTTAGAGTAGCGAACGGAGCACAAGTTAATGCTGCAGCCGTCGGTGAATATCACCTTGTGTTGCCAAATGGCAATACTATGATTTTGAACGATTGCTACTATGTACCTTCCATGGTTTGCAACATCATATCAGTTTCTTTACTCGATAAAGATAGATATAACTTTGTTCTTGATAGAAATATCATGAACATTTACCTTCATAAGGTACTGGTTGCAGAAGGTACATTGTGTAATGGTATCTACGTTCTAAATCAGAATACAGTTCTCAATGTACAAAACACACGCAAGAGGAAGAATTCAGATACGAATGAATCCTACTTGTGGCATTGTAGACTTGGTCATATCGGAGAGAAAAGAGTAAGTAAGTTGCATAAAGATGGACTCTTGAATACGTTCGAGTTTTCATCTTATGAAACTTGTCAGTCTTGTCTCAAAGGGAAGATGACCAAATCTCCGTTCACCGGACATGGAGAAAGAGCAACAGAGCTCTTGGGACTCATACACAGTGATGTATGTGGTCCGATGTCTATACATGCAAGGGGTGGGTTCTCGTACTTCATCACATTCACTGACGATCTCCCTAGATTCGGATATGTGTATCTTATGAAGCACAAATATGAAGTTTTTGAGAAATTCAAGGAATTCAGAAACGAAGTAGAGAACCAGACTGGCAAAGTATCAAGATCCTCCAGTCTGATAGAGGAGGGGAGTACTTAAGCTTGGAATTCCTAGATTACATAAAAGAGAATGGTATTCTCTCTCAGCTTACTCCTCCTTATACACCACAGCACAACGGTGTATCGGAGCGGAGGAATCGTACCCTATTGGATATGGTTCGCTCCATGATGAGTAGTGCTGAGTTACCTCTTTCATTTTGGGGATATGCGCTTTTGACAGCAGCATATCTTTTGAATGATGTTCCGTCTAAATCAGTGCCTAAGACTCCGTTCGAGATATGGAATGGAAAAAGACCATATCTTAAAAGATTTAAGATATGGGGTTGTCCGGCTTATGTTAATACGCATAAACCAGATAAACTAGACACACGGTCAGTTTTATGTAAGTTTGTGGGATATCCAAAGAATGGTTATGGATATCTATTCTACCACACCGAGGAACAGAAGGTGTTTGTTATTCAGCGTGCCGTTTTCTTAGAAACGGAGTTTCTTGCAAAAGAAATTAGTGGGAGCACGGTATAATTTGAAGAAATTCAGCGACCACAAACTGAAACTGAAGATTTGACAGAACCTCAGGATTCAATAACCCCAAACGAACCTCAGCCACTCCGCCGATCTGGTAGGATTTCTCATTCGCCCGAGAGATACTACGGTTTTCTCTTAGATGGGGATCGAGAGGATTGCATCTTGGAAGAAGATGACCCTACCAGTTTCAGGAAGGCCATTATCAGTAGGGACTCTGATAAGTGGCTGGAAGCAATGCAATCCGAAATGGAGTCCATGACACCAATAAAGTGTAGACCTTGGAAATTGCTCTACCTGGGGTAAAACCCGTTGGATGCAAATGGATCTACAAAAGGAAACTGGGTGTAGATGGGTAGGTAGAAACCTATAAGGCTAGACTCGTTGCAAAAGGTTTTCGTCAAAGACCTGGTGTGGACTATGACGAAACTTTTTCTCCAGTGGCTATGCTCAAATCTATTCGGATCTTACTTGCCATTGCTGCCTTCCATGACTATGAAATCTGGCAGATGGATGTTAAAACGGCTTTTCTAAACGGCTGTTTGGAGAAGTGCGTTTACATGGATCAGCCAGAAGGTTTCGTAGACAGTGGGAGCAGCGGGAAGGTGTGCAAGTTGCTTAAATCCATTTATCGATTAAAGCAGGCATCGCGGAGCTGGAACATCTGTTTTGATGAGGCAATCAAGGAATTTGATTTCGTGAAAAACGAAGATGAACCTTGTGTCTATAAGAAAATTGTAGGACGAACTGTCGTGTTCCTAGTCTTGTACGTGGATGACATTCTTTTGATAGGAAATGACATTCCTATGCTACAATCGGTCAAGCTATTCTTGTCACAATGGTTCTCCATGAAGGACCTGGGTGATGCCTCGTACATTCTGGGGATCAAGATCTACAGAGATAGATCCAAGAGACTACTGGGACTTTCGCAGTCCAGGTACATAGAGACCGTACTAAAGAGATTTAGTATGGAAGATTCCAAGCGCGGTAATATACCCGCATTGCACGGAATCACCCTCTCCAAGAAGATGTCTCCTAAGACTGACGAGGAGAGGGTTCACATGAGCACTATACCCTACGCTTCGGCGGTAGGATCTATAATGTATGCGATGCTATGTATAAGACCAGATGCAGCTTACGCGCTAAGCGTGGTAAGCCGGTATCAGTCAGACCCAGATGAGGGCCACTGGACGGCAGTGAAGAACATTCTCAAGTACCTGAGAAGGACTAAGGAGATGTTCCTGGTTTACGGTAATGGAGACCTCAGGGTCGAGTCCTTTACCGATTCAAGCTTCCAGAGTGACAAAGATGACAGCAAATCTGTCTCGGGTTTTGTGTTTACCCTCAACGGAGGGGCGGTATGTTGGAGGAGTTCCAAACAGGATATCGTCGCAGACTCGACGATGGAGGCTGAATACATTGCTGCAAGCGATGCCGCAAAAGAGGCGGTCTGGATGAAGAAGTTCATTAGTGAACTTCAGGTGGTTCCGTCCATTGTTGACCCAATACCTTTGTATTGCGATAACAATGGGGCTATAGCTTTAGCAAAGGAACCAAGGTCCCATCAGAAATCCAGACACATCTTAAGGAGGTATCACCTGATCAGGGAGATCATTGATCGCCAAGAGATCGAGGTATGGAGAGTGGACACAAAAGACAACACGGCGGATCCATTCATAAAGGCCCTCCTTCAAACACAGTTCGAGCGACTCTTTGAGCTATTGGGTATGCGGTACGCCAGCAGCTGGCCTTAGTGCAGACGTTGGGTATGCGGTACACCAATTACTGCCCTTCAGTGCAAGTGGGAGATTGTTAGATATGTATGCCTTAGAGGCCATTATTGTATAGTACTAATTTGTATAATACATTTTGGAGGCTTGGGATATATATATGGTTTTACGACAGTCTTTCTCGATATAATAGTATGCTACTTGGTTTGTTTCTATCATAATATGTGTATATGTTTCTTTTAACATATCGCTAAAACATATTGATGGAACCCTTAGGATCTTTGCTTGACTACCGGCGTTGTGATGGCGATCACACTAGTGGGGGCTAGGTAGTCGATAATCACATCCTTATTTTGGTCCATGGTCGTAGGATTATCGAGACAGGGCATCGATACTCCAGAGTAGACTGGTGCATACGCTTCTCTTCCCAGCAGGGGAGATGGTCTGTCCCACAGCCATCAGTACGTCGTACTGGAGATAGTATGCAGGTGCTCGTTAGGTTATGAGTATACTGGACAGGACTCGTCGGGAACTGTTGGTTGGTATTATACCTATCGTCAGTTAACAGTTCCCAGGTGACATGAGTACAGCTTAGTCCGCTGACTTGACACTGTCACTTCGCCTCGAGTGTGTTCCCACTGTTCTTAGATTACTACCCTACCATGGCTCTACTGAGTCATACAAACAGGTAGTAGTTGGGTGCAGTCCCGAAGCACTTAGAGGCAGTGACGGTTAGACAGGATTCGTCTCTCCCGGTATTGGGAGTTGATATCGCGCTGTGTCTAGGAGATCCATTACACATTGTCGTCCCTGGCCAGGGCAAGCGAGAATTGCTGGTAGGTCTTCCAGTAGATTCTCTGGGTGTTTTGGGCTACACTCCGACACGACTTGTACCGCTATTAGGGGACTGACGTTTACCGCCCCCTAGGCCCGCCATGCGATATTCTCAGACGAACAGACCAGACTGTACGGAGATTGTCACATACAGGCTCAGTAGGAGTTCAGATGGGTTCACTTCATCAGTCTTCTTATTGGCATCTACCTGGGGACCGTTACGTACAGCTAGTGCTGCTTGCGGTCTGTGGTTAAACCCACTGCCAGCGTAGTGCCGAGTCTTTAGAGTCCCACACAGAGGGTTATTCGCCTTTGTGCAAAACAGAGTAGAGGTCGCATGGTTTTGAGACGGGGTTCGTTCACATCCGCGCACTTGTGCACGTTTGGTGTCCGGACAGTTATTACTAGCGGGCTTTGGTTTAAACCAGATCCTTGTATATGTTTTGGGGTTAGTTTTATTTCATTGTATACGTGTTCCTCGGAACACGGATGCGGGTGTGTATGCACAGTTGACTGAGGTAGATGCAGAGGATTCTCATTAGGGTTATCGACCGTTGACTTTTTCCAAACCCTAATGAGAATAGGAAATATGATTAATAATATTAGTTAACAATTATTGTTCCATGGTTGAGTTGAATTCTTGACTTTTGTTGACTTTGTTGACCGGTTGACCAAAGTGGATTTGTTGACCATCATCATTTGTTTTCAAAGATGCTTCTTATTCTTTGCAAAAGCATTTAATGAATGAAATGATAATGGTCATTCATCAACTCACCATCACAAATTGTTAATTATTATTATTATCATTTTTCTAAAATATGAGAGCATGGTTGGAAAATGGTATCATTCTCACTTCCATCTTCTCTCTCATCCATAGCTCTCCTTCTTCCTCTCTCTCAAGGAAAAAATCTCTCATGAGTTGAGAACCATTTGCCTTGGAGATAAAACACCAAAACTACTTTATACTCATCCTAAGGTTGAAGGTCTAGCAAACCTAATACTTTTGTTACCTCAAGTTTGAGGTAGGAGCTCAAGTTCGAGGTAGGAGCTCAAGATCGAGGCCCTCGGGTGGATCTATCTTCGGCAAAGAGGAGACGACGAGGAGGAGCCGTTCAAACTACCACAAGGAGCAAGCAAGGAGGAGAACAACAAGAAGAGAAGGAGTTCAAGACCTAGGTATAACCATTCTACATAGTAGTTAGAACTTGTAGTTATGTGTTAGTTTTTGTTTATCCATGATCCTTTATGAACGGTCCATGTTACCTTTTGAGTAAAAATTTGATTTTTACCTATTCTGCCTCCCCGAAATAACCGGGGTTGGTAACGTGGACCTAACACTTCAACAGGCGGGTGTTGTGGGTTATTCGCACCTAACGGAGGTGGAATCAGTCCCGTGGTAAGGTGTTGTTAGGATTAAATCCTGACATTTCCTTAGAAGACGAAGAATGTGAAGGTGAATGTAAGGAAGTGGAAGGAATTTCGACTTCGGAGTCGAAAGCGTCGTCGGTCGGTACCAACGAGACACGGACTAATTGGGCACTGGTGTCCCTAGTCCAACCGGACATACACTAAAGAGGTAGTGTAGTCAAAAAGTGAAAACAGAATGTGGGGGTAAGAAAACGTCAATGGAAAGAAAGTGGGTGTAAGTGGGGTTCACGGATTTCTTAGTGACAAGTTGCAAGTTTTTTTAAAAATTTTTCCTTTTTTTTCATTTTGTGTTTTTTTATGTGGAGCTTTTTGCAGAAAAAGATTTTCGATAAAAGGCTTAGACACACATTCAATCAACCACAAATGCACAATCAGGCCTAGATCTAGGGTCACCTAGGTCAGCTAGACAGCTCCTAACTGTTCCAAAGGGCAAGAAGTAGGACCTCAAACCGCCTCTTCACCGCCAATTGTGGCCAGGTAAGCACAAGTAGAGAAAGGAGGGATCCGCTCACGAATCATCGTGAGACTGTCCTTTTAAAGTTACCTTTCACTACCTGTCTAGCTTAGGCACCACAAAGTCAGGTTAGGATCAACGGTCGATGCCTACAACTATTCCTTTGTCCTATTGAGCGCGAAGTCCTTAGGGCTGAGTCTAATCTTTTTTAATTAATTGATGGACAATGCAATATTCCTTATGTGATTTCTGGTGTCCTCGGAAGGGTGATGAATTCCCCACCCAATCTGATTGGTGTTCAAGCCCCTTAAGGTCAATTAAAATATACAAAGCAGTAAACAATCACTTGTAAACAATTGTTTTAGCGCGGCACAAAGAATCCTGCACAAGATCAATTATTGGAAGGGGGAGAAATTTTTGGCACAAAGAATCCTGCAGTAAATTTTTACAGATGAGATATCAGGGGGTTCAGAGAAGGGGAAAAGAAGACTTACAGTGGAGTTTCGGGTTGCTGACGTCAGCAACCCGAGGCGGAAGCGCATCAAAAGGGTACCTCCAGTGGCGGTTCCGCGGTGCTCTTTGCGGTTCAGATCTCGAGAAATTTTCTGCTCCTCTGGTTTGATTTTTTCTCTGTTGTTCAGATCTAGGGTTTTCTGTTTTGCTCTCTGGATTTTTCCAGATCCGAACTCGTTCGTCGATCCTGCAAAATTCACACGAAACACCCTTCAAACAATAAAAAGATGATAAAATTTTTATATTTTTAAATTTTTCAGTTTTTTATGAGTTTTATGATTTTATATTAACCCGAAATTGCAAAAAGAAAATACTACGCCATCCCCAGCAACGACGCCATTTGATTGGATGATGGATGTTGTGATCAAAATATTTTTACCGCAATCAAGAACGGCGTCGCTTGGTAGCTAGCCGGTGAGTACGGGTCGGTCCATAGGGATGTTGTGCATTTCCTAATTTTTTTAACGAGTTAATTCTAAACGGTGTTGGGATAATTATCTCTAAAAACTAAGTTGATTTAGATTAGGATTTAAAATCTTGCTAGGGTTAGGTTTAGGTTAAGTTTGGAAAATTAAGATTTCCCACCGCTTTCAATTCCCTAATTTAGATCTCTTTAGGTGTTATGGTAATTATTAATAAAGGGGATTAGGACGATCGCGAATAAACTATGTTTCTTCCTCTCGGTCCTTGTCCGTCCTTTCTTAATCCTTACCCTAACCTCCATGGAGAACATGCACCACCGGTCTTTTATACTACGGTATCACCGTTACCTCGTGGGTAGGATGCCGTAGGGAGCGGTATGTGTATATATGCATGGAGTCCTATTAATTAATATGTGATGGGCAAGAAAGGGGTAAGAGATTTTTATCTCTCAAACCTTTCCTATTCTTAACCCTAACAAGCGAGGAACTACTCACTCATTAGGGAATCGATAAAAAACATGTTTTTATTTGAGTTTTCGATTTAAAAAGACTAACTACAGCAGATTAATAAAAGGTTCTAATCTAATTTAAACTAAGGCAGATAATAAATCTATACCAGGGCAGAAATAAAAATTAAGAACTAGGGCAAGAAAAAGAATCTACTTACTTTATTGATGCTCTCTAAACTTTACAAAAGATTTCTGAATTTTTTATCAATGAAAAGAGGCATACCTCAAAGAGAGCGTTAGAGCTTCTATTTATAGATCATAGAAACCCTAGGGTTACAATCGATTCACATCTGCATTTACAATTTTACCCCTAAAGAAGACTAGTCAACGTGCCGCCAGCCGCCACAGAATTTCTGCACCGATACGGGCGCACCATGGCCGCGGATCCGCGGCCAAAACCCATGTTTGGCCGCGGTTCCGTGGCCAAATAGAAGGATCTTGAGCTCAATTTTTATGGCTTCTGTCTGTTGCTGTTGTCTTCTGTTTTCTTCAGTTGGTTCTTCAGAATGTCTTCTAGTTCTCTTCCATTTTTTTCACAGTGCATAATGTCGTGGACTTTTACCGTTGCTTCGTGTCGAAGTCTTGAACCTTGCGCTTCCTTTGTTCTTTGTGAACTTGTTTATTGATCTTCATTGTCCCTCAAAATGTAGGCACGATCAAGATTCCACTATTTATCGGTCGTAGTCTCACTTTTGTATCATTTTTTCGTCAATTTCACTGTTTTTGTTCCGAGAACCTGTAATCTGCAACTATGTAGCAGACATGGATCAAAAGCACCTGTTTATTTGTAAAATGAATAAGAATGAGGAATATAATAATGCAAAATTATGGTATGAACAGGCACCGTCGACGGGACATGTTATGAGTAACCACGACAGTTGTCCATGGATTCTTAGAGGATGTGCTTGAGCGGGACTATTCATCCATACTTGATTTCTGTATTTTGGGAGATCTATTCGCATGATTGAGTTGATGACTGAGTTTCATGATATTTGTTTTCGCGCACCCTGGTTGCACCTGACTTTGGTTTGATGTCATTAGAGATGTTGATTCTGATTTCATGCCTATGTTATGCATGTGACTTGACTTATGCTTTCGGCATAGTTTTCATGCACTTTTAGTATTTTGATTTTCTTTTGTGCACGCTGATGCACATGGATGTGAGATTATGTACCACGGTATACTTTATTTGTACTTGGATTGAAATGTGTTGTATACCGTCGATTCCGGTTATGATACTCGATATTTGTTTGTGCACCTTGTGCACCTGATTGGATTCTTGCGCATATTTGACGTGCTTGGATTGGAATTTGCGCATATTCGGCGCTTGATATTGGATTTCGTGATTTCGTGCATGTTGGATGCACATGATTTAGATTTTATTCGTGCATGATGGATGCACCTGATTTGGATTTTCGCGCATGTTGGGAGCATGATATGAGATACGAATTTGGTGCACACCAGATGTACTAAATCGGGATTCTTGGTGCATATCAGATGCACCTGATATTGCTGTCAGGCACACCCGTTGCCCTTGACAGATGTTTCGTGCACACCCGATGCACCTAGATTTTGTTTCTGTGCACATGTATGGCACATTCATTGATTTTTATTTCCGTGCGCACCAGACGCGCGCGGCATTCTTATGTACATTTTGGGATTGATTCTTATGGAGCAGTACGTTTTTATGATATTTACTATTTGTTTTCGTAATGAGCAGGACTAGTCAGAGGACAGTACCTGGATATATTTTGCATGCATTGATAGCTATCGAAGGGATTTCCAAAAAGGGAGCTATAGTTTCAGTATTTACCTACGTGTCTGATATGACACGAAACGTTTAAAACAAGAAAAACTTTCTAAATTGTTTTCAAAACGGCAGGACGTGCATATTAAACAAATGATATACAGATATATATAGTTATTTCTTACGATAGGCATCCGCTACTGTGCAGTGTTACGCGCATCGCACAACGACTTAAAAAGGTTTGGCATGCATTTCCTTTAGATGTTACATGTATAGATTTGATGTTTACATGAATAGTTTTGATGTATATCATTTTGGTTTCGCTTTGGATTTGATATTTGTGTCTTCACCATGACTCCGATAATTGCGGGATGCTTGACGGAGTTTTGATTTTGAGTTATCTGCTCATTGTTCATGCGCATGCATTGCGCTACGATGCGTTTTATGTATTGATGGTTTCGGAGCCCCGTCGACTTGATCTTTTTACTGAAATGTTCTAGAAATTTGGGGAGTTTAAATTTAAATTCGGGGACCGAATTTCATTAAGGGGGGAAGATTGTAACATTTCATAAAAAATAAAATATTATTTTTATGAATTTTTATAATTAAAGAATATTATATTGAATATTTTAATAAGGCGGTATAATTAAATACCGATAAATTGGGAAAAGATTTGGAAAATTATGGAAATTACTTAAAAGAGGGCGTTTTATTGGATTTATGTAAATTATAAGTTTTTATGATTCATTATACACTATTTAACGCTAATCGTGATTAGATATCGCTAATCGGGCATTAAGCGTGTTTTGTGCACATAACATGCACATGTTATTTTTAACACTTGTTACATTTTTATCATGGTTTTCCTTCATGATCATTTCATTTTGGGTTTTTAAATGAAAAGAATAGAAAAGAAAAGAAAAGAAAAGAAAAGAAAAAGGAAAACAATAAAGAAAGGAGGGATGGGCAAGAGAGAGATAGGCGAGGGGTCAACCAAGACCATGGCTCTTTGTCCCTTCATTGTTTCTTCTTCATTTCTCTTCCCTCTCTTCTCTCATGGCAGCACCTCCTTCCTTCTCCTCTACAACCCCCACAAACACCATCAAACCTTCATCAAAACTCCATCCCCACTTCATTAAAAATGTGCGCAAGCCCTCTAGCTACACTTTGGACCAAGAAAGCAAGGATTTTGGACGCTTGGGGCAACTCAAGAAAATTCTTGAGTTGCCAAATGAGGTAATATCTGCCCATTAGTATAGTTTTTATTTCATCCTAACACCTATTCATGTTTAGAAGTGATTTAGTTCGGTTCAGTGGACTTTGAGAATTCCAAGTTAGGGTTTTGAGGAATTCTTGAGTTGTGAAGTGTAATTGAGGTTTAATAGTGATCACAAACCCACCTAGTGCTAAAATACTGGACCAAACTTAGACTTAAACCCCAAATACGAACTTTGAAATTCCGCAGATACGGAAATTGTGGAAATTGTAAGAAAATTGAATCTGCTAACACTCGGGACCCGAAAAATTATTTAGCAAAGACAGTGATACATGCAGGCAACCTAGGACCTCCCACTGAAACCCTAGCCCCATACCCAAAAACCAGGCTGCAGAAATAATCTTTCTGGCCGCAATTTGCAGCCAGACCTGGGCCAATGTGTCTCGTGTTTGTTTCATGGCCCCATCTCCAGTAAAATAGACCCTTTACATATGCAAAATTGGTTAATTTCTGTTAGGGTAAAATCTGGGATCATTTTCAAGAGTTGCTGTTTTGATTCGGGGTTTTGTTTTACGTATTGTGAATTCTGGATTTTTGTAATTTGCGTGGTATTCGATCACTTGACGTTTGTACGTCGAAATCGAGTGTTATTTGGTGGTTTTGAAAGCGTAGTCTATAGGTTCTAATCTATAGGCTTTTAGCGTGTTGTTTTGGTTTTGAATTGGGTTTTGATGCGACACGATACGTTATGATGTGTAGGTACCCCACGAGGACTTTGAGACGACAAGCAAGCGTGTGGTGACGTCGGCAACGACAAACGAAGAGTAAGGTGAGTAGATATATATCTACGGAGGAAGCCGGGTGGATGGCGTATAGCCCCCCCGCATTTTCATATTAGAACGCGAATGCGTTATATCTATATTATATATATACATATACAGATGTGATATGGAATGATTTTGGATTAGTATAGTGTACTTGTATGTTAGTGTTTAGTCGTGTACCTTAGGGCAGTGATTTGCATACACGCGCACACACACACACACACACATACATTCATTTTATTTACCAGTGCGTATATGGGGATATGTATATATATACACACATAGGTATGGGACTATGTATAGATATATACACGTATACATATACATGGATTATGAGGATAGTACTTGATATTTAGAGATGAGTTGATGGGTTTGGGCTTGAGGCCATGAGATCGGTGATGTGACATGGTTCGTATTTGAGATACGGCATGATATTTTAGCAGGTCCTTTAGGATTGGTATTTTCATACACACACATTCATATATATAGATGGTATTAGCATGTACTAGACGTAGATCAGTACCCCCAGATCATGAGGTAATGATAAGGATACCAAGAGAATAAAGAGATAAAAGTGATTTTGACCCGTACCCAGATTAGGAGGCTGTACGATGGATTTACCATAAGCGCTATATATTGATGATAGATCCACACTCTTAACTCGAGAATGTCATATTATATTTATATCGTATCGTACGCGATATTATTGAGGAGAGATCACCGACTATTATATTTATATGTATCGACTCAGATTTAGGTGGTTTTCCCTTACCCTTTCGGTTAGATTGTTCATTTAGTCCTGTAGTTTACTTGTAGATGTTAGACTAGACTCGAGTCATACCTATTTCAAAACTAACGAATCATGAGTATTTTAAAGACAGGCAAAGGGAGTACACGGATATTTTCAAAAGACGCATCTTTTCCTAAAACACTGTAGCCCTTATTTTCTAAACACCACGATTCGTGTTATTTCAAATGGAAACACTGTATGACATATATATATATATTGGTGTAGATTTTTCATTGTTGTGTTTATTATTCAGCTCCCGCGTATTATTGCTGTTCGCATTGCATTGCATGCTTATATTGTGTTTTCGTATGCCATTGTTGAGATTATGCTGTCAGGACACCAACACCATTACCGATGATGCGTATGCTCCACGTACATTTGCTTGCCGGCTTACACACATCATCATCGGTAATTGTCATGTCACGTACACTTTAGTGAATATTATTTCATTGACATAGCTTGCTAGCTGATAGTTGAAATATGCTATCGCCTTTATATGCTAGTTTAACTATTGCACTCATTGCATGATATTAGATGCATTCATATATTCATTGGTTATGCAGTAATTGTTAGTTATATGTATGCCCTAGAGGCCATTGTTGTACATATGATGTATTTTATAGTGGATTCTTGGATATATATAGAGAGGACTTTCTTGCTCGATATGATAGTATGCTATCTGGTTTCACTTTATCTTAACATGTTAACAAATACCGTTTTGTGATCACGTGTTGATAAAGCCTTTAGGATATGTACTCGACTACTAGGACTATGATGAGATCATACTAGTGGGGCCAGGATAGTCAACGAGTACATCCTATAACTATTCCTAGTTGAGGGTGTATCGAGACAGGGCATCGATACTCCAGAGTAGACTAGTGTACACGCATCTTGACCCATATGATGGGCGATGGATGATCCCATATCCATTGGTGTTGGACATCAAAGATGGTGTACGGGTGCTCAGTGAAGACTGGGTACACTGAACGGACTCGCCGAGAACTCCTGGATGGTATTATACCTATCGTCAGATAGCAGTTCTCCGGTGACACTGGTACATGTTAGTCTGTAGACCCGAGATCGTCATAGATTCTTGTGTGATTCCTACTGTGCTTTGATTTACACCTTACCACGTCCAAGAGGGCGTGCAAAACGGTGGCTTTTAGGTACAGTCCTGAATCACATGGAGGCAATGAGCGATAGGAGGGGTTTTGTCTCTCCCGGTATAGGGAGTTGATGTTTTGCTGTGTTTGATTGGCTATAACTGGAAGTCCCTGGCCACGGCTGATATGGAGATTTACTGGTAAGTGTTATTAATAGTTTCTCGACCCGTTATGAGCCTTACATCGACACGAATTATCGGTTACTGGGGTCTGACGTTTAACACCCTTAGACTAGATATGCAACATATCAGACGAAGAGATCGGACTGTACAGGAGTGTTACTGATTGGATTTGCAGGAGAATGTACAGGCTTGCTTGTTGATCTTCTGATTGCTCAATACACGGGTGGCTGTTACGTTTAACTAACCGCTTACAGTTTGGGGGTGTTTGATATGATCATCACCTGCTGCCGGCGTATTGACGATTCTTTAGAGTCCTACACAGAGGTTTCCTGGCTCAGGCAAAACGGAGTAGGAGCACATATGTGATTTGTGCGGGACCGAGAATAATACGATTTGAGATACCGTATTCTATTCTCACGATATGAGATATCGGCCGGGTATATTTGATATGGCCGGGTCATCGGATCAAGTGTTGATTCGATGAATTGGTATATGTTATATTAGTCGGTTATATGCAATATAGCCGGATTGTCGGATCAAGAGTTGATTCGATAATTTAATGTATAATTATATATGTGATATATTACATTACGTTAACTAATATAAGCTCGCTTTATTGATTCTTTTTCTCACTGGATAATACATTGATGTATATGCGATATATGTTAATTGTATTATTTTCTTTTGTTACAAAATATATTATATATGTGATATATAATATTGTAACAAGTTAGGGTTACAAATGCAACATGGTTGTTAAGTTTAAACAAAGTTAGGTTTTGGATTTGGGTTAGCTTTTGGGTTAGCTTTTTCATGAAGTTTCATGAAGCTTTCCTTTTTGTTTTCTAGCTTGATATTTTGTGAAGATATTTTGTTAACCCAACCGAAACCCTTAACTCTAGTTTATTCTCTACATGAGTTAAGGACTTCATTTATTAACTCATGGTTGATTTGTAACCATAGAAATAATTCATTATTCATCACAAAAGCTTTCTTCTTCTTCTTCCTTGAAAAAGCTTTCTAGCTTTTTGTGATTTGATGATTTAAAGTGAGAAATTGAAAACAAAAGAGAGCAAAATTCCTACTTCATCATCCTTATCTATTCTAGCCACTTAGATTAGGATGTTCACTTCACTAATACTTGATTAGAGAAGTGAGATCTTGAGTTTGAGATTTTTCAAGATAGATAATCTTCGAAAAGGAAGACTTCTAGCAAGTATGGATCATTCGACTTGTGGAGCCTCTATTGAGTCTGGAAGTTCATGGATCGTGGTGAAGGGACTACTACTCGAAGCTTATGAAGCGAAGGAACAGACTACAAAGGTTGTAATCCCTCACTCTTAGATGTAAAGTTGTTTACATGCATGTTAACCCTAATTCTCTAGTTAAGATCTTGGTTAGGGTTTGTTTAGCACCCCAAAAATTTTAAACTAGATTGTTTGATGCTTTCCAAAACCTTGATATGGTGCTATGCTAACCTTACAGTGGTATCAGAGCCAAGCTAGAGCATTAGGCGTTGTCTAGACGAAATTAGAAGTCCGATCGAACCCCGAAACACCGAGAATTGACCCCTTGCTGGAAATTTTTTCAAAAGTTGAAATTTTTCATATTAAAAATACTCAGAAAATCATGCAGGGAATTTTATGGAACCACCTGAAGAAAAAGTCTCTAACTCGCTATAGTTACCGCGTAACCGCGGCCAAAACCTGGTTTTGGCGGCGGTTCCGCGGCGCCATTGTGGAGGCTTGGGACAGGCACTACAACGACGATCCATAGGTGCTGGGGCATGCTACAGGGAATTTTTATTTTCTGCTCAAGTGTTGAGCTCACTGGGGTATTTTGGGAATTCGTTGTATCTGTCGAATTATCTAACTTCGCCTAGTTATTTGTGATGTTTATGTGTTTCTGTGATATGTTATATTGGATCGTTATGTATTGAATAGCCGGGGGTTTTATGTGAGATGAGAGTTTTCTTTTTCATTCATGTAAAATTCATTTGTATGTAATATTCTTTTATTGGGACACTTCCGGGTTGAGTATGAAGTCACCGTTGTATATTATTTACTTTTCCGCATTAGGATAGACCCAAGTCGGAGAGCATAAGTAACCGAGTTCTAGGGTCTAGTGGGAGGCCATCTTGAGGAGTCGAGACCGGGTCTCCTAACCCTAGAATTGGCAGGGTTACTTTCCGCTCTCGTAGGGGTTTAGGGATGTGGGTTTGGCTATTCATCGCGACTGTGGAATCCGTGTTTTATAAAGGCTCAAAATAAAACACGGATGTCCTAGTTTATCCAATATTTCATATGTTGACTTCTGCTGCAATGTTCTGTGATGAGATCATATTACTTCCTGAGACGAATGCTTATACTATATGTTGATATATAAATACTGCTGCTTTCATTTCTTCTGTGATGCTTAGGAAGCTTAAATGATGGGTTTTATTAATGAGATTAATAAAAGAAAAGAAACCTAAAATATGTTGTAGAATCAAATTTTCAAAAAGGGTAGCTACAGTTTTTACTTTGCATAGCGGTATTCCTTGTAGAATATCCAGCACCTTATTCGATAAGGAAAAAGCCGAAATCCCTTCATCGGGAGTGACCTCTTTAGCAAAACTGGCAGATGCTACAAACTCACGGTTTAGTTTTTGATTGCTTCTATAGTTCGTGCTTTGCACAGCAGTATTTATGAAATATCCTGCACCTTATTCGATGAGGAAAGAGCCAAGATCGCTTCACCGGGAGTGACCTCTTTAGCGAAACTAGAAAAGACTCAAAAACACTCCTTTTCAAAATCACTTGTTTCTACAACGATATCAAGTTCATTACTCTCATTGTTTTTAGAAAAACCTGCGCAGCCCTCCGTTATTTCAGTTAGGTGCTATTTTAGTATTCGTGCTACGGTAGTTTGGCATCCGTCAAGGCGTAGTGTACGGTAGCTGATTTAGTACTTACCTGATGCATGAGATGCGATTAGATTAGGGTATTCGTACAGCGTTGTTTGGCCTCCATCAAGGGTCATGCGGGTGGGTCTAATTCAATCAGGAAATAACGGGTTGAACTTGACTAGCGCCTTATGGATAGTTTGGCCTCCGTCAAGGTCATAAGACGCAAGGGGTAAAAGATATTATCAGGAATTTCAAGTGCTGAAATTTGCAATGAGATTGCATACCTTCTATGAGATAGTTGGATCCCGATACCCACTACGAGTAAGAGTTACTCTTGGGAGAATTTTACACAGGACAATTAGCCGATCAAGTAGGTGTCTAGAAAGGTGTTAACGGGGTTATACCTCTGGAAAAACGAGGTTTATTTTAATTAGGTCCATGCGAAAGCACGGGGAAGCTCCCTCAAAGTACCCACACTGATCTGGATGAAAGATTGGCGAACTTGTAGGGTGTAATTAATCCCGGCTAATCTTACCTTTTAGGGTTTGAAGGAAGATTTGATTAAAACAGTGGGAGCCATCCTGATTAGATAAGATAATAACCAATCTAATCTTGCAAGAGCGCACGCTAACGTGTTTTCTTCTCTCTCTCTCCAGGTAGCGACTATGTCAGGCCTTAATCAAGATAATAATATGGATGTATTGACCGAACCCGCTTGTTATACAAAGCAGGGGAACGTTGGTTCCGTTCTTTCTTTTAATTGTTATAAGACTGAACAGGAAATAAGGGAATACCAGAATTCACAAGCCGCCCAAATGAAGAATAAACATGTTGATGTATCTTCTTCGAATGTGTTAGTTACCGAGAACTGTTTCTCAGTTCACTCTACGTCCTGGGCATTAAATACCGGATCAGGATCTCACATATGCAATATATTGCATAGGCTAAAGAAAGGTAAAGAACTGGGAATGGGTGATCATTCCGTAAGAGTAGGGAATGGTGCAAATGTTGCAGCCAAAGCAGTTGGCGAATATCACCTTGTATTACCAAGTGGTAATACATTGATTCTGAACGAATGCTATTATATACCGCACATGATATGCAACATTATATCAGTTTCTTTATTAAGTAAAGAAGGCTATAATTTTGTAATATAGGATAATGTTATGAATATCTTCCTAAATCAAAAGTTGATTGGATCAGGCTCGTTAAATAATGGCATATACGTTCTAAATCAAAACACAGTTCATAATATACAGAACACACACAAGATGAAAAGATCAGAAATGAATGAATCCTTCTTGTGGCATTGTAGACTTGGTCATATCAATGCGACACGACTAGCTAAGTTACATAAAGATGGTTATTTAAATACGTTTGAATTATCATCTTATGAAACTTGACATTCATGTCTCAAAGTCAAAATGACCAAAACTCCGTTTAGTGGACACGGAGGAAGAGTTACGGAACTCTTAGGACTGATACATAGTAATGCATGTGGTCCCATATCTACACATGCCAGGAACGGTTCTTCCTACTTCATTACATTCACTGACGATCTCTCAAGATACGGACATGTGTTCCTGTTGAAACACAAGTCTGAAGCTTTTGAGAAATTCAGAGAATATAAGAACGAAGTAGAGAACCAAATGGGTAAAAGTATTAAGATCCTTCGATCTGATCGAGGAGAAGAATACTTGAGCAATGAGTTCCTGGATTATCTAAAAGAGAATGGGATTCTCTCTCAGCTTACTCCTCCTTATACACCACAACACAATGGTGTATCGGAACGGACGAATCGCACCCTATTACATATGGTACGCTCTATGATGAGCACTACTGAGTTACCTATTTCCTTTTGGGGCTATGCGCTGGAGACAGCTGCATACCTATTGAATAGAGTTCCTACCAAATCCGTACCTACCACTCCATATGAGATATGGAATGGGAAGAGGCCATGTCTTAATTTTATTCAGATATGGGGTTGTCCGGCCTATGTGAAAACACAAAATTCGGACAAGCTCGAGGCAAGGTCTGTTCTGTGCAAGTTTATTGGATATCTCAAGCATTCACGAGGGTATATCTTCTACCGCTCTGAGGAACAAAAGGTGTTTGTTTCTCGACATGCCACCTTTTTAGAAAAGGAATTTCTTGCAAAAGAAATTAGTGGCAAGGAGGTAGAACTGGAAGAAGTTCCAGCTACACAAACTGCAACAGAAGATTTGGTGGAACCAGAGGATTCAGTAGTTCCCGACGAACCCCCGCCTCTCCGCCGATCTAGTAGGGTTTCTCATCCACCTGAGAGATACTACGGTTTTCTCATCGATGGTGGGAGCGAGGATTGCATCATGAAAGATGATGACCTGACTAGTTTCGAGCAGGACATCACGAGTGGTGACTCTGTGAAATGGCTGGATGCAATGCGATCTGAGATGGAATCCATGTACACCAACAAAGTATGGACTTTGAAAATTGCTCCTGAAGGGGTAAAACCCATTGGGAGCAAATGGATCTTTAAGAAGAAACTTGGTGTAGATGGAAAAGTTGAGACTTTCGAAGCTAGACTTGTTGCAAAGGGTTTTCGTCAATGACCAGGTGTGGATTATGACGAAACCTTTTCTCCAGTGGTTATGCTTAAGTCCATCCGGATCTTACTTGCCATTGCTGCATACTATGACTACGAAATCTGGCAAATGGATGTTAAGATCGCCTTTCTAAATGGTGATTTGAAAGAGTGCGTGTACATGACTCAGCCAGAGGGCTTCGTAGATAGTGGGAGCGGCGGAAAAGTGTGTAAGCTGCTTAAATCCATCTACGGGTTAAAGCAGGCATCGCGGAGTTGGAACATCTGTTTTGATGTGGTAGTCAAAAAGTTTGACTTCATCAAAAACATAGATGAACCTTGTATATACAAGAAGGTTGCAGAGAGTAAGGTTGTCTTCCTCCTATTGTACGTGGATGACATACTCTTGATAGGAAATGATATTCCTATGCTGCACTCGGTCAAGCTCTTCTTATCATATAGATTCTCAATGAAAGATCTAGGTGATGCCTCCTGCATTTTGGGAATTAAGATCTATAGAGATAGATCTAGACAGATACTGGGATTTGTTAGTTATATGTATGCCCTAGAGGCCATTACTGTACATAGGATGTATATTGTAGTGGACGCTAGGACATATATAGGGAGGACTTTCCTGCTCGACATGATAGTATGCTATCTGGTTACTCTTTACCTTAACGTGTATACTGATTGTCTCTCTGTTACATGTTGGTAAAGCCCTTAGGATGTGTACTTGACTACCTGGACTATGATGCGGATCATACTAGTGGGGACATGGTAGTCCATAAGTACATTCTTCAAGGTCCCTAGTCATGGGTGTATCGAGACGGGGCATCGATATACCAGAGTAGACTACCATATACCTTCTCGACCCATACAGATGGGCGAAGGATGATCCCATATCCATTGGTGTTTGACATCAGAGATGATATACGGGTGCTCAGTGGAGACTGGGTACACTGGACGGACTCGCCGAGAACTCCCAGATGGTATTATACCTTACGTCAGATGGCAGTTCTCTGGTGACACTGGTACAGGTTAGTCTGTAAATCCGAGATCGTCATAGAGTCTTGTGTGATTCCCACTGTGGTTTGATTTCCATCTTACCACGTCCAAGAGGGCATGCAAAACGGTGGTTTTTGGGTACAGTCCCGAATCACATGGAGGCAATGAGCGATAGGAGGGGATTCGTCTCTTCCGGTATAGGGAGTTGATGTGGCGCTGTGTTCGATTGGCTATAACCGGAAATCCCTGGCCAGGGTTGCTGAGATTTACTGGTAAGTGTTACCAGTAGTTTCTCAAACTATTATAGACCTCATATCGACACGACTTATCGAGCTACTGGGGTCTGACGTTTACCACCCGTAGGCGAGATATGCGACATATCAGACGAACAGACCGGACTGTACGGTAAGTGTTACTGATTGGATTCACAGGAGTGTGAGCGGGCTTGCTCGTCGATCTTTTGATCGCTAAATACCCGGGTGGCCGTTACGTTTAGCAGACTGCTTGCGGCTTGTGGGTGTTTGATATGATCATCACCTGCTGCCGGCGTATTGACGAGTCTTTAGAGTCCTACACAGAGGTTTCCTGGCTCAAGCGAAACGAAATAGGAGCGCATATGAGATATGTGCGGGACCGAGAATAATGCGTGTATGTGATACCGTATTCTATTCTCGCGATGAATGTATCGATTGGTTGTATGCGATATAACCTATTTATCGAATCGAGGATTGATTCGATAAGTCGATATATTGGATATTAGTCGGTCATATGTGATGTGACCGGATCGTTAAATCAAGTGTTGATTTAATGTATAATTATATATTTGATATATTACTTTACATTAACTAATATTGGTTCATTTAAGATGTTTTTCTCACTTGTTTGTGCATATTGTATATGTGATATATTTTTTTGTGCACAAGATTGTATCATGTTTGATGATACATGCAAACTTGGGTGTATGTTTGATTTAAACCTTGGTTAAGTAAATGGTTAGGGATTTAATTTATTTATTCATTTATTTATTTATTTCTTTTGGATAAAATAAAATGGTGGCATTCTTTGTTTTTTTCTTGAAGCTTTGAAATGCTTTGACCATTTTGTTTCTTTCCTTAACCCTAACCATTTCCCTTAACCCTAGTTCATTCTCTACATGAGTTAGCCTCACCCATGGTTGCATTATGATAACCATCACTTCATTTTTCTTTTTGGAATTAATTTATTATTCTTTTTCTTCTTCTTCTTCCTCTTGAGAAAGAAAAGAAAAGCTTGCTTCAAAAATGTCAAGTGATGATTCCAAGTGAGAAATCCAAATCCAAAGTGAACCCACTTCCTATTTCTTCATTCTCTACCACTTACCAAGTAGTATAGGGTGTTTTCTTCACAAGTTTCATGACTTGGTGAAGTTGGAGCTTGATTTTGTATTGCCTCGACGTAGATCATCTTCGGCATCGAAGTCGACGACCTAGCCCGATCATTTCTTCGACGAAACCATCGCTAGAGTCTGGGATCCGATGATCGCAGCGGAGGGACATCATCACGGAGCTAAGGAAGTGGAGGACCGGATCTACAAAGGTTGTAGTCTCTTTCACTTTAAAGTAAAGTTGTTTGCTTGCATGTTTCGCCTATTCTCTAGTTAACGATCGCATTAGGGTTTCTCGGCACCGGAAAATTTTGAAATTGGAATGGTTGATGCCTTGTGAGACCTTATTAGTGTGCCTAGGAACCCTACATGATTGTTCCAATCCAGGTACATTGACACCATACTAAAAAGGTTTAGTATGGAAGAATCCAAGCGTGGGAACTTACCCACGATCTCTGGACTCACTCTCACCAAAGAGATGTCTCCCAAGACTGATTTGGAAAGAGCTCGCATGCAAGGGATACCCTATGCTTCAGCAGTAGGCTCTATCATGTACGCAATGCTATGTACTAGACCCGATGCAGCATACTCACTAAGTGTAGTGAGTAGGTATCAAGCAGATCCTGGAGAGAATCACTGGACAACTGTGAAGTGTAGGGTTCCTAGGCACACTAATGAAGTCTCACAAGGCATCAAACATGGCTAATTCAAATTTTACGGGTGCCTACAAACCCTAATACGGATCGTTAACTAGATATATAGGCGATGCAAGCATGTAAACGAATTTAATGCTAAAGGAAAGGGGCTACAACCTTTGTAGATCCGGTCCACCACTTCCTAAGCTCCGCGATGATCTCCCTCCGCTGTCCAAATCGAATCCCGAACTCTAGCATCGGCTTCATCGAAGAAATGGGCGGGCTTGATCGTCGGTTCGATGCCGAAGATGATCTACGTCGAGGCATCACAAGAACAAGCTCCAACTTCACCAAGCCTTGAAAACTTATGAAGGAAACACCCTATACAACTTGGCAAGAGGTAGAGGATGAAGAAATAGGAAGTGGGTAGACTTTAGATTTGGATTTCTCACACTTTTTCATCAATCACCATTGATGGTCAAGCTTTTTCTTTCTTGCTCAAGATGAAGAAGAAGAAGAAAAGATATGATAAGTTGTTTTAAAAATAGATAATAAAATGAATACTTATCATAATCTTACCCTTGGTTAAGTGTAGAGAATCAACTAGGGTTAGTGAATGGTTAGGTTTTGTAGATGAAGACAAAATGGTCAAAGCTTCTTGAAGCTTCAAAGAAAAGAACAAAATGATCAACCATTTTATTTTCATTCCAAATGAAGAATGAATAAATAAATAAATAGTTAATAAATACAAAACCCTAACCATTACACAACCATGGTTTAATCATACACTTAACTAAGTATGCATGTATCATCAAACATGATACAATCATGTGCACAAAAATATATCACATATACAACTTGCACAATTCAAGTGAGAAAATCCATTTAAAGTGAACCAATACTAGTTAATGCAAAGTAATATATCAAATATATAATTATACATTAAATCATTAAATCAACACTTGATTTAACGATCCGGTCATATCGTATATAACCGACTAGTATCCAATGTATCGGCTTATCGAATCAATCCTTGATTCGATAACTAGGTTATATCGCATACAACCAATCGATACATTCATCGCGAGAATGGAATACGGTATCACATACACGCATTATTTTCGGTCCCGCATATATCTCATATGCGCTCCAATTTCGTATCGCTTGAGCCAGGAAACCTCTGTGTAGGACTCTAAAGACTCGTCAATACGCCGGCAGCAGGTGATGATCATATCAAACACCCATAAGCCGCAAGCGGTCTGCTAAACGTAACGGCTACCCGGGTATTGAGCGATCAGAAGATCAACGAGCAAGCCCACTCACACTCCTGTTAATCCAACCAGTAACACTTACCGTACAGTCCGGTCTGTTCGTCTGATATGTCGCATATCTCGCCTAGGGGTGGTAAACGTCAGACCCCAGTAGCTTGATAAGTCATTCCGACGTGAGGTCCATAACTTTCGTGAAACTACTGGTAACTCTTACCAGTATATCACTGCAACCCTGGCCAGGGATTTCCTGTTATGGCCAGTCGAGCATAGCACAACATCAACCCCCAATACCGGGAGAGACGAATCCCCTCCTATCGCTCATTGCCTCCATGTGAATCGGGATTGTACCCAAAAACCACCTGTTTGCACAACTCAGTAGAGCCGTGGTAGGTTGGAAATCAAAGTACAGTGGGAGACACACAAGACTCTATGACGATCTCGGGTCAACAGACTAAGCTGTACCAGTGTCACCAGAGAACTGCCATCTGACGTGAGGTATAATACCATCTGGGAGTTCTCGGCGAGTCCGTTCAGTATACCCAGTCTCCACTGAGCACCCGCATACCATCTCCGATGTCAAACACCAATGGATATGGGATCATCCATTGCCCATCGCATGGGTCGAGAAGATATACGCTAGTCTACTCTGGAATATCGATGCCCCGTCTCGATATTCCCACGACTAGGAACATTGAAGGATGTACTCATGGACTATCCAGGCCCTACTACTATGATCTGCATCACAGTCCTGGATGTCGAGTACACATCCTAAGGGCTTTATCAACATGTAACAGAGAGACAGAAAGTATACATGTTAAGATAAAGAGCAACCAGATAGCGTACTATCATGTCGAGCAACAAAGTCCTACCTATATATGTCCCAGCATCCACTACAATATACATCCAATGTACAGTAATGGCCTCTTGGGCATACATATAACTAACAATCTCCCACTTGCACTAGGGCCATTTGTAGCAGTAGTTGTAGTATCTAATACTCAACCATCCCTTAAAAGTCTCTCTTTGGGAAAAGGCCTTCGTGAGTGGATCCGTCGTGTTGTCCTCTGAATCTACTCTCCTAACCTCGATCAACCTGGAGATCAACTATCTCCATGATCAGGTGATGCTGCCTCAGAATTTGTCTGGGTCACTGATGGGACCAGGGTTCCAGGGCCAAAGCCACAGTTCCATTGTCACACAATGGTAGGAACCTAGTTCATCCTATGAACCAATATACACCCAAACTGCCTCTTTGGTAGTATTTTTAATAGCGATGTTACCAGCCTTTATCGTCTAGTTTTCCACGGTATCTAGCTTGGAACTCTTCCAACACACCGTCCCTTTACTGAGGGTAAAGACAGTGCCTGTGACTGACATTCAGTCGTCTTTATCACCCTGGAACTCTTCCAGTGATTCTCCCCAGGATCGATTGATACCATCTCACTACATCTAGTGAGAATCCTAGCATCCAATTACATCTATCTCATAGATGAAAACTCAGGATTTAGGAGGTATCACTTTGATCCTATTTGGAGAATCCTAGTGACAATAGGAAATTGACCGATCGTAGTATAGGAAACTCTTTTCCTATCAAGAGTATGTTGTCTACGTACAATACGATGATGACCACCTTACTCTCTACTACCCTTTTGTATATACAAGGTTCGTCTACCATTTTGATGAAGTCAAACACTTTGACTATCACATCAAAACAGACGTTCCAACTCTGCGATGCCTGCTTCATTATGTAAAGCAACTTGCACACATTTCCGCTGCTCCCACTGTTTACGAAGCCCTCTGGCTGTGTTCTTATAGACGTTCTCTTCTAAATCATTATTTAGAAAAGTAGTCATGGCACCCAACCACCAGATATCATAGTCATGGTATGTAGCCGTGGCAAGTAGGATCTGGATGGACTTAAGCATATTCCCTGGAAAAGGTTTCATCATTATCCGTGCCTGGTCGATGACGAAAACCTTTAACAATTCTAGCTTTGAAAGTCTCAACTTTTCCATCTATACCAAGTAATCTTCTCAAGATATACTTGCTCCTGATGGGGATTTAACCCTTCAGATATCGCAACCAAAGTCCATACTTTGTTGGTGTATATGGATTCCATCTCAGATGGCTAAGCATCCAGCCATTCTTACAGAGTCCCTACTCTTGATGGCCTGCTCAAAACTAGTTGGGTCATAATCTCATGATGCAATCCTTGCTCTCACTGTCATCGAGAAACCGAAGTATCTCTCAAGCAGGTGAGGAACCCTGCTAGATCGGCGGAGAGGCTGAGGTTCGTCGGGAACTATTGAATCCTTTGGTTCTGTCAAATCATCAGCTGCAGTTTGTATAGCTGGAACATTTCCAGTTCTACATAACTGACCTTGCCTCGAGCTTGTCCGGTTTTTGCATTTGACATAGGCCGGACAATCCCAAATCTTAACTTACTTAAGAGATAGGCTCTTCCCATACCATATCTCATATGGAATGGTAGGAACTGATTTGATTCGAACCTAATTCAATAGGTATGCAGCTTCTCAAGTGCATAACACCAAAAGGAAATAGGTAACTCAGTAATACTCATCATAGAGCACACCATATCTAATATTGTGTGATTGCTCCACCCCGATACACCGTTGTGCTGTGGTGTATTCAGAGGAGTAATATGGAGAGAGAATCTCATTCTACTTTAGAATGGTCCAGGAATGCCATGCGTAAGTATTCTCCTCCCTGATCTCATCATAGGACATAATACTTCTACCCGGTTATTGGTTCTCTACTTCTAACTTATATTCTGTGAATACCTCAAAAGCTTCGGACTTATGTTTCAACAGAAACATATGATTGAATCTTGAGAGATTATCATAGAATATAATGAAGTATAAAGAACCAGTCCTGGCATGTGTAGACAGGAGACCTTATATACATCATCATGTATCAGTCCCAAGAGTTTACTAACTCTTTCTCTGTTTCTAATAAACAGAGCTATGGTCATCTTATCTCTGTGACATGACTGGCAAGTTTCACAAGATGTAAATTCAAACTGATTTAAATATGCATCTACATGTAACTTCAGCTAGTCGGGTCGCATTGATATGACCTAGTCTACAATGCCTCAAGAAGGATTCGTTCAGATCTGAACTCTTCCTCTTGTGTGTGTTCTGTATAATAAGAACTGTAGTTTGATTTAGAACATTAATGCTTTTAGATAACGTGCCTGAACCGATCAACTTTTGATATAGGAAATGTCCAAAACATTATCCAACAATACAAAATTTTATCGTTTCTTTACTAATAAAGAGACAGATATGATTTTGTATATCAGGTTCGGTATCTAATAACATTCGTTCAGAATCAATGTATTACAATACAGGGTGACAGTGACCAACAGACTTGGCTGCAACACTTGCCCCATTTTCTGTCTCATGAAACTTATCACCCTTTCTCAGTTTTTCTACCCTTTTGTAGCCCTATGTAATAGATTACATATCTGGGATCCTGATCCGGTATCAAATACCCAGGATTCAGAGGATATTGAGAAACAGTTATTTATAATGAACACACCCGAAGGAGATGCATCTCATGCACTTTCTTCGTTTGGGCGGCATGGGAATCCTGGTATTCCCCTATTTCCTGCTCGGTCTTATAACAATTATAAGTTGGAGCGGGACCAACGTTCCCTAGCTCAGTATAACAAGGGGGGTTCGGTCAATTCATCCATATTATTATCTTGATTAAGGCATGATATGGTCGCTACCTGGAGAGAGAGAGAAGAAAACACTCTGCGTGCGCTCTTGCAAGATTAGATTGGTTATTTATTTTATCTAATCAGGATGGCTCCCACTGTTTTTATCAAATCTTCCTTCAAACCGTAAAAGGAAATACTAGCCGGGATTAATTACACTCTACAAGTTCGCCAATCTTTCAGCCAGGCCAGTGTCGGTACTTTGAGGGAGGTTCCCCGTGCTTTCGCACGGACCTAATTACTGTAAACCTCGCTTTCCCAGAGGCGTAACCCCGTTGACACCTTTCTAGACACCTACTTGATCGGCTAATTGTAAAGTGCAAAACTCTCCCAGGAGTAACAATTACTCGCAGTGGGTATCGGGATCCAACTATCACATAGAAGGTATGCAATCTCATTGCAAATCTCAACACTTGAAACTCCCGATAAAGGTTTTTACCCCTAGCACTTATCACCTTAACTATGGTCAACAAATCATAAGTACTAGTCAAGTTCTACCCGTCATTTCGTGATTAATTAGACCCACCCACATGACCCTTAACTAAGGTCAACAAAGTCACGCGACTGTCCTAACTAATCGCATCATATGCGTTATAGGAAGACATCACGTAGCTACCGTACACTGTGCCTTGACTATGGTCAACAAACACAGCACGAATACTAAGTACTCTACTTCCTAAAATGACGGAGGGTTGCGAATGGTTTTTGTGAAAACCTTTAACGCTTTGAACTTGATCTCGTTGCGGAATCAAATGGTTTTTAAATGGAATGTTTTTGAGGCTTTTCTAGTTTTGCTAAAGGGGTCACTCCCGGTGAAGGGATCGTCGGCCCTTTCCTCGTCGAATGAGGTGCGGGATATATCATATATATCACTGTGCAAAGCGGAAACTATAGAAGCTATCAAAAGACAAACCGAGTGATGTAGCATCTGCCAGTTATTGCTAAAGGAGTCACTCCCGGTGAAGGGATCTCGGTCCTTTCCCTATCGAATAAGGTGCAGGATGTTCTACAAGGAACACCGCGATGCAAAGCAAGAACTGTAGCTACCTGTTTTATTTTGAAATTCGATTCCACAACATCAATTAGGTTTATTTTCTTTCATTAATTACATTAATGAATATCCCATCATTTAAATTACCTAAACATCACAGATAAATATGACGTACACTTATGCCATCCGCATTCGCCTCGATGTCCCCTCGTGCACCGTTAGGTTAGGTAACTAACGGCAGAGCGGGGCAGGGCTAGCGCGGGTGTAAAATATAAGTAACGTCTATATAATATATCATATATCATATATACTATATCTATCACAGAACATCACATGATCACATCAAAGATAACGCAGCAGAAAGTATCATATGAAATATTGGATATACTAGGACGTCCGTGTTTTCAATACGAGCCAGTATAAAACACGGATTCCACGGTCGTGATGAATAGCCAATCCCACACCCCTAGACCCCTACGAGAGCGGCAATCAACCCTACCAATTCTAGGGTTAGGAGACCCGGACTTGACTCCTCGAGTTGGTCTCCCACTGGACCCCAGAACCCGGTTACTTGTGCTCCCCTCCTTGGGTCTATCCTAATGCGGAAAAGTAAATAATATACAATGGGTGACATCTTCCGCAACCTGGAAGTGCCCCAATAAAAGAATATTACATACAAGTTTTTACATGAATGAAAATGAAAAAAACACTCATCTCACATAAAAACCCCCCGGCTATTCAAACACGACGATCCAATATAACATATCCAGCAACACATAACATCACATGTCATCAACGTAAGTAAATATGTCCATCCCAATTGTCGTTGACATATAGCAACGAAACCGGAGATATCACATATTACACTTACGGTCACAGAAAAGAAAGTGTAAAACTACAACAGTTGGAATCCGCAACCACCTCAGACATCACATGCCTGACCAAATGAATTACTTAGACATCGCATGCCTAACATTTATAAACCCCGCATTTTAGTCTCATTTATCGAAAACTCTTTTCAATTTCAAGTCGGGCAATTCAACAAGATTCCCGACATCCTGATCGAATGCTCGTCGCAAACTTCAGTAGGCGGCCGCACCCCCGACGCCGTCGACGAAGTGCACCAAGGCGGAACACCGCTACCGCGAGCACCCGAACGGATGCTTTCGGCGACGGGGTTCTCCTACAGTCACTTGGTCGGGGCTATGGAGTGAGGCTGTCTATTAAGTTTACCCGGCGAGTATCCGCGTACGCTACGTGATTGCGACGGACTTTTGATCACATCAAAATTCCGTGGCAACCGATCAAGTGAGACTAAACTGCTATGTTTATAACATCCATTCAGTTATCTCATAACTATTTGTGAATTCCAATTGTTGTATCACATTCCGAATAAGATAGAAAATGTTAAACTTTCCGATCGAATAATCGAACACCCAAGTTTTCCCGATACAGATCAACACATGAAACAAGTCTAAAAACATTCAGTTCGTGCCTCAGTACCAACGGTCCAGCCGTAGAAGGGTCAAGCCAACGCCTCACATGTGGCACGCCGTACTGCCCCAAACCCTAAGGTTCAAAGGGCAGTTCAAGACGGTCACATAATCGAGTTAAGGTTTGTTGTCTTCTAGAGGGTCCATCGCGTTACTTGCACTACTTAGAACGTCATTAAACTACGGAAAAATCCAACACTTGGAAATTTCCCGACAGGGGAAAAATTGGGTATTTATATCCGGTCGAACTTTTTAACATATTCAAAAAAACTATCCGGAAAGCCACATAGACAAAATCTGATACCCAGATCGAAACACCGAATCCCCAAAACAACCCCAGAAAATTCAACTCTTGAATAAATTTTAAAAAATACCCAGGAAACCAGCACTGCAACATATGAATTACTGTGCCAAAACCAATGCAGGATACGACAAAATGGCCGCGGAACCGCCGCACAAGCCATGCTTGTGCCACGGTTCCGCCGCATTATAGTGGAATCATGGACACGTGTTGAACAGTAATTCTTAGGATTCCCTGCTGATTTTTCTGCTTATTTTTATTTTCGAAAAAGACCAGATTCCAGAAATTGTCCAGAGAGCATTTTAGGGTTGGGGTTTCGGGTCGGTCGGACTTCAAACTCTGTCTAGACTTCGCCTAAGGCTCTAGCTAGGCTCTGATACCACTGTAGGGTTCCTAGGCACACTAATGAAGTCTCACAAGGCATCAAACATGGCTAATTCAAATTTTACGGGTGCCTACAAACCCTAATACGGATCGTTAACTAGATATATAGGCGATGCAAGCATGTAAACGAATTTAATTCTAAAGGAAAGGGGCTACAACCTTTGTAGATCCGGTCCACCACTTCCTAAGCTCCGCGATGATCTCCCTCCGCTGTCCAAATCGAATCCCGAACTCTAGCATCGGCTTCATCGAAGAAATGGGCGGGCTTGATCGTCGGTTCGATGCCGAAGATGATCTACGTCGAGGCATCACAAGAACAAGCTCCAACCTCACCAAGCCTTGAAAACTTGTGAAGGAAACACCCTATACAACTTGGCAAGAGGTAGAGGATGAAGAAATAGGAAGTGGGTAGACTTTAGATTTGGATTTCTCACACTTTTTCATCAATCACCATTGATGGTCAAGCTTTTTCTTTCTTGCTCTAGATGAAGAAGAAGAAGAAAAGATATGATAAGTTGTTTTAAAAATAGATAATAAAATGAATACTTATCATAATCTTACCCTTGGTTAAGTGTAGAGAATCAACTAGGGTTAGTGAATGGTTAGGTTTTGTAGATGAAGACAAAATGGTCAAAGCTTCTTGAAGCTTCAAAGAAAAGAACAAAATGATCAACCATTTTATTTTCATTCCAAATGAAGAATGAATAAATAAATAAATAGTTAATAAATACAAAACCCTAACCATTACACAACCATGGTTTAATCATACACTTAACTAAGTATGCATGTATCATCAAACATGATACAATCATGTGCACAAAAATATATCACATATACAACTTGCACAATTCAAGTGAGAAAATCCATTTAAAGTGAACCAATACTAGTTAATGCAAAGTAATATATCAAATATATAATTATACATTAAATCATTAAATCAACACTTGATTTAACGATCCGGTCATATCGTATATAACCGACTAGTATCCAATGTATCGGCTTATCGAATCAATTCTTGATTCGATAACTAGGTTATATCGCATACAACCAATCGATACATTCATCGCGAGAATGGAATACAATATCACATACACGCATTATTCTCGGTCCCGCACATATCTCATATGCGCTCCTATTTCGTTTCGCTTGAGCCAGGAAACCTCTGTGTAGGACTCTAAAGACTCGTCAATACGCCGGCAGCAGGTGATGATCATATCAAACATGAAGAACATTCTCAAGTACTTGAGAAGGACAAAAGTTATGTTCTTGGTGTATGGTAACGGAGAACTCCAGGTGGAGTCCTTTACCGATTTGAGCTTCCAGAGTGATAAGGACGACTCTAAGTCGCACTCGGGATTTGTCTTTACCTTCAATGGAGGGGCGGTGTGTTGGAAGAGTTCCAAACAGGAAACCGTGGCAGACTCGACGATGGAGGTTGAATACATCGCTGCCAACGATGCTGTCAAAGAGGCTATCTGGATAAAGAAGTTCATCACTGAACTTGGTGTAGTTTTGTCCATTGAGTATCTAATACCTCTGTATTGTGATAACAATGGAGCTGTGGCTTTGGCCAAGGAACCCAGGTCCCATCAGAAGTCCAGACATATTCTGAGGCGGTATCACCTGATCCAGGAGATAGTTGATCGTCGGGAGATCGAGGTCAGGAGAGTTGATACGAAGGACAACACTGCGGATCCACTCACAAAGGCCATTCCTCAGATACAATTTGAGAGACTCTTCGGGAGTTGGGTATGAGATACTACAACAGCTGGCCTTAGTGCAAGTGGGAGATTGTTAGTTTTATGTATGCCTTAGAGGCCATTGTTGTACATATGATGTATATTATAGTGGATGCTTAGATATATATAGAGAGGACTTTCTTGCTCGATATGATAGTATGCTATCTGGTTTCACTTTATCTTAACATGTTAACAAATATCGTTTTGTGATCACGTGTTGATAAAGCCCTTAGGATATATACTCGACTACTAGAACTATGATGAGATCATACTAGTGCGGCCAGGGTAGTCAACGAGTACATCCTATAACTGTTCCTAGTCGAGGGTGTATCGAGACAAGGCATCGATACTCCAGAGTAGACTAGCGTACACACATCTTGAACCATATGATGGGCGATGGATGATCTCATATCCATTGGTGTTGGACATCAAAGATGGTGTACGGGTGTTCAGTGGAGACTGGGTACACTGAACAGACTCGCCGAGAACTCCTGGATGGTATTATACCTATCGTCAGATAGCAGTTCTCCGGTGACACTGGTACATGTTAGTCTGTAGACCCGAGATCGTCATAGAGTCTTGTGTGATTCCCACTGTGCTTTGATTTCCACCTTACCACGTCCAAGAGGGCGTGCTAAAAGGTGGCTTTTGGGTACAGTCCCGAATCACATGGAGGCAATGAGCGATAGGAGGGGTTTCGTCTCTCCCGATATAGGGAGTTGATGTTGTGCTGTGTTCGATTGGCTATAACTGGAAGTCCCTGGCCAGGGATGATATGGAGATTTACTGGTAAGTGTTATCAGTAGTTTCTCGACCCGTTATGAGCCTTACATCGACACGACTTATCGGTTACTGGGGTCTGACGTTTACCACCCCTAGACTAGATATGCAACATATCAGACGAAGAGATCGGACTGTATGAGAGTGTTACTGATTGGATTTGCAGGAGAATGTACAGGCTTGCTTGTTGATCTTCTGATTGCTCAATACACAGGTGGCTGTTACGTTTAGCTGACCGCTTGCAGCTTGTGGGTGTTTGATATGATCATCACCTGCTGTCGGCGTATTGACGGTTCTTTAAAGTCCTACACAGAGGTTTCCTGGCTCAGGCAAAATGGAGTAGGAGCACATATGTGATATATACGGGACCGAGAATAATATGATATGAGATACCGCATTTTATTCTCGCGATATGAGATATCGGCCGGGTATATTTGATATGGCCGGGTCATCGGATCAAGTGTTGATTCGATGAATTGGTACATATTATATTAGTCGGTTATATACAATATAGCCGGATTGTCGGATCAATAGTTGATTCGATAATTTAATGTATAATTATATATGTGATATATTACATTACGTTAACTAATATAAGCTCTCTTTATTGATTCTTTTTCTCACTGGATAATACATTGATGTATATGCGATATATGCTAATTGTATTATTTTCTTTTGTTACAAAATATATTGTATATGTGATATATAATATTGTAACAAGTTAGGGTTACAAATGCAACATGGTTGTTAAGTGTAAACAAAGTTAGGTTTTGGATTTGGGTTAGCCTTTTCATGAAGCTTCATGAAGCTTTCCTTTTTGTTTTCTAGCTTGATATTTTGTGAAGATATTTTGTTAACCCAACCCAAACTCTTAACTCTAGTTTATTCTCTATATGAGTTAAGGCCTTCATTTATTAACTCATGGTTGATTTGTAACCATAGAAATAATTCATTATTCATCACAAAAACTTTCTTCTTCTTCTTCTTCTTCCTTGTAAAAGCTTTCTAGCTTTTTGTGAATTGATAATTTAAAGTGAGAAATTGAAAAACAAAGAGAGCAAAATTCCTACTTCATCATCCTTATCTATTCTAGCCACTTAGATTAGGGTGTTCACTTCACTAATACTTGATTAGAGAAGTGAGAGCTTGAGTTTGAGATTCTTCAAGGTAGATCATCTTCGAAAAGGAAGACTTCTAGCAAGGATGGATCTTTCGACTTGTGGAGCCTCTCTTGAGTCCGGAAGTTCATGGATCATGGTGAAGGGACTACTACTCGGAGCTTATGAAGCGAAGGAACTAACTATAAAGGTTGTAATCTCTCACTCTTAGATGTAAAGTTGTTTACATGCATGTTAACCCTAATTCTCTAGTTAAGATCTTGGTTAGGGTTTGTTTACCACCCTAAAAATTTTAAAGTAGCATGTTTGATGCTTGCCAAAACCTTGCTAAGGTGCTATGCTAACCCTAGAGTAATTTGGGGTTTTATGTCGATATTCACTGTTTACTTACTCTTGATTTTCGGATTTCGGATTTCCATGAGATTTTGGGATTTGGGGGAAAACCGCAAGAATATATATAAACTTCTCTCTCTCTCTCTCCCTCTTTTTTAAAATGCAAGTTGAGGTTTTCTCGTGATGTATGAGTCGTCCACCATAAGTTTTCATGATAGCTATTGGATTTCGAGACCCGTTTCGAGGAGTAGTATGAACCGTCTCGGGTACATGGTGGACCCGGTATGGTACCCCGGGGCGAGAGTTATTTCCTGGAGGATGATGAGCCCGGCAGGGGAAGACTGTCTACCGGTGTTGTTTGGCGCAGCGGATATCTGGAAAATACCGTTCGTGGTCGTGTGATTGATGATATGGGCCGATCCGGACTGACGGAGCCTGAGGTATTGAGATATTGCGGTATTGAGATTTGATGATACAGGCCAGTCCGGATAGCCGGAGCCTGAGATATTGAGATATTGGGATTTATGTTTTGTGTCGATGCTAGACACTGATTATGTTGATTTCATTAATGATACCTCGTGTTATAAAAACAGAAATCTCACTACAACAAGAAAACAGTTTCTTCATTTACATGTATACCATTTTCATTACATTACATTCATACCTCATACATATGATATACTGCTACCTGAGGCACTGACACGAGCACATGGGATTACACTTATGTATAGATGTTTACCCTTGCCACCTTTTCATGCTTCAGACTTTATCATTTGAGGTTATATATATATTTGATCGTATTGACCTAGGATGAGTCATACATACGATTTCTACTCGGTGATGTTTTCTACTCACGAGTTGGAAACTCACCCTGTTGTGCCACAGTTTCTTTCAGGTTTTGCCGTACAGTTTTCGTTACGGCTTTGCTGGCACACTGCTTCCATTCCGGGTGATTGCTTGGTATGTGGGTTCATTTGTATCGTGACCACCATTGTACATTATTTTATTCATTGTATCTAGTAAACTCCATCAACCAGACATGTATTTACTTCTGACTAGAGACCAGTTGTATATTCTTTCGACCTTAGAGTCGCGCGTTGTATTATTATGGATTTCATGCTGTTTTGAGTTTCCTTTTGAGTTTTGATCCTCGTCCTTCAGCGTTGTATATTATATTGCTTGCGTGGTTGTGCCCGTCGAATGACGAAGAGCTAGCTCCCGCTTGGGGATGCCTTTTATCATTGTGCATATATTATTCATGTTGTACCCCGTTTGGGGCCAGTATTTACAAAGGAAACTCTGCCAAAATTTTCAGAAAAGACTTAATGTTTTAAAAATGCATAATTGGGCTTATGCTATTAAAACCACTTGCTTTTAAACAAGTTTTCCTTCATTTATTATTTAAAATGGTTTTATATTTCTAGGCTTTTGGCTTACTTGAATTAGATGGGGTCCTATAGACTTCATATGATTCAAGGGCCAGTCATGTGCCATTACAGGTCGTGACAGAGGGGTTTCGTCTCTCCCGGTATTGGGGGTTGATGTTGCACTATACTCGATTGGCTATAACTGAAAGTCCCTTCCAGGGCTGCTGCCGAGATTTACTGATAAGTGTTATCAGTAGTTTCTCAAACTGTTATAGGCCAGACATCGGCATGACTTATCACGTTACTGGGGACTGACGTTTACCATCCCTAGATATGATATACGATATATCGGATGAAGAGACCAGACTGCATAGTAGTGTTACTGATAGGCTTCATGGAGACTATGGACGAGCTTGCTTATTGATCTTCATCTCGCTCAATACCTGGGTAGCCGTTACGTCCAGCTAGTACTGCCGACGGCTTGTGACTGACTGATGTGATCATCACCTACTGCTGGTATATTAACGAGTCTTTAGAGCCCCACACAGAAGTTCCCTAGTTCAAGCGAAATGAAGTAGGACACATATGTGATATGTATGTGGGCCTGATTAAATACGTGTATGTGATACCGTATTGTAATCTGGAAGCTATCCGTTGTCGGTTCGGTTATATGTGATATACCTAGATTGTCGAATCAAGTGTTGACTTGATAATGTGATATATAGATAAATGATATTAATCGGTCATATGTGATATAACCGGATTATTAAATCAAGTGTTGATTTAATAATGTGATATATATTATATGTGATATAATTATATCTTAACTAATATCATTAGCTCACTAATTATTCTTCATAATATATATATATATATATATATATATTAATATATATATATATATAATAATAATAATAATAATAATAATAATAATAATAATAATAATGAAGCATGGCATAAAATTCTATTTTATGAAAATAGAAATGAGGTGGAAAATGAGAGCATGGTTTCAAGCATGGGATTTATTTTTGTTTATTCATCTTGACTCACTATTCAAGCATGGTTGCAATTTTATATTGCAAAATTCCATGCTTGAATGAGTGGGGTCAAGAGTTGCCATTGATTATAGTCTCATTCTCAACACTTAACGATTTTGCTTGCTTTGCTCCCATGGTTGCTCTCTAGCTTCTTCTTCTTCCTCAATCCCTTGTTTAAGCTTCAAACCTCACATGTGATGTGAATCATGAAGCTTGAACACAAACTAGTGAGAAAATTAAACCCCTACTTCACCATCACAGATTAGATTAGCAATTTGATGTGGAGTGTTGCCTTCATTAATGAAATTAGTGAAGGGTTAGCTTGAGCTTGTGGGCTTTGGGTGGATTGTCTTTGGCATGAAGATCATGAAGGAGGTTCATTCAACTCGAAAAGGAGCCTAGTAGATTCGCGTGGACTTCAACCCGGAGCTATTGAAGAGAAGGACTCGAACTACAAAGACTGTATGCTCTTTTCTTTTCTTTAGTTCATCACATCACAAAAGCAAACCTTAAATAATCTAGTAAAGATCTTGTTAGTCTAACTTAGCACCTAATAAAATTGAAATTTGGCATGCTTGATGCCTCTAGAACCTCATGGTGGTGCTAAGGTCGACTTTCATGGTATCAGAGCTACAAGGCATTGGATGTCGACCTATGGAGGGTTCTCATTGTGTGACAGTGTGGTGAAGCATAGGCTCTTACCCGCAGGGTGTCCCGAGACCGGAAGATGTTCCGGCGAGTTGTAACTCTCGCGAGGGGGCATGCGTAAAAAGTAGCTGCTAAGGGACCTGTAGGTGCCACGGCGACCCCATTGGATGGGGTGGCTGCCTGACTTTCATGGTATCAAAGCAAAGCTAGAACATTAGGATAATTTGTAGCGACGTTAGAAATCCTCCGTTTTTGGCCTGCAAAAACTGCCGATAAAAACAGTTTCAAAAATGATGTTTTGAGTTGTTTGCACACCCCTCAGGCTCACGGTTTGAACCGAGAAGCCGCGGGGTGGAGCGTGCGCACCCCGGGGACACCCCGGAGGGGTCCGAACGGCTGGGCCCACTCCCCAAGACCACCTTGGTGGTCTTGGCGGTGGGGACCTGAAACTGCCCCCTTAGGCAGTTTCGGGTCTTCCTCACCCCGTGGCCACCTCGCGGTAGCCTCACGGTGGGGTACCCCGTCTAGGCCCCCCATTCGATAGTTAATTTTGGGATCTTCGCCCCTGCGAAGATTCGGACGGGTTTCGAGTTCGTTTTGACTCCCGAATTGGCTTAAAACGATCGGTTTTGGAACTTTAGCTCACTTGATTTTTCATGTCTTGGAAAAATTTGTTAAGTTTGCTAATTGCGTGCGGAATTCTAATGTCGTGCTTACTTTACAAGCTTTGTGATGTGTGTGATACAATTATTAGAATCCAGATTAATTAGTTTTATGAAAATTAGTTAGTATATTGTAAAGCTAGCCGTTTAGTCTCAATTGATCGATTGCCACGAAGTTTTGATTCGGATCAAAACTCCGTCGCAATTGCGTATTGTACGTGATCACTAAGTCGGGAATCTTGTTGAATTATCCGACAACCAATTGAAAAGAGTTTTCAATTTGAGACTAAAATGCAAGTTTTAGAAGTTAGGCATGAAATCCGGAATATAAGATATTCCAGGTTTTTAATGTCTAAAAAAATTGCGGATTCTAATTATTGTAGTTTTCTATTTCTTTTTTTGCGACCGTATGTGTAATATGTAGGGTATTCCAATCTCGTTGCTATATGTCAGCGAGTTTTAGAGATACGCATATTTACTTACGTTGATGATATGCGATATCATGTGCTGCTATTGATATGATTTATTGGATCGTCGTGAAAGAATAGCCAGGGGGTTTTATGTGATATGAGGGTTTCATTTTCATTCATGTAAAATCTGTATGTAATATTCTTTTATTGGGGAACTTCCGGGTTGAGGATGATATCACCACTGTTGTATATTATTTACTTTTCCGCATTATGATAGACCCAAGGCGGGGAGCACAAGTAACCGGGTTCTAGAGTCCAGTGGGAGACCATCTCAAGGAGTTGAGACCGGGTCTCCTCACTCTAGAATTGGCAGGGTTACTTTCCGCTCTCATAGGGGTCTAGTAATGTGGGTTTGGCTATTCATCACAACTATGGAATCCGTGTTTTACATTATTGGCTAAATTTAAAACACGGGTATCCTAGTATATCTAATATTTCATATGTTGCGTCTCCTGCTTGATTCTGTGATGTTGTAACATTTCAGAAAAATAAAATATTATTTTTGGGAATTTATATAATTAAAATAATTAATATTATGAATATTTTAATGATGTGGTATAATTATATACCAATAGTTTGGAAAATATTGGAGAATTAAATTGAATGGTGATTTTTGGAGGGATTTATGTGATTTAGGAAATTTTAAAGTTTTATAATTTATTATATACAAGTTATCCTAAAACTGATTAATAATCACTAATTTGGCCTTAAGCTTGATGCACATGACTTTAAAAACACTAGTTACATTTTTATGAACTTGATTTCAAGTCTTCGTTGTGCACGGTTTCATTTTCGTTTTACAATTGTTTTATGAAATAGAACCATGTGGAAAGAAAAAGATAAATGAAGGAAAAGAAAACAAAAGAAAAAGAAAAGGAAATTGAATAAGAAATGGGTATTGGAAAGAGAGAGAGAGAGGTGATGGGTCATTTGACCAAGGCTCCCATTTGTTTCTTCCTTCATTCTTCATCATTCTCTCCTCCCTCTTCACCCTATGGCTGCCCTCCTCCCTCCACCACCTCAACCCTCACAACACCACCAAAAATATATCAATACACTTCATTCCCTTCATTAAAAACTTGCACAAGCTCACTACAAGCATAGGAAACTAAGAAAGTTGGGATTTTGAAGACTTGGGGCAACTCAAGAAATTTCTTGAGTTGCCAAATGAGGTAAGTTCTTCACCATTAGTGTAGTAATCCATTTCTTTTAGCACATATACATGTTTAGAAGTGTTTAAGTGTAGTTTAGTGAGGTTTGAAAATTTCAAGTTGAGATTAGGGCTTGATTTGAATTGAGATGGTGCAATTGAGGTTTAATAGTGACCTCAAACCCCTGTAGCTTTAGTATTATGGGCAAAACCAGAGGCTATACCCTAAACCAGGAACGTTTGATTTTCCGATATCGGGTTTTTGTTGATATTGTGACGATATTTACAGATCTGCTATGACCTGGGACACCTGAAAAATATATAGCGATTACAGTGATACAAGCAGGCACCTAGAAAGCTAACCCCGAGACCTGAGACCCTAATTTTACTGTTTGGCCGCAATTTTATTCTTTCTAGCCGCAAATTGCAGCCAGGGTGGGGGTGAGTGGGTTCGTGTTTGGTCCATGACTTTATCTTCAGTAAACTAGACCCTCCACATATGCAACTTGGCTAATTTAACCTGGGGTAAAATTTGGAAGTGTTTTTCATAGTTTCTGATTTTGGTTTGTGAATTCTGCGAACTTGAACTTTGGTATTTGTGTTTTATCTCGATCACTTGACGTTTGTACGTCGATATCGGTGTTGTTTGGTTCTTTAACATGTGTAGGCTATAGGTTCTAACTTATAGGCACCTCACGTGTCGTTTTGGTTTCGAAACAGATTTTAATGTGATACGCTATGTTATGACATGTAGGTACCTCCGCGTGAACTTCGGGATGAAAAGCAAAGACGTGGCGACATCGAATTCGGCAAGCAAGGATCGAGGTGAATAGATATATATCTATGGGGAAAGTCGGGTGGATGGCGTATAGTACCCCCACGGTTCGTAGTGTAGCATTGATATGTTAAATTTATATTATGTGTACTGTGATACGTGGATAACTAGAAAGAATGGCTTAGGAAATCAAGGGTTAGTTTAGCGTATTCGGAAGATAGCGTTTTTAGTTTAGTTTCTCTAGTTCCGAAACCTTAGAGTAAAGATTGGCACACACGCACACACACACACGCATACATTTGTTTTTCTTGTGCGTATATGGGGATATATATATATATATATACATATACGTATGTGAGTATGTATATATATATATATATATATATATATATATATATATATATATACACATATACTCGGGTGATGAGGATAGTATATGATACTTGGAGATGAGTCGATGTGATTAGGCATGATGCCGTGAGATCGGTGACGTGATTTAGGTAGTGCTATGAGACACAACATGATTTTATAGCGGATCGTTGAGCGATGTGTTTTCATACACACGCGAAATATGTTGATGGTATCGGATTGTACTAGACGTTAGATCAGTACCACTAATTCATGATATGATGATAATGATACCAGTTAGATAATGAGGTATATGTGATATTGACCCGTACCCCGATTTTGGGATGCCGTACGATCGATTTTACTGTATGATGTATAATTATGTTGATTGATCCACACTCTTGACTCGAGGATGTCGTATTATATACATTTTATTGTATGTGACGCTATTGAGGCGGGATCACCGACTACTAGATATATCGACTCGTACTTAGGTGGATTTCCTTACCTATTCGTTTAGTCTTTTAGTTTAGTCCTGAAGTTACTTGGTAGATGTTAGACTGGGCTCGAGTCATACCTATTTCCAGAAACTAACGAATCGTGAGTATTTTCAAAAGGCAACCAGGGGGACATTATGGATTTTCAAAGGACGTACCTTTTCTTAAAAACACCGTAACCCCTATTTTCTAAAAACCACGATTCGTGCTATTTCAAATGCCAAACTGTATGACTCGTATATACACATGTATATTCTTCATTATTGTGATTACAATTCATTCTCCGTTTATTCATGTTGTTATCATCACATTGCATGCTTAATATGTACTTTAGTGATTATGAAACCCTGCTGTCAGGACACCAGCACCATTACCGATGATACGTATGCTCCACGTACACTTTCTTGCCGGCTCACACACATCATCCATATCACGTACACATTAGATAATATTACTTCATTGTACAAATTGCTAGCGGTAGTCTTAATATAGTACTAGCACGTTTGCTTTCATATGCTAGTTTAGATATTGCATTTTTTTCTGATATATCTCATCCATTTATACGTTTATTCTGTTATGCGATATTATGAGGCTTTATGCCGGAAATTTATTGTTTATTGACTGTCGATATTGGGATTTCGGATTTTTCCATGAGATTTCTGGATTTGGAGAAACTGCAAGGATTTTATAAACACATTTTCATTTCAAAAGATAAAAGTTGCGGTTTTCTCGTGATATGATTTGAGAGGTGTCCACCATGAGTTTTCTCGGCTCTTGAGCGATATCATACACCCAATTCGAGGAGGAGGAGGATTTGTCTGCGGGTGCATGGTGGACCCGATGCGGTACCCCGGGGCAAGATGGTTGCAGATGATGGAGTTGAGCCTGGCAGGGGAGCACTACCGACCGGTTATTCTGGAGGGTTAGCTTAGCACCTTAGTAAGGTTTTGGCAAGCATCAATCATGCTACATTAAAAATTTTAGGGTGCTAAACAAACCAACCAAGCAATCGAACTAGAGAATTAGGGTTAAACATGATATGTAATCTCTTTACATCTAAGTGAACAAGGAATACAACCTTTGTAGACCGGTCCTTCACTTCAATATCTCCATGTAGTAGTCCCTTCACTACGATCACGAACTCGCGGACTCTAGAGAGGCTCTACAAGATATACGGAACAAGCTTGCTTCGAGGTCTTCAAGGCCGAAGATGATCTACGTCGAGGAGACACTAGCACATGCTATCTGTTCACTAATGGTGAGATTAGTGAAGCAAACACCCTAAACTAAATGGCAAGTAGTAGAGGATGATGAAGTAGGAAGTGGGCTCACTTTAATTTTATTTTTCTCACAAGATTTCATCACTTAGAAAAAACTAGCAAGCTTTTTCTCTTGAAGAAGAAGATGAAGTGATGAAGCAAATGAATGAGAGAGTGAGGTTAGAATTGCAAACATGGGTGAATTAGTATCATGCCTAACTCATGTAGAGAATAAAGCATAGCTATGAGTTAAGAAATATCTTAAGCAATGACAAAAGAGTGGACTTGGTCAATGTTTTTCTACAAGCTTCTCCAAACTTCAACCATGACTCATTCCAAATCTTTTGTGAATTACTTAATGATAAATAAAACCCAAACATAAACCCTAGAATGGTATATGTCTCATACATACATGTTGCAAGTGTAACTTAGCATGACACAACAATATATATCACATATATATTTTGTGTCAAAAAGAAAACAATACATATATCACATATATGTAAAGTATATCAAATGTGAGAAAAGAAATACTTAAGTGAGCTAATATTAGTTAATGTAATTTAATATATCAAATATATAATTCTATATTAAATTATTAAACCAACCCTTGATTTAATAATCCAGCTATAGTGTGTATAACCGACTAATATCATATGCAACAACTTATCGAATCAACACTTGATCCGATAACCTGGCTATATCACATATAACCGACCAATGTCACAAGTCACAAGAATAGAATGCGGTATCTCATATCGCATTAATCTCGGTCCCGCACATATCACATATGTGCTCGTACTCCATTTCGCATGAACCAGGAAACCTCTGTGTAGGACTCTAAAGACTCGTCAATACGCCGGCAGTAGGTGATGATCATATCAAACACGCACAAGCCGCAAGCGGTCTGCTAAACGTAACGGCCAACCGGGTATTGAGCGATCAGAAGATCAACAAGTAAGCCTGCTCGTATTCCTGCGAATCTAATCCGTAACACTACCATACAGTCCGGTCTCTTCGTCTGATATGTCGCATATCATAGCCTGGGGGTGGTATAACGTCAGATCCCAATAGCCTGGTAAGTCATGCCGATGCAAGGTCCATAACGGTTCGAGATACTACTGGTAACCCTTATCAATAAATCTCAGCAACCCTGGCCAGGGATTTCCTGTTATGGCCAATCGAGCATAGCGCAACACCAACTCCCAATACCGGGAGAGACGAAACCCCTCTTATCGCTCATTGCCTCCATGTGACTCGGGACTGTACCCAAAAATTACCTTTTTGCATGATCTCTTGACCGTGGTATGGTGGAAATCAAAGTACAGTGGGAATCACACAAGACTCTATGACGATCTCGGGTCTACAGATTAACCTGTACCAGTGTCACTAGAGAACTGCTATCCGACGATAGGTATAATACCACATAAGAGTTCTCGGTGAGTCCGTCCAGTGTACTAAGTCTCCACTGAGCACCCATATATCTTCTCTGATGTCAAACACCAATGGATATGGGATCATCCATCGCCCATCTCATGGGTCGAGAAGCGCATACGCTAGTCTACTCTGGAGTATCGATGCTCTATCTCGATACTCCTACGACTAGGAATATTTGAAGGATGTACTTATCGACTACCCAGTCCTCACTAGTATGATCTACATCATAGTCCTGGCAGTCAAGTACTCATCCTAAGGGCTTTATCAACATATGATCACGAAACAGTATTTGTTAACATGTTAAGATAAAGAGTAACCAGATAGCATACTATCATGTCGAGCAAGAAAGTCCTCCCTATATATGTCCAAGCATCCACTACAATATACATCACATGTACAGTAATGGCCTCTAGGGCATACATATAACTACAATCTCCCACTTGCACTAAGGCCATCTGTTGTAGTATCTAATACCCAACCATACAGCAGTGGTAATAGTATCCCATACTCAACCATTTGTAGAGAAGTCTCTCTAGGGGTAAGGCCTTTGTGAGTGGATCCGCTATGTTATCCTTCGTGTCAACACTCCTAACCTCGATCCCTTGGAGATCAACCATCTCCCTGATCAGGTGATACTTGCCTCAGAATATGTCTGGAATGCTGATGGGACCTTCGTTCCTAGGCCAAAGCCACAACTCCATTGTTGTCACAATAACACTTATTGGACGCTCAATGGTAGGAACCTTGTTCATCTCATGAACAATAAATGCCCAGACAGCCACTTTGGTAGCATCATTGGTAGCAATGTATTCAGCCTTTATCATCTAGTATGTCACGGTATCTAGCTTGGAACTCTTCCAACATACCATCCCTGCATTGAGGGTAAAGACAATGCCTGTGGCTGACTCTCAGTCGAACTTATCACTCTGGAAGCTGGATCCAAGAACTTTCTTTTAGTGCTTCTCAAGTACTTAAGAATGTCCTCCACTGCTTTCCAGTGATTCTCCCAAGATCCGATTGATTCCTGATCACTACACCTAGTGAGTCATCTACATCTGGTCTGGTACATAACATCACATACTCTGATAGAGCCTACTACCAAAGCATAGGGTATCCCTTGCACGCGAGTTCTCTCCAAATCAGTCTTGAGAGACTACTTTTTGGAGAGAGTGATCCATGAGTAAGTGGGCGAAGCACCATTCTTAGAATCGTCCATACTAAACCCCTTTAGTATGGTGTTAATGTACCTGGATTTGGGACACTCCCAACATCCACATATATCTATGACCATAGATCATTATCCACAAGATATAGCAGGTATCATCCAAATCTTCTATTGAGAATCTCCGTGATAAGAGGAGTTTGACCGAGTGTAGCATAGGAAACCATTTCCTATCAAGAGTATGTCATCTTCGTACAATATGTGTAAGACAACCTCACTCTCTACAACCTTGTTTTATATACAAGGTCCATTTACCTTTTTGATGAAGTCAAACTCTTTGACTGTCACATCAAAAACAGATGTTCCAACTCCACGATGCTTGTATTGATCCTGATGGACTTAAGCATAGCTTTGAAAGCTTCAACTTTTCCATCTACACCAAGAATCATCTTTAGATCCAATTGCTCCCAATGGGTTTCACCCCTTCAGGTGCAACATGCAAAGTCATACTTTGTTGGTGTACATAGATTCCATCTTTAATCGCTTAGCATCCAGCCATTTTACTGAGTCCTCACTCGTGATGGCCTGCCTGAACCTAGGCCATCATCTCATGATGCAATCCTCACTTCCACTGTCACCGAGAATACCGTAGTATCTCTCAAGTGGATGAGAAACCCTACCATATTCGCGGAGAGGCTGAGGTTCGTTGGAGACTATTGAATCCTTTGGTTTCACCAAATCATTAGCTGTTAGTTTGTCAAGCTGGAATTTCTTCCAGTTCTACCTCATGACCACTAATTTCTTCACAAGAAATTTCTTTTCTAAAAATGTGGCATGCTGAGAAACAAAACACCTTTTGCTCCTCAGAGTGGTAGAAGATATTCCCTCGCTAATGTTTGGGATATCCTGACAAACTTATACAGATCTGACCTTGCCTCAAGCTTGTCCGGATTTTGCCTTTCAACATAGACCGGACAACCCCATATCTTAACTCGTTTAAGATATGGTCTCTTCCCATTCCATATCTCATATGTAGTGGTAGTCCTTGATTTGGACGGAACCCTATTCAATAGGTATGCAGCTTCTCAAGTGCATAACACCCAAAAGAAAACAGGTAACTCTGCAGTACTCATCATAGAGTGCGCCATATCCATAGGGTGCGATACCTCTGCCCCGATACACCGTTGTGTTGTGGTGTATACGAAGGAGTAAGCTGAGAGAGAATCTCATTCTCTTTTTAGAAACTCCAGGAACTCCATGCACAAGTATTCACCTCCTCGATCACATCGAAGGGCTTAATACTTTTATCCCTCTGATTCTTTAACTTCAAGCTTATATTCCTTGAAATTTTCAAAAGTTTCAGACTTGTGTTTCAACAGGAACATATGTCCAAATCTTGAGAGATAGTCGATGAATATAACGAAGTACCAAGAACTAATTTTGGCATTTGTAGACCTAGGACCGTATACATTACCATGTATTCTTCCCAAGAGGTCACTAACTCTTTCTCTGTTTCTAGTAAACGGAGTATTGTTCATATTACCTTTGAGACAAGACTGGCAAGTATCATATGATAAAAATTCAAACAGATTCTCATTTTCATCCTTATGTAACTTATCTGGTCGTGTCGTATAGATACGACCTAGTCTACAATGCCTCAAGAAGGATTTGTTCATTTCTGAATTAGTCCTCTTGCGTGTGTTCTAGATACTTTGAACCGTGGTTTGATTTAGAATGTATATGCTATTATATAACGTGCCTGATCGAATCAACTCTTAATTCAGGAAAATGTTCACAACATAATCCTCTAATACAGAATTATATCCTTCTTTAACTTATTAAAGAAACTGATGTAATGTTGTATATTAGGTTCGGTGTGTAATAACATTCGTTCAGAATCAATGTATTAATACAAGGTGATATCTACCAACAGACTTGGCTGCAACAATTGCACCATTCTCTAACACTTAGAGACATATCACCCATTCTCGGTTCTCTACCTTTCTGTCTCCCTTGTAACTCTTACATATGTGGGATCCTGATCCGGTATCTCATACCTGGACGTAGAGGATACTGAGAAACGGTTCTCGGTAATAAGGACACACGAAGAATATGCATCAACATGCACTTTCTTCGATTGGGTGGCATGGGAATCCAGATATTCCCCTATTTCCTGCTCGGACTTATAACAGTTATAAGATAGAGCGGAACCAACGTTCCCTAGCTCAGTATAATAAGCAGGTTCGGTCAATGGATCCATATTATTATCTTGATTAAGACGTGACATGGTCGCTACCAGGAGAGAGAGAGAAGAAAAACACTCTGCGTGCGCTCTTGCAGGATTACTGGTTATTATTTTATCTAATCGGGATGGCTCCAACTATTTTAGTCAAATATACCTTCAAACCATAAAAGGTAAGACTAGCTGGGATTAATTACACCCTACAAGTTCGCCAATCTTTCAGCCAAGCCAGTATCGGTACTTTGAGGGAGGTTCCCCGTGTTTTCGCATGGACCTAATTAAAATAAACCTCGTTTTCCCAGGGGCTTAACCCCGTTAACACATTTCTAGACACCTACTTGACCGGCTAATTGTAATGTGTAAAACTCTCCTAGGAGTAACTCTTACTCGCAGTGGGTATCGAGATCCAACTATCTCATAGAATGTATGCGATCTCATTGCAAATTTCAACACTTGAAATCCCGATAATATTCTTCCCCTAACCTCCTATGACCCTGACAAAGGCCAACAAACCATAGGATGCTAGTCAAGTTCAACCCGTCATTTCCCAATTGAATTAAACCCACCCGCACGACCCTTAACAAAGGCCAACAAGGTCGCACGACTACCCTAATCCAATCGTATCATATGCTCAAGCAGATAACTACTAGTCAGCTACCGCACACTACGCCTTGACAAAGGCTAACAAACGCAACACGAATACTAAATAACACTTATCTGAAATGACAGAGGACTACGACAGGTTTTTAAGAAAACCTTTTGCGTAATGAACTTGATATCGTTGCAGAATCGAGTGATTTTGAAAAGGAGTGTTTTTTAGGCTTTTACTAGTTTCGCTAAAGAGGCTACTCCCGGTGAAGGGATCTCGGCTCTTTCTTTATCGAATAAGGTGCAGGATATTTCACAAATACCACTATGCAAAACAAAAACTATAAAAGCAATCAAAAAACAAACTGAGTGGATTGTAGCATTTGCTAGTTTCGCTAAAAAGGTCACTCCCGGTGAAGGGATCTCGGCTCTTTCCTTATCGAATAAGGTGTTGGATATTCTACAAGGAATACCGCTATGTAAAGCAAGAACTAGAGCTACCATTTTTAAAACAAGTTTCTACAGCATTTTTAGGTTTCTTTTTCTTTTTATTTCATTAATCTCATTAATGAAGTCCCATCAATATATGCTTCCTAAGGATCACATATGAAACGAAAGAAGCAATATTAATTATATCTCATATATATAATATAGGCATTCGTCTGAACATATCACAGTGATCACATCACAGAGCAGCAGAAGATAACATATGAAATATTAGATATACTGGGATTTCCGAGTTTTAATTTAAGCCCGTATAAAACACGGATTCCACGGTCGTGATGAATAGCCAAACCCACATCCCTAGACCCCCTACGAGAGCGGCAAGCAACCCTACCAATTCTAGAGTTAGGTGACCCAGTCTCAACTCCTTGAGATGGTCTCCCACTGGACCCTAGAACCCCGTTACTTGTGCTCCCCGCCTTGGGTCTATCCTAATGCGGAAAAGTAAATAATATACATCAATGGTGACATTATCCTTAACCCGGAAGTGCCCCAATAAAAGAATATTACATACAAGCTTTTACATGAATGAAAATGAAAAACTCTCATCTCACATAAAACCCCCAGCTATTCAGAACACGATGATCCAATATAACATATCACAGCAACCCATAACATCACATGTCATCAACGTAAGTAAATATGCGTATCCTAATTATCATTGACATATAGCACTGAAACCGGTGATACACTACATATTACACTTACGGTCGCAGAAAAGAAAGTGAAAAACTACAACAGTTGGAATCCGCAACCACCTCAGACATCATAAACCCAATATATCACATACATTGGATTTCATGCCTAATCAAATGAATTCTTAATACATCGCATGCTTAACAATTATAAACCCCACATTTTAGTCTCAATATTGAAAATACATTCCAATAACCTATCGGGTAATTCAACAAGATTCCCGATAACCTGATTGAATGCTCGTCGGAAACTTTATTAGACGGCCGCACCCCCCGATGCCGTCGACGAAGTTCACTAAGGCGGAACACCGCTACCGCGAGCACTCGAACGGATGCTTTTGGCGACGGGGTTCTCCTACAGTCACTTGGTCGGTGCTATGGGGCGTGGCTATCTAGTAAGGTTACCCGGCGAGTATTCGTGTACACTACGTGATTGCGACAGACTTTTGATCAACATCAAAATCCCGTGGCAACCGATCAACTGAGACTAAACGGTTAGATTTATAAAATTCAAACTAGTTATCTCATAACCAATACTGTGGATTCCAAATATTGTATCACAATCACAGATAGCTAGGCGAAATTAGATAATTTGATCGATGCAACGAATTACCAAAAATTCCCAGAGAGCTCAACACTTGAGCACGGTTAAAATTAACCAGAGACATGCCACAACACCTACGGACCAACAGCTGAAGGGCCCGACCCAAGCCACTCAAGTGGCGCTGCGGATCCGCCGCCAAAACCATGTTTTGGCCGCGGATCCACGGTCACTTGGACGAGTTAGGGTTTCGTTCTTCATGTGTGTCCATAGAATTCCCTGCATGATTTTCTGAGTATTTTTAACATGGAAAAATCCAACTTTTTGAAAAATTTCCAGAGAGGGGGTATAATCGGGTTTTCGGAGTTTCGATCGGACTTTAAGCTTCGTCTAGACAACGCCTAATGCTCTAGCTTGGCTCTGATACCACTGTAGGGTTAGCTTAGCACCTTAGCAAGGTTTTGGCAAGCATCAATCATGCTACATTAAAATTTTTAGGGTGCTAAACAAACCAACCAAGTAATCGAACTAGAAAATTAGGGTTAAACATGATATGTAAACTCTTTACATCTAAGTGAATAAGGAGTACAACCATTGTAGACCGGTCCTTCACTTCAATAGCTCTGTGTAGTATTCCCTTCGCTGCGATCACGAACTTCCGGACTCTAGAGATACTCCACAAGTTGTACGGAACAAACTTGCTTCAAAGTCTTCGAGGGCGAAGATGATCTACGTCGAGGAGACACTAGCTCATGCTATCTCTTCACTAATGGTGAGATTAGTGAAGCAAACACCCTAAACTAAATGGCAAGTAGTAGAGGATGATGACGTAGGAAGTGGGCTCACTTTAGTTTTATTTTTCTCATAATATTTCATCACTTAGAATAAACTAGCAAGCCTTTTCTCTTGAAGAAGAAGATGAAGTGATGAAGCAAATGAATGAGATAGTGAGGTTAGAATTGCAACCATGGATGAGTTAGTGCCATGCCTAACTCATGTAGAGAATAAAACATAGCTATGAGTTAAGGGTTGGGTTAAGAAATATCTTAAGCAATGACAAAAGAGTGGACTTGGTCAATATTTTCTACAAGCTTCTCCAAGCTTCATCCATGACTCATTCCAAATCTTTTGTGAATTACTTAATGATAAATAAAACCCAAACATAAACCCTAGAATGGTATAAGTCTCATACATACATGTTGCAAGTGTAACCTAGCATGACACAACAATATATATCACATATATATTTTGTGTCAAAAATAAAACAATACATATATCACATATATGTAAAGTATATCAAATGTGAGAAAAGAAATACTTAAGTGAGATAATATTAGTTAATGTATTTTAATATATCAAATATATAATTCTACATTAAATTATTAAACCAACCCTTGATTTAATAATCCAGCTATAGTGTGTATAACCGACTAATATCATATGCAACAACTTATCGAATCAACACTTCATCCGATAACCTGGCTATATCACATATAACCGACCAATGTCACAAGTAGCAAGAATAGAATACAGTATCTCATATCGCATTAATCTCGGTCTCGCACATATCACATATGTGCTCCTACTCCGTTTCGCATGAACCAGGAAACCTCTGTGTAGGACTCTAAAGACTTGTCAATACGCCGGCAGTAGGTGATGATCATATCAAATACCCACAAGCCGCAAGCGGTCTGCTAAATGTAACGGCCACCCGGGTATTGAGCGATTAGAAGAACAACAAGCAAGCCTGCTCGTACTCCTGCGAATCCAATCAGTAACACTACCGTACAGTCTGGTCTCTTCGTCTGATATGTCGTATATCACATTCTGGGGGTTGTATAACGTCAGACCCCAATAGCTTGATAAGTCATGCCGATGCAAGGTCCATAACGGTTCGAGAAACTACTGGTAACACTTACCAATAAATCTCAGCAACCCTGGCCAGGGATTTCCTGTTATGGCCAATCGAGCATAGCGCAACATCAACTCCCAATACCGGGAGAGACGAAACCACTCCTATCGCTCATTACCTCCATGTGACTCGGGACTGTACCCAAAAACCACCTTTTTGCACGATCTCTTGACCATGGTATGGTGGAAATCAAAGCAGAGTGGGAATCACACAAGACTCTATGACGATCTCGGGTCTACAGACTAACCTGTACCAGTGTCACCAAAGAATTGCTATCCGACGATAGGTATAATACCATTTAGGAGTTCTCGGTGAGTCCGTCCAGTGTACCTTGTCTCCACTGAGCACCCGTATACCTTCTCTGATGTAAAACACCAATGGATATGGGATCATCCATCGCCCATCTCATGGGTCGAGAAGCGCATACGCTAGTCTACTCTGGAGTATCGATGCTCTGTCTCGAGACTCCTACGACTAAGAACATTTGAAAGATGTACTTATCGACTATCCAGTCCCCACTAGTATGATCTACATCATAGTCCTGGGAGTCAAGTACTCATCCTAAGAGCTTTATCAACATGTGATCACAAAACAGTATTTGTTAACATGTAAAGATAAAGTGTAACCGGATAATATACTTTCATGTCGAGCAAGAAAGTCCTCCCTATATATGTCCAAGCATCCACTATAATATACATCACATGTACAGTAATGGCCTCTAGGGCATACATATAACTAACAATTTTGTGACGCGGCGGATATCCGGAGGATACCGACGTAGTTGTGAGATTGATTTTTGGGCTAGTCCGGATTGCCGGAGCCCGGAGCTAGTCCGGATTTCCGGAACCCGAGATTTGAGACTTTGTGGTATCGATATTATATGATAGGGGCCAGTCCGGATTGCCGGAGCCCGAGATATTGGATATTGGGATATATGTTTTGTGTCGATACTTGACACAGATTCTATGTTGATTTCATTTATGATACCTCGATTTTTTTTATATACAGAAGTCTTACTAAATAAAGAAAACGGTTTTCTCATTCATAATGTATTTTGTTTTCATTTTAATGCATTCATACATTATATATGTATTATATTGCTACCTGAGGCACTGACACGAGCACTTGATATTACACTTATATGTAAATGTTTCAAAGTTATTTTATATTGAGGATATATTATTATATGACCTGGGATTGAGTCATACATACAATTTCTGCTTGGTGATGTTTTCTACTCATGAGTTGGAAACTCACCCCCGTTGTGCCACAGCTTCTTGCAGGTTTTGCCGTACAGGTTTCCTTGGTGGCTTTGCTGGCACACTGCTTCCTTCCGGGTGATTTTTTTGGTAGGTTGGTTCACTCGTATCATGACCACCATTGTACTTTTATTCATTTCAGTTGTATCTAGTAACTCTATCAACCAGACTTGTATTATTTGATAGACATAGAAAACCAGTTGTATATTCTTTCGACCTTAGAGTCACGCGTTGTATTATTATGGTTTTCCTTTGGTTTTCTTTTGAGTTTTGATTCTCGCCCTTCGGTGTTGTATATTATATTGCACTGTGTGGTTGTGTCCGCCAATTGGCGAAGAGCTAGCTCCTGCTTGGGGATGACTTTATTCATATTGTTCATGTTTGTACCCGTTTGGGCCAGTATTTACAAAGGAGACTCTGCCGAAATTTTCGGGAAAATATGATGTTGCTTTCAAATGTATAATGCCATTTATTTTATTTAAACCACTTGCTTTAAACAAGTTTTCCTTCACTTCTTATTCAAAATGGTTTAGATTTCTAGGCTTTTGGCTTACTTGAATTATGTGGGGTCCTATAGACTTCACATTATTCAAGTGTCAGTCATGTGCTATTTCGGGTCATGACAAAGTTGGTATCAGAGTACTAGGTTTAACCTTGGTTCGAGTCTATGTTTGACTATGCGGAGTCTATGGCATATATTTATATTCGGAACCTAGGCTTGACCTTACAGAACTTAGACTTGGTCGAGAGGGTATTAGACCCGAACTTTCGTCGCATAGGTTGACCTTGGTTGATGGAGTAGGTGACTTAAGTAGAGTGACGTACCATGTGTATGTTCCGCGGCATACTTACGATACGCTACTCCGCTTAAGAAGCCATAGGATGTACATTTCTTTGCACAGTATTATATTCATTTCTATGATCTATCCTCATCGATATCGGTTTGTGGTTTTGTTACCATGGTTGCATAGGGAGAGAGAGCTGCGGCTAGAGTTGCGATCAGCATGAGCTCGTCTTGGACGAGGACTGACCAGGGCGTAATTCCGGTTATACACGATTGCATAGATGTGTCGTTTTATTGTGTTTTTCATGCCATGAGCATTTACTAGAATTTCTTGAGCGTGCAGATCAACACCAGAGGATTGGGCCACTGATAGAGGCCGGCTAGAATGTGATGACCATTAATGTATCGTCTATTCTTGATGATTGAGGCACTGTTTAGCATGCGGACGAATGAGACAGTTGTTGCTGCGAATGACGAGATATCGCCCTAGATGTTCAAAGCTAATGTAGCACGAGTTGTACTTAGAGATATGATAGAAGATCGTTAGTCACCCAAGGATGAATGACTAGGACATGTGGTTCGTTTGCACACCCCGATGCGAGATCATCAGATTGATTGATCTAGCTTGAGAAGACTTCACGCGGGTACATTGAGAGTCGATAGAAAACGATCGAATGTCAGAAACCCATTTTTCCAAGTTTAAGGTATTCGAAAAAACATGCAAGTAATTCTGTGGACCCTCTAGATGAATGAAACCTTAACTCGATATAATGACCATGGAAACGCTTTTAAACCTTAGGGTTTGAGGCAGTTCCGCGGTGCCATTAATGAGGCTTGGGTTTGCCCTTCTACGGCTGGTCCATAGGTACTGTGGTATGTACTGGATATTATTAAACTGTGCTCGAGCGTTGAGCTCTCGGAGAATTATAGGACTTTGATGAATCGATCGAAAAGTTCGACATTGTCCGGATATCATGTGATCAGATACATTACTTGGGAGACTCCAGATATGAGTATAGCCGTTGTAGCGCAGTCCATACAGCAATGAAGAGACGAGTCCGAATCAGTCGACATTAGAGAAAAGTGGAGTAAGAGGATCGTACGATATTTTGATGAGATGACGTTCCACTCCGCTGACATCAGAGATGTGATACGTATGGAGAGGCGTTAAATATGGATATATCTTCCAGAGGGAGTCGTGATGAGTATGCAGCCGTTCTGGAACAAGAAATAGATTTAGTAAAGGGTGATAACTTCCGGGCAATTCAGCAGAAACGAGATTTTGGAGAGACCCCGACAAGATCTTTCTGGAAATACTAAACGAGAAGACCTAGACCCAGGATCGGTCATATTGTGCACACCCAGTAGGCCATAGTTCGGCATCGTCGACGAGACATGTTATGAGTGACCATGGTAGTTGGCCAGAGATCTTTAGAGGATGTGACAGAGCGGGACCGTTTCTGTCATTTTGGATTTCGGTAATTTGGGCGATTTATTTGCATGATTGAGTTTTCGTACACTACAGTTGCACTCGGTTTTGATTTGATATCATTCGAGATGTTAATTTTGATATCATGCATGTGGTATGTATGTGATTTGAATTGTTCCCTTGGTATAGTTTTCATGCACTTTCAGTATTTGGATTCGATTTTGTGCATGTTGATGCATGTGGTTGTGAGATTATATACCACGGTATATCTGATTTGGATTGAGGTTTGCTGTATACCGTCGATTTCGATTGTGATACCAGATATTGGTTTTCGTGCACCTTGTGCACTTGATTTGGATTCTTGCGCATACTAACGCGCTTAAGGCGATTTTGGTGCACGCCAGATACACTAAATCGGGATTCTTTGTGCATATCAAATTCACCTGATATTCAGGCACACCCGTTGCCTTTGACAGGTGTTTTCATGTACACCCGTTGCACTTAGGTTTTGTTATGTTCACATGTATGACACATTCATTGATGTCGATTTATCTGCGCACCAGACGCACGTAGCATTCTTATATGCATTTTGGGATTTCTTTCTTTTGGAACAGTACGTTTTTATGATATTTACTATTTGGTCTAGTAGCTGAGCAGGACTAGTCAGAGGACAGTACCTGAATATGTTTTTGCATGCATCGACAGTTACCGAATGGATTTCTAAAATGGAGCTATAGTCTCAGTATTTACCCACGTGTCCGAGATGACACGAAACATTTTTCAAAGGAAACCCTTCTAAATTATTTTCAAAATGGCGGGACGTGTATATTAAACAAAGGATATATATATAATTATATATAGTTATTTTCTTATAACAAAACGTCCGCTACTTATGCCGTGATACGCGCGTCGCACAACGACTTGAAAAAAAGGGTTTGGCATGTATTTCTGTTCAGATGTTTTACGAGTTTACAATGATGCGTACTATGTGCATGTTATAGTTTGATGTATATCATGTTGGTTTTCCTATTGGACTTTGAAATTGGTATTTTCACCGTGAGTCCGATGATTGCGTGATTCTTGACGGAGTTTGACTTTGAGTTATATACTCGTTTTTCATGCGCATGCATTGCGCTACGATATCCTTTATGTAATTATGATTTCAGAGCCCCGACGACTTGATCATTTTACTGAAATGTTTTAGTATTTGAGAGGTTTAAATTTAAATTCGGGGACCGAATTTATTTAAACGGGGAAGACTGTAACATTTCAGAAAAATAAAATATTATTTTTGGTAATTTATATAATTAAAATAATTAATATCATGAATATTTTAATGATGTGGTATAATTATATACCGATAGTTTGGAAAATATTGGAGAATTAAATTGAATGGTGATTTTTGGAGGGATTTATGTGATTTAGGCAAATTATAAATTTTTATAATTTATTATATACAAGTTATCCTAAACTTGATTAATAATCACTAATTTAGCATTAAGCTTGATTATGCATATGACTTTAAAAACACTTGTTACATTTTTATGAAACTTGATTTCAAGTATTCGTTGTGCATGGTTTCATTTTGGTTTTACAAATGTTTTATAAAATAGAAACATGAGAAAAGAAAAAGATAAATGAAGGAAAAGAAAAAGAAAAGAAAAAGAAAAGGAAATTGAATAAGAAATGGGTATGGGCAAGAGAGAGAAGAGAGAGAGAGAGAGAGAGGTGAGGGGTCATTTGACCAAGGCTCCCATTTGTTTCTTCCTTCATTCTTCATCATTTTCTCCTCCATCTTCACCCCATGGCTGCCCTCCTCCCTCCACCACTTCAACCCCTCACAACACCACCAAAAATACATCAAAACATTTCATTCCCTTCATTAAAAACATGCACAAGCTCACTACAAGCATGGGGAACCAAGAAAGTTAGGATTTTGAAGACTTGGGGCAACTCAAGAAATTTCTTGAGTTGCCAAATGAGCTAATTTCTTCACCATTAGTGTAGTAATTTATTTCCTTTAGCGCATATACATGTTTAGAAGTGTTTAATTGTTGTTTAGTGAGGTTTGAAAATTCCAAATTGAGGTTAGGGCTTGATTTGAATTGAGATGGTGCAATTGAGGTTTAATAATGACCTTAAACCCCTGTAGCTTTAGTATTATAGGCAAAACCAGAGGCTAGACCCTAAACAATGAACGTTAGAGTTGCCGATATCGGGTTTTTATGGGAATTGTGACGATATTTACGGATCTGCTATGACCCGGGACACCTGAAAAATATAGAGCGATTACAGTGATACAAGAAGGAACCTAGGAAGCTAACCCCAAGACCTGAGACCCCAATTTTACTGTTTGGCCGCAATTTTATTATTTCTGGCCGCAAATTAAGGCCAGGGTGGGGGTGAGTGGGTTCGTGTTTGGTCCATGGCTTTATCTTCAGTAAACTAGACCTTCCACATATGCAAATTGGCTAATTTCACCTGGGGTAAAATCTGGAAGTGTTTTTCATAGTTTCTTATTTCGGTTTGAGAATTCTGTGAACTTGAACTTTGGTATTTGTGTTTTATCTCGATCACTTGACGTTTGTACGTCGATATCGGGTGTTTGTTTGGTTCTTTAACATGTGTAGGCTATAGGTTCTAACCTATAGGCACCTCGCGTGTCATTTTGGTTTCGAAACGGATTTTAATGCGATACGCTATGTTATGACATGTAGGTACCTCCGCGTGAACTTCGGGACAAAAAGCAAAGGCGTGGCGACATCGACTTCGGCAAGTAAGGATCAAGGTGAGTAGATATATATCTACGGGGAAGTCGGGTGGATGGCGTATAGCACCCCTGCGGTTCGTAGTGTAGCATTGATATGTTATATTTATATTATGTGTAGTGTGATATATGGATAACTAGCAAGAATGGCTTAGGAAATCAAGGGTTAGTTTAGCGTATTCGGAAGATAGCGTTTTTAGTTTAGTTTCTCTAGTTGCGAAACCTTAGAGTAAAGATTGGCACACACGCACACACACATGCATACATTTGTTTTTCTTGTGCGTATATAGGGATATATATATATATACACATACATATACGTATGTGAGTATGTGTGTTTGTATATATATATGTATGTATGTATACATATACTCGGGTGATGAGGATAGTATATGATACTTGGAGATGAGTCGATGTGATTGGGCATGATGCCGTGAGATCGGTGACGTGATTTAGGTCGTGCTATGAGACACGACATGATTTTATAGCGGATCCTTGAGCGATGTGTTTTCATACACACGCGATATATGTTGATGGTATCGGAATTTACTCGACGTTAGATCAGTACCACTAATTCATGATATGATGATAATGATACCAGTTAGGTAATGAGGTATATGTGATATTGACCCGTACCCCGATTTTGGGATGCCGTACGATGGATTTTACCGTATGATATATAATTATGATGATTGATCTGCACTCTTGACTCGAGGATGTCGCATTATATATACATTTTGTTGTACGTGACGCTATTGAGGCGGGATCACCGACTACTAGATATATCGACTCGGAATTAGGTGGATTTCCTTACCTATTCGTTTAGTCTTTTAGTTTAGTCCTGTAGTTACTTGGTAAATGTTAGACTGGGCTCGAGTCATACCTATTTCCAGAAACTAACGAATCGTGAGTATTTTCAAAAGGCAACCAGGAGGACATTATGGATTTTCAAAGGACGTACATTTTCTTAAAAACATCGTAACCCATATTTCCTAAAAACCACGATTCGTGCTATTTCAAATGCCAAACTGAATGACTCGTATATACCCATGTATATTCTTCATTATTGTGATTACTATTCATTCTCCATTTATTCATGTTGTTATCATCACATTGCATGCTTAATGTGTACTTTAGTGATTATGAAACCCTGCTGTCAGGACACCAGCACCATTACCGATGATGCGTATGCTCCATGTACACTTACTTTCCGGCTCACACACACCATCATCGGTAACTGCCATATCACATACACATTAGATAATATTACTTCATTGTACAAATTGCTAGTGGTAGTCTTAATATAGTACTAGCGCGTTTGCTTTCATTTGCTAGTTTAGATATTGCATTTTTCTGAGATATCTCATGCATTTATACGTTTATTCTGTTATGCGATATTATGGGGCTTTATGCCGGTAATTTATTGTTTATTGACTCTCGATATTGGGATTTCGGATTTTTCCATGAGATTTCTGGATTTCGAGAAACCGCAAGGATTTTATAAACCCATTTTCATTTCAAAATATAAAAGTTGTGGTTTTCTCGTGATATGATTTAAGAGGTGTCCACCATGAGTTTTCTCGGCCCTTGAGCGATATCATACACCCGATTCGAGGAGGAGGAGGAACCGTCTGCAGGTGCATGGTGGACCCGGTGCGGTACCCCGGGGCAAGATGGTCACAGATGATGGCGTTGAGCCTGGAAGGGGAGCATTATAGACCGGTTATTTATGACGCGACAGATATCCGGAGTATACCGACGTAGTCGTGAGATTGATTTTTAGGCCAGTCCGATTGCCGGAGCGCGGGGCCAGTCCGGATTGCCGGAGCTCGAGATATTGAGACTTTAAGGTATCAAGATTATATGATAGGGGCCGGTCCGGATTGCCGAAGCCCGAGATATTGGATATTGGGATATATGTTTTCTGTCGATACTTGACACGGATTCTATGTTGATTTCATTTATGATACCTCGATTTTTTTTATATACAGAAATCTCACTAAATAAATAAAACAGTTTTCTCATTCATGATGTATCCTGTTTTCTTTTTAATGCATTCATGCATCATATATGTATTATGTTGCTACCTGAGGCACTGACACGAGCACTTGATATTACACTTATGTATAGATATTTCAGGGTTATTTTATATTGAGGATATATTATCGTATGACCTATGATTGAGTCATACATGCGATTTCTGCTCGGTCATGTTTTTTACTCACGAGTTGGCAACTCACCCCCGTTGTTCAACAGCTTCTTGCAGGTTTTGCCGTACAGGTTTCCTTGGCGGCTTTGCTGGCACACTGCTTCCTTCCGGGTGATTGCCTTGGTGGGTGGGTTCACTCGTATCGTGACCACCATTGTACTTTTATTCATTTCAGTTGTATCTAGTAACTCCATCAACCGGACTTGTATTATTTGATAGACTTAGAAGACCAGTTGTATATTCTTTCGACCTTAGAGTCGTGCACTGTATTATTATGGTTTTCCTTTGGTTTACTTCTGAGTTTTGATCCTCGCCCTTCGGCATTGTATATTATATTGCACTGCGTGGTTGTGTCCGCCAATTGGCGAAGAGCTAGCTCCCGCTTGGGGATGCCTTTATTCATATTGTTCATGTTTGTACCTGTTTGGGGCCAGTATTTACAAAGGAGACTCTACCGAAATTTTCGGAAAAATATGATGTTTCTTTTAAATTTTTATTGCCATTTATTTTATTTAAACCACTTGCTTTAAACAAGTTTTCCTTCACTACTTATTCAAAATGGTTTAGATTTCTGGGCTTTTGGCTTACTTGAATTAGGTGGGGTCTTATAGACTTCACATGATTCAAGTGCCAGTCACGTGCTATTTCGGGTCATGACAGATGTTGATCATATAACTGCGTGAGACGAATGTGCTATTATATATATGATATATAATAAACGTTGCTTCTGTTTTGCACCCGCGCTAGTCCAGCCCCCGCTCTGCCGGTAGTTAAGTAACCTAAAGGTGTATGACGGGCCCTGTGGTGAATGCGGATAGCATAATCGTACGTTCTATTTTCGTTTCATTTTTCTGTGATGTTTAGGGAACATTAATTGATGGGACTTCATTAATGAGATTAATGAAAATAAAGAAACCAAAATATATTGTAGAATCAAATTTTCAAAAAGGGTAGCTCTAGTTTTTGCTTTGCATAGTGGTATTCCTTGATGAATATCCAGCACCTCATTCGATGAGGAAAGAGCCGAGATCTCTTCACCGGGAGTGACCTCTTTTGCGAAACTAACAAATGCTACAACCCACTCAGTTTTGTCTTTTGACTACTTCTCTAGTTCTTGCTTTACGTAGTGGTATTCATGAATATCCAATACCTCATTCGATGAGGAAAGAGCCGAGATCCCTTCACCAGGAGTGACCTCTTTAGCGGAGCTAGAAAAGCCTAAAAAACACTCCTTTATAAAATCACTAGATTCTACAACGATATCAAGTTCATTACGCTCATGGTTTTCTTAAAAATCTGCGTAGCCCTCCGTCATTTCAGATAAGTACTATTTAGTATCCGTGCTACGTTTGTTAGCCTTCGTCAAGGCGTAGTGTACGGTAGCTGATTAGTGCTTATCTGCCAGCATGTCGTACGGCGTTGTTTGGCCTCTGTCAAGGGTCGTGCGGGTGGGTCTAATTCAATCAAGAAATGAACGGGTTGAACTTGACTAGTGGCCTATGGGTAGTTTGGCCTCCGTCAAGGTCATAGGACGTTAGGGGTAAGAACATTATCAGGAATTTCAAGTGTTGAAATTTTCAATGAGATTGCATATCTTCTATATGATAGTTGGATCCCTATACCCACTGCGAGTAAGAGTTACTCCTGGGAGAATTTTCCAAGTTACAATTAGCAAATCCAGTAGGTGTCTAGAAAGGTGTTAACGGGGTTATGCCTCTAGGGAAACGAGGTTTATTTTAATTAGGTCCGTGCGAAAGCACAGGGAACCTCCTTCGGAGTACCAATACCTGCATGGCCGAACGATTGGTGAACCTTTAAGGTGTAATTAATCCCGGCTAATCTTACCTTTTATGGTTTGAAGGAAGATTTGATAAAAACAGTGGGAGCCATCCTGATTAGATAAAATAACCAATCTAATCTTGAAAAGAGCGCACGCAAAGTGATTATCCTTCTCTCTCTCCTGGTAGCGACCAATGACATGCCTTAATCAAGATAATAATATGAATGTTTTGACCGAACCTACTTATTATACTGGGCTAGGTTCCGCTCTATCTTATGATTGTCATAAGTCTGAACAAGGAATAGGGGAATATTCGGATTCCCACACCACCCAAATGAAGAAAAAGCATGTTCATGCATTGTCTTCGGGTGTGTTCATTACGAAGAACTGTTTCTCAGTTTACTCTACGTCCTGGGTATTGGATACCGGATAAGGATCCCACACATGTAATTTGTTACATGGGCTATAGAAAGGTGGAGAACTGGGAAATGGTGATATGTCTCTAAGTAGTAAAGAATGGTGCATTTGTTGCAGCCAAAGCAGTTGGCAGATATCACCTAGTGTTACCAACTGGTAATACATTGATTCTAAGCGGCTGTTATTCCATACCAAAATATTGTTAATATTTTCCTAAATCAAGTGTTGATTGGGTAAGGTACGTTGTATAACAGTGTACATGTTCTGAATCAAACTATAGTTCTAAACGTACATAACACGCACAAGAGGAACAGTTCAGAAATGAACGAAGTCTTCTTGAGGCATTATAGACTAGGTCATGTTGTTGAAACAAGACTAGCTGAAGTTCCATAAGGATGCATATTTGAATCCGTTCGAATTTACATCTTATGAAACTTGCCAGTCATGTCTCATAGACTTGGTGACCAAATCTCCGTTTACTGGAAATAGAGAAAAAGCTACTGAACTCTTGGATAGATACATAGTGATGTATGCGGTCCTATGTCAACACATGCCAGGGATAGTTCCGCATACTTTATTACATTCACCGATATTCTCTCAAGATACGGATATGTGTTCTTATTGAAACACAAATCTGAATCTTCTGAGAATTTCAAGAAATGTAAGTACAATGTTGAGAACTGATGGGTAAAGGTATTCATATCCTTCGATATGATCGGGGAGAAGAATACTGGAGCACGGAATTCCGAAACTATTTAAAAGGGAATAAGATTCTCTCTCAGTTTACTCCTCCATATACACCACAGCACAACGGTTTATCGGAGCGCTCTCGCACTTAGGGATACCCCCGCCCTGGAATGTAATGCCTGAAGGCCATCAATGGCATCGAGCTACAGAAAGACATAATAGCGAATTGCACCCTATGTGATATGGTGCGCTCTATGATGAGTACTGCTGAGTTGCCTAATTTCTTTCAGGGACATGCACTTGAGAAGATGCATACCTATTGAATAGAGTTTTGATCAAATCTGTTGCCTACCACTCTATATGAGATATGGAATAGGAAGAGACTATTTCTTAAACGAGTTAAGATATGGGGTTGTCCGGGCTATGTTGAAAAGAGAAATCCGGACAAGCTCGAGGCAAGGTCAGTTCTGTGCAAGTTTGTAGGATATCCCAACCATTCTCGAGAGAATATCTTATACCACACCGAGGAACAAAAGATGTTTTGTTTCTCGACATACCACATTTTTAGAAAAGGAATTTCTCGTGGAAGAAATTAGTGGCAAAAGGTAGAACTGGAAGTAGTTCCAGCAAACAAAAACTATAACTGACGATTTGTTGGAACTGAAGGATTCAATAGTCCCTGACGAACGGAAGCCACTCCACAGATCTAGTAGGGTTTCTCATCCACCTGAGAGATACTACGGTTTTCTCGTGGACGGTGGGAGCGAGGATTGCATCATGGAGATGATGACCCAACTAGTTTCGAGCAGGCCATCACAAGTGGAGACTATGTGAAATGGCTGGATGCTATGCGATCTGAGATGGAATCCATGTACACCAACAAAGTGCTGACTTTGGATGTTGCTCCTGAAGGGGTAAAACCCATCGGGAGCAAGAGGATCTTTCAGAAAGATAATTTGGTGTAGATGGAAAAGTTAAGACTTTCAAAGCTATGTTTAAATCCATCACGATCCTACTTGCCATTGCTGCATACCATGACTATAAAATCTGGTAGACTGCACGTCAAAATAGCTTTTCTAAATGGTGATTTAGAAGAGAGCGTATATGACACTGCCAGAGGGCTTCATAGACAGTGGGAGCAGCGGAAGCATGTGCAAGCTTCTTAAATCCATATACGGGTTAAAGCAGGCATCGCGGAGATGGAACATCTGTTTTAATGAAGCTATCAAGGAGTTTGAAATCATCAAAAAGATAGATGAACCATGTATAAATAAGAAGGTTGTAGAGAGTATGGTTGACTTCCTCGTATTGTACGCGGATGACATACTCTTGATAGGAAAGGGTGTTCCTATGCTACACTCGGTCAAGCACCTCTTATCACATAAGTTCTCCATGAAAGATATAACTGATGTCTCCTACATCCTGGGGATATAGATCTATAGAGATAGATCTAAATGGATTTAGGATTGTCCTAATCTAGGTACATAGACACCATGCGAAAGGGGTTTAGTATAGATGATTCTAAGCGTGGTAATGTACCCGCTTGTTCAGGAATCACTCTCTCCAAACCGATGTCTCTCGAGACTGATTTGGAGAGGGCTCGCATACAAGGGATACCCTATGCTTTGGCAGACGGGTCAATCATGTATGTGATGTTATGCACTAGACCATATGTAGCTTACTCACTAGGTGTAGTGAATAAGTATCGAAAAGATCTTTAGGAAAACCACTGGACAGCTGAACAACATTCTTAAGTGCTTGACAAGGACTAAAGAGATGTTCTTGGTGTATGGTAACGGTGAACTCCAGATGGAGTCTGTTACCGATTCGAGCTTCCAGAGTGATAAGGACGACTGAAAGTCAGCCTTGGGTTTTGTCTTTACCCTCAGTGGAGGGACGGTATGTTGGAAGGGTTTCAAACTATATACCATAGCAGACTCATTGATAGAAGCTAATTACATCGTTACCAATGATGCTGCCAAAGAGGTTGTCTGGATGAAAAAGTTCATATGATGAACTTGGTTCCTACCATTTGGCATCCAGTATCTGTGTATTGGGATGACAATGGAGCTATGGTTTTGGCCTAGGAACCCCGGTCCCGTCAGTGATCCAGACATATTCTTAGACAGTATCACCTTATCAGGGAGATAGTTGATCTCCGGGAGATCGAGGTCAGGAGAGTTGACACAGAGGATAGCACAGCGGATCCACTCACCGAGGCCATCTCCCAGATGCTATTCGAGAGACTTTTGGGACGTTGGGTATGAGATACTACAACAACAGGCCTTAGTGCAAGTGGGAGATTGTTAAGAATATGTATGCCCTAGAGGCCATTATAGATGATATAGTGGATGCTTGGACATATATATAGGGCTTTTTTGCTCGACATGATAGTATGCTATTATGTTATCTTTATCTTAACATGTAGACTGGTATTTATACTGTCTGTCTCTTATATGTTGATAAAGCCGTTAGGATATGTACTTGACTACCAGGATTATGAGGAGATCATACTAGTGGGGCCAGGGTGATCCAAAAGTACAACCTTTAATCAGTTCCTAGTCGTAGGAATATTGAGACTAGGGCATCGATATTCCAGAGTAGACTAGTGTATACGTTTCTTGTCCCTTAGAGGGCGATGGTTGATCCCAAAACCATTGGTGTGTGACATCAAATTTTGTACACAGGTGCTCATTGGAGAATGTAGGGTTGCTAGGCACGCGCACAAGGGTCTACGAGGCATCAACCATGCTCGATTTAAAATTTAGCCGTGCCGAACAACCCGAATACGGAACTTTAAACTAGAGATTAGGCGAAAACAAGCATGCTAAACACTTTAACACTAAGTGAGAGGGATTACAACCTTTGTAGATCCGGTCCTTCACTTCATATGCTCCGTGTTGTGGTCCCTTCGCTGCGATCATCGGGATCCGGACTCTCGAGAGGTTCCACGAAGAGAAAGATGCAACCTTTGCTTCCGATCTTCGATACTAAGATGATCTACCTTGAAGTTCTGTTAACACAAGCTAACACTCATGAAATGATGTGAACACCCTCATCTAAATGGCAAGAGAAGATGAGGATGATGAAGTAGGATTTTTGCTCTCTTTATTTATATTTTTCTCACAATTATTCATCACTTGGAAAAAATCAAGAAAGCTTTTTTCCATGAAAAAGTGAAGGAAGAAGAAGATGAACATGATAAGAATCCTTTTGTGATGAATAGGAAAAGAATAATATGATGAATAATGCAACCATGGTTGACAAAACCCATGTAGAGAATTAATTAGGGTTAGTGTTTGGGTTGGGTTAAAGCATGAGTCACTTACAAATATCTTTCACAAAACAAAACCAAAACCTTCTAGAAACATCTAGAAAGCTTAACCCTAATCCAAACCCTAATCATGTTTAATCTCTACTAAACATGTTGCATTATTTATCATATCATGTTACAATATTATATATCACATATATAATATTTATTGTAACCAAATAAAATAATACAATTAACATATATCGCATATATATCAATGTATTATCCGAGTGAGAAAAAGAATCTTTTAGTGAGCTAATATTAGTTAATGTCTTTTAATATATCAAATATATTATTATACATTAAATTATCGAATCAACACTTGATCCGACAATCCGACTATATCGCATATAACCGACTAATATTTATCCGTACCGATTCATCGAATCAACTCTTGATCCGATGACCCGGCTGATATCAAATATCGCGAGAATACAATACGATATAACATACCGCATTATCCTCGGTCCCGGACATATCACATATGTGCTCCTATTCCGTTTTGCCTGAGTTAAGAAACCTCTGTGTAGGACTCTAAAGAATCGTCAATACGCCGGCAGTAGATGATGATCATATCAATCACCCACAAGCTGCAAGCGGTCAGCTAAACATAACAGCTACCCAGGTATTGAGCGCTCAGAAGATCAACAAGCAAGCATGTAACTTCTCCTGTGAATCCAAACAGTAACACTCCCGTACAGTCCGGTCTCGTCGTCTGATATGTTGCATATCTCGCCTAGGGGTGGTAAACGTCAGACCCCAGTAGCTCGATAAGTCGTTTCGATGTGAGGTCTATAACAGTTCGAGAAACTACTGATAACACTTACCAGTAAATCTCAGCAACCCTGGCCAGAGATTTCCGGTTATAGCCAATCGAACACAGCACAACATTAACTCCCTATACCGGGAGAGACGAATCCCCTCCTATCACTCATTGCCTCCATGTGATTCGGGACTGTACCCAAAAGCCACCTTTTTGCACGCCCTCTTGGACGTGGTATGATAGAAATCAAAGCACAGTGGGAATCACACAAGACTCTATGACGATCTTGGGTCAACAGACTACTCTGTACCAGTGTCACCGGAGAACTGCCATCTGACGTGAGGTATAATACCATCTGGGAGTTCTCGGCGAGTCCGTCCAGTGTACCCAGTCTCCACTGAGCACCCATACACCATCCTTTATGTCAAACACCGATGGATATGGGATCATCCATCGCCCATCATATGGGTCAAGATGCGTATACGCTAGTCTACTCTGGTGCATCGATGCCCTGTCTCGATACACCCTCGACTAGGAACAGTTATAGGATGTACTCGTCGACTACCGTGGCCCCACTAGTATGATCTCATCATAGTCCCAGTAGTCGAGTACATATCCTAAAGGGCTTCATCAACATGTAACATAGAGACAATCAGAGTACATGTTCGAGCAAGAAAGTCCTCCCTATATATGTCCTAGCATCCACTACAATATACATCGTATGTACAGTAATAGCCTCTAGGGCATACATAAAACTAACAATCTCCCACTTGCACTAGGGCCATCTGTTATGGTATCGCATACCCAACAATTAGCTGCGGTTGAAGTATCTCATACTCAACCATCCCATAAAAGTCTCTACTAGGAAAAAAGGCCTTTGTGAGTGGATCCGCGCTGCCGTCCTCTGTGTCTACTCTCCTAACCTCGATCTCCCTGGAGATCAACCATCTCCATGATCAGGTGATACTGCCTAAGAATTATATCTGGATTTCTGATGGGACGGTAGTTCCTTGGCTAAAGCCACAACTCCATTGTCACACAATGGTAGGAACGAAGTTCATCTCATGAACTTATATATCCAGACTGCCTCTTTGGTAGTATCCTTAGTAACGATGTATCTTGCCTTTAATCGTCTAGTATGTCACGGTTTCTAGCTTGGAACTCTTCCAACATACCGTCCCTCCACTGAGGGTATAGACAATGCCTGCGACTGACATTCAGTCGTCCTTATCACCCTGAAAACTTTCCAGTGATTCTCACTAGGATCAAGTGATACTATCTCACTACAACTAGTGAGTATCCTAACATCCAATTAGATCTATCTCATAGATCCAAAAACCCAGGATTTAGGAGGTATCATTTTGATCCTATATGGAGAATCCTTGTGATAAGCGGAGATTGACAAAGCGTAGCATAGGAAACTCTTTCCCTATCAAGAGTATGTCATCCACGTACTTTACGAGGATCACCACCATACTCCCTACTACCTTTTTGTATATACAAGGTTCATCTACCATTTTGATGAAGTCAAACTCTTTGACTACTACATCAAAACAGATGTTCCAACTCCGCGATGCCTGTTTTATCATATAAAACATCTTGCACATGTTTCCGCTGCTCCCACTGTCTACGAAGCCCTCTGGCTGTGTACTTATAGACGCTCTCTTCTAAAACATCATTTAGAAAAGCAGTCATGACACCCAACCACCAGATATCGTAGTCATGGTATGTAGCCGTGGCAAGTAGGATCTGGATGGACTTAAGCATAGCTCCTTAGAAAAGGTTTCATCATAATCCATACCTGGTCAATGATGCAAACCTTTAACAAGTCTAACTTTGCAAGTCTCAACTTTTCCATGTACACCAAGTAATCTTCTCAAGATATACTTGCTCCTGATGGGGATTTAACCCTTCAGATAAAGCAACCAAAGTCCATACTTTGTTGGTGTATAAGGATTCCATCTCAGATCGATAAGCATCCGGCTATTCTTACAGAGTCCCACTCCTGATGGCCAGCTCGAAACTAGTTAGGTCATCATCTCATGATGCAATCCTCGCTCCCACTGTCATAGAGAAACCGAAGTATCTCTCAGGTGGGTGAGGAACCCTACTAGATAGGCGGAGAGGCTGAGGTTCGTTGGAAACTATTGAATCCTTTGGTTCTACCAAATCATCAGCTGCAGTTTGTATAGCTGGAACATTTCCAGTTCTACATAACAGACCTTGCCTCGAGCTTGTCCGGATTTTGCTTTTAGACATAGTCCGGACAACCCCAAATCTTAACAAACTTAAGATATGGGCTCTTCCCTTTCCATATCACATATGAAGTGGTAGGCAGCTGATTTGATTTGAACCCTATTCAATAGGTATGCAACTTCACAAGTGCATAACTCCCTAAAGGAAATAGGAAACTCAGTAGTACTCATCATAGAGCACACCATGTCACATAAGGTGTTATTGCTCCGCCCCGATATACCATCGTGCTATGGTGTATACGGAGGAGTAATGCTAAGAGAGAATCTCATTCTCCTTTAGAATAGTCCAGGAATTCCGTGCTCAAGTATTCTCCTCTTTGATCTCATCAAAGGACATAATACTTATACCCGTATTTTTGGTTCTCTACTTCTAACTCATATTCTGTGAATATCTCAAAAGCTTCGAACTTGTGATTCAACAGGAACATATGTCTGAATCTTGAGAGATCATCAGAGAATGTAATGAAGTACAAAGAACCGGTCTTGGCATTTTTAGACAGGAGACTTTCATACATCAGCATGTATCAATCCCAAGAGTTCACTAACTCTTTCTCTGTTTCCAATAAACAGAGCTATGGTCATCTTATCTTTGTGACATGACCGGCAAGTTTCACAAGATGTAAATTCAAACTAATTTAAATATGCATCTATATGCAACTTCAGCCAATCGGGTCGCATTGATATGACCTAGTCTACAATACCTCAAGAAGGATTTATTCATTTCTGAACTCTTCCTCTTGTGTGTATTCCGTATACTAAGAACTGTAGTTTGATTTAGAACGACAATGCTTTTAGATAACGTGCCTGAACCGATCAACTCTTGATATAGGAAATGTTCAAAACATTATCCAACAATACAAAATTATATCCTTTCTTTACTAATAAAGAGACTGATATGATTTTGTATATCAAGTTCGGTATCTAATAACATTTGTTCAGAATCAATGTATTCTGGTAATACAGGGTGACAGTGACCAACAGACTTGGCTGCAACACTTGCACCATTTTCTATCTCATGAAACTTATCACCCGTTCTCAGTTCTCTTCCTATCTGTAGACCATGTAACAGATTACATATGCGGGATCCTGATCTGGTATCACATACCCAGGACGTAAAGGATACTGAGAAACAGTTCTCTGTAATGAACACACCCGAAGATGATGCATCAATATGCACTTTCTTCGTTTGGGCGGCACGGGAAATCTGGTATTCCCCAATTTCCTGCTCTGTCTTATAACAATTATAAGTTGGAGCGGGACCAACGTTCCCCAGCTCATTATAACAAGCGGGTTCGTTCAATAATCCGTATTATTATCTTGATTAAGGCGTGATATGGTCGCTACCTGGAGAGAGAGAGAAGAAAACACTCAGCGTATGCTCTTGCAAGATTAGATTGGTTATCTAATATATCTAATCAGGATGTCTCCCACTGTTTTAATCAAATCTTCCTTCAAACCCTAAAAGGAAAGACTAGCCGGGATTAATTACACGCTACAAGTTCGCCAATCTTTCAGCCAGGCCAGTGTCGGTACTTTGAGGGAGGTCCCCCGTGCTTTCGCACGAACCTAATTAAGGTAAACCTCGTTTTCCCAGAGGCATAACCCCGTTAACACCTTTCTAGACACCTACTTGATCGGCTAATTGTAATGTGTAAAACTCTCCCAGGAGTAACAATTACTCACAGTGGGTATCGGGATCCAACTATCTCATAGAAGGTATGCAATCTCATTGCAAATTTCAACACTTGAAATTCCTAATAATATTTTACCCCTAGCAGCTTATGACCTTGGCTAAGGTCAACAAATCATAAGTGCTAGCCAAGTTCAACCCGTCATTTCCTGATTGAATTAAACCCACCCGCACGACCCTTGGCTAAGGTCAACAAAGTCGCACGACTACCCTAACTCAATCGCATCATATGCTTATACAGATAAGCACTAATCAGCTACCGCACACTACGCCTTGGCTAAGGTCAACAAACGTAGCACGAATACTAACCAGTACTTATCTGAAATGACGGAGGGCTACGACGGGTTTTTCAGAAAACCCTTTGCGTAATGAACTTGATATCGTTGTAGAATCGAGTGATTTTAAATGGAGTGTTTTTTAGGCTTTTCTAGTTTTGCTAAAGGGGTCACTCCCGGTGAAGGGATCGTCGGCCCTTTCCTCGTCGAATGAGGTGCGGGATATATCATATATATCACTGTGCAAAGCAGAAACTATAGAAGCAATCAAAAGACAAACCGAGTTTGTAGCATCTGCCAGTTATTGCTAAAGGAGTCACTCCCGGTGAAGGGATCTCGGTCCTTTCCTTATCGAATAAGGTGCTGGATGTTCTACAAGGAACACCGCTATGCAAAGCAAGAACTGTAGCTACCTGGTTTTAAAACAAGTTTCTACAACATTTTAGGTTTCTTTTAGTTTCATTAATCTCATTAATGAAGTCCCATTTTATTATGCTTCACAAGCATCTCTTTTGAAACGAAATCTGCAATATAACATATATCTCAAATATATATAAAATATAAACATTCGTCTCAGGCAGTAATATGATCTCATCACAGAACATTGCAGCAGAAGAACATATATGAAATATTGGATATACTAGGACGTCCGTGTTTTAGTACGAGCCTGTATAAAACACGGATTCCACGGTCGCGATGAATAGCCAAACCCACATCCCTAGACCCCTACGAGAGCGGCAAGTAACACTGCCAATTCTAGGGTTAGGAGACCCGGTCTCGACTCCTCGAGATGGTCTCCCACTGGACCCTAGAACCCGGTTACTTGTGCTCCCCGCCTTGGGTCTACCTAATGCGGAAAAGTAAATAATATACAACGGTGACATCTTCCGCTACCTGGAAGTGCCCCAATAAAAGAATATTACATACAAATGAATTTTACATGAATGAAAAAGAAAAACTCTCATCTCACATAAAACCCCCGGCTATTCAAACGCGACGATCCAATACAACATATCACAGCAACACATAATATCTCATATCATCAACGTAAGCAAGTATGCGTATCCCGATTGTCGTTGATGTATAGCAACGAAGCCGGCGATACACCACATACTACGCTTACGGTCACAGAAAAGAAAGTGTAAAACTACAACAGTTGGAATCCACAACTTCCCTAGACATCGCATGCCTAATCAAATAAATTCCTTAGACATCGCATGCCTAACAATTATAAACCCCGCATTTTAGTCTCATTATCGAAAACACTTTTCAATATTAAGTCGGGGAATTCAACAAGATTCCCGATATTCTGATCGAATGCTCGTCGCAAACTTTAGTAGACGGCCGCACCCCCAGATGCCGTCGACGAAGTGCACTAATGCGGAACACCGCTGCCGCGAGCACCCGAACGGATGCTTTCGGCGACGGGGTTCTCCTACAGTCACTTGGTCGGGGCTATGGGGCATAGCTGTCTATGAAGTTTCCCAGCGAGTATCCGCATACGCTACGTGATTGCGACAGATTTTTGATCATATCAAAATTCCGTAGCAACCGATCATTTGAGACTAAACTGCTATGTTTATAATATTCAAATCAGTTATCTCATAACTACCTGTGGATTCCAAATATTGTATCACATTCCAGATAAATAGAAAAAGTTAAACTTTCCGATCGAATCATCAAGCACCCAAGATTTCCCCAATATATCTCAACACTTGAAATCAGTTTAAAAACATCCATCACATGCCACAGTACCAATGGTCCAGCCGTAGAAGGGTCAAGCCAACGCCTCACATGTGGCACGCCGTACTGCCCTAAACCCTAAGGTTCAAAAGGCAGTTCAAGACGGTTACATAATCGAGTTAAGGTTTGTTGTCTTCTAGAGGGTCCACCGCGTTACTTGCATGACTTAGAACATTCTTAAATACGAGAAAAAATCCAACTTTTGAAAAAATTTCCGACAGGGGAAAAAGTGAGTTATTGATATCCGTTCGAACTTTTTAACAGTTTCTAAAATTATCCGGACAACACAAAGACAAAATTAAACAATCCGATCGAATAATCGTATCCCCAAAACAACCCCAGAAAAACTCAACTGTTGAGTAAAATATAAAAATTTCCAGAAGACTCAGCACATAAAGTTACTAATTACTGTGCAAAGCACGTGCATTGATTCAGCACTTTGGCCCCGGAACCGTCGAGGGTTGCTAGGCACGCGCACAAGGGTCTACGAGGCATCAACCATGCCCGATTTAAAATTTAGCCGTGCCGAACAACCCGAATACGGAACTTTAAACTAGAGATTAGGCGAAAAAAAGCATGCTAAACACTTTAACACTAAGTGAGAGGGATTACAACCTTTGTAGATCCGTTCCTTCACTTCATATGCTCCGTGTTGTGGTCCCTTCGCTGCGATCATCGGGATCCGGACTCTCGAGAGGTTCCACGAAGAGAAAGATGCAACCTTTGCTTCCGATCTTCGATACTAAGATGATCTACCTTGAAGTTCCGTTAACACAAGCTAACACTCATGAAATGATGTGAACACCCTCATCTAAATGGCAAGAGAAGATGAGGATGATGAAGTAGGATTTTTGCTCTCTTTATTTATATTTTTCTCACAATTATTCATCACTTGGAAAAAATCAAGAAAGCTTTTTTCCATGAAAAAGTGAAGGAAGAAGAAGATGAACATGATAAGAATCCTTTTGTGATGAATAGGAAAAGAATAATATGATGAATAATGCAACCATGGTTGACTAAACCCATGTAGAGAATTAACTAGGGTTAGGGTTTGGGTTGGGTTAAAGCATGAGTCACTTACAAATATCTTTCACAAAACAAAACCAAAACCTTCTAGAAACATCTAGAAAGCTTAACCCTAATCCAAACCCTAATCATGTTTAATCTCTACTAAACATGTTGCATTATTTATCATATCATGTTACAATATTATATATCACATATATAATATTTATTGTAACCAAATAAAATAATACAATTAACATATATCGCATATATATCAATGTATTATCCGAGTGAGAAAAAAAATCTTTTAGTGAGCTATTATTAGTTAATGTCTTTTAATATATCATATATATTATTATACATTAAATTATCGAATCAACACTTGATCCGACAATCCGGCTATATCGCATATAACCGACTAATATTTATCCGTACCGATTCATCGAATCAACTCTTGATCCGATGACCCGGCTGATATCAAATATCGCGAGAATACAATACGATATCACATACCGCATTATCCTCGGTCCCGCACATATCACATATGTGCTCCTACTCCGTTTTGCCTGAGTCAAGAAACCTCTGTGTAGGACTCTAAAGAATCGTCAATACGCCGGCAGTAGGTGATGATCATATCAATCACCCACAAGCTGCAAGCGGTCAGCTAAATGTAACAGCTACCCAGGTATTGAGCGCTCAGAAGATCAACAAGCAAGCCTGTAACTTCTCCTGTGAATCCAAACAGTAACACTCCCGTACAGTCCGGTCTCGTCGTCTGATATGTTGCATATCTCACCTAGGGGTGGTAAACGTCAGACCCCAGTAGCTCGATAAGTCGTGTCGATGTGAGGTCTATAACAGTTCGAGAAACTACTGATAACACTTACCAGTAAATCTCAGCAACCCTGGCCAGGGATTTCCGGTTATAGCCAATCGAACACAGCACAACATCAACTCCCTATACCGGGAGAGACGAATCCCCTCCTATCGCTCATTGCCTCCATGTGATTCGGGACTGTACCCAAAAGCCACCTTTTTGCACGCCCTCTTGGACGTGGTATGATGGAAATCAAAGCACAGTGGGAATCACACAAGACTCTATGACGATCTTGGGGTAAACAGACTACTCTGTACCAGTGTCACCGGAGAACTGCCATCTGACGTGAGGTATAATACCATCTGGGAGTTCTCGGCGAGTCCGTCCAGTGTACCCAGTCTCCACTGAGCACCCGTACACCATCCTTTATGTCAAACACCGATGGATATGGGATCATCCATCGCCCATCATATGGGTCAAGATGCGTATACGCTACTCTACTCTGGTGCATCGATGCCCTGTCTCGATACACCCTCGACTAGGAACAGTTATAGGATGTACTCGTCGACTACCGTGGCCCCACTAGTATGATCTCATCATAGTCCCAGTAGTCGAGTACATATCCTAAAGGGCTTCATCAACATGTAACATAGAGACAATCAGTGTACATGTTAAGATAAAGTACAACCAGATAGCATACTATCATGTCGAGCAAGAAATTCCTCCCTATATATGTCCTAGCATCAACTGCAATACACATCGTATGTACAGTAATGGCCTCTAGGGCATACATATAACTAACAGAGAATGGGTACACCGAACAGGACTCGCCGAGGAATAGTATGTGGTAGTATACCTATTGTAAGATAGCAGTCCTCTGGTGACACTGGTACAGGTTAGTCTGTAGACCCAAGATCGTCATAGAGTCTTGTGTGGCTCCCACCGTGCTTTGATTTCCTCCCTACCACGGCTCTACAAACAGGTGGATTTTTGGTACAGTCCCGAGTCATATGGAAGCAATGAGCGATAGGAGGGATTTCGTCTCTCCCGGTATTGGGGGATGATGTTGCACTATGCTCGATTGGCTATAACTGGAAGTCCCTGGCCAGGGCTGCTGCCGAGATTTACTGATAAGTGTTATCAATAGTTTCTCGAACCGTTATAGGCCAGACATCGGCATGACTTATCACGTTACTGGGGACTGACGTTTACCACCACTAGATATGATATGCGACATATCAGACGAAGAGACCAGACTGCACGGTAGTTTTACTCATAGGCTTCATGTAGACTATGGACGAGCTTGCTTGTTGATCTTCATATCGCTGAATACCCGGGTAGCCGTTACGTCCAACTAGTACCGCCAACGGCTTGTGGTGACTGATGTGATCATCACCTACTGCTGGCGTATTGACTAGTCTTTAGAGCCCTACACAGAAGTTCCCCGGTTCAAGCGAAACGAAGTAGGATACATATGTGATATGTGTGTGGGCCTGATTAAATACGTGTATGTGATACCGTATTGTAATCTGGCAGCTATCTGTTGTCGGTTCGGTTATATATGATATAACCAGATTGTCGAATCAAGTGTTGATTTTGTTAATGTGATATACGGATAAATGATATTAGTCGGTCATATGTGATATAACCGGATTATTAAATAAAGTGTTGATTTAATAATGTGATATATATTATATGTGATATAATTATAGCTTAACTAATATTATTAGCTCACTAATTATTCTTCATAATATATATATATATATATATATATATATATATATATATGTATATGTATATATATAATGAAGCATGGCATAAAATTCTATTTTATGAAAATAGAAATGAGGTGGAAAATGAGAGCATGGTTGCAAGTATGGGATTTATTTTTGTTTATTCATCTTGACTCACTATTCAAGCATGGTTGCAATTTTATATTGTAAAATTCCATGCTTAAATTAGTGGGGGTCAAGAGTTGCCATTGATTCTAGTCTCATTCTCAACACTTAGCCATTTTGCTTGGTTTGCTCCGATGGTTACTATCTAGCTTCTTCTTGTTCCTCAATCCCATGGTTCAAGCTTCAACCGTCACATGTAATGTGAACCATGAAGCTTGAACACAAACTAGTAAGCAAATTAAACCCCTATTTCACCATTACGCATTAGATTAGCAATTTGATGTGGAGTGTTGCCTTCACTAATGAGATTAGTGAAGGGTTAGCTTGAGCTTGTAGACTTCGGGTGGATCGTCTTTGGCGTGAAGATCATGAAGGAGGTTCGTTCAACTCGAAAAGGAGCCTAGTAGAGTCACTTGGACTTCAACCCGGAGCTATTGAAGAGAAGGACTCGAACTACAAAGGTTGTATACTCTTTTCTTCTCTTTAGTTCATCACATCACAAAGGCAAACCCTAAATAATCTAGTAAAGATCCTTTTAGTCTAACTTAGCACCTAATAAAATTGAAATTTGGCATGCTTGATGCCTCTAGAACCTTATAGTGGTGCTAAGGTCGACTTTCAAACTTGTACCATTATGGGCTCACATCAAAGGAAAAAAACTACAGAAATCAGCTAAACTAAACATCTCTAAATACACGATCAATTCCTCATTGCTCGGCTTGATTGCTAAAATATTCTCTATCTGCCTGCGATAAAGGTAGAGCAATTGGGCCAAGCAAAACCCAGACGTCAGTACGTCATAAATATTAAATAACAGTGATAACCAGGTTATAACGATATAAGTAAATATGAATGTAAATGAATAACACAGACATGAAACAGTGTGGTATGTGTATGTATGTGATGTGTGATGTGTAACCTAAAACTATGCTTCTAGGTTATCTATTCTAAAACTCTTTGAATTCAATTAATGTAATCCTCATCGTAACCCAACAGTATATCTCCCGTTCATTCCCCACGGGACCACGGTAACAGTATTTATTCTGTAATGCCCGAAAACACGGAAAACAAGTAATTATTCCATAACGCTTGGAAAAACGGAAAACAAGTAATAATTATTCCATAACGCCCGGAAAAACGGCAAACAAGTAATTATTCCGTAACGCCCAAAAAAGGGCAAATAAGTAATTATATTCTCTTGAGTTAGGTTTCGGTTACATTCTTGATTTCCGCTTTTCCCCTAGGTTTGTGTTCAAGTCAGGTATTGCCAATATAAATCTAATGCCAACACAGGATCAAGTATGTACAGTTCTTGTCTATGCAGACAACAAGTCACGTCCGTCAGGAAAACACGTCAATATTTTCGGCATTAGGAACAAGACCAAAGTAACAAGTCTGGTAGTGTGTCGTGAACATGTCATGTGATGCATATGTTTCAAATAGATACCCAATGTGAAACTGTAATCGATATCGAAACATGACTAACGCAAGGATGCACATGTATCTATCTGTAATAACCATTATACGTTCATTACCATATATGATGCAAACTAAATAACATATTGTACTAATGTAATAGTATAATGATATTATGATGTTCCGGCATGCAACTAGATATGCTATTGTCAGTACAGATATGAACGGATATCGTAAAACTGTAAATTTGTAATAGTTGCTGAATAATAAAACACATGCACTATTTTTATTCATATGTATATCGATATAATACAACATAGCATGTTGCAAGTTAAACTTGCCTGATCGGATCTCACGTTGGGGTACGTACACCACGTTCGATGTCGGATAAATGTTGCAATGTAACCCACGCGCGTGGAGGACTGGACCTGGCTGAATAATATATAACGTGATGACTAGGCTGGACGACGATGATGATTGGGTCATCTGGTTCGTCGGCGACGCGTGCGATTTCGGCGAGACGGCCGGGAAAAATCAATAAAGCAAGAAAAGAAAGAAGAGAAGAAGAAGAATAGGGTGTGGCTCGGCTCTGGGTACAGAGGACGGAGGAAAGGGGCAAGGCGACGGCTTGACGATGGGCTGCCGTCGATGATAAGGGAGCTGCGTCGGTCGTGGTTTCTTGGGTTGTTGTTGGGGTCGGGGATAAGAGAGAGGGTCGATAGTGGTGGTGGTTTATGGTGTCGGGGAGAGGAGAGGATGGTGAGGCAGTTAAGAAGGTGACGACAGTGAGCTCTCGGCAAGGGGTTAGGTCGCGGGAGGTTGCTACAGGGGGTCGTGGGTTGCTGAGATAGGTGTGCAGGGTGCTCAGGGATGGAAATGGAGAGGAAACGAGGTGAATGGTAGGGTGAAGGTGATGGCGACGGTGAGGCTAACGACGATGAGGGTCGGGGTTTCTAGCAGGAGGCGTTGGGGTTGTTGGGTTGCAGGGTTGGGTGTTGTTGGTGGCAGGGTTCTCAGGGATAGAGGAGGAGAGGAGGAAGTGAAAGTGGTGAAGGTTGTGATGAGGTGGTAAGGTGACGAGCTCGTGGGGAGGTCGGCAGCGAGGTGAGGGAGCGGGCTAGGGTTTGGGTTAGTTTCGTCGCGAGGAAAAAGAAACGGAGAAGAAAAAGAGAGGTGTGCGTTTAAAATATTAGGTTTAAGGATAATATATATATATAGGCGGGAGTGTGTGCGTGAAGAGAGAGAGAGAGAGAGGGATCCTGAGATGATAAGAGAGAGAGATAATATTAGTTTAAAATATATATTATATATATTATTAGCTATTTGTTTAGTTTAAGTTTTAAGAAAAATATTATAATATATTTTATAGGATTATACAGATAATTTCAAAATACTCCGAATAATACCCGAGTCTTTTCTAAAATTCTAGTTTTAAAATATAGAGAATATACGTATAAGTTAAAACCATAATGCAATGTCCGGGTAATAAAAATGCATATTTTTTAATAATACAAATAATAGTCAGATAATATTTTTTAATATCTAGCATGGCATGTTATCATACCCCATATCATATGTGTGCATCCATACATCGTGTTCATGTCCAGATTGTTAAAACAAACTCGTTTGGATAATGTAACACCCTAGTGCATTTATACGATATTTTAGGTTATTTTTCAAATCTTGCGACAACTTCTTGTTTATTATTGTTTTTGGGTGCGGATAATACATTTGGTAACTATGGTTAGTATCCGACCCGACCCGTATGCTTGAAACCCTTTATGGTTCAAGATTACGTCATATATTTGCCAGTACAGAGGATCCATGCAAATCTAGATTCTATATATGTATATAATATATTTTTTTTTCTGCATATCTTTTAATAATACAAATAATAACCAAATAATATATTTTAATATCTAGCATGGCATCTTATCATACCCAATATCATATGTTTGCATCCATACATCATGTTCATGTCCAGATTTTTAAAACAGACTAGTTTGGATCGCTACGTGTATTTACGTAGATCCGTATTTGGGGTATGCATTTTTATTAACCGGACATCTCATTATGGTTTTGGCTTGTATGTATATTCTTCATATTTTAAAACTAGATTTTTAGAAAAGACCCGGGTATTTTTTGGAGTATTTTGATATTAGCTGTATTATCCAAATATATATATTAAAATATTTTTATATATTAACAGTTACCTATATACATATAATAAATATATATTATATATTAACTAATTTTTATACTAAATCCTATTCTCTCTCTCTATACTTTCCATGTCTCTCTCTTTCAGTATCTCTCTTTCTCTCTCTTCTCGTGTTCACTGTTTCTCTCTCTCTCTCTCTCTTAGTCTTTTTGTTCATCTCTTTCCCTATCCTTCTGTCTCTCTCTCCTATATATATATATATATATATATATATATATATATATATATTAACCCTATATTATTTTGACACCCTCACCTCTCTCTCTTTCCTCTCCTTCTTCTTCCCTCTCGCGACGAGAAACCTACGCCTGCAACCCTAGCCCTCTCCTCACCTTGCCGCCGATCACCCCGACCTCATTACCTCACCACCCTCGTCTCCTTCTTCTCCATCCCTGAGCCTTACAACTCCAGACCCCGACCATGACCCCTGCACCCCGAGCAACCCAAGAATATCCACCCTCATCACCGTTAACCTCACCGTCGCTATCACCTTCACCCTAGCCTTCACCTTCATCTCTTCGCCCTTGTTACCACATTCACAACCACCACCCTCGACAACCCACGACACCAACCCTGCAACCCTCAAAACCCACGACGCCACCTACTACCCAATAACCCCTCACCGCCGATCACCACAGACCTCACCACCACCTCCACATCCTCCTCTCCTCCTCCATCCTCGAGAACCCTGCAAACTAGAAGACAACCACTGCAGAAACTCCAACCTCACCGTTAACCATCTCCGGAGACCCCATTACCTCATCGTCATCACCACCGTCACCTCCTCACCTCCCTCTCCACTCTCTGACACCATAAACCACCACCACCACCATCGACTGCAACAGAACCCCCAAACAGCAACCCAAGAAACCCATGGCCGATGGCAGCCCTCATCGTTGTCAAGCCGTCGCCTCGTCCCTTTCCTCAGTCCTCTGTCCCTAAAACCCAGAGCTGAGCCACGCCCCATTCTTCTTCTTCTCATCTTTCTTTCTTTCCTTTCTTTCTTCTCTCTTTCATTCTTGATTTCTCGGTTTTCCGGACGTCTCGCCAGAATTGCACGCGTCGCCGATGATCCGGATGAACCAATCATCATCGTCGTCCAGCATAGTTACCACGTCATGTCATTGTTCAGCCAGGTCCAGTCCAGCGCGCGCGTAGTTGTATCGCGACATTTATTCGACGTCGAACGTGACGTGCGTACCCCGACGTGAGATCCGATTAGGCAAGTTTAACATGCAACATGCTATGTTACTATATCGATATCTATATGTATAAAAATAGTACATGTGTTTTATTATTCAGCAATTATTACCGATTTACAGTGTTACGTTATCCGTTCGTATCCTTACCGATAATAGCATATCTAGTTGCATACCGGAACATCAGGATATCATTACACTACTATATTAGTACAACATGCTATCTAGTTGCATACCGGAACATCAGGATATCATTACACTACTATATCAGTACAACATGCTATCTAGTTGCATCATACGCAGGCATGGATATATATACTAGTTATTACAGATAGGCACATTTGTATCCCGGCATCATTTTTTTTACTGTGTTCCGGTATCGATTACAGTTTCACATTGGGTATCTATTTGATACATATGTATCACATGACATGTGTTATTGTATATGCCCTAGAGGCCATTACTGTATCATACTAGTATGTATATTACTTGATGGAAGCTAGGGATATTCACAGTTGTATAGACAATCTTGCTCGAAATGGTAGTATGCTACTTGGTTTGTCTATGCTTTAATGTGTACATGTGTTTCTTATATTATATCACCTATACGCATTAGTGGAGCCCTTGGGATCTTTGCTTGATTACCAGCGTTGTGATAGCAGTCACACTCGTGGGGGCTGGGTAATCTACAAGCACATCCTTATTTACACGTCCCTGGTCGTGGGATTATCGAGACAGGGTATCGATACTCCGGAGTAGACTAGCGTATGCGCTTCTCATCCCAGCACAGGAGACGGCCTGTCCCACAGCCGTCAGTACGTCGTACTTGAGATAGTATGCGGGTGCTCGTTGGGTTACGAGTACACTGGACAGGACTCGTCGGGAACTGTTGGTTGGTATTATACCTATCGTCAGTTATCAGTTCCTAAGTGACATGAGTACAGCTTAGTCCGCTGACTTGACACTGTCACTTCGCCTCAAGTGTGTTCCTACTGTACTTTGATTACTACCCTACCACGGCTCAAAGGAGTCGTGCAAACGGGTAGTAGTTGGGTGCTGTCCCGAAGCACTTGGAGGCAGTGACGGTTAGACAGGATTCGTCTCTCCCTGTATTGGGGTTGACATCGCGCTGTGTCTAGGAGAGCCATTATATAAGTAGTCCCTGGCCAGGGCAAGCGAGGTATACTGGTAGGTTTCCAGTGTTATCTCAGGGTGTTCTGGGCTACACTCCGGCACGACTTGTACCGCTATTAGGGGACTGACATTTACCACCCCCTAGGCCCGCCATGCGATGTATCAGACGAACAGACCGGACTGTACGGAGACTGTCACATTCAGGCTCAGTAGGAGTTCAGATGGGTTCACCTCGTCAGTCTTCTTATCGGCATCTACCTGGGGACCGTTACGTACAGCTAGTGCTGCTTGCGGTCTGTGGTTAAACCCACTGCCAGCGTAGTGTCGAGTCTTTAGAGTCCCACACAGAGGGTTATTCGCCTTTAGGCAAAATGAGTAGAGGTCGCATGGTTTTGCGACAGGGTTCGTTCACATCCGCGCACTTGTGCACGTTTGCTGTCCGGATAACTTATACTAGCTGGCTTTGGTTTAAGCCGGATCCTAGTATATGATTTGCGATTGGTTTTATCTCATTGTATTCGTGTTCCTCAGAATACGGATACGGGTGTGTATGCACAATTGATTGAGACAGAGGTAGAGGACTTTGATTAGGGTTGATGACTATTGTCATTTTCTTAACCCTAATGTTTTGTGTGAATTATGATTTATTAATTATTAGTTAATTATAATTTTGCATGGTTAGGGTTGTTGACCATTTGACTATACTTGACTTGTTGACCTAGGTTGACAAGTTGACCATCATCATTCCATATGAAAGATGCTCTTTGATCCTTGCAAAGGCATTTAATGTGAAATGATAATGGTCAATTCTTGATTAACCATGACAATTAACTTGACTAATTATCTATTTTCATAATTCACACATATATGTGAGAAGAATGGTTCATTTCTTCTCATTCTATCATTTAGATTCTCTCTCCTCCTCTTCCTCTCTCTCTAGCTCTCCCCTCTCATGAGTTGAGAATCCCTTGAGCTTGAGATAAATCCTTCTAAGATACTCTCTACTCTTTCCTAAGGTTCTAGGATTAGCACTCCAAGCATCTTAGTTACTTCTAGTTTGAAGTTGAAGCCAAAGGTTGAGGCTCTCGGGTGGATCTTTCTTCGACAAGAGAAGGCGACAAGGAGATCACTTTCTTTCACTCCAAGGAGCAAGGAAAGAAGGACTTGAAGCCCTAGGTATAACCTCCTTTTCGAGTAGCTAACTCTTCTTAGCTTTGTAGTTAGTTTATGTTTAGCAAAGATCCTCCTTTTGATAGTCCATGTTGCCTAGTGTATTAAAAATCCGATTTTTATACCGTTTCCGCCTCCCCGCAAGCACCGGGGTGGGCAACATGGACTTACAGTGGTATCAGAGCCTAACTAAACACAAACTAGCTAGTTAGTAAAGTGTATAGAACTTCGATGGCAAAAATCGCAAAACTTTTTTCCTGAAACCCTAACTCTCTGCCGATTTTAAACCTGGATTAAATATAATAAATCATATCTTAAAAATCGGCTCAGGCTTTTTTAAGTACATGCAAGAAAAATGACCCACTGAACCGGCCAACTCGCCGCAATTCAGCGGCAGGAGCTTGCTCGTTCCGCGGATCCGTGGCCGAGTTGACTCGGCCGTGGATCGTTTTTCATGCAGTTTACTTCTGGGGTTATTTTGTGATTTTTGACATAGTTTTTTTCCACCCAGATTTTCCAGAGAACACGTTGTTTTTTGGGGTGGTCACAAATCCGTATTTTTGATCGAACTTCTTTACACTTTAGCTAATGGGTTATATCTGTGATGTGATATATGTATTGAACGTCCGCTAATCGCTATACGTCGATTAGTGGGGGTTATGCATATCTGTGATCTGTAATGTTGTTGGTATGTGTATATGAATTCGTTGGATTTTCATGGATGAATAGCCGAGTGTTATGAGATGAGAGTTTTCTTATTCTTTCAATTCTTGTAATATGTAAATTGATGTAATATTATTTGTATGGCCGCACAACCGGGTCGGGGTTGTAGCCGTCATTGTATAATTCTTTTTACTGTTTTTGCTCCTAGGATAGAGCCAAGATGGGGTGCACAAACTACCGGGTATCTCGAAGTGCCGAGTGGCCTACTCACGGGTTGAGGGAGGTTGCTTCGCTTCGGGTACTTGGCGGGTAGTTTGCCACACCCATAGGGGTCTTGGATGGGGTTTTGGCTATTCATCGCGACCGTGTAATCCGCTTTTCGTTGCAGGCTCGAACGAATCGCGGATTCCTAGTATATCCAAAGTGTTCATCTGTGATCTGGATTGACTATCATTGCTATATATCTATATATGATATCTATTTAGGCGTTGCTTATGTTTTGCATCCGCGCTAGCCCAGCTCCCGCTCTGTCGTTAGTTAAGTAACCTAACGGGTGATGACGGGGCCCCGTGGCGAATGCGAATGGCATAAGCGTACGTCATATTTTGGTTATTTTCTGCAATGGTAGGATTAAATGATGGGACGCATTGGAATTAATGCAAGAGAATAAACCAAGTAAAAGTCGTTGGAACACTTTCAAAACCACTCGGTTCTTTTCAAAAACCAACTTTTAAATGCGGAGCTTGAACCACTCCTTTTAAAAGCTATCTCGTTCCATCGATTATATCAAGTTCACTACGTTCACGGTTTCGCCAAAACCATTCGTAGCCCTCCGTCATTTCACATGAATAGTCAATAAGTATTCAAGCTATGTATATTAGCCAAAGTCAAGGCATAGTGATTGGTAGCTATTGGGTATTCATGTGCAGCATAGATAGATGCGTTGGTTTGGGACAGTCGTACTGCCATTTTGGCCAAAGTCAAGAGTAGGTACGAGTGGGTCCAAATTAACCTGGAGAATGACGGGTAGAACTTTACATGCGACTTATGACATTTTGGCCAAAGTCAAGGTCATAAGAGCATGGGGCAAAAATCCACATCGGGAGTTTCATAAGTACTGAAACTTGCTAGCGCTGCATACCATTTGGAGTGTGATAATTGTGGTAGGATTCCTTCAGTTTTGTCACGCGATGATATTTGGATCCCGATCCTACTGTGAGTATATATTACTCCTCGGGAAATTTCTCACTTAACGATCAATGCTATAAACCTAGTAGGTGTCTAGAAAGGTGTTAGCGGGGCTACGCCCACAGGGAAAAGAGGTTACTTAATTAAGGAACTTCGCGAAAGCGTTGGAAAACCTCCCTCGAAGTACCGACACTGGCCTGGCTGAACGGTTAAGCATGTATTATACGGTGAGATTGATCCCGACTAATTCTTCCTTTATGGTTTGAGGAGGGATTCGAGAGACAGTGGAAGCCATCCTGTTTAGACAAACTAAAAACCACTCTAAACTTGCAAGAGCATCATGTTAAAGTGTTTCTTTTCTCTCTCCTAATTGCAGCGACCAATCAAGATGACCGGACTTAAGTTATTACTAGATAAAAACATACTGACAGGGCCAAACTACAAAGATTGGCTCAGGAATGTCAACATGGCAATCACTTATGACAAGTTGGGGTATCTTCTTACCACCAAAGCTCCCCCTGTCCCAGGTCCCAAAACCAGTGTCATAGATAAGGAAATCTATAAGACCTGGGAAATCGACTGCGCGAAGGCCAAGTGCCTCGTGCTTGCCTCTATGGACAATGAACATCAGAGGAGGCACGAGAATATGGACCTCGAATCCATATTTCTCCATACAAAAGAACTGTATGGAGAGCAATCTCGTATCCCCAGATACGAAGTGTCGAAGAAGCTATTTTCGGCAAGATTGGCCGTCGGATCATCGGTAGAGGAACACATGCTTAAGATGTTGGCTACATTGAGGAGCTCGCGGACCTTGGGACCACGTTGGAGAATGAACTCTATACGGACTTGATTCTCCAGTCCCTTCCTTCCACTTACGCCCAGTTTATCCTAAACTTCAACATGCAAGGAAAGGAGGTTGAACTTTCCAAACTTCTGAACATGTTGAGGAGTGCTGAGGGCACCCTACAGAAAGGTATGGAGACATCCACTTTGTTTGTAGGAGGATCTTCCTCTTCTAAGTCCAGGGCGAAAGACAAGGGAAAGAAGAAGAAAGCCCCCGCCAAACCAAGGGGCGGTGTTAGTAAAGTGGATACGAAGGGAAAGGCAAAAGCAATAAACGTAGCGGGGAAGCTTGTGGGGAAGGAAGAGTGCTTTTACTGTCACAAGAGTGGACACTGGAAGAAAGATTGCAGGGCTTGGAAGGCCAGAACACAGGATCTGAAGAAAGTTGCGACTTCAGCTTCAGGTGTGTATGTTATTGAAAACTGTCTATCAATAAACTCTACTTCCTGGGTATTAGATACCGGATCAGGATCTCATATCTGTAATTCTTTGCAGGCGTTGAGAAAGCGTATGTTTTTGAAGGCAGGTGACATGACCCTCAAAGTTGCAAACGGAGCTAGCATGGATGCTGAGGCCGTGGGGGACTATCACCTGGGAATGTCGGATGGACATGTTTTGGTTTTACGTAATTGGCTTTTTTTACCCAATGCAACTTGTAATATCATTTATGTATCTTTAGTTGCTAAAGAAGGTTATGAATTTGCGTTTGTAAGTAATGTTGTAAACATTCACCTTAATCAAGTTCTGATTGGGTCAGGTACATTGAGCAATGGTATATACGTACTAAACCAACCACAGATTTTCAATGTCCAGAATACACACAAAAGAAAGTCTCCAGAAATCAATCAGACTTTCTTATGGCATTGTAGACTGGGTCACATTAATGAGAGAAGGTTGCCTAAGTTACATACAGAAGGATATTTGGATCCGTTCGAATATCAATCATATGCAACTTGTCAATCCTGTCTCAAAGGAAAGATGACAAAGACTCCGTTCACTGGACACGGAGTGAGAGCGAGCGAGCTCTTGGGACTCGTACACAGCGACATGTGTGGTCCAATGTCTACACATGCACGAAGGGTTATTCTTACTTCATTACTTTTACGGATGACTTTTCAAGGTACGGATATGTCTGCTTAATGAAACATAAATCCGAGGCCTTTGAAAAATTCCAGGAATATAAGAATGAAGTAGAAAAACAAACAGGCAAAAGTATCAAGACACTGAGATCTGATCGAGGTGGTGAATACTTGAGTGCCGAGTTCCTGGATTACCTAAAAGAGAATGGAATTCTCTCTCAGCTTACTCCTCCATACACTCCGCAACATAACAGTGTATCGGAGAGACGGAACCGAACCCTATTGGATATGGTGCGGTCCATGATGAGTAACGCTGAGTTACCGCGATCATTCTGGGGATATGCACTAGAATCAGCTGCGTACCTTTTGAACCGAGTTCTAACTAAGACTGTACCTACTACACCATATCAGATGTGCTGTGGGAAGAGACCCTATCTTAATCATATTAAGACATGGGGATGTCCAGCTTTTGTCAAAAAGCAGCATGCGGACAAACTCGAGGCATGCTCAGTACAGTGCAAGTTTGTGGGATATCCAAAGAACTCCAAGGGATATTTCTTCTATTGCGAAGAGGAACAAAAGGTTTTTGTTTCTTGCCATGCCCACTTTCTAGAACACCAGTTCTTGGAAAAGGAAATTAGTGGGAGCGCAATAGAACTGGAAGAAATTCCAGAACCACGAGCTATTACTGAAAGCTTAGTAGAACCAGAGGGTTCGAAAGATCAGGACATTCCTACGCCGCTCCGCAGGAGTAGTAGGCAGTCTCATCCGCCCGAGAGATACTACGGTTTTCTCATAGACGGGGATAGAAAGGATTGCATCATTGATTGTGATGAGCCTCTAGCTTCCTGCAAGCCATTCAGAGCGTTGACTCGGTAAAATGGCTGGATGCAATGCGGACCGAAATGGAGTCCATGTACACCAACAAAGTATGGACGTTGGACATTGCTCCAGATGGGGTAAAACCCGTAGGATGTAAGTGGATCTTCAAAAGGAAGATTGGTGTAGATGGACAGGTTGAGACCTATAAAGCTAGACTTGTTGCGAAGGGTTTTCGTCAAAGACCTGGTTTGGACTATGACGAAACCTTTTCTCCAGTGGCTATGCTGAAATCCATTTGGATCCTTCTTGCCATTGCTGCCTTCCACGATTATGAGATTTGGCAGATGGACGTAAAGACCGCTTTTCTAAACGGAAATTTAGAGGAGTGTGTTTATATGGATCAGCTTTAGGGTTTCATTCAGAGTGGGAGCAGCGGAAAGGTGTGCAAGTTGCTTAAGTCTATCTATGGACTAAAGCATTCATCGCGGAGTTGGAACATCTGTTTTGATGAAACGGTCAAAGAATTTGTCACTACTACAAAGAAGGGTTGCCTCTACGGATTTATCGGTAGGGGCAACCCACTGCCCCTACGGATATATACGTAGGGGTGAAAAAAGACCCCGTAGGTGCAAAGGCCGCAGGTGCAAGTTCAGGCCCTGAACTTGCCCCTACGGACAAATTTATGCCCCTACGGATACCTCGGTAAGTGCTATAGCCCCTACGGAGTACCCCGTAGGGGTAATAAAATCATATATATATATATATTTTTTTGAATATATTGTATATACCTACGGATATACCCGTAGGTCCTAATTGGACCCCTACGGATACATCCGTAGGGGATATAAAGTAGCCCCTACGGATTGACCCGTAGGGGCCACTCCCAACACACTGCACTGAGATCGGGGGAAAAATATCAGGAAACCTGATATTTTGCCCCTACGGATCAATACGTAGGGGATAAATAGTGGCCCCTACGGACATATCCGTAGGGGCACCCCCAACACCCTGCACTGATATCAGGTGGGAAAATATCAGGTTTCCTGATAGTTTGCCCCTACGGATATACCCGTAGGGGCAACGTATGTACCTGCGGCTTAAGCCGTAGGTACATATTGTCTGTATTTTTTTTTTAAAAAGGGGCTGCTAGATTTTTTCCCGCCCTGTGCACAATACTATATACATCAATCAAATCATATATTGCAGTATTCATAATCACATCTCACGCATATATATAATATACAAAAGAAACCCAAAAACTGAATATGATATAAATACAAACCAATATCAATATAGTTTCAAAATGTAGTACAATGTGATATAAATAAATACATGTTTCAAAAAATAAGAACCAAAAAGCTACCCTAGTTCGGTCCAGCTCCACCTCCGAATAACGTTAAAATAACGCGCGCCTGCTCCTCGTTAAATACACTCTCCAATGCTACAAATAAGGGAGTCTGAGCGGCATGTGGAGCTGGCGTTGTGGTCTGCGCAGCCGCCGTCGAGGTAGTCGCTTGCGGAGCCGCGGCTGCGGGAGTCTGAGTGGGCGGTGGAGCTACAGGAGCTGTCTGCGGAACCGCAGCCGATGTAGTGTCTTGCGGAGCCGCAGCCGAAGGAGATGCATGTGGAGGCTCGGCCGATCTACCCTGTCGCGTCTGGACATAACGTGTGTAAGAAGCGTGTAAGAACTGTGTATTATTCGAATTCGTTTCATTATTAAGTTATTTCGAAACCCTGTTTGGATATCTAGTTCGGAAAAGCGTTGTTTATTTTAATTACATATGTATGTATGATTAATCAAACTTAATTCTAAAACCAAATAAGCTCAAGCTACGTACTAATTATGGATATGTTGATATGTATATAATATGAAATGATATTTTACTATAAAGTAGTATACATACCAGCATCTCCTTCAACTCCTGAACGGTGGCCCTCAAGCTATCCAGTTCCTGATGGACATGCCGGCCACTGGAGACGGAGGAAGTAACCGCCGGGGTGGAGTCCAACCTCATATGGGCCCTGCTAGGGCCCAATCCCCGGCCTCTCTCCCAACCTCCGTGGTGCCCTCCGTGTGCGGCGTCCAGAACTGGGGTCAGCAGCCTCGGATCGTTCTGTCCGGTAAAATCGATCCCCGAGGCCTGGGCCTGCTCAACCACCCGCTCCTACACCTACATTAAGCAGTAAAGTATAAGTATAAAATTTAAACTTGAACCTTCCAAAACTAAATTTTCAAAATTGGGTAGAAAAAATATTAACACTTACGCAGTACTCCTGGGTAGCAACGTCGGGACATCGAAGCTCGCCCGTGGCGGGATCTGTCGAGGTGCCGTGGACGGCAAGATATGCGGACAGCACGCTCGGTGTACCACCTGACGCCACGGTCCGAGATGTCTGCAATATTAGAAAGTAACTCTTAATATTAGAAATATTAGAGAATAACTCTTAATATTGCAGAATATTAGAGAATAACTCTTAATTTACCGATAACTCCATGGCTCGAGTAATGTTCCTCGAGCCACCTGTGTAAGTGGGGCGACCCCTCTTCGCCGACTTCCTGTTCTCCGTATTCTGAGCGGCCTGTTTCTGCACAACGCATTAACATTTAGTTTTCTAATTAAGAAACACAAAGAAATAAATTATATCATAAATAATGAATTAAATTTAAAATACATACTCGTTTGCGTTCGGATTCGAAATAAGCGCACAATATAGGCCATGTCTCTACGTCGACTCTCGCAAACGCCCGAGTAGATAGGAGGGCCGCTCTCTCTGCCTCGGGGGTCGCTATCCACAGGGAGTAGCAGTCGGCCTTCAGCTCATTCCTGTTGTATCGGACCTTGGCCTGCATGTTCTTCATCAGGCCATTGTACAGAGCATGAAGGTCGAGCACCCTCCCCGGGTGATCAGGGTCGGCTACAGGCTGAAAATCGTAATCCAACTGAAAATACAAAAAAAAACATTGTTATTAGATTGCAAGTGTTAATAATAAATATATTGGATAGATCAAATGAAAATATATATTAATACATACCCGAGCCTGTTCAAAGAAGAGGGCGAATGAGCGCTGGTGCTGCTCGCCCCACTCAACGTGAAGTGGATAGTTCTTCACGATCCGGCTCTCGTCCCCCAAATACCGGCCGAACCTCTCGGCATGAGGACCGGTATAGCGATAGTCAAGGGTAAAAAATAGGGGGAATGCTGCCTCCCCCCTAGCTCTATCAGGCCTCAGCCTATGGGACTGATTCGGGCCTCGAGTCCCCCTCTGGGGATGGAGAGGCCCTGCGTCTGCACGAAATATCAAGACAATCAATAATAAGACAAAGTTGTATTAAGAAATCAAGGTTAAACAAAAATTCAAGTGTGATATATACCTCCGGTGAATAGCGCACGAGCCTGGGCTCGAGCAGCAGCACGAGCGGGACGATAGTTCCTCCGGTGAGGAACAACCGGGGTCCCGGACCCGGACGCATCCCCTCCAACTATAAAATAAACATCGACGCTAAATCTCCATGAAGTTCATATATATTCTATAGAGCATATGTAAAATAAATAAATATTTTAAATTTATTCATACTAACCTACAGACGATGCGGAGGGTATGGAAGCGGCAGGAGTGGCCCCTGTGGAAGGTGTGGACGTACCACCTATAATTAGACAATCAAAAAGAATGTGTAGATCAATAATATAAAGTTCTAAATCAATATGCATGCACTATAGGACATATAAACATACCCGCAGGTGCGGTGGTGTCACCACCTACAGCTAGACAATAATAAAAATTGCTAAGTAAGAGCAAAAGGAATGTGTATATTTATGATATAGCATTCTAAATCAATATACATACACTATATGATATATAAACATACCTGGAGGAGCGGGGGTGGCCTCTGTCCCAGATGTGGACGCATCACCAACAACTAGACAATTAAAAAAGATTTTATAAGTAATTGCAAAAAGAATGTGTAGATCAATAATATAACGTTCTAAATCAATATGCATGCACTATAGGACATATAAACATACCCGCATGTGCGGTGGTGTCACCACCTACAACTAGACAATAATAAAAATTGCTAAGTAAGAGCAAAAGGAATGTGTATATTTATGATATAGCATTCTAAATCAATATACATACACTATATGATATATAAACATACCTGGAGGAGCGGGGGTGGCCTCTGTCCCAGATGTGGACGCATCACCAACAACTAGACAATCAAACATTGACAATATAAGTAATTTTGACATAAACATGCATGAATATCTGTAATATTACATTCAAAATGGATATGCGTGCAGTATACCTGGAGGTGTGGCCAAATCAACACGGAAGGAGGCATCCGAAGGGGTCTCCGATCTGGGTGCAAGACCGGCCCTCTGAAGCTCCCTACGGAGCTCTCCGGGCGGCAGAACCGCTCTGCCTCTGCCTCTGCCTCTGCCGCGGCTGGAGCTCCTGCCGCCCCTCGCTGCTCCCGACATCGTCATCAAATCTAGATAAACGGTTCGTGGACGCATTAGACAATCATTAAAAGTATTGACTATATATGATCTAGAGCGTAAAATGTGAAGTAATAATATAACATTACTGATAACCTTTTTCGTTTCGTGGGCGCATCATACATATCTACTTGGATTTCATCGTCGATGTCATTTCTAACCCACGTAACTTCATGATCGGTCGAAGACAACCCGTCCTTCGAAACAGACGGTCGGAGCACTTTAAGCCTTCTCTCTTCTTCGTCCTCATCGCTGTCCTCGTATTCTGGGACATCGTAGACATCTCTAGGTTTCCATCGGCATACAACACTCCACCCCGGATGCTTCAAACACTGTGAGAAGTATACTTGGAACGCTTGGTTCGGAAAGATAAACGGATCGTCCTGACCGTAAAATCGAAGTGTGTTCACACTGGTCAATCCATATTCATCTTTCCAGGTCCCAAGACTGCTTCTCCACCTGTCTGTATCGGTTCGCGGATCGTACCAAGTACAGTGGAATATATAAAAGGGTTCTGATCGTCCGGGATAGTGGATGCCGAGTATACAATTTAAGTACCCATAGTAAATCACACCGTCCGATCCTACCGTCGCAATCCCACTATTCTGAGTGATTCTAGATGTTTCTATGTCCTTAACTTCGAATTTGTATCCAAGGACACCAAATCCTTTGTAATGTGCAACCTCCATACTAGGAAATTGAGCTAAACATCTTGAATCACTCTCAAATGATGCAGACAAGTTCGGATCGTGGATCTAACAAAACAAATTTTACGATAAATACATAACGATACAAGTTTAGATTAAAACTGATAGCAATAAAATGTAATTCGAATAACTTACATGCTCTGTAACCCAATCACAAAAATTATCCTGATGGTATTTTTCCAAACGCTCTTCGTTCCAATCAGGATGCCCCTCACGTACCTCGTTAAAATGAGTTCTGTTTTTGACAAATAATTGTGACATTAATATTATGTCATTTCATACACACACAAACACAGATATAACAATTAATCCAAAAGAACTTACTCTCTAATTTGTTCAAGACATACGCAATTAAGCAAGATAAACCGGTATATCTTGTTGATAAACATAGTGTCTACCCTCTTATACTCGGCTTTACCATATGGCCCGTCTTGAATTCTTCGTGGTCGGTTAAGCCTTGTCTCAATGTTCTCGTCCAGATAGCGGGAACAAAATGTGGTTGCTTCATCAAGAAGATAACCTTGCATGATAGAACCCTCTGGTCGATTTTTATTGCGTATATACTTCTTAAGAGTGTAAAGGTACCTAATGGGAATATGTTGAATAAATAAACACGGGCATACATGACAAAAATAAATTTATAAATTGCGCGAAACGAAAAATTTAACGTACCTCTCGACGGGATACATCCATCGATATTGTACCGGTCCGGCTAATTTCGCCTCAGTTGCAAGATGAACCGTCAAGTGTATTATGATATCGAAGAATGACGGTGGGAAAATACGCTCAAACTTGCAAAGTATCAACGCAATAGAATTTTCTAGTTTATCCAGCGTCGCAACCTCCAGCGTTTTAGCACACAACTCCCTGAAAAAACAACATAGGTCGTTGATTACTAGACCAACCGAGTCGGGGAGAGAAGTCCTGAGGGCTAATGGAAGAAGGTGCTCCACGATAACATGGTGGTCATGACTTTTCAGCCCATCGATCTTGCCCTTCACAATTTTTATTTTCTTGCTGAATGATCCTGAGAAACCTGTAGGGACTTTCAAATCATGCAACACCTGCAGGAATCTTTTCTTCTCCGGTTGTGACATATGATAAGCGGCATTGGGAAGTACAAACTTGCCCGGTTTACCCGCTACCGGTTTAGGGTGCAGTTCACTTCTTATTCCCCACTCTTGTAGATCCATCCAGGCATTCATGTTGTCTTTCGATTTCCCGTCTTTACACAGAAGCAAGTTAAGTATGTGCTCTGATACTCCCTTCTCTATATGCATGACGTCCAGACAATGACGCACTGAATTTGTAGACCAGTACGGAAGCTCGAAGAAAATGCTTAACTTGTTCCAATATTGTGGTTTGACCTGTCTCATCGGATCCATCCCGAAGGTCACGTTATTGTAACCATCCCATTTAGCAGTCACGTCCTCTCCGGACAATGGGGATGGAGGCCCAAGAAGCTCCTGATGACCATCAAAGTGAACCGTGTCTAACCTATAGGGGTGGTCTGGAGGCAGAAAACGTCGATGGCCGCAATAACAAACCTTCCTGCTAAAATTCAAAAATTTTGATGTTGTGTGTTCATGGCAATGAGGACATGCTTTGTGACCATGTACGGACCAACCTGAAAGCATTCCATACGCAGTAAAGTCATTAATTGTCCACATTAAAGCCGCACGCAGTATGAAGGTTGTATTTGTGTTTGAATCATATGTCTCTACACCATCAATGAACAAAGTTTTCAGCTCCTCAATCAGAGGTCGGAGATAGACGTCGATATTGTTCCCCGGTGAGTTTGGTCCGTCGATAAGAAGAGTCATCATAAAGTATGATTGGTCCATAGCCAACCAAGGCGACAGATTATAAATTATCATTACAACGGGCCATGTACTGTGACTTCCAGCCATATAGTTGAATGGGCAGAAGCCATCGGCAGCCAGTCCGAGCCGGACATTGCGAGGATCGCTACTGAATATTGCATGCCTCCTATCGAAATCCTTCCATGCCGGTGAATCTCTTGGATGGCTCATTTTTCCATTTTCGCTTGGAGGAGCACGGTGATGCCAAATCATTGCCTCGACTGTTTTCTTGCACCTGAATAGCCTCTGTAGCCTCTGTGTTATGGGAAAATATCGTGCTATCTTCACAGGTATATCAGGCTTCTTATCAGAATCTTTCGGCTTATACTTGGCCTCTCCGCATGTTGGACACTCTTTCAAATCTGAATTCTCTTTCCGGTACAACACGCAATTTTTAGGACATGCTTGAATCTTCTCGCACTTTAGACCCAAATCAGACATCATTTTCTGGGCTTCGTACCAGCTTTCGGGCACATTATTTCCCGGAGGCATAGAATCTTTCAAGAACGAAAGAAGCATTGTGAATGACTTGTTGCTCCATCCATTTAGGCACTTAATTTGGAAAAGTTGGACGAACCATGAGAGGGTGGAATACTTCGCATTCTCATAAATTGGTTTCCTAGCATCATTCATGAAATTTTCATATTTATCCGCACGCGGTCCTTGACCGGAAGGAATGTCATCTTCGGTACGAATAGATTCACCTAGGGCAGCCTCAACCATATCCTCCATTTCTTCTGATGGAAATAAATCTCCGTATCCTGCCGTATTACCGAATTCTTCTTCTTCTCCTGCCGCATTATCGTGTTCTCCTTCTTCTACCGCAGTACTGCATTCTTCTCCTTCCCCGTGATATTTCCAAGTTGAATAAAGTCTAGTAAACCCATGTTTTACAATATGAAGCTCTGCCAATTCTACCTTCTGCCAGTACTTATTGCCACATCTATCGCACGGACAGAGAATCTTCTCTATTATGATCTTATTATGTGCTCGTGCAAATTCAAGGAAAGCAGCAACTCCTGCGACAAACTTAGGTTGCATACGTTGTTTCCAATCCACATACATCCAGTCCTTAACTCTGACGTACTCATGGGCCATGTTAGACTGAATAACATATAAATTGTAGGTTATGCTGACTATATTGAGAAATATAAGAACGGGATAGTTACTGACAAAGGAGAAAATCCATGTATATTCTTTGTGTGTGCGTTTGTCGTTGAAAAGAATAAATTATCGCACGTTATGTTGACCGATAGACGGGGACTAAGTGGCGCTTTTAGTTTCATATATGGGTATCGATGGGAATATGAAGGTTTCATATTATCAAATATTGGTTTTAACCCGAACATCTCGAATCGCTATCTGATTATGCGTTTGTATGTATGTGTTCCGGCTGTCGGGGGTAGGCTTCTATCCCATTAAGAATGTATAGAGCGAACGCCCATCACTTGTGCTTTCAACCGTTTCGAGTAAATTTCGGCAGCACCTCCCCGCTGTTCTCCGAGTACACTGTAATAGAATAGATAATCATTTCAAAGCTGTGAAACAACGTTGAAATGAACATCTAATCTATCTTTGTACACGGAGAACCAGCGGAAAGATACCGACGAAATATCTCGAAACGGATGAAAACACAAGTGAATGAAGGCGTTTGCTTTATACATTCTTAACTTGTCCACACGGGACAAATCTATGGGTTACCATACGATTGAATTTTCTCGTCGCGTAGACTATACGACGGTTGTTAGTATCGAGCTATACTGTCCGATATTTAACAACCTTCGTATAGTTCTAGGTCACGACGAGCATCGCACGTATGTTAACCGATAGACGGGGACTAAGTGGCGCTTTTAGTTTCATATATGGGTATCGATGGGAATATGAAGGTTTCATATTATCATCGAGTATCATATATTGGTTATAACCCGAACATCTCGAATCGCTCTCTAATTATGCGTTTGTATGTATGTGTTCCGGCTGTCGGGGGTAGGCTTCTATCCCATTAAGAATGTATAGAGCGAACGCCCATCACTTGTGCTTTCAACCGTTTCGAGTAAATTTCGGCAGCACCTCCCCGCTGTTCTCCGAGTACACTGTAATAGAATAGATAATCATTTCAAAGCTGTGAAACAACGTTGAAATGATCATCTAATCTATCTTTGTACACGGAGAACCAGCGGAAAGATACCGACGAAATATCTCGAAACGGATGAAAACACAAGTGAATGAAGGCGTTTGCTTTATACATTCTTAACTTGTCCACACGGGACAAATCTATGGGTTACCATACGATTGAATTTTCTCGTCGCGTAGACTATACGACGGTTGTTAGTATCGAGCTATACTGTCCGATATTTAACAACCTTCGTATAGTTCTAGGTCACGACGAGCATCGCACGTATGTTAACCGATAGACGGGGACTAAGTGGCGCTTTTAGTTTCATATAAGGGTATCGATGGGAATATGAAGGTTTCATATTATCATCGAGTATCATATATTGGTTATAACTTGAAAAACGTGCCGTTGAAACAAATTATTGTTCTCCACCTTGCACTCTCTTAACAATGGTACATGCATTAAACATGTAGAGCTATCTATAACAACTCTAAAGTTTCACCTGTTGGGTTCAACAAAAAGGTTTTTGATATAACAAACACAATCTTCCTCAATTTTTCCCTTGAATCGATGTGAAATTAATAGTGTCCATATGACACAATGGATATATTTTCTACACAAAAGGAAAAAGGAAAACAATAGTAAAGTAATTATAATTCTATCAAGTATCCATACTGAAAAAGAATAAATAGCAAACTAAAAATTAATCACTAATGAAAAACAAACAAAAGTGCTTATTATTATACTTCAGAGGTTATAAGTGCTTGATCCCCATAGTACATAGGCTGTATCCGCAATTAACCCTTTTCTATATACTTGAGTGTATAGAATTTCTAAAAGTTACACACGGTTTTTCTAAATCCAATTCTTTCCTTTCACTACAAAACCCTTTATATTTTCTAATAGGTACCAAGAACTTTCAAAGTTTTTGGATATGCACAAAAAGAAAGTATCGCCAATAAGATTGACATAACCCAAATGACTTTGACCCATTACATATAAATGTCATGGTCTTTCAATATTTATCAAACAAATACCATAGACTTTGTTTGTTACAAATAAATACCATGAAGTTTTAACGTTTCACATAATTTTCATAGATTTTGTTGTTTACAAATACATACCATTGACCTCCAACGTTTTCCAGATAAATACCATGAATTTTGTTGTTTACAAATAAATACATGAACTTTCAGCGTTTTTTAGATAAATCCCATAGACTTTCACTATTTTACAAACAAATACCATGGACCATTTTCTCATATAAAAATCATGGACTGTGTTATTCACAAATAAACAGTATCGACTTTCACTATTTTCCAGATCAATCCCCTAAAATTTCACCTTTTTAAGCCTTACCCAGCCCCAGCCGGACCCCAACCCAACACCAAACCCTAACCCGGCCTAACCCTAACCCCAACCCAGCCCCAGCCGAACCCCAACCCAACACCAAACCCTAACCCCAACCCAGCCCCAGCCGAACCCCAACCCCAACACCAAACCCCAACCGAACCCTAACCCTAACCCTAACCCCAACACCAGTCGAACCCTAATCGATCGAACCCGTACCCTAACCCTAATCCTAACCCTAACCCCAACCGATACCTAACCCTAACCCTCATCGCTACCCTAACATCATTAAAATAATGTTTAACTAACCTGTAGGCTAGGCGGTGGAGGAGACGACGGAGACGCAATCGGCGACGACGAGGGCGGTGGCGACGACGAGATCACTGCAGGCGGTGGCGACGACGATTCGGCCGGCGGTGGCGACGACGAGATCACTGCAGGCGGTGGCGACGACGATTCGGCCGGCGCTGGCGATGACGAGAACGGCGATCGGCGGGAACGTCAAGGTTTGGGGATTTGGGTTCGCGCGCAACGATAAAGGGAATAAGAAATAATCAGCGTAGGGATCGATCACTTAAATCGCTATTTAGATGCCCCTACGGATATACCCGTAGGTGCTTGGTTTGCGCCACCGTAGGGGCAAAACACACTTTAAGATTTAATAAATTTTAAATAAATATTGAACGACCGTAGGGGTAACCACTTTGCCCTACGTATTAATCCGTAGGGCCAAACTTTTATTGTCCCTACGGATGATATTATCCGTAGGGGCAACCCCTTATTTTACTAGTGTGTCTTTATCAAAAATCCAGATGAACCATGCATCTATAGTAGATTTGTAGCAAGAACTGTTGTATTCCTCGTTTTATACGTGGATGACATTCTCTTGATAGGAAATGACATTCCTATGCTACAATCTGTCAAGGGGTTCTTGTCACACAGGTTCTCCATGAAAGACCTGGGTAATACCTTCTACATTCTGGGGATCCGGATCTATCGTGATAGATCCAAGAGGATACTAGAACTTTCGCAGTCCAGGTACATCGACACCATACTGAAAAGATTCAGTATGGAAGATTCCAAGCGCGGTAACCTACCGGCTTGTCACGGGATCACCCTCTCCAAAGAGATGTTTCCCAAGACTGATTTGGAAAGGGATCGCATGTCTATTATACCCTACGCTTCTGCGGTAGGCTCTATAATGTATGCGATGTTGTGTACCAGACCAGATGTTGCTTACGCACTGAGTGTGGTAAGCCGGTATCAGTCAAACCCTGGGGAGAAACACTGGATAGCGGTAAAGAACATTCTCAAGTACCTGAGAAGGACTAAGGAGATGTTCTTGGTGTATGGTGGAAAAGTCCTCCAGATCGAGGCCTTTGCTGACTCCAGCTTCCAGAGTGACAAGGATGATTCCAAGTCCATGTCGGGTTTTGTCTTTACCCTCAATGCAGGGGCGGTGTGTTGGAAGAGTTCCAAACAGGAAACCGTTGCTGACTCGACTATGGAAGCGGAATATATCGCTGCATCTGATGCCGCAAAAGAAGCCGTCTGGATGAGGAAGTTCTTGAAAGAACTTCAGGTGGTTCCGTCTATTGTTGATCTAATACCTCTGTATTGCGACAACAACGGGGCTATAGCTTTAGCGAAGGAACCCAGGTCCCTTCAGATATCCAGACACATCTTGAGGCGGTATCATCTGATCAAGGAGATCATGGATTGCCAGTAGATCGAGGTTCGGAGGGTTGCTTCAGAAATAACACTGCAGATCCATTCACGAAGGCCTTACCCCAGACTCAGTTCGAGCAGCTGATCGAGATGATAGGTCTTCGATACGCCAGTACATGGCCTTGTGCAAGTGGGAGATTGTTAGTGTATATGCCCTAGAGGCCATTACTGTATCATACTAGTATGTATATTACTTGATGGAAGCTTGGGATATTCACAGTTGTATAGACAATCTTGCTCGAAATGGTAGTATGCTACTTGGTTTGTCTATGCTTTAATGTGTACATGTGTTTCTTATATTATATCACCTATACGCATTAGTGGAGCCCTTGGGATCTTTTCTTGATTACCAGCGTTGTGATGGCAGTCACACTCATGGGGGCTGGGTAATCTACAAGCACATCCTTATTTACACGTCCCTGGTCGTGGGATTATCGAGACAGGGCATCGATACTCCGGAGTAGACTAGCGTATGCGCTTCTCATCCCAGCACAGGAGACGGCCTGTCCCACAGCCGTCAGTACGTCGTACTTGAGATAGTATGCGGGTGCTCGTTGGGTTACGAGTACACTGGACAGGACTCGTCGGGAACTGTTGGTTGGTATTATACCTATCGTTAGTTATCAGTTCCCAGGTGACATGAGTACAGCTTAGTTCGCTGACTTGACACTGTCACTTCGCCTCAAGTGTGTTCCCACTGTACTTTGATTACTACCCTACCACGGCTCAAAGGAGTCGTGCAAACGGGTAGTAGTTGGGTGCAGTCCCGAAGCACTTGGAGGCAGTGACGGTTAGACAGGATTCGTCTCTCCCGGTATTGGGGGTTGACATCGCACTGTGTTCAGGAGAGCCATTACACTAGTAGTCCCTGGCCAGGGCAAGCGAGGTATACTGGTAGGTTTCCAGTGTTATCTCAGGGTGTTCTGGGCTACACTCCGGCACGACTTGTACCGCTATTAGGGGACTGACGTTTACCACCCCCTAGGCCCGCCATGCGATGTATCAGACGAACAGACCGGACTGTACGGAGACTGTCACATTCAGGCTCAGTAGGAGTTCAGATGGGTTCACCTCGTCAGTCTTCTTATCGGCATCCACCTGGGGACCGTTACGTACAGCTAGTGCCACTTGCGTAATGTCGAGTCTTTAGAGTCCCACACATAGGGTTATTCGCCTTTAGGCAAAATGAGTAGAGGTCGCATGGTTTTGCGACAGGGTTCGTTCACATCCGCGCACTTGTGCACGTTTGCTGTCCGGACAGCTTATACTAGCGAGCTTTGGTTTAATCCGGATCTTAGTATATGATTTGGGATTGGTTTTATCTCATTGTATTCGTGTTCCTCGGAACACGGATACGGGTGTGTATGCACAGTTGACTGAGACAGAGGCAGAGGACTTTGATTAGGGTTGATGACTATTTTCATTTTCTTAACCCTAATGTTTTGTGTGAATTATGATTTATTAATTATTAGTTAATTATAATTGTGCATGGTTAGGGTTGTTGACCATTTGACTATACTTGACTTGTTGACCTAGGTTGACAAGTTGACCATCATCATTCCATATGAAAGATACTCTTTGATCCTTGCAAAGGCATTTAATGTGAAATGATAATGGTCAATTCTTGATTAACCATGACAATTAACTTGACTAATTATCTATTTTCATAATTCACACATATATGTGAGAAGAATGGTTCATTTCTTCTCATTCTATCATTTAGATTCTCTCTCCTCCTCTTCCTCTCTCTCGCTCTCCCCTCTCATGAGTTGAGAATCCCTTGAGCTTGAGATAAATCCTTCTAAGATACTCTCTACTCTTTTCTAAGGTTCTAGGATTAGCACTCCAAGCATCTTAGTTACTTCTAGTTTGAAGTTGAAGCCAAAGGTTGAGGCTCTCGGGTGGATCTTTCTTCGACAAGAGAAGGCGACAAGGAGATCACTTTCTTTCACTCCAAGGAGCAAGGAGAGAAGGACTTGAAGCCCTAGGTATAACCTCCTTTCCGAGTAGCTAACTCTTCTTAGCTTTGTAGTTAGTTTATGTTTAGCAAAGATCCTCCTTTTGATAGTCCATGTTGCCTAGTGTATTAAAAATCCGATTTTTATACCGTTTCCGCCTCCCCGCAAGCACCGGGGTGGGCAACGTAGACTTACAATATGTTCACGACACACTACCAGACTTGTTACTTTGATCTTGTTACTAAGGCCTACAATATTGACGTGTTGTCCTGACGGACGTAACTTGTTGTCTTCATAGACGAGAACTATCCCTGCTTGATGCTGCGTTGGCATTAGATTATATCAGCAATACCTGACTTGAACACAAACCTGGGGGAAAAGGAGAAATAAAGAATGTAACCGAAATGTAACTCTAGAGAATATTATTACTTGTTTTCCGTTATTCCGGGCGTTGATTAGAAGAGATTTTAGCGTGCTCGCGCTTTCTAAAAGATAGATCAAAAATATTTGTAACCGCAATCAAGAACGGCGTCGCTTCGCAGCTAGCCGGTGAGTACGGGTCGGTCCACAGGGATGTTGTGAATTTCCGATTCGTTCTTACGAGTTAATTCCGAAGGGTGTTCGGACAGATTATTAAATCTAAAAATCTAAATTATCCTAGGGCAATTAATTAAAAGTTATAACTAGGGCAGGGAAAATAAATTTACCTAGGGTAAGGAATTTAAATCTTCACTAAGGCATGAAAATAAATTACTTACAGGTGGCTTTCTCCAAACATCAAAGCAGGGTTGTCAGATCTGGATTTCTGAATTGAAGAGAGGCACCGATGCTCTCCAAAAGATTTGTAAATTTTATTCATTAAAGGGAGGCATAAAGTTTACAATGAATTAGAGTCCCTATTTATAGAAGATAGGAAACCCTAGGGTTACAATGACTTGCATGTTTGCATTTACAAAAATAGCCCTCTAGGAAGACCGGTCAAAGCTGCAAATGAATTTTGATAAAATAAAATCTTCCTTTTGTCTCCTTAAAAAGGAAGTATTGGGCCTTTCCTTTATGGGCTCTTCTGTCTTTGGGCTTCCTGGGCTACTTAATTCTTTAATTCTTTCTTAAAATAGCTTCTGTTCTCTTTCAGATTTTCCAGTGAATAATTGTGGTGGACAAGTTAACCGTGGCTTCGAAATCTTAGACCTTGCATTGCCTTGTACTTTGTGAATTTTATCTTTGATGTAGGCTTGATCAAGAGTCTTCTGTTTGTTTGTCAAAAGTCCCTTTTTGTATCATCTTTTGTCTTTTTTCACTGTTTTCGCTCCAAGAACCTGTAACCTGTAATATGTAGCAGACATGCGTCAAAAGCACCCGTTTATTTATAAAATGAATAAGAATGGGGAATATAATAATGCAATATTCTAGTGTGAACAAATACCCCCAAACTTATCTTTTGCTCGTCCTCGAGCAAACTTATTTTTTATTTTATTCACTACAAAAAACCTAACCGCACTTTCGCAGGGAAACGCGATTGCACTGAGCACGTGCAACAAGCCGTTAAACCTCTAGGTGTCCCTAGTAGGAGGAGTGTTGTCTCCTGAGGGTTTTCAGCGGATTACACCCACAAAATCCTATCAACTCGGCCCATTGACTTTTGTTCTCCAATTAGGTTTTCTAACAAGGAATTCTATCATCGTCTACTTGTAAATTATTCACCCATATTCTTCACGCTTCCTCATTATTTAACTTAAGATTATATATGTTATGTAGACTTACTTAGCTTTCGGCATTTCTTAAGTTTTCCTTCTAGGGTTTCATCTCCACTTAGGAATTTCTATCAACTCTATTAAAGATACAAGTTCTATTCTTCATTCCTTTCTCTCATCTAAATTCCAATCACATACCCCTACGTGTGTGTATAAGTCACCCCTACACTTGGAAATTCAAATTAAGCAATCAACCCCTTGTCCGTTGTCCAAAGTACTAATTAGTGGTGAATTTAAATGAAATTTGCTTACACATCCTTCATGCGACCGTTAATACTTCTTGAGGTACCAACGACCGATTACAAAATGCGTTTGCACTTTAAAGCGTACTTCCTAGTCTTTGCAACACCCAAGACTTTAGCAGTGACTCCCAAACCAGTTGGTCTAAGGCACTAGGTGATGAAGCACCCTCGCTAAGTATTTTTCTATTTTTGCAGTCTTAAGTAATCACAAAAAACCAGTGTCCATTTTTTTTTCTTTATCCACACTTTTTCATACTAAGGACTTTAGACAAGAGCCTTTCAAGGTCTCTTATACTATTCCAAGTTTCAAGGTGCGTGATTGTGCAAATTGTAGGGTATACGTTTTCAGATTCTAGACTTAAGCTAGGAGCTATTTTTCAAACTTATACTCTAATAAGAACATCAATACTCTTCCCTTGTTTCGACTTATCCCAAAAAGTGAACCCAAAATCTGCCTATTTCTAAATAAACTACAAGGCATATACTTTCTACCGTTAAACTTTAAGGAATGTTATTTTTAGGGTTTTTAATTCACTAAGTCTAAGATCTAGTTGTTCCTAGCCAGTTAACCTATTTGTCAAACTCTAGTCAATTAGCCAAATTGAATACAATAATTTTTATAATTTTTCAAATTTTTCAAATTTTTATGGATTTTCAAATAAGTATGCAAATGCAAAAATATGTACAAATGAATGCGAAGGAAGAAGACGTACCGAGCATACCCCCAAACTTGAACTTGACAGTGTCCTCACTGTCATGCTAAACCAAGAGGGTCAAAATACCGATACTCCCCTGTTTATTTATTTATAATTTTTTTTATGTTTGGAATTTTTTTTTATTTTTTTTATAGAAAAAGAAAACAAAAGGATATATACATATATACAAAGGTTCCCCCCAAACTTAAGCTTGGCCTTACACAAGCCAAAGGTTAGCACCAACCATTCAAAAATCTTATCATGGTAATGGTAGAGTTGGTGCAAGAATGGGATGGAAAGAAAAGAGATGTAAAGCACGCGAGACCGTGTGGAAAGAAGAATGGTAGAATATGGTCTCGGTGGGGGAGAAGAAAGACGGAAAGAAGAAGGAAGTGGAGTGCGATCTTGAGGGTGTAAATTGAGTGAATAAATTAGCGTAATTTGTGATGACCGATGTGTTAAAAGCGATTGCGCTAACCTACCAACTCGTCGGGAAATGGGGTCAAATCCCTCAAGATTCGCAAGAAAACATGGGTACGCCGAACTTGGTATAGGAGATGAAAGCGTAACGGTCATATTTTCGGTCGGAACAATGGGAAAGACGAAAGGGAGTGAATTAGGGATAGTATAATTCTCACCGTAGTAAACTGTGTCGAACTGGAAAGATTCCATCAATGGTTCGAAACGACTGTAAGCAACCGAGTCTGAAGGATTAACTAACTCATCTGAAAATGCAAAGGACTCAAACTCGGGCGGTGAGACTTCAACATCGTCCGAAAAAGTGAAACACTCGTAAGTGTCATCGGCTGTGGGAACTGTGTCAGATTCAAAGGAAAAGTTTTCAAGCTCACAGTCGTCAGGCGTGAAATGAGGCGTGGTCGGAACGATGGAAAAGAGGGAGGGTGATTTAGGTAAAGGTTCAAGAGGATGAATTGGAAAATCCGACACATCAAAGAAAAATGGTTCAACCTCAATATGATCCTCACTACTCTCATCAATATTATCCTCATAATTCTCCACAATATTCAACTCATCCATGCCATTATCATCAAAATCAAGACGCATATGAGATTCGGGAGAAACATTTAATAACTCAGGATGATGATTTGAACATAAAATTTCTATTAAATCGACAGGTTCATCATCCGAAATATTCCCGGCGTCTATATCCTCAATCAAGTGAAAATCGATTTCTTTAGACACTTCATCCACAGCATGGATATTTATCAATGTAGGTTCTAGAGTGGAGGTGTAAAGATCGAAAGGATTAGGTGCGGTTTCACTCGAAAGGGGTTCTTCACAATTTGGCAAATCAAGCACTACAAAATCACACAACTCATTTTTATTTTTAACTGGTGAATCATTTGGAACAATAGATGGAAAACCGGAGTTGTGGGTTTCAATTGGGTAAGGGTAGGTTTGATTTGAAAATCCTCTCTCATTCTCACTCTGTCCAACTACCGCCTTACACATTGAAAAATTCGGAGCTAGCGGGACACTGGCTACCGGTTCACTAGGTTGCGTAAGGGCGGCCATGGATGCTTCCATTGTCCTCATCATTTTATTTGTTGCAGCAATATATGCTTCCAACGACTCTTCCAAGCTAGACTTAGGTGGTGAGGGGGTTTCAGTAAAAGATTCAAAATTTGTTGGATATGTGAAACTCCCTAATGGCTGTGAAGAAACAGTGTCTAGTGAAGATGGAAAAGTCGGGTAGGACTGATAGGAAGTGGGTGGTAGGACAGGGGTAGGGTCAACATATGGATAAGAAGGTGAATAATCGTGTGGATCCCTAAAACTAGATGAGTGGAGAGAGGTGAAAGATCGACTGCGAGATTGAGCAATATGCTCAGCAATGGACATCGGCCTAGGAGTTACAGAAGGACTTGAAGAAGTGGTGTCAACATATGTAGGTTGTAAAGGTTGACTCGGTTGACACAAAGTGGGTTGAAAAGTCAAACTGTTTTTCCTAGACTCCTCTATGTGATCTTTCAGAGATTTTTTAGGCATGGAGGGATCATTTTTAAATTGACCGAACACATTGACAAACGACGCAAAGTTAGGTTCGGGATACCAAGATTCGGCAAGCGATTTGTTATGTGGAGTACCCATGATAGAAGAATGTAAGGATTTCTTAGCGACAATTTTTTTTTTTTTTTTGCAAGTTTTTAAAAGATTTTTCCCCCTTTTTTTTTTATTTATGTGAGAGTTTTGCAAATAGGTTTTAGAACATAGGACTCGTTACACAAAAGTATCAACCACACATGCACAATCAGACCTAGATCTAGGGTTGCCTAGGTCTACTAGACAGCTCCTAACTAGGGCTAGAGATAGGACCTCAAACCGCCTCTTCACGGACAAATACGGCCAGGTAAGTGGGAAGGAACCACCACTACAGTGGGCCTAATTAATAACCACTAGCCTAGACACCGCAATGTCGGTTAGGATAAACGGCCGATGCCTACCCTAGTCCTTTTCCTATTGAGCTCGCTGTCCTTAGGTCTGAGTCTAATCTTTTTTTAATTAATTATGGTTGATGCAAAATGCTTAGGTGTTTTCTGGGGTCCTGGGAAGGGTGATGAAATCCCCACCCAATCTGAATTGGTCAAAAAGCCCCTTAAAATCCAATTAAAGATATGCAAAACAGTAAATCACTTGCAATCAAATATTTTTATTTTATGCGCGGCGCAAAGAATCCTGCACAAGATCGTTATTTGGAAGGAAAAAAAAAATTTGAGCGCAAAGAAACCCTGCAGGCAAATTTACAGAAGATATATCAAGATTTGCAGAGGAGGAGAGAGAGAAAACTCACAGAAATTTCCAGTGGCAGAGCAGTTTTTTTTTTTTTTTTTTTTTTTTATCGCGCTTCTGCAACTTTTTTTTTTAGCCCAGATTCGACCAGACCGCGGCGGTTCCGCGGCCAAAAGAGGGCTGGCGCGGCGGTTCCGCCGCGCTTTGGTGGGATCGCCAGTTTTTTTTTTTTTTTTTTTTTTTTTTTTTGTGAACCAGATCACCACGGTTAACTTGTAGACTCGGTCCTCCAAATTTCTTCTATTTTTCGGTTGTTGTGATCTTCTGTTGTTCCGATCTGTTTTTTCCTGTTTTGATCTCTGTAGATTTCCAGATCCGATTTTCGTATATCCTGCAAAATTCAAACAACAAAGTATCCCTTCCAAAAATAACAAATGATATATATTTTTATATTTTATGATTTTTTTCAGATTTTTATGATTTTTTAAATTTTATGATTAACCCGAAATTACGAAAAGAAAATTCTACGCCATCCCCGGCAACGGCGCCATTTGATTGAAATGATTTAGCGTGCTTGCGCTTTCTAAAGGATAGATCAAAAATATTTGTAACCGCAATCAAGAACGGCGTCGCTTTGCAGCTAGCCGGTGAGTACGGGTCGGTCCACAGGGATTTTGTGAATTTTCTAATCGCGCTTACGAGTTAATTCCGAAGGGTGTTCGGACAGATTATTAAATCTAAAAATCTAAATTATCCTAGGGCAATTAATTAAAAGTTATAACTAGGGCAGGGAAAATAAATTTACCTAGGGCAAGGAATTTAAATCTTCACTAAGGCATGAAAATAAATTACTTACAGGTGGCTTTCTCCAAACATCAAAGCAGGGTTGTCAGATCTGGATTTCTGAATTGAAGAGAGGCACCGATGCTCTCCAAAAGATTTGTAAATTTTATTCATTAAAGGGAGGCATAAAGTTTACAATGAATTAGAGTCCCTATTTATAGAAGATAGGAAACCCTAGGGTTACAATGACTTGCATGTTTGCATTTACAAAAATAGCCCTCTAGGAAGACCGGTCAAAGCTGCAAATGAATTTTGATAAAATAAAATCTTCCTTTTGTCTTCTTAAAAAGGAAGTATTGGGCCTTTCCTTTATGGGCTCTTCTGTCTTTGGGCTTCCTGGGCTACTTAATTCTTTAATTCTTTCTTAAAATAGCTTCTGTTCTCTTTCAGATTTTCCAGTGAATAATTGTGGTGGACAAGTTAACCGTGGCTTCGAAATCTTAGACCTTGCATTGCCTTGTACTTTGTGAATTTTATCTTTGATGTAGGCTTGATCAAGAGTCTTCTGTTTGTTTGTCAAAAGTCCCTTTTTGTATCATCTTTTGTCTTTTTTCACTGTTTTCGCTCCAAGAACCTGTAACCTGTAATATGTAGCAGACATGCGTCAAAAGCACCCGTTTATTTATAAAATGAATAAGAATGGGGAATATAATAATGCAATATTCTAGTGTGAACAGGCGTTACGGAATAATTACTTGTTTGCCGTTTTTCCGGGCGTTACGGAATAATTACTTGTTTGCCGTTTTTCCGAGCATTACGGAATAATCATTACTTGTTTGCCGTTTTTCCGGGCGTTACGGAATAATTACTTGTTTGCCGTGTTTCCGGGCGTTACAGAATAAATACTGCTACCGTGGTCCTATGGGGAATGAACAGGAAATATATCTTTAGGTTACGATGAGGATTACATTAATTGATTTCAATGACTTTTAGGATAGATAACCTAGAAGCACAAATTTAGGATACACCCCACACATCACATACATACAAATACCTCACTGTTTCATATCGGTGTTATTTATTTATATTCATGGTTACTTATATCGTTATATCCTGGATTATCATTGCTTTTTGATATCTATGACGCACTGATGTCTGGGTTTTGCATGGCCCAGTTCCTCTACCTTTATCGTAGGCAGATTGAGAATATTTTAGTAATCAAGCCGAGCAATAAGGAATTGATCGTGTATTTAGAGATATTTTGTTTAGTTTATTTCCACAGTTTATTTCTTTGATGTGAGCCCATTTTGGGACATGTTTCAGATGTTGTTTTTTGAAGATTGATTCGTTTCCACTTATACATTTTCTTGACTCTATTTACTGTGGCAAATGGACATGTACTAGATAGATTTTATATTTTACTGTTCTTGATATCTTATAGACAGCCGTAATGTGACTGTGGAGGGATGATTCCTAGCCATAGGTAGCATGGTCGGCTCTGTCCCGTGCTGTAGTCTGCGCATTTTGGAAGGCGGAGTATGATAGGGTTTGTTTGGTATCAGAGACATAGGATTTAGGGTTAGTCGGGTTTGGTTCTTTTGTAGTCGGGTATTGAACCCAATACACTAACCAGGAAATTCGGAATTAGGAATATGTCCTGCCACATTACTATCTTTCCAGTCTTGAATCTATAGCTATCTTGTTTATTGAATCATGTATACCGTTGCTAATCCACTTCAGTGTCTTGGCTTCAGAATCATGGCGGATAGAGATTTTCGGTTTTACCAGAGGCATGTTGATAACACAGCATTGCTCGGAGTTATACGTGGTATGCTGGAAAACCAGAAGCGGCAAAAAGAGCTGAATCAGCGGCAAGCCGAGGCTTTCCAGGAGGGTCTGCGGACAGTCCAGCAGTCCGTAGTTGCAGTAGCACTCGGGCCAGCACAGCGTGAGGGCATCGTGGCGGACTTCAGAAGGCTCGGTCCATCCACATTTACTGGATTGGAGGAGCCATTGCCAGCGGAGCAGTGGCTAGTTGATATGGAGAATCTGCTTATCACCGCGCAGATTCCAGATAAGAAAAGGGTGGATGTAGTACGCACCCAGTTGGTAAATCACGCTCGCGAGTGGTGGCTAGTAGAGGAGACCTGTCTGCCCAAGCCGATTAGTTGGGTAGCATTTTCACGCAGTTTCTTGGAGAAGTTCTTTCTGTAATCTGCTCGGGAGGAAATGGAAGAGAAGTTTATTAATCTGAAGCAGAATGACAGATCTGTTGATGTGCATGCGGCTGAGTGGACTGGGCTCAGTCGATTTGCGGGGCCTTTGGTTGCCAACGATGCAGATTGGGCATGAAGGTTTATGCGCAGTTTGGATGTGGAGATTCATATACATATTATATCTCTGGGATTGATCACCTTCTCCCAAGTTCTCAAGGCAGCCAGGGAGTAGCAGAGTTTATCGGTGAAAACGAAGGCTACGCAACAACAAGCAGTTTTGGTGTGGAAGCCGGCTTTTATGCCAAACAGAGATCCTGTACGCAGAAGCATTCTGGTGAACAAGCAAGGCGTTGTACCCATAAAGAAGCCCGTTGTATCCGATCAAAAAAGGTGTGTGTTTTGTGACTACTGCCAATGACCGGGTCATCTCCGGAGGGAGTGCCGGATGAGGCTTGGGCAATGTCTGATTTGTGGAGCTACTGATCATCGAATGCATGCTTGTCCATCGAGAGTTCAATTGAACCAAGAGCAGAGCAGAAGCAGATTACTCAGGGGCCTAATCAACCACGGGCCTTTACTTTGACGGCCGAGGAGACCAAAGCTTCAGACGAAGTTGTTTCAGGTATCCTACTCATTTATAATTTTCCCGCATTGCCATTATTTGATTCAGGTGCATCCAATTGCTTTATGTCATCCAAGTTTATTAGTGTACACTCGATTCCACATGTGGCTTTGTCTAGTTGCTGGGACACACATACTAGGAATGGGAAAATTATATCTAGTAGTGAGTATAAGGATTGTTCAATTGTTATTTGCGGACGAGAGTTATTCGCGGATTTCTTGGTGATTGATACTGGCAGCTATGATGTTGTCTTGGGAATGGACTTTCTTGGCACTTTCTACGCTCGCATCGATTGTAAGGCAAAGAAAATGATTTTCCAAATTCCCGGACATCCGGAGTTTATATTTTCAGGAGTTAGCAGATTTGTCGGGCCAGTCGAATTTAGGGCTAGGCCGACAAGTGCAGTTCTTTCGTCGATGGAAGTTGAAAAGGAGGAAGCACCAGTAGTAGTCCGAGAGTTTATGGATATGTTCGGGGACATCTTGGGTTTACCGCCAAAATGAGATGTGGAGTTTGTGATTGATTTTATTCCTGGAGCAGCGCCGATTTCAAAGGCTTATTATCCAATGGCGCCGGTGGAACTGGAAGAGATAAAGAAACAAGTTGTCGAATTACTAGAGAATGGTTGGATTTGCAGCAGCAATTCACCATGGGGAGCACCAGTTCTTCTAGTCAAGAAGAAGGATGGCACGCGAAGGATGTGCATCGGTTATCGAGAATTAAACCAGGTAACTATTAAGAACAAGTACCCAATCCCTCGCATCGGTGAATAATTCGATCAACCCAGTAGTGCGAGGGTATTTTCGAAGTTGGATTTACGAGCCGGATATGATCAAGTTCGGGTGAAATCAGAAGATATTTGCAAGACGGCGTTCCAAACACGATATGGGCATTACGAGTACTTAGTGAGGCCGTTTGGAGTTACGAACGCACCGACAATATTTATGGACTTGATGAACCGAATCTTTTCACCGTATTTGGACCAGCTCGTAGTGGTGTTTATCGATGAGATACTGGTCTATTCAAGGAGCAAAGAAGAGCATGTAGAACACTTGAGGATCTCACTGCAAACATTGAGGCAAGAAAGGTTATATGCTAAGATGAGCAAGTGCGAGTTTTGGCTCGAAGAAGTGAATTTCTTAGGTCATGTCGTATCCGGAGATAGAATTTCCGTTGACCCTGAAAAGATTGGAGCTGTTCATGATTGGCCAATTCTAAAGAATGTAGGGGAGATCGGAAGTTTTCTTGGGCTTACCGGATATTATAGAAGGTTAGTGGAGAACTTCGCTCAAATAGCTGAATCATTGACCAAGCTAACGCGAAAGGAGGTACTGTTCGTATGGACGGAGAAGTGTGCGTCGGCTTTTGAAGTATTGAAGCAAAGATTGACCACCGCTCCTATTCTGACAGTGCCAGATGGTTCCAGAGGGTTGGTTATTCACAGCGACGCATCTAGAAAAGGCTTGGGAAGTGTTCTAATGCAATATGGGAAGGTTATAGCCTATGAATCGAGACAATTGAAGACTCATGAGAAGAACTACCCAACTCATGATTTGGAGCTATCAGCAGTGATTTTTGTTTTGAAGATTTGGAGACACTACATATTGGGTGAAAGGGTAGAAGTATTTACGGATCACAAAGTCCTAAAGTATGTGTTCACACAGAAAGAGCTCAACATGAGGCAGCGTAGATGGTCAGAGCTGATGGCTGACTATGATCTTGATCTAAAATACCATCCGGGGAAAGTTAATGTAGTGCTGGATGCTCTAAGTTGGTGCCAGCAATACGGATGTTGACTGCACAGAAGGAGATTATAGCTGATCTTCAGAGGTTCGAGTTGAACATTGTACTACCGAATTCTTTGGGACAGTTGATTCAATTACAAGTACATTCATCCTTGAACGATAGTATTAAAGAAGCGCAGTCGCACGATCCTAGATTGCAGAAGTTCCGAGAACAAGTAGAAGCGGGATATCGAACGGACTTTTTAATTCATGAAGATGGTTCGTTACGATATGGGAGCCATTTATGTGTGCCTAAAGGATACATTCGTGAAGAAGTCATGAAGGAGGCTCAAAGTTCCGCATATTCCGTACATCCAAAAGGCACAAAGATATACCGAGATCTACAACAACATTTCTAGAAGGAAGGCATGAAAAGGGAGATTGCTCGCTACGTATCGAAGTGCTTGGTGTGTTAACAAGTCAAGACTGAATATCAAAGGGTAGCTGGTTTGTTGCAACCACTTCCGATTTCTCAATGGAAGTGGGAACATATAACCATGGATTTTGTGACAGCATTACCACGGAGTCCAAGGGCAATAATGCAGTTTGAGTGATTATTGATCGATTGACCAAGGCAGCTCATTTCATACCGTTTCGAGTGGGTCAGTCGATGGAAACTTTAGCAGAACGGTACATGCAGGTGATTGTGAGATTGCATGGAGTACCTGTGAGCATTGTTTCCGATCGTGATGCCCGATTTTTATCGCACTTTTGGAGGAGTCTACAGGAAAGTTTGGGGACTAGATTGAAGTTCAGCACAGCCTATCATCGTTAGACAGATGGCCAGTCAGAAAGGATGATCCAAACTCTTGAAGATATGTTGAGAGCATGCATGTTAAACTTCAAAGTTTCATGGGAGGATCATTTACACTTGGTGGAGTTTTCTTATAATAACAGTTTTCATGCGACTATAGAGATGGCTCCATTCAAAGCATTATATGGTCATAAGTGTCGGTCGCTCATCTATTGGGACGATGTTGGAGAAAGAAGATTATTGGGAACGGATCTTATTGTGCAAACAGTAGAGAAAGTTAACGTGATCCGAAATCATATGAAGGTGGCAAAAGATCGACAGAAAAGTTGGGCTGATACAGGACGAAGACCTCTGGAATTCGCAATTGGTGATCTTGTATTCCTGAAGATATCACCGACTAGAGGAGTGATTCGATTTGGTAGTCGAGGCAAGCTTAGTTCTCGATTCGTGGGGCCTTTTGGTATTATCGAGCATGTTGGAGAGGAAGCTTATCGATTGGCTTTACCACCATTCTTGGCGAGTGTTCATAACGTGTTTCATGTATCTCAACTCCGCAAGTATGTTCGAGATGAGACAGACCTCCTAGATCACTCATAGCTGACAGTAAGGGATGACTTAACATAAAAAGAACGACTAATGTCGATTGTGGATCGACGAGACAAGGTCCCCAAGAACAAGGTTATCCCTTAAGTACTTATTTCATGAGGGGAATCGTTCGCACGGAGAATCTACTTGGGAACATGAAGACGAGATCCAACAGAATTTTCCACACCTCTTTCGTTAGATCCATGTTTTCTTATCTTTTCTTGTTTCGGGATTTTCAAGGAAAAAAATCTTTTTTAGTTGGATATAATGTAACACCTTAGTGTTATACGATATTTTGGGGTATTTTTCAAATCTTGCGACAACTTCTTGTTTATTATTGTTTTTGGGTGTGGATAGTGCATTTGGTAACCGTGGTTAGTATCCGACCAGACCCGCATGCTTGAAACCCATTATGGTTCAAGATTACGTCATATATTTGCTAGTACAGAGGATCCATGCACATCTAGATTCTAGATACATGTATAATATATTTTTGTGTCTGCATATCTTTTAGTAATAAAAATAATACATTTTAATATCTAGAATGGCATGCTATCATACCCAATATCATATATTTGCATCCATATATCATGTTCATGTCCAGATTATTAAAACAGACTCGTTTGGATAGCTACGTATATTTACGTAGATCCGTACTTGGATTATGCATTTTTATTAACCGGACATCGCATTATAGTTTTGGCTTATACGTATATTGTCCATATTTTAAAACTAGAATTTTAGAAAGGACCTGGGTATTTTTTGGAGTATTTTGATATTAGCTGTATAATCCAAATATATATATTATAATATTTTTATAACAGTTAACTATATACATATAATAAATATATATTATATATTAACTAATTATTATAATAAATCTTATTCTCTCTCTATACTCTCGATGTCCCCCTCTTTCGGTATCTCTCTTTCTCTCTCTTCTCGCGTGTTTCTCTCTCTCTTATTCTTTTTGTTCCTCTCTCTCTATATATATCCCTCTGTCTCTCTCTCTCTCTCTCTCTCATATATATATAAATAACCCTATATTATTTTCACACCCACACCTCCCTCTCTCTCTCTCCTCTCTTTCTTCTTCCTCTCTCGCGACGAGAAAGCCATGCCTGCAACCCTAACCCACTCATCCTCACCTCGCCGCCGATCACCCCGACCTCATCACCTCGCCACCCTCATCTCCTTCTTCTCCATCCCCGAGCCCTGCAACTCCAGACCCCCGACCCCGACCCCTGCAATCCCGAGCAACCCAAGAACCTCCAACCTCATCACCGTTAGCCTCGCCTTCGCCATCAACTTCACCCTAGCCTTCACCCTCGTCTCCTCTCCATTGTTACCACCTCCGCAAACACCACCCTCAACAGTCCATGATGCCAACCCTATAACCCCGAGAACCCATGACGCCACCTTCAACCCAAGAACCCCTCATCGCCGATCATCACAGACCTCGCCGCCACCTCCACTTCCTCTTCTCCTCCTTCATCCTCGAGAACCATGCAAACTCGACGACAACCACTGCAGAAACTCTAACCTCGCTATTACCCATCGCCGGAGACCCCACCACCTCATCATCGTCACCTCCTCACCTCACTCTCCACTCCCTGACACCATAAACCACCACCACCACCACCATCGATTGCAACAAAACCGCCAAAAAGCAACCTAAGAAACCCATGGCCGATGGTAGCCCTCGTCGTCATCAAGCCGCCACCTAGCCCCTTACCTCAGTCCTCTGTCCCCAAAACCCAGAGCCGAGCCACACCATATTCTTCTTCTTCTTCTCTTCTTTCTTTCTCCTTCCTTTCTTCTTTCTTTCATTCTTGATTTCTTGGTTTTCCGGCCATCTCGTTGGAATCGCACGCGTCGCCGAAGATCCGGACGGCCCAGTCATCGTCGTAGTGCAGCATAATCACTACTTCACGTCATTGTTCAGCCAGGTCCTGTCCTGCGCGCGCGTAGTTGCATCATGATGTTTATCCAACGTTGAACGTGACGTACGTACCCAGACGTGAGATCCGATCAGGCAAGTTTAACTTGCAACATGCTATGCTACTATATCGATATCTATATGTATAAAAATAGTACACGTGTTTTATTATTCAGCTATTATGACCGATTTACAATGTTACGTTATCCGTTCGTATACGTACCGATAATAGCATATCTAGTTGCATGTCAGAACATTATGATATCATTACACTACTATATTAGTACAACATGCTATCTGGTTGCATCATACGCAGGCATGGATATATATACTGGTTATTACAGATAGACACATATGCATCCTGGCATCAGTTTTATTTATCGTGTTTCGGTATCGATTCTAGTTTCACATTGGGTATATATTTGATACATATGCATCACATGACATGTTCACGACACACTACCAGAATTGTTACTTTGATCTTGTTACTAATGCCGACAATATTGATGTGTTGTCCTGACGGACGTAACTTATTGTCTGCATAAACAAGAACTGTACATGCTTGATCCTGTGTTGGCATTAGATTATATCGGTAATACCTTGAAAGTCTACCCTAGCACCACCACTTGATCAAAACCGGCATCATGCATGCTATATTTAAAAATTTGGGGTGCTAAGCTACACTAACTAAGGATCAAACTAGATGATTAGGGTTTAATATGATGATATCAAGAACTTTACACTAAGAGATGAAACTACAACCTTTGTAGACCGTATCCTTCTCTTCGAAAGCTCCGTGAGCGACTCCACTAAGCTCCACTTGAAGATTGAACAAGCTTCCGTTTGCGATCTTCGTGCCGAAGATGATCCACCCGAAACTTTGCTAATCCAAGCTACCTCTTCACTAAACATACTTTAGTGAAGGAAACACACTACAACTAAGTGCTAATCAAGTGTAGGATGGTGAAGTAGGGGTTCTGTTTGCTCACTATGGATACTTTTAAGCCCTATGGTTCACAACTTATGTGAGTGTTAGGACTTGGAGGACGTGGGGAGGAAGATGAAGAGAGCTAGAGAGAAAAGTGCTCATGTAAAGAACAAAAACATGTGTGCAAGCCTTCTCAATTATGAAATGAAGAATAGCTTCTATATTCACACAATAATTGAAGCATCAATATTTTCCAATAATCAATTGGAACCATGCTTCAATAGTATGACCAAATGAATAAATAAATATAAACGCCATGCTTCACCCCATTCCTCATTTTCCACCTCTTTTCTATTTTCACAAAATAGAAAATCCAACCATGTTACATTATATGTGTGTATGTGTGTGTATATATATATATATCATATATATATATAAAGAAAAGAAAATAATTAGTGAGCAATAAAATTAGTTAATGTATAATTATATCAAATATAAATACACATCAAATTATTAAATCAACACTTGATTTAATAATCCTTATATCACATTTAACCGACTAATATCATTTATCTTTATATCACATTAACAAATCAACACTTGATTCAATAATCCGGTTATATCACATATAACCTAACTGATATCAAATAACCGCCAGATTAGAATAATGTATCATATACTCGTATTTAATCAGGCCTCAACACATATCAACATATGTGTCATACTTCATTTCTCTTGAACTAGGAAACTTCTGTGTGGGACTCTAAAGACTCGTCAATACGCCAGTAGTAGGTAATGATCACATCAGTTACCCACAAGCCGTCAGCGGTACAAGCTGGACGTAATGGCTACCAAGGTATTGAGCGATTAGAAGATCAACAAGCATGCTTGTCCAAACTCCCATGAAGACTATAAGTAACACTTACCGTACAGTCTAGTCTCTTTGTCTCATATGTCGCATATCGAGTCTAGGGGTGGAATCGTTAGACCCCAATAACTTGATAATGCATGCCGATATGTGGCTCATAACGGTTCGAGAAACTACTGATAACACTTACCAGTAAATATCATTAGCCCTGGCCAGGGACATACTGTTATAGCCAATCGAGCATACCGCCACATCAACTCCCAATACCGGGAGAGACGAAACCTCTCCTATCGCTCACTGCCTACATGTGACTCAGGACTGTACCCAAAATCCACCTGTTTGAAAGACTCCTTTGAGCTGTGGTAGGGAGGAAATCAAAGCACAGTGGGAATCACACAAGAATATATGACGATCTCGGGTCTACAGACTAACTTGTACCAGTGTCACCAGAGAACTACTATCTGACGATAGGTATAGTACCAACTAGGAGTTCTCGGTGGGTCTTGTTCGGTGTACCCATTCTCTAATGAGAACCTTTGTACAATCTTTGATGTCAAACACCGATGGATATGGGATCAACCATCGCCCCCTACAGGGTCAAGAAATGTACACACTAGTCTACTCTTGAATATTGATACCCTGTCTCGATACTCCCTCGGCTAGAAACAATTAAAGGATATGCTTGTGGACTACACAGGTCCCAGTAGTATAATTTGCATCATAGTCCTGGTAGTCAAGCAAACATCCTAAGGGATTTATCAACATGAATCAGAGAGACGGTATAATAATACAAGTGTTCATGTTAAGATAAAGAGCAACCGAATAACATACTATCATGTCGAGCAAGAAAGTCCTCTCTATATATGTCCAAGCATCCACTATATCATACGATAATGGCCTTTAGGGCATACATATTCCTAACAATTTCCCACTTGAACTAAGGCCATGTGTTCTATTATCTCATACCCAACATCCCAAAAAGTCTCTCAAACTGCGTCTGGGGGAGGGCCTTCGTGAGTGGATCTGCTGCGTTATCCTTCGTGTCAACTCTCCTGACCTCGATCTCCCTCCGATCTACTATATCCCAGATTAGATGATACCGTCTAAGAATATGTCTGGATCTCTGATGGGACCGAGGTTCCTTGGCCAAAGCCACAGTTCCATAGTTATCATAATATACAGGTATTGGATACTCAGTGGTTGGAACCACACCAAGTTCAGCAATGAACTTCTTCATCCAGACAACCTCTTTGGTAGCGTCGTTAGCAGCAATGTATTCAGCCTCCATCTTCGAGTCTACTTTGGTATCTTGCTTGGAACCCTTCCAACATACCGCCCCTCCATTTGCTGGATATAGTGCTCTCAGAGTTAATTATTGGATCACTGGCACGTGATTGCAATAATTGAGGGATGACCTATGCCGGTAGGATAGTCTTACTCAAGATGATAGTATACTATCTGGTTAATTTTTATCATCGTGTACTGTTTCAGGTGACCTTATAGGTCACTATTGCACGTTGATAGAACCCTTAGGATTCTTTCTTGACGGCCAAAAATATGATGGCGTTCATATACGTGGGAGCTGGGGTCTATAAGCACATCCTTAAAAGGTCCCTAGTCGTGGGAGTTTTCGAGACAGGGCATCGATACTCCAGTGTAGACTAGTGTATACAGTCGAGACCCCGACGAGAAGCGGTGGCAGGTCTCACAAGCCACTGGTGTCAGTTGGTTCACCTAAGATGTATACAGGTGCTCATTGGGTTATGAGTACACCGGACATGACTCACCGGGAACATGCTAGTTGGGATTATACCAGACGTCAGATAGCAGTTTCCTGGTGACATGTGTACAGGTTAGTTCATCGACCTGAGATCGTCATTTTTCTCGTGTGAGTTCCCACTGTACTTTGATTACTACCCTACCACGGCTCAAAGGAGTCGTGCAAACAGGTTTTAGTTGGGTACAGTCCCGAGCCACATGGAGGCAGTGAGCGGATCGCCAGGGGTTCGTCTCTCCCGGTATTGGGGGTGAGGTCGCACTGTGTGTAGGAGAGCCATTACATAAAGCCTTCGGCAGAGGCAGGAGATTTACTGGTTGGTATTCAAGTAGTATCTCAGGGTGTTCTGGGCTACACTCCGACACGACTTGTATCGCTTTTGGGGGTCAGACTTTTACCAACCCCCTAGGCCCGCCATGCGATACTCATAGACGAACAGACCGGACTGTACGGATATTGTCACTGACAGGCTCAGTAGGGGGTCAGGATGAGTTCGCTCATCGACGTCCCTTTTGGTCAATACCTGGTAGCCCGTTACGTATGTCTAATACCTCTGACGTGCTAGTGGTTAAATCCACAGCCAAAGTATTGACGAGTCTTTAGAGTCCCCCACCGACAGTTTCTCAAGTTTCGGGCGAAACGCTGTTGAAGCCGTATGGAGATATGGTAGGGTTCGATCATATACGTGCGGTGTTGCACGGATCATGATCGGACGGATAATACTAGCGGGTTTTGGTTTAAGCCGGATCCTAGTATTGTACAGAGTAGATTTTGTCTCATTACATTTGTATTCGGTCGGAATACAAATGCGGGTATGTATATACAGTCGCGGGGTTTTCCTGTAATTTTTTACGGTATCAGTTTTTTTTTTGAAGTTGCCAGTTTGCATTCCGTTTCATCCATTTATCCTTTCTTCCTTTCGTTGGCTGATAATTGATGGAGGGGGTTATTTGCAAGTATGCAAATTTGATAAGTGGAGGGTGTCTTTTGTGATTTGGGGCATTATGATGGGTATAGCATTATTAGATTCCTTTTGGATCGATTCCTTTGCATTAATGTGAAGGGATTTGTGAAAGACTTTGGATAGGATATGAGGTGACATCTTTCTCTTGTTATCATCCAATTTCTTCTCTTGCTTTTCGCCTTCACATTTTCCTCCCATCACGAGGATAGGGACGGCCACATTTTAGAGATAGGAGAGGGAATTCATTTTGGTGTGGGGGAAATTAGTTCATCTCATTTTTCCTTTTGCTTACACCAAAAATCCCAAAGCTCATTTTTCCTCTTGCTCATTATTCATTCATCCATCATATATGGCAACTTCATACCCGCATTGAGACAATCCATTCTACACTTAGTCTACAGCATTCTTGGACACGTCGACTCGCCAACTTCGTGCCCGAGTTGCCTCGGTCCAGAGGTGGGAGCCCGTAAAAGAACCCGGCGATGTGGTGCCCGTTCCGACGAGGAGACGAAGACCGAAGGACACGGATCGCTCGGTATAGCATTCTATCCCATCTCTAGTTAGCTAGCATTAGATTAATGGTTACGATCCGGGTTTTAGGATGCGGTAGTGCCGGTTTTATAATCGTGAAAATTTTTCGTTTCCGCATTTTTGCCGGGGAAAGACGGCCGGGGCGCTACCGTAGTCCTACATGGTATCAGAGCCATGCCATTAACCTAGTCTAGCTTGCTCTAACGTGTTTAAAGTATCGAACGAATAAAATTTCCGAAACCGCGTTTTCATTTCATCAGTTTCTATCGATTTTTTTCTGTGCTCTAAAATTATTTGGTGTACTGCAGAAAATCATGCACGGTTTTGTAGGGGAACTGCAGAAATTTGGTGGACTGATTCTTTAGGAACGCCGCGGAACCGCGGCCTAAACCCCATTTTGGCCGCGGTTCCGCCGCCGTTATAGCTCTTCATTGGACCAAATTTCTACAGTGCCTCTCTGACATGAAAATAGGGTTTTTGGTTTATTCCTTTTGGGCCCAGATTTATTTTGAGTGCTACAGTTGTGCTTGGGGCCCACTTCGGGAAATTTAGTCGATCGAAAAATTTTAAACATGTTAGTTCACAGTATTTACATTATATCTGCGACCGTGAATGTCATTTGATCGGTAAATCCTGTCTAACTGCTATAGCCCTTTTAGACGGATTTGCGAACATGACATTCACGTTGATGTTCTGTGTTGTGCTGTGATGTTGCGGATTTGTCGTGGTGGACAGCCTGGATGCAATGGTAGTACAGTTTGGTTGTATATGTACATTTGATATTGCGGGGCGAGCGTCTGACATGTGGACTGCCGTCACTGTCTGTTTGTATATTATTCTTTTGGGGCACGACCGGGCTGAGGTCGATGTACCTGTTTTATGTATATTTTACTTTCTGTACTAGGATTACCCCGCGGAGGGGTGCACGGGAAGCCGGGTTCTAAAGGGCAACGGGCCCGCATCTCATGGCGTTGAGACGGAGGGGGCTTTACTCTAGAATTGGCGGGCTATTCGCCGCACTCGTAGGGGGTATAGGTTGACCCAAGGAGGGGTGCCCAAGTTACCGGATTCTGTGAAGTGCTGGGTGGTCCATTCACGTTGCTGAAGGGGGCTGCCTCGCTTCAGGTTTTGGTGGGTAACTTGCCGCGCCCGTTGGGGTCTAGGATTTCATTGCACAGGCTATCCACACGACCAGTGGAACGTCGGGTTTCATTAGCGGCTCTATGAATCCCGGGGATCCCAGATATCTGTATTGTTCTATGAAGCTTATTACATTTCTATGATGTTGCATTTTATCACGCCTTGAGCGATTACTATATATTGATATATATACTAGTAGATGTTGTATATGTTTTGCATCCGCGCTAGTCCAGTCCCCGCTCTGTTGTTAGTTAAGTAACCTAACGGGTGATGACGGGACCCAGTGGCGAATGCGAATGGCATATACGTACATCATTATTTTCGTTCTTTTGTGGTGTGATCAATTGATAGGACTGCATTGATTCGGATCAATACTTGCTAAACAAACCTATTCAGATGTTGTTGGAACATTTTTCAAAAAAAACTGTTATTGCAAGGACGTTCTCTTTTGTTTTGCACAGTGGTATTCGGTTATGAATATCCAGCACCTCAGTCGACAAGGCAAGGGCCGAGATCCCTTCACCGGGCATGACCCCTTGGACAGAAGTTTGCGTCAGGGTAATAACTTCACTATAGCCGATTGCCTTTTGCTTTGCATCGTGGTATTCAGTTGGAATATCCTGCACCTCATTCTACGGGGGAAAAGCCGAGATCCCTTCACCGGGAGTGACCTCTTTAGCAAAGGTTTTCGTCACTATATTTTCATAAAAAGCTATGCAGTTCCTTCAGCGATATCAAGTTCATTACGTTAAAGGTTTTTCGCCAAAAACCAGCCGTAGCCCTCCGCCATTTCAGATTAATATTACTTAGTATTCGTGCTGCGTTTGTTGACTGTGTCAAGGCGTAGTGTACGGTAGCTAAGTAGTGTTCGTTTGTGGCATATTAATGGGATTGGTTAGGACAGTCGTGCGGCCTTGTTGACTGTGTCAAGGGCTCGTACGGGTGGGTTTAATGCAATCCAGGATAATGACGGGTTGAACTTGACTAGGACTCTTTGATTTGTTGACTGTGTCAAGGTCACTTGGGTCTTAGGGGTAAAAATCATATCGGGAGTTTCTAAAAAAACTGAAACTTGCCAGGCATGCACATACCTTCTGGAGTGTAATAACGTGAGTAGATTTCGTCACGTTATCATGCGATGATAGTTGGATCCCGATTCCAACTGATGAGTTGGTTTACTCCTCGGGTGATCCCGACTAATTCTTCTTTCAGGTTTGGAGGAGGATTTGACGATACAGTGGGAGGTTTCCTGATTAGATAAAGTGATAACCATTCTGAGCTAGGTTAGAGTGCATGCTGAGTGTTTCTTTTCTCTCTCTCTTTGGCAGCGACCATGACCCGACCCGTGACTATGACTCAGTGACCAAGTTGACCGAACCTTCTTATAAAACTGGCCTTTTGGATTGTCAGAGTTGCATACCTCATTGCCACTCCTACTTTTACCCTTTTCTCCAGGACACCCCGTATTACTACGAACGTCCACTTCCATTGGATAAAACCATCGTATGGTTATATACGAACTTGAAGGAATTTATTCGAGGATGGTTTCCGGTTCTGGAGAAAACGAATAGGACTATTCAGTTGTCTTTTCCTTTTACCTTCTCTCAGGTTGCGAGTGCTCCTTGGATTAAGACAGTACACCTATTACGCAAATTGGATAGTCTTCTTCCAAACCATAGGCAGGTGCCGACCGGCAGGGAAAGAAGAAAACCAATTAGCATAACAAAGGTGTACAGAAGGTATTAAGTAAAGATAAATAAAGGGATTAGAAGGAGGGCAAAATAAATTGCGACTGCTATTCACGACCAAACCAAGTATTTCTTCGCCAATCCTACATCACCTTTGTATTTCTCCAGACTCTATATCACTACGAAGATCCACAGTTTATTGGATAATCCATCGTATGGTTATATACGAACTCGAAAGGAACTTGTTCCAGTTCGGAGATGGATTCTGGTTCAGGAGAAATAGGAATAAGGTTTTATTCAGTTGTCTTTTATCTTCACCTTCTCTCAGGTTACGAGTACTCCTAGGATTAGGAGAGTACACCCATTATGCTTATTGGATAGTCTTCTTCCAAACCATAGGCTGGTGCCGAACGGTAGGGAAGGAAGAAAACCATTTGGCCTAAAGGGGTGTACAGAAAGTAATGACTAAAGACATATAAAGGGATTTGGAGAGATGGCAAAGAAATATACAGTTATAGTTGTGAATCTGATAATGGAAGAGGCATAACTAGGAATACCCGGAAACCCCTTCGAAACATTTTCAATGTTTCAGTTTCACTGTGTACTGTTAAAAGAAAACTGATTTCCCAATTAGCCCTTGCTCCAGGGTATGTATTTACCAGGTATGATTCTCACATCTGTATGGTTTTACAGATGATGAGTGGGAGTAAGTTATTGGGAATTGGGTGATTATCCTCATTATATCGGGATTCGTTGTAATTGGTGATATTTGAGGAAATCGTCTGGGCAGTTTGCCGGACGACAGATATTTGGTTTTTAATATCCATTGTTATGCACCAATTTCAAATTGATATATCTGTACGTCTATTTTTATAGAGTGAGATATAACTTTTTGAAATTATGTCTATGACATTTACCTATATCAGTGGATGGTTAGGTAAGGAGCATTGAACAGCGGTGTAATTCTTCTTAACCATAAGTACAGTTTTCAACCTACGACGCACAGGGTATGAGTTATTAGACCCAGGGGACTTATACAGAGTATTGTATATTGTCTAGTGTCCATGAGGATAGAGGGGTTGTTACTCGTACTATATTCTGTTTACTTGTGACTTCTCTAGTTCTTAGACATGTGTTTCGTAGAAATGGAAGGTCCAAGTTTTGAGAAGTTATAGGTATAAGAATAAAGTAGAGAACCAGGTATTGCAAGTATCGGGATTCTTCAAGGTGATCGAGGATGTAGATACTTGTGTATGATATTCAGTTAATAGTAATGATTAAGAGAACTTGCTTCTCTTTCAGGTTACTCATAATTGGAAGTACTCCTAAGTTGAGTAATGATGACCGGCCTCTCTCCATTTAGTTGACATGCACTGAAGACAGCTGCATGATTTGAATCTGTTTCCAATTAAATCAGTGCCTCTGTCTCTATATTGGATATAGAATAGTTCGTATCTTAACATCGTTAAGGTACGGGGAGTTTTCCGGCTTATGCTTAAAACCAGACTCCGGATAAATCAAGGCACGTTTCTGTAATGGCTGTTTGTGGGTTGACCTGGGCTATGACGAGGGTTGATTTTCTACCATTTGGAAGATCAATAGTGATATTGTTCTTGACTCGCCACAGTTTTAATAAAATTGGATTTTTTCAGAAAACAGTAGAGGGAGTATGGTAGAACTGGAAGTGATTCCAGAACCGCAAACGATTACTGAAAATTTGATAAGAACCTAAAGATTCAATCTGGATTGACATTCCATTGGCCACTCCGCAGATATGGTGGGTAACTTCAGGCACCCGAGAGATACTCCGGTAGGCTCAAGGACAGTGCCAGGGAGGTTCTTGTTTACCCAGACTTGACACTACTGTTATTCCAGACTATGAGACCCGGCAGGAAGATGAGTATAGCGTCGTTCTAAACCAGCTTTAGAAGTGTACGTGTATATTATTCTGCCAGAGGGTTGTCGTAGTCAGTGGGAGCAGCGGAAGCATAGTGGATAAGTGGCTTATGTCTATTTATAGACTAAAGCAGATATAGCGGAGATAGATCATCTATTTCTGATGTGACAGTCATAGGTTTGAATTCATCAGAATAGGGGATGGATCAGTTAAGAAGGTAGTAGGGTGTGATGTCCTAATATTAGGATGACATACACAGAGTAGGAAGTGAAATTCCTATACTACGATCGGTTATACTTTGGTTGTCACATAGTGGTTTCTCCATATAGGATATGAATTTTATATCAGACATTCTGGTTACTGGATCTATGATTTTAGATCTAGATTTGGGTAATTCCCAATCAGGGTACTTTGACAGCATTCAAAAGGTGCTTTAGAATGGACGACTCCTGGCATGGTAGTGTACCTGCAGGAGATGGAGTTACCCTCTCTAAAGGTGTCTTACAGACTAAAGTGGAGAGGGATGTGCATGATCAGCAGATCACTTGCTTAGGCAATTGAGTTGATCATGAGATGTCAAGTACCACACCAGATGTTGTTTTTACAGGAGATACAATGAGTTAATATTAATCCAATAGTGGAGAAACGATCGGAAGCAGTTTTAGAACATAAGTGGATGTTCTAGGGATTTGATAACGACAGCCTTCTTCGGGAGACAGTTATCATTCTAGGCTTCCAAGATGCCCAAGATGACAGAGTGACTGTCAGAGTTATAGTTTTCCCTCTGACGAGGGGCAGTAGTTTGGACAGGTGGTCCAGGATATACTGAGGGAGGCATGGCGCAGGATACTGATTAAGTTCAGTTGACGATACAGTCTAAGAAGTTTGGATTTGGAGTTCATTTATGAACTAGGTCCCATCATATATCCAGACATATTCTAAGACAGGTATTGCTCATTTCAGGAGATGGCTTTCTCCGCGAACTTGAGATAAAGAGAGTCATAGAAAGAAACATCAAAGCGGATCCACTCGCTGAGGCTATTCCTCGGACGCATTAGTTTCGCAAACGGGTTTTGTGAGACTGATTAGTAGAGGAGTTGGGTGTTTGGTATCACACGGGCTGTGAGTATACGACATTGCAATAATTAGCCTTGAGTGCAAGTGGGAGATTGCTGGATATGGTGCCCTCAGAGTCAATTATTGGATCACAGGCACGTGATTACAATAATTGAGGGATGACCTATGCCGGTAGGACAGTTTTACTCAAGATGATAGTATGCTATCTGGTTTATCTTTATCATCGTGTACTGTTTCAGGTGACCTTACAGGTCACTATTGCACGTTGATAGAGCCCTTAGGATTCTTGCTTGACGGCCAGCAGTATGATGGCGATCATATACATGGGAGCTGGGGTCTATAAGCACATCCTTAAAAGGTCCCTAGTCGTGGGAGTTTTCGAGACAGGGCATCGATACTGCAGTGTAGACTAGTGTATACAGTCGAGACCCCGACGGGAAGCGGTGGCCGGTCTCACAAGCCACTGGTGTCAGTTGGTTCACCTAAGATGTATACAGGTGCTCATTGGGTTATGAGTACACCGGACAGGACTCGTCGGGAACATGCTAGTTGGGATTATACCAGACGTCAGATAGCAGTTCCCTGGTGACATGTGTACAGGTTAGTTCATCGACCTGAGATCGTCATTTGTCTCGTGTGAGTTCCCACTGTACTTTGATTACTACCTTACCACGGCTCAAAGGAGTCGTGCAAACTGGTTTTAGTTGGGTAATGTCCCGAGCCACATGGAGGCAGTGAGCGGATCGTCAGGGGTTCGTCTCTCCCGGTATTGGGGGTGAGGTCGCGCTGTGTCTAGGAGAGCCATTACACAAAGCCCTCGTCCAAGACAGGAGATTTACTGGTAGGTATTCCAGTAGTATCTCAGGGTGTTCTGGGCTACACTCCGACACGACTTGTACCGCTTTTGGGGGTCTGACTTTTACCAACCCGCTAGGCCCGCCATGCGATACTCATAGACGAATGAACCAGACTGTACGGATATTGTCACTGACAGGCTAGTAGGGTGTCAGGATGAGTTCGCTCATCGACGTCCCTTTTGGTCAATACCTTGTAGCCCGTTACGTATGGCTAATACCTCTGACGTGCTAGTGGTTAAATCCACAGCCAAAGTATTGACGAGTCTTTAGAGTCCCACACAGACTGTTTCTCAAGTTTCGGGCGAAACCCTGTAGAAGCCGTATAGAGATATGGCAGGGTTCGATCATATATGTGCGGTGTTGCACGGATCATGATCGGACGGATAATACTAGTGGGCTTTGGTTTAAGCCGGATCCTAGTATAGTACAGTGTAGATTTTGTCTCATTGTATTTGTATTCGGTCGGAATACAAATGCGGGTATGTATATACAGTCGCGGGGTTTTCCTGTAATTTATTACGGGATCAGTTTTTTTTTGAAGTTGCCAGTTTGCATTCCGTTTCATCCAGTTATCCTTTCTTCCTTTCGTTGGCTGATAATTGATGGAGGGGGTTATTTGCAAGTATGCAAATTTTATAAGTGGAGGGTGCCTTTTGTGATTTGGGGCATTATGATGGGTATAGCATTATTAGATTCCTTTTGGATCAATTCCTTTGCATTAATGTGAACGGATTTGTGAAAGACTTTGGATAGGATATGAGGTGACATCTTTCTCTTGTTATCATCCAATTTCTTCTCTTGCTTTTAGCCTTCACATTTTCCTCCCATCATGAGGATAGGGCCGGCCATATTTTAGAGATAGTAGAGAGGGAATTCATTTTGGTGTGGGGGAAATTAGTTCATCTCATTTTTCCTTTTGCTTACACCAAAAATCCCAAAGCTCATTTTTCCCCATGCTCATTATTCATTCCTCCATCATATATGGCAACTTCATACCGCATTGAGACAATCCATTCTACACTTAGTCTACAGCATTCTTGGACACGTCGACTCGCCAACTTCGTGCCCGAGTTGCCTCGGTCCAGAGGTGGGAGCCCGTAAAAGAACCCGGCGATGTGGTGCCCGTTCCGACGAGGAGACGAAGACCGAAGGACACAGATCGTTCGGTATAGCATTCTATCCCATCTCTAGTTAGCTAGCATTAGGTTAATGGTTACGATCCGGGTTTTAGGATGCGGTAGTGCTGGTTTTATAGTCATGAAAATTTTTCGTTTCCGCATTTTGGCCGGGGAAAGTCGGCCGGGGCGCTACCGTAGTCATACACCATTGAGGGTGAAGAAAAAGCCGAGACTGACTTACTGTCGTCCTTATTACTCTGGAAGCTCGAATCGATAAAGGACTCCACCTGGATTTCACCATTACTATACACCAAGAACATTTCTTTAGTTCTTCTCAAGTAGTTAAGAATGTTCTTCACAGTTGTCCAGTTTTTCTCCCTAGGATCTGATTGATACCTACTCACTACACTTAGTGAGTAGGTAACATCTGGTCTGGTACATAACATCACATACATGATTGATCCGATTGCCGAAACATAGGGTATCCCTTGCATGCGAGCCCTCTCCAAATCAGTCTTGGGAGACATCTCTTTGGAGAGAGTGATTCCTGAGCAAGTGGGTAAATTACCACGCTTAGAATCTTCCATACTAAACCTCTTTAGTATGGTGTCAATGTACCCGGATTGGGACAATCCCAACATCCGCTTAGATCTATCTCTATATATCTTTATCCCCAGGATGTAGAAGGTATCACCTAGATCTTTCATGGAGAACTTATGTGATAAGAAGAGCTTGACCGAGTGTAGCATAGGAACATCATTTACTAACAAGATTATGTCATCGACGTACAATACGAGGAAGACAAACTTATTGTCTACAACCTTCTTGTATATACAAGGTTCATCTATATTTTTGATGAAGTCAAACTCTTTGATAGCTTCATCGAAACAGATGTTCCAGCTCTGTGATGCCTACTTTAATCCGTAGATTGATTTAAGAAGCTTGCATACGCTTTCGCTTCTCCCACTGTTTATGAAGCCCTTTGGCTGTGTCATGTACACGCTCTCTTCTAAATCACCATTTAGAAAAGCGTTCTTGACGTCCATCTGCCAGATTTCATAGTCATGTTATGCAGCAATGGCAAATAGGATCCTGATAGACTTAAGCATAGCGACAGGAGAAAATGTTTCATCATAGTCGACACCTGGTTGTTGACGAAAACCTTTTGCTACAAGTCTAGCTTTGAAGGTCTCAACCTTTCCATCTACACCAATTTTCTTCTTGAAGATTCACTTACTCTCGATGGGTTTTACCCCTTCAGGAGCAACTTCCAAAGTCTATACTTTGTTGGTGTACATGGATTCCATCTCAGATCGCATAGCATCTAGCCGTTTCACAGAGTCTCCACTTATGATAGCCGGCTCGAAACTAGTTGGGTCATCATCTTCCATGATGCAATCCTCGCTCCCACCGTCTATGAGAAAACCGTAGTAACTCTTAGATGGATGAGGAACCCTACTAGATCTGCGGAGTGGCTGAGGTTCGTCGGGGACTATCGAATCCTCCAGTTCCACCAAATCATCAGTTGTTGTTTGTGTAGCTGGAACTTCTTCCAGCTCTATGTCACAACCCAACTATGGCACGTGACCGACACTTAAATCACGTGACATCTAAAGACGTCGATGCGGTCCAAGTAAGCTGAAACCCGGAATCTAAACCCTTTTGAAAATATTGGAGGTGAAGTTTGAAATAGTCATCAGATGGAATCAGTTTAAAATAACATTTAAGTTTAACTAAGTATGTTTGAAAAACATCTATGACGTTTTGAAATTCGACAGCACCTCCTTTGCATTTTTGTACAACCCGATACAACATAATAATATAAATAGCATCCCAACGGGAGCTAGCTTCCACGTCCAAACAGTGGAGCAACCAAGCAAACAATATATGATGCACAATGGCGAAGAAAAGAAAAGCGAAACAAAATCAACAATTTAAAATGGTCGACTCTAATGAGTGCGGCATCACAACACACAAACTCTAAGTTTCGCTTCTAAGTCCACAATATACCCTTTCTAAGTTGATGGAGTTTTCACTAGATACAAGAATATATGAATAATCAAGTGTGAGTACGATACAATAGTAACCCACCTACCCATCAATCATCGAAAAGAATGTATGCCAGGCCGCTGATAATCCAAGTGGTAAAACCTGCAAGAAACTGTGGCACAACGGGGATGAGTTGCCAACTCAGTGAATAAAAGCACATCTAAAGGTAGAAATCGAAATGCATGATGATACCTTGGTCATAAGTATAGTACTATCATAATCTGTACAATATACTATATGATATGTATATGTATCATAATGCAACACTAAATATCATGCAATCCCAAGTAGAATATATCAAATGCAAATGACCTGTATCTAGGTATAAGTCTAATGTAACCGAATATATATATATATATATATATATATATATATATAAACCTCTTCTTTAAAATAGCCGCGGAATAGATATGTCACGGCATAAAGCAGACGTGATAGTATGAAATATAATAGATATCTTATTTAAGATATACGTCCTGCTATTTTAAGGAACAGTGTTAAGAGGTTTACAATTTAAAAGATTTCAGTGTCATCTCAGACATGTCAAAATAATGAGGCTATAGCTCGATTTTGAAATCCTTTTTATGTATATGAATGCCCGTAAATATATATATAGGTACTGTCCCCCGGATCAATCCTGGTCGGCTACAACAACCATAATCTACTGTATATCTCATGATAACAACATATCAATATATATGTATGGATGTCCAGCATCGACACTCGAAATCAGAAATCTCTCGTGCCCATCACCAACACGTAAATGCAGATACCGTCGACACCATCTCAATAGATGATCGCCACCCGATATCCCTGGCCCGGTCGGTATCTCCTGGATATTCGCCGTGCTCAATCGAACCTCGATCAGTATCCCCTAGATATCTGCCGTGCTCATCTCTATGTCCGGTATCGAGTATCCTCGTTAGGCTCCCCGCCTATAATACGGCTTTCCTGCCCCTTGGTCTCGAACCGGGTCCACCATGTATCCGTCTGTATAGTTACCCCACTCAGTCCGGATAAGTAAAAAATCTGAAACCGTATAGCTACCCCACTCGGTCGGAATAAAACAATCAGAAAACCTCAAACTCATGGTGGACGCCAACCCATCATATCCAAAAATATCAAGTAAAGAATGAGAATACTTACATAGATCATTCTGATGATATATTATATATATACATATATAACAGCTTTCCATATCACTGATATATATCATCAGGAGTAAAATATCAGAAAATCCATAAAAAGCAAATATAATATCTATAGTACTGATACTCGCAATACGCGATAGGAATTTAAGGAAGAATGCGTAAATAAATCATTCAGGTATAAAGATATCAATTCTACCGTGTCATGGCACTACTAATGATGTGTGGTGTAACATACACGTCTGTGCTCATGCAACATGGCAATCATTAGTATTTGTGCAAGTGTTCTACATGTGTAATAACCTACTCATATCAACAGATATATATATATATACACGTATTATATAATAGAACGGTTCTACAGTGACATGGCAGTACCAATGAGGTGTAGTGTAACATATATGTACATGCTTGTGCAGCATAGTACTCATTGGTAATTATGCAGTGTTCTATGAGAGTGTTAGTATTACGGAAACGTATAACATTAATAATTATAACGTAAGCAAGTAAAGTAATTATAATCAATTTGTACGAGTCTAAAGGTAACCTGGCCGTTATTCGGCATGCGGATCTCATCATTATTAATACGCATAGTTTCTCGTATAATACCTCACCGTATCGCTATATCTAAATCATCTCTAGAATGTCATAATCCTTCATACTAACTTACCAAACCATAATTTAACTACATGCAATTGAATATCATGCTAGATGCAAACTATCTCAAATATTAATATCTTGAATAAATATTAAACTATCTAGATACCATAAGACTATTTATAAGGTTGCGGGGGTACTATACGCCATCCACCCGACTTCCCCCGTAGATGTAAATCTACTCACCAACCTATTGGGCTCGATGAAATCCACGTTGTCATGTCCGCCAATCTCCGTCTCGAAAACCTTCGCGATCGTACCTATAATCGTATTTATATCATATCAACGTAAATATTATATCAAAACTCAACACAATGAGATATGCATCCATAGGTTAGAAGCTACAGTATACTTAACCCAAAAACAACAATATATATATGTCGTTAACGTATAAACGTTAACGGTTCAGCTGCAGTACAAAAATACGAAAACCCGTATCGTAATATCGGAAAATTTGATAAAACCTTTACTGACTACTTCCAGATTTCTTTGTATACATTTAGAGACAAAACAACCAATACTATAAATCATAAACTACCCAAGAGAGGCCACAGAAGAAAAACCAACACCAAAAGCCAAAGGGGGGCCGGCGAGCTCGGAAAATGGTGGGATGTCGCCGGGTCAATTGTGAAGTTTGGGTCTCGGGTTTTGTGTAACTTCTCCTAATGATATTACTATAGTTTTGATCTTGTTAGTTTTTCTAGTAATTGTACCTAATGATTCCAGATTCAATATTAGTATGCTAAATATCACAATTATCCTAGTTTATGATACTGCACTTACTAAACATACTACGCGAGGATATCGTGAGTTAACTGAACTTAAGTTAATCTGAGCTAACCCTATTCTGGCCGTAACAGGTAAAAACAGAACTCATGATACGATATATCCGTGTCGTATAAAGAATTTTAACTCCAAAACTGATATTAGTTTCCGGATTTTACAAACTGAATACTTAACATAAACTAGCAATACCAAACACTCTATAATACATATAGAGAGCTGCCCTAGAAAAACTAACACCCCAATCCCCAGGAAAACCGGCGAGCTCGGAAAATGGGCAGATGTCACCGGTCGAGTGATGAAGGAATGGGTTCGTGTTTCTGGTATGTACTCTAGGTCCAATTTACAAGTTCACAGTGTTATTTGATTTTGCTAAAGATTAACTAAACTATAGCAGATTCGAAACAGAGCCTAAATTTATCAAAATACGATATCCAATTTCTAAATAAAGCAATACTGAACTTAAGTTGCAGGGTTGAAATTATACCTACAGAAAGATCACTGAAAAATCTTCCTCCAAGATGCACAAGCTCAAAGATCCTAGCCAGAGGGTGGTGTTAGTAATCTTTAGTACTTAGTCTCTCTTTTCTTTTCTTCTCTTTGTTGTTCTAGGATTTCTTTTTCATTTGAGCTAATTTTACTTGTTTCTAATTGATATATGAACTGAACAAATTTAAAAAAATAAGGAGAATGAATGATGAGTTGTAGGAGGATGTGTCATCTAGAAGAATGTTGTATATCCATGCAAGAAGGAGGTGTAAGTATGAATGGTTCATGCAAGGAGGATGTGTCACCATGAAGTGTACATGCCCATAAGAGGTGTCATCTAGGTTATGATATCCCATGAGTATAACTTAACCTTAACCATGAACTTATCCTTTTTACACATAAACTCTCACAAAATTCCAATTTCCACAAATGACTAAACTTTTCACAAAACCCCTCATGATACTTATTATTATATAAACAAACTATTTTATTTTTAATTTATTCTACCACATATTAAAAGGCCGCTTTATTACCAACAAAATTAAAATAAATTTTTTAATTAAATAAATAAAATAATTAATTATCTAAAATATTTCAAAATATTACACTCTACGTCATTACCACTAATTTCTTCCACAACAAATTCCTTTTCTAAAAAGGTGGCATATTGAGAAACAATCACCTTTTGTTCCTCAGTCTGGTAGAAGATATATCCATATGAATTTTTAGGATATCCCACAAACTTGCAAAGAACTGATCATGCCTCAAGTTTGTCCGGATTCTGTTTTTTAACATAGGTCGAACAACCCCATACCTTAACTCGTTTAAGATATGGTCTCTTTCCACTCCATATCTCATATAGTGTTTTAGGAACTGATTTTGATGGAACTTGATTCAATAGGTATGCGGCTGTCTCAAGCGCATAACCCCAAAAAGAAATAGGTAACTCAGCAGTACTCATTATAGAGCGCACCATATCTAATAGGGTACGATTCCTCCGCTCCGATACTCCTTTGTGTTGTGGTGTATACGGAGGAGTAAGCTAAGAGAGAATCCCATTCTCTTTTAAGTAGTCTATGATTTCCGCACTCAAGTATTCTCCTCCCTGATCAGATCGTAGGACTTTAATACTTTTACCCGTCTGGTTCTCAACTTCACACTTATATTCCTTGAATTTCTCAAAAGATTCATATTTGTGTTTCATCAGGAATACATGTCCGTATCTTGAGAGATCATCGTTGAATGTAATGAAGTACGAAGAACCATTCCTGGTATGTGTAGACATAGGACCGCATACATCACTCTGTATTAGTCCCAAGAGTTCTGTAGCTCTTTCTCCGTGTCTAGTAAATGGAGTTTTGGTCATTTTACCTTTGAGACATGACTCACAATTTTCATAAGATGTAAATTTGAACTGATTCAAATATCTATCTTTATGCAACTTAGCTAGTCTTGTCGCATTGATATGACCTAGTCTACAATACCACGAGAAGGAGTCGTTCATTTCTGAACCTTTCCACTTATGTGTGTTCTGTACGCTTAGAACTGTAGTTTGATTTAGAACATATATACCGTTACATAATGTACCAAATCCAATCAACACTTAATTTAGAAAAATGTTCATAACATTATCTTCCAATACAAAATTATATCCTTCTTTATGCAACAAAGAAACTGATATAATTTTGCACATCATATTTTGTATGTAATAACAGTCGTTCAGAATCATTGTATTACCATTTGGTAATACTAGGTGATATTCGCCAACTGCTTTGGCTACAACAATTGCACCGTTCCCTACTTTTAGAGACATATCACCTTTTCCTATTTCTCTACATTTTTTTAGCCCATGTAACAAATTACAGACGTGGGATCCTGATCGATATCCAATACCCAGGACATAGAGAAAACTGAGAAACAATTCTCGGTTATGAACACACCCGAAGACGGTGCATCATCATGCTTATTCTTCGTTCGGGTTGCGTGGGAATCCTGATATTCCCCTATTCTTTGCTCAGACTTATGACAATCATAAGAAAAAGCAAAAACAACGTTCCCCGGCACAATATAATAAGGGGGTTCGGTCAATACATCCATATTATTATCTTGATTAAGGCGTGTCATGGTCGCTACCGAGAGAGAGAGAGAGAGAAGGATAACACTTTTGCGTGTGCTCTTTGCAAGATTAGATTGGTTATTATCTTATCTAATCAGGATGGTTCCCACTGTTTTTATCAAATATTTCTTCAAACCATAAAAGGTAAGATTAGCCGGGGATTAATTACACTCTACAATTTCGCCAATTGGTCAGCCAGGCAGGTATTGGTACTCCGAGGGAGTCTCTCCATGCTTTCTCATGGAACTAATTAAATAACCTCGTTTCCGCAGGGGCATAACCCCGTTAACACCTACTGGATCAGCTAATTGTAAAGTGGAAAACTCTCCCAGGAGTAACTCTTACTCGCAGTGGGTATCGGGATCCAATTATCTCATAGAATGTATGCAATCTCATTGCAAATTTCAACACTTGAAATTCCCAATATCTGTTTTTACCCCTAGCAACTTATGACCTTAACTATGGTCAACAAATCATAAGCGCTGGCCAAGTTCAACCTATCATTTCGTGATTCAATTAAACCCACCCGTACAACCCTTAACAAGGCCAACAAAGCCGTACAACTACCCTAATCCAATCGCATCACATGCGGCAGATAAGCACTAATCAGCTACCGCACACTGCGCCTTGGCTATGGTCAACAAACGCAGCATGAATACTAAATAACACTTATCTGAAATGACGGAGGACTACGACTGGTTTTGTAGAAAACCTTTAACGTAATGAACTTGATATCGTTGTAGAATCTAGTGTTTTGAAAAGGAGTGATTTATGTAGCTTTTGCTAGTTTTCGCTAAATAGTTCACTCCCGGTGAAGGGATCTCGGCTCTTTCATAATCGAATGAGGTGCTGGATATCCATCATGGAATACCACTATTCAAAGCAAGAACTAGAGAAGCTATAAAAATAAAACCGAGTGATTTGTAGCATTTACTAGTTTTGCTAAAGTGGTCACACCCGGTGAAGGGATCTCGGCTCTTTCCTCATCGAATGAGGTGTTGGATATTCATCAAGGAATACCACTATGCAAAGCAAGAACAAGAGCTACCTTTTAAAATTTTGATTCTATAATATCTTTAGGTTTCTTTTCTTTCCATTAATCTCATTAATGAAGTCCCATCATTTATGTTTCCCTAAACATCACAAAAAAGAAACGAAAATAGAACGTACGCTTATACCATCCGCATTCGCCATGGGGCTCCGTCATGCACCGTTAGGTTACTTAACTAACGGCAGAGCGGGGGCTAGACTAGCGCAGATGCAAAACATAATCAATGTTTATTATATATCATATATATAATATAGCATTCATTTCACACAGTTATATGATCACATCACAGAACATAAGCAGCAGAAGTCAACATATGAAATATTGGATATACTAGGAGGTCCGTGTTTTAAATTCAGTCAATAATGAAAAACACGGATTCCACGGTCGTGATGAATAGCTAAACCCACATCCCTAGACCTCTATGAGAGCAGCAAGAAACCCAGCTAATTCTAGAGTTAGGAGACCTGGTCTCGACTCCTCGAGATGGTCTCCCATTGGACTCTAGAACCCGGTTACTTATGCTCCCCGCCTTGGGTCTATCCTAATGCGAAAAAGTAAATAATATACATCAATGGTGACATCATCCTCAACCTGGAAGTGTCCCAATAAAAGAATATTACATACAAATTTTTACATGAATGAAAATTAAAAACTCTCATCTCACGCAATAACCCCCGGCTATTCAATCACGTCGATCCAATATAACATATCACAGCAACACATAACATTACATGTCATCAACGTAAGTAAATATGCGTATCCTAAATTCCATTGATATATAGAAATGGGATCGGAGATACACCACATATTACACTTACAGTCGCAGAAAAGAAATGAAAAACTATAATATTTAGAATCCGCAAATGCCTTAGACATCATAAACCCATAATATCTCATATTCCGAATTTCATGCCTAACCTATAAACCTTGCATTTTAGTCTCAAACCGAAAACTCTTTTCAATAAGCAGTCGGATAATTCAACAAAGATTCCCGAATAAGTGATCGCGTACAACACGCGATTGCGACGGATTTTGATCCGAATCGAAACTCCGTGACAATCAATCAACCGAGACTAAAACGCTGGATTTATAATTACAAACTAGTTTTCACAAAACAAATTTTTATGGATTCTAAAAATTGTATCACATATCATTATAATCTATACGACGCTAAACATTTTGATCGATTAATCAAACACCCACAAATTCCAGATACCTCAACAACTTGAGTCTCATTAAAAACATCTTAAACTTGCGGCGGAACCGCGGCCAAACTAGGGTTTAGGCCGTGGTTCCGCTGCTCTTTGTGGGAGTTAGGACATTGAATTTCTTGGGGCACCATTAAAAACTCTGCACATTTTTCTGAATATTTTTAATCACAAAAATTTTATATTTTGAAAAATCGACAGAAACTTGCCCAAATCGGGATTAGAAAAACCGATCGAACACTTTAACACCGTAAAGACTTGTCTTAATGTTCTAGCTTGGCTCTGATAACATGAAAGTCTACACTAGCACCACCACTTGGTCAAAACAGGCATCATGCATGCTATATTTAAAAATTTTGGGTGCTAAGCTACACTAACTAAGGATCAAACTAGATGATTAGGGTTTAACATGATGATATCAAGAACTTTACACTAAGTGATGAAACTACAACCTTTGTAGACCGTGTCCTTCTCTTCAAATACTCCGTGTAGTAGTCCACGCGACTCCACTAGGCTCCATTTGAAGATTGAATAAGCTTCCTTTTGCGATCTTTGTGCCGAACATGATCCACCCGAAGCTTCGCTAATCCAAGCTACATCTTCACTAAACCTACTTTAGTGAAGAAAACACACTGCACCTAACTGCTAATCAAGTGTAGGATGGTGAAGTAGGGGTTTTGTTTGCTCACTATGGATACTTTCAAGCCTTAGGGTTCACAACTCATGTGAGTGTTAAGACTTGGAGTAGGTGAGGAGGAAGATGAAGAGAGCTGGAGAGAAAAGAGCTCAAGTGTAGAACAAGAACAAGTGTGCAAGCCTTCTCAATTATGAAGTGAAGAATGGCTTCTATATTCACACAATTATTGAAGCATCAATATTTTCCAATAATCAATTGGAACCATACTTCAATAGTGTGACCAATTGAATAAATAAATATAAAAGCCATGCTTCACCCCATTCCTCATTTTCCACCACTTTTCTATTTTCACAAAATAGAAAATCCAACCATGCTACATTATATATATATATAAAGAAAAGAAAATAATTAGTGAGCTATATTATTAGTTAATGTATAATTATATCAAATATAAATACACATTAAATTATTAAATCAACACTTTTAATAATCCGGTTATATCACATATAACCGACTAATATCATTTATCTGTATATCACATTATCAAATTAATACTTGATTCAATAATCCGGTTATATCATATATAACCAAACTGATATCAAATAACCGCCAGATTAGAATGCTGTATCACATACTTGTATTTAAACAGGCCCCCGCACATATCAGCATATGTGCCCTGCTTCATTTCGCTTGAACCAGGAAACTTCTGTATGGGACTCTAAAGACTCGTTAATACGCCAGCAGTAGGTAATGATCACATCAGTTAACCACAAGCCATCAGCAGTACTAGCTGGACGTAATGGATACCCAGGTATTGAGCGATTAGAAGATCAACAAGCAAGCTTGTCCAAACTCCTATAAAGCATATAAGTAACACTTACCGTATAGTTCGGTCTCTTCGTCTGATATGTCACATATCGAGTCTAGGGTTGGAAATGTTAGATCTCAGTAACTTAATAAGTCATGCCGATATGTGGCTCATAACGGTTCGAGAAACTACTGATAACACTTACCAGAAAATCTCATCAACCCTGGCCAAGGACATACTGTTATAGCCAATCGAGTATAGCGCAACATCAATTCCCAATACCGGGAGAGACGAAACCCCTCTTATCACTCATTGCCTCCATGTAACTCGAGACTTTAACCAAAATCCACCTGTTTTCATGACTCCTTTGAGCCATGGTAGCGAGGAAATCAAAGCACAGTAGGAACCACACAAGACTCTATGACGATATCGGGTCTACAGACTAACCTGTACCAGTATCACGAGAGAACTGCTATCTGACGATAAGTATAGTACCAACTAGGAGTTCTCACCGAGTCCTGTTTGGTGTACCCATTCTCTAATGAGCACCTATGTACAATCTTTTATGTCAAACACCAATGGATATGGGATCAACCATCACCCCCTACAGGGTCAAGAAACATACACACTAGTCTACTCTGGAATATCGATGCCCTGTCTCGATACTCCATCGACAAGGAACAATTAAAGGATGTGCTTGTGGACTACATAAGTCCCAGTAGTATAATCTACATCATAGTCCTGGTAGTCAAGCAAACATCCTAAGGGCTTTATCAACATGTATCAGAAAGACAGTATAATAATATAAATGTTCATGTTAAGATAAAGAGCATTCAGATAGCATACTATTATTTAGATCAAGAAATTCCTCTATATATATGACTAAGCATCCACTATATTATACAATAATGGCCTCTAGGGCATATATATTCCTAACATACCTGACTTGAACACAAACCTAGGGAAAAGGGGAAATTAAGAATGTAACTAAAACGTAACTCAAGAGAATATTATTACTTGTTTTCCGTTTTTCCGGACGTTACGGAATAATTACTTGTTTGCCGTTTTTCTGGGTGTTACGGAATAAACATTAATTGTTTGGCTTTTTTCCAGGCGTTACGGATTAATTACTTGTTTACCGTGTTCCCGGGTGTTACGGAATAAATACTGTTATGGTGGTCCCGTGGGGAATGAACGGGAAATATACTGTTGGGTTACAATGAGAATTACATTAATTGATTTCAAAGACTTTTAGAATAGATAACCTAGAAACACAGATTTAGAACACATATCACACATCACATACATACACATACCTCACTGTTTCATATCTGTGTTATTTATTTATATTCATGGTTACTTATATCGTTATATCCTGGATTATCACTGTTATTTGATATCTATGACGCATTGACGTCTGGGTTTTGCATGGCCCAGTTCCTCTACCTTTATCGCAGGCAGATCGAGAATATTTTAGCAATCAAGCCGAGCAATAAGGAATTGATCGTGTATTTAAAGATGTTTAGTTTAGTTTATTTCTGCAGTTTTATTTCTTTAATGTGAGCCCATATTGGGACATGTTTCAGATGTTGTTTATTGGAGATTGATTCGTTTCCTCTTATACATTTTCTTGACTCTATTTACTGTGGCAAATGGACATGTACTAGATAGATTTTATATTTTACTATTCTTGATATCCTATAGACAGCCGTAATGTGACTGTGGAGGGATGATTCCTATCCACAGGTAGCATGGTTGGCTCTATCATATTCCGTAGTCTGCACATTTTGGGAAGCGGGGCTTACAGGGTTTATGATGATTTCGAGTGTCAATGCTGGACACTCAGGGTTTTATGTTGATTTCGTGTATCGTTGATGGGCACTCATCGGATGATGTATATGCACATGCTATGGATGACATGTTACTACATATTAATACAGGCACGATATCATATATATATATATATATATATATATATGTTCACTTTCGATACCACACGGTACGATATTATATTACAGTATAACCTAGGTAGATCGTTATGCATTTGATTTCTACCAGATGATGTCTTCTACTCATGAGTTGGAAACTCACCCCCGTTGTGCCATAGTTTTCTTGCAGAACCGATCGCTTGGATCGGTAGCGGCTTGCCGGCACACTTCTATTTCGGGTGACTGCTTGGTAGGTGGGTTACATTATGGATCATAACCACCACTTGTACACATTTTATTTCATTTGTATCTAGTTAAAAACTCCATCAACCAGACTATATATATTTGGCAGACTTAGAAACCAGAGACTTGTATATTCTTTCGGACGTAGTATGAGATTTGTATATATTCTTTTATATGCCGAGTTTGGACATTGTTGAGTTGATGTTTTGGTTTTTCTTTACTTTTCTTGAGCTGATCTTCGCCTTGGGCGTCATATATATTGCGCAGTTGTAATTCTGCCGATTGGCGGTGAGTTAGCTCCCGATTGAGGATGCCAATATTATTATTGTTTATGTACTAGTTTTGATCAAAATTTACAAAGGAGGTGATGCCCAAATTTCAAATGACGAAAACGTTTTTAAACTTTAGTATGCATCCCACTTGTATTTTTTAACATACCTTATTTATATTTCAAAAAGGGAACTTGATTTCATTTATACCCCTTTTTCAAAACTTCACCTCCATTGTTTTCTTAAAAGGTTTAGATTCCTGATTTTTGGCTTACTTAGGTTACAGTGGGGTCCTGTGGACTTCACATGATTCAAGTGCCGGTCATGTGCCATTTCCAGGTCATGACAAAGTTGGTATCAGAGCATTAAGTTTAATTTTTGTTCGAGTCTAGGTTTGACTATGCGAAGTCTAGGGTGTATATTTCGGAGCCTAGGCTTGACCTTACGGAACTTAAACTTGACTGAGGGGGTATTAGACCCGAACTTTCGTTACATAGGTTGACCTTGGTTGATGGAGTAGGTAACTCAAGTAGAGTAATGTACCGTGCGTATGTTCCGCGATATACTTATGATACGATGCTCCTATTATGTAACCATAGGATGTATATATTTTGAGAACTTTTTCTATTCGTTCTTATGATCTATCCTCATCGATGTTTGGTTGCGGTTCCTGTCACCAAGGCGATGTGAGCCGAGAGGGCTGTAAGGCTACGGCAGCGCCCCGGCCATCAATCGGTGGCCAAACGCGGAACAAAATTTTTGGAAATTGGCGTAAAACTATACTAGTTAACAGAAAAGAGTTAGGAGAGATTATACTGATCGATTCATGTCCTTCGGTCTTCAATATCTGCGTCAAGCTCCTCGCGGCTTCCCCGATCAAGTTTGATCTCCGGTCTCCCTTCGTCGAAGAAGATCCACGTCGAGGGTTCTTTATATGGGCTTCCGATTCAAAACCAAAGCAACTCGAACAACTAGTTTGCTAGCTTAGGTGCCCAAGATGAAGTAGAGAGTGTGCGACTACTTTGTCTCAAAACACTCTAGGATTCTCAACACATGAGACGGATAGAGTGGAGGTTGAAGAAGATGCCTAAGGTGAGAAAATGTGAGCTCAAGAAAAAATAGCAAGTGAGCAATCCAAGCCTAAGGAAAAGAGATGGCTGCCCAAATTAATAAAGTGAGTGTTTTGATATATTCTAGTGAGAAAATGAGCCACACACACACACAAAAAATATCTCTACACTCACAACAAATATCTTAGCTCACTCACAAATATCTTAGCTATCACAAAAGACATGTCATGCTAAGAATGAGACACAATTTCCACCATAAAACATTTAAACCAAAGTGTTTTAATCCAAAAAAGAAATGGCATCAGCTAAAGTAATCTTGTAACGAATTACAAGAATACCCCTCATCCGTATATACATATCCGCATCCGTATTCCGACTGAATACGAATACTATGAGACGAAAGTAATCCAACAATCTAATATTAGGATCCGGCTTAAACCAAAGTCTACTAGTATGATCCTTCCGATCATGATCCGTGCACGAGTGCACGTATATGATCGAACCCTGCCATAAAACCATACGGCCTCTACAAAATTTCGCCCGAATTAGGGAAACCCTCTGTGTGGGACTCTAAAGACTCGTCAATACATTAGCAGTGGGTTTAACCACAAGCACGTCAGTGGCACTAGATGTACGTAACGGCTGCCCAGGTATTGAGCGAAAGGGAGGCCGACGAGCAAACTCATCCTGAAACCCTACTGAGCCTGATAGTGACAATATCCGTACAGTCCGGTCCGTTAGTCTATGAGTATCGCATATCGGGCCTAGGGGGCGGTAAATGTCAGACCCCTAATAATGGTATAAGTCATGTCGGAGTACAGTCCAAAACACCCTGAGAAACTACTGGAGTACCTACCAGTAAATCTCGCTTGCCCTGGCCAGGGACTGTGTAATCGCGTTTCGAACACAGCGCGACATCAACCCCCAATACCGGGAAAGACGAATCCTATCTAACCTCCACTGCCTCCAAGTGCTTCGGGACTGCACCCAACTACTACCTGTTTGCACGAATCAATAGAGCCGTGGTAGGGTAGCAATCTAAGAACAGTGGGAACACACTTGAGGCGAAGTAACAGTGTCAAGTCAACGGACTAAGCTGTACTCATGTCACCTAGGAACTTCTAACTGACGATAGGTATAATACCAACCAACAGTTCCCGTTGAGTTCGTCCGGTGTACTCATAACCCAATGAGCACCTGTATACATCTTAGGTGAACCAACTGACACCATTGTCGGGGTCTCGACCCGTATACACTAGTCTACTCTGGAGTATCGATGCCCAGTCTCGAAACTCCCTCGACTAGGGACACATTAAGGATGTGCTTATAGACCACCCAGCTCTCACGTATATGATCGCCATCATACTGCCGTTAGTCAAGCAAGAATCCTAAGGGCTCTATCAACATGTAATAGTGATCTGTAATGTCACCTGAAGCATGTAAACGATGATAAACACAAACCAGATAGCATACTATCATCTCGAGTAAGACTGTTCTACTGGTATAGGTCCTCCCTCAATCATTGCAATCACGTGCTTGCGATCCAATAATTGACTTGAGGGCATTATAGCCAACAATCTCCCACTTGCACTTAAGGCTAATTATTGCGATGTCGCATACTCACAGCCCGTGTGATACCGGACACCCAACTTCTCTACTAATCAATTTCAAAAAGCTTGTTTGTAAAACTATTGCGTTCGAGAAATAGCCTCAGTGAGTGGATACGCTCTGATGTTTCTTTCTATATCTCTCTTTATCTCAAGTTCGCGGAGAAAGCCATCTCCCAAAATGAGCAATACCTGTCATAGAATATGACTGGATATCTGATAGGACCCAGTTCACAAATGAACTCCAAATCCAGCAAACTTCTTAGACTGTATCGTCAACTGAATTTAATCAGTATCCTGTGCCATGCCTCCCTCAGTATCCACTTGGACCACTTGTCCAAACTACTGCCCCTCGTCAGAGGGAAAACTATAACTTTGGCAGTCACTCTGTCATCCAGGTCACCATGGAAGCCTGGAATGATAACTGTCTCCCGAAGAAGGTTGTCGTTATCATATCCCTAGAACATATCACTTATGTTTTAAAACTTCTTCCGAACGTTTCTCCAGGATTGGATTAATACATCAACTTATTGCAGCTTATGCAAAAACAACATCTGGTGTGGTACTTGACATCTCATGATCAACTCAATTGCTTAAGCAAGTGATATGACAATCATGCACATCCCTCTCCCTTTTAGTCTGTAAGACACCTTTAGAGAGGGTGACTCCATCACCTGCAGGTACACTACCATGCCAGGAGTCGTCCATTCTAAATACCTTTAGAATACTTTCTAAGTACCCAAATTGGGAAACTACCCAAATCTAGATCTAAAACCATAGATCTAGTAACCAGAATGCCTGATATTTTATCCATATCCTATGTGGAGAAACCACTGTGTGACAACCATAGTATAACCGATCGTAGTATAGGAATATCACTTCCTACTATGTGTATGTCATCCAAAAACCAGGACATCACACACTACTACCTTCTTAATAGATCCATCTCTTTTTCTGATGCAGTCAAAGCCCATGACTTTTACATCAAAAATAGATGATCTATCTCCGCTATATCTGCTTTAGTCTATAAATAGACACAAGCTACTTGTCCACTATGCTTCTACTGCTCCCACTGACCACAAAAACCCTCTGGCAGAGTTATATACACGTGCACTTCTAAAACTAGTTTAGAACGATGCTATACTCATCCTCCTGCCGGGTCTCATAGTCTAGAACAACAGTAATGACAAGTCTGGATAAACAACAACCTCCCTATCACCATCCTATAGGATACCAAAGTATCTCTCTGGTGCCTGAGGTTACCCACCATATCTGCGGAGTTGCTAATGGAATGTCAAACCCGATTGAATTTTTAGGTCCTATTAAATTTTCAGTAATCGTTTGCGGTTCTGGAATCACTTCCAGTTCTACCATACTCCCACTACTGTTTTCTGAACAAATCCATTTTGCTAAAATTGTGGCGAGTCAAGAACAATATCACTATTGATATTCTAGATGGTAGAAAGTTACCCCTCGTCATAGCCCGTGATAACCCACAAACTTCCATTACAGAAACGCGCCTTGAGTTATCCAGAGTCTGTTTTTTAAGCATAAGCCGGACAACTTCATATACCTTAACATCGTTAAGATATGAACCATTCTATATACAATATAGAAACAGAGACACTGATTTAATTGGAACCAGATTCAAATCATGCAGCTGTCCAGTGCATGCCAACTAAATAGAGAGAGGCCAATCGGCATTACTCAACATAGGAGTGCATCCAGATATGAGTAATCTGAAAGAGATCAAAATTATTACTATCAACTGAATACCAAATACAAGTATCTACATATTCGATCACCTTGAAGAATCCTGATACTTGCAACACAGGGTTCTCTACTTTATTCCTATACCTATAACTTCTCAAAACTTGGACCTTGTATTTCTACGAAATACTTGTCTAAAACTGGAGAAGTCACAAGTAAACAGAATATAGTACGATGACCATCCCCTTTGTCCTAATGGACATTAGAAAACATACAATACTTTGTATAAGTCCCCAAAGTAGAATAACTCAAACCTTGTGCGTCATAGGTTAAAAATTGTACTATGGTTAAGAAGAATTGAACCGTTTTTAATGCTCATTACCTAACCATCAACTGATATAGGTAAATTTCATGGACATAATTTCAAAAATTTATATCTCACTTTATAAAATAAACGTATAAATGTATCAGTTTGAAATTGGTGCATAACAATGGATATTCAAAACCAAATATTTGCCGTCCGGCAAAAACCTAGGCGATTTCCTCAAATATCACCAATTACAACGAATTCTGATATATTGAGGATGATCACCTAATTTCCAATAACTTACTCTCTCTCATCATCTGTAAAACCATACAGATGTGAGAATCAAAACTGGTAAATACATACCCTGGAGTAAGGATCTAATTGGGAAATCAATTTTCAATTAACAATGCACCAAGAAATTGAAACATTAAAATTTTTCGAAGGGGTATCTGTGTATTCCTAGTAATGCCTCTTCCATTATCAGATTCACGATTGTAACCGTATATTTCCTTGCCATCTCTCTATATCCCTTTATTTGTCTTTACTCATTACCTTCTGTACACCACCCTTAAGCTAAATGGTTTTCTTCCTTCCCTACCGTTTGGCACCAGCCTATGGTTTGGAAGAAGACTATCTAATAAGCGTAATAGGTGTACTCTCCTAATCCTAGGAGCCCTCATAACCTGAGAGAAGGTAAAGATAAAAAACAACTGAATAATCCTTATTCTATTTCTCCTGAACCAGAATCCATCCTCGAACTGGATCAAGTTCCTTCGAGTTCGTATGTAACTATACGACGGATTATCCAATAACTGTGGATCTTCGTAGTGATACGGGGTGTTCTGGAGAAATACAAAAGTGAAGTAGGAGTGGCGATGAAATACGTGGTTTGGTCGTGAATGATAGTAGTCGCAATTTACTTTGCCCTCTTTTTAATCCCTTTATCTGTCTTTACTTATTACCTTCTGTACACCACACTTAAGCTAATTGGTTTTCTTCTTTCCCTACCTTTCGGCACCTGCCTATGGTTTGGAAGAAGACTATCCAATAAGAGCAATTGGTGTAACCTCTCCTAATCCTAGGAGCCGTCACAACCTAAGAGAAGGTAAAAGGAAAAGACAACTGAATAAACCTTATTCTATTTTCTCCTGAACCGGAAACTATCCTCGAATCTGAAACAAGTTTCTTTGAGTTCGTATGTAACTATACGATGGTCAAATCCAATGAAAATGGGATCTTCGTAGTGATACGGAATGTTCCGGAGAAAAGCAAAAGGTAAAAGTAGGAGCAGCAATGAAGTATGCAACTCTGACAATCCAAAAGTCAGTGTTTTAAGAAATTTCGGTCAACATGGTTACTGAGTTATAGTCTAGGGTCAGGACATGGTCGCTACCAGAGAGAGAGAGAGAGGGAGAGGGAGAGAGAGAGAAGAAACACTCTGCGTGCACTCTAACCTAGATCAGAACGGTTAATCACTTTATCTAATCAGGATGTCTCCCACTGTATCCTCAAATTCTCCTCCAAACCTGAAAGAAGAATTAGTCAGGATCATCTAAAATCACCCGAGGAGTAAACCAGCTCATCAGTGGGTATCGGGATCCAACTATCATAATGGAATCCACTCACGTTATCACACTCCAGAAGGTATGCGCATGCCTGGCAAGTTTCCTGTATGTTTGAAACTCCCGATGTGATTTTTACCCCATGCACTTATGACCTTGACGAAGGTCAACAAATCATAACTCACATGTCAAGTTCTACCCATCATTGTCCAGGTTAATTTGAACCCACCTGTACTCGCCCTTGACGAAGGTCAACAAGGCTGTACGGGTGTCCCAAACCAACGCATCTATTTATGCAACAGAAAGGTAATAAACAACTACTATACACTTTTCCTTGACGAAGGTCAACAAACATAGCATGAATACTAAGTGCTACCGGTCTGAAATGACGGAGGGCTATGAATGGTTTTTGGCGAAAAACCTTTAACATAATGAACTTGATATCGTTGAAGGAACCGGATAGCTTTTTACAAATATATAGTGCCGAAAACCTTTGCTAAAGTGGTCACTCCCGGTGAATAGATCTTGGCTCTTCCCCCATAGAATGAGGTGTAGGATGTTCCAACTGAATACCGCGATGCAAAGCAAAAGGTAATCGTCTATAGTGAAGTTATTACACTGACGCAAACTTCTTCCTAAGGGGTCACTCCCGATAAAGGGATCTCGGCCCTTGCCTCGTCAAATGAGGTGCTGGATATTCATAACCGAATACCACTGTGCAAAACAAAAGAAAACGTCCTTGTAATAACAGCTTTTGAAAATTTGTTCCAATAATATCGAATAGGTTTGTTTTCCTTGCATTAATCAGAATCAATACAATCCCATCAATTAATCACACCAGAAAAGAACGAAAATATGATGTACGTATATTCCATCCGCATTCGCCACTGGGTCCCATCATCACCCGTTAGGTTACTTAACTAATGACAGAGCGGGGACTGGACTAGCGCGTATGTAAAACATATACAACATCTACTAGTATATATAGAGCAATATATAATAATCGCTCCAGGCGTGAAAAATGCAACATCACAGATAAGTAATAAGCATCGCAGAACAATACAGATAATCTGGGAGCCCCGGGATTCTTTTGAGCTGCAACTGAAACCCGACGTTCCCCTGGTCGTATGGATAGCCTGTGCAATGAAAACCTAGACCCCTACGAGTGCGACAAGTTACCCGCCAAAACCAGAAGCGAGGAAGCCCCCTTCAGCAAATTGAATGGGCCACCCGGCACTTCACGGAATCCGGTAACTTGAGCACCCCACCTTGGGTCAACCTATACCCCCTACGAGTACGGCGAATAGCCCTCCAATCCTAGAGTAAGGCAAATCCTTCTCAAAGCCATGAGATGCGGACCCGTTGCCCTCCAGAACCCGCCTATCCGTGCACTCCATCGCGGGGTAATCCTAGTACAGAAAAGAAAATATGTACAACGGTGACATCGACCTCAACCCGGTCGTGCCCCAAAAGAATAATATACAAACAGGCAGTGACGGCAATCCACACGTCGGACGCTCGACCCGCGATATCAAATGTACAAATAAAACTAAACTGTACTATCATTGCACGCAAGCTATCCACCACGACGAATCCTCAACAACACAGCACAACACAGAATATCAACGTGAATGTCACGTTCGCAAACCCGTCTAAAAGAACTATAGCAATTAGACAAGTTGTACCGCTCGAATGACATTCACGGTCACAGATAGTAATTTAAGTACTGTAAACTTTAAACAATGTTACAAAATATCGAGTTCGAAATAACCCCGAATAGCCCGAAACAACTAGATAAAAGCATATCCAAACTGGGCTAAACTAGCAATACCAATGAACCAACATTCCAGAGACTAAACCACACTGCAAATTTCAATCACTGAAGCCATCACAAAACCGGCCTCCACGGTTTTTCTGGGTGTCTGGTCAACCTAATATTGTAATATGGGGTTCGTGTTTGCAATGTGTGTTAGTTGTCATCTAAGTAGTCTTCTGCAGTTGCTAAAATAATTTTTGAAGACACTTTGAAAATCGACAGAACCTGGAATGCATCGGGTATTGTTTGGGGTTGTTTCGGTTTCGATACTTTAACATTGTCTAAACCAACTAGTATGCGGTTAATGGGTTGGCTCTAGTACCATGTAAGGCTACAGCAGTGCCCCGCCATCAATCGATGGCCAAATGCGGAACAAGACTTTTGGAAACTGGTGCTAACGTAACCCTAAACTATGGATCGTGCTTTTAACCCTATACTAGTTAACAGAAAAGAGTTAGGAGAGATTATACCGATTGATTCGTGTCCTTCGGTCTTCAATCTCTGCGCCAAGCTCCTCGCGGCTTCCCCGATCAAGTTTGATCTCCAGTCTCCCTTCGTCGAAGAAGATCCACACCGAGGGTTCTTTATACGGGCTCCCGCTTCAAAACCGAAGCAACTCGAATAACTATTTGCTAACCTAGGTGCCCAAGATGAAGTAGAGAGAGTGTGTGATTACTTTGTCTCAAAACACTCTAGGATTCTCAATACATGAGAGAGATAGAATGGAGATTGAAGAAGATGCCCAAGGTAGAAAATGTGAGCTCAAGAAAAAATAGCAAGTGTGCAAGCCAAGCCCAAGGAAAAGAGATGGCTGCCCCAAATTAATAAAGTGAGTGTTTTGATATATTGTAGTGAGAAAATGAGCCACACACACACACAAAATATCTTTACACTCACACACTCACAACAAATATCTTAGCTCACTCACAAATATCTTAGCCATGACAAAAGACATGTCATGCCAAGAATGAGTCACAATTTCTACCATAAAACATTTAAACCAAAATTTTTTAATCCAAAAAAGAAATGGCATCAACTAAAGTAATCTTGTAATGAATTACAAGAATACCCCTCATCCGTATATATATACCCGCATCCGTATTTCGACTGAATACGAATACTATGAGATGAAAGTAATCCAACAATTTAATACTAGGATCCGGCTTAAAGCAAAGCCCACTAGTATGATCCGTCTGATCATAATCCGTGCATGAGTGCACTTATATGATCGAACCCTGCCACAAAACCATACGGCCTTTACAACGTTTCGCCCGAATTAGGGAAACCCTCTGTGTGGGAGTCCAAAGACTCGTCAATACGCTGGCAGTGGGTTTAACCACAAGCACGTCAGTGGCACTAGCTGTACGTAACGGCTGCCCAGGTATTGAACGAATGGGAGGCCGACGAGCAAACTCGTTCTGAAACCCTACTGAGCCTGACAGTGAAAATATCCGTACAGTCTGGTCCGTTCGTCTATGAGTATCGCATATCGGGCCTAGGGGGTAGTAAACGTCAGACCCCTAATAGCGGTATAAGTCGTGTCGGAGTACAGTCCAAAACACCCTAAGAAACTACTAGAGTACCTACCAGTAAATCTCGCTTGCCCTAGCCAGGGACTTTGTGCAATGGCGTTCTGAACACAGCGCGACATCAATCCCTAATACCGGGAGAGACAAATCCTATCTAACCGCCATTGCCTCTAAGTGCTTCGGGACTGCACCTAACTACTACCTATTTGCACGACTCAATAGAGCCGTGGTAGGGTAGAAATCTAATAATAGTGGGAACACACTTGAGGCGAAGTAGCGGTGTCAAGTCAACGGACTAAGCTGTACTCATGTCACCTGGGAACTTCTAACTAACGATAGGTATAATACCAACCAAAAGTTCCCGGCGAGTACATCCGGTGTACTCATAACCCAATGAGCACCTGTATACATCTTAGGTGAACCAACTGACACCAATGTCTTGTGAGACCGGCCACCGCCCCTCGTCGAGGTTTCAATCCGTATACACTAGTCTACTCTGGATTATCGATGCCCAGTCTCGAAACTTCCTCGACTAAGGACACTTTAAGGATGTGTTTATAGACCATCCAGCTCTCACGTATATGATCGCCATCATACTGTTGGTAGTCATGCAAGAATCCTAAGGGCTCTATCAACATGTAATAGTGATCTGTAATGTCACCTGAAGCATGTACACGATGATAAAAACAAACCAGATAGCATATTATCATCTCGAGTAAGACCGTTCTACCGGTATAGGTCCTCCCTTAATCATTGCAATCATGTGCCTGCGATCCAATAATTGACTTGAGGGCACTATAACTAAAAAGGGCTGCGGCTAGAGCTGCGGTCAGAGCGAGCTTGTCAGGGATGAGGACTAACCATGGTGTTATCCCGGTGACATAGGAATAGTTTGATTTCTCATTTATGTTAGGATTTCTCATTTGAGATGAGTGCTCTGGATCTACACCGGATGGTCGGACCATTCTTTGAGGACAGCCGGATTAAGAGGACTGTCGACGTACAGCCTACTTCGCGGATCGTTGTGTTGTCTACCGTATAGACAGATACACCAGCCATTGCTGAGATTGATGAGATGTTGCTTCCAGAGTTCACGAAGCTGAAGCCACACGAGTTTACAGTTAGGGATGTGACAGAGAGTCCTTAGTCATTCCTAGATAATAGAAGATATTTCATTCGTTTGGATGCCCCGATGTGAGATCAGTTGAGTTGGCTAGTTTCAGTTAGAAGGGTCTTGCTCAAACCTTGTGTTGTTAGATATGTATGCCCTAGAGGCATGTATTATATAGGATGCTAGGCATGTATATGTACAGAAACAATCTTTGCTCGAAATGATAGTATGATATCCGGTTTATCTTCTTCTTAACGTGTGATGTGTTGTATTTCATATCTTTATATACATGTTGATGAAGCCCTTAGGATTATGCTTGACTACCAGGATTATGAAGTAGATCATACTAGTGGGGCCTGGGCACTCTATAAGCATATCCTTTAATAGTTCCTAGTCGAGAGTATATCGAGATAGGGCATCGATATTACCAGAGTCGACTAGTGTGTACATTTTTTGACCCTAGGGGCGATGGTTGATCCCACAACCATTGGTGTTTGACATCAAAGATTGTACACAGGTTCTCATTGGAGAATGGGTACACCGAACAGGACTCGCCGAGAACTCCTAGATGGTATATATACCTATTGTCAGATAGCAGTTCTCTGGTAACACTTGTACAGGTTAGTCTGTAGACCCGAGATCGTCATAGTATCTTGTGTGATTCCACTGTCCTTTGATTTCCTCCCTACCACGGCTCTACTGAGTCATGCAAACAGGTGGATTTTAGGTACAGTGCCGAATCACATGGAGGAAGTGAGCGATAGGAGGGGTTTCGTCTCTCCCGGTATAAGGAGTTGATGTCATGCTATGCTTGATCGGCCATAACAGCAAATCCCTGGCCAGGGTTGTCAAGATTTTCTGATAAGAGTTATCTGTAGTTTCTCGAACCGTTATGGGCCATAAATCAGCATGACTTGTAAAGTTACCGGAGTCTGACATTTACCACCCCTAGACATCATATGCGACATATCAGATGAAGAGACCGGATTGTACGGTAAGTGTTGGTTACATGCTCGTTAGGGTTGGGATGAGTTCGCTCGTCGGCCAACTTTTCGTCGCATACCTGGGTAGCCGTTACGCACAGCTAGCATCGCTGACGTGCGTGTGGTTAAACCCACTGCCAGCGTACTGTCGAGTCTTTAGAGCCCCACACAAAGGGTTCTCTGCTTCAGGCAAAAGATGTAGAGGATGTAAGTTGTTACGGCAGGGTTTCGATCATGTTCATATAATGGTTACAGGAATAATGATCGGAAGGATAATACTGGTTGGCTTTGGTTTAAGCCGAATACCGGTATTATATTATTGGATTATTTGTATACATATTTTTCGGATTTCGGATACGGGTATACTTATACGGTATACGGTGGAAGGGTATTCTTGTAATTTTACAAGAATACCTTCTAGAAAGGGACACCTCATAAGTGGTTTTCATTTTGTGAAAATGGAAATTATGAGGTGGAATTTAGAGAGAGTCAAAGCATGGATTAAGGAATGGCTTATATCTTTTTTTATTCATTTGGGATTACTATTGAAGCATGGTGCATTATTTTATCGCATGCTTTAATTATTTTCATTTGAGCCGTATCATTTTTTCCATGCATGATTTTTCATTCATCACTCTCATCTTCTCTCTCCTCATTTTCTCCTTCTTCCTCCTCTTAGCTTTATCCTTCGCATGTGTTGTGAATCAAAAGCTCAAGAGACATATTAATCCACTACATGATCTCTACATCATCTAAGTGATCATTTCTAGCATATTTGATCTCTTAGTTAACTCTTGAGAAGAGTTTGAAGCTTGTTCCAGAGCTCTCGGGTGGATCATCTATGTCTTGAGGTGGCCGGAGATCGAGGACATTTCAAGCATCCGAAAGAGCCAAGGAGTTGCATCAAAGAAAAGACCCGAAGGACCGTTTCATTAGGTATAACCCTTTCATAGTAGTTAAGAACTCTAGATAGGGTTTGCTAGTTAAGGTTTAAGCACAAGATCTTAGTTTTATGTGGGTGTTGTGATTGTCAGAGTTTTTGCATGCTTAGTTAATTACCGCAATCAAGACGGTTTCTCTTGGTAGCTAGCCGGTTGAGTACGGGTCGTCCGTAGGGAGATGGGAATCTTTTTCTGTGTGCTTTAACGAGTTAAGTCTAAATGTCCAGGTTTGTTTGAGATTAACTATGTGCTAAAATGTATATAAAAAGAGCTTGTTAGGGTTAGGATTAGGTTAGTTTGAGATAGGAGTCGCTCACTTCTTTCGTTGCCACTCTTAATATCGGTATTACGGTAATCAGCAACAACGGGGATTAGCACGACTAAGAAGGAACTTGCGAGTATAAGCTAGGCTTTCCAACGCTTAGTTTCTTCCTTTTGGTCCTTGTCCGTCCGTTCTTGGCTCTTAGCCTTAACCTCCGGTTAATTCAACGACAACCGGTCTCACTAAGGAATCACCGCTATCATGTAGGATAGGGTGCCGTAGGGAGCGGATTGTGGTTCAATTAACGGGTGTCCGAATTAAGATGTTGGGCAAGAAAAGAGTGAGAGAGATTTCCTTCTCTCAAACTTTCCTTATCTTACCCTAACAAGTAAGAAACTACTCACCCATTACAAAAAAAAAAGGAAAATACAATAAAAGGAGGAAGATAGAAAGAAAGAGATTAGAAGATTACAACTAGCTATTTGAGACCTCACTTTGGCAAGGATCAAGCTTAAGCATCATTGTTGTTAAGGATAAAGAAAAATAGAAGAAGAAACAAACAAACAACAAATAACAACAACTAGATTAGAAAATGAAAATTACAAGCAAATATAATTAACAAAGTAACAAGACAAGCATGATAAAGAAAAGAACTCTTTTATGTAAGTGCACGGCGGCGCCCCGGCCGTCAATCCGACGCCGGAATGCGGAAACGAAAAACTTTTCAAACTATTGAACCGGCACCACCGCGCACAAAAATCCCGGATCGGGCCATTAACCTAGCTCTAGCAAACAAGAATAAGAGTAGAGAAGCTATACCAAGCGATCTGTGTCCTTCGGTCTTCGTCTCCACTCCGATCTCCTCGCGGAATCTCCGGCCGTCGCCTCCTCGTCGAAACGGGCACCACATCGCCGGATTCTTTTACGAGCTCCCACCTCTGGACCGAGGCAACTCGGGCGCGAAGTTGGCTAGCCGACATGTCCAAGGAATGCTGTAGACTAGTGTAGAAACTTTGTCTCTTGGGGTTGTGAAGTTGCCTTTGATGGAGGTGAAGATGAACTTTGGAGAGGGGCTAGAAATGAAGCTATGAACTTTTATGCAAAAATGAGAATGGGATTAATATTCCACACACACAAAATCAACCTCACTCTCCTCACCCCTCAAGTGGCCGGCCCCTTATTCAAAATGGGAGTGTCATGGAATCAACAAGAAGGGAGGTGAGTGTAGGAAAAGTAGAATGGTAACCACACCCCCAAAAGCAAGCCTCACATCTATATACAAATCAATCTCTTCTCATTAATGAATGTAATGATGCATGAAAAGAAAAGATGCCATCATGAAGCCACAAATGCAAACAACACCCTCCACAAAGATAATTTGCACAACTGCAAATAACCCCCTCCATCGGAAAAGTCCGGCCGGGAAGGAACAAAGGAAAACTGGCCGGAACGGATTGCAAACTGGCAACTTCAGAAAACTGATCCCGTAATAAATTACAGGAAAACCCCGCAACTGCATATACAAGCCCGCATTTGTATTCCCACTGAATACAAATGCAAAGAGACAAAAACTACACCGTACAATACTAGGATCCGGCTTAAACCAAAGCCCGCTAGTAAAAAAACCGTCCAATCACGATCCGTGCAATACCGCACGTATCTGATCGAACCCTGCCATATCTCCATACGGCCTCTACAGTGTTTCGCCCGAAACTTGAGAAACTGGTCTGTGGGGGACTCTAAAGACTCGTCAACACCTTAGTTGTGGATTTAACCCCTAGCACGTCAGAGGTATTAGCCTATACGTAACAGGCTACCAGGTATTGACCAAAAGGGACGTCTGTGAGCGAACTCATGCTGACACCCTACTGAGCCTGTCAGTGACAATATCCATACAGTCCGTTCCGTTCGTCTATGAGCATCGCATGGCGGGCCCAGGGGATTGGTAAAAGTCAGACCCCCAAAAGCGGTACAAGTCGTGTCGGAGATCAGCCCAGAACACCCTGAGATACTACTGGAATACCTACCAGTAAATCTCCTGCCTTGGCCAAGAACTTTTCATGTACTGGCTCTCCTAGACACAGCGCGACCTCACCCCAAATACCGGGAGAGACGAACCCCTGTAGATCCGCTCACTGCCTCCATGTGGCTCGGGACTGTACCCAACTAAAACCTGTTTGCACGTCTCCTTTGAGCTTGGTAGGGTAGTAATCAAAGTACAGTTGGAACTCACACGAGACAAATGATGATCTTAGGTTGATGAACTAACCTGTATACATGTCACCAGGGAACTGCTATCTGACATCAGGTATAATACCAACTAGCATGTTCCCAGCGAGTCCTGTCCGGTGTACTCATAACCCAATGAGCACCTGTATACATCTTAGGTGAACCAACTGACACCAGTGGCTTGTGAGACCGTCCACCACCCCTCGTCGGGGTCTCGACTGTATACACTAGTCTACTCTGGAGTATCGATGCCCTGTATCGAAACTCCCACGACTAGGGACCTTTTAAGGATGTGCTTATAGACCCCAGCTCCCACGTATATGATCGCCCTCATACTGCTGGTAGTCAAGAAAGATTCTTAGGGGCTCTATCAACGTGCAATAGTGACCTGTAGGGTCACCTAAAGCAGTACACGATGATAAAGATAAACCAGATAGCATACTATCATCTTGAGTAAGACTGTCCTACCGGGATAGGTCCTCCCTCAATCATTGCAATCATGTGCCTGTGATCCAATAATTGACTCTGAGGGCACTATTTCCAACAATCTCCCACTTGCACTCAAGGCTAATTATTGCGATGTCGCGTACTCACAGCCCGTGTGATACCGAACACCCAACTCCTCTACTAGTCAGTCTCACAAAGCTCGTTTGCGAAACTATTGCGTTCAAGGAATAGCCTCAGTGAGTGGATCCGCTATGGTGTTTCCTTCTATGTCTCTCTTAATCTCAAGTTCGCGGAGAAAGCCATCTCCAGAAATGAGCAATACCTGTCTTAGAGTATGTCTGGATATCTGATGGGACCTAGTTCATAAATGAACTCCAAATCCAAACTTCTTAGACTGTATCGTCAACTAAACTAAATCAGTATCCTGCGCCAGGCCTTCCCTCAGTATCCTCTTGGACCACCTATCCAGATACTGCCCCTCGTCAGGGGGAAAACTATAACTCTGATAGTCACTCTGTCAATCAGGTCACCATGGAAGCCTGGAATGATAACCGTCTCCTAAAGGAGGCAGTCGTTATCATATCCCTAGAACATCCACTTATGTTCTAAAACTGCTTCCGATCGTTTCTTTAGGATTGGATCAATATCGAATTATTGCACCTACTGCAAGAACAACATCTGGTGTGGTACTTGACATCTCATGATCAACTCAATTTCCTAAGCAAATGATCTGCCTATCATGCACATCCCTCTCCCCTTTAGTCTATAAGACACCTTCAGAGAGGGTGACTCCATCACCTGTAGGTACACTACCGTGCCTGGAGTCGTTCATTCTAAATACTCATAGAATGCTGTCTAAGTACCCAGATTGGGAAACCACCCAAATCTAGATCTATAGATCTAATAACCAGAATGTCTTGATATTATATCCAAGTCCCATGTGGAGAAACTACTGTGTGACAACCAAAGTATAACCGATCGTAGTATAGGAATATCACTTCCTACTCTGTGTATGTCATCTAAATACCAGGACATCACACCCTACTACCTTCTTAACAGATCCATCCCCTATTATGATGAAGTCAAACCTATGACTGTCACATCAGAAATAGATGATCTATCTCCGCTATATCTGCTTTAGTCTATAAATAGACATAAGCCACTTGTCCACCATGCTTCCGCTGCTCCCACTGACTACGACAACCCTCTGGCAGAGTCATATAGACGTACACTTCTGAAGCCAGTTCAGAACGACGCTATACTCATCCTCCTGCTGGGTCTCATAGTCGGGAACAACAGTAGTGTCAAGTCTGGGTAAACAAGAACATCCCTGTCACCGTCTTTGAGCATACCGAGGTACCTCTCAAGTGCCTGAGGTTACCCACCATATCTGCGGAGTGGCTAATAGAATGTCAAACCAGATTGAATCTTTAGGTTCTTATCAAATCTTTAGTAATCGTTTGCGGTTCTGGAATCACTTCCAGTTCTACCATACTCCCACTACTGTTTTCTGAAAAAATCTATTTTTATTAAAACCGTGGCGAGTCAAGAACAATATCACTATTGATTTTCCAGATGGTAGAAAGTCAACCCTCGTCATAGCTCGGGTCAACCCACAAACAACCATTACAGAAACGTGCCTTGAGTTATCCGGAGTCTGGTTTTAAGCATAAGCCGGACAACTCCCCGTATCTTAATAATGTCAAGATATGAACTGTTCTATATCCAATACAGAAGCAGAGGCACTGATTTAATTGAACCAGATTCAAATCATGCAGCTGTCTCCAATGCATGTCAACTAAATGGAGAGAGGCCGATCAGTGTTACTCAACTTAGGAATGCTTCCAATTATAAGTAACCTGAAGAAAAAGCAAGTTCTCTTAATCAGTACAATTAACTGAACACCATGCACAAGTATCTACATCTTCGATCACCTTGAAGAATCCCGATACTTGCAATACCCGGTTCTCTACTTTATTCATATACCTATAACTTCTCAAAACTTGGACCTTGTGTTCCTACGAAACATTTGTCCAAGAACCAGAGAAGGCACAAGTAAACAGAATATAGTACGAGTACCAACCCCTCTGTCCTAATGGACACTGGACAATATACAATACTCTGTATAAGTCCCCTGAGTCTAGTGACTCATTCACTGTGTATCGTAGGTTGAAAACTGTACTTATGGTTAAGAAGAATTACACCGTTGTTCAATGCTCCTTACCTAACCATCCACGGATATAGGTAAATGTCATAGACATAATTTCAAAAAGGTATATCTCACTCTATAAAAATAGACGTACAGATATATCAATTTGAAATTGGTGCATAACAACGGATATTCAAAACCAAATATTTTCCATCCAGCAAATAACCCAGGTGACTTCCTCAAATATCACCAATTACAACGAATTCCGATATAATGAAGATGATCACCCAATTCCCAATAACTTACTCCCACTCATCATCTGTAAAACCATACAGATGTGAGAATCATACCTGGCAAATACATACCCTGGAGTAAGGACAATCGGGAAATCAGTTTTCTTTTAATAGTACACAGTGAAACTGAAACATTGAAATGTTTCGATGGGGTATCCCCGTATTCCTAGTAATGTCTCTTCCATTATCCAAATTCACAACTGTAACCGTATAATTCTTTGCCTTCTCTCCAAATCCCTTTATATGTCTTTAGTCGTTACCTTCTGTACACCCCTTTAGGCCAAATGGTTTTCTTCCTTCCCTACCGTTCGGCACCAGCCTATGGTTTGGAAGAAGACTATCCAATAAGAATAATGGCTGTACTGTCCAAATCCTAGGAGCACTCGCAATGAGAGAGAAGGTGAAGATAAAAGACACCTGAATAAACCTTATTCCTATTTCTCCTGAACCAGAATCCATCCCCGAACTGGAACAAGTTTCTTTCGAGTTCGTATATAACCATACGATGGAGTATCTAATAAACTGTGGATCTTCGTAGTGATACAGAGTGTCCTGGAGAAATACAAAGGTGATTTAGGATTGGCGAAAAAATATTTGGTTTGGCCGTGAATAGCAGTCGCAGTTTACTTTGCCCTCTTACTAATCCCTTGTTATGTCTTTACTTAATACCTTCTGTACACCATCGTTAGGCTAATTGGTTTTCTTCATTCCCTACCGGTCGGCACCAGCCTAAGGTTTGGAAGAAGACTATCCAATTTGCGTAATAGGTGTACTATCTCCTAAACCAAGGAGTACTCGCAACCTGAGAGAAGGTAAAAGGAAAAGACAACTGAATAGTCCTATTCGTTTTCTCCAGAACCGGAAACCATCCTTGAATAAATTCCTTCGAGTTCGTATATAACCATACGATGGTTTTGTTTAATGGAAGTGGACGTTCGTAGTAATACGGGGTGTCCTGGAGAAAAGGGTAAAAGTAGGAGTGACAATAAGGTTTGCAACTCTGACAATCCAAAAGCCAGTGTTAAAGAAGGTTCGGTTAATATTGGTCACTGTGTCATAGTCTAGGGTCGGGTCAATGGTCGCTGCCAAAAAGAGAGAGAGAAAACAAACACTCAGCGTGCACTCTAACCTAAATAAGAATGGTTATCACTTTATCTAATCAGGAAACCTCCCACTGTAACGTCAAATTCTTCCCCAAACCTGAAAGAAGAAATAGTCGGGATCACCCGAGGAGTAAACCAACTCATCAGTGGGAATCGGGATCCAACTATCATCGCATGATAACGTGACGGAATCCACTCACGTTATCATACTCTAGAAGGTATGCGCATATCTAGAAAGTTTCAGATTCTTTAGAAACACCCGATGTGATTTTTGCCCCATGCACTTATGACCTTGACTTCGGCCAACATATCATAAGTCACATGTCAAGTTCTATCCGTCATTGTCTAGGTTAATTTGAACCCACCCGTACATACCCTTGACTTTGGCTAAAATAGTAGTACGACTGTCCCAAACCAACGCATCTATCTATGCTGCATATGAATACCCAATAGCTACCAATCACTGTGCCTTGACTTTGGCCAACATACACAGCTTGAATACTTATTGACTATTCATATGAAACGACGGAGGGCTACGAATGGTTTCTGGCGAAAACCTTTAACGTAATGAACTTGATATCGTTGAAGGAACAGGATAGCTTTATAAAAATATAGTGGCGAAAACCTTTGCTAAAGAGGTCACTCCCGGTGAAGGGATCTCGGCTCTTTCCCCGTAGAATGAGGTGCAAGATATTCCAACTGAATACCACGATGCAAAGTAAAAGTAAACGACTATAGTGAAGTTATTGCCCTGACGCAAACTTTTGTCCAAGGGGTCACTCCCGGTGAAGGGATCTCGGCCCTTGCCTCATCGACCGAGGAGCAGGATATTCCAACTGAATACCACGATGCAAAACAAAAGAGAACGCCCTTGCAATAACAGCTTTTTGAAAAATGTTCCAACAACATCAGAATAGGTTTGTTTATCTTGTATTGATCCGAATCAACGCATTCCCATCAATGATCACACCAATAAAGAATGAAAATAATGATGTACGTATATGCCATCCGCATTCGCCACTGGGTCCCGTCATCACCCGTTAGGTTACTTAACTAACGACAGAGCGGGGACTGGACTAGCGCGGATGCAAAACATATACAACATCTACTAGTATATATATCAATATATAATATTCGCTCAAGGCGCGATAAAATGCAACATCACAGAAATGTACAGCATCACAGAACAATACAGATATCTGGGATCCCTGGGTTTCACAGAGCCGCTACTGAAACCCGACGTTCCCCTGGTCATGTGGATAGCCTGTGCAATGAAATCCTAGACCCCTACGGGCGTGGAAAGTTACCCGCCAAAACCTGAAGCGAGGCAGCCCCCTTCAGCAACGTGAATGGACCACCCAGCACTTCACGAAATCCGGTAACTTGGGCACCCCTCCTGGGTCAACCTGTACCCCCTACGAGTGCGGCGAATAGCCCGCCAATTCTAGAGTAAAGCCCCCTCCGTCTCAACGCCATGAGATGCGGGCTCGTTGCCCTCTAGAACCCGGCTATCCGTGCACCCCTCCACGGGGTAATCCTAGTATAGAAAGTAAAATATACATACAACGGGTACATCGACCTCGACCCGGTCGTGCCCCAAAAGAATAATACAAACAGGCAGTGAAGGCAGTCCACATGTCGTACGCTCGCCCCGCAATATTAAATGTACATATAAAACAAAACTGTACTACCATTGCATCCAGGTTATCCCCCCCGACCAATCCGCAACATCACAGCACAACACAGAACATCAACGTGAATGTCACGTTCGCAAATCCGTCTAAAAGGGCTATAGCAGTTAGACAGGATTTACCGATCAAATGATATTCACAGTCACAGATATAATGTAAATACTGTGAACTAACATGTTTAAAATTCTCGATCGATCAAATTTATCGAAGTGGGCCCCAAGCACTACTGTAGCACTCACAGAAAATCTGTGCCCAAAAAGAATATTCCAAAAACCCCAATTTAAACTCAGAAGCCCACTGTTAAAATTTGGTGCGTTGATAAGTCAAAGTGGCGGCGGAACCGCGGCCAAAACATAGGTTTGGCCGCGGTTCCGAGTTGGAATGGTGACGTCACGCGACCAAATTTTCACAGAATGCTTAGAATTCCCTGCACGTGTTTCTGCAATGACCTGAAAAAATTTTTGAGCTAAAAAAAATTAGACAGAAACTAATGCACTTGAAATCGGATTTTCGGAAAATCCGTTTGATCGAACTTGTAAACACGTTATACTAAGCTAGACTAGGTTAATGGTGTGGCTCTGATACCAATGTAAGTGCACGGCGGCGCCCCGGCCGTCAATCCGACGCCGGAATGCGGAAATGAAAAACTTTTCAAACTATTGAACCGGCACCACCGCGCACAAAAATCCCGGATCTGGCCATTAACCTAGCTCTAGCAAACAAGAATAAGAGTAGAGAAGCTATACCAAGCGATCCGTGTCCTTCGGTCTTCGTCTCCACTCCGATCTCCTCACGGAATCTCCGGTCATCGTCTCCTCGTCGAAACGGGCACCACATCGCCGGGTTCTTTTACGGGCTCCCACCTCTGGACCGAGGAAACTCGGGCGCGAAGTTGGCTAGCCGACGCGTCCAAGGAATGCTGTAGACTAGTGTAGAAACTTTGTCTCTTGGGGTTGTGAAGTTGCCTTTGATGGAGGTGAAGATGAACTTTGGAGAGGGGCTAGAAATGGAGCTATGAACTTTTATGCAAAAATGAGAATGAGATTAATATTCCACACACACAAAATGAACCTCACTCTCCTCACCCCTCAAGTGTCCGGCCCCTTATTCAAAATGGGAGTGTCATGGAATCAACAAGAAGGGAGGTGAGTGTATGAAAAGTAGAATGGTGACCACACCCCCAAAAGCAAGCCTCACATCTATATACAAATCAATCTCTTCTCATTAATGAATGTAATGATGCATGAAAAGAAAAGATTTCATCATGAAGCCACAAATGCAAACAACACCCTCCACAAAGATAATTTGCACAATAGCAAATAACCCCCTCCATCGGAAAAGTCCGGCCGGGAAGGAACAAAGGAAAACTGGCCGGAACGGAATGCAAACTGGCAACTTTAGAATACTGATCCCGTAATAAATTACAGGAAAACCCCGCAACTGCATATACATGCCCGCATTTGTATTCCCACTGAATACAAATGCAAAGAGACAAAAACTACACTGTACAATACTAGGATCCGGCTTAAACCAAAGCCCGCTAGTAAAAACCGTCCGATCACGATCCGTGCAATACCGCACGTATCTGATCGAACCCTGCCATGTCTCCATACGTCCTCTACAGTGTTTCGTCCGAAACTTGAGAAACTGGTCTGTGGAGGGCTCTAAAGACTCGTCAACACCTTGGTTGTGGATTTAACCACCAGCACGTCAGAGGTATTAGCCTATACGTAACGGGCTACCAGGTATTGACCAAAAGGGACGTCTGTGAGCGAACTCATGCTGACACTCTACTGAGCCTGTCAGTGACAATATCCGTATAGTCCGGTCGGTTCGTCTATGAGCATCACATGGCGGGCCTAGGGGGTTGGTAAAAGTCAGACCCCCAAAAGCGGTACAAGTCGTGTCGGAGATCAGCCCAAAACACCCTGAGATACTACTGGAATACCTACCAGTAAATCTCCTGCTTTGGCCAAGGACTTTTCATATACTGGCTCTCCTAGACACAGCGCGACCTTACCCCCATTACCGGGAGAGACGAACCCCTGCAGATTCGCTCACTGCCTCCATGTGGCTCGGGAATGTACCCAACTAAAACCTGTTTGCACGTCTCCTTTGAGATTGGTAGGGTAGTAATCAAAGTACAGTGGGAACTCACACGAGACAAATGACGATCTCAGGTCGATGAACTAACCTGTACACATGTCACCAGGGAACTGCTATCTGACATCAGGTATAATACCAACTAGCATGTTCCCGGCGAGTCCTGTCCGGTGTATTCATAACCCAATGAGCACCTGTATACATCTTAGGTGAACCAACTGACACCAGTGGCTTGTGAGACCGGCCACCGCCCCTCGTCGGGGTCTCAACTGTATACACTAGTCTACTCTGGAGTATCGATTCCTATCTCGAAACTCCCACGACCAGGGACCTTTTAAGGATGTGCTTATAGACCCCAGCTCCCACGTATATGATCGCCCTCATACTGCTGGTAGTCAAGCAAGAATCCTAAGGGCTCTATCAACGTGCAATAGTGACCTGTAGGGTCACCTAAAGCAGTACACGATGATAAAGATAAACCAGATAGCATACTATCATCTTGAGTAAGACTGTCCTACCGGGATAGGTCCTCCCTCAATCATTGAAATCACGTACCTATGATCCAATAATTGACTGTGAGGGCACTATTTCCAATAATTTATTCATCACTTCACTCATAAAAGCTCACTACAAGATTTTAATGGAGAAAGATGAAAAGAGAAAGAAGAACTACAAAATCTCACCTAAAATCTAACACAAAACTAAGCACCCCTCACTTGGCATTGTTCTGGGCTATTTATAGGCAGGAAACTGAAACCCTAGGGCAACATTCTGGCCCCAAATGAAGTTACCAAACTGCCCCCAGAAAATAATATGTTGCCGAGTTAACTCGGCCGCGGATCCGCGGCCGAGTCGCCATGTAGGCCGCGGATCTGCGGCCATTTAGTGGAGTTGGCTCATCATTTTTGGTGGGTTTCCCTGTGTTGCTGTTCTCTTCAGTGTGGTATACTTGGTTTCTCAGAATCTCTTCACATTTCTTCCAGCTTTCAGCAGATTAAAAGGTGATTTGATGTGGATCTTTTGCCATGATTTTGTTGAGCTCCGCGTAGAAATCTTGGATCTTGTGTTGACATTGTGCTTTGTGCATGAAAATGACCATTGATTTGCTATTTTGTCCTTTAAACTGGTGTGCGGCAACATACGGATAGAGAGCGGAGACCCGTATTTTATTTTTGGTTGGCAGTAATCTAGAATTTGTCACGCTTTTCCATGAATTTCACTGTTTAGAGCTGAGAACCTGTAACCTGCAATTATCTAGCAAACACGGATCAAGAGTACCTACCTATAAGCAATGTGATAAAAAATGGACGGTATAAAAATGCAAAAATCTGATATGAACAAATACTCCCAAACTTATCATTTGCTCGTCCCGAGCAAAGCCAATTTATTCACAAAAATTCCTAACCTCACTTTCGCAGGGAACGCGATTGCACTGAGCATGTGCAACAGGCCGTTAAACCTCTAGGTGTCCCTAGTTAGAGGAGTGTTGTCTCCTGAGGGTTTTCAGCGGATACTACCCACAAAATCCCGTCAAGCTACTTCTGCGAAATAACTATGATTTAAACCCTAAGGTTTTGTTGTAAAAATAATAATTCTATTATCCTAATTCTAGACTATCGAACCTTTATTTTTCACACCTCGCTTCTTATTTAACTTAAGATTTTATATGTCTTTACGTGTAGTGCAAATAGTGTCGTTAAGTTTCAGAAGGATCGATTAAAGTCATCATGTCACAAAATAAAGCCCAGATAAAAATTTAAAAAGGATCACATAAGTTTTATAAAGAGTTAAGTATTTTTCAAGTTTCGTTTTCCAGTAAGGTTTTAATTTCAGAATTTCTATCTTCCTTAACAGGAAATTAGGTCTTATTTTTCACTCTACCTTTTTCTTGTTTTCATTTCATACACACCTTTGTGAATGTGCAATAGTCTTTATCATAGAATAAAACCTTCATATCTCTGCTAGAAATACTTTTTTTTATAAAAACCTGTCTTTTGTCAAGATTATTCTCACACAAAGAACCGTTAGGAATTTTAACTCGGAGAGAACACTTGCTTGACTTTGTTTTAATCTGGACTTTCTAGGCTTCTTAACGAGGTTTGGGCCAATACTCCCAAAACAGTTGGTTTTAGGGCATTAGGTGTAGAGACACCCCAGCGGACTTAATTACTCAAGTTACCTAGGCCCAAAAACAAAAGACAATTTTAGCGTGAAAATCATGATGATTTAATGCGAACAGAGATATAACCGGTAGTTCAATTATTTTTTGGATAAAAGACGTGTTTAGTGGGTTAGGTGTGTAATCATACCAATCAAGTTCCAGATGGGTTATTTTTCAGAATTAGTTCCAATTAAGGCATCAATAACATCCCTTAATATCCGCTTCACTTCATAAATTATTCTTGATATTACTTATTTCAGAACAAATCTATTTGATCCTCAGAAAATAATTTATCCATTTAAAAATTTTCAGACATAATAGACTTGTCATCTAATTTTCAAAACTCACAACACATGTAGTGTGATGTAAAGACGTATATCAGCTATAGTTAACTTCAAAGGAGAGTTATCTTTCAGGTTTTCAAAATCTACAAATAAGATTTAGTTTTTCTTATCTTATCAAACAAAACCGTCGAATTGTTGAATCCGAGTTCTCCCACTAGCTGACTTGACGAAAAAGTTTTTATGTTTTTAGAAAATTTTCTAATTTTTATGGATTTTAGTATGCAGATGCAAAATATACATATAAATGCGAAGGTTAGAAATGTGTACCGAGCGTACCCCCAAACTTAAACTGGACAGTGACCTCACTGTCATTGCATGAAAAAATTATTGAAGGGTCAAAATTGTCGGTTAGATATACACATTTTTTTAATTTTTTTTAAAAGAAAATTGTTAAAAATGGATATGCACCGGACAAGAATATCCACATATATATACAAAATGGTATATACATACCCCCAAACTTATTTGAAATAGTGTCCACTGTTTTGGCTGGATAACCGAAGTTTGGTGGTAGGCAGAGGAAAATTATGCAGGGTAAACCGGCTCTTGTAAGACCAGGAGCTCCTCTGTTGGTTCGGCGCTAAGGTACGGTTTCAATCTGTGTCCGTTTACTTTGAAAAATGATCCATCCTTTGGATTCTCCAAATCCACAGCGCCTTACGGATACACATTCCGCACAAAAAATGGTCATTTCCAGCGAGATTTGAGCTTACCGGGATGGAAATGTAATCTGGTGTCGTAAAGAAGTACCTGTTGGCCAGGTGTGAAAGTTTTGCGCGTAAGGTGTTTATCGTGAAACACCTTCGTTCGGTTCTTTACAATAACCGCGTTGTCGTAAGCCTCATCCCGAAGCTCATTCAATTCATTCAGCTGCAGCCTCCGATAGCTGCTCGCATTGTCGAGAGATAGATTCAGCTCCTTTATCTCACAAAATGCGCGATGCTCTATTTCTACTGGAATGTGGCAAGACTTTCCATAAACAAGCCGATAAGGAGACATGCCAAGATCGGTCTTATAAGCAGTTCGAAATGCCCAAAGGGCATCAGTGAGTTTCAAAGCCCAATCCTTACGGTTCTTGGAAACCGTCTTCTCCAATATCTGCTTGATTTGCCGATTTGAAACTTCGGGTTGCCCACATGTTTGGGGGTGGTAGGACGTAGATAGCTTATGATTAATGGAATATTTCCGCATCAAGGCTTCGAAAGTCTTATTACAGAAATGAGTTCCATTGTCGCTAATGATCGCTCGGGGGTGCCCAAACCGGGAGAAAATGTTTTCCTTAAGAAATCTAACGACAACCTTATTGTCGTTAGTCTTGCTGGGCACATCCTCGACCCACTTAGAGACATAATCAACAGCGAGAAGAATGTACAAGTTCCCGAAAGAGCTGGGAAACGGCCCCATAAAATCAATCCCCCAAACATCGAAAATCTCCACAACCAAGATTGGTTGGAGCGGCATCTCGTTTTTCCTGGATATCCGGCCCAAGTGTTGGCACCAGGAGCAAGTCTTGCAGTAGTCATGAGCGTCTTTGAAGAGTTGTGGCCAGTAGAAACCACACTGCAAGATCTTCTCGGCTATCTTTCTGGGGCCAAAATGCCTGCCACATGCTTGATCATGGCAAAATGACAGCATACTCTTGAATTCATTGTCAGAAACACACTGAAGAATAATATGGTCGGGACAGTACTTGAACAAATAGGGTTCGTCCCAGTAAAAGTGTTTTACTTGGGATGAGAATCGAAGTCTGTCCTGACTTGACCATTCAGTTGGTAGTAATCCTGTGGCCAAATAGTTCACAATATCTGCGAACCAGGGTTCGCAAGATACTGTCAAGAGCTGTTCATCCGGAAAAACGTTATTGATCGGAATTTGAAGCGACGACGAAGAAGGAAGTCGTGAGAGATGGTCGGCGACTACGTTTTCACATCCACTTTTGTCCTTGATGACAAGGTCAAACTCTTGAAGCAAGAGGATCCAACGTATCAGCCGAGATTTTGCATCTTTCTTCGCAAAAAGATGGCGTAGAGCAGAATGGTCCGTGTAGACGATGACTGGAGAGCCGATGAGGTAGGGCCTGAATTTTTCTAAAGCAAATACAACAGCCAAGAATTTCTTCTAGGTTGTTGTATAGTTCAGTTGGGCGTCGTTCAGGGTTTGGCTAGCATAATAGATTACGTGCCACATCTTGTTAATGTGTTGTCCAAGGACAGCACCGATGGCAAAGTCGGATGCATCGCACATAATCTCAAATGGGTACGTCCAGTCAGGAAAAGAAAGAACGGGAGCAGAAGTGAGTGAGCTTTTTAATGACTCGAACGCAGTCACACAGTTCGAGTTGAAGTCGAATGTCATGTCCTTGGCCAGCAAAAGAGTTAAGGGCCTAGCAATCTTGCTAAAGTCCTTGATGAACCGTCTATAGAAACCGGCATGGCTAAGAAAGGCTCGGATGTCTCTGACGCATCTGGGAGGAGGGAGATTGGAAATGACTTCAATCTTTTCTTTATCTACCTCAATGCCATTTTGCGAGATGATATATCCTAAGACAATACCTTTGTGCACCATGAAGTGGCACTTTTACCAATTTAAAGTGAGGTTCTTGTCCTTACACCGGGTAAGAACAGCGTCAAGATGCAGCAAACACTCATCAAAGGAATCGCCGAAAATGGAGAAATCATCCATGAAGATCTCTAAGAATTTTTCCACCATGTCTGAGAAGATTCCCATCATACACCGCTGGAAGGTAGCAGGCGTATTGCATAACCCAAAGGGCATGCGATGATATGCAAACGTGCTGAAAGGACAGGTGAATGTGGTCTTGTTCTAGTCTTTTTCGGCGATGGGGATCTGATTATAGCCGGAGTAGCCATCCAGAAAGCAGTAGTACTCATGTCCAGCCAATCGTTCAAGCATTTGGTCAATGAAAGGTAGCGGGAAGTGGTCTTTCCGCGTTGCGGCATTGAGTTTTCTGTAATCGATGCATACTCGCCACCCAGTCTGGGTGCGAGTAGGGATTAACTCATTCACCTCGTTGGTTATGACCGTTATGCCTGATTTCTTGTGGACAACGTGAATGGGGCTAACCCACTGGCTATCAGAGATAGGGTAAATGATACCACTATCTAGACACTCTACGATCTCCCTTTTTACAGCCTCCTTCATGACTGGATTGAGTCGCCTTTGTGGATCCCTGGCTGGTTTGGTATCATCCATCATATGAATATGATGTTCAACGATCAGGGGACTAATCCCCTTGATGTCCGCCATTGACCAGCCAAAAACTTGCCTATTGCTGTGCAAGACCGTAAGAAGGGCTTTCTCTTTCTCTGGCGCTAGAGAAGCCGAGATGATAACAGGAAGGGTCTCGTTCTCACCCAAGTAAGCATACTTAAGGTGAGACGGCAATGGCTTGAGTTCGAGCATTGTAGGTGAAATGATTGAAGGCAAGATTGGTGAAAAGGTCTCGAACTCAAAGAATTCCAGCAGAGGTTCAAAACGAGTATAAGCGACCGAGTTGGATGGTTCAGCTAACTCATCCGGAAATTCAAAGGATTCAAACTCGGGTGGTGACTGGCTAAGATCGTTCGAGAAAGTGAAACACTCGTAGTCATTGTCGGGCGCAGAAACAGCAGCAGGTTCGAAGAGGAACGCACTAGTGGCGTCAAGATTGTTGTGATCGAACAAAAACTCCTCGAATTCACAGTCCTCATGGGTGATCTCCTGGATTGAACAAACGTCTAGTATATGAGCATTAGGTTCTGATGGGTGATTCCCCAACCTAAAAATGTTGAGTTCAATTGTCATGTTTTCAAAAGATAGGTTCATCGATCTATTTGGACAATTGATCACGGCATTTGAAGTTGCAAGGAATGGGCGACCGAGTATCACCGGAATTTGATTCCGGGGGTTAGCTACAGGCTGTGTGTCTAAAACAATGAAGTCAATGGGGAATATGATGTCCCCAACCTTGATTAACACATCCTCTAGCTCACCCCTAGGATGTGTGATCGATCGGTCGGCCATTTGGAGAGTACAGTGGGTGGGTTTCAGCTCTCCTACATCTAGTAGCTCATATACTGAGTACGGAAACAGGTTAATACTGGCACCAAGATCCAAAAGTGCGCGGTTGATGTTCTTATGCCCAATGGTAATAGAAATCATAGGGCGGCCAGGGTCCTTCCGTTTTTGAGGTAAAGATTGGGTAAGAGTATCACTCACAGCACTAGCTAAGAAAACTTTCTTGGGTACCTGAGATTTTCTCTTTTTCGTGCACAAGTCCTTTAAGATTTTTGCGTAGGAAGGGACTTGTTGGACAACATCTAAAAGGGGAATGTTGATATTAACCTGCTTAAACAACTCCAGAATCTTTTCCATTTGTGGATTTTGTTTATTGGACCTCAACCGGTTTGGAAATGGAACATTTTTAAAATTGGTTGAGTCCAATACTTGTGGAGGAGATTGTGGAGTTGGAACGGATCCCAGAGCTGGAGTTTTCGTGGAGTGAGAAGTGGGTCCGTTTAGAGCAGATGAAGAAGAAGAGCCTTTTGAAGAAGGGAGAATAGGCTCAGAAGACGAAGACGAAGAAGAAGAAGAAGCGGCCGGGGTGTCATCATCTATCCGTGTCCCAATGTTGTTTTGCAGCATCCTTCCAGATCTCAATGTAGTCATGGCACTCACGTTATGGTTCTGTTGATCTAGAGCAACATATACATTATGTGGGTGACCAGGATTTGGAAGTGGTTGGGATGGAAGCTTCCCCTTTTCTCGCTCTCTTAACGCCGCATTCAGCTGTGCAATCTGGGCTTCGATGGTCTTAATGCTTTGTCCGTGTGCAGCAGTGTGCTGCACCAAAGACTGAATGGAAGACAGGATGTTGGCAGTGGATTGAGTCGATTGCTTTACAAACGCCTCTAGACTCCGTTCTAGCGAGGAAACCTTATCGTTGTTTGACGGAACAAAGTTGTTTTGAGGAAAAGAATTGTAGGGTTCAAAATTGTTCGTCTGATTTTGAAAAGGTTGGGGTTGGAAGGGCTGCTGAAATTGATGTTGAGTTTGTTGCTGAGCTTGTTGTTGCGGAGGAGGGGGGCCTCTAGAAATTGTTGCTTTGGAATTGATGCTGGTTCTGATTCCAGGCGAAATTGGGGTGGTTCTGTTGGATATAGTGCCCTCAAAGTCAATTATTGGATCGCAGGTACGTGATTGCAATGATTGAGGGAGGACCTATACCGATATGACAGTCTTGCTCGAGATGATAGTATGCTATCTGGTTTGTCTTTATCATAGTATACATGCTTTAGTTCGCTATTGCATGTTCATAGAGCCCATAGGATTCTTGCTTGACCTCCAGCAGTATGATGGCGATCATATATGTGGGAGCTGGGGTCTCTAAGCACATCCTTAAAGTGTCCTTAGTCATGGGAGTTTCGAGACAGGGCATCGATACTCCACAGTAGACTTGTGTATACAGTCGAGACCCCGACGAGGGGTGGTGGCCGGTCTCATAAGCCATTGGTGTTAGTTGGTTCACCTAAGGTGTATACAGGTGCTCATTTGGTTATGAGTAAACCGGACAGGACTCGCCGGGAACCTGCTAGTTGGTATTATACATAACGTCAGATAGCAGTTCACTGGTGACATGTGTACAGGTTAGTTCATCGACCTGAGGTCGTCATTTGTCTCGTGTGAGTTCCTACTGTGCTTTGATTTCTACCCTACCATGGCTCAAAGGAGTCGTGCAAACAGGTCTTTTTTGGGTACTGTCCCGAGCCACATGGAGGCAAGTGAGCGGATCGGCAGGGGATTCGTCTCTCCCGGTATTGGGGGTGAGATCGCGCTGTATCTAGGAGAGCCATTACATAAAGCCCTCGGCCGAGGCAGGAGATTTACTGGTAGGTACTCCAGTAGTATCTCAGGGTGTTCTGGGCCACTCTCTGACACGACTTATACTACTATTGGGGGTCTGACGTTACCAGCCCCTAGGCCGATATGCGATACACATAGACAAACGGACCGGTCTGTATGTATATTGTCACTGTTAGGCTCAGTAGGGTTTCTGGATGAGTTTGCTCGTCAGCTTCCCTTCCAATCAATACATAGGCAACCGTTACGTACAGATAGTACCTCTGACATGCTAGTGGTTATACCCAGTACTAGTGTGTTGATGAGTCATTAGAGTCCCCCACAGACAGTTTCCCAAGTTCGGGCGAAACGTTGTAGAGGCCGTATGGTTTTATGGAAGGGTTCGGAAAATGCACATGCGTTTACGCACGTGTCATATTTCGGGTAGATAATACTGGTAGGCTTTGGTTTAAGCAGGATCCGAGTATTATACTGTGTAGATATAATATCTTTGTCTCAGTTGCATTTGTATTCGGTCGTAATACAAATGCGGGTATGTTTATACTGTTACGGGGTTATCCTGAAATTCGTTTCATGATCACTTTTGGAAGTTGCCAGTTTCCAGTTTTCTATCACCCGTCTTTATCATTCGGTTAAAGACGGATTTATCTTTTCTTGGGGTGAGTCATGAGAGTGTGGAAGGTTCTAGAAGTATCTAGATGATGACTAGGATGATGAGGTGGCTAGTGACTCATTAGTGCATTGATTGTGCATTTAATGAGTTGATGACTAGGTTAGATGAATCATTTGTTGCGTTAATGATAAATGCAAGGTGTTAACATGACTCATTCATTCATTTAAGGTTATGGTCACTCTCCCCCATTCCTACACTACCTCCCCATCTTCATAAGTTGCTGGCCCCTCTTGCTAGAGGATAATGGTTGTTGATTTGGAAAAAAGATTATAGTTTTGGTGTATGGAAATTTCATAGTTCTTTTTATTTCATCTCAGTTTCAAAAGGCAACTTCATTAACCATTCGTCCATGGCTTTGGACGAAATGAGACAAAGTGTTCTACTCATTCTCTACGTCAATCTTGGTCATCTCTTTTAGCAAACTTGATGATCGAGTTGTCTCGGTTCAGAGGCGGGAGCCCGTTTAAAGATCCGTTGACGTGGTGCCACCTGAACGAGAAGACTGAAGATCGAGAAGATCGGAGCAGCCGCAACAAAGCATGGAATGATGGCTGAAGACCGAAAGACTCGGATCGTTCGGTATAACATTTCTACCAACTTTATAGTTTGTTAGTTTAGCAATAATGGTAGATCCGGGTGATAGTACACGATAGCGCTAGTTGTAAAAGTTTTTGTTCCTCATTTGGCGTGTGTTAGACGGCCGGGGCGCTACCGTGGACTTATAGTGGTATCAGAGCCTCGCCATTAAGCTTTACTAACTTGTGCTAACGCGTTTAAAATATCGATCGAACCGAATTTCAAAAATCGCAATTTTCTGTACAAAAGTTTCTGTCGATTTTTAAAAGGGTCTAAAAATTATTTTACATATCACAGAAAACAGAGCAGGCTTTTTTAAGCATTCTGGGAAAATTTGGGCACGTGATCCCACAGTACCACCGCGGATCCGCGGTCAAAGCTAGGGTTTGACCGCGGAACCGCGGCCAGTATGTGGGAACAATGATCCAATTTTTTCCAGTGAGTTTGTCTTGGGAAATTGTGGGTTTTGGTATATTTCTTTTGGGCCCAGATTTTATTACTGTACACCAGATGTACGTGAGCCCATTTCGGAAAGTTTTGTCGATCGAAATTTTAAACTTGTTAGTATGCAGTATTTACATTATATCTCCGACCGTGAATGTCATTCGAGCGGTAAATTGCATCTAATTGCTATAGTCCTTTTAGACGGATTTGGGAACGTGACATTCGCGTTGATGTTCTGTGTTGTGCTGTAATGTTGCGGATATGTCATGGTGGATAGCAGTGTGCAATGATAGTGCTGTTTGGATTTATTTGTACATTTGATATTGCGGGGCGAGCGTCCAACATGTGGACTGCCGTCACTGCCTGTTTGTATAATATTCTTTTGGGGCACGACTGGGCTGAGGTCGATGTACCCGTTGTATATATTTTCTTTTCTGTTCTAGGATTACCCCACGACGGAGTGCACGGATAGCCGGGTTCTGAAGGGCAACGGGTCCGTATCTCATAGCTTTGAGAGGCAGAGAGACCTCACTCTAGAATTGGCAGACTATTCGCCGCACTCGTAGAGGGTATAGGTTGACCTAAGGAGGGGTGCTCAAGTTACCGGATTCCGTGAAATGCCGGGTGGTCCATTTACTATGCTGTAGGGGGTTGCCTCGCTTCAGGTTTTGGCGGGTAACTTGCCGCACCCGTAGGGGTCTAGGTTTCATTGCACAGGCTATCCACACGACCAGGGGAACGTCGTGTTTCAGTAGCGGCTCTGTGAAACCGGGGGATCCCAGATTATCTGTATTGTTCTGTGATGCTTATTACTTTTCTGTAATGTTGCATATTATCATGCCTGGAGCTATTATTGTATATTAGTATATATACTATTAGATGTTGTATATGTTTTACACTCGTGCTAGTCCAGTCCCCGCTCTGTCGTTAGTTAAGTAACCTAACGGGTGATGACGGGACCCAGCGGCGAATGCGGATGGCATATACGTACATTATATTTTCGTTCTTTTCTGGTCTGATTAATTGATGGGACTGCATTGATTCTGATCAATGCAAAGGAAAACAAACCTATATTGGATGTTGTTGGAACAGTTTTAAAAGGTGTTCTTACAAAGACATTTCCTTTTGTCTTGCATAGTGATATTCGGTTGGAATATCCTGCACCTCGTTCGACGAGGCAAGGGCTGATATCCCTTCACCGGGAGAGACCCCTTAGGCAGAAGTTTGCATCAGGGTAATAACTTCATTATAGTCGATTACAAGTTGCTTTGCATCGCGGTATTCAGTTGGAATATCCTGCACCTCATTCCACGAGGAAAGAGCCGAGATCCCTTCACCGGGAGTGACCTCTTTAGAAAAAGGTTTTCGCCACTATATTTTTATAAAAAGCTATCAGGTTCCTTCAAACGAGATCAAGTTCATTACGTTAAAGGTTTTTCAACAAAAACCAGCCGTAGCCCTCTGTCATTTCTTATGGATGGTCAGTAGTATTCAAGCTATGTTTGTTTGGCCAAAGTCAAGGCATAATGTTTAGTAGTTGTTGGGTATCCATCTGTTGCATAGATAGATGCGTTGGTTTGGGGCAGTCGTACTGCCTTGTTGGCCAAAATCAAGGGTATGTATGGGTGGGTTCAAATTAACCTGGATAATGACGGGTAGAACTTGGCATGTGACTTATAATGGGTTGGCCAAAGTCACGATCTTAAAAGCATGGGGAAAAATCATATCGGGGGTTTCTAAAGAAATTGAAACTTGCTAAGTATGCGCATACCTTCTAGAGTGTGATAACGTGAGTGAATTCCGTCATGTTATCATGCGATGAGAGTTGGATCCCGATTCCCACTGATGAGTTGGTTTACTCTTCGGGTGATCCCGATTGATTCTTCTTTCAGGTTTGGAAGAGAATTTGACGGTACAGTGGGAGGTTTCCTGATTAGATAAAGTGATAACCATTCTGATCTAGGTTAGAGTGCACGAAGAGTGTTTCTTTTCTCTCTCTCTCTTTGGCAGCGACCTTTGACCGACCCTTGACTATGACACAGTGACCAAGTTGACCGAACCTTCTTAAAATACTGGCTTTTAGATTGTCCAAGTTGCATATGTCATTGCCACTCCTTCTTTTACCCTTTGCATTTCTCAGAACACCCCGTATTACTAAGGATATCCACTTCCATTGGATAGATCCATCGTATGGTTATATACGAACTCGAAGAGACTTCTTCGAGGATGGATCCAGGTTCAGGAGAAATAGAATTGGTTTATTCAGTTGTCTTTTATTATCACCTTCTCTCAGATTGCGAGGGCTCCTTGGTTTAGGAGAGTGCACCTATTACGCTTATTGGATAGTCTTATTACAAACCGTAGGCAGGTGCCGAAAGGTAGGGAATGAAGAAAACCAATTAGCCTAACTAGGGTGTACAGAAGGTAATAACTAAAGACAAAATAAAGGGATTAGAAAGAGGGCAAAATAAATTGCGACTGCTATCATTCACGACCAAACCGCGTACTTCATCGCCACTCCTATTTCACTTTTGTTTTTTCCCAGTTCGGGAGAAATAGAAATAGGTATTATTTAGTTGTCTTTTATCATCACCTTCTCTCAAGTTGCGAGCACTCCAAGGTTAAAGAGGGCACACCTATTATACTTACTGGATAGTCTTCTTCCAAACCATAGGCTGGTGCCGAACGGTAGGGACGGAAGAAAACCACTTAGGCTAACGATGGTGTACAGAAGGTAACGAGTAAAGACAAATAAAGGGATTTGGAGAGATGGCAAAGAAATATACGGCTATAGTCATGAATTGGATTATGGAAGAGGCGTTACTAGGAATACCAGGATACCCCTATGAAACATTTTCATGTTTCAGTGCATTTGTTAATAGAAAAATGATTTCCCGATTAGATACTTACTCTACGGTATGTATTTACCAGGTGAGATTCTCACATCTGTATGGTTTTACAGATGATGAGTGGGAGTAAGTTATTGGGAATTAGGTGATCATCCTCATTATATCGGAATTCGTTGTAATTGGTGATATTTGAGGAAATCGGCTGGGTACAGTTTTCAACCTACGATACACAGGTTTTTGAGTTATTCAACTCAGCGGACTTATACAGAGTATTGTATGTTGTCCAGTGTCCGTCAGGATAAAGGGGTAGGTCCTCATACTATGTTCTGTTTACTTGTGACTTCTCTAGTTTTTAAACAAGTGTTTCGTAGAAATACAATGTCTAAGTTTTGAGAAGTTGTGGGTATAAGAATAAAGTAGAGAACCAGGTATCGCAAGTATCGGGATTCTTCAAACAGATCGAAGATGTAGATTCTTGTGAATGGTATTCAGTTGATAGTAATGGTTTTGAGAAACTTGTTTCTTTTTCAGGTTACTCATAATTGGATGGATTCCTAAGTTGAGTAATGCTGATTAGCCTCTCTCCATTAAGTTGATATGCACTGGAGACAGTCGCATGATTTGAATCTGGTTCCAGTTAAATTAGTGCCTCTATTTCTATATTGTATATAGAATGGTTCATATCTTAACGATGTTAAGATACGGGGAGTAGTCCGGCTTATGCTTAAAACCAGACTCTGGATAACTCAAGGCACGTTTCTATAATGGTAGTTTGTGGGTTGACCCGGGCTATGTCGAGGGTTGATTTTCTACCATCTGGAAGATCAATAGTGATATTGTTCTTGACTCGCCACAGTTTTAGTAAAATGGATTTTTTCAGAAAACAGTAGTGGGAGTATGGTAGAACTGGAAGTGATTCCAGAACCGCAAACGATTACGGAAAATTTAATAGGACCTATATATTCAATCAGGTTTGACATTCCAATAGCCACTCCGCAGATATGGTGGATAACCTCAGACACCCGAGAGGTACTCCGGTAGCCTCAAGGACGGTGATAGGGAGGTTCTTGTTTACCCAGACGTGACACTACTGTTGTTCCAGGCTATGAGACCCGGCAGGAGGTTAAGTATAGCGTCGTTCTAAACTAGTTTTAGAAGTGTACGTATATATTATTCTGCCAGAGGGTTGTCGTAGTCAGTGGGAGTAGCGGAAGCATAGTGGGCAAGTAGCTTATGTCTATTTATAGGCTTGAGCAAATATAGCGGAGATTAGATCATCTATTTTTGATGTGACAGTCATGGGTTTGACTTCATCAGAAGAGGAGGTGGATCTGTTAAGAAGGTAGTAGGGTGTGATGTCCTGGTATTTGGATAACATACACAGAGTAGTAAGTAAAATTCCTATACTACAATAGTTGTACTTTGGTCGTCACACAGTTGTTTCTCCACAAAGGATATGGATATAATATCAGACATTCTGGTTACTAGATCTTTGGTTTTAGATCTAGAATTGGGTAGTTTCCCAATCAGGGTACTTTGATAGTATTCTAATGGTATTTTAGAATAGATGACTCCTGACATGGTGGTGTACCTGCAGGTGATGGAGTCACCCTCTCCAAAGGTGTCTTACAGACTAAAGGGGAGAGGGATGTGCATGATTGGTAGATCACTTGCTTAAGCAATTGAGTCAATCATGGGATGTCAAGTACCACACCATATGTTGTTTTTGCACTAGATGCGATAAGTTTAGATTAATCCAATCCTGAAGAAACATAAGGAAGCAGTTTTAGAACATAAGTGCATGTTCTACGGATTTGATGACGGCAACATCCTTCGGGAGACGGTTATCATTCCAGGCTTCAAAGGTGACATGTATGACAGAGTGATTGTCAGAGTTATAGTTTTCCCTCTGACAAGGGACAGTATTATGGACAGGTAGTCTAAGAGGATACTGTGGGAGGCATGGTGCTGGATACTGATTAGGTTCAGTTATCAATACAGTCTAAGAAGTTTGGATTTGAAGTTCATTTATGAACTAGGTCCCATCAGATATCCTGACATATTCTAAGACACCTATTACTCGATTCGGGAGATGGCTTTCTCTGTGAACTTGAGATTAAGAGAGACATAGAAAGAAACATCAGGGCGGATCCACTGACTAAGGCTATTTCTCGAAAACTATAGTTTTACAAACGGGGTTTGTGAAATTGATTAGTAGAGGAGTTGGATGTTCGGTATCACACGGGCTGTCAGTATGCGACATCGCAAGCAATAATTAGCCTTAAGTGCAAGTGGAAGATTGTTGGATTTAGTGCCCTCAAAGTCAATTATTGGATTGCAGGTATGTGATTGCAATGATTGAGGGAGGACCTATACCGATATGACAGTCTTGCTCGAGATGATAGTATGCTATCTGGTTTGTCTTTATCATCGTATACATGCTTTAGTTCGCTATTGCATGTTGATAGAGCCCATAGGATTCTTGCTTGACTGCCAGCAGTATGATGGCGACCATATACGTGGGAGCTGGGGTCTGTAAGCACATCCTTAAAGTGTTCCTAGTCGTGGGAGTTTCGAGACAGGGCATCAATACTCCAGAGTAGACTAGTGTATACAGTCGAGACCCCGACGAGGGGCGGTGGCCGGTCTCATAAGCCATTGGTGTTAGTTAGTTCACCTAAGATGTATACAGGTGCTCATTGGGTTATGAGTACACCAGATAGGACTCGCCGGGAATCTGCTAGTTGGTATTATACCTAGCGTCAGATAGCAGTTCCCTGGTGACATGTGTACAGGTTAGTTCATCGACCTGAGGTCGTCATTTGTCTCGTGTGAGTTCCCACTGTGCTTTGATTTCTACCCTACCACGGCTCAAAGGAGTCGTGCAAACATGTCTTTTTTGGGTATAGTCCCGATCCACATGGAGGCAAGTGAGCGGATCGGCAGGGGATTCGTCTCTGCCGGTATTGGGGGTGAGATCGCGCTGTGTCTAGGAGAGCCATTACACAAAGCCCTCGGCCGAGACGGGAGATTTACTGGTAGGTACTCCAGTAGTATCTCAGGGTGTTCTGGGCCACTCTCTGACACGACTTATACCGCTATTGGGGGTCTGAGTAACCAGCCCATAAGCCGATATGCGATACTCATAGACGAACGGACTGGACTGTATGTATATTTTCACTGTTTGGCTCAGTAGGGTTTCTGGATGAGTTCGCTCGTCAGCTTCCCTTCCAATCAATACATAGGCAACCGTTACGTACAGCTAGTACCTCTGACATGCTAGTGGTTATACCCAGTGCCAGTGTGTTGATGAGTCATTAAAGTCCCCCACAGACAGTTTCCCAAGTTCGAGAGAAACGTTGTAGAGGCCGTATGGTTTTATGGCATGGTTCGGAAAATGCACGTGCGTTTACGCACGTGTCATATTTCGGGCAGATAATACCGGTAGGCTTTGGTTTAAGCCGGATCCGAGTATTATACTGTGTAGATATAATATCTTTGTCTTAGTTGCATTTGTATTCGGTCGTAATACAAATGCGGGTATGTTTATACTGTTACGGGGTTATCCTGAAATTCGTTTCAGGATCACTTTTGGAAGTTGCCAGTTTCCATTTTTCTATCACCCGTCTTTATCATTCGATTAAAGACAGATTTATCTTTTCTTGTGGTGAGTCATGAGAGTGTGGAAGGTTCTAGAAGCATCTAGATGATGACTAGGATGATGAGGTGGCTAGTGACTCATTAGTGCTTTGATTATGCATTTAATAAGTTGATGACTAGGTTAGATGAATCATTTGTTGAATTAATGATAAATGCAAGGTGTTAACATGACCCATTCTTTCATTTAAGGTTATGGTCACTCTCCCCCCTTCCTACACTCACCTCCCCACCTTCATAAGTGGCTGGCCCCTCTTGCTAGAGGATAATGGTTGTTGATTTGGAAAAAAGATTATAGTTTTGGTGTATGGAAATTTCATAGTTCTTTTTATTCCATCATAGTTTCAAAAGGCAACTTCATTAACCATTCGTCCATGGCTTTGGACGAAGTGAGATAAAGTGTTCTATTCATTCTCTACATCAATCTTGGTCATCTCTTTTAGCAAACTTGATGATCGAGTTGCCTCGATTCAGAGGCGGGAGCCCGTTTAAAGATCCGTTGACGTGGTGCCACCTGGACGAGAAGACTGGAGATCGAGGAGATCGGAGCAGCCGCAACAAAGCGTGGGATGATTGCTGAAGACTGAAGGAATCGGATCGTTCGGTATAACATTTCTACCCACTTTGTAGTTTGTTAGTTTACCAATAATGGCAGATCCGAGTTGTCACATCCCGAAAATACGGAACATGACCGGCACTTAAACTACGAACGTCTCGAGGCGTACGTAATCTAAGTAAACCGAAAACCCAGAAATCCAAACCAAGAAAATAGTAGAGTGCAGGAAAAACCAACTTAAAGCAAGTAATTTCAATAGCATAAGCCGAATTATGCGGTTTTAAAAACATCAAAAATTTACTGAAAATTTCGGCAGAGTCTCCTTTGTAAATACTGGCCCCCAAACGGGATACAACATGAATAGTATACGAAATCAAGAAAAAGGCATCCCCAAGCGGGAGCTAGCTCTTCGTCAATCGACGGCCACAACCACACAAACAATATAATATACAACGCCAACGGCGAGGATCAAAACTCAAAAGGAAACTCAAAACCACCAGAAATAAAACGAACGACTCTAAGGTCGAAAGAATAAACAACACTGGTCTCTATCTCAATAGGTACATGTTTGGTTGATGGAACTTCTAGATACAACAGAATAATGATATACAAGATATATAATGGGGGTATGATACAAGTAAACCCACCTACTAGCAAATCACCCGAATGAAACTGAGCCTGCAAGCCGTAAAGAAACCTGTACGGCAAATCTGCAAGAAACTGGGGCACAACGGGGGTGAGTTGACAACTCGTGAATAGAAAAACATCTACGCACAGAAATCGCATAAATAACGCAACCTAGGTCAATGATCATAATATATCCTCAAATATAAGTATAACAGGCAGCCTATAACAATGACTAGGGTAATATCTAACCCGAGTAAAATTTCATGTGCCCGTGTCAGTGCCTCAGGTAGCAATATATCATATGAATGAGGTATGAATGCATGAAACAGAATACATGTAAATGAAGAAACTGTTTTCATAAATTAGTGAGATTTCCGTCGTATTTTTAAACTGAGGTATCATAATGAAATCAGTATCAACAGTGTCTAGCATCGACACAAAACATAAATCTCACTGTCTCGAAATATCAATGTCTCAAGCTCAATATCTAGGGCGCCGTCAGTCCGGACCGGCCCCTACCATCCATCTCAAGACCACGACGGTATCCTCCGGATATCCGACGCGTCGGGTAATATCACCGGTAGGTAGTCTCCCCCTGCCAGGCTCATCGTCGTCACCACGAGATTCTTGCCCCGGGGTACCTTACCGGGTCCACCATGTACCCGAAACGGTTCCTCCACTCCTCGAACTCGGGTCTCACATGTCGCTCTCAGCACCGAGAAAACACATGGTGGACGCACTGAAATATCATATCCAGGGTAACCGGGTTTTTAAAACAATTACATATTCTCCTTCGAAATCTCCACGGTTCCCAAATCCAGAAATATCAAGGAAATCCGAGTCCAAAACCTCAGTAGCACATAAACTAGTGAATAAATGCATGAGAATCCATGCGTGCGGTATAACAATGAATAACAATATGCATGAAGTAGCAAGTAATAACTGAAATGTCTAATATGGCATATAAGGAAAGTACACTAATATCATGTCAAAACTACTAGCTAACAAGCTAAGTCAAGAAAATATATTCTCAAAAGTGTACGTGACATGGCAATTACCGATGAAGATGTGTGTGAGCCGGCAAGTAGGTGTACGTGGTACATACGCATCATCGGTAATGGTGCTGGTGTCCTAACAGCATGATATCAATAATGGAATATGCAGCATAATAAGTATGCGAGGCAGAGCGAACAGCAATAATGTGCGGGAGCTGAATACTAGACACAACGGTAACTAATCTGCAATAATCTAATATAAGTCCTACAAATGGTGCCTTTTGAAATAACACGAATCATGGGGTTTTGAAAATAGGGGCTACGGTGTTTTTATGAAAAGATACGTCGTTTTTGAAATATCCGTAGATTCCCTTGAGCTGTCTTTAAAAATGCACACGATTCGTTAGTTTTTGAAATAGGTAAGAAGTCTAATCTAATCTAACAACTACACTAAACTATACGGCTGAACTAACAAGCTGAACTACAGGTAAGGAAACCGCCTATCATCTGAGTCGATACATATACATACCTGTATATGTATAGTCGGTGATCCCGCCTCAATAATATCATATCCGATACCATATCTATAATCAGGCATCCCAAGTCAAGAGTGCGGATCAATCATCAATATAGCTCGTACGTAAATCCGTCGTACGGCATCCCAATCTGGGTACGGGTCAAAGTCACATCAATCACACTATTCATTTGGTATCTTCTTTATCAAATATCATGATCCGGAATAATGTCCTACGTCTAGTACAATATTGATGCCATCTATGTATGCATGCGGGTGTAAGAATTACTACGTCAGAAGACCCGCTAAAACATCATGTCGTATCTCAATACGAACCAAATCACATCACCGATCTCCTGGCCTCAAGCCCAATCTCATTGACTCATCTCAAATTCCAAATACTATCCTCAAATCCAGTATATGAACACATAGTCCCATACCCATGTGAACACATAAATATATATTCACATACACGCACATATGAAATAAGGAATGTATGCAAGTATGTATGTGTGTATGTGTAGTGCAACACTACCCTAGGGTTCGCAACACTAAAGTAATCCAACACGCCAATATCCATCCTAAGCATCGTTATTAATCCCAAATAACATATAATAAAAGTTGGTGTGTATACGCATCCGTATACACCACCACGGACTGCGGGGGTGCTATACGCCATCCACCCGACTTCTCCCCGTAGATATAAATCTACTCACCTGGTCCTCGCTAGCCGGTGCCTACGTTGCCACGCGCTTGTTTGTCGTCTCGAAGTCCACATGGGGGTACCTACATATCATAACGCACCATATCTCATTAAAATCCGACTCATGACCAAAACGACGCACGAATCCCACATAGGTCAAAACCTATGGTTGCTTTCACAAATCAACCCAAAAACCCTCGACGTCGGCGTACAAACGCCAAACCATCGAGAAAAACCCAAATACACTCATTTGCACATTCACGAACACTAATTTTAATATAAACTAGGTTGAAACTCACAAAAACGCCAATTTCACTCAAAAAGTCATTTTTCCGAAAATCTAGCAAGCACAATTCGCCGTTTTTGTACAAAACACGATGTTTAAATGAATGTAGCGGCCAATATATTTATTAAATATCTTAAATATGTCATAAAAACCATTTCCATAATTTAAAATCATAAATTTGCATAATTTCTAAAATCCTAGTTTGCAAAATATCAAATTTAACACCCTTTAAAGCAAAATTCACAATTCATCAATTAAGCTTCGTTTTGCATGAACCAAAGTCATTAAACCACTCATTATAATAGTTATAATGACATGAATACTTAATTATATTTTAATCTAAGCATTTGATAATTTTTCAAAAACTCTTGTTAGTAAAAACAAAACTTAATTTAGACATTTCCATGCAACAATATGAAATTTAACTACTAAATTACTTTCTACAAATTCTAAGATGGTAAGCTACCCATCACAACCATACACCAATTCACAATAACCTAACTTGCATTCAAACCCTTTTCTTGAATTCCAAAACGTGCAATTAAACTCACATATCCAAATAACACTTAAATAAATTAGCTTAAGGAGTTAGTAACAATTTAAGCAACAAAAATGTTTAGAAATATACCCAAAAGCATATGAAGATCCACAAGCATCCATGGCACTCCAAAATGCTCTCTTTTCACAAGGATCCATGCTTGAAATGCTAAGAAATAATGGGTAAGTGTTGGATTTGGAAAAAAGCTTTGAAATTGTATGGATTTTGAAGCTTTTTATGGATTTTTGAAGCAAAAATGGAGTGAGAACTTGGGGGAGGGGGGCTGCTGCTCTATGGATCAGTTTCGGCCAGATTTGAGGGGGGGTGGGTGAGTGAGGAGAGAGAGTGAGGTGGGGAAAGTTGTTTCAAGTCAAAGTCAACTCAAAATATATCATTTTCTACTCTTTTCTTTTCTTTTCTTTTCCTTTTCTTTCCTTTGCAAACCAAGTGGGGAAAAAGTGAGGGCTGCTGAATTTGGCTAAGGGGAGGATTAAGTGGGGGTGTGTGGGTGTGGGTACGGGTGTGGGGTGATGAAAAATGATAAATACAATACCCCAAACATCCATTTACGCTAAAAAAAAGCCTTTTCTCTTCAATAATTTCTAAACCGTTTTGGCAAATGATTTCGTTCCAAAAACCACATGATAAATTTTTATTTAATGTTTTATGATGCACAAAATTTGTTTCAACTCATTCCAATTTGTAATTTTCCCTAATTAAATGTATTAGTGACGGCTTAAAATAATAATAAAATAATATTTTTTTCAGAAAATTTGAAATTTCACCAGCGGCTCAATAAACACCAAAAAATAGCAATTACATAGCTAGAATATGTATATTTAATTTTTATAATAAGATATTTGTATTTTGACTTTTTACAGAAAACCCCCTCATTTTACCGATTTTTCGAAATTTCACCGAAACGATTTTCAAAACGTTACAATCTTCCCCCCTTAAAGAAATTCGGTCCCCGAATTTAAATTCAAACTCCCCAAATACTAAAACATCTAAGAAAAATCATCAAGTCGTCGGGGCTCCGAAATTGTAACTACATAAAACAAATCGTAGCGTAGCGCACGCGCATGAAAAATGAGCATATAACTCAAATCAAAACTCCGTCAAGCATCCCGCAATCATCGGAGTCATGGAGAAGACATCAATGCCAAATCCAAATCAAACCAATATGATATAACTCGAAACTATGCATGTAAACATCGAGTCTATATCTGTAAGTATCTGAAGGAAATGCATGCCAAATCTCTTTAAGTCGCTGTGCAACGCGTATAACACTGCACAGTGGCGGACGTCTATCATAAGAAAATAACTATATACATATATACCTTTGTTTGAAACGTACGTTCCGCCGTTTTGGAAACAATTTAAAAGGGTCTCCTTGTTTTAAACATTTCGTGTCATATCAGACACGTAGGTAAATACTGAGGCTATAGCTCGCTTTTTGGAATCCCTTCAATAACTATCAATGCATGCAAAATATATTCAGGTACAGTCCTCTGACTAGTCCTGCTCAGTACGAAAACACATAGCAATATCATAAAAACGTACTGCTCTATAAGAAATCAATCCCAAAATATGCACATGAATACTACGTGCGTCTGGTGCGCACGGAAATCAAAATCCATGAATGTGCCATACATGCGCACAGAAACAACATCTAAGTGCATCGGGTGTGCACGAAACATCTGTCGTAGGCAACATGTGTTCCTGACAGCAAAATCAGGTGCATCTAACATGCACGAAAAATCTCGATTTAGTGCATCTGGTGTGCACCAAAATCGCATCTCAAGACATGCGCTCAACATGCGCGAAAATCTAAATCAGGTGCATCCATCGTGCACGAAATCATGAAATCCAATATCAAGCGCCGAACGTGCGCAAAATCAATCAGGTGCACAAGGTGCACAAAACAAATATCGAGTATCACAATCGAAATCGAAATCCAGTGCATCTAAGTGCACAAAAGGCGTATCACTGCACTGCAAGCATATATAAACTATACAGAGTGCAGGAACCAAATCGTGTGCGTGCATATGTACAAAATCAACTCAAATGTCTAAAACCGTAAAATCACAAATATGTGAAACTAAAGCACGAAAACGATATCAAGTGCAACACTGTGCAAAGATCGTAAATCCTCAATCATCAAAATTAAATCATACGAATAAATCACCCAAAACATCGGAATTAATAATGGCGGAATAGTACTGCTCCAGCGCATCCTCTAAGAATCTCGGCCAACGGTCGCGGTCACTAGTGGGACGTCTCGTCGATGATCATGAACTCTGTCCTGCTGGTGTGCGTAACCATGACCACTCCTGGGTCAAGGTCTTCACTGTGAATTACCAATCTTTCGGTCCATCGGCTCATCGGCCCTGTCAAGTGTGCTAACGGGGACGATTCCATTCTGGCACTTCTTTGGTCATCTCTTGGTCAATCATCGCGACCACTCGTAAGACAGCATATTACTGGCGTCGGCTCTGGCTCTCTGAATGTACGTGACACCTTTGATCCTGGGTGCAAGTATCATTGCAGCAGTTTCCTAGAAGGAATCCTGCTCACGGTCTCTTCCATGTCTCGTCTCTGCCAACTGTCCGGAAGTCATTGTCCGTTCCTATATCTGCATCTTGCTCTGGAACGTCTGCATACTCATCGCAACTCCTTCTGGAAGGTAAGTCCAAGTACCATGCCTCGGCATGCGCATCACGTCTCTGATGTCGGCGGAGTGGAACGCCATCTCATCTAGATCTGGTGCGAACCTCTTACTCCACTTTTCTTTAATGTCGTCTGCTTTGGACTCGTCTCGTCGCGGCTGCATGGACTGAGCTCCAATGACTATCCTCGTATCTGGAGTCTCCCAAGAAATGCATCTCACCACCTAGCATCTGAATTAAGTCGAGCCATCCGATCGAGTCGTCAAAACCTCATAATCCCCCAAGGGCTCAACATCTTGGGTACAGTTTAATAGTATCGAGTACCTACCACAGCATCGGTGGTCCAGCAGTAGAAGGGCAAACCTAAGCCTCACTAATGGCACCGTAGAACTGCCGCAAACCCGAAGGTTCAAAGGCTTTCACACGGTCATTAAGTCGAGTTAGGGTTTCATTCTTCTAGAGGGACCATAGAATTGCCTGCATGTCTTTCCGACTACTTTAAACTTGGATAAATAGGTTTCTGACATTCGATCGTCTCTATCGACTCCCAACGCCTCCACGTGAAGTCGTCTCTAGCTGGAATCAATCTATCTGATGACCTCGCATCGGGGTAGGCGAACGATCCACATGTCCTAGTCATTCATCCTCGATGACTAGCGACCTTCTATCATCTCTTAGTACAACTTATACTGCAATAGCTCCAACATCTGGGGCGATATCTCGTCGTTCGCAGCAATAACTGGCTCACTCGTCTGCATGATGAACCGTGCCTCAATCATCAGGAGTAAGCAACACACCAACGGTCATCAAAATCTGGCTGGCCTCCATCATTGGCTCAATTCTCTAGTGTCGATCAGCACCTCCGAGTAACCTCATGAAGGCGATCCGCCAAACGCTCGTGGCGCGGAAACACAGTAAAAAGACACATCTCTGCAATCGTGTGTCGCCGGAATTTCGCCCTGGTCAGTCCTCGTTCGTGACGAGCTTGTGCTGACCGCAACTCTAGCCGTAGCTCTCCCTGCCCGTAACCGTAGCAGCAAAACCAAACTGGTACCGATGAGGCTAGATCAGGAAGGAATATAATACTGAACAAGGAAATGTACATCCTAAGGCTTCTTAAGTGGAGTGGCGTGTCGTAAATATGCCGCGGAACATACCAACGGTACGTCACTCTACTTTAGTCACCTATTCCATCAACCAAGGGTCATCCTACGCTCCGAAGGTTAAAACCTAACGCTCTGATACCAACTTTGTCACATCCCGAAAATACGGAACATGACCGGTACTTAAACTACGAACGTCTCGAGGCGTACGTAATCTAAGTAAACCGAAAACCCAGAAATCCAAACCAAGAAAATAGTAGAGTGCAGGAAAAACCAACTTAAAGCAAGTAATTTCAATAGCATAAGCCGAATTATGCGGTTTTAAAAACATCAAAAATTTACTCAAAATTTCGGCAGTGTCTCCTTTGTAATTACTGGCCCCCAAACGGGATACAACATGAATAGTATACGAAATCAAGAAAAAGGCATCCCCAAGCGGGAGCTAGCTCTTCGTCAATCGACGGCCACAACCACACAAACAATATAATATACAACGCCAACGGCGAGGATCAAAACTCAAAAGGAAACTCAAAACCACCAGAAATAAAACGAGCGACTCTAAGGTCGAAAGAATAAACAACACTGGTCTCTATCTCAATAGGTACATGTTTGGTTGATGGAACTTCTAGATACAACAGAATAATGATATACAAGATATATAATGGGGTTATGATACAAGTAAACCCACCTACTAGCAAATCACCCGAATGAAACTGAGCCCGCAAGCCGTAAAGAAACCTGTACGGCAAATCTGCAAGAAACTGGGGCACAACGGGGTGAGTTGCCAACTCGTGAATAGAAAAACATCTACGCACAGAAATCTCATAAATAACGCAACCTAGGTCAATGATCATAATATATCCTCAAATATAAGTATAACAGGCAGCCTATAACAATGACTAGGGTAATATCTAACCCGAGTAAAATTTCATGTGCCCGTGTCAGTGTCTCAGGTAGCAATATATCATATGAATGAGGTATGAATGCATGAAACAGAATACATGTAAATGAAGAAACTGTTTTCATAAATTAGTGAGATTTCCTTCGTATTTTTAAACTGAGGTATCATAATGAAATCAGTATTAACAGTGTCTAGCATCGACACAAAACATAAATCTCACTGTCTCGAAATATCAATGTCTCAAACTCAATATCTAGGGCGCCGTCAGTCCGGACCGGCCCCTACCATCCATCTCAAGACCACGACGGTATCCTCCGGATATCCGACGCGTCGGGTAATATCACCGATAGGTAGTCTCCCCCTGCCAGGCTCATCGTCATCACCACGAGCTTCTTGCCCCGGGGTACCTTACCGGGTCCACCATGTACCCGAAACGGTTCCTCCACTCCTCGAACTCGGGTCTCACATGTCGCTCTCAGCACCGAGAAAACACATGGTTGACGCACTGAAATATCATATCCAGGGTAACCGGGTTTTTAAAACAATTACATATTCTCCTTTGAAATCTCCACGGTTCCCAAATCCAGAAATATCAAGGAAATCCGAGTCCAAAACCTCAGTAGCACATAAACTAGTGAATAAATGCATGAGAATCCTTGCGTGCGGTATAACAATGAATAACAATATGCATGAAGTAGCAAGTAATAACTGAAATGTCTAATATGGCATATAAGGAAAGTACACTAATATCATGTCAAAACTACTAGCTAACAAGCTAAGTCAAGAAAATATATTCTCAAAAGTGTACGTGACATGGCAATTACCGATGAAGATGTGTGTGAGCCGGCAAGTAGGTGTACGTGGTACATACGCATCATCGGTAATGGTGCTGGTGTCCTAACAGCATGATATCAATAATGGAATATGCAGCACAATAAGTATGCGAGGCAGAGCGAACAACAATAATGTGTAGGAGCTGAATACTAGACACAACGGTAACTAATCTGCAATAATCTAATATAAGTCCTACAAATGGTGCCTTTTGAAATTACACGAATCATGGGGTTTTGAAAATAGGGGCTACGGTGTTTTTATGAAAAGATACGTCGTTTTTGAAATATCCGTAAATTCCCTTGAGCTGTCTTTAAAAATGCCCACGATTCGTTAGTTTTTGAAATAGGTAAGAAGTCTAATCTAATCTAACAACTACACTAAACTATACGGCTGAACTAACAAGCTGAACTACAGGTAAGGAAACAGCCTATCATCTGAGTCGATACATATACATACCTGTATATGTATATTCGGTGATCCCGCCTCAATAATATCATATCCGATACTATATCTATAATCAGGCATCCCAAGTCAAGAGTGCGGATCAATCATCAATATAGCTCGTACGTAAATCCGTCGTACGGCATCCTAATCTGGGTACGGGTCAAAGTCACATCAATCACACTATTCATTTGGTATCTTCTTTATCAAATATCATGATCCGGAATAATGTCCTACGTCTAGTACAATATTGATGCCATCTATGTATGCATGCGGGTGTAAGAATTACTACGTCAGAAGACCCGCTAAAACATCATGTCGTATCTCAATACGAACCAAATCACGTCACCGATCTCCTGGCCTCAAGCCCAATCTCATCGACTCATCTCAAATTCCAAATACTATCCTCAAATCTAGTATATGAACACATAGTCCCATACCCATGTGAACACATAAATATATATTCACATACACGCACATATGAAATAAGGAATGTATGCAAGTATGTATGTGTGTATGTGTAGTGCAACACTACCCTAGGGTTCGCAACACTAAAGTAATCCAACACGCCAATATCCATCCTAAGCATCGTTATTAATCCCAAATAACATATAATAAAAGTTGGTGTGTATACGCATCCGTATACACCACCACGGACTGCGGGGGTGCTATACGCCATCCAACCGACTTCTCCCCGTAGATATAAATCTACTCACCTGGTCCTCGCTAGCCGGTGCCTACGTTGCCACGCGCTTGTTTGTCGTCTCGAAGTCCACATGGGGGTACCTACATATCATAACGCACCATATCTCATTAAAATCCGACTCATGACCAAAACGACGCACGAATCCCACATAGGTCAAAACCTATGGTTGCTTTCACAAATCAACCCAAAAACCCTCGACGTCGGCGTACAAACGCCAAACCATCGAGAAAAACCCAAATACACTCATTTGCACATTCACGAACACTAATTTTAATATAAACTAGGTTGAAACTCACAAAAACGCCAATTTCACTCAAAAAGTCATTTTTCCGAAAATCTAGCAAGCACAATTCGCCGTTTTTGTACAAAACACGATGTTTAAATGAATGTAGCGGCCAATATATTTATTAAATATATTAAATATGTCATAAAAACCATTTCCATAATTTAAACTCATAAATTTGCATAATTTCCAAAATCCTAGTTTGCAAAATATCAAATATAACACCCTTTAAAGCAAAATTCACAATTCATCAATTAAGCTTCGTTTTGCATGAACCAAAGTCATTAAACCACTCATTATAATAGTTATAATGACATGAACACTTAATTATATTTTAATCTAAGCATTTGATAATTTTTCAAAAACTCTAGTTAGCAAAAACAAAACTTAATTTAGACATTTCCAAGCAACAATATGAAATTTAACTACTAAATTACTTTCTGCAAATTCTAAGATGGTAAGCTACCCATCACAACCATACACCAATTCACAATAACCTAACTTGCATTCAAACCCTTTTCTTGAATTCCAAAACGTGCAATTAAACTCACATATCCAAATAACACTTAAATAAATTAGCTTAAGGAGTTAGTAACAATTTAAGCAACAAAAATGTTTAGAAATATACCCAAAAGCATATGAAGATCCACAAGCATCCATGGCACTCCAAAATGCTCTCTTTTCACAAGGATCCATGCTTGAAATGCTAAGGAACAATGGGTAAGTGTTGGATTTGGAAAAAAGCTTTGAAATTGTATGAATTTTGAAGCTTTTTATGGATTTTTGAAGCAAAAATGGAGTGAGAACTTGGGGGAGGGGGGCTGCTGCTCTATGGATCAGTTTCGGCCAGATTTGAGGGGGGGTGGGTGAGTGAGGAGAGAGAGTGAGGTGGGGAAAGTTGTTTCAAGTCAAAGTCAACTCAAAATATATCATTTTCTACTCTTTTCTTTTCTTTTCCTTTTCTTTCCTTTGCAAACCAAGTGGGGAAAAAGTGAGGGCTGCTGAATTTGGCTAAGGGGAGGAGTAAGTGGGGGTGTGTGGGTGTGGGTACGGGTGTGGGGTGATGAAAAATGATAAATACAATACCCCAAACATCCATTTACGCTAAAAAAAAGCCTTTTCTCTTCAATAATTTCTAAACCGTTTTGGCAAATGATTTCGTTCCAAAAACCACATGATAAATTTTTATTTAATTTTTTATGATACACAAAATTTGTTTCAACTCATTCCAATTTGTAATTTTCCCTAATTAAATGTATTAGTGACGGCTTAAAATAATAATAAAATAATATTTTTTTCAGAAAATTTGAAATTTCACCAGCGGCTCAATAAACACCAAAAAATAGCAATTACATAGCTAGAATATGTATATTTAATTTTTATAATAAGATATTTGTATTTTGACTTTTTACAGAAAACCCCCTCATTTTACCGATTTTTCGAAATTTCACCGAAACGATTTTCAAAACGTTACACGGGTGATAGTACACGATAGCGCCAGTTGTAAAAGTTTTTGTTCCGCATTTGGCGTTTGTTAGACGGCCGGGGCACTACCGTGGACTTATAGGTTCCTCCAGCCGGGATTGTAGGTGGAAGAGTATGGATCGTTTCTTGGACTTTGCTGAAATGCAGCATTAACCTGATCCTGTCCTTGAGATGGTGGATTGTAAGGACACTTTTCGGTTAGGTGAGATGGATCGGAACAACAAGCGCAGATGGTACGAGGGGGAAAAGCGGGGGCAGGAGAAGGATACGAGAATTTGCTCTCAATTGCTTCCAGTTTCCGTGTGATAGCTGCCATCACGGTTTTCATTGCAATTGAGACATCATGTTGATGAACGCCTGCCCTAGAGAGACCGGGAGAAGTAGAAGAATTGTTCGGTCGTGTGCTTTCCCACTGAAGCGTCTGTTCCGCAACATCGTCGAAGAATTGTCAAGCTTCCTAGTCAGATTTGGATAGGAAGTGGCCTTGACAAATGGTTTCCAACAACTGCTTCATTGCTGGATTCAGGCCCTCATATAAGGTCTGGCAAAGTTGCCATCTCTCAATACCGTGATGAGGGCACTGAACAAGAAGGTCTTTATATCGGTCAAAGCATTTCCAAAAAGGTTCAGTAGGAAGCTGGGAAAATTGGTTGATTTTGTTACGGATCCTCGCGGTTTTGTGATTTGGATAGAATTTCTTGAGAAACGCTTTCATAAACTCATCCCAACTGGTTATGGAGTGGGAAGAAGTGCTATACAGCCACTTTTCAGCAAGATCGCACAAAGTGAACGGAATAACCCGTAGCCGTATAGCATCATCTGACAGCTGGGTCGTTTTCATCATCGCACAAACATTCTGGAACTTGTTGATGAAAATATAGGCATCTTCAGATTCAAGCCCATGAAATTTCGGAAGCATGTTAATGAAGTGGGGCTTAATTTCGAAATTATCCCCATTGGCCGGTGGAAGTGAAACACAGGTAGGAAGTGCAGAGCGGGTAGGATAGAAACGATCCTGGAGCGCGATTCGCAGTGGCGCTACAGCAGGAGGTGGTTGTGGGTTATTCGCATCCAGAGGAGGTGGAATCAATCCTAGGGGAGTTAAAGGGATGTTTGGATTAAATCCTGACATCGCAGAAGAAGAAGTTGGTGATAGTGAAGGTGAGGATGTATGAACAGAATTCCGGTCAACGTTGGAGTTGGCCGGTAAGGGTAGTGTTGATAAAGGGGTGGAAGGAGTTTCGACTGCGGTGTCGATCGTGTAGTCCGTAGGGACTAACGAAACGCGGACTAAACGGGCACTAAGGTCCCTAGTCTAAGCGGATATATACTAAACGAGTTTATTGTAGTCAAAGCGGAGAAGGTGAGGGTAAGAAAACGTCAATGGAGAAATACGATGAGAGGTGGGTAAAAAATGGGATTCTAGCGACAAAGGGCAAGTTTTTATAAAAGTTTTGTTTTGTGTTTTTTTTGTTTTTTTAGAAAGAATTTTGCAGAAATATGTACGGACTTACGGCTTCAAACAATCACAGAAAAAATATGCACACTCACACCTAGATCTAGGGTCACCTAGGTCAGCTAGACAGCTCCTAACTTTCCAAGGGGCTAGAAATAGGACCTCTAACCGCCTCTTCACCGCCAATTGCGTCCAGGTAAGTGCCAGGTGAGTGGGAGGCTCTCCACTACAAGTAGTGGCCCTAATTAAGTAACCACTCGCCTTATACACACTTGCCTAGACACCGCAAAGTCAGGTTAGGATCAACGGCCGATGCCTACAACTAGTCCTCTGTCCTATTGAGCGTGACGTCCTTAGGGCTGAGTCTAGTATTTTTTAATTAAATAATGATCAATGCATATGCCTTATGTGATTTCTAGGGTCCTGGGAAGGGTGATGAAATCCCCACCCAATCTGGATTGGTCTCAAGCCCCTTAAAGTCTGATTTAAAATATGCAAAGCAGTAACAATCACTTGCAATCAAATTTTTTTATTTTTTTAGCGCGGCGCAAAGAATCCTGCACAAGATCAATTATTGGAAAGGGGAAGAGAGTTTGTGCAAAGAATGCTGCAGAAAAAATAGTTCAGTGGAGTTCAGAGGAGTGGGGAAGAGGGTTGAAAAACTCACAGGGGTTTTTGGTTGCTGATGTCAGCAAATAGCCGCGGTTCCGCGGCCAAAAAAGCACAAATGCCGCGGTTCCGCGGCTATAAAGTGGAGTTGGACCTTCAGCTTTCTTTCCTGTGCTGGGTTGGGTGTCCTCTTCTTGTTTAGAGCCCCTGTTTCTTGATTTGCTCACTGGGTTTGCTCCAGAATTTTACAGTAGACCATTGGTTCCATCTTGATCCACCGCGGTGTAGCCGCGTGTTATGGGTCTAACTTCCCACGTCTTTGGCACTGAACTCGACCTTCTTTCTATCCTGCACACTTGCACAAAAACTAATCAAAAATAACAAGATGATTTTTACAATATATTTTTTGTTTTGTTTTTCGGTTATATTTATATTCACAAATTAACCCGAAATTACACAAAGAATAAACTACCGTCTCCCAGGCAACGGCGCCATTTGATTGTTAGTGTTTTTGCGTGCATAGTTAATTACCGCAATCAAGACGGATTTTCTTGGTAGCTAGCCGGTTGAGTATGGGTCGTCCGCAGGGAGATGGGAATCTTTTTCTATGTGCTTTAACGAGTTAAGTCCAAATGTCCAGGTTTGTTTGAGATTGTAGGGTTCCTAGGAACTCTCAAGAGGTCTCACAAGGCATCAACCATGCCAATTTCAAATTTTTAGGGTGCCGAGAAAACCAAACACGGATCGTTGACTAGAAGTTTAGGCGAAATACTAATCTAGTTAACAACTTAACTAAAGGAGAGAGGCTACAACCTTTGTAGATCCGTTTCTCTACTTCCTAAGCTCCACGTAGGCATCCTCTCACTGTCCTAGTTGGATCTCGGACTCTCGCATCGGCTTCATCGTCGAAATGAGCGGAATAGGTCGTCGGCTTCGTGCCGAAGATGATCTACGTCGAGGTTGCACAAGTTCAAGCTCCAACTTCACCAAGTAGTGAAACTTGTGAAGAAAACACTCAAAACAACTTGGCAAGAGGTAGAGGGTGAAGAAATAGGAGGTGGGTTCACTTTAGAATTGGATTTCTCACTTTAGAACTCAAGATGCCATTGATGGCATCAAGCTTTCTCTCTTGAAGATGAAGAAGAAGAAGTAGATAGAATATGATAAGTATTATCTAAAAAGAATAATAAAATCAATACTTATCATATACTTACCATGGTCAAGTGTAGAGAGCAAACTAGGGTTAAGTGGATGGTTAGGTTAAGAGAAGAAAACAAAAATGGTCAATTATTCAACTCTTCATGAAGCTTCATGAAAGAAACAAATAATGCCACCATTTTTCTTTTCCTTTCCAAAATGAATAATCAATATAAATAAATGAATAAGTATATAAAACCCTAACCATTCATATAACCATGGTTTAATCTTTACACAAGCACAAGTCAACATGTATCATCAAACATGATACAAACATGTGCACAATAGTATATCACATATACAACTTGCACATCAAGTGAGAAAATCCATTTAAAGTGAACCAATACTAGTTAATGCAAAGTAATATATCATATATATAATTATACATTAAATCATTAAATAAACACTTGATTCAATGATCCGGTCATGTCGCACATAACCGACTAGTATATAATGTATCGATTTATCGAATCAATGATTTGATAACTAGGTTATATCGCATACAACCAATCGAAACATTCATCGCAAGAATGAAATACGGTATCACATACACGCATTATTCTCGGTCCCGCACATATCTCATATGCGCTCCTATTTCGTTTCGCTTGAGCCAGGAAACCTCTGTGTAGGACTCTAAAGACTCGTCAATACGCCGGTAGCAGATGATGATCATATCAAGCACCCACAAGCCGCAAGCGGTCTGCTAAACGTAACGGCCACCTGGGTATTAAGCGATCAGAAGATCGACGAGCTAGCCCGCTCACACTCCTGTGAATCCAACCAGTAACACTTACCATACAGTCCGGTCTGTTCGTCTGATATGTCGCATATCAAGTCTAGGGGTGGTAAACGTCAGACCCCAATAACCGATAAGTCGTGCCGATGTGAGGCTCATAATAGGTCGAGAAACTACTGGTAACACTTACCAGCAAATCTCTGAACAGCCCTTGCCAGGGACTTCCCTGTTACGGCCAATCGAGCACAGCGCAACATCAACCCCCAATACCGGGAGAGACGAAACCCCTCCTATCGCTCATTGCCTCCATGTGACTCGGGACTGTGCCCAAAGACCACCGTTTTGTATGCCCTCGTGGACGTGGTAAGGTGGAGATCAAAGCACAGTGGGAATCACACAAGACTCTATGACGATCTCGGGTCTACAGACTAACCTGCACAAGTGTCACCTGAGAACTGCCATCTGACGTGAGGTATAATACCATATGGGAGTTCTCGGCGAGTCCGTCTAGTGTACCCAGTCTCCACTGAGCACCCGTATATCATCTCTGATGTCAAACACCAATGGATATGGGATCATCCATCGCCCATCTCATGGTTCGAGAAGCGTATACGCTAGTCTACACTGGTATATCGATGCCCCGTCTCGATACACCCATGACTAGGGACCATGAAGGATGTACTTATGGACTACCATGTCCCCACTAGTATGATCTGCATCATAGTCCAGGTAGTCAAGTACACATCCTAAGGGCTTTATCAACATGTAACTTTAAGACAGTTTAAAGAGACAAGTGTACATGTTAAGATAAAGAGTAACCAGATAGCATACTATCATATCGAGCAAGAAAGTCATCTCTATATATGTCCAAGCATCCAATATAATATACATCATCTGTACAATACTGGCCTCTAGGGCATACATACAACTAACAATCTCCTACTTGCACTAGGGCCAGCTGCTGTAGTATCGCATACCGAGCATCCCGAAGAGTCTCTCAAACTGTATCTGGGGAATGGCCTTCGTGAGTGGATCCGCCGTGTTGTCCTTCGTGTCAACTCTCCTGACCTCGATCTCCTGGCGATCAACTATCTCCCGGATCAGGTGATTCCGCCTCAGAATATGCCTGGACCGCTGATGGGACCTGGGTTCCTTGGCCAAAGCCACCGCTCCATTGTTATCGCAATACAAAGGTATTGGATGCTCAATGGATGGAACTACTCCAAGTTCTGTAATGAACTTCTTGATCCAGACAGCCTCTTTGGCAGCATCGTTGGCAGCGATGTATTCAGCCTCCATCGTCGAGTCTGCCACGGTTTCCTGCTTGGAACTCTTCCAGCTAACCGCCCCTCCGTAAAGGGTAAAGACAAAGCCCGACTGTGACTTAGAGTCGTCCTTATCACTCTGGAAGCTCGAATCGGTAAAGGACTCTACTTGGAGTTCTCCGTTACCATACACCAAGAACATATCTCTAGTCCTTCGCAAGTACTTGAGAATGTTCTTCACAGCTGTCCAGTGACTCTCTCCAGGATCTGCTTGATACCGACTCACTACACTTAGTGAGTATGCAACATCGGGTCTGGTACATAGCATCGCATACATGATAGAGCCTACTGCCGAAGCATAGGGTATCCCTTGCATGCGAGCTCTCTCCAAATCAGTCTTGGGAGACATCTCTTTGGAGAGAGTGAGTCCAGAGATCGTGGGCAAGTTCCCACGCTTGGATTCTTCCATACTAAACCTCTTTAGTATGGTGTCAATGTACCTGGATTGGGACAATCCCAATATCCGTTTGGATCTATCTCTATAGATCCTAATTCCCAATATGCAGGAGGCATCACCAAGATCTTTCATTGAGAATCTTTGTGATAAGAAGAGCTTGACCGATTGCAGCATAGGAATATCATTTCCTATCAAGAGTATGTCGTCCACGTACAATACGAGGAAGATAACCTTACTCTCTGCCACCTTCTTGTAGATACAAGGTTCATCTGGATTTTTGACGAAATCAAACTCTTTGATAACGACGTCAAAGTAGATGTTCCAACTCCGCGATGCTTGCATTAATCCATAAATGGATTTAAGCAGCTTGCACACCTTCCCGCTGCTCCCACTGTCTACGAAGCCCTCTGGCTGAGTCATGTACACGCACTCTTCTAAATCACCATTTAGAAAGGCGGTCTTAACATCCATTTGCCAGATTTCGTAGTCATGATATGCAGCGATGGCAAGCATGATCCGGATGGATTTAAGCATAGCCACTGGAGAAAAGGTCTCGTCATAGTCCACACCTGGTCTTTGACGAAAACCCTTTGCTACAAGTCTAGCTTTGAAAGTCTCCACTTTCCCATCTACACCAAGTTTTTTCTTGAAGATCCACTTGCTCCTAATGGGTTTTACCCCTTCAGGAGCAACTTCCAAAGTCCATACTTTGTTGGTGTACATGGATTCCATCTCGGACCGCATAGCATCCAGCCATTTCACTGAGTCCCCACTCGTGATGGCCTGCTCGAAGCTAGTTGGGTCATCATCCTCCATGATGCAATCCTCATTGCCACCATCAATGAGAAAACCATAGTATCTCTCAGGTGGACGAGAAACCCTACTCGATCGGCGGAGAGGCTGGGGTACGTCGGGCACCACTGAATCCTCTGGTTCTACTAAATCGTTAGTTGCAGTTTGTGGTGCTGGAACCTCTTCCAGCTCTACCTCTTTGCCATTAATTTCTTTTGCAAGAAATTCCCTTTCCAAAAAGGTGGCATGTTGAGCAACAAACACTCTTTGTTCCACAGCTTGGTAGAAAAAATATCCTTGAGAATTCTTAGGATATCCCACAAACTTGCAAAGGACTGATCGTGCCTCGAGTTTGTCCGGATTTTGCTTTTTGAAATAGGCCGGACAACCCCATATCTTAATTCGTTTAAAATATGGTCTCTTCCCACTCCATATCTCATATGGTGTGGGTACAGATTTAGACGGAACCAGATTCAATAGGTATATGGCTGTCTCAAGCGCATACCCCCAAAAGGAAATAGGTAACTCAGCATTACTCATCATTGAACGCACCATATCTAATAGGGTGCGATTCCTTCATTCCGATACACCGTTGTGCTGTGGTGTATAAGGAGGAGTAAGCTGAGAGAGAATCCCATTCTCTTTTAGATAATCCAGGAATTCACTGCTTAAGTATTCACCTCCTCGATCAGATCGAAGAACCTTAATACTTTTGCCCGTTTGGTTCTCTACCTCGTGCTTATATTCTTTGAATTTCTCAAAAGCTTCAGACTTGTGTTTCAAGAGGAACACATGCCCGTATCTAGAGAGATCGTCAGTGAATGTAATGAAGTAGGAAGAACCATTTCTGGCGTGTGTAGACATTGGACCGCATACATCACTATGCACCAGTCCCAAGAGTTCAGTAACTCTTTCTCCGTGTCCCGTAAACGGAGTTTTGGTCATTTTTCCTTCGAGACATGAATGGCAAGTGTCATAAGATGATAATTCGAATGAATTCAAATATCCATTCTTATGCAACTTAGCTAGTCGTGTCTCATTGATATGGCCAAGTCTACAGTGCCACAAGAAGGATTCGTTCATTTCTGAGCTTTTCCTTTTGTGTGTGTTTTGTATATTGAAGACTGTATTTTGATTGAGAATGAATATGCCATTATGTAGCGAGCTAGATGCAATCAACCTTTGATCCAGGAATATGTTCATAACATTATCCTTTACTACAAAATTATATCCTTCTTTACTTAATAAAGAAACTGATATAATGTTGCACATCATGTTCGGTATATAATAGCACTCATTCAGGACTAGTGTATTACCATTTGGTAATACCAGGTGATATATGCCAACTGCTTTGGCTGCAACATTTGCCCCATTCCCTACTTGAACGGAATGATCACCTTTTCCCAGTTTTCTACCTTTCCGTAGCCCATGTAACTGCTTACATATGTGGGATCCTGATCCGGTATCTAATACCCAGGACGTAGGGTGAACTGAGAAACAGTTCTCAATAACAAACACACCCGAAGAAGGTGCATCAACATGCACGTTCTCCGTTTGGGCGGCGTGAGAATCTAGATATTCTCCTGTTTCCTGTTCAGTCTTATAACATTTATAAGATAGAACGGGTCCAACTTTCCCCTGCACAGTACAACATGCGGGTTCGGTCAATACATCCATATTATTATCTTGATTAAGGCATGAAATGGTCGCTACCTGGAGAGAGAGAGAAGAAAACACTTTAGCGTATGCTCGTGCAAGATCAGATTGGTTATTATCTTATCTAATCAGGATGGCTCCCACTGCTTTTTATCAAATCTTCCTTCAAACCTTAAAAGGAAAGACTAGCCGGGATTAATTACACACTACAAGTTCGCCAATCTTTCAGCCAGGCCAGTGTCGGTACTTTGAGGGAGGTCCCCCGTGCTTTCGTACGAACCTAATTAATGTAAACATCGTTTTCCCAGAGGCGTAACCTCGTTAACACCTTTCTAGACACCTACTTGATCGGCTAATTGTAATGTGTAAAACTCTCCCAGGAGTAACTCTTACTCGCAGTGGGTATCGGGATCCAACTATCTCATAGAAGGTATGCAATCTCATTGCAAATTTCAACACTTGAAATTCCCGATAATGCTTTTGCCCCTAGCGATCTATGACCTTGACTAAGTCAACAAACCATAAATCGCAAGTCAAGTTCAACCCGTACATTTCCCGATTGAATTAAACCCACCCGTACGACCCTTGACTGAGTCAACAAGGCCGTGCGAATGCTCTAATCCAATCACATCTCATGTTGTTACAGATAAACATAATTTAGCTACCATACACTATGCCTTGACTATGTCAACAAACATAGCACGAATACTAAATAATATCTATCTGAAATGACGGAGGGCTACGCGGGTTCTTCCAGAAAAAACCATGAGCGTAATGAACTTGATATCGTTGTAGAATCGAATGAAGTTTTGTAATGGAGTGATTTTGAGGCTTTTCTAGTTTGCTAAAGGGGTCACTCCCGGTGAAGGGATCGTCGGCCCTTTCCTCGTCGAATGAGGTGCGGGATATATCATATATATCACTGTGCAAAGCAAAAACTCTTAAAAGCAATCAAAGCCAAACCGAGTGTGTAGCATCTGCCAGTTACTGCTAAAGGAGTCACTCCCGGTGAAGAGATCTCGGTCCTTTCCTCATCGAATAAGGTGCAGGGTATATCATATATACCGCTATGCAAAGCAAGAACTGTAGCTACCTGTTTTGTTTAAAATTTGATTCTACAACATCTTAGGTTTCTTTTCTTTCATTAATCACATTAATGAAGTCCCATCATTTAAATACCTAAACATCACAGATAAATACGACGTACACTTATGCCATCCGCATTCGCCTCGATGTCCCCTCGTGCACCGTTAGGTTAGGTAACTAACGACAGAGCAGGGCAGGGCTAGTACGGGTGCAAAAAATAAGTAACGTCTATATAATATATCATATATACTATATAAAGTATCTATCACAGAACATCACATGATCGCATCACAGATATCGCAGCAGAAGAAACATATGAAATATTGGATATACTAGGACGTCCGTGTTTTCAATACGAGCCAGTATAAAACACGGATTCCACGGTCGTGATGAATAGCCAATCCCACACCCCTAGACCCCTACGAGAGCGGCAAGCAACCCTGCCAATTCTAGGGTTAGGAGACCCGGACTCGACTCCTCGAGTTGGTCTCCCACTGCACCCCAGAACCCGGTTACTTGTGCTCCCCTCCTTGGGTCTATCCTAATGCCGAAAAGTAAATAATATACAAAAAGGTGACAACTTCCGCTACCTGGAAGTGCCCCAAATAAAAGAATATTACATACAAGTTTTTACATGAATGAAAATGAAAAAAACACTCATCTCACATAAAAACCCCCGGCTATTCAAACACGACAATCCAATATAACATATCCAGCAACACATAACATCACATGTCATCAGCGTAAGTAAATATGCGCATCCCAATTGTCGTTGGCATATAGCAACGAAACCGGCGATATCACATATTACACTTACGGTCACAGAAAAGAAAGTGTAAAACTACAACAATTGGAATCCGCAACTTCTTTAGACATCGCATGCCTAATCAAATGAAATACTTAGACATCACATGCCTAACAGATATAAATCCCGCATTTTAGTCTCATTATCGAAAACTCTTTTCAATATCATGTGGGACTAAACTGCTAGATTTATAACATTCATTCAGTTATCTCATAACTGTTTGTGAATTCCAATTATTGTATCCCATTCCGGATAAAAAGAAAATATTAAATTTTCCGATCGAACATTCGAACACCCAAGTTTTCCCGAAACCGATCAACACATGAAATAAGTTCAAAGACATTCACTTCATGCCTCAGTACCAACGGTCCAGCCGTAGAAGGGTCAAGCCAACGCCTCACATGTGGCTCGCCGTACTGCCCCAAACCCGAAGGTTCAAAGGGCAGTTCAAGACGGTCACATAATCGAGTTAAGGTTTGTTGTCTTCTAGAGGGACCATCGCGTTACTTGCATTACTTAGAACGTCATTAAACTACGCAAAAATCCAACACTTGGATATTTTCCGGCAGGGGAAAAGTTGGGTATTTTCATTCGGTCGAAACTTTTAACATATTCTAAACATCCGGAAAACCACATCAACAAAATCTGATAATCCGATCGAATCAGCGAACTCCCAAAACACCCCAGAAAATTCAACTCTTGAATAAATATTAAAAATTCCCAGGAAAACCACCACTGGAAACTAAGAATTACTGTGCAGAATTATTTGTTTAATGAGGCCGTACGGCCGCGGAACCGCCGCATGAGCCATGCTCATGCCGCGGAACCGCGGCGACTTGGTGGATTTGGGCTGTCGAATTTCACAGTAACTCTTAGATATTCCTGATGTTTTTTCTGCATATTTTTAATTTGGAAAATTCCCAGATTTTAGAAAATGTACAGAGAGCATTTTGGAAATGGGGTTTCGGTTCGATCGGACTTCAAACTCCGTCTACGCTTCGCCTAAGGCTCTAGCTAGGCTCTGATACCACTGTAGGGTTCCTAGGCACTCTCAAGAGGTCTCACAAGTCATCAACCATGCCAATTTCAAATTTTTAGGGTGCCGAGAAAACCTAACACGGATCGTTGACAAGAAGTTTAGGCGAAATACTAATCTAGTTAACAACTTAACTAAAGGAGAGAGGCTACAACCTTTGTAGATCCGTTTCTCCACTTCCTAAGCTCCACGTAGGCGTCCTCTCGCTGTCCTAGTTGGATCTCGGACTCTCGCATCGGCTTCATCGTCGAAATGAGCGGAATAGGTCGTCGACTTCGTGCCGAAGATGATCTACGTCGAGGTTGCACAAGTTCAAGCTCCAACTTCACCAAGTAGTGAAACTTGTGAAGAAAACACCCAAAACAACTTGGTAAGAGGTAGAGGGTGAAGAAATAGGAGGTGGGTTCAGTTTAGAATTGGATTTCTCACTTTAGAACTCAAGATGCCATTGATGGCATCAAGCTTTCTCTCTTGAAGATGAAGAAGAAGAAGTAGATAGAATATGATAAGTATTATCTAAAAAGAATAATAAAATCAATACTTATCATATACTTACCATGGTCAAGTGTACAGAGCAAACTAGGGTTAAGTGCATGGTTAGGTTAAGAGAAGAAAACAAAAATGGTCAATTATTCAACTCTTCATGAAGCTTCATGAAAGAAACAAATAATGCCACCATTTTTCTATTCCTTTCCAAAATGAATAATCAATATAAATAAATGAATAAGTATATAAAACCCTAACCATTCATATAACCATGGTTTAATCTTTACACAAGCACAAGTCAACATGTATCGTCAAACATGATACAAACATGTGCACAAAAGTATATCACATATACAACTTGCACATCAAGTGAGAAAATCCATTTAAAGTGAAACAATACTAGTTAATGAAAAGTAATATATCATATATATAATTATACATTAAATCATTAAATCAACACTTGATTCAAGGATCCGGTCATGTCGCACATAACCGACTAGTATACAATGTATCGATTTATCGAATCAATGATTCGATAACTAGGTTATATCGCATACAACCAATCGAAACATTCATCGCGAGAATGAAATACGGTATCACATACACGCATTATTCTCGGTCCCGCACATATCTCATATGCGCTCCTATTTCGTTTCGCTTGAGCCAGGAAACCTCTGTGTAGGACTCTAAAGACTCGTCAATACGCCGGTAGCAGATGATGATCATATGAAGCACCCACAAGCCGCAAGTGGTCTGCTAAACGTAACGGCCACCCGGGTATTAAGCGATCAGAAGATCGACGAGCTAGCCCACTCACACTCCTGTGAATCCAACCAGTAACACTTACCATACAGTCCGGTCTGTTCGTCTGATATGTCGCATATCAAGTCTAGGGGTGGTAAACGTCAGACCCCAATAACCGATAAGTCGTGCCGATGTGAGGCTCATAACGGGTCGAGAAACTACTAGTAACACTTACCAGCAAATCTCTGAACAGCCCTGGCCAGGGGACTTCCCTGTTACGGCCAATCGAGCACAGCGCAACATCAACCCCCAATACCGGGAGAGACGAAACCCCTCCTATCGCTCATTGCCTCCATGTGACTCGGGACTGTGACCAAAGACCACTGTTTTGCATGTCCTCGTGGACGTGGTAAGGTGGAGATCAAAGCACAGTGGGAATCACACAAGACTCTATGACGATCTCGGGTCTATAGACTAACCTGCACAAGTGTCACCTGAGAACTGCCATCTGACGTGAGGTATAATACCATCTGGGAGTTCTCGGCGAGTCCGTCCAGTGTACCCAGTCTCCACTGAGCACCCGTATATCATCTCTGATGTCAAACACCAATGGATATGGGATCATCCATCGCCCATCTCATGGGTCGAGAAGCGTATACGCTAGTCTACACTGGTATATCGATGCCCCGTCTCGATACACCCACGACTAGGGACCATGAAGGATGTACTTATGGACTACCATGTCCCCACTAGTATGATCTGCATCATAGTCCAGGTAGTCAAGTACACATCCTAAGGGCTTTATCAACATGTAACTTTAAGACAGTTTAAAGAGACAAGTGTACATGTTAAGATAAAGAGTAACCAGATAGCATACTATCATATCGAGCAAGAAAGTCATCTCTATATATGTCCAAGCATCCAATATAATATACATCATCTGTACAATACTGGCCTCTAGGGCATACATACAACTAACAATCTCCTACTTGCACTAGGGCCAGCTGCTGTAGTATCGCATACCGAGCATCCCGAAGAGTCTCTCAAACTGTATCTGGGGAATGGCCTTCGTGAGTGGATCCACCGTGTTGTCCTTCGTGTCAACTCTCCTGACCTCGATCTCCTGGCGATCAACTATCTCCCGGATCAGGTGATACCGCCTCAGAATATGCCTGGACCGCTAATGGGACCTGGGTTCCTTGGCCAAAGCCACCGCTCCATTGTTATCGCAATACAAAGGTATTGGATGCTCAATGGATGGAACCACTCCAAGTTCTGTAATGAACTTCTTGATCCAGACAGCCTCTTTGGCAGCATCGTTGGCAGCGATGTATTCAGCCTCCATCGTCGAGTCTGCCACGGTTTCCTGCTTGGAACTCTTCCAGCTAACCGCCCATCCGTAAAGGGTAAAGACAAAGCCCGACTGCGACTTAGAGTCGTCCTTATCACTCTGGAAGCTCGAATCGGTAAAGGACTCTACTTGGAGTTATCCGTTACCATACACCAAGAACATATCTCTAGTCCTTCGCAAGTACTTGAGAATGTTCTTCACAGCTGTCCAGTGACTCTCTCCAGGATCTGCTTGATACCGACTCACTACACTTAGTGAGTATGCAACATCGGGTCTGGTACATAGCATCGCATACATGATAGAGCCTACTGCCGAAGCATAGGGTATCCCTTGCATGCGAGCTCTCTCCAAATCAGTCTTGGGAGACATCTCTTTGGAGAGAGTGAGTCCAGAGATCGTTGGCAAGTTCCCATGCTTGGATTCTTCCACACTAAACCTCTTTAGTATGGTGTCAATGTACCTGGATTGGGACAATCCCAATATCCGTTTGGATCTATCTCTATAGATCCTAATTCCCAATTGTTAGTGTTTATGCCCTAGAAGGCCATTACTGTATCATACTAGCTTGTATATTACTTAATGGAAGCTTGGGATATTCACATGTATATAACAGTCTTGCTAAACATGGTAGTATGCTACTTGGTTTTTCTATCTTAATATGTGAGTGTACGTATTGATAGAGCTCTTAGGATCTTGCTTGTCTACCAGCGTTGTGATGGCAGTCACACAAGTGGGGGCTGGGTAGTCTACAAGCACATCCTTATTCTGGTCCCTGGTCGTTGGATTATCGAGACAGAGCATCGATACTCCGGAGTAGACTGGTGTGTACGCTTCTCATCCCAGTTGGGGAGATGGTCTGTCCCACAGCCGTCAGTACGTCGTACTGGAGATAGTATGCAGGTGCTCGTTAGGTTACGGGTACACCGGACAGGACTCACAGGGAACTGTTGGTTGGTTTGATACCAGTCGTCAGTGAGCAGTTCCCAGGTGACATGAGTACAGCATAGTCCGCAGACTTGACACTGCTACTTCGCCTCGAGTGTGTCCCACTGTTCTTAGATTGCTACCCTACCACGGCTCAAAGGAGTCGTGCAAACAGGTAGCAGTTGGGTGCAGTCCCGAGCACTTGGAGGCAGTGGCGGTTAGACAGGATTCGTCCCTCCCGGTATTGGGAGTAGATATCGTGCTGTGTCAGAGAGCCATTACGCAAAGTCCCTGGCCAGGGCAAGCGAGATTTGCTGGTAGGTTCCAGTAGTTTCTCAGGGTGTAATGGGCTTCCATCCGACACGACTTATACCGCTATTAGGGGACTGACGCTTGCCTCCCCCCTAGGCCCGATATGCGATAGTCTTGGACGAACGGACCGGACTGTATGGAGATTGTCACATCAGACTCAGTAGGAGTTCGGATGGGTTTTCTCATCGTCCTTCTTATCGACAACTACCTGGGGACCGTTACGTACAGCTAGTGCCGCTTGCGGTCTGTGGTTAAACCCACTGCCAGCGTAGTAGTCGAGTCTCTAGAGTCCCACATAGAGAGTTTCCTACTCCAGGCGAAACGATATAGAGGTTGCATGGTTTTGCGACAAAGGGTTCGGACGCATACGTGCGTTTACGCGCGTACGACTTTCGGACAGTTTTTACCAGTCGGCTTTGGTTTAAGCCAGTTACTGGTATCCGGTTATTGGATTTTTACAGTCTAAAGTTTTTCCGTATTTTTGCGGATTGGAGGGGCGTTCTCGTAATTGTACGAGAAGCTTCTAGAAGATGTGACTAAGGAGGTTACTTTGGATAAGATTGTGAGTCATGAGAGTGATTCATCATTATCATTATTGCACCATAAATGATAATGACACATGCTTAATGAATCACCTCTTTTCATTTATGAAGCATGCTTATTCATTTCTATTATTGATTATTCCAAAATAAGAATGCTTCATAATATATTATGATACACTCACTATCTCATCTCATTATCATTATCATATTCTCTCTCCTCAAGCTCTCATCTTCAAGAGACTAATCCTTAATCCTCATGTGTTGAGATCAAAGGATTAGTTAGACTTAAACATCCATTACCTTCACTCTATATCATCCTTTCTTCTTTGATTAGCAATCAAAGTAGATTAGTTACCTCAAGTTAGAGGTGTAGCTTGGTGTTTTGCTCTCGGGTGGATCGTCTACTACCTAGAGAAGGACGAGGAGAACAAAGGAGGACACAAAGACGAAGGACCGGTTTCATTAGGTATAATCCCTAAACACAATTGATAAGAAACTCTTTGTGTACGGTTATTTATAGTTTAGCTTCGATTTAAGCGGTTAGTCGATGTTCGTTCCTTAAACATGATCGTTTTTGTAAATTCCGCCTCCCCACAAGTACTGGCGTGTACTACATCGACTTACATTGGTATCAGAGCCTCGCTAAACAATAGATAACTTGATTGCAAATTTGTACGAATTTCGAACGGAAAAACGAAGCCGGAAAACCCTAAATCTGTTCAGTTTCTGTCGAACTTAAAATGAAGTCCTAAAATTGTTCAGGGTTGCTCAGAAAGCTAGAAAAGAGTCCAGGAGAACACCCATGAAATTCGAGCCCATGACTCGGCTAAAGCGCCGCGGAAGGGCGGCGGATCCCACCGATCCGCCGCGGTTCCGCGGCCGAGTTGCCGAGTCATGGACTCATCTTTCATGTGTTGGTCCTCTCTGGTATTTAGGGTTTTCTGGAATATTTTAATTTTGCTCAGGTTTCCAGTTAACAGAGCAGATTTTGGAGCAATATTAAAGATATTTAATCGATCGAAATTGTACAGTATTTGCATATTGGATTATATCTGTGATTGTTTAATGTGTTCGTAAACCTCCCCTAACTGCTAGTATGTCAGTTGGCAGGGGGTTGCACATTTCTGAAATGGTTATATCTGTTTGTGCATATAAACTGTCTTGGACTGTTGTGGTGTTTAGCCGGGGTTTAGCAATGGGTTATTGTTTAATTCATTTGTTGTAAATGTAATTTGTTGTAATATTATTTTGCGGGGCACATCCAGGTTGCGGTTGTAGCCACTGTTGTATTATTTCATTTTACTGTTTTTGCTCCTAGGACTGACCCAAGGTGGGGCACACAGACTGCCGGGTGGGTAGTTTGCCGTACCCGTAGGGGTCGAGGGTGGGGTAACGGCTATTCATCACAACTGTGTAATCTGTCTTTTTCTTGCAGGCTCAAAAGAAATACAGATTACTTGCAAATCCAATATTGTTTATCTGTGTTCTGGAATGAATATCATTGCGTCAGACGAATGTAAAATATCTATATATATTGTAGCTATTTAGACGTCACTTATGTTTTACACCCGCGCTAGCCCTGCCCCCGCTTTGTCGTTAGTTAAGTAACCTAACGGGTGATGACGGGACCCCGTGGCGAATGCGGATGGCATAAGAGGATGTTGTATTTTCGTTGTTTTCTGCAATGATAGGTTAATGATGGGACGCATTATCTATAATGCAAAGAAAAATAAAACAAAGTTTTAATCGTCGGAACAATTTAAAAGAAACCACTTGGTTAATTTTAAAAAGGGATATTTTTAAATGCGGAGCTTTAACCACTCCTTTTGAAAGCTATCAGGTTCCTTCGGTTATATCAAGTTCACTACGTTCACGGTTTCGCCAAAACCAGTCGTAGCCCTCCGTCATTTCTTATGAATGGTCAGTAGTATTCAAGTTATGCTTGTTGGCATACATCAAGGCATAGTGTTTGGTAGCTGCTGGGGTATTCATTTGTTACATAGATAGATGTGTTGGTTTGGGACAGTCGCATTACCTTGTTGGCATACGTCAAGGGTATATACGGGTGGGTTCAAATTAACAAGATAATGATGGGCGGAACTTGACATGTGACTTATGATTTGTTGGCATACGTCAAGGTCATAAGAGCATGGGGCAAAAACTTATATCGGGAATTTCTAAAGAAACTGAAATTTGCAAAGAGATGCATACCATTTGGAGTTTGATGAATGTTGGTAGGATTCCTTCAACATTATCATACGATGATATTTGGATCCCGATCCTACTGTGAGTATATGCTACTTATCAGGATATTCGTCGCTTAACGATCAATGCTATAAACCTAGTAGGTGTCCAGAAAGGTGTCAGCGGGGTTACGCCCCCAGAGAAAAGAGGTTATTTAATTAAGGAACTTCGCGAAAGCGTTGGAAAACCTCCCTCGAAGTATCGACACTGGCCTGGCTGAACGGTTAAGCAAGTATTGTACGGTGAGAATAGTCCTGGCTAATTCTTCTTTTATGGTTTGAGGAAGGATTCGAGAAACAGTGGGAGCCATCCAGTTTAGATAAACTAAAAACCACTCTAAACTTGCAAGAGCATCATGCTAAAGAGTTTTCTTCTCTCTCTCCTAATTGCAGCGACCCTGAAAATGACTGGACTTAAGTTACTTTTAGAGAAAAATATACTGACGGGGCCAAACTATAAAGATTGGCTGCGGAATGTCAAAATGGCTTTGACCTACGACAAACTGGGGTACGTCCTCACCGCTACGGCACCTGCTGTCCCTGGTCCCAAATCCAGCAATGCGGATAAGGAAATCCGCAAAACCTGGGATTTAGATTGCGCAAGAGCCAAGTGCATCGTGCTTGCCTCGATGAACAATGAACATCAGAGGAGGCACGAGGATATGTCCCTAGATGGCATATTTCTCCATACAAAGGAACTTTATGGAGAGCAATCTCGTATAGCAAGATACGAGACCTCTAAGAACTTGTTTCGAGCGAGGTTGGCTGTCGGGTCATCGGTAGGTGAACATGTCCTAAAGATGATCGGCTTTATAGAAGAGCTCGCAGACCTTGGGACGACTTTGGATAATGAGCTCTATACAGACCTTATTCTCCAGTCCCTTCCTCCCACCTACGCCCAGTTTATCCTCAACTTCAATCTTCAAGGAAAAGAAGTTGAACTTGCGGAACTCCTGAACATGTTAAGGAGTGCAGAGGGCACCTTGCAGAAGGCAAGGGAAACACCCGCTATGTTTGTTGGCGGTTCATCTTCTTCCGGGTCCAAGGCAAGGGCCAATGGAAGGAAGAAGAAGGCCGCACCCAGACCTAAAGGAGGTGTTAGTAAGGTGGGAGGGAAGGGAAAGAAAAAGCTTGCAGCATCGATAGTTGGTCAGGATGAGTGCTTCCATTGTCACAGGAAAGGGCACTGGAAGAAGGATTGCAAGGCGTGGAACGCCAAGAACCAGGAACCGAAGCAAGCTGTGGCTTCGACTTCAGGTGTGTTTGTAATTGAGAATTGTCTGTCGATCAACTCTACTTCCTGGGTATTGGATACCGGATCAGGATCTCATATTTGCAATTCATTACAGGCACTGAGAAACCGTAGAGTCCTGAAGGAAGGTGATATGACCCTAAAGGTTGCTAACGGAGCTAGCGTGGGAGCTGCGTCCGTCGGGAACTATCACCTAGGATTGACGAGTGGACACATTTTGGTTTTACATAACTGTTATTTTGTACCAAGCTTAACGTGTAATATCATATCAGTTTCTTTGTTATCAAATAAAGGTTATGATTTCACGTTTGTAAGAGATGTTGTTCACATCCACCTTAATCATGGTTTGATTGGGTCCGGTACATTAAATAACGGCATATATGTTTTAAACCAACTCCAAATTTTCAATGTCCAGAACACACTAAAAAGAAAGTCTCCAGAATTGAATAAAGCTTTCTTATGGCATTGTAGACTGGGTCACATCAATGAGAGAAGGTTGACTAAGTTGCATAGAGAAGGATATTTAGACTCGTTCGAATATCAATCTTATGACACTTGTCAATCTTGTCTCAAAGGAAAGATGACAAAGACTCCATTCACTGGACAAGGAGTAAGAGCGAGCGAGCTCTTAGGACTCATACACAGCGATGTATGTGGTCCAATGTCTACACATGCAAGAGGTGGTTATTCCTACTTCATTACTTTTACAGATGATTTCTCTAGGTTTGGACATGTCTTCTTAATGAAGCATAAATCCGAAGCCTTTGAGAAATTCCTGGAATACAAGAGTGAAGCGGAAAACCAAACAGGCAAAAGTATTAAGACACTGAGATCTGATCGAGGTGGAGAATACTTAAGTGCCGAGTTCCTAGGTTACCTAAAAGAGAAGGGAATTCTCTCTCAGCTTACTCCTCCATACACTCCACAGCACAACGGTGTATCGGAGAGACGGAATCGAACCCTATTGGATATGGTACGATCCATGATGAGTAATGCTGAGTTACCGCGATCTTTCTGGGGGTATGCGCTAGAATCAGCGATACATCTTTTGAACAAAGTTCCAACCAAAACTGTGCCTACCACACCATATCAGATGTGGAGTGGGAAGAAACCCTATCTTCAGTACCTGAAGACGTGGGGATGTCCAGCTTTTGTAAAAAAGCAGCATCCGGACAAGCTCGAGGCACGCTCAGTAGAGTGTAAGTTTGTGGGATATCCAAAGAACTCTACAGGATATTGCTTCTATTACGCAGAGGAACAAAAGGTTTTTGTTTCTCGTCATGCCCGCTTCTTAGAAACTGAATTTTTAGAAAATCAGAAGAGTGGGAGCGAAATAGAACTGGAAGAAATTCCAGAACCACAAGCTGCTACTGAAAGTTTGGTAGAACCAGAGGTTCAAGAAGAACAGAACATTCCCGCACCCCTCCGCAGGAGTAGTAGGCCGTCTCATCCGCCTGAGAGATACTACGGTTTTCTCATAGACGGGGATAGAGAGGATTGCATCATAGATGATGATGAACCTACTGACTTCCGGCAGGCCATCCAGAGCGGCGACTCGGTACGATGGCTAGATGCAATGCGGACCGAAATGGAGTCCATGTACACCAACAAAGTATGGACTTTGGACTTTGCTCCAGATGGGGTAAAACCCATAGGATGCAAATGGATCTTCAAGAAAAATATTGGTGTAGATGGACAGGTGGAAACCTATAAGGCTAGACTTGTTGCAAAGGGTTTTCGTCAAAGACCTGGTTTGGACTATGACGAAACTTTTTCTCCAGTGGCTATGCTCAAATCCATTCGGGTCCTACTTGCTATTGCTGCCTTCCATGATTATGAAATCTGGCAGATGGACGTAAAGACGGCTTTTCTGAATGGAAATTTAGAAGAGAGCGTCTATATGGATCAGTCAGAGGGTTTCAATCAGAGTGGGAGCAGCGGGAAAGTATGCAAGCTGCTTAAATCAATTTATGGACTAAAGCAGGCATCGCGGAGTTGGAACATCTGTTTTGATGAGACAGTCAAATAATATGACTTTATCAAAAATCCAGATGAGCCGTGCATATATAGTAAAGTTGTAGCCAGAAGTGTCGTATTCCTCGTCTTGTAAGTGGATGACATTCTATTGATAGGAAATGACATTCCTATGCTACAATCTGTCAAAGGATTCTTGTCACACAGGTTCTCCATGAAAGACCTGGGTGATGCCTCTTACATTCTGGGGATCCGGATCTATCGTGATAGATCCAAGAGGATGTTGGGACTTTCGCAGTCCAGGTATATCGACACTGTACTGAAAAGATTCAGTATGGAAGATTCTAAGCGCGGTAATCTACCGGCTTGTCACGGAATCACCCTCTCCAAAGAGATGTCTCCCAAGATTGATTTTGAAAGGGAACGCATGTCTATTATACCCTACGCTTCTGCGGTAGGCTCTATAATATATGCGATGTTGTGTACCAGACCAGATGTAGCTTACGCACTGAGCGTGGTAAGCCGGTATCAGTCAGACCCAGGGGAGAAACACTGGATAGCAGTTAAGAACATTCTCAAGTACCTGAGGAGGACTAAGGAGATGTTCTTGGTTTACGGCGGAAAAGACCTCAGGTTGGAGGCCTTTGCTGATTCCGGCTTCCAGAGTGATAAGGACGATTCCAAGTCCATGTCGGGTTATGTCTTTACCCTCAATGGAGGGGCGGTGTGCTGGAAGAGCTCCAAGCAGGACACCGTTGCTGACTCGACGATGGAAGCGGAGTATATTGCTGCTTGCGATGCCGCAAAAGAAGCAGTCTGGATGAAGAAGTTCCTAACAGAACTTCAGGTGGTTCCTACCATAGTTGATCCAATACCTCTGTATTGCGACAACAACGGAGCTATAGCTTTAGCGAAGGAACCAAGGTCCCATCAGAAGTCCAGACACATCTTGAGGCGGTATCACCTGATCAGGGAGATCATTGATCGTCAGGAGATCGAGGTTCGGAGAGTTTCTTCAGAAGAGAATATTGCTGATCCATTCACGAAGGCCCTTCCTCAGATTCAGTTCGAGAGGCTACTCGAGATCATTGGTCTACGATATGCCAGTACATGGCCCTAGTGCAAGTGGGAGATTGTTAGTGTTTATGCCCCAGAAGGCCATTACTGTATCATACTAGCTTGTATATTACTTAATGGAAGCTTGGGATATTCACATGTATATAACAGTCTTGCTAAACATGGTAGTATGCTACTTGGTTTTTCTATCTTAATATGTGAGTGTACGTATTGATAGAGCTCTTAGGATCTTGCTTGTCTACCAGCATTGTGATGGCAGTCACACTAGTGGGGACTGGGTTGTCTACAAGCACATCCTTATTCTGGTCCCTGGTCGTTGGATTATCGAGACAGAGCATCGATACTCCGGAGTAGACTGGTGTGTACGCTTCTCATCCCAGTTGGGGAGATGGTCTGTTCCACAGCCGTCAGTACGTCGTACTGGAGATAGTATGCAGGTGCTCGTTAGGTTACGGGTACACCGGACAGGACTCACAGGGAACTGTTGGTTGGTTTGATACCAGTCGTCAGTGAGCAGTTCCCAGGTGACATGAGTACAGCATAGTCCGCAGACTTGACATTGCTACTTCGCCTCGAGTGTGTCCCACTGTTCTTAGATTGCTACCCTACCACGGCTCAAAGGAGTCGTGCAAACAGGTAGCAGTTGGGTGCAGTCCCGAGCACTTGGAGGCAGTGGCGGTTAGACAGGATTCGTCGCTCCCGGTATTGGGAGTAGATATCGTGCTGTGTCAGAGAGCCATTACGCAAAGTCCCTGGCCAGGGCAAGCGAGATATTATGGTAGGTTCCAGTAGTTTCTCAGGGTGTAATGGGCTTCCCTCCGACACGACTTATACCGCTATTAGGGGACTGACGCTTGCCGCCCCCCTAGGCCCGATATGCGATAGTCTTGGACGAACGGACCGGACTGTATGGAGATTGTCACATCAGACTCAGTAGGAGTTCGGATGGGTTTTCTCATCGGCCTTCTTATCGACAACTACCTGGGGACCGTTACGTACAGCTAGTGCCGCTTGCGGTCTGTGGTTAAACCCACTGCCAGCGTAGTAGTCGAGTCTCTAGAGTCCCACATAGAGAGTTTCCTACTCCAGGCGAAACGATATAGAGGTTGCATGGTTTTGCGACAAAGGGTTCGGACGCATACGTGCGTTTACGCGCGTACGACTTTCGGATAGTTTTTACCAGTCGGCTTTGGTTTAAGCCAGTTACTGGTATCCGGTTATTGGATTTTTACAGTCTAAAGTTTTTCCGTATTTTTGCGGATTGGAGGGGCGTTCTCGTAATTGTACGAGAAGCTTCTAGAAGATGTGACTAAGGAGGTTACTTTGGATAAGATTGTGAGTCATGAGAGTGATTCATCATTATCATTATTGCACCATAAATGATAATGACACATGCTTAATGAATCACCTCTTTTCATTTATGAAGCATGCTTATTCATTTCTATTATTGATTATTCCAAAATAAGAATGCTTCATAATATATTATGATACACTCACTATCTCATCTCATTATCATTATCATATTCTCTCTCCTCAAGCTCTCATCTTCAAGAGACTAATCCTTAATCCTCATGCGTTGAGATCAAAGGATTAGTTAGACTTAAACATCCATTACCTTCACTCTATATCATCCTTTCTTCTTTGATTAGCAATCAAAGTAGATTAGTTACCTCAAGTTAGAGGTGTAGCTTGGTGTTTTGCTCTCGGGTGGATCGTCCACTACCTAGAGAAGGTCGAGGAGAACAAAGGAGGACACAAAGACGAAGGACCGGTTTCATTAGGTATAATCCCTAAACACAATTGATAAGAAACTCTTTGTGTACGGTTATTTATAGTTTAGCTTCGATTTAAGCGGTTAGTCGATGTTCGTTCCTTAAACATGATCGTTTTTGTAAATTCCGCCTCCCCACAAGTACTGGGGTGTACTACATCGACTTACACCAATATGCAGGAGGCATCACGAAGATCTTTCATTGAGAATCTTTGTGATAAGAAGAGCTTGACCGATTGCAGAATAGGAATATCATTTCCTATCAAGAGTATGTCGTCCACGTACAATACGAGGAAGACAAACTTACTCTCTGCCACCTTCTTGTAGATACAAGGTTCTTCTGGATTTTTGACGAAATCAAACTCTTTGATAACGACGTCAAAGCAGATGTTCCAACTCCGCGATGCTTGCTTTAATCCTTAAATGGATTTAAGCAGCTTGCACACCTTCCCGCTGCTCCCACTGTCTACGAAGCCCTCTGGCTGAGTCATGTACACGCACTCTTTTAAATCACCATTTAGAAAGGCGGTCTTAACATCCATTTGCCAGATTTCGTAGTCATGATATGCAGCGATGGCAAGCATGATCCGGATGGATTTAAGCATAGCCACTGGAGAAAAGGTCTCGTCATAGTCCACACCTGGTCTTTGACGAAAACCCTTTGCTACAAGTCTAGCTTTGAAAGTCTCCACTTTCCCATCTACACCAAGTTTTTTCTTGAAGATCCACTTGCTCCCAATGGGTTTTACCCTTTCAGGAGCAACTTCCAAAGTCCATACTTTGTTGGTGTACATGGATTCCATCTCGGACCGCATAGCATCCAGCCATTTCACTGAGTCCCCACTCGTGATGGCCTGCTCGAAGCTAGTTGGGTCATCATCCTCCATGATGCAATCCTCACTGCCACCATCAATGAGAAAACCATAGTATCTCTAAGGTAGACGAGAAACCCTACTAGATCGGCGGAGAGGCTGGGGTACGTCGGGCACCACTGAATCCTCTGGTTCTACTAAATCGTTAGTTGCAGTTTGTGGTGTTGGAACCTCTTCCAGCTCTACCTCTATGCCATTAATTTCTTTTGCAAGAAATTCCCTTTCCAAAATGGTGGCATGTTGAGCAACAAACACTCTTTGTTCCTCAGCTTGGTAGAAAAAATATCCTTGAGAATTCTTAGGATATCCCACAAACTTGCAAAGGACTGATCGTGCCTCGAGTTTGTCCGGATTTTGCTTTTTGACATAAGCCGGACAACCCTATATCTTAATTCGTTTAAAATATGGTCTCTTCCCACTCCATATCTCTTATGGTGTGGTAGGTACAGATTTAGACGGAACCAGATTCAATAGGTATATAGCTGTCTCAAGCGCATACCCCCTAAAGGAAATAGGTAACTCAGAATTACTCATCATTGAACGCACCATATCTAATAGGGTGCGATTCCTTCGTTCCGATACACCGTTGTGCTGTGGTGTATAAGGAGGAGTAAGCTGAGAGAGAATCCCATTCTCTTTTAGATAATCCAGGAATTCACTGCTTAAGTATTCACCTCCTCGATCAGATCGAAGAACCTTAATACTTTTGCCCGTTTGGTTCTCTACCTCGTGCTTATATTCTTTGAATTTCTCAAAAGCTTCAGACTTGTGTTTCAAGAGGAACACATGCCCGTATCTAGAGAGATCGTCAGTGAATGTAATGAAGTAGGAAGAACCATTTCTGGCGTGTGTAGACATTGGACCGCATACATCACTATGCAGCAGTCCCAAGAGTTCAGTAACTCTTTCTCCGTGTCCCGTAAACGGAGTTTTGGTCATTTTTCCTTCGAGACATGAATGGCAAGTATCATAAGATGATAATTCGAATGAATTCAAATATCCATTCTTATGCAACTTAGCTAGTCGTGTCTCATTGATATGGCCAAGTCTACAGTGCCACAAGAAGGATTCGTTCATTTCTGAGCTTTTCCTTTTGTGTGTGTTTTGTATATTGAAGACTGTATTTTGATTGAGAATGAATATGCCATTATGTAGCGAGCCTGATGCAATCAACCTTTGATCCAGGAATATGTTTATAACATTATCCTTTACTATAAAATTATATCCTTCTTTACTTAATAAAGAAACTGATATAATGTTGCACATCATGTTCGGTATATAATAGAACTCATTCAGGACTAGTGTATTACCATTTGGTAATACCAGGTGATATATGCCAACTACTCTGGCTGCAACATTTGCCCCATTCCCTACTTGAACGGAATGATCACCTTTTCCCAGTTTTCTACCTTTCCGTAGCCCATGTAACTGCTTACATATGTGGGATCCTGATCCGGTATCTAATACCCAGGACGTAGGGTGAACTGAGAAACAGTTCTCAATAACAAACACACCCGAAGAAGGTGCATCAACATGCACGTTCTCCGTTTGGGCGGCGTGAGAATCTAGATATTCTCCTGTTTCCTGTTCAGACTTATAACATTTATAAGATAGAACGGGTCCAACTTTCCCCTGCACAGTATAACATGCGGGTTCGGTCAATACATCCATATTATTATCTTGATTAAGGCATGAAATGGTCGCTACCTGGAGAGAGAGAGAAGAAAACACTTTAGCGTATGCTCGTGCAAAATCAGATTGGTTATTATCTTATCTAATCAGGATGGCTCCCACTGCTTTTTATCAAATCTTCCTTCAAACCTTAAAAGGAAAGACTATCCGGGATTAATTACACACTACAAGTTCGCCAATCTTTCAGCCAGGCCAGTGTCGGTACTTTGAGGGAGGTCCCCCGTGCTTTCGCACGAACCTAATTAATGTAAACCTCGTTTTCCCAGAGGCGTAACCTCGTTAACACCTTTCTAGACACCTACTTGATCGGCTAATTGTAATGTGTAAAACTCTCCCAGGAGTAACTCTTACTCGCAGTGGGTATCGGGATCCAACTATCTCATAGAAGGTATGCAATCTCATTGCAAATTTCAACACTTGAAGTTTCCGATAATGCTTTTGCCCCTAGCGATCTATGACCTTGACTAAGTCAACAAACCATAAATCGCAAGTCAAGTTCAACCCGTAAATTTCCCGATTGAATTAAACCCACCCGTACGACCCTTGACTGAGTCAACAAGGCCGTGCGAATGCTCTAATCCAATCACATCTCATGTTGTTACAGATAAACATAATTTAGCTACCATACACTATGCCTTGACTAAGTCAACAAACATAGCACGAATACTAAATAATATCTATCTGAAATGACGGAGGGCCACGCGGGTTCTTCCAGAAAAAACCATGAGCGTAATGAACTTGATATCGTTGTAGAATCGAATGAAGTTTTGAAATGGAGTGATTTTGAGGCTTTTCTAGTTTTGCTAAAGGGGTCACTCCCGGTGAAGGGATCGTCGGCCCTTTCCTCGTCGAATGAGGTGAGGGATATATCATATATATCACTGTGCAAAGCAAAAACTCTTAAAAGCAATCAAAGCCAAACCGAGTGTGTAGCATCTGCCAGTTACTGCTAAAGGAGTCACTCCCGGTGAAGGGATCTCGGTCCTTTCCTCATCGAATAAGGTGCAGGGTATATCATATTTACCGCTATGCAAAGCAAGAACTGTAGCTACCTGTTTTGTTTAAAATTTGATTCTACAACATCTTAGGTTTCTTTTCTTTCATTAATCACATTAATGAAGTCCCATCATTTAAATACCTAAACATCACAGATAAATACGACGTACACTTATGCCATCCGCATTCGCCTCGATGTCCCCTCGTGCACCGTTAGGTTAGGTAACTAACGACAGAGCAGGGCAGGGCTAGTACGGGTGCAAAACATAAGTAATGTCTATATAATATATCATATATACTATATAAAGTATCTATCACAGAACATCACATGATCGCATCACAGATATCGCAGCAGAAGAAACATATGAAATATTGGATATACTAGGACGTCCGTGTTTTCAATACGAGCCAGTATAAAACACGGATTCCACGGTCGTGATGAATAGCCAATCCCACACCCCTAGACCCCTACGTGAGTGGCAAGCAACCCTGCCAATTCTAGGGTTAGAAGACCCGGACTCGACTCCTCGAGTTGGTCTCCCACTGCACCCCAGAACCCGGTTACTTGTGCTCCCCTCCTTGGGTCTATCCTAATGCCGAAAAGTAAATAATATACAAAAAGGTGACAACTTCCGCTATCTGGAAGTGCCCCAAATAAAAGAATATTACATACAAGTTTTTACATGAATGAAAATGAAAAAAACACTCATCTCACATAAAACCCCCCGGCTATTCAAACACGACAATCCAATATAACATATCCAGCAACACATAACATCACATGTCATCAACGTAAGTAAATATGCGCATCCCAATTGTCGTTGGCATATAGCAACGAAACCGGCGATATCACATATTACACTTACGGTCACAGAAAAGAAAGTGTAAAACTACAACAATTGGAATCCGCAACTTCTTTAGACATCGCATGCCTAATCAAATGAAATACTTAGACATCACATGCCTAACAGATATAAATCCCTCATTTTAGTCTCATTATCGAAAACTCTTTTCAATATCATGTGGGACTAAACTGCTAGATTTATAACATTCATTCAGTTATCTCATAGCTGTTTGTGAATTCCAATTATTGTATCCCATTCCGGATAAAAAGAAAATATTAAATTTTCCAATCGAACATTCGAACACCCAAGTTTTCCCGAAACCGATCAACACATGAAATAAGTTCAAAGACATTCACTTCATGCCTCAGTACCAACGGTCCAGCCGTAGAAGGGTCAAGCCAACGCCTCACATGTAGCACGCCGTACTGCCCCAAACCCGAAGGTTCAAAGGGCAGTTCAAGACGGTCACATAATCGAGTTAAGGTTTGTTGTCTTCTAGAGGGACCATCGCGTTACTTGCACTACTTAGAACGTCATTAAACTACGTAAAAATCCAACACTTGGATATTTTCCGGCAGGGGAAAAGTTGGGTATTTTCATTCGGTCGAAACTTTTAACATATTCTAAACATCCGGAAAACCACATCAACAAAATCTGATAATCCGATCGAATCAGCGAACTCCCAAAACACCCCAGAAAATTCAACTCTTGAATAAATATTAAAAATTCCCAGGAAAACCACCACTGGAAACTAAGAATTACTTTGCAGAATTATTTGTTTAATGAGGCCGTACGGCCGCGGAACCGCCGCATGAGCCATGCTCATGCCGCGGAACCGCGGCGACTTGGTGGATTTGGGCTGTCGAATTTCACAGTAACTCTTAGATATTCCTGATGTTTTTTCTGCATATTTTTAATTTGGAAAATTCCCAGATTTTAGAAAATGTACAGAGAGCATTTTGGAAATGGGGTTTCGGTTCGATCGGACTTCAAACTCCGTCTACGCTTCGCCTAAGGCTCTAGCTAGGCTCTGATACCACTGTAGGGTTCCTAGGCACTCTCAAGAGGTCTCACAAGGCATCAACCATGCCAATTTCAAATTTTTAGGGTGCCGAGAAAACCTATCACGGATCGTTGACTAGAAGTTTAGGCGAAATACTAATCTAGTTAACAACTTAACTAAAGGAGAGAGGCTACAACCTTTGTAGATCCGTTTCTCCACTTCCTAAGCTCCACGTAGGCGTCCTCTCACTGTCCTAGTTGGATCTTGGACTCTCGCATCGGCTTCATCGTCGAAATGAGCGGAATAGGTCGTCGGCTTCGTGCCGAAGATGATCTACGTCGGGGTTGCACAAGTTCAAACTCCAACTTCACCAAGTAGTGAAACTTGTGAAGAAAACACCCAAAACAACTTCGCAAGAGGTAGAGGGTGAAGAAATAGGAGGTGGGTTCACTTTAGAATTGGATTTCTCACTTTAGAACTCAAAATGCCATTGATGGCATCAAGCTTTCTCTCTTGAAGATGAAGAAGAAGAAGTAGATAGAATATGATAAGTATTATCTAAAAGAATAATAAAATCAATACTTATCATATACTTACCATGGTCAAGTGTAGAGAGCAAACTAGGGTTAAGTGGATGGTTAGGTTAAGAGAAGAAAACAAAAATGGTCAATTATTCAACTCTTCATGAAACTTCATGAAAGAAACAAATAATGCCACCATTTTTCTTTTCCTTTCCAAAATGAATAATCAATATAAATAAATGAATAAGTATATAAAACCCTAACCATTCATATAACCATGGTTTAATCTTTACACAAGCACAAGTCAACATGTATCATCAAACATGATACAAACATGTGCACAAAAGTATATCACATATACAACTTGCACATCAAGTGAGAAAATCCATTTAAAGTGAACCAATACTAGTTAATGCAAAGTAATATATCATATATATAATTATACATTAAATCATTAAATCAACACTTGATTCAATGATCCGGTCATGTCGCACATAACCGACTAGTATACAATGTATCGATTTATCGAATCAATGATTCGATAACTAAGTTATATCGCATACAACCAATCGAAACATTCATCGCGAGAATGAAATACGGTATCACATACACGCATTATTCTCGGTCCCGCACATATCTCATATGCGTTCCTATTTCGTTTCGCTTGAGCCAGGAAACCTCTGTGTAGGACTCTAAAGACTCGTCAATACGCCGGTAGCAGATGATGATCATATCAAGCACCCACAAGCCGCAAGCGGTCTGCTAAACGTAACGGCCACCCGGGTATTAAGCGATAAGAAGATCGACGAGCTAGTTCGCTCACACTCCTGTGAATCCAACCAGTAACACTTACCATACAGTCCGGTCTGTTCGTCTGATATGTCGCATATCAAGTCTAGGGGTGGTAAACGTCAGACCACAATAACCGATAAGTCGTGCCGATGTGAGGCTTATAACGGGTTGAGAAACTACTAGTAACACTTACCAGCAAATCTCTGAACAGCCCTGGCCAGGGACTTCCCTGTTACGGCCAATCGAGCACAGCGCAACATCAACCCCCAATACCGGGAGAGACGAAACCCCTCCTATTGCTCATTGCCTCCATGTGACTCGGGACTGTGCCCAAAGACCACCGTTTTGCACGCCCTCGTGGACGTGGTAAGGTGGAGATCAAAGCACAGTGGGAATCACACAAGTCTCTATGACGATCTCGGGTCTACAGACTAACCTGCACAAGTGTCACCTGAGAACTGCCATCTGACGTGAGGTATAATACCATCTGGGAGTTCTCGGCGAGTCCGTCCAGTGTACCCAGTCTCCACTGAGCACCCGTATATCATCTCTGATGTCAAACACCAATGGATATGGGATCATCCATCGCCCATCTCATGGGTCGAGAAGCGTATACGCTAGTCTACACTGGTATATCGATGCCCCGTCTCGATACACCCACGACTAGGGACCATGAAGGATGTATTTATGGACTACCATGTCCCCACTAGTATGATCTGCATCATAGTCCAGGTAGTCAAGTACACATCCTAAGGGCTTTATCAACATGTAACTTTAAGACAGTTTAAAGAGACAAGTGTACATGTTAAGATAAAGAGTAACCAGATAGCATACTATCATATCGAGCAAGAAGGTCATCTCTATATATGTCCAAGCATCCAATATAATATACATCATCTGTACAATACTGGCCTCTAGGGCATACATACAACTAACAGAGATTAACTATGTGCTAAAATGTATATAAAGAGAGCTTGTTAGGGTTAGGATTATGTTAGTTTAAGATAGGAGTCGCTCACTTCTTTCGTTGCCACTCTTAATATCGGTGTTACGGTAATCGGCAATAACGGGGATTAGTACGACTAGGAAGGAACTTGCGAGTATAAGCTAGGCTTTCCAACGCTTAGTTTCTTCCTTTTGGTCCTTGTCCGTCCGTTCTTGGCTCTTAGCCTTAACCTCCGGTTAATTCAACCACAACCGGTCTCACTAAGAAATCACCGCTATCATGTAGGATAGGGTGCCGTAGGGAGCGGATTGTGGTTCAATTAATGGGTGTCCGAATTGAGATGTTGGGCAAGAAAAGAGTGAGAGAGATTTCCTTCTCTCAAACTTTCCTTATCCGACCCTAACAAGTGAGAAACTACTTACCCATTACAAAAAAAAGGAAAATACAACAAACGGAGGAAGATAGAAAGAAAGAGGTTAGAAGATTACAACTAGCTATTTGAGACCTCACTTTGGCAAGGATCAAACTTAAGCATCATTGTTGTTAAGGATAAAGAAAAATAGAAGAAGAAAGAAACAAACAACAAATAACAACAACTAGATTAGAAAATGAAAATTACAAGCAAATATAATTAACAAAGTAACAAGACAAGTATGATAAAGAAAAGAACTCTTTTATTCATCACTTCACTCATAAAAGCTCACTACATGGTTTTAATAGAGAAAGATGAAAAGAGAAAGAAGAACTACAAAATCTCTCCTAAAATCTAACATAAAACTAAGCACCCCTCACTTGGCATTGTTCTGGGTTATTTATAGGCAGGAAACTGAAACCCTAGGGCAACATTCTGGCCCCAAATGAAGTTACCAAACTGCCCCCAGAAAATAATATGTTGCCGAGTTAACTCGGCCGCGGATCCGTGGCCGAGTCGCCATGTTGGTCGTGGATCCACGGCCATTTAGTGGAGTTGGCTCATCGTTTTTGGTTGGATTCCCTGTGTTGTTGTTCTCTTCAGTGTGGTATACTTGGTTTCTCAGAATCTCTTCACATTTCTTCCAGATTTTCAGCAGATCAAAAGGTGATTTGATGTGGATCTTTTGCCATGATTTTCTTGAGCTCCACGTAGAAATCTTGGATCTTGTGTTGACATTGTGCTTTGTGCATGAAAATGACCATTGATTTTCCATTTTGTCCTTTAAACTGGTGTGCGGCAACATGTGGATAGAGAGCTGAGACTCGTATTTTATCTGTGGTTGGCAGTAATCCAGAATTTGTCGCGCTTTTCCATGAATTTCACTGCTTAGAGCTGAGAACCTGTAACCTGCAATTATCTAGCAAACACGGATCAAGAGTACCTACCTATAAGCAATGTGATAAAAAATGGGCGGTATAAAAATGCAAAAATCTGATATGAACATGTTGCATGCAAGATTTTTTTCGTTTTCTACTCCCGCCTCCTCACAAGTGTTGTGAGGGTATGCAACATCCACTAACATGGTATCAGAGCACTCTCGGGTCTGCCTTCTTCCCCTAGGGGCCGCCTCGAGGTGGCCTTCGGGGGTAGGTACCCTCCCCCCGAGGCCTCCCATTCGATAGTTTATTTCATGATCTTCGCCTCCGCGAAGATTCGGGCGGGTTTTTAGTTCGAACCTTAACCCGGATGTAGCCACCGTTTTATAATTTCTTTTTACTGTTTTTGCTTCTAGGATAGACCCAAGGTGGGGTGCATAAACTACCGGGTTCTCGAAGTGTCGAGTGGCCTACTCACTTTGTTGAGGGGGGTTGGTTCGCTTCGGGAACTTGGCGGGTAGTTTGCCGCACTCGTAGGGGTCTAGGGTAGGGTTTGGCTACTCATCACGACCGTAGAACCCGTCTTTCATTAAGGGCTTGAATGAAATACGGAATTCCTAGTATATCTTATGTGTTCATCTGTGATCTAGATTGTCTATAAATGCGTGCAACGTATGGTTATTTATATGTGAGATATATAATAAAAGTTGCTTATGTTTTGCACCCGCGCTAGTCCAGCCCCCGCTCTGCCGTTAGTTAAGTAACCTAACGGTGCATGATGGGGCCCCGTGGCGAATGCGGATGACATAAGCGTACGTTCTATTTTCGTTTCTTTTCTGTGATGTTTAGGAAACGTAAATGATGGGACAACATTAATGTGATTAATGTTAATAAAAATAAACCAAAAGATGTTGTAGATCAAACTTTTTAAAATGGGTAACTCTAGTTTTTTCTTTGCATAGTGGTATTCCTTGATGAATATCCAGCACCTCATTCGATGAGGAAAGGGTCGAGATCCATTCACCGGGAGTGACCCCTTTAGAGAAACTAGCAAATGTTACAAAGAACTCGATTGTTTTTATAGTTGATCTAATTTTTGCTTTGCATCATGGTTGTAGGGTGTTTTTCGTCACCCCATTGAGATGGGAATATGCGCGTACTTGTCAGGCGCATTACAGATTCCCCCTGCTTAGGGTAGGCTGGGGTTTATTGATTGTTTGGATCCGAATCTCCGGCAGCCGCGGACTAAGCTGCCGTTAATTATCCCTCACCTTTGGAGCGAGAGAACCTCCGATTGACGTGTCAAACAGATCATGCGAACTCAATGTGTAGTGTTCTGTTTTGAAGGGGTTTTGGATATATCGGGGGCCCCACAGAGTTTTACGGGGGTCTCGCTACCCGGATAGCGGAGTGCATAAAAAAATGGGGGAGGAGCGTCTTAAAGACGCATGCGTGGCATGTGGGCGCATGATGCCCACGGGTCACGTGCCTGGCGCGTGAGCGCTTGGCGCCCGCTGGTCACGTGCGCAGCAAGCGACCATGAGGTGCCCGCGGGTCACTGCGCTGAGCGGGTCGTGTGGGGCGCACGTGGGTGCTATAGTGCTCGCGGGTCACATGCCTTGCACGCGACCGTAGGCCACGTGCCTTGCACGCGACCGCGGGACGTGCGCGCACGTTGGCACTTTAGTGCCCGCGGGGCACGTGCGCGCACGTGGGCGCTTTAGTGCCTGGGGTCACGTGCGTTGCACGTGACCATTGGGCGCTTTAGCGCCCGCGGGTCACGTGCCATGCACGCGACTGCTGGGCGCCCGTGGGTCACGTGCACAGCACGCGACTATGGGAAACACCAGCGGGAAAGGGCTTAGCCCTTAGGTTGGGGAGTTGAACTCCTAAGTGGTTTTGGAGTTGAACTCCTAACAAAAATTTAATTTATGGAGTTAAACTCTAACAGATCTAGAAAGGAGTTAAACTCCTAGGAATCTTCGGCTCTTCTTTTGAGCCTTGGATCCTCCCAACGAGGGATTTTTGGATACGGGTCTCCTTTTTCTTCCTCTCGGTTGGCCGGATCTTGGGGGAAAAGGGGGTGAGATTCAAGATCTCCCCTTTCAGAGATTTGATGGGAGATCTGATCGCTCCTTTGTGGTTTTTGTGGTGAGAAACTACTTCTTTTTTAGAATGGAAGAGTTAAACTCTTGATTTAATTCAAAAAGAGAAAGAGGGTTTTAGACACTTGAGAAAGGGGAAGGAGGCACACAAACCCTAGAATTTGGGAAGAATGAATTGTTCTTTTTATTTCATTATTATTTTGCCTTATATAGGCTTACACATTTACATATAGCCCATTGTGCTTTACAAAAGGGCATTTTGCCCATCCATGCCTCATATGCTCATCTCTTTTGCACATAAGGCATGGGCTTTACAAAAAAATTGGCTTTATGCCCATTTTGCTTACATTCATGCACAAAAAATCACATCAATATTATTTATTACATGATTTTTATCTTGGTATGGGGGAGGCTGGCCGCGGGGCTCGACTTAGGCATGGCCCACTTAAGCTGGGCTTGGGCCCGCTTACTTGGGGTTGACTTTGACTTTGACTTGGAGAACCGGAGTGCAATTTTTGACCCCAAAAAAGTGCCCCTCATCAATAAATGCACACCACATATATGATGGTAGACGTCTCCCCGGCACGTCTCCGAGGCTGGGTGTCCATTGTAGACGTCTCCCCGGCACGGAGCGATTTTGTTCCCGCTTTGTAGGAAGCCTACACTGCCCTTTTTATGACATGGACGGTTGATGTTGATGCGTCTCCGAGTCGGAATGTCCGTGGTAGATATTTCCCTAGCCTGGAGTGATTTGGTCCCCTCTTTGTAGGAATCCTGCACTGCCCTTTTACGACACGGACGGTCGATGCTTGACGTTTCCCCAAGACGGAGTGTCACTGGTTATTCGACTTGTCCCCGGCATGGAGTGTCGCTATTCTACTTGTCTCCAGCATGGAGTGTCGCTGGTTGTTCGACTTGTCCTCGGCACGGAGTGTCGCTGGTCGACTTGTCCCCGGCACGGAGCGTCGCTGGTTGTTCGACTTGTCCCCGGCATATAGTGTCGCTGTTCGACGTTTCCCCGGCATAGAATGTCGCTGGCTATTCGACTTGTCCCCAGCATGAAGTGTCGCTGGTCGACTTGTCCCTGGCGCGGAGTGTCGCTGATCGACTTTTTCCCGGCACGGAGTGTCGCTAGCTGTTCGACTTGCCCCCAGCACGGAGTGTCGCTGATCGACTTGTCCCTGGCGCGGAGTGTCGCTGATCTATTTATCCCCGACATGGAGTGTCGCTGGCTGTTCGACTTGTCCCCGGCACAGTGTCGCTGATCGACTTATCCCCGGCACGAAGTGTCGCTGGTTGACTTGATTCCAATGCGGAGCATAATTCCGGCAGGGAAGGTAGATATCCCGAGTCGAAGCATGATTTCGACACGGGGTAAATTCTGGGACGAAGCATGATTCTGTCGCAGAGGTTGTTGGTTTGATTTGATTTGGGTTGACATTAGCATCGCTACACTGGAATATGGTACCATAAGTGAATCATTATTTGCCATTGAGAGGATTTAGGGATTGGTTTTTTTCGGCATCTGCATTGGTGGACTGGAATAATGCCAGGAGCAACTCATCATTTGCCCCGAGAGGATTTGGGAATTGGTTTTTGGGTCGGAATCAGCACCGCCACACTAGAATATGGTACCAGGAGCGAATCATCATTTGCTTTTCCCTGTTGGGAAGCGATGGCTTAGGAGACAGGTTTAGATCCCTATCACCTAAGGCTTTTCAATTTTATGGGCCGTAAGGGTCCCAAAAAAGTATTTTCTCCTTAGAAGTCGTAAGGATCCCGTAGGTGCACTTTTTCCTTAGGAGTCGTGAGGACCCCCAAGTGTGTCTTTCCTTTGTGAGTCATAAGGATCCCACGAAGGCGTTTTCTTACGAGTCGTAAGGATTTCGCAAGTTTTGTTCTCCTCATGCATCGTGAGGACACATGAGTGGATTTCCCTCATTCCCAGTTTAATGACTTAGGGGTCATCTGTTTCCAGTTTAACGACTTAGAGGTCATCTGTTCCCAGTTTAAAGACTTAGGGGTCTATTGTGCCCAGTTTAACGACTTAGAGGTAATCTGTTCCGAGTTTAATGACTTAGCGGTCATCTGTTCCCAGTCTAACGACTTAGCGGTCAAATGTTCCCAGTTTAATGACTTAGAGGTCATCTGTTCTCAGTTTAAAGACTTAGGGGTCTATTAGATCGATTTGGAATTTCGGGGTAGGGGCCGGCGTCAGCGTTGCTAACTCTGAAGAACAGGTGCCAAGAGCAATTCATCATTTGCCTTTACCCGTTGGGGAGCGATGGCTTAGGAGACAGGTTTAGATCCCTATCACCTAAGACTTTTCAATTTTATGAGTCGTAAAGGTCCCATAAAAGCATTTTCTCTCTACGAGTTGAAAGGATCCCGTAGGTGTATTTTCTACTTAGGGGGCGTGGGGACTCCCAAGTGTGTTTTTCTTTCGGGAGTCATAAGTATCCCACGAAGGTGTTTTCTTACGAGTCGAGAGGATCTCGTAAGTTTGTTCTCCTCATGTATCATGAGGACATATGAGTGGGTCTTCCCAAATGGAGCATAATTCCAAGGGCGGAGACTGGCCGCTTGACTGGTGGTTGCTGTGGGGCATGGATGTGAGGAGAATTATTTGAGCCTATGGATTGTATACGGTAGTCAATTTGGGGACTGGCCGTAGGGCTGGAAGAATTTTGGGAAATTGGATTTTGGTAGGCTTCTGCATCGCTGCATTGGAATATGGTACCAGGAGCGACTCATCATTCGTCGTTTTGGGATTTGGTTGGCGTCTGCATCGCTGCACTGGAATATGGTATCAGGAGCGACTCATCATTCGCTATTGGGAATTTGAGTTTTGGACGGCGTCTGCATCGCTGCACTGGAATATGGTACCATAAGCGACTCATCATTCGCCGTTGGGGATTTGAATTTTGGATGACGTCTGCATCGCTGCACTGGGATATGGTACCAGGAGCGACTCATCATTCGCCGTTTTTTTACCACGATTTCCCTATCATTTCAGATTTTCTTATCGCGAAGGTCGCGATTGCCCTATCATTTCGGCTATTTATTCACGGCATTTCAGCTTTATTTTCATTTTTATTTTTACTCGCTGATTTTTATTGCGAGTTGCCCCATCATTTCGGCTTTTTATTATTATTATTATTTAAAAATTTTGTTTTATTTACACATTTTTACATCCCTAGTTTAACGACTTAGAGGTCGATTGTTCCCAGTTTAACGACGTGGTGGTCGGCTGTTTCCAGTTTAATGACGTGATGGTCAGCTGTTCCCAATTTAACGACGTGGTGGTCAACTGTTTCAGAGAATGGCAGATGTCTAAGAGAATCAGGTTCCCGAAGGACTTTGGTCTCCGTTTGTATGAAATTGGCGGTCACATCTTGACTGCTTATTAACACGCCTTTAGACAGTTCTATCTCTCCTGCCTTGTATTGCCTTTCGACACAATCTTTGAAGATGAAGCATTCCTCAATGGCATGACTTATCACTCTGTGATAGGGGCAGTATTTGGGGTCGTCGGTCATATTCGCTTCTTGCGGTCTTTTTGATTCTGGCAATTGGAGACCGTTTCTTAGGGCGTCCTTGAATATCTTGTGGACTCTGTCCCTTCTGAAGGAATAGACCTTATCCAGCCTCTCTTTCAGTAGAGATTCTCCTCCCTCTCCGAACATTGGCTTCCTAGGCTGGTTGGCATTAGGCCCGGTCATCCCTCGCTTATTTCGGTTAGCCGAAGTGTTAAAAGATTCAGCATCGTAAGAACTTCCGCCTTTACGATTATCGTCCTTTCGGTTTCTCCAGGACCTATTGTTATTTTGGGAATCAGAGAAGGACTCCTGCTTTGAGAGCTCCAACATCTGGATTTTCCTGGTCAGCTCTTGGAATGTTTTGAGACCCGCGGTGCATAGAGATGGGGCCATCCAATTGTTGAGATTTCCGACGAGAAGACTGACAGATTGGTCCTGCTCTATCGGCGGTTCACATTTGATGGAGAGATTGCGCCATCGGGTTATAAAATCCATGTTTCTTTCGTTGTTCTTTAGCTTGGTCCTTATGAGATCTTCAATGGTGATCTTATCGCTAACGCTCATGAACCTCTGCCGATACAGAGACTCCATTTGGACGAAAGTTATGACGGAGCCATTTAGTATGCTCGCATACCAGTCAAAAGCAACATCGGTCAAGCTATTAACGAACTTGCGGAGGAGAAGCGCATCATTACCCCTAGTATTCCCGCATGAGTCTTTAAAGTGGGCGATGTGCTGTTTCGCATTTGCCGTCCCATCGAATCATCTGAATTTAGGGATGACATAGCCGCTAGGAAACTCTACCAGATCATACTGAATGGGATATGGTCTCCCACTACTGCTGATATCTTTTGCGCTTCGACTTTGGCTAGCAATGTTCTGACTTTGTTGGCAACGAAATCCATTATTTGATCTTGAGTTAGCAGGCTACTGTCATCGGTAGCCAAGATATTTCCCGAGATAGGATGCGACTGACTTTCATGCGGTTCGCCTACCTTTGGATTTGAGGGAATAGGCGTCGGCTGTCTCGGAACACCGTTTCCCGGATCATGAGAAGAACCCTGCGCTTGATTGGACAGCTGAGAGGCAAGTTGGGCCGTAAGCTATAAGACGACATTCGTCAAGTCGTCAATTTTGGAGTAAAGTTTGGCCATCTCCTTATCATTACTTCTGAACTAATTTCGGAGCTCTTGGAGAAGTTGCTGCTCTGCATTCTTGAGACAGAAGATTGGATCCTCTTCGCTTTCCGAGCCCGACTCCACATGAACCGAGGGATCTCTCCGCTTATCAGCTTCACTGGGAGGATTTTCATTATCTTCCGGAGGATGCTGGTCTTGGGAAGTGACAGCCACATTAACACCAGATTGGATTTGAGATGTAGTGGCCCGATCCTTGCTCTTGCTGCGCGTGCCCCCATGTAGACAGTGTGGACCACATATCCAGCCATTTCCTCATCTTTGGCGGGGTAACCCTATTCTTTGAACCTCATGAAGTTCAGCCTAGCAGGAGACCTAGCCCTTTTGTTGGGTCTATATCTGAGCCTTTTCTGCCTTAGCTTCTCAATTTTAAGGGCTTGGCGGGCATCTGTTTCCTAGGAAGCCACCGTGAGTCGATTGTCAGGGAGCTTAGAGAAGATACCCGATTGAGAAGTTGTCAGGGGTGCCGCCGGAGCTTTCCTGAGATGCCCTGTTGCTTTTTTAGTGTTGATGGCCTTGCCCCCAGCCGGGGCCAAGGAAAGTCGTTCAAACACCGACTTGCCTTTGGGTAGTGGTGCCCTCGAGATCACCACATTTGGCCTCCTGCCTTTCGAGACCGGTCTGTCTATTGCTGGAGCTTGAGAAGCTGGGATGGCGCTAGCTGACACGAATAGAATAGTGCCAAATGGTAGCAACGGCTCCTCCCATTGTCCGACTGGCCGGAAGGACCGTCCTGGCGTCCATCTTCATCGTGTAGGAGATGGGAGTTGTGCTGAGAGCTGAGCTTGCCCTTGGAGACATTTTTTTGCGTCCAAAGATTGCAGTCGAAAGTCGTTAACCTGCAAATAGAAGCATGATTTCAGTATAGGCAATCAATGTATATGTTGATTGAGTTCGCATGGATATTTAACCTGAAATATGGGAGGAGAGATCAGTCCCACCGGGCGTGCCATAATCTGTAGGGTGTTTTTCGTCACCCCATTGAGATGGGAATACGCACGCGCTTGTTAGGCGTACTACAGATTCTCCCTGCCCAGTGTAGGCGGGGGTTTATTGATTGTGGGGATCCGAATCTCCGGCAGCCGCGGACTAAGCTGAATTTAATTATCCCTCGCATTTGGAGCGAGGGAGCCTCCGATTGACGGGTCAAACAGGTCATGCGAACTCAATGTGCAGTGTTGTGTTTTGAAAGGGTTTTGGATATATTGGGGCCCCGCAGAGTTTTTACGGTGGTCCTGCTACCCGGATAGTGGGCTGGGGGTCAAGGGGGTTAGCAGCCCCCTTGCGGGGTGCGGTGCAGCGCCCCGTTATAAAGATTTTCAAACGGGGGACGTGTTTTGATGTGGAGTGCATAAAAAAATGGGGGGAGGAGTGTCTTAAAGACGTGTACATAGCACGTGGGCGCATGGTGCCCATGGGTCTCGTTCCTGGCGCGTGACCCGCTCAGCGCCTCGCGATCGCGTGCAGCACATATGACCCGCGGGCGCCTCGCGGTCGCGTGCTGCGCACGTGACCCGCTGGCGCCCAGCGCCCACGTGCTGCGCATGTGACCAGTGGGCGCCAAGCGCTCACGCGCCAGGCACGTGACCCATGGGCACCATGCGTCGACGTGCTACGCATGCGTCTTTAAGACGCTCCTACCCCTATATTTTTTATGCACTCCACATCAAAACACGTCCCTTGTTAAAAAGAATTTCTAACGGGGCGCTCCCCCACACCCCGTAAGGGGGCTGCTAACCCCCTTGACCCCCAGCCCGCTATCCGGGTAGCGGGACCCCTGTAAAAACTCTGCATGGTCCCCGATATATCCAAAACCCCTTCAAAACACAACACTGCACATTGAGTTCACATGATCTGTTTGACCCGTCAATTGCAGGTTCCCTCGCTCCAAATGCGAGGGGTAATTAATGGCAGCTTAGTCCGCAGCTGCCGGAGATTCGGATCCCCACAATCAATAAACCCCCACCTACCCTGGGCAGGGGAATCTGTAGTATGACTGACAAGCGCGCACGTATTCCCATCTCAATGGGGTGACGAAAAACAACCTACAGTGGTATTTATGAATATCCAGCACCTTATTCGATAAGGTAAGAGCCGAGATCCCTTCACCGGGAGTGGCCTCTTTAGAAAAATTGGAAAGATAGTACAAAACCATTCGATTTTCAAACTAGAGCTTAAACCACTCATTTCACTAGATTCTACAACGATATCAAGTTCAAAATGTTAAGGGTTTTCATAAAAACCATCCGTTGCCCTCCGCCATTTTAGGAAGCAGAGTACTTAGTATTCATGCCACGTTTGTTGACAATAGTTAAGGCGTGGTGTACGGTAGCTAAGTGATGTCTTCCTACAAAGCATTTGATACGATCGATTAGGACATTCGTATGACTTTGTTGACCATAGTTAAGGATCATGCGGGTGGGTCTAAATCAATCACGAAATGGCGGGTAGAACTGGACTAGTGCTTCTGATTTGTTAACCATAGTTAAGGTCATAAGACACTAGGGGTAAAAATCATATCGAGAATTTCAAGAGTTGAAATTTGCAATTAGATTTCATACCTTCTATTTGATAGTTGGATCCTGATCCCACTGTGAGTAAAAGTTACTCCCGGGAGAATTTTGCACTTTACAATTAGCTAATCCGGTAGATGTCTAGAAAGGTGTCAATGGGGTTATGCCTCTAAGAAAACGAGATTTATTTTAATTAGGTCCGTGCGAAAGCACGGGGAACCTCCCTCGGAATACCGACACTGGCTTGGCCGACCAGTTAGCAAACTTGTATATTGCAATTAATCCTGGCTAATTTTCTTTCTAAGGTTTGAAGGAAAATTTGATAAAAAGCAGTGGGAGACATCGATTAGATAAGATTAATAACCAATTTAATTATGAAAGAGAAATCGCTGAGTGTCTTCTTTTCTCTCTCCTAATGGCAAATACCTATGACGGGACTTAAGCTTTTATTAGACAAGAATAAACTTACGGGACCGAATTACAAAAATTGGCTGAGGAACGTAAATATTGCCCTGATCTATGATAAGGTCACATACGTCCTAACTACTCCATCCCCTCCTAGCCCAGGCCCTGATTCTTAAGTTGCGGATAAAGAAATCCGCAAGACATGGGATATAGACTGTGCAACAACCAAGTGCCTTGCGCTTGCTTCTATGAACAATGAACATCAGAAGCAGCATGAGAAAATGGATGTACAATCCATCTTTCTCCATACCAAGGAGTTGTGTGGAGAGCAATCTCGCACTCTCCGATACGAGACATCTCGAAAGTTGTTTCAGATGCGGATGGCTGCTGGTATGTTTGTAGGTGACCATGTATTGAAGATGATTGGACTTATCGAAAAACTAGAGAACCTGGGTTGGACCATGGAGAATGAACAGTATATTGATATTGTTCTACAGTCCCTTCCCCCTGCCTTTGCTCAGTTCATTGTAAACTTCAACATGCATAACATGGAGAAGTCACTACCTGAACTCCTCAATATGTTGAGGAGTGCAGAGAGCACGCTAAAGGTAGAGAAAACTCGCGCTAATTGTTGGGCGATCTTCATCTTCCGTCCCGAAAGCCAAGGCCAAGGGAAAGAAGAAGAAGAATCCCATTAAGCCGAGAGGAGGAGTTAAAAAGGCACCAGGAAAGGACAGGATAGGGGCTGCTACGACAGGAAGAGGGGAATGCTTCCACTGCCACCAGACTGGACACTGGAAGAGAAACTGCGTTGGATACCTGTCCGGTCTCAAGAAGAAGAAGCATGGTGATGCTTCCACTTCAGGTGTGTTTGTAACAGAAAATTGTTTTTCAATTAACTCTGCTTCCTGGGTATTAGATACCGGGTCAGGATCTCACATCTGCAATTGTGTGCAGGGGCTGAGAAATAGCAGGTTTTTGAAGAAAGGTGATCATACTCTTCGAGTTGGGAATGGTTCCTCTGTACATGCTGTAGCAATGGGAGAGTATCACCTTGGTTTGCCGTCGGGTTGTATATTGGTTTTGAACCCATGTTATTTTGTACATTCAATGTTATGTAATATTATATCAATATCATTGTTGAACAATGAAAGATATAATTTTTGTATTACAATCTAATGTTATGAACATTAACCTTAATCAAGAGTTGATTGGGTCTGGTACATTAAATAATAAGATATACGTCCTAAATCAACATACAGTTTTCAATATACAACACACAAACAAAAGGAAGATTTCAGACATAAATGAAGATTTCGTTTGGCATTGTAGACTTGGTCATATTAATGAAACAAGACTAACCAAGCTAAAAAAAGATGGATATTTAAACTCCTTTGAATATAAATCTTATGTGACTTGCCAGTCTTGTATCAAAAGTAAAATGACCAAAATCCCGTTTAGTGGACACGGAGAGAGAGCTAATGAACTCTTAGGCCTCATACATAGTGATGTATGTGGACCAATGTCTACACATGCGAGAGGTGGTTTTTCGTACTTCTTAACTTTCACTGATGATTTCTCGAGATTCGGACACGTGTTCTTGTTGAAACAAAATTCCGAAGCCTTCGAAAAGTTCAAGGAGTATAAATCTGAAGTAGAAAACAAACAGGCTTAAGTATCAAGAAACTTTGATCGGATCGAGGAGGTGAGTATCTAAGCTCAAAGTTTCTAGATTTCCTAAAAGAGAATGGGATTCTCTCTCAGCTCACTCCTCCGTACACACCACAACACAACTGTGTGTCGGAATGGATGAATCGTACCCTATTAGATATGGTACGATCAATGATGAATGATGCTGAGTTACCACTTTCATTATGGGGGCATGCATTGGAGAGTGTGATATATCTATTGAATAGGGTTCCGACCAAAACCGTGTATACCACTCCATATGAGTTATGGTATGGAAAGAGACCATCTCTTAAACGAGTTAGGATATGGGGTTGTCCGGCTTATATGAAAAAGAAGAATCCGGACAAACTCGAGACACGATCGGTTTTATGTAAATTTATGGGATATCCGAAACACTCGTATGGATATCTTTTCTACCACAAGGTGGAACAAAGGGTGTTTGTTTCTCAGTATGTCACATTTTTTACAAAATGAGTTTTTTACAAATGATACTGTTGGCAATGCGGTTGAACTGGAAGAAATTCCAGATACACAAACAATTACCGATGATTTGTTTGAACGTGAGGTTCAATAGAACCTGATGAACCTCAACCACTCCGTAGATCCAGTAGGACTTCTCGCCCACTTGATAGATACTACGGTTTTCTAATTGATGGTGATAGAGAAGATTGCATCATGGATGATGATGATTCTACTAGTTTTCAGCAAGATATCACGAGTGGTGACTCAGTGAAGTGGCTGGATGCCATGAGATCCGAAATGGAATCCATGCACACCAACAAAGTATGGACTTTGGAGGTTGCACCTTCTGGAGTAAAACCCATAGGGTGCAAATGGATCTTTAAGAGAAAGATCGGTGTGGATAGTCAGGTGGAAACCTATAAAGCTAGGATGGTAGCAAAAGGATTTCGTCAAAGACCAGGCTTGGACTATGATGAATCCTTTTCACCAGTCACAATGCTCAAATCCATTCGGATCCTGCTTGCTATAGCTGCTCACTATGACTATGAGATCTGGTAGATGGATGTTGAAACGGCATTTCTAAATGGTGATTTAGAAGAATGTGTTTTTATGGATCAGCCAGAAGGCTTCATTGATAGTGGGAGCAGCGGAAAAGCATGCAGTTTGCTTAAATCCATCTATGGATTAAAGCAGGCATCACGGAGTTGGAATATCTTCTTTGATGATGCAATCAAAGAGTTTAGTTTTATCAAAAATATAGATGAACCGTGTATTTATAAAAGGATTATAGAGAGTACTGTTACATTCCTCGTATTGTATGTAGACGACATTGTTTTGATAGGAAATGATGTTTCTATGCTACAATCGGTCAAACTATTCTTATCACAAAGGTTCTCCATAAAAGACCTGGGTGATGCCCCGTACATTCTGGGGATTAAGATCTATAGAGATAGATCTAAGAAATTATTGGGATTGTCCCAATCGAGATACATTGACACCATACTAAAGAGGTTTAGTATGGAAGATTCCAAGCGAGATAATTTACCCACTTGTCACGGGATCACTCACTCCAAAAAGATGTCTCCAAAGACTGATGAGGAGAGGGCTCGCATGAGAATTATACCCTACGCTTCGGCGGTGGGATCTATAATGTATGCGATGTTGTGTACTCGTCCAGATGTAGCTTATGCACTAAGTGCAGTAAGCAGGTATCAATCCAATCCAGGGGATAAACACTGGACTGCTGTGAAGAACATTCTGAAGTACTTAAGAAGAACTAAAGAAATGTTCTTGGTGTATGGTAACAGAGATCTCCAAATGGAGGGGTTTACCGACTCCATCTTCCAGAGCGACAAGGATGATAGTAAGTCCATCTCAGGGTTTGTATTTACCCTAAATAGAGGGACGGTATGTTGGAAGAGTTCCAAGCAAGATACCGTTGCTGACTCCATGATGGAAGCTGAGTATATTGCTGCTAATGATGCCGCAAAAGAGGCAGTCTGGATAAGGAAGTTCATTTCTGAACTTCAGGTGGTTCCATCCATTGCTAATCCAATACCTCTGTATTGCGATAACAATGGAGCCATGGCTTTGGCAAAGGATCCGAGGTCCCATCAGAAATCCAGTCATATCATGAGGCGGTGTCACCTCATCAGGGAGATAGTGGATCGCCAGGTATCAAGGTACGGAGAGTAGACACGAAAGACAACACAACAAATCCATTCACCAAGACCATCCCTTAAGTCCAGTTTGAGAAACTGTTCGATCTGTTGGGCATGCGGTATGCCGGCAACTGGTTTTAGTATAGACAGTGGGTACTTATTGCACCAACTACAGGCCTTAATGAAAGTGGGAGATTGTTAGATATGTATGCCCTAGAGGCCTGTATTATATAGGCTGCTAGGCATGTATATGTACAGAAACAATCTTTGCTCGAAATGATAGTATACTATCTGGTTTATCTTCATCTTAACGTGTGATGTGTTGTATTTCATATCTTTATATACATGTTGATGAAGCCCTTAAGATTATGCTTGACTGCCAGGATTATGATGTAGATCATACTAGTGGGGCCTGGGCAGTCTATAAGCATATTCTTTAATAGTTCCTATTCGAGGGTATATCGAGGCAGGGCATCGATGTTACCAGTATAGACTAGAATGTACGTTTCTTGAACCTAGGGGCGATGGTTGATCCCACAACTATTGGTGTTTGACATCAAAGATTGTACACAGGTGCTTATTGGAGAATGGGTATACCGAACAGGACTCGCCGAGAACTCCTAGATGGTATATATACCTATTGTCAGATAGCAGTTCTCTGGTGACACTTGTACAGGTTAGTCTGTAGACCCGAGATCTTCATAGTGTCTTGTGTGATTCCCTCTGTGCTTTGATTTCCTCCCTACCACGGCTCTACTGAGTCATGCAAACAGGTGGATTTTGGGTACAGTCCCAAATCACATGGAGGCGGTGAGTGATAGGAGGGGTTTCGTCTCTCCCGGTATAGGGAGTTGATGTCGTGCTATGCTTGATCGGCCATAACATCAAATCCCTGGCCAGGGTTGTCGAGATTTACTGATAAGAGTTATCAGTAGTTTCTCGAGCCGTTATGGGCCATAAATCAGCATGACTTATAAAGTTACTGGGGTCTGACATTTACCACCCCTAGACTTCATATGCGATGTATCAAATGAAGAGACCGGACTGTACGGTAAGTGTTGCTTACAGGCTCATTAGGGTTGGGATGAGTTCGCTCGTCGGCAACCTTTTCGTCACGTACCTGGGTAGCCGTTACGCACAGCTAGTGCCGCTGACGTGCTTGTGGTTAAACCCATTACCAGCGTACTATCGAGTCTTTAGAGTCCCACACAGAGGGTTCCCTGGTTCAGGCAAAAGATGTAGAGGCTATAAGTTGTTACGGCAGGGTTTCGATCATGTTCGTGTAATGGTTACAGGAATAATGATCGGAAGGATAATACCGGTTGGCTTTGGTTTAAGATGGATACCTGTATTATATTATTGGATTATTTGTATTCGTATTTTTCGGAATTCGGATACGGTTATACTTATACGGTATACGGTGGAGGGGTATTCTTGTAATTGTATAAGAATACCTTCTAGAAGGGGGCATCTCATAAATGGTTTTCATTTTGTGAAAATGGAAATTATGAGGTGGACTTTGGAGAGAGTCAAAGCATGGATGAAAGAATGGCTTATATATTTTTTTATTCATTTGGAATTACTATTGAAGCATGGTGCATTATTTTACTCAATGCTTCAATTATTTTCATTTGAGCCATATCATTTTTTCCATGCTTGATTTTTCATTCATCACTCTCATCTTCTCTCTCCTCATTTTCTCCTTCTTCCTCCTCTTAGCTTTATCCTTCTTATGTGTTGTGAATCAAAAGCTCAAGAGACATATTAATCCACTACATGATCTCTACATCATCTAAATGACCATTTCTAGCACACTTGATCTCTTAGTTAACTCTTGAAAAGAGTTTGAATCTTGTTCCATAGCTCTCGGGTGGATCATCTACGTCTTGAGGTGGCCGGAGATCGAGGACATTTCAAGCATCCTAAAGAGCCTAGGAGCTTCATCAAAGAGAAGATCCGAAGGACCGGTTCATTAGGTATAACCCTTTCATAGTAGTTAAGAACTCTAGATAGGGTTTGCTAGTTAAGCTTTAAGCATAAGATCATGGTTTTATATGGGTGTTGCATGCAAGATTTTTTTCGTTTGCGACTTCCGCCAGCTCACAAGTGTTGTGAGGGTGTGCAACATCCACTAACAGGTGTGAGTCAATCGAGAGAGGACGAGCAGTGTGTATTCTCGGATGACTTTGGACGAATTCTTGAGGGCGAATTTAGCCAGATGTCTTTCACCGAGTATTGGAGATGCCCGAATTCCAAGCTTCAAGTCTTAGCGTAAGACTCCAGATATGACCGTAACCAAGGATGAATTGCGGTTTACGCAGCTATAAAGATATGATTCTGATTTGGTCGATATTGATGAAAAATGGATTAAGAAGTCCGTGCAAGATCTCAATGAGTCGTTCCTCTTCGTTGATGCCAGAGATTTGATATGTAAGCAGAGACATTGGATACGGACACATTCCCAGAGGATAGTCATGATGAGATTGCAGCTGTTCTGGAACAGAAAACAGATTAATTAAAGAGTACCAACTTCCAAGCAGTTTGGCAGAAATGATTTCGGAAGAAGAAGTGACATGTTCATTCCATGATGCAACAGGGATAAATATTTGGACCCAGAATCGATTGTATGGCACACACTCAGAGGGCTAGAGGCCGCCGTCGTTGACGTGTTATATTGCAAGTGGCCAGGTTACTTGGCCAGGAGATGTTCCGAAAGGCGTCAGAGCGAGACTGTTTCCGTCGCTACTCCTTACAGGCTGTCAAGCCGAGAGGTCGTGGAATTGGTGATCCACAGAAAGAACAAGGACCTAAAGACTGAGGATGCCAGACCATAGGCAGAAGGCAAGTGGAAACTCTTGCTCTGCCAGCACCGGGTGCAAGGCACCTTTCGATATTGAAGGAGGTGTATTTCAATGTCATTTGTATTTTATTTTTGTTTTGATGATTGAGTTTCATGATTGATATTTTTGTGCACCGTAGCTGCACCTGACGTATATTTTCCTTCTGCACAGCAGTTGCACTTGATTTATGTTTTTATACATCTGTTACACTTGATTTATGTTTTTGTCCATATCCATTGCACTCGATATTGTTTTATGTACGCCGTTGCACATATTTATGATTTTTTGCATCCCGATACACTTGATATTGATTTCGTGCACGTTGTATGCACCTGATTTTGACTTGTGTACTCGATGTTGTTTGCGCTTTCGATGCATTGATATGGTTTTCGTGCACGGCAGTTGCACTAGATTTATGTTTTTGTGCACTTAGTTGCACTTGATATTGATTTTCGTGCACCCTATTGCACTAGATTAATTTTCTGCAGACCTGATACTCTGAATTTAGATTTTCATGCATATTTGACGCACTTGATGTGGTTTTGTGCACATTTGATGCACTTGAGGATTTTCTTGCACATCAGTTACACTTGATCGAGATGTTCGTGCACTCTCGATGCACTTGATGTTGTTTTCGTGCACACTCATTGCACTAGATAGATACTTTCATGCACATCCATTGCACTCAGTTTCGTTTTCGTGCACATTCATTACAATTGGTTTTGACTTCGATTTTCATGTGCACTAGTCACACGTGGATTTATTTTCAAGCAGACCGGTTGATGTTGATTTCTTTTCGAGCATCGCGTTTTCATGATATATATACTATGTTATATAGTGCCGAGCAGGACTAGTCTGAGGGACAGTACCTGAACATTTCTGCATATATCGATGTTTACAGAAAATGTTTTCAAAAAGATCTAGTCTCACTATTTTCCTATGTGTCTATGAGCGACACGAAACCTTACAAAAGAAAACCCTTCTAAACCATTTTCAAAAAGGTGGGACGTATATCTTAAGCGAAACGTCTCTCTCTCTCTCTCTCTCTATATATATATATATATATATATATATATATATATATATATACCCTCACAAATGAACACCCGCTACTTATGCCGTAATATACGCATCATACAGCTATTTTGAAAGGATTTTTCATACATACATTTACCGTTACTTAGTTGATTTTACTGGATGTGTATTATTTACATATTGTTGCCTTGATTATATTATACTTGATTTAAACAGTAAATTTCACAACTTGCATTCTCATCATAACTTGTATGATTTACATGACACTTGTCAGAGTTTCGATTATTAAGTTTTATACTCGTTTTCATGTGCACGCGTTGCGCTATGATATTTCTAGCTTATCCGAGATTTGGGGAACCCGTTGATTTGATTTGATTTACTAAAATATTTTAAGATTTGGGGGTTTAAATTTAAATTCAGGAACCGAATTTATTTAAGGGGAGAAAGTTGTAACATTTTAGAAAATGGAAAATATTATTTTAAAATTTAAATAATAAAATAATGAATTTCACGAATATTATACGAGTATGGATTTGAGTTTTCATAAATTAGTATAATTATATACCTCTATTTTGGAAAATAATTGGAAATTTGAAAATGAATTATTAATTGTGTGAGCATTTATTTAAATAGGACTTTTCTTAAATTAGTATATAATTATATACATACAAATTTAATGTTAAACTTAATTAGTATTTCCTATTTGTGTACTAAACCTAGTTTATCTTTGCTAAACCACACTTAGTGTGCATGACATGTTAAAAATTATGTAAAATTAGTTTCTTTTTATTCCTTCTCATTTGTGTTTTTGAATGTGTTCATTTGTTTTAATTTTAAAAGAAAACGAAAAGAAAAGAGAGTATGGTTTCTAATATAATAAGAGGTATGGGCATGAGAGAGAGTGATGGGGGGTAATGGTAGCCTCAACCATGAGCAATTCTTCACTTCTTTTTCCTTCATCTCCTCCTCCTCCTTCTTTCTCCTTCACTTTCTCCACCTCCACCTCCCACTTCAAGCCAACAAACAACCACCGAAACTTCATCAAAACATCATGTAACCTTCACAAATAGTGTTCATAATCTCATCCTAAGGATCATGGTGTGATCAAGTCTCCATTTTAAAGACCTTTGGCCATCTTGGAATTTTCCCTAATTGCTTTCTTGAGGTAAAACTCTTACTTTTAATAGAGTCTTTAGATTTCTTACCTTCACAAACTAGTTAGAACTAGTTTAGAGCCAAAAATTCATGTTTTATAAATTTAAGTTTTTCAAAAGTGAGTTGTGTTGGATAGAACTTGCAGTGGTTTAGTAGAGCTTTAGTGAATGATTACAAGCCTATTAATGATAGGTGAGAGTGATTTAGTGGAGGAATTCTTGGATAACATGAGTTTAGAATCTCAAATATCGGTTTTTCATTGACTTTTGATGATCAAATGAAATCTGGAACAATTAGGGAACTCTGAAAATTTATTAGAGGTTACTATGAGATGTGTAGACCAGTAGAATACCACCATAGAAACCTGAGCCCCCAACTTCCTTCCCTGGCCGCCAAAATATTCCTTTTGGCCGCAATTTGCGGCCAAGTTTTTGAGTTTGGGACTTGGGTCTGTTCTGTAGTCCACACACTTGATAACTAAGCCTACACTATATGCTAAATAGTCCCAAATCATCTTAATAAAATTCTAGAAGCATTTTACTTGGTTTTGGTGTTGTTTTGCGATATTTGAAAACTTGGATTTTAGATATTTGTGTCATGACTCGGTCGTTTGACGTTCGTGCGTCGACGTCGGGTTGTATTTTGTTGTTTTAGCATGCGTCGACCCTAGGTTCTAACCTATGTACGTTTTGCTCGTGAGTTCGACTTCAAATTGGGTTTTTATGCGATTTTGCTTATGATTTCGATTGTAGGAACAATCGCATTGTAACATTTCAGAAATATAAAATAATATTTTTGGAATTTAAATAATAAAATAATATATTTCACGAAAACTATTCGAGTATGAATTTGGGGTTTTCGTAAAATGGTATAATTATATACCAATATTTGGAAAATAATTGGATATTGATATGAATTTTTTATTATAAAGGCATTTATTGGATTTGGACATTTTATAAATAATTACGCAATTAATTATATAGAAGTTTATGTTAAACTTGATTAGTGCACCACTAATCATGCATTAGGGCAAATCCAACTTCTTAATAACCATGGCTAGTGCACCATGACATGTTGTATTGTGTTGCATGTTGGCTTCATTTGTATTTGTTGTGTTTGGTTTTTAAAAAGAAAAGAGGAAATAGAAAAGAAAAACAAAAGACAAAATGAGACATGGAGGCATGGGCTGAGAGAGAGAGAGAGAGAGAGAGAGAGAGAGAGAGAGAGAAAAGGATGGCCTTGACCATGGCTCCCATCTTCTTCACTTCATTTCATTTCCTTCCCTTCTTCAACTCTTTCTTCATCTTCATTCTCCTCAAGTTCCTCCACCTCACTACCTCCTCCACAAACACCTCAAAAACTACCTCAAAACCTCATGCCGCCTTCACAAAAAATGTGCAACACCTCATCCTGCATCCCCTAGTGAGCTCAAGTTTGGATTTTGAGCACTTTCAACCATCTTGGAATTTTCTTCAGTTGCTCCAAGAGGTATAACCTTCACTTTCCTTCTTGTTGTTTAGTTTCTTAACCTCCTAGTTAAGTTTAGAGTTCGATTAAGCAAGTTTAGTGACTTTGGAAATTTCTAGGTTGATTTTTAGTGGAGAATTTGTGTTGTAGAGATGCTATTGAGGTTTAGTTAGTGATTACAAACCCTTAGTGATGATGATTCTGGACAAACTTGAAACTAGAACCCCAAAACACGAACTTAGAATTTTCCTAATATTGGTTTTTAACGATTTGTGATGATCTAGTAGGATCTGATATCACTCGAGAGCTTTATAAAATAAGTTTCCAACACAATGAGACATGCAGGCTACCAAGAATTTTTCCTAAAAACCCGAGCCCCTACCTCCCACTTCAAGCCACAGATTTATTCCCTACGGTCGCAAATTGCGGCCTGACTAGTGAGTTAGGGTTTGGTTCTTGGTCCATGGCTCTGTTATCTGTTATATAGACCTACCTTATATGCAAAATCTCCTAATTTGACCTATGGTAGAATCTGAGAGTGTTTTTCCAAGTTGCTGATTTTGGTTTCTTACTTTTGAAAAACTTGGTTTTGGTATTTGAGTTTTGGCACGGTCGTTGGACGTTCGTACGTCAACGCTGAGGGTTATTTGGTTGTTCTTGCATGCATAGGCTATAGGTTCTAGCCTATGAGCACTTCGCGTGCCGTATCGGTTTTCAGATTTGGTTTTAATATCGTTACGATGTGTATTGATATGCAGGTACCTTCGCGTGGACTTCCGAGCCGACGAAGGAGATCAAGAAGTTCATCGACTTCGACTAAGAAAGGATATTGCAGGTGAGTAGATCTATATCTATGGGAGAAGTCGGGTGGATGGCGTATAGTACCCCCGAACTATAATAATGAAGAATCGATGTATATAGAATATATTTTGGAGAAACCTATGCTATGAACTTATGGATATGATCAAAGGATTTAGTATGAGATGATATGATGGAATGAGAATATGATAAATACAAGATGACTTGAATTGGGATGTTGATATGATGAAATTAGAATATGATAAATACAAGATGACTTGAATTGGGATGTTAATATGATGAAATAAGATTATGATGAAATAAGATGACTGGATTGATATGTTGATATGCAGATGCTAGGCGATATATATGCACATATACTTATGCTGACACTTATAATGAGAATAAAAGATGATATGATATACGAGACCATAGATCCATACCCTTATTGATGTAGAGGACGAAAGATCCTCAATCTATTTGATGACACCGTACGATGGATTACCGTACGCGATGAGATTTACCGGATGATTGATCCGCACTCGTGACTTGATGATGATGTTAGATGATAGCGCCACTTCTGATATTATGAGGCTGGATCGCCGACTTTTGGATTGTCTTGATTCAGAGAATCATTGATTTCTAAACACCTTGGCAGATATGGGTTATATTGATGAATCTAGGTGTAGTTGTGTACCTTATACCGTTCATACTTAGATTGCATATTTTCCTTGTGACAAACGTACTATGTTTCCAGCACTTACCTGTATATGGTTTCGTCTGCTAATACACCTGCACTATTACCGATGATGTGTATGTTACACATACACAGATTTGCCGGCTCACACACCCATCATCGGTAATTGTCATGCCACTTACACAGTAGAACTGCTATAACACGGTATTGATCTTGACTGAAAAGTACAATCATTATTCAATAATTATCACATGACATGTTTACATGATAATACTTGAGATGCTTACAGTACTGTTCTATACTTGCATATACTGCACTTTATGGTTATATGCATTGAGATGTTGTTTTCATGAGATCTCTAGATTTGAGAACCGCGATTATATTTCAAAGGAAATTATGAATTGTTTTAAAAACATGGTTTCTCATGATGTGATATTTTGTGTCCACCATGAGTTTTCTCGGTTCTGAGCTATGTGATACCCGATTCGAAGAGTGAGGAGGAACCGTCTGTGGGTATATGGTGGACCCGGTAAGGTACCCCGGAGCAAGAAGATCGTAGAATAGACGATGAGCCTGGCAAGGGATGCACTACCTACCGGTGATAGTTTGGGCTCGGTGATTATCCGGAGGATACCGACCGGAGTCGTGAGATCAGATGGATATGAGGGCCAATATGAGGATGTGGCGCCTGAGATATGAGGATTTACGTGTCGATACGGGACACGGGTTTTTATGATTCGAGTGTCGATGCTAGACACTCATGTTTATGATGTTGATGCGTCGTTGATGGACACACGTTGGATATTCACATACGTACATGCATATGACTCAGATGATTTGATACATATACTGATACTAGCATGACATCTTTATTGTACACATATGTATACATGATCACCGTGGATACCACATAGTATTACCTTTATGCTATAGTATGAACTAGGGAATTTTTTCATTCGATTTCTAACCGCTGATATTTTCTACTCACGTGTTGGCAACTCACCCCCATTGTGCCACAGTTTTCTTACTGGTTCGACCGCTCGGATCAGTAGCGGCATCACTAGCACACAATTTTCTTCAGGATGTTTTGCTTTGGTAGGTAGGATACACATTTGGATCGTTACCACTCTTGTACTTATTTATTTCTGTTGTATCTAGTTAAAGTTCCATCAACCAGAAACCGGACTTGTATATTTGGTAGACCTAGACACAGACTTGTATATTTGCGAGACATAGAGCGAGATGGGTGTATGTTCGCTTTTTGAGCTAGATGATGTCTTGGTTTTACTTATTCTATTTCTGTGATTGATCTTCGCCGTAGGGAGTCGTATATATACTGGTTTATTGCGTGGTTGTGATTCCGCCAATTGGCGAAGAGCTAGCTCCTACTTGGGGATGCATTTTTATTTCATGTATGTGGTTTTGGATCAAAATATATAAGGGAGGTGCAGCCCAAATTTCAAGGACGAAAATGTTTTCAAATATAGTAAACTATTGCATTTTTATATGATATAACTTATATTTTTAAAGGATGGATTGAATTTCATTAAGCCGATATTTCAAAACTGCACCTCCATTATTTTCCGCAAAATGGTTTAGATTTCTGGGCTTCAGCTTACTTGAATTACGTTACGCCTTTAGACGTTGCATGATTTAAGTGTCGATCATGTGCCAAATTCCGGGTCGTGACACGTGTGGGCTTCCAAGATGACGAAGAAGAGCAATGCGTTTGTCGACTTCGACTTGAGAAAGGTGTTTGTCGGTGAGTAGATGTATATCTACGGGGGAAGTCAGATGGATGGTATATAACACCCCGTCAACCGTAGAATTAGGATATATGTATATATTAGAAATATATACCTAATTAATAGGGTTTCTAGAATACCATATGCGATAGTAGTATACTTTGTAGAAAGATATATCTCCAGTTCTATTTTCTTAGTCGTTAAGCTATATACATACACACACATATATATAAGTATAGTTATGTTATGATGATATGAGGCGATAGGATATGATATGTTATGAGATGATATGAGATGATATTGGATGATATGAGATGAGATGATGTACGAGACTATATATCCATACTATTTGATTGAATGATGTCGTACGATGAATATTCCGTACGTGATATGATGAGGATGGATCGCCGATATTTATGTTGACTCAAGGAGACTTGTTTAAAATCAAATGTAGATATTATAAAATGTTTAGAGACATACCTACTTTCAAACTAACGAACCGTTACATACTTTTGAATGATAACTTCAAGGGTGCGCTATGAATTTTCAAATGGTATCTATTTCAGAAACATCGTAGCCCCTTATTTCTAAAATAACGTTTCGTACTAGTTTAAACTATATTGTTTGGCTCATACGTAGTTAGATATTTTTATACTTGTCCGCGTTAAGATTTCTTATTCCGTTTACGCTCGCATTTCGATTTCTTATTTCTGCATACGCTCACACTTCGATCATTTACAATATATAATATGTTTATACTTTTAGCTTACGTGACTTCGTCGCTAGGATGCGCGCACCATTACTGATGACTTACATGTTACACGTACACATACTCTGATAGTTATGTATATGCCCTAGAGGCCATTGTCGTACATATGATGTATATTATAGTGGATGCTTGGATATATATAGAGAGGACTTTCTTGCTCGACACAATAGTATGCTATCTGGTTGCTCTTTGTCTTAACATGTTGACTTGTATTGTGTTGCTGTCTTTCTCTCACATGTTGATAAAGCCCTTATGATATGTACTTGACTACTAGGACTATGATGCAGATCATACTAGTGGGGCCAGGGTAGTCTACGAGCACAACCTATAATTGTTCCTAGTCGAGGGTGTATCAAGACAGGGCATCGATACTCCAGTGTAGACTAGCGTATACGCTTCTTGACCCATATGATGGGCGATGGATGATCCCACATCCATTGGTGTTTGACATCAAAGATGGTATACGGGTGCTCAGTGGAGAATGAGTACACTGAATGGACTCGCCGAGAACTCCTAGATGGTATTATACCTATCGATAGCCGTTCTCTGGTGACATTGGTACAGGTTAGTCTGTAGATCTGAGATCGTCATAGAGTCTTGTGAGATTCCTACTGTGCTTTGATTTCCACCTTACCACATTCAAGAGAACGTGCAAAAAGGTGGATTTTGGGTACAGTCTCGAATCACATAGAGGCAATGAGCGATAGGAAGGGTTTCGTCTCTCCCAGTATTGGTGTTGATGTTGCGCTGTGTTCGATTGGCTATAACTGGAAGTCCCTGGCCAGAGCTGATATGGAGACCTACTGGTAAGTGTTATCAATAGTTTCTCGACCCGTTATGAGCCTCACATCGACACTACTTATCGGTTACTGGGATCTGATGTTTACCACCCCTAAACAGGATATGCGACATATCAGACGAAGAGACCGGACTGTACGGTAGTGCTACTAATTGGATTCGCAGGTGTATGTACAAGCTTGCTTGTTGATCTTCTGGTCATTCAATACCCGGGTGGCCGTTACGTTTAGCTGACCGCTTGCGGCTTGTGGGTGTTTGATATGATCATCACCTACTGCCGGCATATTGACGAGTCTTTAGAGTCCTACATAGTGATTTCCTGGCTCAGGCAAAATGGAGTAGGAGCACATATGTGATATGTGCGGGACTGAGATTGATACTCGTATGAGATACCGTATTCTATTCTCACGATATGTGATTGTTAGTTATGTATATCCACTATAGGACATTATTGTACATATGATTATATTATAGCGGATGCTTGTATATATATAGAGAGGACTTTCTTGCTCGATATGATAGTATGCTATCTGGTTTCACTTTGTCTAAACATGTTGACTTGTATTGGTATACCGTCTTGCTCTCATATATTGATAAAGCCCTTAGGATATGTACTTGACTACTAGGACTATGATGCAGATCATACTAGTGGGGCCAGGGTAGTCCAAAAGTACATCCTATAATTGTTCATAGTCGAGGGTGTATCGAGACAGGTCATCGATACTCCAGAGTAGACTAGCGTATATGCCTCTTGACCCATATGATGGGCGATGGATGATCCTACATCCATTGTTGTTTGATATCAAAGATGGTATACAGGTGCTCAGTGGAGACTGGATACACTGAACGGACTCGCCGAGAACTCCTAAATGGTATTATACCTATCGTCGGATAGCAGTTCTCTGGTGACACTGGTACAGGTTAGTCTGTAGACCCGAGATCATCATAGAGTCTTGTGTGATTCCCACTGTGCTTTGATTTCCACCTTACCATGCTCATGAGAACATGCAAAACGATGGGTTTTGGGTGCAGTCCCGAATCACATGGAGGCAATGAGCGATAGGAGGGGTTTCTCCTCTCCCGGTATTGGGGGTTGATGTTGCGCTGTGTTTGATTGGCTATAACTGGAAGTCCCTCGCCAGGGCTGATATGGAGATCTACTGGTAAGTGTTATCAGTAGTTTCTCGACCCGTTATGAGCCTCACATCGACATGGCTTATCGGTTACTGGGGTCTGACGTTTACCACCCCTAAACTGGATATGCGACATATCAGACGAAGAGACCGGACTGTACGAAAGTGTTACTGATTGGATTCATAGGAGTATGTACAGGCTTGCTTGTTGATCTTCTGATCGCTCAATACCCGGGTGGCTGTTACGTTTAGCTGACCGCTTGCAGCTTGTGGGTGTTTGATATGATCATCACCCACCGCCGGCATAATGACGAGTCTTTAGAGTCCTACACAGATGTTTCCTGGCTCAGGCGAAACGGAGTAGGAGCACATATGTGATATGTGAGGGACCGAGATTAATACGATATGTGATACCGTATTCTATTCTTGCGATATGTGATATTGGCCGGTTATATGTGATATAGCCGGGTTATCGGATCAAGTGTTGATTCGATAAAATGATATATATTATATTTGTCGGTTATATGTAATATAGCCAGATTATTAAATCAAGTGTTGATTTAATAATTTAATGTAGAATTATATATTTCATATATTAAATTACATTAACAAATATATTGCTCGCTTAAGTATTTCATTTTCTCACATTTGGATACATTTAACATGTATATGATATATGTTTAACGTATTATTTTCTTTTGTTATAAAATATTATATATGTGATATATGATATTGTAACATGCTAGGGTTCCACATGCAACTTGGGTTTATGAGAATCACACCATGGTTGTTATTATGGTTGGATTTATATTTATTTTGGTATTTCTAAATTGTGATGATTTAGTCATGAGCTCTATAGAAGCTTCATGTTGTGTTTACTAAGTCCAACAATTTAGATACTTTCCAAGATATTTATTAACCTAACCCTAAACCAAGCTCACGGTTTATTCTCTACAAGGTTTAGCCATGACACAAACTAACCCTTGGTTGCATTTCTAACATCATCTCACTATTCATCATCTTCTTCCTCATCTCACTTTTGAGCTCTCTTGACTTTGAGATAAAGAAGAAAAATTGTGAGAAAAAGAAAACTAAAGAGAGCCCACTTCCTACTTCATCATCCTCTTCTATACTAGCTTTTTAGATTAGGGTGTTCACTTCACTAATACCTCATTAGTGAAGTGAAAGATTGAGTTTGTGTTTCCTCAAGGTAGATCATCTTGGATTGTGAAGTCTTCAAGCAAGGATGCCTCATTCACCTCATGGAGTCTCTCTTGAGTCCGGGAGCTCGATGATCGCAGCGAAGGGACCACAACTTGGATCTTTAGAAGTGAAGGAAAGGACTACAAAGGTTGTAATTTTTTCACACCAGAATATTGCTTTTACTACCGCCCATTCTTATGCTCGTTTGCTTATCGGTAGGTACTCTTGAGCCGTGTTTGCTAGTTAATTGAGGGATACAGGTTCTCAGCTCTAAACAATGAAATTCATGGAAAAGCACGACAAATTCCGGATTACTGCCAACCACAGATAAAACACGGGTCTTCGTTCTCTATCCGTATGTTGCCGCACACCAGTTTAAGGGACAAAATGGCAAATCAATGTTATTTTCATGCACAAAGCTCAATGTCAACACAAGATCCAACATATCTACGTTGTGCTCAAGAAAAATCATGGCAAAAGATCCACATCACATCACCTTTTTGATCTGCTGAAATTCTGGAAATATTGTGAAGAGATTCTGAGAAACAATATATACCACACTGAAGAGTACAGAAAACCAGGGATACCGACAAAAATAGAAGGCCTAACTCCTCTTTATGGCTGCGGTTCCGCGGCATAAGCGCGCTTAGGCCGTGGAACCGCGGCCGTATAGGCTCTTCAGTTGAAAACTTTTCAGGGGCTGTTTGTTCAATTCATATAGTGTCAGAATGTTGCCCTAGGTTCTCTGATTCCTGCCTATAAATTGCCCAAAACTTGCCAATCCATGGGTGTTCTTTTTCATGCCCACTTTTTGTTAGTTTTTAGTTTAACTTCTTCTTCTTCTTTCCTCCATTAAATTGTTGTGAGAACTTTTGAGTGGATGTTAAATGAAGATGAGGGTTATTTTGTATCATTCTTTTGCTTAGCTTCCCCCTTGAGCTCTCTACCCTAACTTGATCTTGCAACCTCTTAAGTGAGCTTGCAAGTTTAAGCTTTGGTCATTGATCTCAAGGGGTTGTATCATTTTGTTCTCTCTTTTGTGCTTCATTCTCCATGAGTTCTTTGCCTTTTATTGATCTTGCAACCTCTTAATTGAGCTTGCAAGTTTAAGATTTGGTTATTGAACCCATGTCTTGTTTTGGGTTCTATGGTTCCTAGTTTCATTTCTTGCTCATTTACTTTCATGCACTTAAATTCCATGCACTTTTAATTACTTGCTTGTAATCTTTTCTTTTCTTTGTTTATCTTTTCTTTTGCTCTTTTTGGTTCGTTTTGTGAATGGTTGTAATATGTTGTTGTTAAGAATAAATACGATATTGTAAGTTAATATTTCTTTGCTCATTTCCTTTTCCCGTTATTTTTCTTTGAACTCCGCCCAAACGTTACGCATGCGCTCCGTTAGGCACCCTACCCTACCAAGGTAACGGTGATTCGTAACCGCGACCGGTTGCGTTCGGTTTGGCCGGAGGCGAAAGCAAGAGACAAAAATGGAAGAACAAGGGTAAATAAGCCGGATTCCACGAATACCGTGCTTAAATCCCCTAATCCACGTTGTTGCCGATTGCTCTAGCTTCAATTGGTCAAGACTCGGCTCAAAGGTTTTGAGTGCGGATTTCTTTAGCTTACACTTTCGTATATTTTTCTTAACAACTTTATACTTGCATATAAAACACATAGGTTAGAATTGAACAAACATATACACATTCTTTATTGACTCGTCTAAAACTCGAACGGACATACAACCATCTCCCTGTGGATCGACCCGTGCTCAACCGGTTAGCTGCAAAGCGACACCGTCCTGATCGCGGTTATAACTTTAGAACTTTGAACATCCGACACGCCAAAAGCGTGCGATCATAATTTATAATCACTTAGTTGTAAAGTAGTTTGCATATCGATTCTGTATGATTCTTTAGTTAAAGATCTCGAGTTAGGGTTGTTTAAGTATGACAAAATTTAAAAATGGCATGGACGATGCCACCCGAAACCTTGCTGTCGAGATAAATAACCCTACAGTGGTATCAGAGCCTAGCTAGAGAATTAGACGGATAGTGTAGGAATACGAAACCGAAACAACTCCAAAACACCCGAATCGAAAACCTAGTTTCAGTCGAAATTTTCTGAGAGTCAAAAAAAATTTTAAACAACTGCAGAATGTTGTACGAGACACAATATGAACACTGTGCAAAATTCAACCCATACCACCTTTTTTGGGCCGGCCACAGGCATGAAAAATCGGCCTCCTCGGTTTTTCAGTGGGGTTTTGGATTGAAATTTGCACTGTGTTCCGGTCTCTGAGGTTTGGTATTTCAAGTGTTCTTTGTTTTTGCTAAATTTGCATGTGATGTTATCTTTTTACAGAGGCAATTCGGAGTGTTTCATGTTCGTAATTCTAGTTTTTTTTCGGGTTATTTAGACGGTGTTAAAAAGTTCGAACGGATATCAATAACTCACTTTTTCCCTTGCTGGAAATTTTTCCAAGTGTTGGATTTTTCTTTGCTTTAAAACTTTCAGAAAATCATGCAAGCGATTCTGTGGACCCTCTGGAAGAACGAAACCTTAACTCGATTATGTGACCGTCAGAACCGGCAATAAACCCTAGGGTTTGTGGTAGTTCAGCGGTGCCACACGTGAGGCATTGGTTGACCCTTCTACGGCTGGTTCATAGGAGCTGTGGCATGTTCCGGGACTTTTTGAACTCTGCTCAAGTGTTGAGCTATTTGGGAAATTTTGGGTGTTTGTTTATTCGATCGGAAAGTTTAACATTGTCTAGTTATCTGGAATGTAATTCAATATGTGGAATTCATATTGTTAGGCATGAAATCCGTAATATGTGATATTTCGGGTTTATGATGTCTAAGGAGATTGTGGATTCCAAATGTTATAGTTTTTCACTTTCTTTTCTGCGACCGTAAGTGTAATATGTGGTGTGTCGCCGGTTTTGTTGCTATACATCAACAAAAATTGGGATACGCATATTTACTTACGTTGATTACATGTGATGTTATGTGTTGCTATGATATGTTATATTGGATCGTCGTGATTTGAATAGCCGGGGGTTTTATGTGAGATGAGGGTTTTTATTTTCATTCATGTAAAATTCATTGTATGTAATATTATTTCATTGGGGCACTTCCGAGTTGAAGATGATGTCACCATTGTATATTATTTACTCTTCCGCATTAGGATAGACCCAAGGAGGAGATCACAAGCAACCGGGTTCTAGGGTCTAGTGGGAGGCCATCTCGAGGAGTCGAGACCGGGTCTCCTAACCCAAGAATTGGTAGGGTTGCTTGCCGCTCTCGTAGGGGTCTAAAGATGTGGGTTTGGCTATTCATCGTGACCGTGGAATCCGTGTTTTATACAGGCTCAAAACAAAACACGGACCTCCTAGTATATCCAATATTTCAAATGTTATTTTCTGCTGCTGATATTCTGTAATGTGATCATTTTATATACGTGAGTTGAATGATTTATTATTGTTTATATGATATATAATTAATGTTGCTTATGTTTTGCACCCGCTCTAGTCCCGTCCCGCTATGCCGTTAGTTAAGTAACCTAACGGTGCATAACGGGACACTGTGGCGATGCGGATGGCATAAGCGTACGTTGTAATTTGTTTCTTCTATGATGCTTATGAAGCATAAATGATGGGACGTCATTAATGAGATTAATGAAAGAAAATAAACCTAAAAGATGTTGTAGAATCAAATTTATAAAAAGGGTAGCTCTAGTTTTTGCTTTGCATAGCGGTATTCCTTGTAGAATATCCAGCACCTTATTCGATAAAGAAAGAGCCGAGATCCCTTCACCGGGAGTGACCTCTTTAGTAAAACTAGCAGATGTTACAACTCATTAGGTTTTGATTTTGAATGCTTATATAGTTTTCTTTGCATAGCGGTATTTGTGAAATATCCTGCACCTTATTCGATAAGGAAAGAGCCGAGATCCCTTCACCGGGAGTGACCTCTTTAGCGAAACTAGTAAAAGTCTAAAAAACACTCCTTTTTCAAAATCACTTGTTTCTACAACGATATCAAGTTCATTACGCAAAAGGTTTTATGAAAAACCTGTCGTAGCCCTCCGTCATTTCAGATAAGTCCTACTTACTATTCGTGCTACGTTTGTTAACCTCCGTCAAGACGCAGTGTGCGGTAGTTGACTAGTATTTTTCTGCTGCATATGATGCGTTTGTTTTAGGATAGTCGTACGACCTTGTTGACCTCCGTCAAGGGTTGTACGGGTAGGTTTTATTCAATCAGGAAATGACGGGTTGAACTTGACTAGTAGCCTATGGTTTATTGACCTCCGTTAAGGTCATACGACGCTAGGGGCAGAATATTATCGGGAATTTTAAGTGTTGAAATTTGCAATGAGATTGCATACCTTATATGAGATAGTTGGATCCTGATACCCACTGCGAGTAAGAGTTACTCCTGGGAGAATTTTACACATCATAATTAGCCAATCAAGTAGGTGTCTAGAAAAGTGTTAATGGGGTTATGCCTCTGGAAAAACGATGTTTATTTTAATTAGGTCCGTGCGAAAGCACGGGGAACCTCCCTCAAAGTACCAACACTGGCCTGGCTGAAAGATTGGCAAACTTGTAAAGTGTAATTAATCCCGGCTCGTCTTACTTTTTAGGGTTTGAAGGAAGATTTGATAAAAGCAGTAGGAGCCATCCTGATTAGATAACATAATAACCAATCTAATCTTGCAAGAGCATACGCTAAAGTGTTTTCTTCTCTCTCTCTCCAGATAGCGACCATGTCAGGCCTTAATCAAGATAATAATATGGATGTAATGACCGAACCCGCTTGTTATACTGAGCAGAGGAATGTTGGTTCCATTCTTTCTTATGATTGTTATAAGACTGAGAAGGGAATAGGGACATATCCGGATTCCCACGCCGCCCAAACAAATAATAAGCATATTGATGCATCTTCTTCGGGTGTGTTAGTTATCGAGAACTGTTTCTCAGTTCACTCTACGTCCTGGGTATTAGATACCGGATCGGGATCCCACATATGTAATATGTTACATGGGCTAAGGAAAGGTAGGGAACTGGGAATAGGTGATCATTCCATAAGGGTAGGGAATGGTACAAATGATGCAGCCAAAGCAGTTGGCGAATATCACCTTGTATTACCAAATGGTAATACATTGATTCTGAAAGAATGCTATTACATTCCGACCCTGATATGCAATCTTATATAAGTTTCTTTATTAAGTAAAGAAGAATATAATTTTGTAGTACAGGATAATGTTATGAATATCTTCCTAAATCAAAAGTTGATTGGATCAGGCTCGTTAAATAATGGCATATATGTTCTAAATCAAACTACAGTTCTCAATATACAAAACACACACAAGAGGAAGAGTTCAGAAATGAACGAATCCTTCTTGTGGCATTGTAGACTAGGTCATATCAACACGACACGGCTAGCTAAGTTACTTAAGGATGGATATTTGAATCCGTTCGAATTATCATCTTATGAAACTTGTCATTCATGTCTCAAAGGCAAAATGACCAAAACTCCGTTTAGTGGATACGGAGAAAGAGTTACGGAACTCTTGGGACTGATACATAGTGATGTATGCGGTCCCATGTCTACACATGCCAGGAATGGTTTCTCGTACTTCATTACGTTCACTGACGATCTCTCAAGATAAGGGCATATGTTCCTGTTGAAACACAAGTCTGATGCTTTTAAGAAATTCAAAGAATATAAGAAAGAAGTCGAGAACCAAACGGGTAAAAGTATTAAGATCCTTCGATCTGATCGAGCAGGATAATACTTGAGCAATGAGTTCTTGGACTATCTAAAAGAGAATGGGATTCTCTCTCAGCTTACTTCTCCATATACACCACTGCACAACGGTGTATCGGAGTGGAGGAATCGCACCATATTAGATATGGTGCGCTCTATGATGAGCACTACTGAGTTGCTTATTTCCTTTTGGGGGTATGCGCTTGAGACAACCATATACCTATTGAATAGAGTTCCAACCAAATCAGTGCCTACTACTCCATATGAGATATGGGAGGGGAAGAGACCATGTCTTAATTTTTTTAAGATATGGGGTTGCCCGACCTATGTTAAAAAGCAAAATCCGGACAAGATAGAGGCAAGGTCTATTCTGTGCATGTTTACAGGATATCCCCAAGCATTCGTGAGGACATATCTTCTACCACCCTGAGGAACAAAAGGTGTTTGTTGCTCAGCATGCCACCTTTTTAGAAAAGAAATTTCTTACAAAGGAAATTAGTGGCATGGAGGTAGAACTGGAAGAAGTTCCAGCTATAGAAACTGCAACAGAAGATTTGGTAGAATCAAAGGATTCAATAGTTCCCGATGAACCTCAGCCGCTCCGCCGATCTAGTAGGGTTCCTCATCCACCAGAGAAATACTACAGTTTTTTCATTGATGGTGGAAGCGAGGATTCGATCATGGAAGATGATGACCTAACTAGCTTCGAGCAGGCCATCACAAGTGGTGACTCTGTGAAATGATTGGATGCAATGCGATCTGAGATGGAATCCAAGTACACCAATAAAGTATGGACTTTGGAAGTTGCTCCTGAAGGGGTAAAACCCATTGGGTGCAAATGGATCTTTAAGAAGAAACTTGGTGTAGATGGAAAAGTTGAGACTTTCAAAGCTAGACTTGTTGCAAAAGTTTTTCGTCGACGACCAGGTGTGGACTATGATGAAACCTTTTCTCCAGTGGCTATGCTTAAGTCCATCCAGATCGTACTTGCCATTGCTGCATACCATGACTACGAAATCTGGCAAATGGATGTTAAGACTTCGTTTCTAAATGGTGATTTAGAGGAGTGCGTGTACATGACTCAGCCAGAGGGCTTCGTAGACAGTGGGAGCAGAGGAAAGGTGTGCAAGCTGCTTAAATCCATCTACGGGTTAAATCAGGCATCGCGGAGTTGGAACATCCGTTTTAATATTGTAGTCAAAGAGTTTGACTTCATCAAGAACGTAGATGAACCTTGTATTTACAAAAAGGTGGCAGAGTGTAAGGTTATCTTCCTCATATTGTACGTGGATGACATACTCTTGATACGAAATGATGTTCCTATGCTGCACTCGGTCAAGCTCTTCTTATCACAAAGATTCTCAATGAAAGATCTAAGTGATGCCTACTGCATCTTGGGGATTAAGATCTATAGAGATAGATCTAAACGGATACTGGCATTGTCCCAATCCAGGTACATTGACACCATACGAAAGAGCTTTAGTATGGAAGAATCCAAGCGTGGGAATTTACCCACGATCTCTGGACTCACTCTTTCCAAAGAGATGTCTCCTAAGACTGATTTGGAAGAGCTCGCATGCAAGAGATACCCTATGCTTTAGCAGTAGGCTCTATCATGTACGCGATGCTATATACCAGACCCGATGTAGCATACTCACTAAGTGTAGTGAGTAGGTATCAAGCAGATCCAGGAGAGAGTCGCTGGACAGCTGTGAAGAACATTCTTAAGTACTTGAGAAGGACTAAAGAGATGTTATTGGTGTATGGTAACGGAGAACTCTAGGTGGAGTCCTTTACCGATTCGATCTTCCAAAGTGATAAGGACGAATCTAAGTCGCTCTCGGGATTTTTCTTTACCATCAATGGAGGGGTGGTTTGTTGGAAGAGTTCCAAACAGGAAACCCTGGTAGACTCGACGATGGAGGCTGAATACATCACTGCCAACGATGCTACCAAAGAGCCTGTCTGGATGAAGAAGTTCATAACTGTACTTGGAGTGGTTCCGTCCATTGAATATCCAATACCTTTTTATTGTGATAATAATAGAGCTGTGGCTTTGGCCAAGGAACCCAGGTCCCATCAGAGATCCAGGCATATTCTGAAGCGGTATCACCTGATCCGGGAGATAGTTGATCGCCGAGAGATCGAGGTCAGGAAAGTTGATACGAAGGACAACACTGCGGATCCACTCACGAAGGCCGTACCCTAGATACTATTCGAGAGACTCTTCGGGATGTTGGGTATGAGATACTACAACAGCTGGCCTTAGTGCAAGTGGGAGATTGTTAGTTATGTATATGCCCTAGAGGCCATAATTATACATATGATGTATATTATAGTGGATGCTTGGATATATATAGAGAAGACTTTCTTGCTCGATATGATAGTGTGCTATCTGGTTTCACTTTGTCTAAACATGTTGACCTGTATTGGTTTACTGTCATGCTCTCACATGTTGATAAAGCCCTTAGGATATATACATGACTACTAGGACTATAATGCAGATCATACTAGTGGGGCCAGGGTAGTCCAAAAGTATATCCTATAATTGTTCCTAGTCGAGGGTGTATCAAGACATGGCATCGATACTCCAGAGTAGACTAGCGTATACGCCTCTTGACCCATATGATTGGTGATGGATGATCCTACATCCATTGGTGTTTGACATCAAAGATGGTATAAGGGTGCTCGGTGGAGACTGGGTACACTGAACGGACTCGCCGAGAACTCCTAGAGGGTATTATATCTATCGTTAGATAGCAGTGTTCTGGTGATACTGGTACAGGTTAGTCTGTAGAACCGAGATCGTCATAGAGTCTTCTGTGATTCCCACTGTGCTTTGATTTCTACCTTACCACGTTCATGAGAATGTGTAAAACGGTGGCTTTTGGGTGCAGCCCCAAATCACATGGAGGCAATGAGCGATAGGAGGGGTTTTGTCTCTCCCGGTATTAGGGGTTAATGTTGCGCTGTGTTAGATTAGCTATAACTGGAAGTCCCTGGCCAGGGCTGATATGGAGATCTACTGGTAAGTATTATCAGTAGTTTCTCGACCCGTTATGAGCCTCACATCGACACGACTTATCGGTTACTGAGGTCTGACGTTTACCACCCCTAGACTAGATATGCGACATATCAGATGAAGAGACCGAACTGTACGAAAGTGTTACTGATTGGATTCACAGGAGTATGTACAGGCTTTCTTGCAGCTTTTGGGTGTTTGATATAATCATCACCCACTGCCGGCGTATTGACGAGTCTTTAGAGTCCTATACAGAGGTTTCCTGGCTCAGCCAAAACGGAGTAGGAGAACATATGTGATATGTGCGGGACCGAGATTAATATAATATGCGATACCGTATTCTATTCTCGCGATATGTGATATCGGCCGGTTATATGTGATATAGCCTGGTTATCGAATCAAGTGTTGATTCGATAAAATGATATATATTATATTAGTCGGTGATATGTAATATAGCCGGATTATTAAATCAAGTGTTGATTTAATAATTTAATGTAGAATTATATATTTGATATATTAAATTACATTAACTAATATATTGCTCACTTAACTATTTCATTTTCTCACATTTGGATACATTTAACATATATATTATATATGTTTAATGTATTATTTTCTTTTGTTACAAAATATTATATATGTGATATGTGATATTGTAACATGCTAGGGTTATACATGCAACTTGGGTTTATGAGAATCACACCATGGTTGTTATTATGGTTTGATTTATATTTATTTTGGTATTTCTAAATTGTGATGATTTAGCCATGAGCTTTGTAGAAGCTTCATGTTATGTTGACTAAGTCCAACAATTTAGATATTTTCCAGGATATTTATTAACCTAACCCTACACCAAGCTCATGGTTTATTCTCTACAAGGATTAGCCATGACATAAACTTACCCTTGGTTGCATTTCTAACATCATCTCATTATTCATCATCTTCTTCCTCATCTCACTTTTGAGCTCTCTTGACTTTGAGATAAAGAAGAAAAATTGTGAGAAAAAGAAAACTAAAGAGAGCCTACTTCCTACTTCATCATCCTCTTCTATACTAACCATTTAGATTAGGGTGTTGCCTTCATTAATACCTCATTAGTGAAGTGAAAGCTTGAGTTTGTGTTTACTCAAGGTAGATCATCTTGGATTGTGAAGTCTTCAAGCAAGGATGCCTTATTCACCTCATGGAGCCTCTCTTGAGTCCGAGAGCTTGATGATCGCAGTGAAGGGACCACAACTTGGAGTTTTAGAAGTGAAGGAGAGGACTACAAAGGTTGTAATCTCTAATCACTTAGTTGTAAAGTACTTTGCATATCGATTCCGTATGATTCATTAGTTAAAGATCTAGAGTTAGGGTTGTTTAAGTATGACAAAATTTAAAAATGGCATGGACGATGCCACCCGAAACCTTGTTGTCGTGATAAATAACCCTACAGTGATATCGGCCGGTTGTATGTGATATAACCAGGTTATCGGATCAAGTGTTGATTCGATAAAATGATACATATTATATTTGTGGTTGTATGTAATATAGCCGGATTATTAAATCAAGTGTTGACTTGATAATTTAATGTATAATTATATATTTAATATATTAAATTATATTAACTAATATTATCACATTTAAGCATTACTTTTTCTCACTTGATGATACATTGATATATATGTGATATATGTTAATTGTATTATTTTTCTTTTGTTCACAAATTATATATATATGATAAATATCATTGTGACATGCTAGGTTACACATGCAACATGTATGTAAGAGACTTATACCATGCTAGGGTTTATGTTATGGTTTTATTTATCTTTTTAAGTAATTCACAAATGATATGCAATTAGTCATGGTTGAGCTTCATGGAAGCTAGTAAACATTGACAAAAGTCCACCTCTTTTGTTTTTACTTAAGATATTTCTTAACCTAACCTTTAACCATAGCTCATGGTTTATTCTCTACATGGGTTAGCCATGACATAAACTAACCCAAGGTTGCATTTCTAACCTCAACTCTAATTCTCTTCATCACTTGAGCTTCTTCTTCATCTCATTTTCTAGCTCTCTTGACTTGGAAAAAGTGATGAAAAATAGTGAGAAATAAAAAACTAAAGAGAGCCCACTTCCTACTTCATCATCCTCTTCTAAACTAGTCATTTAGATTAGGGTGTAAGTTTCACTAATTTCATATTAGTGAAGGGATAGCTTGAGTTTGTGTTTCCTCAAAGTAGATCATCTTGGATTTCGAAGACTACAAGCAAGCATGCATCATTCACCTTGTGGAGCTTCTCAAGAGTCCGGGAGTTCTTGGACCGCAGCGAAGGGACCACTATTTGGAGCTTATGAAGTGAAGGAACGGACTATAATGGTTGTAATCCATAATCACTTAGAAGTAAAGTTGTTTACTTGATGTTTCTGTATGTATCTCTAGTTAAAGATCTTGTTTAAGGTTGTTTAATCATGGAATTTTTTTTATTTGGCATGGACGATGCCACCCGAAACCTTGCTGTCATGCTTAGGGACCCAACAGTGGTATTAGAGCCTATCTAGAGAATTATACGGATTGTGTAGGATTACGAAACCGAAACACCCGAATACGAACCCTGGTTTCTGTCGAAATTTTCTAAGAGTCTAAATTTTTTTTAAACAACTGCAGAATGTTGTATAAGATACAATATGAAGACAGTAGAAAATTGAACACCCCTCGCCGGATATTTGCCGAGCAAAACCCTTTGAAAACCGAGCAGGCCGGTCGTTCAGTGAAGTCTGGGGTTCAATTTTTTACAGTGTTCCAGTCTCTTGGTTTTTTTTATTTCAGGTGGTGTTTGTTTTTTCTAAATTTGTATGTGATGTTATCTTTATGCATTGGCTATTCGAAGTGTTTCGTATTCGTAATTCTAGTTTGTTTTAGGGTTATTTAGATGGTGTTAAAAAGTTCGATTGGATATCAAATACCCACTTCAACTCTTGCCAGAAAATTTTCCAAGAGTTGGATTTTTTCATAGTTAAAGGACATTCAAATATCGTGCAAGTGATGCGGTGGACACTCTAGAAGAATGAAACCCTAACTCGATTCTGTGACCGTAAGAACCGCCGCTAAACTCCAGGGTTTGCGATAGTTCGGCGGCGCCACAGGTGAGGCATTGGTTGACCCTTCTACGGCTGGTTCATTGGTACTGTAGTATGTACTGGGTATTTTTAAACTACGCTCAAGTGTTGAGCATTTGGGAAATTTTGGGTGTTTGTTGATTCGATCGGAATGTTTAACGTCGTCTAGCTTTTTCTGGAATGCGATACAATATATGGAATTCATATATTTAGGCATGAAATCCGTAGTATGTGATATTTCGGGTTTACGATGTCTAAGGTGATTGTGGATTCCAAATGTTGTAGTTTGACATTTTCTTTTCTGCGATCGTAAGTGTAATATGTGGTTGTTCATACCAGAATATTGCATTTTATACCGCCCATTCTTATGCTCGTGTGTTTATAGGTAGGTGCTTGTAATCCGTGTTTGTTACATATTTATAGAATACAGGTTTCCAGTACAAATATTGCAAACCAAGACAAAATCTCCACAGTTACACCAAATACAGAACATCTGTCATAGCAGATAAAAGCCGGGTTCCGGTCATCCATATCCTTCCAGTGCCGAGTACCAGTTCCAGAGACAAGACATATGACAGTGGTCATTCGTGTCTCGGACATGCACAGAGCACGAGAGGGGCTCCACAAGAATCAATGGGTGCACGGAGCTCGAGAGAGATAAAGTCAAAAGTAAAGAGAAGTGTGCAATCTTGGACAAGGAAATCTGGAGATATTCTGGAAGACTTTGTACATTATAGAGTTGACAAACACAAGGAAACATCCAACCAGGGACCCCGACCAAAACCCACTGCCCAACTCCCACTTATGGCCGCGGAACCGCGGCCTAAGCATGCTTAGGCCGCGGAACCGCGGCCTAAGCATGCTTAGGCCGCGGAACCGCGGCCGTATAGTGTCATCAGGTGATGGGATTTGGGGGTTAGTTTGGTCATTTCATATGTGTTCTGGTGGTTGCCCTAGATTTCCATTCTCCAGCCTATAAATACTCCAGAACTGAGCTAAGCCAAGGGTCCAATTTTGTGTTCCTCTTTTGTAGTTTTTTGTATAGTTCTTCTTCTTCTTCTTCATTCTTTCTCCATGAAAATTGTAGTGAGAGCTTTTTGAGTGGATATTAATGAAGATGAGGGTTTTGTATCATTCTCTTTTGTTTCTTCTTCCCCTTGATATTCTTGCTTTCTCTTGATCATTCAACCTCTTCATTGAGCTTGAATGGTTAAGGGTTAGTTATTAATCTCAAGGGTCGTATTCTCTTATGGAATTAGCGCTTCATTTCACATGCGTTCTCTACCCTTCCCTTGATCTTGCAACCTCTTGATTGAGCTTGCAAGTTTAAGGGTTGGCTATTGATCACATGCTTGTCTTGAGTTCTACTTTCTTGTTCTTTTTATCGCTTTTTATTACTTGCTTATTACTATCTTGCTTTACTTTCTTGCAATTTAATTCATGCACTTAATTACTTGTAATCTTTTCTTTTCTTTGTTCTTTTCTTTTGCTCTCTTTTGTTCATTTTGTGAATGGTTGTAATTATTGTTGTTAGGATGAAATACGGTATTGTAAGTTAATATCTTCTTTCTCATTTCCTTTTCCCATTATTTTCCATTGAACTCCGCCCAAACCATACGCAAGCGCTCCGTTAGGCACCCTACCCTGACAAGGTAACGGTGATTCCTAACCGCGACCGGTTGCGTTCGGTTTGGCCGGAGGCGAAAGCAAGAGACAAGAACGGAAGGACAAGGGTAAATAAGCCGTATTCCACGAATACCGCGCTTAAATCCCCTAATCCACGTTGTTGCCGATTGCTTAGCTTCAATTGTTCAAGACTCGGCTCAAAGGTTTTGAGTACGAATTTCTTTAGCTTACAATTTCGTGTCTTTTTCTTAACAACTTTATACTTGCAAATAATACTCATAGGTTAGAATCGAACAAACAGATACAACATTCTTTATTGACTCGTCTAAGACAAGAAAGGACATAAACCATCTCCCTGTGGATCGACCCGTGCTCAACCGGCTAGCTGCAAAGCGACACCGTCTTGATTGCGGTTAACTTTAATTCTTTCAATCAAATGGCGCCGTTGCCGGGGAGACGGTAGCGTATTTTCTTTCTTGTTATTCGGGTTAATATTCTTTTTGTATATATTTATAAAAAAAAAATCTTTTTGTTTTTTTGATCATTTTTGTGGGCAAGTGTGCAGATTTTTGCGTATTTGCAAACTGCGATTGTGGGGAGCAAAGTGCACATTCAAAGTTAAGGTGATTGCAAAGTACAGTGCCAAAGATCCGGGTAGTTTGACCCGCGCAAGCGAACTTTTCAAGCTTACCGGATTTGATTCAACGGGGGTTTCCTAACCCAAAACTTAACGGTACATACTTTCCTAACACCTTCTTCTCAAATCCGACGCTTCCAATATACTATTCTTTTGCAGGATTCTTTGCAAGTTCGCTAGCAAACGCTAAAAATTGACTAACCCGTATTTGTTGCAGCGCCGCGCTTAAACTAAAAAACGATTGTTTGATTCTTTATAGAATTTTTTGAATTGCGCATTGCATACATTAATACGGACTTAAGGGCAAGCGAACCCCACAATATACGGAAAAGGATTTCATCACCTTTTCCGTGGCCCACAAATCACGAACTTGAGCATAACGTTTACCCGCACAAATTTTAAAAGAAATTAGACTTTAAGCCTTAAGGACTTCGCGCTCACTAGGAGAAGTTAACTGTGTTTAGAACCTTGCTTAACGGTATATTGTTTACGGGGTGTCTAGGAAAGTATTAACGGCGAAACCGCCAAAAGAGAAAGGGTTATTTAATTAAGGAACTTCGCGAAAGCGTTGGAAAACCTCCCCTTATCTCTGCACTTACCTGGCCTCGTGATCAGTGTATCTTGAGCCTGTTTCTCGACACAGTTTTACTTCGATAATCAAGTTCTGGAGCAGGTCTAGTTGACCTAGGTGAACCCTAGAACGATTAGGTGTGTGGTATTTTCGTGTCGTGATTGTTTTTGTCAATATTCTTTTTGTGTGTATACTTCATTCTTTTGTTAATATATAACTAAAAAAAATCACATTCTTTTTCCCCTCCTTTTCTCTGCCTTTCTCTCTTTCTCTCTTCATATCATGGGTACTCCACCTCGCAAAACTCTTGCCGAACTTTGGTACCCACAACCAGACATTACTTCATACGGTTCTTGTTTTGGTCGAACTTCAAACGACCCCTCCATGCCCAAAATTTCTTTGAAAGATCGGATAGACGCGTCTAGGACGAACAACTGGACCCCGCAATCCACTTCGTACCAACCGTTTCAAACATTCACCCCTTCTTGCGTTGATACCCCTTTTGAAAGTCCAGTCGTAGCCACAAGACCAATGTCTATTGCTGAACGTATTGAACAATCCCGTAGCCGATCTTTCACTCCTTTCACCACTTCAAATTCTTGGGATCAACAATTCCATTCACCTTCTTATCCAAATGTTGATCCTGCTCCTGTCCAGCCATTCAATTCCTACCAGTCCTACCCGACTTTTTCACCTTCCCTAGACATTGTTTCTGAACCGCCATTTGGGAATTTTCAGTATCCAAACAACTTTGAATCTTTTACTGAAACCCCTTCACAACCAATGTCTAGTCTAGAACAGTCGTTGGAAGACTTTAGGGTAGCGTCAAGCCAACAGATGATGGATTTGAATGCGTCCATGGCCGCTCTCGTACAACATACTGACCCGGTAGCTAGTTTTCAACTAGCTCCTAATTTTTCAATGTATGATGAGGCGGCAGGACAGGCTGAGAATTTGAGTGGAGAGAGTGAGATGTACCCCCTTCCGAATCAAGCCTACCCGTTTCAACTTGAATCCCACAACTCCAGTTTTGAATGTCTATCTAGTGTTCCAACCGATTCATTAACTACATATAGAACAGAGAATGAGTTGTGTGACTTCGTAGTGTTTGATTTGCCCGATTGTGAAGGGTCCCTTTCGAGTGAAACCACACCTAAACCTTTTGACCTTTACACCTCCACTTTAGAACCTGAATCGATTGATATCCATGCTTTTGTTGAGGTGTCAGAGAATTTTGATTTTCACTTAATTAAGGATATTGACGCCGAGAATATTTTGGATGATGAACCTGTAGATTTGACTGAGTTTGTCTCTTCAAATCATCATCCCGAGTCATTAAATGTTTTTTTCGAACCCCATATGCGTCTGGATTTTGAAGAGAAGTGCATGGATGTGCTAAATTTTGAGGAGAATATTGAGGATAGTTTTGAGTATGAACCAGTTTTAATTGATGAGTCGGATTTTCCCATTCATCCTGTCCCTGTCATTGACTGTGTACACCCTCCTGAACCTTTAACCGATACCCTTCCTCAACCACTTCCCTCCATCCTTTCCATCGTTCCGACCTTGCAAGAACCCGTATCATTTTCACTTCGTATGTCTGGTTTACCAAGTTCGGCGTACCCATGGTTTCTTACGAATCTTGAGGAATTTGACCCAATCTCTCGGCAGGTTAATAGATTAGCACAATCGCTGTTTACACATCGCTCATCACAAATTGTGCTAATCTATTCACTCCATTTGCACCCTCAAGTTCGTACTCCAATTCTTTTTCCCTTCCGCCATTCTTCTTCTGATATACCGAGACCGTATCCCGCTTCTATCTCCATACGGTCTCGCGTAGTCTCCATTTCTTACCTCTCCGCATTCTTTCACCAGCCACTGCTTTATCATGATAAGATCTTTGAATGGTTGGTGCTCACTTTTGGCCTGTGTAAGGCCTTGTATAGCTTGATACTGTTCTTTCCCCCCTAATCCTGAACTTCAAACGCTTAACAATGGAAACACTGTTTTACTTAAGTTTGGGGGGGCCACTTTCTTTTGTATATATTTTTTGTTTTTTTTGTATATAATTTCTTTTGGAGAGCGCCGACAATTTTGACCCTCTTGGTATAGCCTGACAGTGAGGGCACTGTCAAGTTTAAGTTTGGGGGTGTGCTCGGTAAGCTTTCTTCCTTCGCATTCATTTGTATATTTTGCATTTGCATACCTTATTAAAAACCCACAAAAATCAGAAAATTTTCCAAAAATATAAAAACTTTGTCGTCAAGTTAGCTAATAGGGTAACTTAGATCTTTATTCCGAAAGTTTAGTTGATATGATAGAAATAACTAAATTCTAGGCTTATGAATTGAAAACCCTAAAAATAACCCTCATTCTGTTTAAACTTGGTAAGTATACGTCCTTACAGTTTTTTTGAGAAATAGGTAATCTTGAGTTCAGTTCTTTAGTTAAGTCAAGATGAAGGGAAAGTATTGATGCTTTACTGAAGGATAAGTCTGAAAAATAGTTTCTTTTCTTGAGTTCAAATTTAGAAAGTATATACCCTACAAACTGCACTTACACGCACCTTGAAACTTGGAATAGTAGAGGATATCTAGAAATACTCTTACCTGAAAGCCTAGTATGAAAGAAAAAACGGTATTTAAAGCTAAACACCAAAAGAGCATGTGAAAAATATATCCGGTCCTGAAAAAAAAAAGAAAAAAAAGAAAAAGCAAAAAATAGAATAAAGTCAAGACCTGGAAACTGCTATTTACGCTTTAAGCTCACACATTCAGTAATTGGCTGTTAGTGCCTCAAGAAGCATTAATAGTCGCATGAAAGGTGTGTGAGCAATTCCGTCCATCCTTAATGAAAAGAAGTAGTATTAGGTATTAGGGCAAGGGTATTATAGCTTGAATTGAATTCTTGAGTGTAGGGGTGCAAATATACACACACGTAGGGGTATACAATCGATGTTTGAATAAAAGATAGAAATAAAGAATAAGACTTGTGTTTTCTGTAAAGTTGATAAAAATCCCTAATTTAAGGCCGCACTTTAGAAGGAAAACTCAGGGGAACCAACATCTTTCTAAACTTTTTTGGAACGTATATGATCTAAGAATAAATAGATAGGAGGTGTGAAAAATAAGGGTTGGATATTTCTAACTTAGGATGATAGAATTTCTAACATAAATACTGAACTGTAGGAGTAGAATCTATGTTAACTTATGAAACTAGCTAGACGGGATTTTGTGGGTAGTATCCGCTGAAAACCCTCAGGAGACAACACTCCTCCTACTAGGGACACCTAGAGGTTTAACGGCTTGTTGCACGTGCTCAGTGCAATCCCGTTCCCTGCGAAAGTGCGGTTAGGATTTTATTTTTGTGAATAATTGGTTTTGCTCGGGACGAGCAAAAGATAAGTTTGGGGGTATTTGTTCATACCAGAATATTGCATTTTATACCGCCCATTCTTATGCTCGTGTGTTTATAGGTAGGTGCTTGTAATCCGTGTTTGTTACATATTTACAGAATACAGGTTTCCAGTACAAATATTGCAAACCAAGACAAAATCTCCACAGTTACACCAAATACAGAACATCTGTCATAGCAGATAAAAACCGGGTTCCGGTCATCCATATCCGTCCAGTGCCGAGTACCAGTTCCAGAGACAAGACATATGACAGTGGTCATTCGTGTCTCGGACATGCACAGAGCACGAGAGGAGCTGCACAAGAATCAATGGGTGCGCGGAGCTCGAGAGAGATAAAGTCAAAAGTAAAGAGAAGTGTGCAATCTTGGACAAGGAAATCTGGAGATATTCTGGAAGACTTTGTACATTATAGAGTTGACAAACACAAGGAAACATCCAACCAGGGACCCCGACCAAAACCCACTGCCCAACTCCCACTTATGGCCGCGGAACCGCGGCCTAAGCATGCTTAGGCCGCGGAACCGCGGCCGTATAGTGTCATCAGGTGATGGGATTTGGGGGTTAGTTTGGTCATTTCATATGTGTTCTGGTGGTTGCCCTAGATTTCCATTCTCCAGCCTATAAATACTCCAGAACTGAGCTAAGCCAAGGGTCCAATTTTGTGTTCCTCTTTTGTAGTTTTTTGTATAGTTCTTCTTCTTCTTCTTCATTCTTTCTCCATGAAAATTGTAGTGAGAGCTTTTTGAGTGGATATTAATGAAGATGAGGGTTTTGTATCATTCTCTTTTGTTTCTTCTTCCCCTTGAGATTCTTGCTTTCTCTTGATCATTCAACCTCTTCATTGAGCTTGAATGGTTAAGGGTTAGTTATTAATCTCAAGGGTCGTATTCTCTTATGGAATTAGCGTTTCATTTCACATGCGTTCTCTACCCTTCCCTTGATCTTGCAACCTCTTGATTGAGCTTGCAAGTTTAAGGGTTGGCTATTGATCACATGCTTGTCTTGAGTTCTACTTTCTTGTTCTTTTTATCGCTTTTTATTACTTGCTTATTATTATCTTGCTTTACTTTCTTGCAATTTAATTCATGCACTTAATTACTTGTAATCTTTTCTTTTCTTTGTTCTTTTCTTTTGCTCTCTTTTGTTCATTTTGTGAATGGTTGTAATTATTGTTGTTAAGATGAAATACGGTATTGTAAGTTAATATCTTCTTTCTCATTTCCTTTTCCCGTTATTTTCCATTGAACTCCGCCCAAGCCATACGCAAGAGCTCCGTTGGCACCCTACCCTGACAAGGTAACGGTGATTCCTAACCGCGACCGGTTGCGTTCGGTTTGGCCGGAGGCGAAAGCAAGGGACAAGAACGGAAGGACAAGGGTAAATAAGCCGTATTCCACGAATACCGCGCTTAAATCCCCTAATCCACGTTGTTGCCGATTGCTTAGCTTTAATTGGTCAAGACTCGGCTCGAAGGTTTTGAGTACGAATTTCTTTAGCTTACAATTTCGTGTCTTTTTCTTAACAACTTTATACTTGAAAATAATACTCATAGGTTAGAATCGAACAAACAGATACAACATTCTTTATTGACTCGTCTAAGACAAGAAAGGACATACAACCATCTCCCTGCGGATCGACCCGTGCTCAACCGGCTAGCTGCAAAACGACACCGTCTTGATTGCGGTTAACTTTAATTCTTTCAATCAGTGGTGTATTGCCGGTTTCGGTGCTATATGTCAACAACAATTGGGATACGCATATTTACTTACATTGATGATATGTGATGTTATGTGTTGCTGTGATATGTTATATTGGATCGTCATGATTTGAATAGCCAGGGGTTTTATGTGAGATGGGAGTTTTTATTTTCTTTCATGTAAAATTCATTATATGTAATATTCTTTTATTGGGGCACTTCCGGGTTGAGGATTGTGTCACCATTGTATATTATTTACTTTTCCGCATTAGGATAGACCCAAGGTGGGGAGCACAAGTAACCAGGTTCTAGAGTCCAGTAGGAGACCAACTCGAGAAGTTGAGTCCGGGTCTCCTAACTCTAAAATTAATAGGGTTGTTTGCCGCTCTCGTAGGGGTCTAGGGATGTGGGTTTGGCTATTCATCGCGACCGTGGAATCCGTGTTTTATACAGGCTCAAAATAAAACACGGACCTCCTAGTATATCCAATATTACATATGTTATCTTTTGCCGTTGATATTTTGTGATGTGATCACTTTATATGCATGAGACGAATGCTTTATTATTGTATATATGATATATAATAAATGTTGCTTATGTTTTGCACCCACGCTAGTCCCGCCCCGCTATGCCGTTAGTTAAGTAACCTAACGGTGCATAACGGGATACTGTGGCGAATGCAGATGGCATAAGCGTACATTGTATTTTTGTTTCTTCTGTGATGCTTAAGAAGCATAAATGATATGACGTTATTAATGAGATTAATGAAAGAAAAGAAACATAAAAGATAATGTAGAATCAAATTTTCAAAAAGGGTAGCTCTAGTTTTTGCTTTGCATAGCGGTATTTCTTGTAGAATATCCAGCACCTTATTCGATAAGGAAAGAGCCGAGATCCCTTCACCGGGAGTGACCTCTTTAGCGAAACTAGCAGATGCTACAACTCACTCAGTTTTGTTTTTGATTGCTTCTATAGTTCTTGCTTTGCATAGCGATATTTGTGAAATATCCTGCACCTTATTCGATAAGGAAAGAGCCGATGATCCCTTCACCGGGAGTGACCTCTTTAGAGAAACTAGTAAAATCCTCAAAAACACTTCTTTTCAAAATCACTTGTTTCTACAACGATATCAAGTTCATTACGCAAATGGTTTTCATAAAAACCTGACGTAGCCCTCCGTCATTTCAGATAAGTCCTACTTAGTATTCATGCTGCGTTTGATGACCTTGTCAAGGCGTAGTGTACGGTAGCTAACTAGTGTTTATCTGCTAAAGCATGAGATGCGATTGGATTAGGGTAGTCATTCGGCCTTGTTGGCCTTGTCAACGGTCGTGCGGGTGGGTTTAATTCAATCATGAAATGTACGGGTTGAACTTAACTTGCGATTTATGGTTTGTTGACCTTGTAAAGGTCATAGATTGCTAGTGACAAAAGATATTATCGGGAATTTCAAGTGTTGAAATTTGCAATGAGATTGCATACCTTCTATGAGATAGTTGGTTCCCGATACCCACTACGGGTAAGAGTTACTCCTAGGAGAGTTTTACACATAATAATTAGCCGATCAAATAGGTGTCTAGAAAGGTGTTAACGGGGTTATGCCACTGGGAAAATGAGGTTTATTTTAATTAGGTCCGTGTGAAAGCACGGGAAACCTCCCTAAAAGTACCAACACTAGCCTGGCTGAAAGATTGGCGAAGTTGTAAGGTGTAATTAATCCTGGCTAGTCTTACCTTTTAGGGTTTGAATGAAGATTTGATAAAAACAGTGGGAGCCATCCTGATTAGATAAGATAATAACCAATCTTATATTGCAAGAGCATGCGCTAAAGTGTTTTCTTCTCACTATCTCCAGGTAGCGACCATGTCAGGCCTTAATCAAGATAATAATATGGATGTATTGACCGAACTCTCTTGTTATATTGAGCAGGGGAACGTTTGTTCCGTTTTTTCTTATAATTATTATAAGAAAGAGCGGAGAATAGTGAAATATCCGGATTCTCACACCATCCAAACGAAGAATAAGCATGTTGATGCATCTTCTTTGGGTGTGTTAGTTATCGAGAACTGTTTCTCAGTGCACTCTACGTCCTGGGTATTAGATACCGGATCGGGATACCACATATGTAATATCTTACATGGGCTAAGGAAAAGTAAAGAACTGGGAGAGGGTGATCATTCCATAAGAGTAGGGAATGGTGCAAATGTTGCAGCCAAAGCAGTTGGCGAATATCACCTTGTGTTGCCAAATGGTAATACATTGATTCTGAACGAATGCTATTACATACCGACCCTGATATGCAATCTTATATCAGTTTCTTTATTAAGTAAAGAAGAATATAATTTTGTAGTACAGGATAATGTTATGAATATCTTCCTGAATCAAAAGTTGATTGGATCAGGCTCGTTGAATAATGGCATATACGTTCTAAATCAAACCACAGTTCTTAACATATAAAACACATACAAGAGGAAGAGTTCAGAAATGAACGAATCCTTCTTATGACATTGTAGACTAGGTCATATCAATGTGACACGACTAGCTAAGTTACATAAAGACGGATATTTGAATTCGTTCAAATTATCATCTTATGACACTTGCCAGCCATGTCTCAAAGGCAAGATGACCAAAACTCCGTTTAGTGGACACGGAGAAAGAGTTACGGAACTCTTGGGACTGATACATAGTGATGTATGCGGTCCCATGTCTACACATGCCAGGAATGGTTCCTCATACTTCATTACATTTACTGACGATCTCTCAAGACACGGGCATGTGTTCCTATTGAAACACAAGTCTGAATGTTTTGAGAAATTCAAAGAATATAAGAACAAAGTCGATAACCAAACGGGTAAAAGTATTAAGATCTTTCGATCTGATGGAGGAGGAGAATACTTGAGCGTTGAGTTCCTAGACTTTCTAGAAGAGAAAGGGATTCTCTCTCGGCTTACTCCTCCATATACACCACAGCACAACGGTGTATCGGAACCAAGGAATCGCACCCTATTAGATATGGTGCGCTCTATGATGAGCACTGTTGAGTTGCCTATTTCCTTTTGGGGTTATGCGCATGAGACAGTAGTATACCTATTGAATCAAGTTCCATATAAATCTGTACCTACCACACCATATAAGATATAGAGCGGGAAGAGACCATATCTTAAACGTATTAAGATATGGGGTTGTCCGGCCTATGTCAAAAGGCAAAATCCGGACAAACTCGAGGCACGATCAGTTCTATACAAGTTTGTGGGATATCCAAAGAATTCATATGGATATTTTTTCTACCATAGTGAGGAACAAAAGGTGTTTGTTGCTCTACATGCCACCTTTTTAGAAAAGGAATTTCTTGCAAAGGAAATTAGTGGCAAAGAGGTAGAACTGGAAGAAGTTCTAGCTACACAGACTACAACTTAAGATTTAGTGGAACCAGAGGATTCGATAGTACCCGATGAACCTCGGCCTCTCCGCCGATCTAGTATGGTTTCTTATCCACCTGAGAGATACTACGGTTTTCTCATTGATGGTAGGAGCGAGGATTGCATCATGGAAGATGATGACCCAACTAGATTCGAGCAGGCTATCACGAGTGGGGACTCTGTGAAATGGCTGGATGCAATGCGATCTGAGATGGAATCCATGTACACCAACAAAGTATGGACTTTGAAAGTTGCTCCTGAAGGGATAAAACCCATTAGGAGCAAATGGATCTTTAAGAAGAAACTTGGTGTAGATGGAAAAGTTTGAGACTTTCAAAGCTAGAGTTGTTGCAAAAGGTTTTCGTCAACGACCAGGTATGGACTATGATGAAACCTTTTCTCCAGTGGCTATGCTTAAGTCCATCCGGATCCTACTTGCCATTGCTGCATACCATGACTGCGAAATCTGGCAAATGGATGTTAAGGCCGCCTTTCTAAATAGTGATTTAGAGGAGTGCGTGTACATGACTCAGCCAAAGGGCATCGTAGACAGTGGGAGCAGCGGGAAGGTGTGCAAGCTGCTTAAATCCATCTACTGGTTAAAGAAAGTATCGCGGAGTTGGAACATCCATTTTGATGTGGTAGTCAAAGAGTTTGACTTCATCAAAAACGTAGATGAACCTTGTATATACATGAAGGTGGCACAGAGTAAGATTGTCTTCTTCGTATTGTACATGGATGACATACACTTGATAGGAAATGATCTTCCTATGCTGCACTCGGTCAAGCTCTTCTTATCAAAAAGATTCTCAATGAAAGATCTATGTGATACCTCCTGCATCTTGGGAATTAAGATCTATAGAGATAGATCTAAATGGATACTGGGATTGTCCCAATCCAGATACATTGACACCATACTAAAGAGGTTTAGTATGGAAGAATCGAAGCGTGGGAATTTACCCACAATCTTTGGACTCACTCTCTCCAAAGAGATGTCTCCTAATACTGATTTGGAAAGAGCTCGCATGCAAGGGATACCCTATGCTTCGGCTGTAGGCTCTATCATGTACGCGATGCTATATACCAGACCCGATGTAGCATACTCACTAACTGTAGTGAGTAGGTGATTGTTACGTTTTTGCCGTGTCGTGTGTTTGAAGTTCTAAAGTTAACCGCAATCAGGATGGTGTCGCTTTGCAGCTAGCCGCGATGAGTACGGGCCGATCCACAGGGAGATGGAGCGTTTTACGTTCTTGTTGCGACGAGTTTGTTAGTTATATGTATGCCCTAGAGGCCATTACTGTGCATACGATGTATATTGTAATGGATGCTTAGACATATATAGGGAGGACTTTCTTGCTCGACATGATAGTATGCTATCTGGTTGTACTTTATATTAACATGTACTCTGATTGTCTCTATATTACATGTTGATAAAGCCTTTAGGATATGTACTCGACTACTGGGACTATGATGAGATCATACTAGTGGGGCCACGGTAGTCGATGAGTACATCCTATAACTGTTCCTAGTCGAGGGTGTATCGAGACAGGGCATCGATACACCAGAGTAGACTAGCGTATACGCATCTTGACCCATATGATGGGCGATGGATGATCCCATATCCATCGGTGTTTGACATCAAGGATGGTGTACGGGTGCTCAGTAGAGACTGGGTACACTGGACGGACTCGCCGAGAACTCCCAGATGGTATTATACCTCACGTCAGATGGCAGTTCTCCGGTGACACCGGTACAGAGTAGTCTGTTGACCCGAGATCGTCATAGAGTCTTGTGTGATTCCCACTGTGCTTTGATTTCCATCATACCACGTCCAAGAGGGCCTGCAAAAAGGTGGCTTTTGGGTACAGTCCCGAATCACATGGAGGCAATGAGCGATAGGAGGGGATTCGTCTCTCCCGGTATAGGGAGTTGATGTTGTGCTGTGTTCGATTGGCTATAACCGGAAATCCCTGGCCAGGGTTGCTGAGATTTACTGGTAAGTGTTATCAGTAGTTTCTCGAACTGTTATAGACCTCATATCGATACGACTTATCGAGCTACTGGGGTCTGACGTTTACCACCCCTAGGCGAGATATGCAACATATCAGACGACGAGACCGGACTGTACAGGAGTGTTACTGTTTGGATTCACAGGAGAATGTACAGGCTTGCTTGTTGATCTTTTGAGCGCTCAATACCTGGGTAGCTCTTACGTTTAGCTGACCGCTTGCAGCTTGTGGGTGTTTGATATGATCATCACCTACTGTCGGCGTATTGACGATTCTTTAGAGTCCTACACAGAGGTTTCTTAGCTCAGGCAAAACGGAGTAGGAGCACATATGTGATATGTGCGGGACCGAGGATAATGCGATATGTGATACCGTATTATATTCTCGCGATATTTGATATCAGCCGGGTCATCGGATCAAGTGTTGATTCGATGAATCGGTACGGATAGATATTAGTCGGTTGTATGCGATATAGCCGGATTGTCGGATCAAGTGTTGATTTGATAATTTAATGTATAATAATATATATGATATATTAAATTATATTAACTAATATTAGCTCACTAAAAGATTCTTTTTCTCACTCGAGTAATACATTGATATATATGCGATATATGTTAAATGTATTATTTTATTTAGTAACAATAAATATTATATATGTGATATATAATATTATAACATGATATGATAACTAATGCAACATGTTTAGTGGAGTTTAAACATGATTAGGGTTTGGATTAGGGTTAAGCTTTCTAGATGATTCTAGAAGGTTTTGGTTTTGTTTTGTGAAAGATATTTTCAAGTGACTCATGCTTTAACCCAACCCAAACCCTAACCCTAGTTAATTCTCTACATGAGTTTAGTTGACCATGGTTACATTATTCATCATTATCTTCTTTGCATTATTCATCACAAAAGGATTCTATCATAATTCTTCATCTTCTTCCTTCATCTTTCTTCATGGAAAAAGCTTACTAGCTTTTTCCAAGTGATGAATAAATATGAGAAAAAGATAAATAAAGAGAGCAAAAATCCTACTTCATCATCCTCATCTTCCCTTGCCATTTAGATGAGGGTGTTCACATCATTTCATGAGTGTTAGCTTGTGTTAACGAAACTTCAAGGTAGATCATCTTTGTATCGAAGATCGGAAGCAAAGGTTGCATCTTTCTCTTCGTGGAACCTCTCGAGAGTCCGGAACCCGATGATCGCAGCGAAGGGACCACAACACGGAGCATATGAAGTGAAGGACCGGATCTACAAAGGTTGTAATCCCTCTCACTTAGTGTTAAAGTTGTTAACATTTTTGTTTTCGCTTAATCTCTAGTTTAAAGATCCGTATTCGTGTTGTTCGGCACGGCTAATTTTTTAATCGGGCATGGTTGATGCCTCGTAGACCCTTGTACACGTGCCTAGCAACCCTACAGTGGTATCAGAGCCAAGCTAGAGCTTTAGGCGAAGTCTAGACGAAGTTTAAAGTCCGATCGAACGCCGAAACCCCGACACGGAACCCTCTCTGTACATTTTTCAAAAAGTTGATATTTTCTGAATTAAAAATGCTCATAAAAACAAGCAGGAAAAACTAAGAATTACTGTGAAGTACGGACCTCTAATTCCAAAATTGGAGCGCGGAACAGCGGCCAAACCATGGGTTTTGCGGCGGTTCCTCGGCCAAAATTTGGACTTAGTCCCTGAAATTTCATGTAATTATTTTTAGGCCCTTTCTTGTTAAGTTTTTCTGGGAATATTTTAATTCCACTCAAGTGTTGAGTTTTCAAGGGTTGTATTGGGGAATCGTTGATTCGATCGGATGTTTTAATTTTGTTTAGTTGTTCCGGATAATTTTTAGAAACCGTTAAAAAGTTCGAACGGATATCAATAACTCACTTTTTCCCCCGTCGGAAAATTTTTCAAAAGTTGGATTTTTCCTCATGTTTAAGAACGTTCTAAGTCATGCAAGTAACGCGGTGGACCCTCTAGAAGACAACAAACCTTAACTCGATTATGTGACCGTCTTGAACTGCCTTTTGAACCTTAGGGTTTGGGGCAGTACGGCGTGCCACATGTGAGGCGTTGGCTTGACCCTTCTACGGCTGGACCATTGGTACTGGAGCATGTGATGGATGTTTTTAAACTGATTTCAAGTGTTGAGATACATTGGGGAAATCTTGGGTGTTTGATTATTCGATCGGAAAGTTTAACTTTGTCTATTTATCTGGAATGTGATACAATAATTGGAATTCACAGGTAGTTATGAGATAACTAATTTGAATGTTATAAATCTAGCAGTTTAGTCTCAGATGATCTGTTGCCACGGAATTTTGATGTGATCAAAAGTCCGTCGCAATCACGTAGCGTACACGGATACTCGCCGGGTAAACTTAATAGACAGCTACACCTCTTAGCCCCGACCAAGTGACTGTAGGAGAACCCCGTCGCCGAAAGCATCCGTTCGGGTGCTCGCGGCAGCGGTGTTCCGCCTTAGTGCACTTCGTCGACGGCATCTAGGGGTGCGGCCGTCTACTAAAGTTTGCGACGAGCATTCGATCAAATTGTCGGGAATCTTGTTGAATTGCCCGACTTGATATTGAAAAGAGTTTTCGATAATGAGACTAAAATGTGGGGTTTATAATTGTTAGGCATGTGATGTCTAAGAAATTCATTTGGTTAGGCATGCGATGCCTAAGAAGGTTGCGGATTCCAACTGTTGTAGTTTTACACTTTCTTTTCTGTGACCGTAAGCGTAGTATGTGGTATATCGCCGGTTTCTTTGCTATACATCAACGACAATCGGGATACGCATACTTGCTTACGTTGATGATATGAGATATTATGTGTTGCTGTGATATGTTATATTGGATCGTCGCGTTTTGAATAGCCGGGGGTTTTATGTGAGATTAGAGTTTTTTCTTTTTCATTCATGTAAAATTCATTTGTATGTAATATTCTTTTATTGGGGCACTTCCAGGTTGCGGAAGATGTCACCGTTGTATATTATTTACTTTTCCGCATTAGGTAGACCCAAGGAGGGGAGCACAAGTAACCGGGTTCTAGGGTCCAGAGGGAGACCATCTCGAGGAGTCGAGACCGGGTCTCCTAACCCTAGAATTGGCAGTGTTACTTGCCGCTCTCCTAGGGGTCTAGGGATGTGGGTTTGGCTATTCATCGCGACCGTGGAATCCGTGTTTTATACAGGCTCGTATTGAAAACACGGACGTCCTAGTATATCCAATATTTCATATATGTTCTTCTGCTGCAATGTTCTGTGATGAGATCATATTACTGCCTGAGACGAATGTTTATATTATATATATATGAGATATATGTTATATTGCAGATTTCGTTTCAAATGTGATGCTTGCGAAGCATATTAAAATGGGACTTCATTAATGAGATTAATGAAATAAAAGAAACCTAAGATGTTGTAGAAACTTGTTTAAAAACTGGTAGCTACAGTTCTTGCTTTGCATCGCGGTGTTCCTTGTAGAACATCCTGCACCTTATTCGATAAGGAAAGGACCGAGATCCCTTCACCGGGAGTGACTCCTTTAGCAATAACTGGCAGATGCTACAACTCTCGGTTTGTATTTTGATTGCTTCTATAGTTTCTGCTTTGCACAGTGATATATATGATATATCCCGCACCTCATTCGACGAGGAAAGGGCCGACGATCCCTTCACCGGGAGTGACCCCTTTAGCAAAACTAGAAAAGCCTCAAAAACACTCCATTTAAAAATCACTCGATTCTACAACGATATCAAGTTCATTACGCAAAAGGTTTTCTTAAAAACCTGTCGTAGCCCTCCGTCATTTCAGATAAGTACTGGTTAGTATTCGTGCTACGTTTGTTGACCTTAGCCAAGGCGTAGTGTGCGGTAGCTGATTAGTGCTTATCTGTATAAGCATATGATGCGATTGAGTTAGGGTAGTCGTGCGACTTTGTTGACCTTAGTCAAGGGTTGTGCGGGTGGGTTTAATTCAATCGGGAAATGACAGGTTGAACTTGGCTAGCACTTATGATTTGTTGACCTTAGCCAAGGTCATAAGCTGCTAGGGGCAAAATATTATTGGGAATTTCAAGTGTTGAAATTTGCAATGAGATTGCATACCTTCTATGAGATAGTCAGATCCCGATACCCGCTGCAAGTAAGAGTTACTCCTGGGAGAGTTTTATACATTACAATTAGTCGATCAAGTAGGTGTCTAGAAAGGTGTCAACGGGGTTACGCCTCTGGGAAAACGAGGTTTACTTTAATTAGGTTCGTGCGAAAGCACGGGGGACCTCCCTCAAAGTACCGACACTGGCCTGGCTGAAAGATTGGCGAACTTGTAGCGTGTAATTAATCCCGGCTAGTCTTTCCTCTTAGGGTTTGAAGGAAGATTTGATTAAAACAGTGGAGACATCCTGATTAGATATATTAGATAACCAATCTAATCTTGCAAGAGCATACGCTGAGTGTTTTCTTCTCTCTCTCTCCAGGTAGCGACCATATTACACCTTAATCAAGATAATAAAACGGATATATTGACCGAACCCGCTTGTTATACTGAGCTGGGGAACGTTGGTCTCGCTCCAACTTATAATTGTTATAAGACAGAGCAGGAAATTGGGGAATACCAGATTTCCCGTGCCGCCCAAACGAAGAAAGTGCATGTTGATGCATCATCTTCGGGTGTGTTCATTATAAAGAACCGTTTCTCAGTATCCTTTACGTCCTGGGTATGTGATACCAGATCAGGATCCCGCATATGTAATCTGTTACATGGGCTACAGAAAGGTAGAGAACTGAGAACGGGTGATAAGTTCCATGAGACAGAAAACGGTGCAAGTGTTGCAGCCAAGTCTGTTGGTCACTATCACCCTGTATTACCAGAATACATTGATTCTGAACGAATGTTATTAGATACCGAACCTGATATACAACATCATATTTTTTCTTTATTGGTAAAGAAAGGATATAATTTTGTATTGTTGGATAATGTTTTGAACATTTCCTATATCAAGAGTTGATCGGTTCAGGCATGTTATCTAAAAGTATTGACGTTCTAAAATCAAACTACAGTTCTTAGTATACGGAACACACACAAGAGGAAGAGTTCAGAAATGAACGAATCCTTCTTGAAGCATTGTAGACTAGGTCATATCAATGCGACTCGACTAGCTGAAGTTACATTAAGATGCATATTTAAATTTGTTTGAATTTACATCTTGTGAAACTTGCCGGTCATGTCACAAAGATAAGATGACCATAGCTCTGTTTATTGGAAACAGAGAAAGAGTTAGTGAACTCTTGGGATTGATACATGATGATCTATGAAAGTCCCCTGTCTACACATGCCAAGACAGGTTCTTTGTACTTCATTCCATTCTCTGATAATCTCTCAAGATTCAGACATATGTTTCTGTTGAAACACAGGTCCGAACCTTTTGAGATATTCACAGAATATGAGTTAGAAGTAGAGAACCAAAAATACGGGTAAAAGTATTATGTCCTTTGATGTGATCAAGGAGGAGAATACTTGAGCACGGAATTCCAGGATTATTCTAAAGGAGAATGAGATTCTCTCTCAGCATTAATCCTCCGTATACACCACAACACGTCGGTGTATCGGGGTAGAGCAATAGCACCCTATGTGATATGGTGTGCTCTATGATGAGTACTACTGAGTTTCCTATTTCCTTTAGGGAGTTATGCACTTGTGAAGTTACATACTTATTGAATAGGGTTCAAATCAAATCAGTTGCCTACCACTTCTTATGTGATATGGAAATGGAAGAGCCCATATTTTAAGTTGGTTAAGATTTGGGGTTGTCCGGCCTATGTCTAAAAGCAAAATCCGGACAAGCTCGAGGCATGGTCTGTTATGTAGAACTGGAATGGTTCCAGCTATACAAACTGCAGCTGATGATTTGGTAGAACCAAAGGATTCAATAGTTTCCAACGAACCTCAGCCTCTCCGCCGATCTAGTAGGGTTCCTCACCCACCTGAGAGATACTTAGGTTTCTCTATGACAGTGGGAGTGAGGATTGCATCATGAGATGATGACCCAACTAGTTTCGAGCTGGCCATCAGGAGTGAGACTCTGTAAGAATAGCCGGATGCTTATCGATCTGAGATGGAATCCTTATACACCAACAAAGTATGGACTTTGGTTGCTTTATCTGAAGGGTTAAATCCCCATCAGGAGCAAGTATATATTGAGAAGATTACTTGGTGTACATGGAAAAGTTGAGACTTTCAAAGCTATGCTTAAGTCCATCCAGATCCTACTTGCCACGGCTACATACCATGACTGCGACATCTGGTGGTTGGGTGTCATGACTGCTTTTCTAAATGATGGTTTAGAAGAGAGCGTCTATAAGTACACAGCCAGAGGGCTTCGTAGACAGTGGGAGCAGCGGAAACGTGTGCAAGATATTTTATGTGATAAAGCAGGTATCGCGGAGTTGGAACATCTGTTTTGATGTGGTAGTCAAAGAGTTGGACTTCATCAAAATGGTAGATGAACCTTGTATATACAAAAAGGTAGTAGAGAGTATGGTGGTGATCCTCGTAGAGTACGTGGATGACATACTCATGATAGGGAAGGAGTTTCCTATGCAACGCTCGGTCAATCTCCGCTTATCACAAGGATTCTCCATATAGGATCAAATTGATACCTCCTAAATCCTGGGTTTTGGATCTATGAGATAGATCTAATTGGATGTTAGGATACTCACTAGTTGTAGTGAGATGGTATAAATCGATCCTGGGGAGAATCACTGGAAAGGTTCCAGGGTGATAAGGACGACTGAATGTCAGTCACAGGCATTGTCTTTACCCTCAGTAGAGGGACGGTATGTTGGAAGAGTTCCAAGCTAGATACCGTGACTTACTAGACGATTAAAGGCAAGATACATCGTTACCAAGGATGCTACCAAAGAGGCAGTCTGGATATATATAAGTTCATAAGATGAACTTCGTTCCTACCATTGTATGACAATGGAGTTGTGGCTTATGCCAAGGAACTACCGTCCCATCAGAAATCCAGATATAATTCTTAGGCAGTATCACCTGATCATGGAGATGGTTGATCTCCAGGGAGATCGAGGTTAGGAGAGTAGACACAGAGGACAACAGCGCGGATCCACTCACGAAGGCCTTTTTCCCAGTAGAGACTTTTATGGGATGGTTGAGTATGAGATACTTTAACTACAGCTAATTGTTGGGTATGTGATACCATAACAGATGGCCCTAGTGCAAGTGGGAGATTGTTAGTTATATGTATGCCCTAGAGGCCATTACTGTGCATACGATGTATATTGTAATGGATGCTTGGACATATATAGGGAGGACTTTCTTGCTCGACATGATAGTATGCTATCTGGTTGTACTTTATCTTAACATGTACTCTGATTGTCTCTATATTACATGTTGATAAAGCCCTTAGGATATGTACTCGACTACTGGGACTATGATGAGATCATACTAGTGGGGCCACGGTAGTCGATGAGTACATCCTATAACTGTTCCTAGTCGAGAGTGTATCGAGACAGGGCATCGATACACCAGAGTAGACTAGCGTATACGCATCTTGACCCATATGATGGGCGATGGATGATCCTATATCCATCGGTGTTTGACATCAAGGATGGTGTACGGGTGCTCAGTAGAGACTGGGTACACTGGACGGACTCGCCGAGAACTCCCAGATGGTATTATACCCCACGTCAGATGGCAGTTCTCCGGTGACACTGGTACAGAGTAGTCTGTTGACCCGAGATCGTCATAGAGTCTTGTGTGATTCCCACTGTGCTTTGATTTCCATCATAACACGTCCAAGAGGGCGTGCAAAAAGGTGGCTTTTGGGTACAGTCCCGAATCACATGGAGGCAATGAGCGACAGGAGGGGATTCGTCTCTCCCGGTATAGGGAGTTGATGTTGTGCTGTGTTTGATTGGCTATAACCGGAAATCCCTGGCCAGGGTTGCTGAGATTTACTGGTAAGTGTTATCAGTAGTTTCTCGAACTGTTATAGACCTCATATCGACACGACTTATCGAGCTACTGGGGTCTGACGTTTACCACCCCTAGGTGAGATATGCAACATATCAGACGACGAGACCGGACTGTACGGGAGTGTTACTGTTTGGATTCATAGGAGAATGTACAGGCTTGCTTGTTGATCTTCTGAGCGCTCAATACCTGGGTAGCTGTTACGTTTAGCTGACCGCTTGCAGCTTGTGGGTATTTGATATGATCATCACCTACTGCCGGCGTATTGACGATTCTTTAGAGTCCTACACAAAGGTTTCTTGGCTTAGGCAAAACGGAGTAGGAGCACATATGTGATATGTGCGGGACCGAGGATAATGCGATATGTGATACCGTATTATATTCTCGCGATATTTGATATCAGCCGGGTCATCGGATCAAGTGTTGATTCGATGAATCGGTACGGATAGATATTAGTCGGTTGTATGCGATATAGCCGGATTGTCGGATCAAGTGTTGATTCGATAATTTAATGTATTATAATATATATGATATATTAAATTACATTAACTAATATTAGCTCACTAAAAGATTCTTTTTCTCACTCGAGTAATACATTGATATATATGCGATATATGTTAAATGTATTATTTTATTTGGTTACAATAAATATTATATATGTGATATATAATATTGTAACATGATATGATAACTAATGCAACATGTTTAGTGGAGTTTAAACATGATTAGGGTTTGGATTAGGGTTAAGCTTTCTAGATGATTCTAGAAGGTTTTGGTTTTGTTTTGTGAAAGATTTTTCAAGTGACTCATGCTTTAACCCAACCCAAACCTTAACCCTAGTTAATTCTCTACATGAGTTTAGTTGACCATGGTTGCATTATTCATCATTATCTTCTTTGCATTATTCATCACAAAAGGATTCTATCATAATTCTTCATCTTCTTCCTTCATCTTTCTTCATGGAAAAAGCTTACTAGCTTTTTCCAAGTGATGAATAAATATGAGAAAAAGATAAATAAAGAGAGCAAAAATCCTACTTCATCATCCTCATCTTCCCTTGCCATTTAGATGAGGGTGTTCACATCATTTCATGAGTGTTAGCTTGTGTTAACGAAACTTCAAGGTAGATCATCTTTGTATCGAAAATCGGAAGCAAAGGTTGCATCTTTCTCTTCGTGGAACCTCTCGAGAGTCCGGAACCCGATGATCGCAGCGAAGGGACCACAACACGGAGCATATGAAGTGAAGGACCGGATATACAAAGGTTGTAATCCCTCTCACTTAGTGTTAAAGTTGTTAACATGTTTGTTTTCGCCTAATCTCTAGTTTAAAGATCCGTATTCGGGTTGTTCGGCACGGCTAATTTTTTAATCGGGCATGGTTGATGCCTCGTTGACCCTTGTGCGCGTGCCTAGCAACCCTACAGAGTTAATGCGCATAGGCGGAAAGTTCTTATCTATCCTTTGTGTTATATGCAAAGTAAACGCTTGTTAGGATAAGATAGGATAGTGTAAGTTAAGGAAATCCGTCTTAAAATCCTTTGAGCCGAGCTTGATCACTGAAGCTAGAGCAATCGGCAACAATGCGGATTAGGGTGTTTAAGCACAGTATTTGTGAAATCCGGCTTATTGACCCTTGTCCGTTCGTTTTTGTCGCTTGGTTTCGCCTCCAGCCAATTTGAAAGCAATCGGTCGCGGTTAGGATACACCGATACCTTGCTAGGGTAGGGTGCCTAACAGAGCGCTTGCGTAAGGTTTAGGCAGAGTTTAATGGTAAAGATCGGGAAAAGGAAATGAGAAACGAAAGCTTAGCTTACAATATCGGTTTCTATCCTAACAACACATATTCACAACCATTTCAAGAACAAACAAAAAGAGCAAAAAAAAAGATAAACAAAGAAAAGAAAAGAGCATTACAAGTAAGTAAATGACATGATAATAAATTGCAAGTAAGTAAAGAACAAGTAATGAAAAAGTAAGTAATGAAAAGAGCAAGAAAGAAATACTAAGAACCATAGAACACAATACAAGCCATGAGTTCAATAACTCAATCTTAAACTTGCAAGCTCAATTAAGAGATTGCAAGATCAAGAGGAGGCAAAGAACCCAAGGGGAATGAAGGCAAGAAGAAGTAAGCTTTATTAATTCCATATGAAGATACAAACCCTTGATATCAATAACCTAATCTTAAACTTGCAAGCTCAATGAAGAGGTTGCAAGATCAAGAGGAGGCAAAAATCTCAAGGGGACTAAGCTATATACAAGAGAAAGAACAAAAGAGAAACAAAATCTTGGACAAAGAATGCAAAATGAATGACAATCCAAGACCCCTCTCCCTTGCTCACTCACCTGCCTTATATAGGAACAAAAGAAAAGAAAACAAACATTAAAATAAGGATGAGGTGGCAACAGGGATGGGTCCACAGAAGACTGGGTGCAATTGGGGGCAGGGGGGTCGGCCAGCTTGGCCAGATGGGGTATGTGGCCGGCCACTTTTGGAGGGAAAGGTCTCGTCTTGGAAGTGTGGACTAGTGTTGTCTCCTCCAGTTCACTGGTGCTGCTAGATTTGTCTGTAGAAGCTTGGGTTGCACTCAGGGCTTGGAGGGAACATGTAGCTATACATCACATCACACTTTTATGAATTTATTACTCTTGTCCCCCCACTTGTGCGCCTTGGGCAGCCCCCTCTCTAGGTCCATGCATTAAAGAGCTAGTGTACACTTGCTATGTGTTGGACCAAAATGTGTGTGCACATGTTTATTAGCAAAAAATCTTTGAATATCGGTCAGTTTCCAGTTCCGGTTGCAGTGTTGTCTCACAAACGATATATCCGTGATTTTAAGTGTATTTCCAGTATTTTGTCATGGATACCTGTAATCTGTATTACTGAGGAGACACTGGTTAATAGTATCGATATATAACAAAATAGATAAAGAATGAGCAGTAATAAAATGCAGTTTTCAGTGATGAACAAATACCCCCAAACTTATCCTTTTCTCGTCCCGAGCAAAACAAAACCTGGCCTCACTTTCGCAGGGAACGCGATTGCACTGAGCTCGTGCAACAAGTCGTTAAACCTCTAGGTGTTCCTAGTAGGAGGAGTGTTGTCTCCTGAGGGTTTTCAACGTTTTACACCCACAAAGTCCCGTCAAGTTAGTTTTATAAGTTAACGTCGATTCTACTCTTACAGTTTAGTATCTAGGTTAGAAATTCTATCATCCTAAATTAGAAATACCCAACCCTTATGCTTCATGCCTCTAATTTATTCAACCCCAGATCCTATACTTTTTACAGTTTAAAAAGATCTCGGCATCTCTTGAGTTTTCCTTCCAAAAGTGCGATCTTAAATCAGGGATTTTTATCAGTTCTACGGAAAACATAAGTCTTATTGTTTATTTCTATATTTCCTCCAAACATCGATCGTATACTCTCACGTGTGTGTAAATTATTCACCCCTACACTTAAGAATTCAATTCAAGCTATAGTACCCTTCCTCTAATACCTAATACTACTTATTTTCATTAAATGATGGACGGTGTTGCTTACACACCTTTCATACGACTATTAATGCTTCTTGAGGCACTAACGGCCGATTACTGAATGTGTCAGCTTAAAGCGTAAATAGCAGTTTCCAAGTCTTGACTTTATTTATTTATTTTTCTTTTCTTTATTTTTCTTTTCCAAGACCGGATATATTTTTCAATAATGCTCTTTTGGTGATTAGCTTTAAATACCTTTTCTTCTTTCATGCTAGGCTTTTAGGCAAAAGGATTTCTAGGTATCCTTTACTATCTCAAGTTTCAAGGTGCGTGTGCGATTTGTAGGGTATATACTTTCTGAATATGGACTCAAGACTAGGAACTATTTTTCAGACTTATCCTTCAGTAAAACTTCAATACTTTCCCTTCATCTTGACTTAACTCAAGAACTGAACTCATGATTACCTACTTCTATAAAAAAAAAACTATAAGGACGTATACTTGCCAAAGTTAAACGGAATGAGCGTTATTTTTAGGGTTTTCAATTCCTAATCCTAGGATTTAGTTATTTCTAATGTATCAACTAAACTTTCGGAATAAAATCTAAGTTACCCTATTAGCTAACTTGACGACAAAGTTTTTCCATTTTTTTTGGAAAAAATTTCGATTTTTATGGGTTTTTAAATAAGTATGCAAATGCAGAATATACAAATAAATGCGAAGGAAGAAAACTTACCGAGCAACCCCCAAACCTAAACTTGACAGTGCCCTCACTGTCAAGCTACACCAAGAGGGTCAAAATTGTCGGCGCACCCTAAAAGAAGTATATACAAAGCAAACCAAAAATATATACACAAAAAGATCCCCCCCCCAAACTTAAGTGAAACAATGTTTCCACTGTTTAAGCGGTGAAGTTCAGGATTAGGGGGGAAGAGAACAGTATTCATCTATACAAGGCCTTACACAGGCCAATAGTGAGCACCAACCATTCAAAAATTTTATCGTTATAATATGTAGGTTGGTGAAAGAATACGGTGAGGAAAGAAATGGAGAATACACGAGACTTATGGGGATAGAAGTGGTATACGGTCCCGGTATATGAGGTGAAGAATGGCGGAAGGGAAAAAGAAATGAAGTACGAACTTGAGGGCGAAAATGGAGTGAATAGATTAGCACAATTTGTAATGACTGATGTGTAAAAAGTATTTGTGCTAATCTATCAACCCACTGAGAAATGGGGTTAAATCCCTCAAGAGTCATAAGAAAACATGGGTAGACCGAACTTAGTAAACCAGACACAGATAATGAAAGTGATACGGTGTCTTGCAAGGTCAGAACGATGGAAAGAATGGAGGGAAGTGATTGAGGAAGGGTAACAGTTAAAGGTTTAGGAGGGTGTACACCGTCAGTGAAAGGGACAAGATGAATTGGAAAATCCAACTCATCAAGCAAAACTAGTTCATCCTCAAAAATATCCTCAAAATTCTCCTCAAAAATTAGCACATCCATGCACTTATCATCAAAATCTAGACTCATATGGAGTTCGGGAAGAACAGTTAATGACTCAGAATGATGAATTGGAGAGAAAAATTCAGCCAAAACTGCGGGTTCATCATCCAAAATATTCCCAGCGTCAATATCCTCGATCAAGAGAAAATTAAATTTCTCAGACACCTCATCAAAACCATGGATATCAATCAATTCAGGTTCTATAGTCGAGGTGAAGAGGTCAAAAGGATTGGGTGCGGTTTCACTCGAAAGGGACCCTTCACAATCGGGTAAATCAAACACTACAAAGTCGCACAACTCATTAAACATTCTATCTTCAATCGGTAAATCATTTGGGATACGTGATAGACAATTAAAACCGGAGTTGTGCGGTTCAATTAGGGACGGGTAGGTTTGATTTGGAAGGGGGTACAGCTCACTCTCACCACTCAAATTGTCAACCTGTCCTACCGCCTCATCATACATTGAAAAATGTGGAGCTAGTTGGAAACTAGCTACCAGGTCAATAGGTTGCATGAGGGCGGCCATGGACGAATTAAAATCCATCATCTGTTGGTACGACGCTACCCGAAAGTCTTCCAACGATTGTTCCAGACTAGACATGGGTTGTAAAGGGGTTTCAACAAAAGATTCAAAGTTGTTTGGATACTGGAAACTCCCAAATGGCTGTTCAGAAGCAATGTCTAGGGAAGGTGTAAAAATCGGGTAGGATTGATAGGAATTGAATGGTTGGACAGGAGTAGGATCAACATTATGATAAAAAGGTGGTTGGAACTGTTGATCAAAAGAATTTGAATTAGTGAAAGGAGTGAAAGATCAGTTACGAGATTGTTCGATACGTTCAGCAATAGACATGGGTTTCAGAGTTACAGCAGGACTTTCAAAAGGGGTATCAACGTAAGAAGGAGGTGAAGGTTGAATTGGTTGATACAAGATGGATTGCGGAGTCCAGTTGTTCGTCCTAGACACGTCTATCCGATCTTTCAAAGAAAGTTTAGGCATGGAGGGATCGTTCGACGTTTGACCAAAGCAAGAACCGTAAGAAGTAATGTTTGGTTGAAATGAAGATAAGAAGAGGAGAAAGAGTGGAAAAAGAAAGTGATTTTTTATTTTTTTATTTTTATTTTAGAGTTAGTTATTAACAAAAGAATGAAACACACAAAAAGATTCTGGACAAAAAACAATCACGACACAAAAATACCACGCACCTAATCGGTCTAGGGTTCACCTAGGTCAACTAGACCTGCTCAAGAACTTAATTGTCGAAGTAAAACTGTGTCGAGAAACGGGCTCAAGATATACTGATCATGAGGCCAGGTAAGTGCAGAGATAAGGGGAGTTTTCCGACGCTTTCGCGAAGGTCCTTAATTAAATAACCCTTTCTCTTTTGGCGGTTTCGCCGTGAACACTTTCATAGACACCCCGTAAACGATATACCGTTAAGCGGTGTTCTAAACACAGTTAACTTCTCCTAGTGAGCACGAAGTCCTTAAGGCTTAAAGTCTAGTTTCTTTTAAAATTTGTGCGGGTACACGTTATGCTCAATTTCGTGATTTGTGGGCGATGGAAAAGGGGATGAAATTCTTTACCGTATGTTGTAGGGTTCGCTTGCCCTTAAGTCCGTATTAATTGATGCAATGCGCAATTTAATAAAAAATTATTCAAAGAATCAAACAATCGTTTTTTACTTTAAGCACGGCACTGCAAAAAATACGGGTTAGTCAAGTTTAGCGTTTGCTAGCGAACTTGCAAAGAATCCTGCAAAGATATTATATTGGATGCGTCGGATTTGAGAAGAAGGTGTTAGTAAAGTACGTACCGATAAATTTGCAGGTTCAGAAACCCTCATTGAAGTGAATCCGGTTTGCTTGAAAGTTCGCTTGCGCGAGTCAAACTATCTGGATATTTGGCACTGTACTTCGCAATCACCTTAACCTTGAATGTATACTTTGCTCCCCATGATTGCAGTTCGCAAATCCGCAAAAATCTAAAATGTCGGAAATACGGATTTTAGTGCGAAAAAGGCGATACGAATGCCCAAATACCTGCACACTAAAAATTATTTAAAAAAAACAACCAATAAAAATGGGACAAAAACAGAACACTCGAGCGCAGAACCAAATTTTTGAGCAAATGGGGGCAATAGGGCCGGCCAGCTCGGATTTTAAGGGGTTGTCGCCGGTTTTGCCTTGGAGTTGGGGCTCCAAACTTCTTCTGTGATCTCCCTATTCTACTAATGTCTCGCTGGTATTGTTTATTTTTTTAGTTCAGATCCAGAGTGCTTGCAGGTCTTAAATCCAGAGAAAAAAATGATTAGATGTCAATTTTTGATGGTTTTTGAATTTTTTCTGAAATTTTTAGTATGTTTTTAGAAAAGTGTTAGATAGATATTAACAAGATTAACCCGAAATAACAAGAATAAAAACGTTACCGTCTCCCCAGCAATGACACCATTTGATTGTTACGTTTTTGTCGTGTCGTGTATTTGAAGTTCTAAACTTAACCGCAATCAAGACGGTGTCGCTTTGCAGCTAGCCACGATGAGTACGGGTCAATCCACAGGGAGACGGAGCATTTTACGTTCTTGTTACGACGAATTAATGCGCGTGGGCGGAAATTCGTATCTATCCTATGTGTTATATGCAAAGTAAACGCTTATTAGGATAAGATAGGATAGTGTAAGTTAAGGAAATCCATACTAAAATCCTTTGAGCCGAGCTTGATCACTAAAGCTAGAGCAATCGGCAACAACGTGGATTAGGGTGCTTAAGCATGGAATTTGTGAAATCCGGTTTATAGACCCTTGTCCGTTTGTTCTTGTTGCTTTCTTTCACCTCCGGCCAATCCGAAAGCAACCAGTCGCGGTCAGGATACACCAATACCTTGGTAGGGTAGGGTGCCTAACGGAGCGCTTGCGTAAAATTTGGGCGGAGTTTAATGGAAAAGATCGGGAAAAAGAAATGAGAAACGAAAGCTTAGCTTACAATATCGGTTTCAATCCTAACAACACATATTCACAACCATTTCAAGAATAAACAAAGAAAAGAAAAGAGCATTACATGTAAGTAAATGACATGATAATAAATTGCAAGTAAGTAAAGAACAAGTAATGAAAAAGCAAGTAATGAAAAAGCAAGTAATGAAAAGAGCAAGAAAGAAATACTAAGAACCATAGAACACAATACAAGCCATGGGTTCAATAACCCAATCTTAAACTTGCAAGCTCAATTAAGAGGTTGCAAGATCAAGAGGAGGCAAAGAACCCAAGGGGAATGAAGGCAAGAATAAGTAAGCTTTATTAATTCCATATGAAGATACAAACCCTTGAGATCAATAACCTAATCTTAAACTTGCAAGCTTAATGAAGAGGTTGCAAGATCAAGAGGAGGCAAAGATCTCAAGGGGACTAAGCTATGTACAAGAGAAAGAACAAAAGAGAAACAAAAGCTTGGACAAAGAATGCAAAATGAATGACAATCCAAGACCCCTTTCCTTTGCTCACTCACCTGCCTTATATAGGCACAAAAGAAAAGAAAACAAACAATAAAAATAGGATGAGGTGGCAGCAGGGAAGGGTCCACAGAAGACTGGGGGCAATTGGGGGCCGGCCAGCTCTGCCAGATGGGGTATGTGGCCGGCCACTTTTGGAGGGAACAGTAGTGTGGACTAGTGTTGTCTCCTCCAGTTCACCGGTGCTACTAGATTTGTCTGTAGAAGCTTGGGTTGCACTCAGGGCTTAGAGGGAACATGTAGCTATACATCACATCACCTTTATGCATTTATTACTCCTATCCCCCCTACTTGTGTGTCTTGGGCAGCCCCTCTCTAGGTCCATGCATCAAAGAGCTAGTGCACACTTGCTATGTGTTGGACCAAAATGTGTATGCATATGTTTATTAGCAAAAAATCTTTGAATATTGGTCGGTTTCCAGTTCCGGTCACAGTGTTGGCTCACAAACAATATATCCGTGATTTTAAGTGTATTTCTAGTATTTTGTCACAGATAGCTGTAATCTGTATTACTGAGTAGACACTGGTTAATAGTTGTAACATTTCAGAAAAATAAAATATTAGTTTTGGGAATTTTCATAATTAAATAATAAATATATTGAATATTTTATTAATGCGGTATAATTAAATACCGATAAATCGGAAAATATTTGGAAAATTATAGAAATTACTGAAATGAGGATGTTTTATGTTATTTAAGCAAATTATAACTTTTTATAATTAATCATATTCATTTTTAAAGCTAATCGCGATTAAATATCGCTAATCGTGCATTAAGCCAGTTTTGTGCACATGACATGCACCATATCACATTTTTATACTTATGCATTTTGTTAACCATGACATTTTGCTTTTGGATTTTCATTTGGGTTTACAAATAAAAGAATAGAAAACAAAAAAAAAGAATATAATAAAGAAAGAGGGATGGACAAGAGAGAGAGAGAGGTGAGGGGTCAACCTAAGACCATGGCTCCTTGTCCCTTCATCGTTTCTTCTTCATTTCTCTCCCCTCTCTTCTCTCATGGCAGCACCTATCTCCCTCCTCCCATTAAAAACCCCATTTCATCATCAAAAACACCCCAAAGCATCACCTTGCCTTCACTAAAAACATGCACAAGCTCACAAGCTACACTTTGGACAAGAAAAATCAGATTTTGATGCTCTAGGGGATTCATGAGTGCCAAATGAGGTTATCCTTTCAAAAATTGTGTAGTATTTGCATTCCTTTAGCCTCTTGTGTAGTTTAAAATCGTTTTGGTGAAGTTTAGTGAACTTTGGGAATTCCTAGATGATGGTTTGAGGGAATTTTGAGTGGTGTTAGTGTAATTGGGCTTTAGAGATGACCTTAAACCACATAGTTTCAAAAACCCAGACCAAACTCGAAACAAACCCAAATACTGAAAAATGAAACTTTTCATGTCAGTTTTGTGAGAATCTAGTGAGTGCAGGAAAATCTGGAGCAATCTGGGGCATTTTTGAGTTGAGCAAACAAGACCAGAGAGTTAATAGGACCAATATGAGACCACCCTAACTATACGAGACCCTAACTCCCCCCTCCCCAAACCGAGCTCGCCAGATTTCATCGGTATAGGGCCGGCCAAGTGGTGGATTCAGGGGTCCAGGTTGCTTCTGTAGGTCACATGCTCCCTATACATTACCCTAGTATTGTTTGTGCACATTGTTTTTACCTTAATCAAAATCTGGGACAAGTTTCATGAGTTGTTGTTTTATTTCGGGGTTTTGTTTTGCGTATTTTGAATTCTGGATTGTAGGAATTTGGTTTTAACTCGATGGCTTGACATTTGTATGTCTATATCGATTGTTTTTTGGTTGATTTGCGAGAGTAGACCATAGGTTTTGACCTATGTGAGATTCGTGTGTCATTTTGGTTTTGAATTGGATTTTAATGCAATACGATACTTTATGATGTGTAGGTACCCCGCGAAGACTTTGAGACGACAAGCAAGCGTGTGGCGACATTGGCATCGGCAAAAGAAGATCAAGATGAGTAGATATATATCTACGGGGGAAGTCAGATGGATGGCGTATAGCACCCCCGCAGTTCGTAGTATAGCTTATATATATATATGGTTATATATATGTTTTATGTTACGTGGATGATTATCAAGATATGATTTTGTGTTCATGGTTTACTTTAGGGTAGTTAGAAGTAACTTAGTTTAGCTTCTTAGTCGCGAACCCTAGAATAAGGTTCACACCCACATGCACGCACACACTTGCATACTTTATTTTACTTGTGCGTATATGGGGATAAGTATATATATATATACGCACATAGGTATGGGACTATGTGTGTGTGTGTGTGTGTGTGTGTGTATGGATGATGAGGATTGTACATGGTATTTGGAGATGAGTCGAATTGGGCATGGTGCCATAAGATCGGTGATATGATGTTGTTCGTATTATGAGATACGACATGAGATTTTAGTGGGCCTTTAGTCGTGTGTTTCATACACGCATATATTTGCAGATGGTATCAGTTTGTACTAGACTTATATTAGTACCCCCAGTTCATGAGATATGATGATAAGGATACTAGATAAATGATGAGATGAATGTGATATTCGACCCGTACCAAGATTTGGGATGCTGTACGACGGATTTACGTATGAGCTATATATTGATGATAGATCCGCAATCTTGACTCGAAAATTTCATAATATATATTGTATCGTATCTGATACTATTGAGGCGGGATCACCGACTATTATATTGATATGTATCGACTCAGATTTAGGTGGTTTCCTTACCTCTTCAATTTTCCTGTTAAATCAGTCCTGTAGTTACTTGTAGATGTTATATTAGACTCGAGTCATACATATTTCAAAAACTAACGAATCGTGAGTATTTTAAAGAAAGGACAAGGGATACTACGGATATTTTAAAAGGATGTACTTTTTCATAAAAACACCATAGCCCTATTTTCTAAACACCACGATTCGTGCAACTTTCAAATACCAAAAACTGTATGGCTCGTATATAAAAATTGTATATTTCTTATTCCTGCATTATTTATTCATTTTCCACATATTCTTGCTATTCGCATCGCCTTGCATGTTTAAATGTGTTTATTGTTATATTAAACCCATGCTATCAGGACACCAGCACCATTACCGATGATGCGTATGCTCCACGCACACTTACTTGCCGGCTCACACACATCATCATAGGTAATTGCCATGTCACTACACAGTAGGATTGTTGTATCATGATATGACTCCTTGCACAATTTATTTGCTACAGTTACATATGCACCCTTATACGATGCTGCATTTGACTTTGGAGAAATCGGGAACCACAAGGACATTTTAAAACTGGATTCATTTAAAAGAGCGGTTTTCCCTCGATATGTGCATATTACTGTTTTATGTTGCATAATATACTGATATGCTTACATTTCTATTATATGTCGCATACATCATGCTTTATGATTATACGCATTGAGATATGTTGTTTCCATGAGATTTCTAGATTTGAGAACCGTGGGTATTTCAAAAGAAAGTATGTACTGTTTTAAAAACCCGGTTTCTCTTGATATGATATTTCAGAGCAGCCACCATGACATTTCTCGGTTCTGATATATACCCCATGCGAGGAGGCGTCGTGGGCCGTGTGCGGGTACATGGTGGGGCCCAGAGGTACCCCGGGACAAGAAGATCGATGGACCACGCCGATGAGCCTGACAGGGGAATCATACCAACCGGTGACAGTATTTAGACTCGGCGGTTATCATGGGAATACCGACCGGAGTTATGTACGTATGGATACGTCGAATTGTGAGTGTCGTTGCTGGGCACTCGGTTTTTCGAGATAGCGTATGATACGTACCTATCAGGGCCAGTCGTGGTGACAGCACCTGATAGATCAGTTTTTTTGTGTCGATACTTGACACTAATTTTCTGATGATTTCATTGATGATACTTAAATGTTATACATAAATCTTACTATATAAAGAAAACAGTTTTCTCGTTTATAATGTTTTTTGTTTCCATTTTACCGCATTCATACCTCAGAGATATGACATATTGCTACCTGAGGCACTGACACGAGCACATGGGATTACACTTATGTTTAGATGTTTACCCTTGCCTGTTTATTATGCTTCAGGCCATATTATCATTTGAGGTTTATATATTACTGATCGTATGACCTAGGATTGAGTCATACATTCGATTTCTGCTCTGTGATGTTTTCTACTCACGAGTTGGCAACTCACCCCCGTTGTGCCACAGTTCTTGCAGGTCTTGCCGTACAGGTTTCATTGCGGCTTTCTGGCATACTGCTCCCTTTCCGGGTGATTGCTTTGGTAGGTAAGTTCACTTGCATCGTGACCACCATTGTACCATTTATTTATATTCAGTTGTATCCAGTAAAACTCCATCAACCAGAATTGTATATTTATTAGACTTAGAAGACCAGTGTATATTCTTTCGACCTTAGAGTCGCGCGTTGTATTATTATTGGTTTTCATGTTGTTGCGAGTTTCCTTTTCAGTTTTGATTCTCGCCCTTCGGCGTTGTATATTATATTGCTTGCGTGGTTGTGTCCATCGATTGACGAAGAGCTGGCTCCCGCTTGGGGATGCCTTTTTCATTGATGTATATATATTATTCATGTTGTACCCCGTTCGAGGCCAATATTTACAAAGGAAACTCTTCCGAAATTTTCAGAAAAGACTTGATGTTTTAAAAACGCATAATTCGGCTTATGCTATTAAAACCACTTCTTTAAAACTGGTTTTCCTTCATTTATTATTTAAAATGGTTTTAGATTTCTGTGCTTTTGACTTACTTGAATTAGATGGGGTCCTATAGACTTCATATGATTCAAGAAACAGTCACGTACTATTTCGGGTCATTACAAAGTTGGTATCAAAGCGCTAGGTTAACCTTGGTTCGAGTCTAAGTTTGACTATGCGGAGCCTAGGGCGTTTGTATATATACGGAATCTAAGCTTGACTTTACAGAACTTAGACTTGGTCGAGGGGGTATTAGACCCGTAATTTCATCGCGTAGGTTGACCCTTGGTTGATAGATTAGGTGACTTAAGAAGAGTGACGTACCATGTGTATGTTCCGCGGCATACTTACAATACGATACTCCGCTTAAGAAACCTTAGGATGTACATTTCCTTACACAACATTATATTCATTTCTATGATCTATCCTCATCATTATTGGTTCTGATTTTGCTGCAACGATTACACGGGCAGAGAGAGCTACGGCTAGAGTTGCGGTCAGCATAGGCTCGCCACGAACGAGGACTGACCACGACGTGATTCCAGGGACACGTGATTACATAGAGGTGTCATTTTATTGTGTTTTCGCGCCATGACCGTTTGATGGATCTATTTTATGAGATTTCTCGGACGTGCAGATCGGCACCAGAGGATTGAGCCACTGCTAGAGGCCAGCCAGAATTTGATGACCGTCAATGCACCGATTATACTTGATGATTGAGGCACTATTCAGCGTGTGGACGAATGATTTAGTTGTTGCTGCGACTGACGAGACGTCGCCTAAATGTTTGAAACTAACGCCGCACGAGTTGTACTTAGAGATATGATAGAAGATCTCTAGTCACCCAAGAAAGAATGATTAGGACATGTGATTCGTTACCTACCCCGATGCGAGGTCATCAGATTGATTGATTCCAGCTTAAGAAGACTTCACGCAGATGCGTTGGGAGTCGATAGAGACGATCGAATGTCAGAAGCCCATTTTCCAAGTTTAAAGTATTCAGAGACAAATGCAAGTAATGCTATGGACCCTCCAGAAGAATGAAACCCTAACTCGACATAATGACCATGAGAACGCTTTGAAACCTTAGGGTTTGCGGCAGTTCAGCGGTGCCATTAGTAAGGCTTAGGTTTTCCCTTCTACGATTGGTCCATAGGTGTTGTGGCACGTACTCGATATTATTAAACTGTACTCAAGATGTTGAGCTCTTGGGGGATTATGAGGTTTTGATGAATCGTTCGAATGGTTCGACATCATTCGGATATCATGTGATGGGATGCATTGCTTGGGAGACTCCAGATATGAGTATAGCCGTTGGAGCACAGTCCATGCAGCCACGAAGAGACGAGTCCAAAGCAGTCGACATAAGAGGAAAGTGGAGTAAGAGGTTCGTACGAGATCTTGATAAGATGGCGTTCCACTCCACCGACATCAGAGATGTGATACGCATGCAGAGGCGTTGTATATGGATGTATATTCCAGAAGGAGTCGCGATGAGTATGCAGCCGTTCCGGAACAAGAAATGGATTTCGTAAATGGTGATAACTTCCGGGCAGTTCGGCAGAAACGAGGTTTGGGAGAGATTTCGTCAGACCTTTCTGGAATACTATACGAGTAGATTTGGACTCAGGAGTGGTCATATTACGCATACCCAGCAGGCCAGAGTTCGGCATCGTCGACGAGACATGTTATGAGTGACCATGATAGTTGGCCAGAGATCTTTAGAGGATGTACCAGAGCGGACTGCTTCCATTATCATTTCCATATTGGACCGTTGAGCCGAGGAGTTATGCACTTAGCAATCTGCAGTGAGAGACGAGAGCCTAAGGGCACCAGACGACAGGCCACGAACAGTAGGAAAGTAGATATCTTGCTCTACTAGTATTGGATTCACCGACACCTTCTCGACTTTGAAGGAGGACATATCAACGATGGTATTTATGATTTGTGATTTGGTGATTCGATTATCACGTATCCGTCACCTTGGATTTTGGTATTTTGGATGATTTATTTACATGACCGAGATTTTGTGCACCACAGTTGCACCTGACTTCGATTTGATATCATTCGAGATGTTGATCTTGATTTCATATCTATGATATATATGTGATTTGATTTGTGCTTTCGGCATAGTTTTCATGCACTTTTAGTATTTTGATGCGATTTTGGTGCACACCAGATGCACTAAATCGGGATTCTTCGTGTATATAAGATGCACCTGATATTATTGTCAGGCACACCCGTTGCCTTTGATAGGTGTTTCGTGCACACCCGTTGCACTTAGATTTTGTTTCTGTGCTCATGTATGGCACATTTATGGATTTCAATTTTCCGTACGCACCAGACACACGCGGCATTCTTATGCACATTTTGGGATTGATTTCTTATGGAGCAGTACCTTTTTATGATATTTACTATTTGTTTTCGTACTGAGCAGGACTAGTCAGAGGACAGTACCAGGATATATTTTTGCATGCATTAATAGCTACCGAAGGGATTTCCAAAAAGGGAGCTATAGTCTCAGTATTTACCTACGTGTCTAAGATGACACGAAACTTTTTATAAAGGAAAACCTTCTAAATTATTTTCAAAACGGCGAAACGTGCATGTTAAACAAAGGATATATATACATATAGCTATTTTCTTACAATAAACATCCGGCACCGTGCTGTGTTGCGTGCATCGCATAACAACTTAAAAAGGTTTTGGCATGCATTTTCTTCAGATGTTTTAATGATATTTACATGTAGAGTTTTGAATATATCATGTTAGTTTTCGTATTGGATTTAGACATTGGTGTCTTCACCATAACTCCGATGATTGTGGGATGCTTGACGGAGTTTTGATTTTGGATTATATACTTGTTTTTCATGCTCATGCATTGCGCCACTATGTGCTTTATGTATTTATGATATCGGGACCCCGGCGACTTAGTCTTTTACTGAAATGTTTTAGTATTTGAAGGGTTTAAATTTAAATTCGGGGATCGAATTTCTTTAGGGGGGAAGACTGTAACATTTCAGAAAAATAAAATATTATTTTTGGGAATTTTCATAATTAAATAATAAATATATTGAATATTTTATTAATGCGGTATAATTAAATACCGATAAATCGGAAAATATTTGGAAAATTATAGAAATTACTGAAATGAGGATGTTTTATGTGATTTAAGCAAATTATAACTTTTTATAATTAATCATATTCATTTTTAAAGCTAATCGCGATTAAATATAGCTAATCGCGCATTAAGCCGGTTTTGTGCACATGACATGCACTATATCACATTTTTATACTTGTGCATTTTGTTAACCATGACATTTTTCTTTTGGATTTTCATTTGGGTTTACAAATAAAATAAAACAAAACAAAACAAAAGAATATAATAAAGAAAGAGGGATGGGCAAGAGAGAGAGAGGTGAGGGGTCAACCCAAGACCATGGCTCCTTGTCCCTTCATTGTTTCTTCTTCATTTCTCTCCCCTCTGTTCTCTCATGGCAGCACCCATCTCCCTCCTCCCTTTAAAGACCTCATTTCATCATCAAAATCACCCCAATGCATCACCTTGCCTTCACTAAAAACATGTACAAGATCACAAGCTACACTTTGGACAAAGAAAAATCAGATTTTGATGCTCTAGGGGATTCATGAGTGCGAAATAAGGTAATCCTTTCACAAATTGTGTAGTATTTGCATTCCTTTAGCCTCTTGTGTAGTTTAAAATCATTTTGGCGAAGTTTAATGAACTTTGGGAATTCCTAGATGATGGTTTTAGGGAATTTTGAGTGGTGTTAGTGTAATTGGGCTTTAAAGATGACCTTAAACCCCCGTGTCAAAAACCCAGACCAAACTCGAAACAAACCCAAATACTGAAAACCAAAACTATTCATGTCGGTTTTGTGAGAATCTAGTGAGTGCAGGGAAATCTAGAGCAATTTGGGGCATTTTTGAGTTGAGCAAACAAGACCAAAGACTTAATAGGACCAATATGAGACCACCCTAACCATACGAGACCCTAACTCCTCCCCCCTAAACCAAGCTCGCCGGATTTCAGGGGTATGGGGACGGCCAAGTGGTGGATTCAGTGGTCCAGGTTGCTTCTGTATGTCGCATGCTCCCTATACATCATCTCAGTATTGTTTGTGCACAATGTTTTCACCTTAATAAAAATCTAGGACCAGTTTCATGAGTTGCTGTTTTATTTCAGGGTTTTGTTTTGCGTATTTTGAATTCTAGATTTTAGGAATTTGGTTTTAACTCGATGGCTTGACGTTTGAACTTCTATATCGATTGTTATTTGGTTGATTTGCGAGAGCAGACCATAGGTTTTGACCTATATGAGATTCGTGTATCGTTTTGATTTTGAATTGGATTTTAATGCGATACGATACGTTATGATGTGTAGGTATCCCGTGAAAAATTTAAGACGACAAGCAAGCACGCGGCGACATCGGCATCGGCAAGCGAAGATCAAGGTGAGTAGATATATATCTACGGGGGAAGTCGGGTGGATGGCGTATAGCACTCCCGCAGTTCGTAGTATAGCTTATATATATATATATATATATATATATATGGTTATATATGTGTTTTATGTTACATAGATGATTATCAAGACATGATTTTGTGTTCATAGTTTAGTTTAGGGTAGTTAGAAGTAACTTAGTTTAGCTTCTTAGTCGCGAACCCTAGAATAAGGTTTACACCCACACACACGCACACACTTGCATACTTTTTTTTACTTGTGCGTATATGAGGATATGCATATATACACACACACACACACATAGGTATGGGACTATGTGTGTGTGTATATATATATATACATATACCTACACATGGATGATTAGGATTGTACATGGTATTTGGAGATGAGTCGATAAGATTGGGCATGGTGCCATGAGATCGGTGATATGATGTGGTTCGTATTACGAGATACGACATGAGATTTTAGTGGGCCTTTAGACTTGTGTTTCATACATGCATGTATTTGCAGATGGTATCAGTTTGTACTAGACTTAGATCAATACCCCAAGTTCATGAGATATGATGATAAGGATACCGGATAAATGATGAGATGAATGTGATATTCGACCCATACCCAGATTTGGGATGTCGTACGACGGATTTATGTACGAGCTATATATTGATGATAGATCCGCACTCTTGACTCGAGAATGTCATAATATATATTGTATCGTATGTGATACTATTGAGGCGGGATCACCGACTATTATATTGATATGTATCGACTCAGATTTAGGTGGTTTCCTTACCTCTTCAATTTTCCTGTTAGTTCAGTCCTGTAGTTACATGTAGATGTTAGATTAGACTCGAGTCATACCTATTTCAAAAACTAACGAATCGTGAATATTTTAAAGATAGGATAAGGGATACTAAGGATATTTTCAAAGGATGTACTTTTTTCATAAAAACACCGTAGCCCTATTTTCTAAACACCACGATTCGTGCAACTTTCAAATACCAAAAACTGTGTGGCTCGTATATAAAAATTGTATATTTCTTATTGCTGCGTTGTTTATTCATTTTCTTCATATTCTTTCTATTCGCATCGCCTTGCATGTTTAAATGTGTTAATTGTTATATTAAACCCATGCTATCAGTACACCAGCACCATTACCGATGATGCATATGCTCCACGCACACTTACTTGCCGGCTCACACACATCATCATCGGTAATTGCCATGTCACTATACAGTAGGATTGTTGCATCATGATATGACTCCTTGCACAATTTACTTGCTACAGTTACATATGCACCTTTATACGATGCTGCATTTGACTTTGGAGAAATCGGGAACCGCAAGAGACATTTTAAAACTGGATTCATTTAAAAGAGCGGTTTTCCCTCGATATGTGCATATTACTGTTTTATGTTGCATGATATACTGATATGCTTAAATTTCTATTATATGTCGCATACATCATGCTTTATGATTGTATGCATTGAGATATGTTGTTTCCATGAGATTTCTGGATTTGAGAACCGTGAGTATTTTAATAGAAGTATGTACTATTTTAAAAACCCGGTTTCTCTTGATATGATATTTCTGAGCAGCCACCATGAGATTTCTCGGTTCTGATATATACCTCATGCGAGGAGGCGTCGTGGGCCGTGTGCAGATACATGGTGGGGCCCGGAGGTACCCCGGGGTAAGAAGATCGATGGACCACGCCGATAAGCCTGACAGGGGAATCATACCTACCGGTGACAGTATTTAGACTCGGCGGTTATCGTGGGGATACCGACCGGAGTTATGTACGTATGGATACATCGAATTGCAAGGGTCGAAGCTAGGCACTCGGTTTTTCGAGATAGCGTATGATACGTACCTATCAGGGCCAGTCGTGGTGACAGCACCTGATAGATCAGTATTTTTGTGTCGATGCTTGACACTGATTTTCTGATGATTTCATTGATGATACTTAAATGTTATACAGAAATATTACTATATTAAGAAAACAGATTTCTCATTTATGATGTATTCTGTTTCCATTTTACCGCATTCATACCTTATAGATATGACATATTGCTACCTGAGGCACTGACACGAGAACATAGGATTACACTTATGTTTAGATGTTTACCCTTGCCTGTTTATTATGCTTCTGGCCATATTATCATTTGAGGTTTATATATTACTGATCGTATGACCTAGGATTGAGTCATACATTCGATTTCTGCTCTGTGATGTTTTCTACTCACGAGTTGGCAACTCACCCCCGTTGTGCCACAGTTCTTGCTGGTCTTGCCGTACAGATTTCATTGCGGCTTTCTGGCATACTGCCGGGTGATTGCTTTGGTAGGTGGGTTCACTTGCATCGTGACCACCATTGTACCATTTATTTATATTCAGTTGTATCTAGTAAAACTCCATCAACCAGACTTGTATATTTATTAGACTTAGAAGACCAGTATATATTCTTTCTACCTTAGAGTCGCGCGTTGTATTATTATGGGTTTTCATGTTGTTGTGAGTTTCCTTTTTAGTTTTGATCCTCGCCCTTCGGCATTGTATATTATATTGCTTGCGTGGTTGTGTCCGTCGATTGACGAAGAGTTAGCTCCCGCTTGGGGATGCCTTTTTCATTGATGTATATATATTATTCATGTTGTACCCCGTTCGGGGCCAGGATTTACGAAGGAAACTCTGCCAAAATTTTCAGAAAAGACTTGATGTTTTAAAAATGCATAATTCGGCTTATGCTATTAAAACAACTTCTTTAAAACCAGTTTTCCTTCATTTATTATTTAAAATGATTTTAGATTTCTGGGCTTTTGGCTTACTTGAATTAGATGGGGTCCAATAGACTTCATATGATTCAAGGGCCAGTCACGTACTATTTCGGGTCATGATAATAGTATCGATATATAACAAAATAGATAATGAATGAGCGATAATAAAATGCATTTTTCAGTGATGAACAGTAGGTATCAAGCAGATCCCGGAGAGAGTCACTGGATTGCTGTGAAGAACATTCTCAAGTACTTAAGAAGGACTAAAGAGATGTTCTTGGTGTATGGTAACGGAGTACTCCAAGTGGAGTCCTTTACCGATTCGAGCTTCCAAAGTGATAAGGATGACTCTAAGTCGCACTCTAGATTTGTCTTTACCCTCAATGGAGGGGCGGTTTGTTGGAAGAGTTCCAAATAGGAAACCGTGGCAGACTCGACGATGGAGGCTGAATACATCGCTGCCAACGATGCTGCCAAAGAGGCTGTCTGGATGAAGAAGTTCATAACTGAACTTTGAGTGGTTCCGTCCATTGAGTATCCAATACCTTTGTATTGTGATAACAATGGAGCTGTGGCTTTGACCAAGGAACCCACGTCCCATCAGAGATCCAGGCATATTCTGAGGCGGTATCACCTGATCCGGAAGATAGTTGATCGCCGAAAGATCGAGGTCAGCAGAGTTGACATGAAGGACAACACTGCGGATCCACTCACGAAAGCCATACCCCAGATACAATTTGAGAGACTCTTCGGGATGTTGGGTATGAGATACTACAACAGCTGGCCTTAGTGCAAGTGGGAGATTGTTAGTTATGTATATGCCCTAGAGGCCATTGTTGTACATATGATGTATATTATAGTGGATGCTTAGATATATAGAGAGGAATTTCTTGCTCGACACGATAGTATGCTATTTGGTTGCTCTTTGTCTTAACATGTTGATTTGTATTGTGTTACTGTCTTGCTCTCATATATTAATAAAGCCCTTAGGATATGTACTTGACTAATAGGACTATGATGCAGATCATACTAGTAGGGCCACGGTAGTCCATGAGTACATCCTATAATTGTTCCTAGTCGTGGCTGTATCGAGACAGGGCATCGATACTCCAGTGTAGACTACCGTATACGCTTCTTGACCCATATGATAGGCGATGGATGATCCTACATCCATTGGTGTTTGATATCAAAGATGGTATACGGGTGCTCAGTGGAGACTGGGTACACTAAACGGACTTGCCGAGAACTCCTAGATGGTATTATACCTATCGTCAGATAGCAGTTTTCTGGTGACACTGGTACAGGTTAGTCTGTAGACCCGAGATCGTCATATAGTCTTGTGTGATTCCCATTATGCTTTGATTTCCGCCTCCACGTTCAAGAGAACGTGCAAAACGGTGGCTTTTGGGTACAGTCCCGAATCACATGGAGGAAATGAGCGATAGGAGGGGTTCCATCTCTCCCGGTATTGGGGATGATGTTGCGCTGTGTTAGATTGGCTATAACTGGAAGTCCCTAGCCAGAGCTGATATGGAGACCTACTGGTAAGTGTTATCAGTAGTTTCTCGACCCGTTATGAGCCTCACATCGACACGACTTATCGGTTACTGGGGTTTGACGTTTACCACCCCTAGACTGGATATGCGACATATCAGACGTAGAGACCGGACTGTACGGTAGTACTACTGATTGGATTCGCAGGAGTATGTACAGGCTTGCTTATTGATCTTCTGGTCGTTCAATACCCGGGTGGCCGTTACGTTTAGCTGACCGCTTGCGGCTTGTGGGTGTTTGATATGATCATCACCTACTGCCGGCGTATTGAAGGGTCCTTAGAGTCCTATACAGAGGTTTCCTGGCTCAGGCGAAACAAAGTAGGAGCACATATGTGGTTTGTGCGGGACTGAGATTGATACGCGTATGAGATACAGTATTCTATTCTCACGATATGTGATATCGGCCGGTTGTATGTGATATAACCGGGTTATCAGATCAAGTGTTGATTCGATAAAATGATACATATTATATTAGTCGATTGTATGCGATATAGCTGGATTATTAAATCAAGTGTTGATTTAATAATTTAATGTATAATTATATATTTGATATATTAAATTATATTAACTAATATTAGCTCACTTAACCATTACTTTTTCTCACTTGATGATACATTGATATATATGTGATATATGTTAATTGTATTATTTTTCTTTTGTTCACAAATTATATATATATATATATATATATATATATCATTGTGACATACTAGGTTACACATGCAACATGTATGTATGAGACTTATACCATGCTAGGGTTTATGTTATGGTTTTCTTTATCTTTTTAAGTAATTCACAAATGATATGGAATTGGTCATGGTTGAGCTTCATGGAAGCTAGTAGAACATTGACTAAAGTCCATCTCTTTTGTTTGTACTTAAGATATTTGTTAACTTAACCTTTAACCCTAGCTCATGGTTTATTCTCTACATAGATTAGCCATGACATAAACTAACCCAAGGTTGCATTTCTAACCTCAACTCTAATTCTCTTCATCACATGAGCTTCTTCTTCATCATCTCATTTTCTAGCTCTCTTGACTTGGAAAAGGTGATGAAAAATAGTGAGAAATAAAAAACTAAAGAGAGCTCACTTCCTACTTCATCATCCTCTTCTAAACTAGCCAATTAGATTAGGGTGTTAACTTCACTAATTTCATATTAGTGAAGAGATAACTTGAGTTTGTGTTTTCTCAAAGTAGATCATCTTGGATTTCGAAGGCTACAAGCAAGCATGCATCATTCAGCTTGTGGAGCTTCTCAAGAGTCCGGTAGTTCTTGGATCGCAGCGAAGGGACCACTACTTGGAGCTTATGAAGTGAAGGAGCGGACTACAAAGGTTGTAATCCATAATCACTCAGAAGTAAAGTTGTTTACTTGATGTTTCCGTATGTATCTCTAGTTAAAGATCTTGTTTAGGGTTGTTTAAGCATGGAAATTTTTTTATTTGGCATGGACGATGCCACCCGAAACCTTGCTGTCGTGCTTAGGGACCCAACATACTCATAGGTTCACACACACATCATCAGTAATTGCCATACCATATACACATATAGATTATTGTTTAGTACCCAGCATCACTTACTGTTTCAGATATTACACTTTCTTTACATTGTTATGCATTACAGTATTGTTATGTGCCTGTACATATTATTTTATTATTGCCATATTCTTAGGAGATTCTGTTTCCATGAGATTTCTGGATTTAAGAAACCGCGGATATGATTTAAAAACTTGTGAATGTTTTAAAAACGCGGCTTTCTCTTGATATGACATTTCGATGTCCACCATGAGATTCCTCAGTTCTGAGCTATGATTATTACCCGATTTGAGCAGTGAGAAGTCACCATCTACGGATACATGGTAGACCCGGTATGGTACCTAGAGGCAAGAAGATAGAATAGAAAGGCATTGAGCCTGGCTGGGAACACTACCTACCGGTGAAAGTGGTGGACTCAGCAGATATCCGGAGGATACCGACTGAAGTGATATGAGACAGATGGATATGAGGATCGATCTGATGAGTCGTTGTCTAAGATATAAGGTCCAATCCGATGAGACGGCGCCTGAGATATAAGTATTTACGTGTCGATGCTGGACACGGGATTTATGATGATTTGGAGTGTCAATAATGGACACTCTGGGTATTATGATGATTTCGAGTGTCGTTGATAGACACTCATCGGATAATATATATACACATGCTATGGATGACATGTTATCACATATTGATACAGGCACGATATCATATACACACACACATACACACTTTCACCTTCGATACCACACGGTACGATATTATATTACAGTATGACCTGGGTATATTATTATGCATTCGATTTTTACCTGATGATATTTTCTACTCACGAGTTGGAAACTCACCCCCGTTGTGCCATAGTTTTCTTGCAGGACCGACCGCTCGGATCAGCAGCGGTTTGCTGGCACACTTCTCTATCGGGTGATTGTTTGGTAGGTGGCTTACATTATAGATCGTAACCACCGCTTATACACTTTTTATTTCATTTGTATCTAGTTAAAAACTCCATCAACGAGAATATATATATTTGGTAGACTTACAAACCAGAGACTTATATATTCTTTCGAATGTAGTACGAGATTTGTATATATTCTTTTATATGCCGAGTTTGGACATTTTTGTGTTGATTTTTTTTGTTATTCTTTACTTTTCTTGAGTCGATCTTCGCCTTGGGCGTCGTATATATATTACGTGGTTGTGATTCCGCCGATTGACGATGAGTTAGCTCCCGATTGGGGATGCCATTATTATTATTGTTTATGTACTGGTTTTGATCAAAATTTACAAAGGAGGTGATGCCTAAATTTCAAATGACAAAAACGTTTTCAAACTTTAGTATACATTCCACTTGTATTTTTAACAAACCTTATTTATATTTCAAAAAGGGAACTTGATTTCATTTATTCCCCTTTTTCATAAATTTACCTCCACTGCTTTCTTAAAAGGTTTAGATTCTTGGTTTTTGGCTTACTTGGGTTATAGTGGGGTCCTATAGACTTCACGTGATTCAAGTGCCGGTCACGTGCCATTTTCAGGTCGTGACAGTAAAAATCCCTCTTTTCGTTCAAGTTATCATGTCTTGTCTAGTTTATTGGGTTTAGTTGATAATCACTACTTGTTTGAGGGAGATAGAGGTGTTAAGATTATTGGAGATTTAGTTTTAAATGTGTTTTAAGATTTTAAACTAGGGAAAAGTGGGTTTTCTGGTGTTCAATTGGAATCTGGTGTTATTGTATAACTCTGAAAAATAAACGAGTGATTTTTCTGAGATGCTTGGAACAACACATGACCACACCCAAAGCTTGAGCCCCCCTTCCCCAACCCTAGCCACCCATTTAATCAAATTGGCCGCAATTGACGGCCACAGCATCAAGTTTGGGTTTGAGCTTTGTTTTGTGTCTCAAAAACTTCCCATTTAGACCCTTTGTATACTTCTTTTGTCCCAGGTTACATGCAGTAAAATATGGGGAAAATATCTTATAGAAATTCGACGTTTTACATTTTAAAAACCTAAGTTTGGGTTTTCGTGATTTCCGGGGGTAGTTCGATTTAGATAGCACGCATTAGAACATGACGGTTGTACGTCCTAGCCTATATGCGTTAGGGTTTTAGTAACGTTTGCATTTTGATTCTTATGTATGTGCTTGATTAATATATATGATCGATCGTGGAGGCGTCCAACGCGGTGAAGAAGGGCAAAGTACTCACGAATTTCCTCTAGCATGTGTCGATTTTAGGTGAGTAAGGAGACATATCCAAGTGGGAGCTCGGGCGGATGGCGTATAGCACCCCCGAACACTAGAAACATTATAAAAATATGTATCGATTTTTTAAACTCCATTCGCGATACTTAACCATGTTTCTATGTCATATGCATTACATGAGTACCATAGCATGTTTAATGAATAATTATACTTTCTAGAATAGATACCTTGGTTAGAATTGCTATAATGGATAGGATCTCTATATATGCTAGTATCTTCATGTTATATGTCATAATTGCCCTGATATGTGATAGAACAAAAGCACAAATACTAATGATTTTCATATTGCACAGTTCACAGACTTGCATGCTACACTACACATTATTAGTATTGCCATGACACAGAATTGCCATGTCTAGTCGTATTAAAATGTTTCGTTATAGTATTAATTGCTATTTACCATTGTCACGACCCGAATTTGGCACGTGACCGACACTTAGATTGTGTGACATCTAAAGATATCAATGCAATCCAAGTAAGCCAGAAACCAAGATCTAAACCTTTGTAAAGAATTAAGGAGGTAAAGTTTAAAAAGAAGTAATTGATATGAAATCTTAATTTTAGTTTGCAATGATAGTTTAAATTGAAGCACATGTTGAGTGGTTTTGAAAGGGAGTAAAAAATTGATTTCTTACTTAAAAACTTTGACAGCACCTCCTTTGTAAATTTTGGTGAAAATAAGTACATAATAAATATTATAACGACATCTCTTACTTGGGAGCAACATCAATGCCAATCGAAGGAAATAACCCATGTATTATATATACGATGCTCAAAAGCGAAGAATCACAAGCATACTAAGTGAAAGAATGCACAAACAACACAACTAGTCGATTCTATTCAAATCGATCCAAAATGTACATAAGTCTCCACTCGTTCTAAGTTAAAAATATACACGATCTGATAGAGTGACACTAGATACAAAATATAGAATATACAAAGGGGCAGTTACTAAACATGTAACCCACTTAGCAAAATATACGACGAAATCCAAGATATGTGTCTGCAACAATGCTATGGGTCCACACGATATCTCCTGCAAGGATATAAGGCATAACGGGGGTGAGTTGCCAACTCAGTGAATAAAACTAACATCAAACAGTTGAAATTGTATGCATAATCAAAATAGCAACTAAACCTATGCATCAGGTATTCATGATATGTGATAGCATGTGGAACATGAGTATGTCACTATAATACCTATGTATAGAAGAAAACAAAAATCTCATCAAGTATTCCAAAATCTTGGTCATATTCATAAACTATCCTCAAATCCAGTATCAAATATCAACACAAATCTTCAGTTCTTACAGGAATCATTCCCCGAACGATCCTGACATCCAACAACATCGGTCGGTATCCTCTAGATATCCGTCGTGTTTCTCAAACTATCTCCAGTATCGAGTGTCCTTACTAAGCTCCCCGCCTCAAATGCGGCTTTTGCCGCTTGGTCTCGAGTGGGTCTACCATGTATCCGACTATATACTCCCCCACTCGGTCCGGATAACGTAAAAATCCGCAACCATATAGCTCCCCCACTCGGTTCGAAATAAAACCAAATCAGAAAAATATCAACTCATGGTGGACATATCATATAAATCACGAGAATCCGTAAAGTTATAAACAATTTAAGCCGTATCAACTACATCATGTAGTGAATTAAAACTCAAAACAACAGAAATCTCATAAATCAATATCGCATGATGAAAAAAATAATAATGACAATGAGATACGATATATATCAAACAATAACAAATGATGAGTGCAAGAACTGAAGATTTGTGTCACGCGGGTGACCCGGGTTCGATCCCCAGCAACGGCGCTATTTGATTGATCTTCTAAAATGTGTGTTTGTAAACTAATCGCAATCAGGACGGTGTCTCTAGTAGCTAGCCGTGATGAGTACGGGTAGTCCGCAGGGAAACATGAACTTTTTTCTTGCTTTAGACGAGTTGATTGAAAGACGGGTTGATTGGTTGTAGATCTATTTTAATACGGATGTAGATTTTATAAAGAAGAGGATTGTTGGGTTCATATGACTTAGTAGTAATGGATGACTAATTAAAAAATGACTCATTTTATCTTTTAATAGTTTAAAACTAGATCGATAATGATAAATGTATATTAGGGTTCTTTTGGAAGAAACTAGGGTTTTCCCACTCTTAACCCTTGTCCTTGCATTGATCTCTATTCATCTCTAGCCCCTACCAAAACAAGTGTTAATCTAATCTCAAATCGTGGTTGAGACCATCAATAAATTGGCAATGTGCCCGATAAGAATGTTAACATTTATTTTGCTAAAGTTTTTAAACTTTGAAATGTATAAAAGAAGTTAAAATATATTATCATCTATTGATATACTCTAGCTTACGAACCCTAACAAGTTAGGAATTACTCACGCATAATTGGAGAAGAAAGGATGAAGAATGAGATCATAAAATAAGATGCAGAAAGTAAGTGCAGAAATCAATTGCGAAAAGACTAATAAAAACTCTATCTTTATTAATCAAATATATCAAGTTCAAATCCTTTTAAAATAGAGTACAAGAACCTTAGATTTTTTTGCTCTCGGTCTCTATCTTGGACCTCTTGATCTCTTCGATTGATTGATTTTTCATGTGAGGCTCTCGGTCCTTTAAATAGTCACGGAAACTCTAAACCCTAGATTCCATGTGTGATGATTTGTTGTTACGATCACACCCAAAAAATCTCAAATCCTACGGCCACAAAGAGCCGTGGATCCGCCGCATATATGTCTATTTGGCTACCCAACCATGGCGGTTTAGTAGGATCATGTCATGGGATTTTCGGTGGTCTTTGTTGTTGATATTTGTAGATCTTGTAGATCTCTTCGATGTCTGGATTTTGGAAATATTACTCTGAGTCTCTGCCGTTGCTAGATCTTATATTTTCCCTTAATATTTCGGCATATTTGATTCCGATATCTCCGATCTTTTGATCTCCAGATCTGAGCTAATATCTGCACAATATCTCAAGTCATAGTATTAGTAATATTTGTTATTATTTTGAGATGTTATCCAAACCATTTGTATGATACAATATTTTAAGAATATTGATTAGAATTATTTGATATGATATGCATATTTTAATTAATAATATTTTTTATAAATATTATATGCATGTATTTTCCCTCATTATGTTAATTATAATGTAGAAACATATGATAATAAACTTTTTACACATAAACTTTCATATGTTCTATAATTACAATAAACACCTTTTAGAACTTAACAATAGTGAGGGAAATAATCATTTAAATGTGCAATATTTTCAACCAATCAAATACCCCCAAACTTAATTTTAATCATCCCGAGAAAACTAGTTATTAAAGAGAAGAAGAAGAAAAAAAACCTAGCACACTTTCGTGGCAACACGATTGCACTGAGCACGTGCAACAAGCCATTAAACCTCTAGGTGTCCCTAGTAGGAGGAATGTTGTCTCCTGAGGGTTTTCAGCGGATTACACCCACAAAATCCCATAATAAAAGAAAGATGATGAAAGTTACATATAAAGATAAAGAACATATAAAAGAAAGAACTTGAAAATAAGAGTTTCGAACTACACTAGCTTTTTAGTAGCCATGAGCCATATCTTAATAGTCATTAAATATGTCAGAAATCACATCATCCCTTAATAAAACTTCGCTTTTAGTCTTCCTCCCTACCTTTCTTCCAAACATCGATCATATACCCATACGTGTGTGTAAAAAAAAATCCCTACGCCTAGAGAATTCAATTCAAGCTATTATATTCTTGTCCATCTTCCTTAGTACTTTTTAGTCGGTGAATATTTTATAGATGGAATTGCTAACACATTCTTCATGCGGCCGTTAATACTTCTTGAGGTACTAACCAACCGATTACCAAATGTGCTCACTCTTTTAGACGTAATTAGCAATATTCTCGTCTTGCAACACCTAAGGCTTAGCACTGGCTCCCAAACCAGTTGGTCTAAGGCACTAGTGATAAAGCACTCTCGCTATATTTTTTATACTACCTTAAGTAATTACAGAACCAGTGTTCATTTTTCTTCACCATTTTTTTCATTTTTTTTTCTATATATTTATTTTCCTTCATACTAAGGCTTTTAGACAAGAGCATTTCAAGGTATCCTCTACCATCCCAAGTTTCAAGATGTGTGCAAGTGCGTATAGTAGGGTATCAACGTTCAGATGTTTTTACTCAAGAATATGGACTATTTTTCAGACTTATTTCTATTCTCAGATTAGTGATTTCCTTCACCTTACTAACCCTTGGGACAACAGCTCATGACTACCTATTACTAGCTTCGTTATAAAATATCTAATTTTCTTGCTTTTCTTAAATTTTTCCTTCCTATCATATGTATTTTTCACTTTCTAACTTTCATTATCAAAAAAAAATTTGTGCTATTATTTAGTATAATGCAAAAAATGATGCGTGAATAAGCACAAATCTCTCCCAAACCTATTTGCAACAGTGTCCTCACTGATGTCATCTGTTAAGCTTAAAACCTGTAGACTTGGGAGGAAAAGTTGGTAACGGGGACAAGAATTAATGACGGTGAAATCCTCCCCCAAACTTATTTTTGGCTCACAATTTTGTAAAAATTCGTTTTTCTTTCAAGAGCTAAAATATTTTCTCCCCCCTCCCAAACTTGAGTAAAATAGTATTAAGCATTTAAAATTATGAGGGGGGATAAAGATATTGGTCTATGCAAAGCTTTACAAAGACCAAAATTCAACATCAACCATTCGAATATTTTATCAATGTAACACAAAGGTTGGTGGAAGATTACAGATGTGAAGAAGTCGGGAAATAGGAGGCAGAATCGATCGGGTTTATGTCTCGGTTGGTAGAGACGAAACGGTGATGGTTCCCTACTCGCATTCTCATTCTTGATAAGATGAAGGGGTGGCGGTTCGACTTCTTTGGGTGGTTGATTTATCATAACTCCCATGTCTTCTAGGAATACGAGTTGTTCAGCAAAAATATCTTCAAAACATTCACCAAGATTCCGAATAATAATCTCTTCGGAAAGGGAGTTATGAAACTCGGATAGCTCGACTAAATCATTCGACAAGTCAAAGGGGTTCGGACTTAGGTGTGGACTTGTCGAAAAAAGGGTCTTCACGTGTATAATAAGCCGGATCAAACAATAACGCAATAGTGGCGTCGAGATCAGAATCGTGAAGCTCCTCAAATTCATAACTGTTGAAAGCTATCTTTTCGACAGAACATAGATGAGCGTAGGGTTCGGATGGTTGACTTTCTAGCTTGTAGATGTTAACCTCAATTGTCATCTTCCCAAAGGACAGGTTCATTAAATCGTTACGACAATTGATTATCGCGTTTGAAGTTGCTAGGAAAGGTCGACCTTGGTTCACCGGAATTTGGTTACATGGGTTTACTACAGGCTGTATATCTATAACTATAAAGTCCATAGGGAATATAAATTCCCCGACTTTGATTAACACATCCTCTAGCTCATCCCGAGATTGGGTGATAGATCGTTCTGCCACTGGAGAGTGCAATGCGTAGGTTTTAACTATCCTATCCTTAATTGCTCATAAACAGAATATGGAAGCAAGTTAACACTAGCACCTAAATAGAGTAGAGCACGATTGATATTTTTACCCCTAATGGTTATAGATATTGTAGGACAACCGGGGTCCTTACGTTTCGTGGGCACCAATTGGGTAGAAGAATTGCTCATATTACTCTCTAAAAAGTCTTTTTAGGTACTTGAGTTTTCCTCTTCCTAGTGCATAAGTCCTTTAAAATTTTCGCATAAGACGAAACTTGTTTAATAGTATCTAGGAGAGGGATATATATGTTAACTTGCTTAAAAATGTCCGTAATCTTCTCCATTTGGGGACTTAGTCTATTGGTGATTGTTAGAATTTTTCTGTGTTTAAGTTACAGCAATCAAGACGGTGTCGCTTGGTAGCTAGCCGGTTGAGTACGAGTCGATCCATAGGGAGAAGGTGTCCTTTTCTTTAAGTTCTAACGAGTTAAGTCCTAACTTTGGTAGGTTTTAGTTTAAGATCTAAGAATGAGAATAAATTGATATGAAGGCTTGCTAGGGTTAGGATTAGGTTAGTTCGAAATAGGGATTCTTCTCACTTCTTTCAATGCTCTATTTAAGAACATAGGTGTTAGGGTAACAGTCAATAACGGGGATTAGCACGACCAGGAAGAAACGTAGTTTCTTCCTTTTGGTCCTTATCCGTCCGTTCTTGGCTCTTATCCCTAATCTCCGGTTAATTCAACCACAACCGGTCTAACTAGAGAATCACCGTTATCATGTAGGATAGGGTGCCGTAGTAAGCAGATTATGGTTGATTTAAAGAGAGTCCTTAATTAAAATTATTTGGGCAAAGAAAGGAGTGAGAGAGATTTCCTTCTCTCAAATCTTCCCTCTCCTATCCCTAACAAGTGAGGAATTACTCACTCATTAGGAAGATGACAATAAAATTCATTTTTTTTTATTTTAATAGATGAACTAAATTGCAGATAATAAAAGAATAGATAAAAAATTGCAAGAATTAAAATTCAGATAAAAAGAATGCGAGATAAAAAATAAAACTTACTTTATTAATGACGTCTCAACAATGCTGTTTCCCCAAATCAGAGCAAAGCTCTGTTCAAATTCCAAGACTGGAAATGAAGCGACGCTTCTGCGTCCCTAAGTCAGAGCAAAGCTCTGTTCAAATCCCAAGACTGGAAATGAAGCGACGCTTCTGTTCCACCCAATCAGAGCAAAGCTCTGTTTAGAAACTTAAAAGTTAAAACTGAAGTAACGCTTCAAATCCTGCGGTCTGCGCTGCGCGCCACGTGTCTAACACAGGCGCGCTAGCACAGTTGCGCTGCGCGTTGCGTGTCTTACATTGGTGCGCTGGCGCAGTTGTGCTGCGCTCTGCACTGCGCACCACGTGTCGAGCGTGAGTGCGCTAGCGCAAGGCGCGTTGCGCGCCATGTGTCAAAACACGAATGCGCTAGCGCTAGCGCAGTTGCGCTGCGCACCCCAAATTAGAGCAAAGCTCTGTTTCCAAGACTGAAAAGCGAAACAATGCTTCATGATTATGCAGCGCATAACCATCTCACAAAGGAATAATAAAGAATTAAAAATTTACAGAACAATTAACAGGTAATAAAATACTAAATTAAAACAAAAACATCTTATTATTATTATTATTATTGTCGTTACATTTAAAAAAGATCACCAAATATGAGATCAGAAGGACATGGATTAACAAAACAACAAACAAAATTCTCTAACTCCCTCGCCGCCTTCTCCAGCACATCAAAACGGCGATTTTCACGAGGAGTGGCTCCCCACCGATTGGCACCATGTTCATCCGCAAAAGCAGACATGATAGCCTGCCGGGCTCTTATCTGGCTCAACAAGTGAACCGAGTAGTCTTTCAGAGCCTGAGTAATCAGGCACGCCTCATGGAAACACTCGAGCTTGTCTTCAGCCGCATCGAGCATCGCCAGGGTCATCTCCGCTTGGTGAGGGGGGATGTCCTCAAGCACAGACGAAAGGATCATCCGAAACCAAATAGAGTGTGGGGGAAGGGGAGACCCCACAGGAGTCAAAAGATCGTGCAGCGCAGCGTCGCACTGCTCATCCGTAAAAGAGGGATCCACCAAGCGCGCAGCAAAGCGAGGAACAAGGTCCTGAATGGGCACTTCCCATAGTTGTCTACGAGCATGAGGGCGGTTGCAAGCCATAGTTGAGAAAATTCTTTGGGGATGAGAAAAGGAAGAAGTTTTGCTTCAAGTTATAAAGACGAAGCACATAAAATTTTGTGCACAATGGAACTATTTCCAAAATTGGGAAGTGAAAGATTCTCGGGAATATAAGTTTGACTTAAAAGGAAGGTTAAAATACACCTCTGTTGAAGCAACGCTTCAGATCCAGCGCTCTGTTGAAGCAACGATTCAGATCCAGCGCTCTGCGCGCTGCGTGCCACGTGTCCAACACGAGTGCGCTAGCGCAGTTGCGCTGCGCTCTGCGCTGCGCGCCACGTGTCCTAATTGGGTACGCCAACGCTGGAATTAAAATTCCTACTGTTAGATCAAAGGATCTAATAATGATAAATCATTTATTAACCAGAATTAAATTCTGTTAAGGAAAGATTTCTCAAAATCTTTCCAAACAACAAGATTGTGCTTTAAGCACCGCTGGATCAATGATCCAATGGTAAATAATGAATTACCAAAAACAGAACAAATTCTGCACGGAAAGATTTTTCCAATCTTTATTAAAACTAGAAGATTATCTTCTGTCAAATGGGAGCCTTGGGATCAAAGATCCAACGGTGGGGAAACATTCTCAGATCAATCAATAGAAAGATCTCTTAAACCGATTTAATAAATCGATTGGCCCTATATAAAAACCCCCAAGACTTCAAGTCTCAGATAGAGAGAGAAGGAGAGATAGAAAAACCCTCTAAAAAAACTTTGAGAAATACTCAGAAGAAAAGAAAGGTAAAGAACTGAGTCCTTGGAAAACAGAGATGAAAACATCTCGTAAAAAGAAAAAATGTTCTTCTAAAAAGATCTTAGATCTATAAGAAAGACCGAGGTCTTTGAATAAAAAGATCAAGATCCAAATCATAAAAAAGAAAAAGAGAAGTATTTTACTTCACAGATCTCTTGATCTAAAAAAGGCAGAGCCATTTATAAGAATAAGAACTTAGTTCTTGAATTTTGAGGCAAGGCCGCTTTTTAAGAAGAACATAAACTTGTTCTTTGATCTTAAATTGATCAAAATGCGCTCTGCGCTATTGGACAGTGCTTTGCACTCATGAACTGCACCCTTGCGCTCCTTGGACTGGTGCTCAGCTCCATAACACGCCACGTGTCAACCATAGACACGATCTGCGCTTTGTGCTCCTGAAAACAGCCCACTGAGCTCTTGGGTTGGCGCTCAGCGCCAAGCGCGCCACGTGTCACTCGCTGGCGCACACATAAACTGGTGCAGCGCACTTGGCTCTAAGCGACACGTGTCACCCTTATGTATGCTAGCGCAATGCGCTCCTTAATTGGCGCAAAGCGCATGATGCGCCACGTGGTGCGCTGTCAGAACATACCTCGTTCTGATAAATGCTATGCATTTAATTCCAGACGAAATGTCAGAGCCCAATTAAAGGGGCAGAGCCCAAACAAAGGCCTAACAGGCAGAACAAAAATAAAATGTTCTTTAAATGGACTTAGCCCAATTCTGGCCATAAGTCCTCAATTTAAATTGAACTGAGCACAACTGCTCTCCCAAATCAATTTACACCCGGTTCGAGGGTACATCTCTTTACTCCTCTGATATCTGTCGTTGTAATCCTTCAACGTCGTCAGAGAGGTGATGGGTCCCGACAACCACACATTACTACGGACTGTGGGGTCCTTAAACTCATGGAGTATGACGTCCTTAACCTTGACCGTGATGTCTTAAAACTAATAACGGACTGTGGGGTCCTTAAACTCATGGACTATGACGTCCTTAACCTTGACCGTGATGTCTTAAAACTAACATTGGACTGTGGAGTACTTAATCCACGGACTATGACGTCCTTAACCTCGACCGTGATGTATTAAAACTAACACTGGACTGTGAGGTCCCTAAACTCACGGACTATGATGTCCTTAACCTTGACCGAGATGTCTTAAAACTAACAATGGACCGTATTGTCCTTAAACTAATTATCGACCGCAATGTCATTAAACTAAACAATAGAGCCCAATTGCTTTCTTGTCGGATCTAAACGATCCCGTTAAGTTGATCTTAGTCTAGAGTTAGACTAACGTGTCCTTAACAAACGTTTAAGTTGATCTTAGCCTCAAATAAGGCTAACGTATTCTTAAACAAAACCCCCCCAAACCCAAATCTAAGAAAGATACGGATTTGGACTAATCCACGCCCTATGGACGACAACACAAATTAGTCTCCGTATATAATCCACGGGAAACAAAACACAAAACAAACACCAACGACACGAAGTGACCATACGGAGAAGGAGAAAGTTATTACCGCGGTGCGGTAGCGTAATTAACTGCAGGGGCTTGCGCTTGCAGGGAAGAGCGTCCTCACAATCAAAAACCCCTCAAACGAGGGGGAATCTGACGAAGTCTGCTACATCGGCCGCATTCGTTTAAACCTTCGATATATGGTGCCATAAATCAACTATGCATCTTCGAAGAGGTGGAAGGATAGCACCAATTAGCATCTGCCCCGAATTTCAGGCTAGACAGACCCGCGCGGTCGCGTCTCCGTGATTCGAAGGGGAATAAATGCATTACACTTGGAATTAAAATTTAGATCTAAGAATTAAAAAGAATAAAAACTAAAGAGAGGCATCCTCCAAAAGAGGCACCCTCAAAAAGGCACACCATATTTGGCTTTTAGCTCTCCTATTTATAGATATGAAAAAACCTAGGTTACATTCTGATTCACACATGAATTTACAAAACTACCCTAAGAAAACCGAGTCAAAGCACCGACACCTCCTCCGACACGTGCACCGACACGTGCACCATACGGCCGCAGTTCCGCGGCAGAAAGGCCTGTTTGGCCGCGGTTCCGCGGCCATTTGGTAGGATCTTGGGCTCAATTCTTCAGGGTTCCTTCATGTTGCTTTTACCTTCTTTTTTCTTCACTTGGTTCCTCAGAATCTCTTCTATTTTCTTCTAGATTTCCAACAGTGCAGAATGGTGTGGACTTTTGCTTTGAGCTTCGCATTGAAGTCTTGAATCTTGTGCCACCCTTGTACTTTATGCATTGAATTTTCTAATGATTTTCATTTGTTCCTTGAACTGGTAGGCGGTATCATACGGATTCATCTATTGTTGGTCGTAATCTCACATTTATAGCGACTTTTCATGAATTTCACTATAACGAGCTGAGAACCTGTAACCTACAACTATTTAGCAGACATGGATCAAAAGCACCTATTTATATGTAATGCGATTAAGAATGGGCGATATAATAATGCAAAATTCTGATATGAACAAATACCCCCAAATTTATCTTTTGCTCGTCCCGAGCAAAGCCAATTTTATTCTCGAAAAATCCTAGTCTCACTTTCGAAGGGAACGCGATTACACTGAGCTCGTGCAACAAGCCGTTAAACCTCTAGGTGTCCCTAGTAGGAGGAGTGTTGTCTCCTGAGGGTTTTCAGCGGATACTACCCACAAAATCCAATCAATTTGACCGTTTACTCTAATTATTCAATTCAGTATTCTAGCAAGAAATTCTATTATCTTGAACTTAGAAATCATCAACTCGTATTTTTCACGCTTCCTTTTCATTTTACTTAATATCATATACGTTTTGCCATTTTAAAAAGCTTTCAGCATCTCCTAAGTTTTCCTCCTAAGGCGCAATCTTAACTCAGGAATTTTTATCATCTCTACTGAAGATATAAGCCCTATCTTTTATTCCTATCTCTCCTCCAAACTCCAATCATATACCCCTACGTGTGTGTAATTTTTACCCCTACACTTGGAAATTCAATTCAAGCTATCATACTCTTGTTTATCGTCCAAAGTACTTTTAGTTGGTGAATTTTTAGATGAAATTGCTCACACATCCTTCATGCAACCGTTAATACTTCTTGAGGTACTAAACGACTGATTACAAAATGTGCTTGCGCATTTAGGCGTAATTTCTCGTCTTGCAATACCTAAGGCTTAGTAGTGACTCCCAAACCAGTTGGTTTAAGGCACTAGGTGATAAAGCACACTCGCTATATTTTTTTATTTATGCTGCCTTAAGTAATTACAAAATTCTGACATATTTTTTTTATCTCTTTATTCACCACTTATACTTTTATTTTATTTTCCTTCATACTAAGGATTTTAAACTAGAGCATTTCAAGGTATCCTCTAATATCCCAAGTTTCAAGATGTGTGTAAGTGCGTAAAGTAGGGTATATATTTTCAAAATTTAGACTTAAGGTTCAGAATTATTTTTTCAGACTTATACTTCAAATAAAGCTTTCAATACTCTTCCCTTATTTCGACTTAGCCCAAGAACTGAACTCAAAATTTTACTATTTCTAAATAAACTACTATGACGTATATTTTCTACAGTTAAATTTTAAGAAAGGTTATTTTCAGGGTTTTTAATTTACTAAGTTTAGGATCTAGTTTTTCCTAACTCGTCAACCATGATGTTGAACTTAAGTCAAATATGGCCAAAATTGAACTTTTTTATTTTTAAATTTTTTTATTTTTATGGATTTTAAAATAAGTATGCAAATACAAAAATATACACATGAATGTGAAAGAAGAAAACTTACCGAGCACACTCCCAAACATAAACTTGACAGTGCCCTCACTGTCAGGCTACACCAAGAGGGTCAAAATTGTCAGCGCTCCCCTGTTTGTTTATTTATTATTTTTTATTATTATTAAAAAGAAAACAAAATATATATACACAAAAAGGTCCCCCCAAACTTAAGTGAAACAGTGTTTCCACTGTTGCCATTTTTTTTAATCTCATAAACCTGTAAACTTGGAAGGAAAAATTTATAAACGGGGACATGAAATATGATCGTGAAAATCTCCCCCAAACTTATTTTTGCTTCGCCACTTTAACTTTAAAAAAAAATTATACCTCCCCCCCAAAAAAAAATTAAGCTAAACAATGCTATGCTTTTAAAGAGGGGGGGTCAAAGTTACCGGTCAATGCCAAGCTTTGCAAAGACCAAAAGTCAACACCAACCATTCGAAGAATTTATCAGTGAAACGCACCGGTTGGTGGAAGAACATGTTGTATGGAGCTAGGAAGAAGAGGGGAGGAGATAAGTGGTGTAAAAGAAAAGGTTTACGTCTTGGTTTGTAGAGACGAAACAATAATGGTGAACAGAAACGAGAATGTGGATGATTAGGAATGGGAAGAATGGTCACATTCTCGTATGAGATAAGAAGAAATGGTGGTGGTTCGACTTCTTCAGCTGGAGGTTGATTAATCATAAAATCCGTGTCGTTTAGGAATGCGAGTTCGTCGGTGAAAATATCTTCGAAACTTTCATCGATGGTCTGATTGAACTTAAACGTTTCAATGTCAATAAGTGTCACGCCAGAATTCAACACGCTTGAGTTTTCAAAAATTACGGAAGTAGGAGACTAGTAAGGCTCATCTACCTTATTCTCAAAAGAGTCTAAATCAAGTTGTTTTTCTAGAATTATCGAACTCAAAATATCGGATTGTGATTCATTAACACTCGCTATCATTAAAGGAAGATTAGAAGAAGAACCGGAGAAAGTGGGTGAAAGAAGTTGAATACGAACTTGAGGGTGGAGATGGAGTGTATAAATTAGCACAATTTGTAATGACCGATGTGTAAAAAGCGATTGTGCTAATCTATCAACCCATTGAGAAATGAGGTCAAATCCCTCAAAATTCGTGAGAAAACCTGGGTACGTCGAATTTGGCAAACCAGACATTGAAAATGAAAGTGTAACGGTTTCTTGCAAGGTCGGAGCGAGGATGGAGGGAAGTGATTGAGGAAGGGTATCGGTTAAAGATTCAGGAGGGTGTGCGCAGTCAATGAAAGGGATATAATGAATTGGAAAATCCGACTCCTCAAGTAAAACTGCTTCATCCTCATTCCTCATTACTCTCCATGCAATCTCATCAAAATCAAGACGCATATGAAGTTCGGGAGAAACATTTAATGACTCGGGATGATGAATTGGAGAGAAAAATTCAGTCAAATCTGCGGGTTCATCATCCAAAATATTCCCAGCGTCGATATCCTCAATATAGTGAAAATCAATTTTCTTAGACACCTTATCAAAAGCATGGATATTAATCAATTCAGGTTCTAGAGTGGAGGTGTAGAGGTCAAAAGGATTGATGATGGTTTCACTCGAAAGGGTCCCTTCACAATCAGGTAAATCAAACACTACAAAGTCGCACAACTCATTAAACGTTTTATCTTCAACTGGTGAATCATTTGAAACACTTGATAGACATTCAAAACCGGAGTTGTGGGATTCAATTGGGGATGGGTAGGTTTGATTTGGAAGGGTGTACAGCTCACTCTCACCACTCAAATCTCAATCTGTCCAACCGCCTCATCATAAATTGGGAAATGTGGAGCTAGTTGGAAACTAGCTACCGGGTCACTAGGTTGTATGAGGGCAGCCATGGACGCATTCAAATCCATCATCAGTTGGCATGACGCTACCCTAAAGTCTTCCAACGCCTGTTCCAAACTAGACATGGGTTGTGAAGGAGTTTTAGTAAAAGATTCAAAGTTGTTTGGATACTAGAAACTCCCAAATGGCTGTGTAGAAGCAATGTCTAGGGAAGGTGTGAAAGTTGGGTAGGAATGGTAGGAATTGAATGGTTGGACAGGGGTACGATTAACATACGAATAAGAAGGTGAATGGAATTGTTGATCCAAAGAATTCACAGTGGTGAAAGGAGTGAAAGATCAGTTACGAGATTGTTCAATATGTTCAGCAATAGATATAGGTTTTGGAGTTACAACAGAACTCGAAAAAGGAGTATCAACGTAAGAAGGAGGTAAAGGTTGAAATGGTTGATACAAGGTGGATTGCGGAGTCCAATTGGTTTTCCTAGACGCGTCTATCCGATCTTTCAAAGAAATTTTGGGCATGTAGGGGTCATTCGAAATTCGACCAAAACAAGAACCGGAGGAAGTAATGTCTGGTTGTGGGTACCAAACTTCGGCAAGAGTTTTGCGAGGTGGGGTACCCATGATGTGATGAGAGAAAAGAGAAGAAAAAGAATATGATTTATTTTTATTTTTTTTAATTTTTTTTATATATATATTTAAAAATTTGTTTGTTTTTGGAGTTTTTGAAATTTTTGAAAGTGTTTTTTTCCCTTAAAAAAAGAGTTTTTGCAAAAATGTGTACGGACTTATGGCAAAATTTCAAACAATCACAGTTTAAAACACACAATCAAACCTAGAGCTATGGTCTTCTATGTCAACTAGATTGCTCCTAACTGTTCCAATGTGACAAGTTGTGAGATATCCCTCAAATCGCCTCTTCACCGCCAATTGTGGCCAGGTAAGCACAAATGAAGAAATGAGGGTTCCGCTCACGAATTACCGTGTGACGGGCCTTTTAAAGTTACCTTTCTCACTTGTCTAGCCTAGTGATTTGTGTATATTTATGTGTAGTAGTTAACCGCAATCAGAACGGTGACCGATGTGAGTACGGGTCGTCCTCAGGGAAACGTTGAATATTTTATTCTTACTTTAGACGTGTTGAAAAAGAAAGGAGGAAAAATAAGGAATGGTTGTAGGTCCTAGATTTATTTTAAAAACGGATGCAAAATATAGATCTACATTAATTATGGATGTAAGTTTAATATAAAGAGAGGGCTTGTAGGGTTCATTAGGATTTAGTAATGGATGATTAATTAAAGATTGCTCTTTTTATCCTTTAATAGATTTAAAACTAGAACGACGGTGATGCATGTAGATTAGGATTTCTGGAAGGAAAAGGGTTTCCCACTCTTAATCCCTATCTCGACATGGAACTCCGTTCATATCTAGCCTTTACCAAAATAATCAATAATCTAATCCCTAATCGCGGTCGAGACTAACAATAAATTGGTAGCGCGCCCGACTAGGATGTTAATGATTCTTTTGGTAATGTTTATAAACTTTATAGGACGTAAAAAGAGTTTAAGGATCTTCATCATCCATTAATCTACCATAATCCTACGAACCCTAAAAAGCGAAGAATTACTCGCGCATGTTGGGAGAAGAAGAGATGGAAAGGGAAAAACTACAAAGAAATAGAATAAGAAAAAGAACTATCTTTATTAATCAACAAAATTCATTTACACTTTATTCCCTTAGAAAATGATTACAAATGCTAGTTTGCTTCTCGATCTCTTCTAAGGAGGTAGACGAACAGTTGATGATCAGCCTGAATGCGTGAGCCTGTCTTGGACTTCGTGATCTCTTCATGTAACATTTAGAAAATTTAGAAATAAATAAAATTAATTAAATAAATAATAAAGTGCCAATTTAAAAAGTTATTAAAACCAAATAAAACAATTTCATAAGATGTATGTAAAACAATTTAAATTAAAATTTTTATTTATATCCTATATATTGAGTTTTTTCCGCTGTTGATATTGTTGAGCCCAACCAGGGACACAACCAAATTTAACACCTTATGCTTGTTTATATTTTAATTCAATAAAAGCTATGATTTTTACTTAAAAACTAAATTTTCATAAAGAATTCCGAAAAAAGGATTTTGATCTTGGTTTTCGGTTTACTTGGATTGTGTATATGTCTTTAGATATTATACAATCTAAGTGCCGGTCACATCCAAATTTGGGTCGTGACAAAGTTGGTATCAGAGCGTAGGATTAACCTTACGAAATCAAGTAGTGAATTAAGATAGGTTGACGTGAGTCCGTGATTTAGTATGACCTTTGGTTTGATGGAGTAAGTGAATTAGGATGAGTGCAGTACCGTACGTATGTTCCGCGGCATATTTACGTTACCACCCTCAGCCTAATTAACCTTAGGATGTATGTCTTGATTTGTCCTTCCTTTGATTCTCCGTTATTGATTGTTCATATTCATAAGCCTTATTAACTCTCGTTTCTTGTTCCGGTTGCTATGGCTACGCGAGCTAGGCGAGCCAAAGCCAGAGATGCAGCTAGGGCGAATCCGCCTGTGACGGCAACTGGTACACCGGACGTTCCGGCGGTGCATGAGCATGTTGATCCTCCTCCTCCAGATCGCATGACAAGGATATAGGAGGGCATGTTGGGATTGCAGCGAGTGGTAGGACAGTTAGCTGAGGCCACTCGAGTACTGAGACAGGATCCGGCACCGACCGTAGCAGAGTCCGAGGTACAACCTATGCAGATGGTAGCACTTGTAGATACGAGAGTGATGGAGGTATCACTTGCAGAGTTCATGAGATTGAGACCTCCGGTATTTACAGGGACCGATATGGCGGAGGATCCTCAGTCCTTTCTTGATAGGATGGTGAGGATTGGTAGATCATTGCGATGTTCTGATGCGAGGTCAGTTGAGCTGACTAGTTTTCGTTTGGAGGGACTTGCACAGGAGTGGTGTGAGTCGATGGAGAGAGGACGAGCTACGGGTCTTCCTCCGATGTCGTGGACCGAGTTTTCCGAGGTCTTTCTTGCTAGATTTCTACCACAGAGAGTGAGGGACGCTAGAGCTAGCAGTTTTGAAGCATTGCGAAAATCGGCAATTATGTCAGTGGTAGATTATGATTTACGATTCACCCAGTTGTCGCGCTATGCTCCATACTTAGTACCTATGGAGGAGCTCCGGGTGAAGAGGTTCCTGAGGAGTTTAGACACGCAGTTGTATTTAGCTATAGGCTCCCAGCATTTTGATACGTATGCGCAGGCCATGGATGCAGCGATATGAGTAGAGGAGCGTTTGAGCGAGGCAGTGGCTGTTCCAGAACCAAAGAGGAGTAGACCGATTGGGCCAATGGATAGACAGTTTGGTAAAGGTAGAGGCAGATACACTCTAGGACGCAGTTTCGGACGAGGCTGGACTCAGGGCCAGATGTTTAGTTCTTATCCCGAGGATCAGAGGGCTCATCTACATGTTTTAGTTGCGGACTTCCAGGACATTTTGCGCGGGATTGTAGATCCCAGACAGGGACCGTTGTTCCACAGACTGCTTTACCCCCTCCACCTTCTACACCGATGGCTTTACTTCCTCCAGTGGGCACTACACGCCAGGCAGCTACACCACGAGGTCAAGGCTTTGCGGGACATTCTCAGAGAGGTCGAGGAGATAGAGGTAGAGGACGACAGGATGCGGGCAGAGGCCAGGCACGGGTTTTTGCGCTGACTCCACAGGATTCCTAGGCATCAAATGCAGTTGTGACAGGTACTCTTGCAGTATGTTCGTTAGATGCACACATTTTATTTGATCCCGGTTCTACGCATTCTTATGTATCTTCACGCTTTGCACTTTCTTTGGGGAAAGGGTCGTCGTTGTTAGAGTTACCATTAGTGGTCATCACCCCGGTGGGAGATTCTTTTATAGCTCGCCAAGTATTCAAATCATGTTCTGTGCGTATTGGTGATAGAGATTCGCTAGTTGATCTGATTCTCCTGGATATGTTAGATTTTGATATACTTCTTGGTATAGATTGGTTGGCTACTTGTCATGCCTATGTAGATTTTCGGGGGAAAGCAGTTAGATTTTGTTTTCGAGGTGAACCGGTTTTTGTTGTGCAGGGGGATTGTAATATTACTCCTGCCAACATGATTTCTGCTCTTTGTGCGGGACGACTCTTGAAGAAGGGCTGTCATGGATTCTTGGCATTCGTTCAGGACTTAGGAGTCACTGAGATTCCATTAGACCAGGTTCCGATCGCACGAGAATTTCTGGAGGTGTTTCCTGCTGAGTTACCAGGATTACCGCCCGAACGCGATATTGAATTTTGCATCGACTTGATTCCAGGCTCGGGGCTTAATTCTATACCACCCTATCGGATGGCCCCGACGGAGTTGAAGGAACTCAAAATCCAGTTGCAAGAGTGGTTAGATAGAGGACTTGTTCGTCCCAGCGTATCACCGTGGGGAGCTCCTGTCTTATTTGTAAAGAAGAAGGACGGTAGTATGAGACTGTGCATCGACTACCGACAGCTGAATCGCGTCACTGTGCGAAACAGGTATCCACTACCACGTATAGATGACTTGTTCGATCAGTTGCAAGGAGCTGGCTACTTCTCGAAGATCGATTTGCGGTCAGGGTACCACCAGTTGAGGGTTCGGAAAGACGACATTCAGAAAGCTGCTTTTCGCACCCGATATGGGCACTACGAGTTTCTGGTAATGTCGTTCGGACTTACCAACGCTCCAACAGATTTTTTGGATATGATGAATCGTATCTTTAGGCCCTTTATGGATCAGTTTATTATAGTATTCATTGATGACATTCTCGTTTATTCCCGGAGTAAAGCGGAGCACGAGCAGCATTTGCGTATTAAGTTGCAGACCTTGAAGGAGCATCAGCTGTTTGCAAAATTCTCCAAGTGTGCTTTTTGGCTACACAGTATGGAGTTCTTGGGTCACGTGGTCACGAGAGAGGGTATACGTATGGACCCAAAGAAGATCGAAGCAATGCGGCACTGGCCCAGACCTGTGTCAGTTACAGAGATTCGCAGTTTCTTAGGTCTGGCAGGTTATTACGGATGCTTTGTGCAGGATTTTTCTCGGATAGCTACACCGTTGACCGGATTGACTAGGAAGGAGGTTCCATTTCTGTGGACAGATGCATGTGAGCAGAGTTTCCAGCAGTTGAAGGCTCGCTTGACGACTGCACCTGTATTATCATTATCTTCTGGGTCAGGTGGCTTTGTTGTGTATTGTGATGCCTCTAGAGTGGGTTTAGGCTGTGTGTTGATGCAGCACGGCAGGGTTGTAGCTTATGCTTCTCGACAGTTGAAGAGGCACGAGCAGAACTACTCCACTCATGATTTGGAGATGGCTGCTGTAGTTTTCGCATTGAAGATTTGGAGACATTACTTGTATGGAGAGTCGTGCCAAATCTTCACAGATCATAAAAAGCTTAAAGTATATTTTTCAGCAGAGGGATCTGAACTTAAGGCGGCGTAGATGGATGGAACTGGTGAAAGATTACGATTGTGAGATCTTGTATCATCCAGGAAAAGCGAATGTAGTAGCAGATGCTTTGAGCCGGAGACCTGGAGGTAGCTTATCTCATTTGCGTACCTTGCAGAGACAGTCTTCTATAGACTGGCAGATTTTATGTGATAGTCGTATACAGTTTGAGTTCACCCCGACAGGAGGACAGCTAGCACACTTTCGTACCCGACCTCAGTTATTGGATAGTATTCGAGAGACAGCCCACAGATGCTCGTATATCGGAGATTATGGATCAGGTTAGGCAGGGCAGGGAGTCAGAGTTTGTGATTGGTGATCGTGGAGTATTACGCTTTAGGACTTGTCTCTGTGTACCAGATTCTGACAGATTGAGGCGTGAGATTTTAGAGGAGGCCCATAGATCAGCATACAGTATTCATCCTGGTTCCACTAAGATGTATCATGATCTGAAGGATATTTATTGGTGGGAAGGACTGAAGAGGGATGTTGCAGAATATGTTTCGAGATGCTTGACTTGTCAGCAAGTTAAGGCAGAACACCAGAGGCCAGCCGGGGAGTTGCAGCTCTTGCCCATTCCAGAGTGGAAATAGGAACAGATCTCTAGGGATTTCGTGGTGGGTCTACCCAAGACTAGTAGAGGGTATGATTCCATTTGGATGATTGTAGATAGATTGACAAAGGCAGCTCATTTTCTTCCAGTGAAGACGACGTATGTGTTAGTGTATATACCCTAGAGGCCATTACTGTATCATACTGGTTTGTATATTACTTAATGGAAGCATGGGATATTCACAGTTGTATATACAATCTTGCTCAAAATGGTAGTATGCTACTTGGTTTGTTTCTGCTTTAATGTGTACTTGTGTTTATTTTAGTATATCACCTATACACATTAGTGGAGCCCTTAGGATCTTTGCTTGATTACCAGCGTTGTGATGGCAGTCACACTAGTGGGGGCTGGGTAATCCACAAGCACATCCTTATGCAGGTCCCTAGTCGTAGGACTATCGAGACAGAGCATCGATACTCCGGAGTAGACTAGCGTATGCGCTTCTCATCCCAGTGTGGGAGACGGTCTGTCCCACAGCCGTCAGTACGTCGTACTTGAGATAGTATGCGGGTGCTCGTTAGGTTACGAGTACACTGGACAAGACTCGTCGAGAATTGTTGGTTGGTACTATACCTATCGTCAGTTATCAGTTCCCAGGTGACATGAGTACAGCTTAGTCCGCTGACTTGACACTGTCACTTCGCCTCAAGTGTGTTCCCACTGTACTTTGATTACTACCCTACCACGGCTCAAAGGAGTCGTGCAAACAAGTAGTAGTTGGGTGCAGTCCCGAAGCACTTGGAGGCAGTGACGGTTAGACAGGATTCGTCTCTCCCGGTATTGCGGGTTGACATCGCGCTGTGTCTAGGAGAGCCATTACATGAGTAGTCCCTGGCCAGGGCAAGCGAGATATACTGGTAGGTTTCCAGTGTTATCTCAGGGTGTTCTGGGCTACATTCCGACACAACTTGTACCGCTATTAGGGGACTGAAATTTGCCACCCCCTAGGCCCGCCATGCGATGTATCAGACGAACAGACCGGACTGTATGGAGATTGTCACATTCAGGCTCAGTAGGAGTTCAGATGGGTTTCACCTCGTCCGTCTTCTTGTCGGCATCTACCTGGGGACCGTTACGCACAGCTAGTGTCGCTTGCGGTCTGTGGTTAAACCCACTGCCAGCGTAGTGTCGAGTCTTTAGAGTCCCTCAAAGAAATCTATTCACTTTTAGGCAAAAGAGTAGAGGTCGCATGGTTTTGCGACAGGTCGCATGGTTTTGCGACAGGGTTCAGTCACATCCGTGCACTTGTGCACGTTTGGTGTCCGGACAGTTAACACTAACGGGCTTTGGTTTAAGCCAGATCCAAGTGTACATTTTGGGATTGGTTTTATCTCGTTTGTATTCGTGTTCCTCGGAACGCGGATGCGGGTGTGTATGCACAGTTGACAGAGAGACAGAGGCAAAGGATTCTCATTGGGGTTGTTGACTGTTGACTGTTGACCATTGACTTTTTGCTAAACCCTAATGAGAATAACAAATATGATTAGCAAAAATATTAATTAAGTATTATAGTGACATGGTTGTTGAGGGGTTGACTTTATTGACTTGTTGATTTGGTTGACCGGTTGACTAGGTTGGACTAGTTGACCATCATCATTACAATGGTTGTCATTTTCATGCAAAAACTTTTGCTTGCTTGTTGTGGTTTGCAAAATGGGTGCATGAAATGATATTGTCTTTGATATGATATGAACCATCACATAATACTTGATTATCATTATGGCTCATGATGCTTTTGGATTATGAGAGGTTGGATGAGAAAAGGGTTGCTCATTCTTTTTCATTTTGCTTTCTCTCTCTTGAGCTCTCTTATTCTAAAGCTCTCTCCTTCTTCCTCTTGCTCTCTCTCTAGCTCAAGGAAAACCCTTCTCATGTGTTGAGATTCATTGCCTTAGAGATAAAAGAAAACCCATATCACTTCTCTACTCATCCTAGTTCACAAGGTTTAGCAAACCAAGTGTTCTAGTTTCTTCAAGTTTGAAGAAGAAGCCAAAGGTAGAAGCTTTCGGGTGGATCGATCTTCGGCGCGAGGAGACGACGGGGTGAGGCCGATCCGTACACCATCAAGAGTTGAAGATGAAGGAGTTCAAGAAAGGTATAAACCCCTAACCGAGTAGGCAAACAACTCCTAGTTAGGTTGTTAGGTAGATTGTTTAACAAAGATCCGTATTTGTAGTCCATGTTACCACCTCTAGAAAAATCGTTTTTCACTACTTCCGCAAGCCCGTAAGTACCGGGAGAGGTAGCATGGACTTACAGTGGTATCAGAGCCTAGTTAAACACTATCTAACATGTTAGCAATGTAAGTAGAAGTTCGATCGTAGAAAAAGTTTCGAAAAACACCCGGATTATCAACTTTCTTTCGAATTTTTCCTCTGTTCCAAAAATAATAAATCATGCCTTAAAATTCGACTCAGGGTTTTTACATCTCACTGTAGAAAAATGGTCCAGAGAGCCCATCAACGCGCCGCGGAACCGCGGCAGGAGCTTGCTCCCGCCGCGGATCCACGGCCGAGTTGACTCGGCCGTGGACGATTTTTCTTGCAGTGAGGTCCTGGGGGTGTTTTGGGATTTTTACAATATATTTTTTATGCCCAGATTTTCCAGAAAATAAAATTTGTTTTTGGGGGCTTAAAAAACCGTATTTTTATCGAACTTCTAAAGACTAAGGCTAACGGGTTTATATCTGTGATGTGTTATATGTATTGAACGTCTGCTAATCGCTATATGTCGATTAGTGTGGGTTATACATATGTGTGATCTGTAATGTTGATGGTATGTGTATATGAATTCATTGGATTGTCGCGGGTGAATTGCCGAGGGTTGTGAGATGAGAGTTTTCTTTTCTTTCAATTCATGTAAAATATGTAAATTGATGTAATATTATTTATATGGCCGCACAACCGGGTCCGGGTTGTAGCCGTCATTGTATAATTTCTTTTTACTATTTTTGCTCCTAGGATAGACCCATGGTGGGGTGCACAAACTACCGGGTATCTCAAAGTGCCGAGTGGCCTATTCACGTCGTTGAGGGAGGTTGCTCCGCTTCGGATATTTGGCGGGTAGTTTGTCGCACCCGTAGGGGTCTTGGGTGGGGTATTGGCTATTCACCGCGACCGTGTAATCCGCTTTTCGTTACAGGCTCGTACGAATTGCGGATTCCTAGTATATCCAATATGTTCATCTGTGATCTGAAATGGCTATCATTGAAATATATCTATATATGATATTATTTAGGCGTTGCTTATGTTTTTCAGCCGCGCTAGCCCAGCCCCCGCTCTGTCGTTAGTTAAGTAACCTAATGGGTAATGACGGGGCCCCATGGCGAATGTGAATGGCATAAGCGTACGTCATATTTTGGTTGTTTTCTGCAATGGTAGGATTAAATGATGGGACGCATTAAAAGAACTAATGCAAGAAAATAAACCAAGTAAAAGTCGTTGGAACACTTTCAAAACCACTCGGTTCTTTTCAAAAACAACTTTTAAACGCGGAGCTTAAGCCACTCCTTTTAAAAGCTATCAAGGTTCCTTCGATTATATCAAGTTCACTACGTTCACGGTTTCGCCAAAACCATTCGTAGCCTTCCGTCGTTTCGTATGAATATTCAATAGTATTCAAGCTATGTTTGTTGACCTTCGTCAAGGCATAGTGATTGGTAGCTGTTGGATGTTCATATGTAGCATAGATAGATGCGTTGGTTTGGGACAGTCGTATTACCTTATTGACCTTCATCAAGGGTATATACGGGTGGGTTCAAATTAACCTGGACAATGACGGGTAGAACTTGACATGTGACTTATGATTTGTTGACCTTCGTCAAGGTCATAAGAGCATGGGGCAAAAATCCACATCGGGAGTTTCAAAAGAACTGAAACTTGCTAGCACTGCATACCATTTGGAGTGTGATGATTCTGGTAGGATTCCTTCAGTTTTGTCACGCGATGATATTTGGATCCCGATCCTACTGTGAGTATATGCTACTCCTCGGGAAATTTCTCACTTAACGAACAATGCTATAAACCAAGTAGGTGTCTAGAAAGGTGTTAGCGGGGCTACACCCCCAAGGAAAAGAGGATCTTAAATTAAGGAACTTCGCGAAAGCGTTGGAAAACCTCCCTCGAAGTACCGACACTAGCATGGCTGAACGGTTAAGCAAGTATTGTACGGTGAGATTGATCCCGACTAATTCTTCCATTATGGTTTGAGGAGGGATTCGAGAGACAGTGGGAGCCATCCTGTGTAGATAAATTAAAAACCAATCTAAACTTGCAAGAGCATCATGCTGAGTGTTTTCTTCTCTCTCTCTTAATTGCAGCGACCCAGTGACCACACGTAGGTTACATCTAGATAATAAAATGACTGAACCTGACTGTTATGATTGGCAAAGGTCTGTCCAGATGTCCATTACCCATGACAAGCTGGGACACCTCTTAACTAATCAAACCCCTGTCGTCTCAGGACCAGTTTCCCCTATCACGGACATTGACATCCGTATGATATCGGAAAAAGACTGTGCGAAAGCCAAGTGCCTCGTGTTAGCCTCAGTTGATGGTGCAAACCAGAGGCAGCACGAGAAGATGGACTCAGTTTCTATCTTCTTCCATAACAAAGTTTTATATGGAGAGCAATCTCGTATTGCAAGATATGAGACCTCGAACGAATTGCTTCAAGCGAGTTTGGCTGTCGGGTCATCTGTAGGGGGCAACTTCCTTACAGAGACCAGCTATTTTGAGCTCACAGACCTGAAGACCACGTTGAAGAACGAGTCAAGTGCTGACTTGATTCTACAGTCCCTGCCCTCTGCTTATACCCTGAAGGAAACCAGGGAAGAAGAAGGAAAAGGAAGGGCAAAAGTTTCGGGACTGGATATAGTTAAAGAGGGACGTTCCTATTGTAACGGGAATGAACATTGGCAGAAGGATTACAGGTCTTGCAAAGCCAGTAGCCAGAATTCGAAGCATGTTGTGGCTTCGGCTTCGGGTGTGTTTGTAGTAGAGAACTGTATGTCAGTTAACCCTACTTCCTGGGTATTGGATACCGGATCTGGATCTCATATCTGTAATTCGTTACAGGCTCTGAGAAATCGTAGGGTTATCAGGAAAGGTGATATGACTCTCAGGGTTGCTAACGGAATGAGCATGGATGCTGAATCCGTAGGGGAATATCATCTTGGACTAACAACTGGGCCGATATTGATTTTGCGTAACTGTTTGTATATACCAGGTGCGACTTGTAATATCATATCTGTATCCTTACTTTCTAAGGAAGGATATGAATTTACTTTTGTAAGCGATGTAGTACACATCCACCTAAATCAAGTTCTGATTGGCTCAGGTACATTAAATAACGGGATATATGTATTGAATCAAGCTCAGATTTTCAGTGTCCAGAACACACTTAAAAGAAAGTCTCCGGAAACAAATCAGGCTTTCTTATGGCATTGTAGACTGGGTCACATTAATGAGACACGATTAACTAAGTTACATAAAGAAGGATACTTGAATCCGTTCGAGTATCAGTCTTATGCCACTTATGAATCTTGTCTCATGGGAAAGATGACAAAGACTCCGTTCACTGGACACGGAGTAAGAGCGAGCGAGCTCTTGGGACTCATACACAGTGATGTGTGTGGTCCAATGTCTACACATGCGCGAAGTGGTTATTCATACTTCATTACTTTCACAGATGATTTCTCTAGGTATGGACATGTCTTCTTAATGAAGCACAAATCCGAGGCCTTTGAGAAATTTCGGGAATACAAGAATGAAGTTGAAAAACAAACAGGCAAAAGTATAAAGACACTGAGATCTGATCGAGGTGGTGAATACTTGAGTGCCGAGTTTCTGGACTACTTAAAAGAGAATGGAATTCTCTCTCAGCGTACTCCTCCATACACACCACAACACAACGGTGTATCTGAAATACGGAATCGAACCCTATTGAATATGGTTCGTTCCATGATGAGTAAGACTGAGTTACCGCAATCTTTCTGTGGTTATGCACTAGAAACAGCTGCATATCTCTTGAACAAGGCTCCAACCAAGACTGTGCCTACCACCCCATATCAGATGTGGAGTGGGAAGAAACCCTGTCTTAAGTATCTTAAGACATGGGGATGTCCAGCTTTTGTAAAAAAGCAGCATGCGGACAAGCTCGAGGCACGCTCAGTACTGTGTAAGTTTGTGGGATACCCAAAGAACTCCAGGGGGTATCTTTTCTATTCCGCAGAAGAACAAAAAGTTTTTGTTTCTCCGCATGCCCACTTCTTGGAAACTGAATTTTTGGAAAATCAGATAAGTGGGAGCGCAATAGAACTGGAAGAAATTCTAGAACCACAAGCTATTACTGAAAGCTTGGAAGAACAAGAAGTTTCAGGGGAACCGGAAATTCCTGCGCCGCTCCGCAGGAGTAGTAGGCAGTCTCATCCGCCCGAGAGATACTACGGTTTTCTCATAGACGGGGATAGAGAGGATTGCACTATTGATTATGATGAGCCTACTAGCTTCCAGCAAGCCATTCAGAGCAGTGACTCGGTAAAATGGCTGGATGCAATGCGGACCGAAATAGAGTCCATATACACCAACAAAGTATGGACGTTGGACGTTGCTCCAGATGGGGTAAAACTCGTAGGATGCAAGTGGATCTTCAAAAGGAAGATTGGTGTAGATAGACAGGTTGAGACCTATAAGGCTAGACTTGTTGCAAGGGGTTCTCGTTAAAGACCTGGTTTGGACTATGACGAAACCTTTTCTCCAGTGGCTATGCTGAAATCCATTCGGATCCTTCTTGCCATTGCTGCCTTCCACGATTATGAAATCTGGCAGATGGACGTAAAGACGGCTTTCCTAAATGGATATTTGGAAGAGTGCATCTATATGGATCAGCCAGAGGGATTCATTCAGAGTGGGAGCAGCGGTAAAGTGTGCAAGTTGCTCAAGTCCATCTATGGACTCAAGCAGGCATCGCGGAGTTGGAACATCTGCTTTGATGATACTGTCAAAGAATTCGACTTTGTCAAAAACCCAGATGAACCATGCATTTACAGTAAGATTGTAGGGAGAAATGTGGTATTCCTCGTCTTGTACGTCGATGACATTCTCCTAATAGGAAATGATATTCCTATGCTACAGTCAGTCAAAGGATTCTTGTCACAGAGGTTCTCCATGAAGGACCTGGGCGATGCCAACTACATTCTGGGGATCCAGATCTATCGTGATAGATCTAAGAAGATGTTGGGACTTTCACAGTCAAGGTACATCGACACCATACTGAAACGATTCAGCATAGAAGATTCCAAGCACGGTAATCTACCGGCTTGTCATGGAATCACCCTCTCCAAAGAGATGTCTCCCAAGACTGATTTGGAAAGGGCTCGCATGTCATCAATACCCTACGCATCTGCGGTAGGCTCTATTATGTATGCGATGTTGTGTACCAGACCAGATGTAGCATACGCATTGAGCGTTGTAAGCCGGTATCAGTCGGACCCAGGGGAGAAACACTGGATAGTAGTAAAGAATATTCTCAAGTACCTGAGAAGGACTAAGGAGATGTTCTTGGTGTATGGCGGAAAAGACCTCTAGATCGAGGCCTTTGCTGACTCCAGCTTCCAGAGTGACAAGGATGACTCCAAGTCCATGTCGGGTTATGTCTTTACCCTCATGGAGGGGCGTTTTGCTGGAAGAGCTCCAAGCAGGAAACCGTTGCTGACTCAACTATGGAAGCGGAGTACATAGCTGCTTGCGATGCCACAAAGGAAGCTGTCTGGATGAAGAAGTTCCTCATGGAGCTTCAGGTGGTTCCTACCAGTGTTGATCCAATACCTCTGTATTGTGACAACAACGGCGCTATAGCTTTAGCGAAAGAACCCAGGTCCCATCAGAAGTCCAGGCACATTTTGAGGCGGTATCACCTGATCAGGGAGATCGAGGATCGCCGGGAGATCGAGGTGAAGAGAGTAAATACGGAAGATAACACTGCTGATCCACCCACGAAGGCCTTACCCCAGACTCAGTTCGAGCGGCTGATCGAGATGATAGGTCTTCGATACGCCAGTTCATGGCCTTAGTGCAAGTGGGAGATTGTTAGTGTATATGCCCTAGAGGCCATTACTGTATCATACTGGTTTGTATATTACTTAATGGAAGCTTGGGATATTCACAGTTGTATATACAATCTAGCTCAAAATGGTAGTATGCTACTTGGTATGTTTCTGCTTTAATGTGTACTTGTGTTTATTTTAGTATATCACCTATACACATTAGTGGAGCCCTTAGGATCTTTGCTTGATTACCAGCGTTGTGATGGCAGTCACACTAGTGGGGGCTGGGTAATCCACAAGCACATCCTTATGCAGGTCCCTAGTCGTAGGACTATCGAGACAGGGCATCGATACTCCGGAGTAGACTAGCGTATGCGCTTCTCATCCCAGTGTGGGAGACGGTTTGTCCTACAGCCGTCAGTACGTCATACTTGAGATAGTATGCGGGTGATCGTTAGGTTACGAGTACACTGGACATGACTCGTCGGGAACTGTTGGTTGGTACTATACCTATCGTCAGTTATCAGTTCCCAGGTGACATGAGTACAGCTTAGTCCGCTGACTTGACACTGTCACTTCGCCTCGAGTGTATTCCCACTGTACTTTGATTACTACCCTACCACGGCTCAAAGGAATCGTGCAAACAGGTAGTAGTTGGGTGCAGTCCCGAAGCACTTGGAGGCAGTGACGGTTAGACAAAATTCGTCTCTCCCGGTATTGGGGGTTGACATCGCGCTGTGTCTAGGAGAGCCATTACACGAGTTGTCCCTGGCCAGGGCAAGCGAGATATATTGGTAGGTTTCCAGTGTTATCTCAGGGTGTTCTGGGCTACACTCCGACACGACTTGTACCGCTATTAGGGGACTGACGTTTGTCGCCCCCCTAGGCCCGCCAGGCGATGTATCAGAAGAACAGACCGGACTGTACGGAGATTGTCATATTCAGGCTCAGTAGGAGTTCAGATGGGTTTCACCTCGTCCGTCTTCTTGTCGGCATCTACCTGGGGACCGTTACGCACAGCTAGTGCCTCTAGCGGTCTGTGGTTAAACCCACTGCCAGCGTAGTGTCGAGTCTTCAGAGTCCCACATAGAAAGTTATTCGCCTTTAGGCAAAAGAGTAGAGGTCGCATGGTTTTGCGACAGGGTTCGTCACATCCGTGCACTTGTGCACGTTTGGTGTCCGGACAGTTAACACTAGCGGGCTTTGGTTTAAGCCAGATCCTAGTGTACATTTTGGGATTGGTTTTATCTCGTTTGTATTCGTGTTCCTCAGAACGCGGATGCGGGTGTGTATGCACAGTTGACAGAGAGACAGAGGCAAAGGATTCTCATTGGAGTTGTTGACTGTTGACTGTTGACCATTGACTTTTTGCTAAACCCTAATGAGAATAAAAAATATGATTAGCAATAATATTAATTAAGTATTATAGTGACATGGTTGTTGAGGGGTTGACTTTGTTGACTTGTTGACTTGGTTGACTAGGTTGGACTAGTTGACCATCATCATTACAATGGTTGTCATTTTCATGCAAAGACTTTTGCTTGCTTGTTGTGGTTTGCAAAATGGGTGCATGAAATGATATTTCCTTTGATATGATATGAACCATCACATAATACTTGATTATCATTATGGCTCATGATGCTTTTGGATTATGAGAGGTTGGATGAGAAAAGGGTTGCTCATTCTTTTTCATTTTGCTTTCTCTCTCTTGAGCTCTCTCATTCTAAAGCTCTCTCCTTCTTTCTCTTGCTCTCTCTCTAGCTCAAGGCAAACCCTTCTCATGTGTTGAGATTCATTGCCTTAGAGATAAAAGAAAACCCAAATCACTTCTCTACTCATCCTAGTTTACAAAGTTTAGCAAACCAAGTGTTCTAGTTTCTTCAAGTTTGAAGAAGAAGCCAAAGGTAGAAGCTTTCGGGTGGATCAATCTTCGGCGTGAAGAGACGACGGGGTGAGGCCGATCCGTACACCTTCAAGAGTTGAAGACGAAGGAGTTCAAGAAAGGTATAAACCCCTAACCGAGTAGGAAAACAACTCATAGTTAGGTTGTTAGGTAGATTGTTTAACAAAGATCTGTATTTGTAGTCCATGTTACCACCTCTAGAAAAATCATTTTTCACTACTTCCGCAAGCCCATAAGTACCGGGAGAGGTAGCATGGACTTACAGTATGGATTTGCACAGTATGCTCAGATTTATATCGATGAGATTGTACGTTTACATGGAGTTCCGACATGCATAGTATCAGATCGGGGTACCCAGTTTACCAGCAGGCTATGGCAGAAACTTCAAGAAGCTCTCGGTACACGATTGAGTTTTAGTACAGCTTTTCACCCACAGACAGATGGTCAGTCAGAGCGGACCATTCAGACTTTGGAGGTTATGCTTCGAGCTTGTAGTCTTGATTTTGGTGGTAATTGGGATCGTCACCTAACTTTGATAGAATTTTCATATAACAACAGTTTTCAAGAGACGGTCCAGATGGCACCCTTTGAAGCTTTATATGGGAGGAAATGTCGATCACCCGTTTGCTGGACGGAATTGAGCGAGAATAGCATCTTGGGACCGCAGATAGTACAGGAGACTACAGAGAAGATTCAATTGATACGGGATAGAATGAGGGCGGCCCAGTGCAGACAGAAATCATATGCAGATCGACGATGTCGTAGACTTGAGTTTCAGGTGGGAGATCATGTGTTCCTTCGTGTATCACCGATGAAAGGTGTGATGCGTTTCGGGAAGAAAGGGAAGCTCAGCCCAGATATATCGAACCTTACGAGATTCTGGAGAGAGTGGCTGTTGTAGCTTATCGTTTAGCACTTCCACCGAGTTTTCCCGATGTGCATCCGATATTTTATGTTTCGATGCTTCGCAAGTATCTTCACGATCCTTCTCACGCGATCCAGTATCAGACCTTACAGCTTGAGTCGGATTTATCCTACACAGTGCAGCCAGTCGCTATTCTAGACAGACAGGCAAAGAAACTAAGATCAAGGGTACTTCCGTCTGTAAAAGTTCTTTGGCAAGAGAAGAACCACGAGGAGATTACTTGGGAGGCCGAGGATGCGATGCGACGGAAATTTCCACATCTTTTTGAAGGTACATTTAGTTAGGTTTTAAATTCGGGGACCGAATTTTCTTAAGGTGGAATATTGTAACATTTAGAAAATTTAGAAATAAATAAAATTAATTAATTAAATAATAAAGTGTCAATTTAAAAAGTTATTAAAACCAAATAAAACAATTTCATAAGATGTATGTAAAACAATTTAAATTTAAATTTTTATTTATATCCTATATACTGAGTTTTTTCCGTTGTTGATATTGTTGAGCCTAACCAGGGACACAACCAAATTTAACACCTTATGCTTGTTTATATTTTAATTCAATAAAAGCTATGATTTTTACTTAAAAACTAAATTTTCATAAAGAATTCCGCAAAAAGGATTTTGATCTTGGTTTTCGGCTTACTCGGATTGTGTATATGTCTTTAGATATTATACAATCTAAGTGCCGGTCACATCCAAATTTGGGTCATGACACTTCAGCTTGATGATTTTTCCAAGAGGCTCTCGGTTCTTATTTATAGTCCCAAAGTCAAAACCCTAGCTGCCTAATTTGGAAGCCAGTAATTATGATCCAAACAGAAAAATCTCAACTCCCAAAGAGTCCAATACGCATCGGATCCGCGGCCAATAGGTGGGTTTGGCCGCGGATCCGCGGCCTTATAGGTGGATTAGAGGATTTGCTCTTCTGGAACTTTTTCGTTATGACACGTGGTGATCTTTTTAATCTCTGGAAACTGAAAATCTTTTCTACGTCACTGCCAGACTTGATTTCATTAGTTTACTTTCTTAATTAGGCAGTTTTGTTCTAACAACTTTGATTTCCTTGATTTCAGCCCTAAAAATTCTGCACAACAAACTCAACAAATAATATTAGTAGAGATATTAACTTAACCATTAAGACTCGGTCAAAGGTATTTAATAAAGTAAGCATATTTTAAATGGGCCAAATATTAAATGGATATTATATGCTTACATTTTCCTACCAAATGTTAATTATAATATATAAACACATGAAAATAGTATTTTTATAGATAAACCCTCATATGTTTCATATATTATAATAAACACCTTTCTTTATATAGAAATAGTAGGAAAAATGTTATATTAAATGTGCAGTTTTATCAACTGAACAAATACCCCTAAACTTATCTTTGATCGTCCCGAGCAAAGTAGTTTATTCAAGAGAAGGAGAAGGAGAAAACTAAGCACACTTTCGTAGGCAACAAGATTGCACTGAGCACGTGCAACAAGCCGTTAAATCTCTAGGTGTCCCTAGTAGGAGGAGTGTTGTTTCCTGAGGGTTTTCAGCGGATTACACCCACAAAATCCTATAATAAAAGAGAGATAGTGAAAGTTACATATAAAGATAAGAACTATAAAAGAAATACATTGAAAATTTAGAGTTTCCAACTACACTTGCTTTTCAGTTGTCATGAGCCTTATCTTAACAGTCATGAAAAAATGTTAGAAATCACATCATCCCTCAATAAAACTTCATCTTTATTCTTCATTCCTACCTTTCATCCAAACATCGATCATATACCCCTACGTGTGTGTATAGAACATCCCTACACTCGGAGAATTCAATTCAAGCTATCATACTCTTGTCCATCTACCTCAGTACTTTTTAATTTGATAAATATTTGGATGGATTTGCTCGCACATTTTTCATGCGACCGTTAATACTTCTTGAGGTACTAACCAACCGATTACTCATGTGCTTGCTGATTAGGTGTATTAGTATTTTCCTCGTCTTGCACCACCTAAGGCTTTACAGTGACTCCCAGACCAGTTGGTCTAAAGCACTAGGTGATGAAGCACCCTCGCTATATTTTTATTGCTGCCTTGGTGATAAAAAAACCAGTGTTCATTTTTCTCCACCATTTTATCTTTTATTCATTTTGTTACTTCCTTCATACTTTGGCTTTTAGACAAGAGCATTTCAAGGTATCCTCTATTATCCCGAGTTTCAAGACGTGTGTACGTGCGTATAGTAGGGTATCAACATTCAAATGTTTGGCTTCCAGAATAGAAACTATTTTTCAGACTTATTTTTATCCTCAGATTAGTGACTTCTTTCATCTTACTAACCCTTAGGACAACAGCTCATAACTACTTATTACTAGTTCGTTTAAGAAAACTTCTAATTTTCTTGGTTTTCTTAAACTATTCCTATCTTTTTAATATAATTTTTCACTTTCTACTCTTTTGTTATAAAAAAATTTTGAATGCCCAGTGTCAAAGATAATTCAGTGAATACAAACCTCTCTCCCAAACCTGTTTTCAGCGGTGTCCTCACTGATATTGTCTTTTGAGAGTATGGACCTGTATACTTGGGGAGAGACAAAAAAGGTAAAATAATAGTTAAATGAAAACTACCCCCAAACTTGTTCTTTGGCACGCACAGATATTTAGTTAAGTCCATTTTCACTCACCTCCATTCTTAAAATGAGAAAATGTTACCAAAACATGGAGGTGAGGCGGAGGAAATTCAGTTCTGATAAAGCGGCTCCTGTAAAAACAGGAGCTCCTCCGCTGGGTCAGTAGAGAAATACGGTTTTAATCTATGCCCATTTACTTTAAAAATTGAACCGTTTTTCAAATTTTCAACTTCTACTGCCCCGTGTGGGTATACATACCACACCACAAAAGGTCTTTTCCAATGAGATTTAAGCTTACCCGGATGAAGATGGAGACGGGAATCATAAAGAAGGACTTGCTGCCCCGATGTGAAAGTTTTTCTAAAAAGATTTTTATCGTAGAACACTTTAGTCCGGTTCTTTACTATCACCGCATTATCGTAAGCTTCATCGCGGAGTTCGCTTAGCTCATTCAATTGCAGCTTCCGATAGCTGCTACCTTGATCAAAATCGAAGTTAAGCTCTTTAATATCCCACATTGCTTTATGTTCTATCTCAACAGGAAGGTGGAATGTCTTCCCAAACACAAGGCGGTATGGAGACATACCAAGATCGGTCTTATAAGCGGTGCGAAATGCCCAAAGAGCATCCATCAATTTGGTTGACGAATCTTTACGGTTTTTAGAAACCGTCTTCTCTAAAATTTGTTTGATCTGCCTATTTGAGATCTCAGCTTGCCCACTTATTTGGGGATGATAGGGCGTAGAAAGTTTGTGTGTGATTGAATATTTCCGCATCAAGGCCACAAAAGACCGATTACAGAAATGTGTCCCGTTGTCGCTAATTATAGCGCGAGGGTGTCCGAATCGTGAAAAGATATTTTCTTTAAGGAACTTAATGACAACTTTGTTGTCATTAGTGAGACACGGTATAGCTTCCACCCATTTCGAGACATAATCAACCGCTAACAAGATATATAAATTCCAAAAAGAGTTGGGAAAAGGGCCCATAAACTCAATACCCCAGACATCGAATATTTCCACAACCAATATAGGTTGGAGCGGCATCTCGTTTCTTCATGAAATCCGACCCAAATGCTGACATCGCGGACAAGTTTTGCAATGTTCATATGCATATTTAAATAATGTTGGCTAATAAAAGCCACATTGCAAAACTTTCTCCACCGTTTTTCGAGGACCAAAACGACCGCCACATGCCTGATCATGACAAAATGATAACACACTCTTGAATTCATCGTTAGGGACACACCTACGAATGATTTGATCGGAACAATACTTAAACAGATAAGGTTCATCCCAGTAAAAGTATTTTACTTGGGATAGAAATCGAAGTTTGTCTTGTTTCGACCAATCGCTAGGAATAACTCTCGTCACAAGATAGTTCACAATATCCACGAACCAAGGTTCGTAGAATACAGTCAAGAGCTGTTCGTCAGGAAATGAGTCATTTATCGGCACGGTCAAAGTTGGTGAAGAAGTGATGCGTGAAAGATGGTCGGCTACAACGTTTTCAGATCCACTCTTGTCTCGGATGACCAGATCAAATTCTTGTAACAATAGGATCCAACGTATTAGCCTAGCTTTAGCATCCTTCTTCGATAAAAGGTGTCGTAGGGCGGAGTGATCAATGTAAACCACAATTGGCGAGCCAATCAAGTAGGGTCTAAATTTTTCTAATGCAAATACAACTGCCAAGAGTTCTTTCTCGGTAGTTGTGTAATTTATTTGTGCATCATTCAAGGTCCTACTTGCATAGTAAATTATATGTGGCATCTTATCAATGTGATGTCCTAAGACCGCACCAATAGCAAAATCTGATGCATCATACATAAGCTCGAACGGGTGGTTCTAATCCGGAGATGATAGAACGGGGGCTGTAGTGAGCGATCCTTTAAGCGATTCAAAAGCATCCTCACAATCCGAATCGAAGTGAAATGTAGTATTCTTGGCCAATAGAAGAGTTAACGGTCTAGCAATTTTGCTAAAGTCCTTAATGAATCTCCTATAAAATCCTGCATGACCAAGGAAGGATCGTATATGTTTGACGCATTTGGGACGAGGGAGGTTATGGATGACATCTATTTTAGCTCTGTCAACCTCAATGCCTTTTCGTAAAATTATATGTCCAGGGACAATACCTTCTTGGACCATAAAATGGCATTTTTCTCAATTCAAAGTTAAGTTCTTATCCGTACAGCGGGTAAGAACCGCGTCAAGATTACAAAGGCGGTCCTCAAAGGAGTCCCCAAAAATGGAGAAATCGTCCATAAAAATTTCCAAAAAATTCTCCACCATATCTCTGACACTGCTGAAATGTAGCAGGAGCGTTGCATAACCCAAAGGACATGGGTCTATAAGCAAAAGTACCGAAAGGACAAGTAAATGTGGTTTTATCTTGATCCTTTTCGGCGATGGGGACCTGGTTATAGCCATAGTATCCGTCCAAAAAACAATAGTATTCGTGTCCAGCTAATCGTTCTAACATCTGGTTAATGAAAGGTAGAGGGAAGTGATCTTTCCTCGTCGCGGCATTGAGTTTTCTGTAATCAATATATACACGCCACCCAGTTTGGGTGCGTGTTTGGATTAACTCATTAGCCTCATTAGTTATGACCGTGATGCCAGACTTTTTAGGGACTACGTGAATTGGACTTACCCATTGACTATCAGATATAGGGTAAATTATACCACTATCAAGACACTTGACGATTTCTTTCTTCACCGCCTCCTTCATAACGGGATTTAACCGTCTTTGTAGGTCACGGGTTGGTTTGGCTTCATCCATCAGATGTATATAATGTTCAACAATTACAGGATTAATCCCTTTGATGTCAGCCATTGTCCAACCAAATGCTTGCCGATTCGATCTCAACACTGCCAAAAGTGCGTTCTCTTGATCTAAGGCTAGAGAAGCGGATATAATCACTGGCAAAGTCTCATTCTCACCTAAATATGCATATTTAAGATGAGAAGGTAGTGGTTTGAGATCAAGTATTGGCGGAGAGACAATAGAAGGTGGGGTAAGTGAATGATATTCGGACTCCCCAAGAGGTTCAAAACTTGCATAGGATATTGACTCGGAAAGTGCTACTGACTTTTGCGACGAGTCAACAGATTCAAACTCAGGGACGGACTCATTGAACATATCCTCACTATGAAGTTGTGCAAGATCAAACAATGTCTCATTAGTGTTGTCGAGATCATCAAAGCAAAGTTCCTCATCCATGCAGCTTTCGGGAGCTATCTCGTGGATGGAACAAACATCAAGCAAATGAGCAGAAGGTTCCGATGGTTGACTTCCTAGCTTGTAAATATTAAGTTCAATTGCCATCTTCCCTAATGATAAGTTCATAGAACCGTTATGACAATTAATTACAGCGTTAGAAGTTGCTAGGAAGGGTCGACCGAGTATCACCGAGATTTGATTGCGTGGGTTTGCCACAGGCTGTGTATCTAAAACAATAAAGTCCACGGGGAATATGAATTCCCCGACTTTAATTAACACATCCTCTAGTTCACCCCGTGGTTTGGTGATTGATCGGTCTGCCATCTGGAGAGTACAATGGGCGGGTTTCAACTCTCCAATCCCTAACTGCTCGTATACTGAATAAGGAAGCAAGTTAACGCTAGCACCAGGGCCGAGTAAAGCACGATTAATATTTTTACCCCCAATAGAAATAGAGATGGTAGGACAACCAGGGTCCTTACGTTTCTTTGGTATTTGCTGGGTAATAGATGTGCTAACATTATTCGTCATGAAAACTTTTTTAGGCACCTGAGTTTTTCTCTTTCTAGTGCACAAGTCTTTAAGGATTCTTGCATAAGATGGGACTTGTTGAATAGCATCTAGGAGAGGAATATTTACGTTAACTTGCTTAAACATTTCTATAATCGTCTCCATTTGTGGGTTAGGTCTGTTGGCCCTTAATCTGTTTGGAAATGGAGCTTGATTAATAAGTTTTGGGTCCAACATTTGTGGAGAAGATTGTGGGGACGGATTCGATCCTAAAATTGGAGTGGGAATCGTCTTAGATAGATTGGGCGAAGTGTTCGAGCCTTAGGGAAAACGGAGAATAGGCTCGGATGAAGGTGGGAGACTAGACGAATTAGGGGAAGAAGTAGAAGCTGGGGTATCATTGGTATCACTAACATCATCAAATTGCTCACCCACTCGGTTATTCAGCACTTTTCCCGATCTCAACGTAGTAACGGCATTCACATTATGATTTTGTGAGTGGCCAGAATTCGGTAGGGGTTGAGATGGGAGTTTCCCTTTCTCTCTCGCACTCATAGCGGCGTTCAACTGTGCAATTTGGTTTTCTATTGATTTAATACTCTCACCATAGGAGGCGGAGTCTTTCTTTATGGTATCAATAGAAGACTTCATATCAGCCGACATTTGAATGGAATGTTTCATAAACAAATCCAAAGTTTGTGCGAGTGAAGAGTTATTAGTACCGGCTAGTTGCGGTGTGGAAGTGTTGGCCGGATTTTGAAAATTTTGTGACTGAAAGGGGTGCTGACTTTGTGGTTGTGGTTGCTGTGGAGGAGGTCTTTGATAATTGCTTTGGAACTGGTTTTGATTTTGGGGTTGGTTTTGGTTCCAAGCAAAGTTAGGATGATTCCTCCATCCTTGATTGTACATGGAAGAATAAGGTTCGTTTCTAGGCCGCTGCTGAAAAGCAGCATTAGTTTGCTCGTGACCTTGAAACGATGCATTCATAGGACATTCTTCCGTCAAGTGTGAAGGATCTGAACAGCAACCACACACGGTCTTAGGAAGCGTTACCTGATTTAGGGAGACTGATGAGAATTTGTTCTCAATAGAGTCGAGTTTCTTCTGCATCGTTGCCATTTCGGCTTTTACTGCGATGGAAATATCGAGCTGATGAATACCTCCCCTAGATGAAGGTGGTCTTACGCTTTCCCACTGCAAAGTGTTTTCAGCGAGGTCTTCCAGATATTTCCAAGCTTTCCCGTCATCTTTAGACATGAAATTGCATTGACACATTGTTTCAAGCATCTGCTTTGTTGCTGGATTAATGCCCTCATATATAATTCGGCACAAATCCCATCTTTGTATTCCATGATGAGGACATTGGACAAGCAGATCCTTGAAACATTCAAAGCACTTCCAAAATAGTTCATTGGGAAGCTGGGTGAACCGGTTGATCTCGCTCCTAATATGGGCGGTCTTATGGTTTGGGTAAAACTTCTTAAGAAATGCAATTACGAATTCATCCCAGTTAGTGATAGAGTGTGTGGCAGTATTATAAATCCATTTTTCTACTAAGTCGCACAGAGTGAATGGGAGAAGACGCAAGCGCATAGCATCCACAGTCAGTTATGAAGTACCTATCATTGGGCATACGTTATCGAATTTAGTGATGAAATCGTACGCGTCTTCAGACTCAAGCCCGTGAAATTTGGGCAACAGATTGATGTAGTGGGGTTTAATTTCAAAATTATCCCCGTTAGCTGGTGGAATAGATAGACAAGTGGGAAGTGGACCATGGATAGGATAGCATCTCTCTTGGAGAGAGATGCGCGGTGGATTCTACTCACCTACGGGCGGTGGCAGCGTGGTGTTATAATTTGATGGAGTGCCGTCCATCTCGATCGATGTGGTGGGTGGTGGGGGAAAAGAAGACGAAGAAGCACCGACTTTGGAGTCGATAGCAGGAACGCGGACAAGACGGTGTTAGTTATATGTATGCCCTAGATGCCATTACTATACATAGGATGTATATTGTAGTGGATGCTTGGACATATATAGGGATAACTTTCTTGCTCGATATGATAGTATGCTATCTGGTTACTCTTTACATTAACGTGTACACTGATTGTCTCTCTGTTACATGTTGGTAAAGCCCTTAGGATGTGTACTTGACTACCTGGACTATGATGCGGATCATACTAGTGGGGACATGGTAGTCCATAAGTACATCCTTCAAAGTCCCTAGTCGTGGGTGTATCGAGATGGGGCATCGATATACCAGAGTAGACTAGCATGTAGCTTCTCGACCCATATAGATAGGCGATGGATGATCCCATATCCATTGGTGTATGACATCAGTGATGATATACGGGTGCTCAGTAGAGACTGGGTACACTGGACGGACTCGCCGAGAACTCCCAGATGGTATTATACCTTACGTCAGATGGCAGTTCTCTGGTGACACTGGTACAGGTTAGTCTGTAGACCCGAGATCGTCATAGAGTCTTGTGTGATTCCCACTGTGCTTTGATTTCCATCATACCACGTCCAAGAGGGCGTGCAAAAAGGTGGCTTTTGGGTACAGTCCCGAATCACATGGAGGCAATGAGCGATAGGAGGGGTTTCGTCTCTCCCGGTATAGGGAGTTGATGTTGCGCAGTGTTCGATTGGCTATAATAGGAAGTCCTTGGCCAAGGATGTTTTAGGGATTTACTGGTAAGTGTTACCAGTAGTTTCTCGACCCGTTATGAGCCTCATATCGACACGACTTATCGAGTTATTGGGGTCTGACGTTTACCACCCCTAGACGAGATATGCGACATATCAGACGAACAGATCGGACTGTACGGTAGTGTTACTTGTTGGATTCACTGGAGTGTGAGCGGGCTTGCTCGTTGATCTTCTGATCGCTCAATACCCGGGTGGCCGTTACGTTTAGCAGACCGCTTGCGGCTTGTGGGTGTTTGATATGATCATCACCTACTGCCGGCGTATTGACGAGTCTTTAGAGTCCTACACAGGGGTTTCCTGGCTCAAGCGAAACGAAATAGGAGCGCATATGAGATATGTGCGGGACCGAGGATAATACCAGTATGTGATACTGTATTATATTCTAGTGATTTGTGACATTGATCGGTTGTATGCGATATAGCCGGGTTATCGGATCAAGTGTTGTTTCGATAAGTTGTTACTATTGGTATTAGTCGGTTATATGCGATATGACCGGATCATTAAATCAAGTGTTTATTTAATGATTTAATGAATAATTATATATTTGATATATTACATTACATTAACTAGTATTGGTTCATTTAAGATTGATTTTCTCACTTGAATGTGCATATTGTTTATATGTGATATATGCAAGTGTACATGTTTGTATCATGCTTGATGATACAAACAAGTTGAATGTATGAGACTTGAACCATATCAAGGTTGGATTAGGGTTTACTATTTTCCTAAACAAATAACAAAAGAGAGTGACTTTGGTCAAAGTTATCAAGCTTCATGAAGCTTGATGAACATTGGCAAAGTCAACTCTTTTGTCATTTGTTCAAGATATTAGCTAACCCAACCCTTAACCTTATGCTATGGTTAAATCTCTACATGAGTTAAGCATAAGGGCTTAACTCAACCATGGTGCCATCATATATTGGATAGGTTTCACTTTGGATATTATTCATATGATTCTTTCTTCTTCTTCATCTTCATCAAGCTTGAAAAAGCTTGCTAGCTCCAATGGCATCATGAGAAAAAGAGTGAGAAATCCAATTCTAAAGTGAACCCACTTCCTATTTATTCATCCTCTACCACTTGCCATATAGTATAGGGTGTTCTCTTCACAAAATTTTCGACCGAGTGAAGGAATAGCTTGAGTTTGAGTCTCCCCGACGTAGATCATCTTCGGCCTCGAAGTCAATGACCTAGCCCGATTATTTCTCCGACGAAACCATTTCTAGAGTCCGGGATCCGATGATCGCAGTGGAGGGACGTCAACACGGAGCTAAAGAAGTGGTGGACCGGATCTACAAAGGTTGTAACCCCTTTCACTTAGTAGCAAAGTCGTTTGCTTTCTTGCTTTTCGCTTATCCTTCTAGTTAACGATCTAGTGTAGGGTTTCTCGGCACCGGAAAATTTTTGTTTGGCATGGTTGATACCTTGTGGAACCTCCTTAGTGTGCCTAGTAACCCTACAGTGGTATCAGATCCTAACTAGAGCTTTAGGCGATGTGTTAACGAAGTTAAAACTCCGAACGAACCCGATACGTCCAAGTTTACCCCCTCTCTGTACATTTTTTCAAAATTGTGTATTTTCTGAATTAAAAATACCTGAAAAATTAAGCAGGGAAAAATAAGAATTATGGTGAAAAAAGAGATCCTAATCCTTCCAAACCGCCGCGGAAACGCGGCCTTACCATGCATGGGCCGCGGAGCCTCGGCCGTACGGAGGGATTGGATCTTTTTCTTGGCACAGTAATTCTTATATTCTGTAGTGCTATTTTATGGGTATTTTTAAACTGACTCAAGTGTTGAGTTTTCTGGGGGTTTATTTGGTAATCGTCGATTCGATCGGAGATTTTAATTTTTTTATGTTTTCCGGATATTTTTTAGAATATGTTAAAAAGTTTGACCGGATATAAATACCCACTTTTTCCCCTGTCGGGAAATTTCCAAGTGTTGGATCTTTCCATGGTTCAAAAACGTTCTAAATAGTGCAAGTAACGCGATGGACCCTCTAGAAGACAACAAACCTTAACTCGATTATGTGACCGTCTTGAACTGCCCTTTAAACCTTAGGGTTTGGGGCAGTACGGCGTGCCACATGTGAGGCGTTGGCTTGACCCTTCTACGGCTGGACCGTTGGTACTGTGGCATAAAGTGAATGTTTTTTTAAAATTATTTCATGTGTTGAGCTATTTCGGGAAAACTTGGGTGTTTGATTGTTCGATCGGAAAGTTTAACATTTTCTATTTATCTGGAATGTGATACAATATTTGGAATTCACAAATAGTTATGAGATAACTAATATGAATGTTATAAACATAGCACTTTAGTCTCATTTGATCGGTTGCCACGGAATTTTGATGTGATCAAAAGTCCATTGCAATCACGTAGCGTACGCGGATACTCGCTGGGTAAACTTAATAGACAGCCATACCCCATAGCCTCGACCAAGTGACTGTAGGAGAACCCCGTCGCCGAAAGCATCCGTTCGGGTGCTCGCGACAGCGGTGTTCCGCCTTAGTGCACTTCGTCGACGGCATCGGGGGTGCGGCTGCCTACTAAAGTTTGCGACGAGCATTCGATCAGGATATCGGGAATCTTGTTGAATTGCCCGACTTGATATTGAAAAGTGTTTTCGATAATGAGACTAAAATGCGGGGTTTATAATTGTTAGGCATGCGATGTCTAAGAAATTCATTTGATTAGGCATGCGATGTCTATAAAGGTTGCGGATTCCAACTGTTGTAGTTTTACACTTTCTTTTTCTGCGACCGTAAGTGTAATATGTGATATCGCCGGTTTCGTTGCTATATGTCAACGACAATTGGGATGCGCACATTTACTTACGTTGATGACATGTGATGTTATGTGTTGCTGGATATGTTATATTGGATCGTCGTGTTTGAATAGCCGGGGTTTTTTTATGTGAGATGAGTGTTTTTCATTTTCATTCATGTAAAAACTTATATGTAATATTCTTTTATTGGGGCACTTCCAGGTAGCGGAAGATGTCACCCATTGTATATTATTTACTTTTCCGCACTAGGATAGACCCAAGGAGGAGGGCACAAGTAACCGGGTTCTGAAGTCCAGTGGGAGACCAACTCGAGGAGTCGAGTTCGGGTCTCCTAACTCTAGAATTGGTAGGGTTGCTTGCCGCTCTCGTAGGGGTCTAGGGGTGTGGGTTTGGCTATTCATCACGACCGTGGAATCCGTGTTTTATACAGGCTCATATTGAAAACACGGACGTCCTAGTATATCCAATATTTCATATGTTTCTTCTGCTGCGATATCTGTGATGTGATCATTTGATGTTCTGTGATAAATACTGTATATGATATATATGATATATTATATAGACGTTACTTATGTTTTGCACTCGCGCTAGCCCTGCCCCGCTCTGATGTTAGTTTCCTAACCTAACGGTGCACGAGGGGACATCGAGGCGAATGCGGATGGCATAAGTGTACGTCGTATTTATCTGTGATGTTTAGGTGATTTAAATGATGGGACTTCATTAATGTGATTAATGAAAGAAAATAAACCTAAGATGTTGTGGAATCGAATTTTCAAAAACAGGTAGCTACAGTTATTGCTTTGCATCGCGGTGTTCCTTGTAGAACATCCTGCACCTTATTCGATAAGGAAAGGACCGAGATCCCTTCACCGGGAGTGACTCCTTTAGCAATAACTGGCAGATGCTACAACCCTCGGTTTGTCTTTTGATTGCTTCTATAGTTTTTACTTTGCACAGAGATGTATATGATATATCCTGCACCTCATTCGACGAGGAAAGGGCCGACGATCCCTTTACCGGGAGTGACCCCTTTAGCAAAACTAGAAAAGCCTCAAAAACACTCCATTTTTAAATCATTTGATTCTACAACGATATCAAGTTCAATACGCAGTAGGTTTTCAGAAAAACCTGTCGTAGCCCTCCGTCATTTTAGAAAGTAGAGTACTTAGTATTCGTGCTACGTTTGTCGACCATAGCCGAGGCGTAGTGTACGGTAGCTAAGTGATGTCTTCCTACACCGCATATGATGCGATTAGTTAGGACAGTCATATGGCTTTGTTGACCTTAGCCAAGGGTCATGTGGGTGAGTCTAATTAATCACGAAATGACGGGTAGAACTTGACTAGTGCTTATGATTTGTTGACCTTAGCCAAGGTCATAGGTGCTAGGGGCAAAATATTATCGGGAATTTCAAGTGTTGAAATTTGCAATGAGATTGCATACCTTCTATGAGATAGTTGGATCCCGATACCCACTGCGAGTAATTGTTACTCCTGGGAGAGTTTTACACATTACAACAAGCCGATCAAGTAGGTGTCTAGAAAGGTGTCAACGGGGTTACGCCTCTGGGAAAACGAGGTTTACTGTAATTAGGTCCGTGCGAAAGCATGGGGAACCTCCCTCAAAGTACCGATACTGGCCTGGCTGAAAGATTGGCGAACTTGTAGCGTGTAATTAATCCCGGCTAGTCTTTCCTTTTAGGGTTTGAAGGAAGATTTGATAAAAACAGTGGGAGCCATCCTGATTAGATAAAATAATAACCAATCTGATCTTGCAAGAGCGCACGCAGAATGTTTTCTTCTCTCTCTCTCCAGGTAGCGACCATGTCACGCCTTAATCAAGATAATAAAACGGATATTTTGACCGAACCCGCTTATTATACAGTGCTGGGGAACGTTGGTCCCGCTCCAACTTATAATTGTTATAAGACAGAGCAGGAAATTGGGGAATACCAGATTTCCCGTGCCGCCCAAACGAAGAAAGTGCATGTTGATGCATCATCTTCGGGTGTGTTCGTTACACAGAACTGTTTCTCAATGTCCTTTACGTCCTGGGTATATGATACCAGATCAGGATCCCGTATATGTAATTTGTTACATAGGGCTACAGAAAGGTAGAGAACTGAGAACGGGTGATAAGTTTCATGAGGCAGAAAACGGTGCAAATGTTGCAACCAAGTCTGTTGGTCACTGTCACCCTGTATTACCAGAATACATTGACTCTGAACAAATGTTATTAGATACCGAACCTGATATACAAAATCATATCAGTCTCTTTATTAGTAAAGAAGGATATAATTTTGTATTGTTGGATAATGTTTTGAACATTTCCTATATCAATAGTTGATCGGTTCAGGTACGTTATCTAAAAACATTAACGTTCTAAATCAAACTACAGTTCTTAGTATACAGAACACACACAAGAGGAAGAGTTCAGACATGAACAAATCCTTCTTAAGGTATTGTAGACTAGGTCATATCAATGCGACCAGACTAGCTGAAGTTACATTTAGCTGCATATTTAAATCTGTTTGAATTTACATCTTATGAAACTTGCCAGTCATGTCACAAAGATTAGATGACCATGGCTCTGTTTATTGGAAACAGAGAAAGAGTTAGTAAACTCTTGGGATTGACACATGCTGATGTATGAAGGTCCCCTGTCTACACATGCCAAGACCGGTTCTTTGTACTTCATTACATTCTCTGATAATCTCTCAAGATTCAGACATATGTTCCTGTTGAAACACAAGTCCGAACCTTTTGAGATATTCATAGAATATAAGTTAGAAGTAGAGAACCAAAATACGGGTAAAAGTATTATGTCCTTTGATGTGATCAAGGAGGAGAATACTTGAGCACGGGATTCCTGGACTATTCTAAGAATGAGATTCTCTCTCAGCATTACTCCTCCGCATACACCATAGCACGATGGTATATCGGGGCGGAGCAATAGCACCCTATGTGATATGGTGTGCTCTATGATGAGTACTACTGAGTTTCCTATTTCCTTTTAGGGAGTTATGCACTTATGAAGTTGCATACCTATTGAATAGGGTTCCAATCAAATCAGATGCCTACCATTTCATATATGATATGGAAAGGGAAGAGCCCATATCTTAAGTTTGTTAAGATTTGGGCTTGTCCAGCCTATGTCTAAAACCAAGATCCGGACAAGCTCGAGGCAAAGTCAGTTCTGCAGAAGTTTGTTGGATATCCCAAGCATACGCAAGGGAATACCTTCTACCTAACCGAGGAACAAAAATGTTTTGTTTCTCAACATGCCACATTTGTGAAAGGGAATTTCTTGTGAAGAAATTATTGGTCATGAGGTGGAACTGGAAACAGTTCCAGCTATACAAACTGCAGCTGATAATTTGGTAGAACCAAAGGATTCAATAGCAACCAACGAACCTCAGCCTCTCCGCCGATCTAGTAGGGTTCCTCACCCACCTGAGAGATACTTCGGTTTCTCTATGACAGTGGGAGCGAGGATTGCATCATGAGATGATGACCCAACTAGTCTCGGGCTGGCCATCAGGAGTAGGACTCTGTAAGAATGGCTGGATGCTTATCGATCTGAGATGGAATCCTTATACACCAACAAAGTATGGACTTTGGTTGCTTTATCTGAAGGGTTAAATCCCCATCAGGAGCAAGTATATCTTGAGAAGATTACTTGGTGTACATGGAAAAGTTGAGACTTTCAAAGCTAGACTTGTTAAAGGTTTGCATCATTGACCAAGTATGGGTTATGATGAAACCTTTTCTAAGTAACTATGCTTAAGTCCATCCAGATCCTACTTGCTACAGCTACATACCATGACTACGATATCTGGCGGTTGGGTGTCATGACTGCTTTTCTAAATAATGATTTAGAAGACAAAGTCTATAAGTACACAGCTAGAGGGCTTCGTAGACAGTGGGAGCAGCGGAAACGTAAGCAAGATGTTTTATGTGATAAAGCAGGCATCGCGGAGTTGGAACATCTGTTTTGATGAGTTAGTCAAAGAGTTTGACATCATCAAAATGGTTGATGAACCTTGTATATACAAAAAGGTAGTAGAGAGTATGGTAGTGATCCTCGTATAGTACGTGGATGACATACTCTTGATAGGGAAGGAGTTTCCTATGCTACGCTCGGTCAATCTCCGTTTATCACAAAGATTCTCCATATAGGATAAAAGTGATACCTCCTAAATCCTTATTTTTGGATCTATGAGATAGATTTAAATGGATGTTAGGATACTCACTAGTTGTAGTGAGATGGTATCAATCGATCCTTGGGAGAATCACTGGAAAGGTTCCAGAGTGATAAAGATGACTGAATGTCAGTCACAGGCATTGTCTATACCCTCGGTAAAAGGACGGTATGTTGGAAGAGTTCCAAGCTAGATACCGTGACATACTAGACGATTAAAGGAAAGATACATCGTTACCAAAGATGCTACCAAAGAGGAAGTCTGGGTGTATATTAGTTCATGAGATGAACTTCGTTCCTACCATTGTGTGACAATGGAGTTGTGGCTTATGCCAAGGAACGTCCGTCCCATCAGTGATCCATACATATTCTTAGGCAGTATCGCCTGATTGTGGAGATGGTTGATCTCCAGGGGATCGAGGTTAGGAGAGTAGACTCAGAGGACAACACGGCGGATCTACTCACGAAAGGCCTTTTCCCAGAGAGAGACTTTTATGGGATGGTTGAGTATGAGATACTACAACCACTGCTATCAGATGGCCCAAGTGCAAGTGGGAGATTGTTAGTTATATGTATGCCCTAGAGGCCATTACTATACATAGGATGTATATTGTAGTGGATGCTTGGACATATATAGGGATGACTTTCTTGCTCGATATGATAGTATGCTATCTGGTTACTCTTTACCTTAACGTGTACACTGATTGTCTCTCTGTTACATGTTGGTAAAACCCTTAGGTTGTGTACTTGACTATCTGGACTATGATGCGGATCATACTAGTGGGGACATGGTAGTCCATAAGTACATCCTTCAAAGTCCCTAGTCGTGGGTGTATCGAGACGGGGCATCGATATACCAGAGTAGACTAGCGTGTAGCTTCTCGACCCATATAGATGGGCGATGGATGATCCCATATCCATTGGTGTTTGACATCAGTGATGATATACGGGTGCTCAGTAGAGACTAGGTACACTGGACGGACTCGCCGAGAACTCCCAGATGGTATTTACCTTACGTCAGATGGCAGTTCTCTGATGACACTGGTACAGGTTAGTCTGTAGAACCGAGATCGTCATAGAGTCTTGTGTGATTCCCACTGTGCTTTGATTTCCATCATACCACGTCCAAGAGGGCGTGCAAAAAGGTGGCTTTTGGGTACAGTCCCGAATAACATGGAGGCAATGAGCGATAGGAGGGGTTTCGTCTCTCCCGGTATAGGGAGTTGATGTTGCGCAGTGTTCGATTGGCTATAACAGGAAGTCCTTGGCCAAGGCTGTGTTAGGGATTTATTGGTAAGTGTTACCAGTAGTTTCTCAACCCGTTATGAGCCTCATAACGACACGACTTATCGAGTTATTGGGGTCTGACGTTTACCACCCCTAGACGAGATATGCGACATATCAGACGAACAGACCGGACTGTACGGTAGTGTTACTTGTTGGATTCACTGGAGTGTGAGCGGGCTTCCTCGTTGATCTTATGATCGCTCAATACCCGGGTGGCCATTACGTTTAGCAGACCGCTTGCGGCTTGTGGGTGTTTGATATGATCATCACCTACTGCCGGCGTATTGACGAGTCTTTAGTGTTCTACACAGGGGTTTCTTGGCTCAAGCGAAACGAAATAGGAGCACATATGAGATATGTGCGAGACCGAGGATAATACCAGTATTTGATACTGTATTATATTCTCGTGATTTGTGACATTGATCGGTTGTATGCGATGTAGCCGGGTTATCGGATCAAGTGTTGTTTCGATAAGTTGTTACTATTGGTATTAGTCGGTTATATGCGATATGACCGGATCATTAAATCAAGTGTTGATTTAATGATTTAATGTATAATTATATATTTGATATATTACTTTACATTAACTAGTATTAGTTCATTTAAGATTGATTTTCTCACTTGAATGTGCACATTGTTTATATGTGATATATGCAAGTGTACATGTTTGTATCATGCTTGATGATACAAACAAGTTGAATGTATGAGACTTGAACCATATCAAGGTTGGATTAGGGTTTAATATTTTCCTAAACAAATAATAAAAGAGAATGACTTTGCTCAAAATTATCAAGCTTCATGAAGCTTGATGAACATTGACAAAGTCAACTCTTTTGTCATTTGTTCAAGATATTAGCTAACCCAACCCTTAACCTTATGCAATGGTTAAATCTCTACATGAGTTAAGCATGAGGGCTTAACTCAACTATGGTGCCATCATATATTGGATAGGTTTCACTTTGGATATTATTCATATGATTCTTTCTTCTTCATCATCTTCATCAAGCTTGAAAAAGCTTGCTAGCTCCAATGGCATCATGAGAAAAAGAGTGAGAAATCCAATTCTAAAGTGAACCCACTTCCTATTTCTTCATCCTCTACCACTTGCCATGTAGTATAGGGTGTTCTCTTCACAAAGTTTTCGACCGAGTGAAGGAATAGCTTGAGTTTGAGTCTCCCCGACGTAGATCATCTTCGGCCTTGAAGTCAATGACCTAGCCCGATCATTTCTCCGACGAAACCATTTCTAGAGTCCGGGATCCGATGATCGCAGCGGAGGGACGTCAACACGGAGCTAAAGAAGTGGTGGACCGGATCTACAAAGGTTGTAATCCCTTTCACTTAGTAGCAAAGTCGTTTGCTTGCTTACTTTTCGCCTATCCTTCTTGTTAACGATCTAGTTTAGGATTTCTCGGCACCGGAAAATTTTTGTTTGGCATGGTTGATGCCTTGTGGAACCTCCTTAGTGTGCCTAGTAACCCTACAGACGGGCACTAGAATCCCGTGTCCAGCCAGGCATGCACTAAACGGGTTTAGCGCAAGTGGCAGCGTGTGTGTGATTTAAAATTGGTATGTTTTGAAAAAGTGGGACTTAAGACAAATCACACAAAAATGCACAAACAACCCTAGAACTATGGTTACCTAGGTCAAGTCTCTAGACCGCTCCTAGACTTCCAAAGGACAAGCCGCAGGATCAATTCTCTACCGCCTCTTTACTACTCTTGTGGCCAGGTAAGTGCCAGGTAAGTGGGAGGTATCCACTACGTAAGTAGTGGGCCTAATTAAGTAACCACTTGCCTTAGACACACTTGCCTAGGCACCACAAAAGTAATGCGGATAAACGATAAATTACCCACGACCTTCCTTTGTCCTTAATGAGCACGACAATCCTCAGAGTCTTGTCTAGATATTTTTTTAAATTAATGTAGGGTTGATGCAGATGCTCGGTTTGTGATTTGTGGGGCTTAGAAAGGGTGATAAACTCCCTACCTAATCTGAATTTTGGTCGTGCCCCTTAAAAATCCGTATTAAAATATGAATTAACAAACCAATAACAAAACTTTGCAAAAAGATTTTTGAGCGGCGATATTTTGCAAAGAATCCTGCAGAAAAGATATTTTATTGGATTTCAGAGGAGAGAGAAAGAGTTGAAAATTTTACCAGAGAAGTTTGGAACCCTAGATCTCCAATTCCGCCGCTCTTCCACCGCTAATGTGGCTTATTTTCCGCGGATCCGCCGCGAGGTGGAGGGATCAATTGTTGAAGTTTGTTACGTGGCCTCCTGTACTCCTCTGAATCTCGATGAATGTATCTGTCTTTCTGTTTCCTCAAGTCTGTGACTCCAGATCTCCTTACAAAATTCATACAATTAGTTAAATATATGATTTGCAGTTTTGTTTTAATTATGATATAGATCGAATAAGAATTCAACACAAATAGTAAGAATAAAAAATTACGCACGTATCCCCGGCAACGGTGCCATTTGATTTGTGTATATTTATGTGTAGTAGTTAACCGCAATCAGAACGGTGTCGCGTGTAGCTAGACCGAGGTGAGTACGGGTCTTCCTCAGAGAAACGTTGAATATTTTATTCTTACTTTAGACGTGTTGAAAAAGAAAGGAGGAAAAATAAGGAATGGTTGTAGGTTCTAGATCTATGTTAAACACGGATGCAAAATATAGATCTAGATTAATTATAGATGTAAGTTTAATATAAAGAGGGGGCTTGTAGGGTTCATTAGGATTTAGTAGTTATGGATGATTAATTAAAAATTACTCTTTTTATCCTTTAATAGATTTAAAACTAGAACGACAGTGATGCATGTAGATTAGGGTTTCTGGAGGGAAAAGGGTTCCCACTCTTAACCCCTATCTCGACATGGAACTCCGTTCATATCTAGCCTTTACCAAAACAATCATTAATCTAATCTCTAATCGCGGTCGAGACTAACAATAAATTGGTAGCGCGCCTGACTAGGATGTTAATGATTCTTTTGGTAAAGTTTATAAACTTTATAGGACGTAAAAAGAGTTTAAGGATCTTCATCATCCTCTAATCTACCATAATCCTACGAACCCTAACAAGCGGAGAATTACTCGCGCATGTTGGGAGAAGAAGAGATGGAGAGGGAAAAACTACAAAGAAATAGAATAAGAAAAAGAACTACCTTTATTAATCAACAAAATTCATTTACACTTTATTCCCTTAGAAAATGATTACAAATGCTAGTTTGCCCCTCGATCTCTTCTAAGGAGGTAGAAGAACAGTTGATGATCATCCTGGATGCGTGAGCCTGTCTTGGACTTCGTGATCTCTTCAGCTTGATAATTTTTCTAAGAGGCTCTCAGTTCTTATTTATAGTCCCAAAGTCAGAACCCTAGCTGCCTAATTTGGAAACCAGTAGTTATGATCCAAACAGAAAAATCCCAACTCCCAAAGAGTCCAATACGCGGCGGATCCGTGGCCAATAGATGGGTTTGGCCGTGGATCCGCGGCCTTATAGGTGGATCACAGGATTTGCTCTTGTGGAACTTTTTCGTTATGACACGTGGTGATCTTTTTAATCTCTGGAAACTGAAAATCTTTTCTACGTCATTGCCAGACTTGATTTCTTTAGTTTACTTTCTTAATTAGGCAATTTTGTTCTAACAATTTTGATTTCCTTGATTTCAGCCCTGAAAATTCTGCACAACAAACTCAACAAATAATATTAGTAGAGATATTAATTTAACCATTAAGACTCGGTCAAAGGTATTTAATAAAGTAAGCATATTTTAAATGGGCCAAATGTTACATGGATATTATATACTTACATTTTCCTACCAAATATTAATTATAATATATAAACACATGAAAATAGTATTTTTACAGTTAAACCCTCATATGCATCATATATTATAATAAACACCTTTATTTATATAGAAATAGTAGGAAAAATGTCATATTAAATGTGCAGTTTTATCAACTGAACACCTAGGCACCATAAAGTCAGGTTTAGATAAATGACTGAATGCCCACAACCTTCCTCTGTCCTAATGAGCACGACAGTCCTTAGTTGGCTGAGTCTAGATATTTTTTAATTTAGCTCAAGGGTGATGCATATACTTTTTAGTGATTTTTGGGGTCTTAGGAAGGATAATGAAATCCCCACCCAATCTTGATTGGTGTTATAGCACCTTAGATTCCGTATTAATTATGCAAAGCAGTTAACACACCAAAAATCTAAAACATTTGCAAGAAAAAATTTTATTTGGCAGCGCAAAGAATCCTGCACAAAAACAATTTATTAGATAGGAGAAAGAGAATCTGTGCAAAGAAACCTGCAGGAAATTTTTTTCAGTGGAGTGCAGAGGAGATGAGAGGAGAAAAGAGATATTTACAGAGAAATTCAACTGCTGACGTCAGCAGTTGACCGCGGTTCCGCGGTCAAACGTGCACTTGTGCCGCGGTTCCGTGGCTGTTCTGAAGGTTGACATCGTCAAATTTGTTCCCTGTGGTGAGTTGGTTCTGCTCTTTCTGTTTAGATCCCCTGTATATTGATTTGTTCACTGAACTTGCTCCAGATCTGAAACAGAGTTTGCTCCAAACCTGCACACTTGCAAAAAAACCTTTCAAAAATAACAAGATGATTTTTATTTTTATTTTATTTTTTTGTTTTAAAATTTTTCAATTTTTAAATTTTTTTTTAATTAACCCGAAATTACTCAAAGAAAGAGACTACCGTCTCCCCGGCAACGGCGCCATTTGATTGTTAGAATTTTTTTGTGTTTAAGTTACCGCAATCAAGACGGTGTCGTTTGGTAGCTAGCCGGTTGAGTACGAATCGATCCACAGGGAGAAGGTGTCCTTTTCTTTAAGTTCTAACGAGTTAAGTTGGTAGGTTTTGTTTTAAGATCTAAGAATGAGAATAAATTGATATGAAGGCTTGCTAGGGTTAGGATTAGATTAGTTCGAAATAGGGATTATTCTCACTTCTTTCAATGCCCTATTTAAGAATATAGGTGTTAGGGTAATAGTCAACAACGGGGATTAGCACGACCAGGAAGAAACGTAGTTTCTTCCTTTTGGTCATTGTCCGACCGTTCTTGGCTCTTATCCCTAACCTCCTGTTAATTCAACCACAACCGGTCTAACTAGGGAATCACCGCTATCATGTAGGATAGGGTGCCGTAGTGTAACATTTCAGAAAAATAAAATATTATTTTTGGGAATTTTTATAATTAAATAATAGATATATTGAATATTTTAATAATACGGTATAATTAAATACCGATAAATTGGGAAAAATTTGGAAAATTATAGAAATTACTAAAAAGAGGGTGTTTTACTGGATTTAAGCAAATTATGAAATTTTATGATTGATAATACACTATTTTAACGCTAATAGCGATTAAATATCGTTAATCGCGCATTAAACTAGTTTTGTGCACATGACATGCACTGTGTTGTATTTTACACTTGTGTTACATTTTGTAACCATGGTTTCATTTAGGATTTATTGTGTTTGGTTTAAATGTGTAATGAAAAGAAAACAAAAGAAAAAGAAAATGGATTAGAATAGTGAGAGGTTTGGGCAAGAGAGAGAAGGAGAAGGGTTCCATTGACCTTTGGCATTCTTCTTCACTTCATTTCTCTCATCATCTCTCTCCCCTTCACTCCCATGGCTGCTACCCCCATCTCCCTCCTCCACTACAACCCTCAAAACAACATAAAAAGTACATCCTCACTTCACAAAAAACATGCACAAGACCATTTCAATCACTTTGGACCAAGAAAAATCCAATTTTGAAGACTTGGGGCAACTCAAGAATTTTCTTGAGTTGCCAAATGAGCTAATTTCTGCACCCTTAGTATTGTATTTCGATTACCTTTGCAACCATACAAGTTTAAAGGTGTTTTATATCGGTTTAGTGAACATTGAAATTTCCAAGTTATGGTTTTGATGAAAACTTGAGTAGTGAAGTGTAGTTGATGTTAGTAGAGGCCATACAACCCCTATAGTGATGGTATATTGGACTAAACCTGAGAGCAAACCCCCAATTCACAAGATTAGAAACACCGATATCGTATTTTTGTGGAAAATTTGATGGAAATTAGAGATCTGCAAAGACCCGGGGCACCTGAAAAATATTTAGCGAAGACTGTAAGTCATGCAGGCACCCAGGAAGCTACTATAGAGACCCGAGACCATATCTCTTCATCTTGGACACCATTTTTCTCATTTTGGCCACAATTTACGGCCTTGGTACGTTGGAATCGTCCCGTGCTTTGTCCATGGCTTCATTTTAGTCAAATTAGACCTACCCCATCTGCAGAATTGCCTAATTTCACCTGGAACAAAATCTGGAAGTGATTTCTTGTGTTACTGCCTTGGTTTTGTGTCTATTTATGTTTTGGATTTTAGTATTTAGGTTTTGACTCGATGGTGTGACGTTTGCACGTCAATCTCGAGGGTTGTTTGGCTATTCTTGCATGTGTAAACGATAGGTTTTAACCTATGTGTGATACTCGTGCCGATTTGGTTTTCGTGCATGATTTTAGTTACGATATCTTGTGTGTATATATGTAGGTACCCCCACATGGATTTTGAGACAACAAGGAGAGCGTAGCGTCATCGACTCCAGCGAGCAAGGATCAAGGTGAGTAGATATATATCTACGGGGGAAGTCGGGTGGATGGCGTATAGCACCCCCGCAGTTTCATATTAGAACGCGAATGCGTTATATCTATTATATATATACATACGGATGTGATATGGAATGACTTTGGATTAGTATATTGTATTTATAAGTTAGTGTTTAGTCGCGAACCCTAGGGTAGTGATTTGCATACACGCAGACACACACTTGCATACTTTTTTACCTGTGCGTATATGGGGATATGTATACACACACACACACACAGACACACATGGGTATGGGACTATGTATATATATACATATACCTATACATGAATTATGAGGATAGTACTTGGGATTGGAGATGAGTCGATGAGATTGGGCTTGAGGCCATGAGATCGGTGATATGATGTGGTTCGTATTATGAGATACGACATGAGATTTTAGCGGGCCTTTGGGCGTGTGTTTTCATACACGCATATATATGCAGATGGTATCAGTTTGTACTAGATTTAGATGTGTACCCCAGTTCATGAGATATGATGATAAGGATACCAGATAAATGATGAGATGAATGTGATATTGACCCGTACCCAGATTTGGGATGCCGTACGATGGATTTACCATACGAGCTATATATTGATGGATCTGCACTCTTGACTCGAGGATGTCATATTGTGTATTGTATCGTATGTGATACTTTTGAGGCGGGATCACCGACTATTATATTTATATATATATCGACTCAGATTTAGGTGGTTTCCCTTGCCCTTTCGGTTAGACTGTTCGTTTAGTCCTGTAGTTTATTTGTAGATGTTAAACTAGACTCGAGTCATACCTATTTCAAACCTAACGAATCGTGAGTATTTTAAAGACAGGCCAATGGATTATACGGATATTTTCAAAAGACGCTTCTTTTCTTAAAACACCGTAGCCCTTATTTTCTAAACACCACGATTCGTGTTATTTCAAATGGCAAAATTGTAGGACATATATATATTGATGTAGATTCTTCACTGTTGCGTTTACCATTCATTTCCGGCATATTATTGATGTTCGCATCGCATTTGCATGCTTATATTGTGTTTTCATATGCCATTATTGAGATCATGCTGTCAGGACACGAACACCATTACCGATGATGCGTATGCTCCATGTACACTTGCTTGCCGGCTCACACACATCATCATCGGTAATTGCCATGTCACGTACACTTTAGTGAATATTGTTTCATTGACATAGCCTGCTAGCTGATAGTTGCAATATGTTGTCGCTTTCATATGCTAGTTTAACTGTTGCAATCATTGCATGATATCAGATCCATTCATGTATTCATTGGTTATGCTGTTTTTTGGGGTTTTATGCCGATATTCACTGTTTACTACTTTTGATTTTGGATTTTGGATTTTCATGAGATTTTGGGATTTGGGGGAAAACCGCAAGAATATATATAAACTTATCTCTCTCTCTCTCTCTCTTTTTAAAATGTAAGTTGCGGTTTTCTCATGATGTATGTGTCGTCCACCATGAGTTTTCATGATTGTTGTTGGACTTCGAGCCCGATTCGAGGAGTAGTAGGAACCGTTTCGGGTACATGGTGGACCCGATATGGTACCCAGGGACGAAAGTGATTTCATAGAGGATGATGAGCCTGGAAGGGGCAGACTGCCTACCGGTGATTGTTTGGCGCGGCGGATATCGGGAGGATACCATCCGTGGTCGTGTGATTTGATGATATGGGCCGATCCGTACTGACGGAGCCCGAAGTATTGAGATATTGAGGTATTAAGACTTGATGATACAGGCCAGTCCAGATAGCCGGAGCCTGAGATATTGGGATTTATGTTTTATGTCGATGCTAGACACTGATTATGTTGATTTCATTGATGATAACTCGTGTTATATAAACAGAAATCTCACTAAAGCAAGAAAACGGTCTCTTCGTTTACATATATTCTGTTTTCATTACATTACATTCATACCTCATACATATGATATATTGCTACCTGAGGCACTGACATGAGCACATGGGATTACACTTTGGAATAGATGTTTACACTTGCTATCTTTTCATGCTTCAGACTTTATCATTGAGGTTATATAAATATATATATATATATATATATATATATATATATATATATTTATATATATATATATATATATATTTGATCGTATTGACCTAGGATGAGTCATACATACGATTTCCGTTCGGTGATGTTTTCTACTCTCGAGTTGTCAACTCACCCCCGTTATGCCACAGTTTCTTGCAGGTTTTGCCGTACAGGTTTCGTTACGGCTTTGCTGGCATACTGCTTCCATTCCAGGTGATTGCTTGGTAGATGGGTTCACTTGTATCGTGACCACCATTGTACTTTATTTTATTCATTGTATCTAGTAAACTCCATCAACCAGACATGTATATTTATTTCAGAATTAGAGACCAGAGTTGTATATTCTTTCGACCTTAGAGTCGCGTGTTGTATTATTATGGTTTTCATTGATGTTTTGAGTTTCCTTTTGAGTTTTGATCCTCATCCTTCGGCGTTGTATATTATATTGCTTGCGTGGTTGTGGCAGTCGATTGACGAAGAGCTAGCTCCCGCTTGGGGATGCCTTTTATCATTACATATGCTTTTATCATGTTGTACCCTGTTCGGGGCCAGTATTTACAATGGAAACTCTGCCGAAATTTTCAAAAAAGATTTGATGTTTCAAAAACGCATATTCGGCTTATTTTATCAAAACACTTTCTTTTAAAAATGGTTTAGATTTCTGAGATTTTTGGCTTACTTGAATTAGATGGAGCCCTATATACTTCATATGATTCAAGTGCCAGTCACGTGCCATTTCCGGGTCGTGAAAAAGTCGGTATCAGAGCGCTAGGTTAACCTTGGTTCGAGTCTATGTTTGACTATGCGGAGCCTAGGGCGTTTGTATATATACGGAATCTAGGCTTGACCTTACGGAACGTAGACTTAGTCGAGAAGGTATTAGACCCGAACTTTCGTCGCGTAGGTTGACCTTGGTTGATGGAGTAGGTGACTTAAGGAGAGTGACGTACCATGTGTATGTTCCGCGGCATACTTACGATACACTACTCCGTTTAAGAAACCTTAGGATGTACATTTCTTTGCACAACATTATATTCATTCATGATCTATCCTCATCGATATCGGTTTATGGTTTTGCTGACACGATTCTACGGGCAGAAAGAGCTACGGCTAGAGTTGTGGTCAGCACGAGCTCGTCGCGGACGAGGACTGACCAGGGCATGATTCCAGGGACATACGATTGCATATAAAGGTGTCGTTTTATTGTGTTTTCGCGCCATGAGCGTTGATGGATCGCTTTTACGAGATTACTCGGACGCGCGGATTTGCACCAGAGGATTGAGCCACTGATAGAGGCCAGCCAGAATGTGATGACCATTGATGTATCGCTTATTCATGATGATTGTGGCACTGTTCAGCGTGCAGACGAATGAGCCAGTTGTTGCTGCGAATGACGAGATATCGCCCCAGATTTTGGAGCTATTGCAGTACGAGTTGTACTTAGAGATATGATAGCAGGTCGCTAGTCACCCAAGGATGAATGGCTAGGACATGTGGTTCGTTCGCTTACCCCGATGCGAGGTCATCAGATAGATTGATTCCATCTAGAGACGACTTCACGCAGGTACGTTGAGAGTCGATAGAGGCGATCGAATGTCAGAAACCCATATTCCAAGTATAAAGTATTCGGAAAGACATGCAAGCAATTCTATGGACCCTCTAGAAGAATAAAAACCCTAACTCGACATAATGACCATGTGAAAGCCTTTGAACCTTAGGGTTTGCGGCAGTTCCGCGGTGCCATTAGTGAGGCTTGGGTTTGCCCTTCTACGGCTGGTCCACCGGTGCTATAGTATGTAATCGATACTATTAAACTGTACCCAAGATGTTGAGCTCTTGGGGGATTATGAGGTTTTGACGAGTCGATCGAATGGTTCGACTTCATTCGGATATCATGTGATGGGATGCATTGCTTGGGAGACTCCAGATACGAGTATAGCCATTGGAGCGCAGTCCATGCAGCTACGAAGAGACGAGTCTGAAGCAGTCGATATTAGAGAAAAGTAGAGTAAGAGGTTCGTACGAGATCTTGATGAGATGATATTCCACTCCGCCGACATCAGAGATGTGATACGCATGCAGAGGCATTGATTATGGGTATATCTTCTAGAAGGAGTCGTGATGAATATGCAGCCGTTCCGGAGCAAGAAAGAGACTCGGTAAAGGATGATGACTCCGGACAGTGCGGCAGAAACGAGATTTGGGAGAGATTTCGACAGGACCTTTCTGGAATATTATACGAGGAGACATGGACCCAAGAGTGGTCATATTACGCTCACCCAGCAGGCCAGAGTTCGACATCGTCGACGAGACATGTTATGAGTGACCACGACAGTTGGCCAGAGATTCTTTAGAGGATGTGCTTGAGCAAGACTATTCCGCTATACTTGATTTCGGTATTTTGGACGATCTATTCGCATGACTGAGTTTCATGATATTTGTTTTCGTGCACCATGGTTGCACCTACCGAGTATTTATGTTTTGTGCATAGTTATTACTCTTGAGATATGTTTTATACACTGTTGTGTTGATTTATGATTCGTGCACAGTTATTGCACTTAATATCATTTTTGTGCCTTGGCTGCACATGTTTTTGATTTCATGGATTTCATATAGTTGAGTTGATTTTGTGCATATGGTACGCACACGATTTGGTTTTCGCACTCGGTATAGTTCACTTATGCTTGCAGTGCATTGATACGTATTTTTTGCACCACAGTTGCACCTGATTTCGTTTTGATGTCATTCGGGACATTGATTTTGATTTCATGCCTAGGGCATGCATATGATTTGACTTATGCTTTCGGCATAATTTTCATGCACTTTTAGTATTGTGATTTGCTTTTATGCACGTTGATGCACATGGTTGTGAGATTATATACCACGGTATACCTGATTTGGATTTGGATTGAAATGTGTTGTATACCGTCGATTTCGATTGTGATACTCGATATTTGTTTTGTGCACCTGATTGGATTCTTGCGCATATTTGACGCGCTTGGATTGGATTTTACGTATGTTCGGCACTTGATATTGGATTTCATGATTTCGTGTATGAAGTATGCACCTGATTTGGATTTTCACGCATGTTGGGCGCATGAGATGAGATGCGATTTTGGTGCACGCCAGATGCACTAAATCGAGATTCTTTATCCATATCAGATGCACCTGATATTACTGTCAGGCACACCGTTGCCTGTGACAGGTGTTTCGTGCACACCCGTTGCACTTAGAGGTTATTTCTATGCACATGTATGACACATTCATGGATTTTGATTTCCGTGCGCACCAGACGCACGCGGCATTCTTACGCACATTTTGGGATTGATTTCTTATGGAGCAGTGCGTTTTTATGATATTTACTATTTGTTTTCATACTGAGCAGGACTAGTCAGAGGACAGTACCTGGATATATTTTGCATGCATTGATATATTGAAGGGATTTCCAAAAAAGGAGCTATAGTCTCAGTATTTACCTACGTGTCTGATTTGACACAAAACGTTTAAAACAAGGAAATCCTTCTAAATTGTTTTCAAAACGGCGGGACGGGCATACTAAGCAAAAGATATATACATATATGGTTATTTTCTTACAATAGACGTCCGCCACTATGCAATGTTATGCGCATCGCACAGCGACTTAAAGAGGTTTAGCATGCATTTCCTTCAGAGGTTTACATGTACAGTTCGATATATATACCATGTTGGTTTTCGTATTGGATTTAGACATTGATGTCTTCCCTATGATTCCGATGATTGCGGGATGCTTGACGGAGTTTTTCTTTTGATTGATATACTCGTTTTTCATGCGCATGCATTGCGCTACGATGTGTTTTATGTAATTATGATTTCGGAGCCCCGATGACATGATCTTTTTACTGAAATGTTTTAGTATTTAAGGGGATTAAATTTAAATTCTGGGACCGAATTTCTTTAAGGGGGGAAGACTGTAACATTTCAGAAAAATAAAATATTATTTTTGGGAATTTTTATAATTAAATAATAAATATATTGAATATTTTAATAATGCGGTATAATTAAATACCGATAAATTGGGAAAATTTTGGAAAATTATAGAAATTACTAAAAAGAGGGTGTTTTATTGGATTAAAGAAAATTATGAAATTTTATGATTGATTATATACTATTTTAACGCTAATCGCGATTAAATATCGCTAATCGCGATTAAATATCGCTAATCGCGCATTAAGCTAGTTTTGTGCACATGACATGCACCGTGTCGTATTTTACACTTGTGTTACATTTTGTAACCATGGTTTTATTTGGGATTTATTGTGTTTGGTTTAAATGTGTAATGAAAAGAAAACAAAAGAAAAGAAAAAGAAAATGGATTAGTATAGTGAGAGGTTTGGCCAAGAGAGAGAAGGAGAGGGGTTCCATTGACCTTTGGCATTCTTCTTCACTTCATTTCTCTCATCATCTCTCTCCACTTCACTACCATGGCTACTGCCCCCATCTCCCTCCTTCACTACAATCCTCAAATCACCCTCAAAACAACATAAAAAATCCATCCTCGCATCACAAAAAACATGCACAAGACCATTTCAATCACTTTGGACCAAGAAAAATCCAATTTTGAAGACTTGGGGCAACTCAAGAATTTTCTTGAGTTGCCAAATGAGGTAATTTCTGCACCATTAGTATTGTATTTCGATTACCTTTGCATCCATACAAGTTTAAAGGTGTTTTATATCGGTTTAGTGAACATTGAAATTTCCAAGTTATGGTTTTGATGAAAACTTGAGAAGTGAAGTGTAATTGATGTTAGTAGAGGCCATACAACCCCTGTAGTGATAGTATATTGGACTAAACCTGAGAGTAAACCCCCAATTCACAAACTTAGAAACCCCGATATCGTATTTTTGTGGAAATTGTGATGGAAATTAGAGATCTGCTATGACTCGGGGCACCTGAAAAATATTTAGCGAAGACTGGAAGTCATGCAGGCACCCAGGAAGCTACTATATAGACCCGAGACCATATCGCTTCATCTTGGACACCATTTTTCTCATTTTGGCCGCAATTTACGGCCTTGGTACGTTGGAATCGTCCCGTGCTTTGTCCATGGCTTCATTTTAGTCAAATTAGACCTACCCCATCTGCAGAATTGCCTAATTTCACCTGGAACAAAATCTGGAAGTGATTTCTTGTGTTACTGCCTTGGTTTTGTGTCTATTTATGTTTTGGATTTTAGTATTTAGGTTTTGACTCGATGGTGTGACGTTTGCACGTCAATCTCGAGGGTTGTTTGGCCATTCTTGCATGTGTAAACGATAGGTTTTAACCTATATGTGATACTCGTGCCGATTTGGTTTTCGTGCATGATTTTAGTTACGATATCTTGTGTGTATATATGTAGGTACCCCCACATGGATTTTGAGACAACAAGGAAAGCGTAGCGTCATCGACTCCAGCGAGCAAGGATCAAGGTGAGTAGATATATATCTACAGGGGAAGTCGGGTGGATGGCGTATAGCACCCCCGCAGTTTCATATTAGAACGCGAATGCGTTATATCTATTATATATATACATACGGATGTGATATGGATTGACTTTGGATTAGTATAGTGTACTTGTAAGTTAGTGTTTAGTCGCGAACCCTAGGGTAGTGATTTGCATACACGCACACAGACATGCATACTTTTTTACCTATGCGTATATGGGGATATGTATATATATACACACATGGGTATGGGAATATATATATATATATATATATATATATATATATATATATATATATATATACCTATACATGGATTATGGGGATAGTACTTGGGATTGGAGATGAGTCGATGAGATTGGGCTTGAGGCCATGAGATCGGTGATATGATGTGGTTCGTATTATGAGATACGACATGAGATTTTAGCGGGCCTTTGGGCGTGTGTTTCCATACACGCATATATATGTAGATGGTATCAGTTTGTACAAGACATAGATCAGTACCCCAGTTCATGAGATATGATGATAAGGATACAAGATAAATAATGAGATGAATGTGATATTGACCCGTACCCAAATTTGGGATGCCCTACGATGGATTTACCGTATGAGCTATATATTGATGATAGATCCGCACTCTTGACTCAAGGATGTCATATTATGTATTGTATCGCATGTGATACTTTTGAGGCGGGATCACCGACTATTATATTTATATATATATCGACTCAGATTTAGGTGGTTTCCCTTGTCCTTTCGGTTAGACTGTTCGTTTAGTCCTGTAGTTTATTTGTAGATGTCAGACTAGACTCGAGTCATATCTATTTCAAACCTAACGAATCGTGAGTATTTTAATGACAGACCAAGGGATTATACGGATATTTTCAAAAGACGCGTCTTTTCTTAAAACACCGTAGCCCTTATTTTCTAAACACCACGATTCGTGTTATTTCAAATGGAAAAACTGTAGGACATATATATATTGATGTAGATTCTTCATTGTTGCGTTTACCATTCATTTCCCGCATATTATTGATGTTCGCATCGCATTTGCATGCTTATATTGTGTTGTCATATGCCATTATTGAGATCATGCTGTCAGAACACCAACACCATTACCGATGATGCGTATGATCCACGTACACTTGCTTGCCGGCTCACACATATCATCATCGGTAATTGCCATGTCATGTACACTTTAGTGAATATTATTTCATTGATATAGCCTGCTAGCTGATAGTTGCAATATGTTCTCGCTTTCATATGCTAGTTTAACTGTTGCAATCATTGCATGATATCAGATGCATTCATATATTCATTGGTTATGCAGTATCTTGGGGTTTTATGCCGATATTCCCTGTTTACTACTTTTGATTTTGGATTTTGGATTTTCATGAGATTTCGGGATTTGGAGGAAAACCGCAAGAATATATATAAACTTCTCTCTCTCTCTTTTTAAAATGCAAGTTGCTGTTTTCTCGTGATGTATGTGTCATCCACCATGAGTTTTCATGATTGTTGTTGGGCTTCGAGACCCGATTCGAGGAGTAGTAGGAACCGTTTCAGGTACATGGTGGATCCGGTATGGTACCCCGGGGCGAGAGTGATTTCATGGAGGATGATGAGCCTGGCAGGGGCAGACTGCCTACCGGTGATTGTTTGGCATGACGGATATCCAGAGGATACCGTCCGTGGTCGTGTGATTTGATAATATGGTCCGATACGGACTGACGGAGCCCGATGTATTGAGCTATTGAGGTATTAAGACTTGATGATACAAGCAAGTCCGGATAGCCGAAGCCTGAGATATTGAGATATTGGGATTTATGTTTTATGTCGATGCTAGACACTGATTATGTTGATTTCATTGATGATACCTCGTGTTATATAAACAGAAATCTCACTAAAGAAAGAAAACAGTCTCTTCATTTACATGTATTCTGTATTTATTACATTACATTCATACCTCATACATATGATATATTGCTACCTGAGGCACTGACACGAGCACATGGGATTACACTTCGGTATAGATGTTTACCCTTACCACCTTTTCATGCTTCAGACTTTATCATTGATGTTATATATATATTTGATCGTAATGACCTAGGATGAGTCATACATACAATTTTCGCTCGGTGATGTTTTGTACTCACGAATTGGCAACTCACCCCCGTTGTGCCACAGTTTCTTGCAGGTTTTACCGTACAGGTTTCATTACGGCTTTGCTGGCACACTGCTTCCATTCCAGGTAATTGCTTGGTAGGTGGGTTCACTTGTATCGTGACCACCATTGTAATTTATTTTATTCATTGTATCTAGTAAACTCCATCAACCAGACATGTGTATTTATTTCAGAATTAGAGACCAGAGTAGTATATTCCTACGACCTTAGAGTCGCGTGTTGTATTATTATGGTTTTCATTGATGTTTTGAGTTTCCTTTTGAGTTTTGATCCTCGCCCTTCGGCGTTGTATATTATATTTCTTGCGTGGTTGTGACCGTCGATTGACGAAGAGCCAGCTCCTGCTTGGGGATGCCTTTTATCATTACATATGCTTTTATCATGTTGTACCCCATTCGGGGCCAGTATTTACAAAGGAAACTCTGCCGAAATTTTCAGAAAAGGCTTAATGTTTCAAAAACGCATATTCGGCTTATTTTATCAAAACACTTTCTTTAAAAAAAATGGTTTAGATTTCTGGGATTTTTGGCTTACTTGAATTAGATGGATCCCTATAGACTTCATATGATTCAAGTTCAAGTCACGTGTCATTTCCGGGTCGTGATACGTAGTGAGCGGATTATGGTTGATTTAAAAAGAGTCCTTAATTAAAATTATTTGGGCAATGAAAGGAGTGAGAGAGATTTCATTCTCTCAAACTTTCCCTCTCCTATCCCTAACAAGTGAGGAATTACTCACTCATTAGGAAGATAACAATAAAATTCATTTTTTTATTTTAATAGATAAACTAAATTGCAGATAATAAAAGAACAGATAAAAAATTGCAGGAATTAAAATTCAGATAAAAAGAATGCGAGATAAAAAAAATAAAACTTACTTTATTGATGACCTCTCAACAATGCATTACACTTGGAATTAAAATTTAGATCTAAAAATTAAAAAGATTAAAAACTAAAGAGAGGCATCCTCCAAAAGAAGCACCCTCAAAGAGGCACACCATATTTGGCTTTTAGCCCTCCTATTTATAGATAGGAAAAACCCTAGGTTACATTCTGGTCCACACATGAATTTACAAAACTACCCTAAGAAAACCGGGTCAAAGCACCGACACCTCCACTGACACGTGCACCGACACGTGCACCATACAGCCACAGTTCCGCGGCAGAAAGGCCCGTTTGGCCTCGGTTCCGCGGCCATTTGGTGGGATCTTGGGCTCAATTCTTCAGGGTTGCTTCATGTTGCTTTTACCTTCTGTTTTCTTCACTTGGTTTCTCAGAATCTCTTCTATTTTCTTCCAGATTTCCAACAGTGCAGAATGATGTGGACTTTTGCCTTGAGCTTCGCGTTGAAGTCTTGAATCTTGTGCTGCCCTTGTGTTTTGTGCATTGAACTGTCTAATGATTTTCTTTTTCTCCTTGAACTGGTAGGCGGCATCATACAGATTCATCTATTGTTGGTCGTAATCTCACATTTGTAGCGACTTTTCATGAATTTCACTGTAACGAGCTGAGAACCTGTAACCTGCAACTATTTAGCAGACATGGATCAAAAGCACCTATTTATATGTAATGTGATTAAGAATGGGCGATATAATAATGCAAAATTCTGATATGAACAATTGACCCTCAACCTATGTGGAAAAGGAGCTTTATCGATAAGGGTTGGGTCCAACTTTTGAGGAGAAGTTTGTGGGGATGGAATGGATCCCAAAATTGGATTTGGGATGGTTGTAGATGGTAATTCCTTTTAGGAAGTGGGATAAGAGTTCGAGCCTAGTGGGAAACAAAGAATAGGCTTGGAAGAAGAAGGTGGACTAGACGAAGTAGGATTAGAAGTAGTAGCCGGGGTTTCATCTGATTCATCCTCAACAACTTGTTTACTAAAATTTTTGTTGAACACTCTTCCCGATCTCAACGTGGTTACGACACTCACATTATGATTTTGAAGGATGATATTCACGCTTTGTGAGTGGCCGAGATTTGGTAGAGGTTGAGATAGAAGTTTCCCTTCCTCTCTCTCGCTCATCACGGCATTTAACTGTGCAAGTTGTGCTTCTATGGATTTTATGCTTTCACTGTGGGAAGCAGTGTGTTGCACTAATGTTTGGATAGAAGACGTTAAATTATCCTTCGTTTGCATAGATTGTTTAATGAATGTTTTTAAGTTACGTTCGAGAATAGAGGTTTTATCGGTACCGACCATTGAAATATTATTATAAGGATCAAAGTTGTTGGCCGGGTTTTGAAAATATTGCGGTTGAAAGGGGTGCTGATTTTGTTGTGGTGGCTGTTGTTACTGTGGGGGAGGCCTTTGATAATTGCTTAGGAATTGGTTTTGATATTGAGTTTGGTTTTGGTTCCAAGAAAAATTAGGATGATTCCTACATCCCTTATTATATGTGGAAGAATAAGGATCGCTTCTAGGTCGTTGCTGAAAAGCAGCATTAGTTTGTTCTTGACCTTGAAATGGAGAATTCAAAGGACATTCTTCCATTAAGTATGATGGTTCAGAACAGCAACCACACACAGTTTTTGGGAGCGTAACTTAGTTTAGAGAGGTTGATGAGAATTTGTTTTCCATAGCTTTGAGTTTCTTTTGCATCGCGGCCTTTTCGGCTTTCACTGTGATGGAAATATCGAGTTGATGAATACCTGCCCTTGATGAAGTTGGTCTAACGCTTTCCTACTGCAAGGTTTGTTCGGCAAGATCTTCCAGGAATCGCCAAGCTTCACCATCGTCTTTAGACATGAAATGACATTGACAAATGGTTTCAAGCATCTGTTTCGTGGCAGGATTTACACCCTCATATATAATTCGGCAGAGTCTCCATCTATAAATTCCGTGATAGGGGAATTGTAGAAGATCCTTAAACCGCTCAAAGCATTTCCAGAATGGTTCGTTAGGAAGCTAGGTAAACTGGTTAATCTCGCTTCGAACATGGGCGTTTTTGTGATTGGGATAAAATTTCTTAAGGAATGCTATAAAGAATTCATCACATTTGGCGATAGAATGTGCGGCAGTGATACAAAGCCATTTTTCTGCTAGGTCGCACAAGGTAAAAGGGAGAAGACGTAATCGCATAGCATCCCCTGAAAGTTGGGTTGTGCCCATCATTGCGCATACGTTTTTGAATTTGGTGATAAAAACGTATGCGTCTTCATATTCAAACCCGTAAAATTTGGGCAACAAGTTGATGAAGTAGGGTTTAATTTCGAAATTATCCCCATTGGCCGGTGGAAGAGACAGACAAGTAGGAAAGGGTCCATACACTGGGTAGCATCTTTCTTGAAGAGAGATGCGCGGTGGATTCTGCGCACTGTTCATATCAGAATTTTGCATTATTATATTCCCCGTTCTTAATCATATTGCAAATAAATAGGTGCTTTTGATCCATGTCTACTAAATAGTTGCAGGTTACAGGTTCTCAGAACAATACAGTGAAAATGGTGAAAAGACGCTACAAATGTGAGACTACGACCGACAAATAGATGAATCTGTTTGATGCCGCCTACAGTTTAAGGAACAAATGAAAATCAATGAACAGTTCGATTGCACAAAGTACGAAGGCAGCACAAGATTCAAGACTTCAGCACGAAACTTACGGTAAAAGTCCACAAACTCTGCACTGTTGGAAATCTGGAAAAGATTATGAAGAACCAAGTGAAGAAAACTGAAGAAAAGGGCAACATAAAGCAACCCTGGAAAGATGAGACAGAGAGCCCCCAAGATGGCCGCGAATCCGCGGCCAAACATGGCATTCTGCCGTGGATCCGCGGCCGTGTTGGTGCACGTGTCGGTGGGTGTCGGTGCATTGACCCGGCTTTCTTAGGGTGGTCTTGTAATTTTAAATGTGGATCAGATGTAAACCCTAGGGTTTCTCATATATATAAATAGGAAAGCATACAGCCTCTTTTGGGGTGTGCCTCTTTTGGGTGCCTCTTTTGAGATGCCTCTTTTTATTTTCTAGTTCAAAATTTTCATTCCATTGTAATCGTCAAGAGGTCATCAATAAAGGTATTTTTATTTTTGCATTCTTTTTGTTATTTGAATTTAATTCGTGCAATTTTTTTTATCTGTCTTTTATTATCTGCAAATTAGATAGTCTTTTAAAATGAAAATTACAAAAATGAATTCTTTTGTCATCTTCCTAATGAGTGAGTAATTCCTCACTTGTTAGGGTTAGGAAAGGGAAGGTTTGAGAGAAGGAAATCTCTCTCACTCGTTTCTTTGCCCATATAATTTTTAATTAGGACTCTATTTAATTCAACCACACACCGCTCACTACGGCACCCTATCCTACGAGATAGCGATGATTCCCTAGATAGATCAGTTGTGGTTGATTTACATAGAGGTTAGGGCTAAGAGTTAAGAAAGGACGGACAAGGACCAAAGGGAAGAAACGAAGTTTCTTCCTAGTCGTGCTAATCCCCTTTGTTGACTATTACCCCTATATTCTTCATTAGTGCATTGAAAGCAGTGGGTAGAATCCCTTTTCCAAACTAACCTAATCCTAACCCTAGCAAGACTTTTAATCAATTTAATCTCATTCTTAGATCGTAAAACAAACCCGACTTGATCGGATTAACTCGTTAGAACATAAAGAAAAGGAATCCATCTCCCTATGGACCGACCCGTACTCAACAGGCTAGCTACCAAGCGACACCGTTATTGATTACGGTATTCTATTCTTTGATTTTAAAACGCACGCACGCAAAATCATTATCAATCAAATGGCGCCATTGCCGGGGAGACGGTAGTCTCTTTCTTTGTGTAATTTCGGGTTAAAAAAAATTGAAAAAAAATTATAAAAATTGAAAAATTTTAAAACAAACAAAAAATAAAATAAAATAAAAATTCATCTTGTTCTTTTTTAGAGGTATTGTATGAATTGCGCAGGAAAAGAAGATAGACTGATTCAGATCTGGAAAAGCCAGTGAACAAATCAACCAACAGAAGATCTGAACAAATAGAGGAGAATCACAACAGAGAACAGAAAAATTTTGGAGATCCAAACCAACTTAACCACCGCAGAACCGCGGTCAACCAGTGACGTCAGCATCACAAAATTCTCTGTAAGTATTTTTGTCCTCTCTTCTACCCTCTGAACTCCACTGAAGAAAAAATTCCTGCAGTGTTCTTTGCGCAAAATTCTTCTCCCTCTCCAATAAATTGTTTTTGTGCAGGATTCTTTGCGCTGCGAAATAAAAAATTTTGCAAGTGTTTTAGATTTTGTGTGTTTACTGCTTTGCATTTTTAAAACGGACTTTTAAAGGGCTATAACACCAATCAAGATTAGGTGGGGATTTCATTACCCTTCCTAAGATCCCAAAAATCACTAAAAAGCATATGCATCACCCTTGAGTTAATTAAAAAATATTTAGAATCGGTCAACTAAGAACTGTCGTGCTCATTAGGACAGACGAAGGTTGTGGGCAATCGGTCGTTTATCTAAACATGACTTTGTGGTGCCTAGGCTAGACAAGTGAGAAAGGTAATTTTGAAAGGCCCGTCTCACGGTGATTCGTGAGCGGATCCCTCCTTTCTTCACTTGTCCTTACCTGGCCACAATTGGCGGTGTAGAGGCGATTTGAGGGATATCTCACAACTTGTTGCTTTGGAACAGTTAGGAGCAGTCTAGTTGACTTAGGAGACCCTAGCTCCAGGCTTGATTGTGCATGTATAAATTGTGATTGTTTTAAATTGTGCCGTAGTTCCGTACAAATTTTTGCAAAACTTTTTCTAAAAAAAAACACTTTCAAAAATTTCAAAACTCCAAAAACAAACAATTTTTAAAAAATAAAAATAAAAAAAATATTAAATTTTTTTTTAAAAAAATTTAAAAAAATTTATCACATTCTTTTTCTTCTCCTTTCTCACATCATGGATACCCCACCTCACAAAACTCTTGCCGAACTTTGGTACCCTCAACTAGACATTACTTCCTACGCGCATTGTTTTGGTCGAATTTCGAACGACCCCTTCATGCCCAAAATTTCTTTGAAAGATCGAATAGACGCGTCTATGAGAAACAGTTGGACTCCGCAATCCACTTTGTATCAACCATTTCAACCTTCACCACCTTCTTACATTGATACTCCTTCTTCGAGTCCTGTTGTAACTCCGAAACCCATATCTATTGCTGAACATAATGAATAATCTCGTAGCCGATCTTTCACTCCTTTCAACACGTCCACTTCTTGGGATCAACAATTCCATTCACCTTTTTATCCAAATGTTGATCCTAATACTGTCCAACTATTCAATTCCTATCCATCTTACCCAACTTTCGCACCTTCTCTAGATATTGCTTCTATACAACCATTTGGGAGTTTCTAGTATCCAAACAACTTTGAATCTTTTACTGAAACCCCTTCACAACCCATGTCTAGTCTGGAACAGTCGTTTGAAGATATTATGGTAGCGTCAAGACAAAAGATTAATAATTTGAATGCGTCCATGGCCGCCCTTATACAACCTAGTGACCCGGTAGCTAGTTTCCAACTAGCTCCAAATTTTCCAATGTATGATGAGGCGGTTGGACAGATTGAGAATTTGAGTGGTGAGAGTAAGCTGTACACACTTCTAAATCAAACCTACCCATCCCCAATTGAATCCCATAACTCCGGTTTTGAATGTCTATCAAGTGTTCTAAATGATTCACCAGTTGAAAATAAAACATCTAATGAGTTGTGCGACTTTGTAATGTTTGATTTACCTGATTATGAGGGTCCCTTTCGAGTGAACCGACACACAATCCTTTTGAAGTCTACACCTCCACTCTAGAACCTGAATTAATTGATATCCATGCTTTTGATGAGGTGTCTGAGAAATTTAGTTTTCACTTGATCGAGGATATTGACACTGGGAATATTTTGGATGATGAACCCACAAATTTGGATGAGTTTTTCTTTCCAATTCATCATCCCGAGACAATAAATGTTTCTCTCGAACTTCATATGCGTCTTGAATTTGATGAGAATTGTATGGATAAGCTAAATTTTGAGGAGAGTATTGAGGATAGTATTGAGAATGAACCAGTTTTGTTTGATGAGTCGGATTTTCCAATTCATCCTCCTGAACCTTTAACTGTTACACTTCCTAAATCAATCCCCTTCATCCTTTCTGTCGTTCTGACCGCGCAAGAAACCGTATCCCTTTCATTTTCAATGTCTGCTTTACCAAGTTCGACGTACCCATGTTTTCTCACGAATCTTGAGGGATTTGATCTCATTTCTCAGTGGTTTGATAGATTAGCACAATCTCTTTTTACACATCGGTCATTACAAATTGTGCTAATTTATACACTGCATCTCCACCCTCAAGTTCCTATTCAACTTCTTTCTCCCACTTTCTCAGGTTCATCTTCTATTCTTCCTATAATTTCAGTGAGTGTTGATGAATCACAATCCGATAATTTAAGTTTGATCATTCCAGAAAGCCAACTTGATTTGGATACTTTTGAAAATAAGGTAGATGAGTTTTTCGAGTCTCCCACCTCCATAATTTTTGACAAATCAAGTATAATAAATTCTGGCACAAAACTTACTGACAGCAAAATGTTCAATTACATCGATGAGGGTTTTGAAGAACTTTTTGCTGATGAACTTGCATTCCTATACGACACGGATTTTGTGATTAATCAACCCCCACCTGAAGAAGTCGAACCACCACCATTTCTTTTTCCCTTCCGCCAATCTTCTCCTCCACCGAGACTGTATACTGCTTCTATCTCCACATGGTCTCGTGTGTTTCTCATTTCCTTTTTCTATACACCATTCTTTCACCAACCACACCATTATAACGATAAAATTTTTGAATGGTTGGTGCTAACCTTTGGCCTGTGTAAGGCCTTGTATAGCTTGATACTGTGTTTTTCTCCTCCCTAACTCTGAACTTTAACGCTTAAACAGTGGGAACACTGTTTCACTTAAGTTTGGGGGGGCTTTTGTGTATATATTTTGTTTTTTTGTTAATAATAAAATTATAAATAAAAAAAATTAAACAGGGGAGTGCCGACAATTTTGACCCTCTTGGTGTAGCCTGACAGTGAGGACACTGTCACGTTTAAGTTTGGGGGTGTGCTCGGTAAGCTTTCTTCCTTCGCATTCATGTGTATATTTTTGCATTTGCATACTTTTTTTAAATCCATAAAAATCAAAAAAAAAATTAAAAATTATAAAAATTGAAAAATTCAATATTGGCCATATTTGACTTAAGTACAACATGACGGTTGAATAGTTAGGAAAAACTAGATCCTAAACTTAGTAAATTAAAAACCCTAAAAATAATCTTTCTTAAATTTTAACTATAGAAAATATATGTCATTGCAGTTTATTTAGAAATTGGCAAATTTTGAGTTCAGTTCTTGGGCTAAGTCAAAATAAGGGAAAAGTATTGAAATTTTTATTTGAAGTGTATGTCTGAAAAAGAAATTCTGAAACTTCAGTCTAAATCCTGAAAATATATACCCTACTATATGCACTAACACACATCTTGAAACTTGGAATAGTAGAGGTTACCTTGAAATTCTCTTGTTTAAAATCCTTAGTATGAATGGAAATAAAATAAAGTATAAAAGGTGAATAAAGAGACATAAAAAATGAACACTGGTTTTGTAATTACTTAAGGCTGCATAAATAATAAAATATATAGCGAGGGTGCTTTATCACCTAGTGCCTTAGACCAACTGGTTTGGGAGTCACCGTCTAAGCCTTAGGTATTGTAAGACGAGGAATTACTCCTAAATGCTCGAACACATTTTGTAATCGGTCGTTAGTATCTCAAGAAGTATTAACGGTCGCATGAAGGATGTATGAGCAATTTCATCTAAAATTCACCAACTAAAAGTACTTTGGACGATGGACAAGAGTATAATAGCTTGAATTGAATTTCCAAGTGTAGGGGTGATACATACACACACGTAGGGGTATATAATTGGGGTATGGATGAGAGATAGGAATGAAAGATAGGGCTTATACCTTCAGTAGATATGATAAAAATTCCTAAGTTATGATGGAACCTTAGAAGGAAAATTCAAGTGATGTTGAAAGCTTTATAAATTTGCAAAACATATACGATCTTAAGTTAAATGATAAGTGAGTATGAAAAATACGGGTTGATGATTTATAAGTTGAAGATAATAGATTTTCTTTCTAGGATACCAAATTGAAGAATGAAAGTCAACAGGCCAAATTGATCAGATTTTGTGGGTAGTATCCGCTGAAAACCCTCAGGAGACAACACTCCTCCTACTAGGGACACCTAGAGGTTTAACGGCTTGTTGCACGAGCTCAATGCAATCGTGATTCCCTGCGAAAGTGAGGTTAGGATTTTTCGAGAAGAAAATTGGCTTTGCTCGGGACGAGCAAAAGATAAGTTTGGGGGTATTTGTTCATATCAGAATTTTGCATTATTATATTCCCTATTCTTAATCATATTGCAAATAAATAGGTGCTTTTGATCCATGTCTGCTAAATAGTTGCAGGTTACAGGTTCTCAGAACAATACAGTGAAAATGGTGAAAAGACGCTACAAATGTGAGACTACGACCGACAAATAGATGAATCTGTTTGATGCCGCCTACAGTTTAAGGAACAAATGAAAATAAATGAACAGTTTGATTGCACAAAGTACGAAGGCAGCACAAGATTCAAGACTTCGACACGAAGCTTACGGTAAAAGTCCACAAACACTGCACTGTTGGAAATCTGGAAAAGATTTTGAAGAACCAAGTGAAGAAAACTGAAGAAAAAGGCAACTTAAAGCAACCCTGGAAAGATGAGATAGAGAGCCCCCAAGATGGCCGCGATTCCGCAGCCAAACATAGCATTCTGCCGCGGATCCGCGGCCTTGTTGTGCACGTGTCGGTGCATGTGTCGGTGGGTGTCGGTGTATTGACCCGGCTTTCTTAGGATAATCTTATAATTTTAAATGTGAATCAGATGTAAACCCTAGGGTTTCTCCTATCTATAAATAGGAAAGCCTACAGCCACTTTTGGGGTGTGTCTCTTTTGGGTGCCTCTTTTGAGATGCCTCTTTTTATTTTCTAGTTTAAAATTTTCATTCCATTGCAATTGTCAACAGGTCATCAATAAAGGTATTTTTATTTTTGCATTCTTTTTGTTATCTGAATTTAATTCGTGCAATTTTTTTTATCTGTCTTTTATTATCTGCAAATTAGATAGTCTTTTAAAATGAAAATTATAAAAATGAATTCTTTTGTCATCTTCCTAATGAGTGAGTAATTCCTCACTTGTTAAGGTTAGGAGAGGGAAAGTTTAAGAGAAGGAAATCTCTCTCACTCCTTTCTTTGCCCATATAATTTTTAATTAGGACTCTATTTAATTCAACCACACACCCTCACTACGGCACCCTTTCTTACGAGATAGCGGTGATTCCCTAGATAGATCAGTTGTGGTTGATTTACATAGAGGTTAAGGCTAAGAGTTAAGAAAGGACGGACAAGGACCAAAGGGAAGAAACGAAATTTCTTCCTAGTCGTGCTAATCCCCTTTATTGACTATTACCCTAACACCTATATTCTTCATTAGGGCATTGAAAGCAGTGGGTAGAATCCCTTTTCCAAACTAACCGAATCCTAACCTTAGCAAGACTTTTAATCAATTTAATCTCATTCTTAGATCATAAAACAAAACCCGACTTGATCGGATTAACTCGTTAGAACATAAAGAAAAGGAATCCATCTCCCTGTGGACCGACCCGTACTCAACCGGCTAGCTACCAAGTAACATCGTTATTGATTGTGGTATTCTATTCTTTGATTTTAAAACGCACGCACGCAAAATCATTATCAATCACGCACCTACGAGTGGTTGCGGGGTGGTATCGTGAAATCTCGATGGAGATCCATCCATTTCGGGAGATGTGTTGGGTGGAGGGGAAATAGAAGATGAAGAAATACCGATTTCGGAGTCGATAGCAAAGACACGGACAAGATAGGCACTAGAATCCCGTGTCCAGCCGATCATGCACTAAGCGGGTTTAGTGCACGTGGCAGCGTGTGTGAAAATGATTTTAAAAGGTTTGTTTTGAAAAAGTTTCGGACGTGAGGCTTGACTCAACAAATCATAAAATGGAAAATCAACCCTAGAACTAAGGTCACCTAGGTTAAGTACTAGACCACTCCTAGACTTCCAAAGGACAAGCCGTAGGATCAATTCTCTACCACCTCTTTATCATTCTTATGGCCAGGTAAGTAGGAGGTATCCGCTATACGAATCACCGAAAATAGCAGGCCTAATTAAGTAACCACTTTTCTTAGTCACACTTGCCTAAACACCACAAGAGAAATGCGGATAAGCGATAGATTACCCATGACCCTCCTCAGTCCTAATTGAGCGTGACGGTCCTTAGAGGCTTGGTCTAGATATTTTTTAATTAATGTAGGGTGAAACTATACTCGTTTTGTGATTTGTAGGGCCTAGGAAGGGTGATGAAATTCCCACCTAATCTAGATTTGGTTTATGCTTTTTAATGTCCGGTTAAGATATGCACAAACAAACCAATATCAAAACACGTAAAAAGGTTTTTGAGCGGCGCTTTCTGCAAAGAATTCTGCAATCAAAATCAGATTATTGGAGCTTTAAAGGAGAGAGAAAGATATGAAGAAATTACCTGAGGATTTTGGGGGCCCAACTTCACTAGAGAGCCGCGGTTCCGCCGCATCTTAGAGTGTTCTCCTGTTGAGTTTTCTTCAGAGCACCCCTATGCTCTTCTGGGCTTCGTTGAAATTTTCTAACTCTCTGTTGGCTTGCTCCAGTTACTCCAGATTTCCTTGCAAACTCCCAAAATAATCGTTAAATACACAAGATACGGTTTTGATTTTTTTTTTATGGTTGCCGTATTTAATAATTCAACCCGAATAGCAAGAAAAAATTTACAGCTGTTTCCCTGGCAACGGCGTTATTTGATTGATCTTCTAAAAAGTGTGTTTGTAAAATAACCGCAATCAGGACAATATCGCCAGTAGCTAGCCGCGATGAGTATGGGTCGTCCGCAAGGAAACATAAACATTTTTCTTACTTTAGACGAGTTGATTGAAGTATGGGTTGATTGGTTGTAGATCTATTTTAATACAGATGTAGAATTTATAAAGAAAATGCTTGCAGGGTTCATATGACTTAGTAGTAATGGATGACTAATTAAAAAATGACACCTTTTATGTTTTAATAGTTTAAAACTAGCTCGATAATGATGATTGTAGATTAGGGTTCTTTTGGAAGAAACTAGGGTTTCCACACTCTTAACTATTGTCCTTGCATTGATCTTTATTCATGTCTAGCCCCTAACAAAACAAGTGTTAATCTAATCTCAAATCATGGTCGAGACTATAAATAAATTGGTAGCGCGCCCGATAAGGATGTTAACATTTATTTTGCTAAAATTTATAAAATTTAAAATGTATAAAAGAAGTTAAAATATTTTATAATCCATTGAGCTTACGAATCCTAGCAAGTTAGGAATTACTCACTCATGGTTGGAGAAGAAAGGATGAAGAATGAGATCATAATGTAAGATGCAGAAAATAAGTGCAGAAATTAATTGCGAAAAGACTAATAAAAACTTTATCTTTATTAATCAATTATATCAAGTACAAATCCTTTTAAAGTAGAGTACAAGAACCCTAGTTTTTTTTGGCTCTCGATCTCTATCTTGTTAGAAGTAAATAAACAGCTAATGATCAACTCGGATGCATGGATCGTCTTGGACCTCTTGATATCTTCGGTTGATTGATTTTTCATGTGAGGCTCTCGGTCCTTTAAATAGTCACAGAAACTCTAAACCCTAGATTCCATGTGTGATGATTTGTTGTTACGATCACACCCAAAAAATCTCAAATCCTACGGCCACAAAGGGGCTGCGGATCCACCGCATATATGTTTATTTAGCCACCCAACCACGGCGGTTTAGTGGGATCATGTCATGGGATTTTCTGTGGTCTCTGGTGTAGACATTTGTAGATCTTTTCGATGTCTGGATTTTGGAAATCTTACTCTGAGTTTCTATCGTTTCTAGATCTTATATTTCCCTTTAATATTTCGGCAGATTTGATTCCGACATCTCGGATCTTTTGATCTCCAGATCTGAGCTAATATCTGCACAATATCTCAAGTCATAGTGTCAGTAATATTTGTTATTATTTTGAGATATTATCCAAACCATTTGTATGATACAATATTTTAAGAATATTGATTAGAATTATTTGATATGCATATTTTAATTACTAACATTTTATATAAATATTATATGCATGTATTTTCCCTCATTATGTTAATTATAATGTAGAAAAATATGATTTTTACACATAAACCCTCATATGTTCTATAATTACAATAAACGCCTTTTAGAACTTAATAATAGAGGGGAAATAATCATTTAAATGTGCAATATTTTCAACTAATCAATGAGTGACAACAGTTATTAATGATACTAGCAGTGTGCAATAGAATATAGATGATATGGCAAGTTCTATGTGTGTACGTGGCATGTTAATTACCGATGGGGTGTTGTGTAGCATGTAGGGATGTGCAAGTGTAACATAAACTCATCGGTAATAGTGCAAGTTTCTTAGGAAGTGTCAAGCAATAGTGTTTAAAATGTATGAATGCATGCGATACCAATCTAGGTTTAGTTATGAGAACAAAATGAATAGAAAGCAAATATCGCAAGTTTTTTAAGTTTCGGGCGCTATACACCATCTATACAATGTTCCCGGTAGATGTTTAGTCTACTCACCAAAACAAGTCAGGATCTACCCATATCCAATCACTTCCTTACCCTTCCTCACTACTTCTGAAGCCCCCCCGGTCGATCCTAACATCAAAATACAACTTTCGTATATAAGCAGCTAATTTCCGATATGACGAATATGCAAAAACTAAGTGAACTAACTTTCGTAACGTAATACGTGTGATTATCATGTGTCATAGAGACATAACACTACCTAGAGCTATCCCGAATCGTCATATTTTGAGAAAACACCAAAACGTCATACGCATTATCTATATCATACTTTAAAATATCACAAAAAGTATAGTAAAATGCCGCCAGGTTTTTATATAGACAATATGGAAATAATCTTAGTATACCATAGACCTTATAACACACAAAGAGAGCTACCAACAAAAATTCAACACCCAACTCCACTGAAAAACTGGTGATAGCGGGGAAATTGAAATTTCGACGGTCGAACTATAGGGAACTGGGTTCGAGTTTCAAGGATGCACTCTAGGTTGTAACACCATCCTTCTGTATTGTTAGATTTATTTTGTGAGTAATATACTTATAGCGGATTCAATTTGAGGCTAAAACTCTAAACTAAACAAGAATTCGGATGTCGTATATACTCTATTTGACACCAAAACCCCTAAGAAAACAGGAAAATCTTGGTTTTTACCTATATTGAGGAATTCCACAGAACTCTAAGTATTAAGATGTGCATACAAGGAGTTGGGAAGGCCTAGCTTGAGTGATTTGAACCATCCTCCGTGAAAACTCTAATTTTTCTCTTTATGAGGGTGGAGAGCTATATGGATTTGGTGTTAAAGTGTTGGGAGAAATAACTTAGTTCAGTTTGATAAATTAAAACAAAAGAATGAATGTTGTGTTGAAAAGAAAGGAAGAGGTGTCATAAGGGAAAGGTGAGGTGTGTTTGTGTAAGGAGGAGGTGTAACTCTATGGTTCACCTCATGGTATAGTGTGTGTGAGGTATATGCTAACCTTAACACCTACTTACCCTCATCTTTACACTTAAACCCTCATACAACTTAAAACCACTCTTACAAATAAAACTTTTCATTTTGAAAGAAACTCTTGCAAATTAAATGTCCCCCATAACTAAATTACTATAACACTTAAATACCATACTCTCTTATAAAAGTTTTTTTTATCATAATTAAAAAAATTTAAAATAACATTTAAAAAATTAAATAATTATTTAAAAAATTTCCAAAATGTTATAATATCCCCCCTTAATAAAATTCGGTCTCCGAATTTAAAATCTAAATACACATACCTTCAAAGAGATAGGGAAATTTCTTCCGTACTTCATCATCGGCTTCCCAAGTGACCTCTTCGCTATTTGGTCCATGCCATAGGACCTTTACAGAAGGAATTACCTTTGATCGCAGCTTCTTCACCTTCCGGTCGAGAATAGCTACTAGCTACTCAGTGTAAGATAAATCACGCTCTAGCTGTATGTTTTGATGTTGAATAGCATGAGAAGGATCGTGAAGGTATTTGCGGAGCATGGACACATGGAACACCGGATGGACATCAAGAAAATTGGGTGGAAGTGCTAAATGATACGTTACAGTACCCACCCTCTCAAGAATCTCATAAGGTCCAACATATCTGGGACAGAGCTTCCCCTTTTTCCCGAATCGCATCACACCCTTCATCGGAGAAACATGGAGAAATACATGGTCCCCCATTTTGAACTCAAGTCTACGGCGACGGAGATCGGTATAAGACTTCTGTTTGCTCTGAACTGCTCTCATCCTATCCTGGATCATCTGGATTTTCTCAGTAGTCTCCTGAACCAACTGAGGCCATAGGAGGCTGCTCTCGTTAAGCTCGATCCAACAAACTAGTGGCCGACACTTCCCCATATAACGCCTCAAATGGTGCCATCTGAATCGTCTCCTGAATGCTATTATTATAGAAGAACCCAATCAAAAGAAAGTAACGATCCCAACTGCCACCCAAATCTAGCGTACAAGCTTGGAGTATATCTTCAAGAGTCTGAATCGTACGCTCTGGCTGACCATCGGTCTGTAGGTGAAAAGCAGTACTGAAACTCAAGCAAGTGCCCAAAACATACTGAAGCTTCTGCCAGAGATGACTGGTAAACTGTGTGCCTCTATCAGAAACAATACAGGTTGGAACGTCGTGTAACCGCACAATCTCATCAATGTAGATCTGGGCAAACTGAGCATATCCGAAAGTAGTCTTTACCGGAAGAAAGTGAGCTGCCTTCGTCAACCAATCCACAATCACCCAGATGGAGTCATACCCTCTGCTAGTGTAGGAATCCTTAGGTGGCAGCAAGGCTTCGGGAGGTATCATTCATGCCAATTTCAAAAAATGTCGTACTAAAGAACCCTGACCCGAGAATCTTAACTCGGGATTTAGACGAACTAGCAATGCAAACAATTTTACATCTAAGTGAATGAGGAATACAACCTTTGTAGACCGGTCCTTCACTTCTAAAGCTCCGTGTAATAGTCCCTTCGCTCCAAGTAGTAAACACCCGAACTCTAGTAAGGGTTCACATGAAGAAATGAACAAGCTTGCTCGAAGTCTTCGAAGCCGAAGATGATCTACATCGAGGAAACTCAAGCTCATGCTACCTCTTCGCTAATGGTATATTAGTGAATCAAACACCCAAAACTAAATGGCTAATAAAGTATAGGATGATGAAGTAGGAATTGGGCTCTCTTTAGATTTATTTTTCTCACAATATTTCTTCACCATTTCAAAAGCTAGCAAGCTTTCTCATGAGAAAAAAGAAGATGAAGTGGAGATGAGAATGAAAAACTCATGAGGTGAGAATAGAAACCATGGGTGAGTTAGTGTCATACACTAACTCATGTAGAAAATAAACCATGGCTAACAATAATGGTTAGCTTAATAAATATCTACAAGTAAAACAAAATTAGTGGACTTGGTCAATGGTTCCACAAGCTTCTACAAGCTTGAACCATGTGACTTAATTCCATCTAATTTTGATTAACATTAAATAAATAAAACTCTTCATTATATCAAGTATGGTGTGAGTCTCATACACCCATGAAGCATGTGGCATCAAGCATGACACAAATAAAATGTACATTAATATATATCACATATATACTATATGCACACAAGTGAGAAAAAGAAATGTTTAAGTGAGCTAATATTAGTTAATGTAATTCAATATATCAAATATATAATTATACATTAAATTATTAAATCAACACTTGATTTAATAATCCGGCTATATCACATACAACCTGCTAATATCAAATGTAACAATCTATCGAATCAACACTTGATATGATAACCTGGCTATATCATATATAACCGTCCGATATCACATATCGCGAGAATAGAATGCGGTATCACATATGCACATTAATCTCGGTCCCGCACATATCACATATATGCTCCTACTTCGTTTCGCATGAACAAGGAAACCTCTGTGTATGACTCTAAAGACTCGTCAATACTCCGGCAGTAGATGATGATCATATCAAACACCTATAAGCCACAAGCCGCAAGCAGTCTTCCAAACGTAACGGCCACCGAGGTATTGAGCGATCAGAAGATCAACAAGCAAGCCTGCTCATACTCCTGTGAATCCAATCAAGTAACACTACCGTACAGTCCGGTCTCTTCGTCAGATATGTCGCATATCGCAGCCTGGGGGTGGTATAACGTCAGACCCCAATAGCCTGATAAATCATGTCGATGCAAGGTCCATAACGGTTCGAGAAACTACTGATAACACTTACCAGTAAATCTCAGCAACCCTGGCCAGGGATTTCCAGTTATGGCCAATCGAGCATAGCGCAACATCAACCCCCAATACTGGGAGAGATGAATCCCCTCCTATCGCTCATTGCCTCCATGTGACTCGGGACTGTACCCAAAAACCACCGTTTTGCACGATCTCTTAAACGTGGTATGGTGGAAATCAAAGCATAGTGGGAATCACACAAGACTCTATGACAATCTCGGATCGACAAACTAACTTGTATCAGTGTCACCAGAGAACTGCTATCTAACGATAGGTATAATACCATCAAGGAGTTCTCGGCGAGTCCGTTTAGTGTACCCAGTCTCCACTGAGCACCCGTATCTCTCAGATGTCAAACACTAATGGATATGGGATCATCCATCACCCATCATATGGGTCAAGAAACGCATACGCTAGTCTACTCTGGAATATCGATGCCCTGTCTTGATACTCCCACGACTAGAAACATTTGAAGGATGTACTTACCGACTACCCTGTCCCCACTAGTATGATCTGCATCATAATCCTGGTAGTCAAGTACTCATCCAAAGGGCTTTATCAACATGTAATAGAGAGACAATAAGTGTACATGTTAAGATAAAGTGCAACCAGATAGCATACTATCATGTCGAGCATGAAAGTCCTCCCTATATATGTCCAAGTATCCACTACAATATACATCACATGTTAGGTAATGGCCTCTAGAGCATACAAATAACTAACAATCTCCCACTTGCACTAAGGCCATTTGTTGTAGTATCTCATACTCAACGTCCTGTAGAAGTATCTCTAGGGAAAGGCCTTTATGAGTGGATCCGCCGTGTTATCCTTCGCGTCAACTCTCCTGACCTCGATCCCCTGGAGATCAACCATCTCCCTGATCAGGAGATACTTGCCTCAGAATATGTCTGGATCGCTGATGGGACCAGCGTTCCTAGGACAAAGTCACAACTCCATTGTTGTCACAATAACAGTTATTGGACGCTCAATAGTAGGAACCATGTTCATCTCATGAACAAGAAATTCCCAGATTGCCCCTTTGGCAGCATCGTTGGTAGCAATGTATTCAGCCTTTATCGTCTAGTTTGCCACGGTATATAGCTTGGAACTCTTCCAACATACCGTCCCTCTACTGAGGGTAAAGACAATTCCTATGACTGACTTTCAGTCAATCTTATTACTCTGGAAGCTAGAACCAAGAACATTCTTTTAGTGATTCTCATGTACTTAAGAATATCCTCTACAGCTGTCCAATGATTTTCCTAAGATTCGATCGATTCCTGATCACTACACCTAGTGAGTTAGCTACATCTGGTCTGGTACATAACATCGTACACATGATAGAGCCTACTGTCGAAGCATAGGGTATCCCTTGCACGCGAGCTCTCTCCAAATCAGTCTTGGGAGACATCTTTTTGGAGAGAGTGATCCATGAATAAGTGGGCGAACCACCACGCTTAGAATCTTCCATAATAAACCCCTTTAGTATGGTGTTAATGCACCTGGATTTGGGACACTCCCGGCACCCACTTAGATCTATCACCATGGATCATAATCCACAAGATATAATAGGTATCATCCAGATCTTCTATGGAGAATCCTTATGATAAGAGAAGCTTGACCGAGTGTAGCATAGGAAACCCTTTCCTATCAAGAGTATGTCATATACGTACAATACGTGGAAGACAACCTTACTCTCTACAACCTACTTGTATATACAAGGTTCATCTACCATTTTGATGAAGTCAAACTCTTTGACTACCACATCAAAACAGATGTTCTAACTCCGCGATGCTTGCTTTAATCCTGATGGACTTAAGCATAGCTTTGAAAGTCTTAACTTTTCCATTTACACCAAGAATCTTCTCAAGATCCACTTGCTCCTGATGGGTTTTACCCCTTTAGGTGCAACATTTAAAGCCATACTTTGTTGGTGTACATGGATTCCATCTTTGATTGCATAGCATCCAGCCATTTCACAAAGTCTCCACTTTTGATGGCCTGCCTGAACTTAGTTGGGCCATCATCTATTGTTCCTCGCCGAAACAAGGAGACGCGACCGCGCAGGGTCCGTCTTGCCTGAATTTCGAGGGCAGATGCTAATTGGTGCTATCCGTCCACCTCTCTGAAGATGCCAAGTTGATTTATGGCACCGTGTATCGAAGGTTTGAACGGATGCGGCCGATGTAGCAGACTTCGTCAGATTCCCCCTCATTGAGGGGTTTTTGATTGTGGGGACGCTCTTCCCTGCAGGCGCAAGCCCCTGCAGTTAATTACACTACAGCATCATGGTAACCACTTTCTCCTTCTCCAGATGATCACTTCGTGTCGTGGGTGTTTGTTTTGTTTTTGGTTGCCCGTGGATTGTATACGGAGACTAATTTATGTTGTCGCCCGTAGGGCGTGGATTAGTCCAAATCCGTATCTTCTTAGATTTGGGTTTGGGGGTTGGGTTTAAGGATACGTTAGCCTCATTTAAGACTAAGATCAACTTAAACGTTTGTTAAGGATACGTTAGTCTCATTTTAGACTAAGATTAACTTAACGGGATCGTTTAAATCCGACAAGAGAGCATTTGGGCTCTATTGTTTAGTTTAGGGACATTGCGGTCGATTAGTTTAAGGACATTACGGTCCAGTGTTAGTTTAAGGACATCTCGGTCCGAGGTTAAGGACATCATAGTCCGTGAGTTTAAAGACCTCACAGTCAAGGTTAAGGACATCATAGTCCGTGAGTTTAAAGACCTCACAGTCAAGGTTAAGGACATCATAGTCCATGGGTTTTAAAGGACCCCACAGTCCGTAAAATGTTTGGTTGTCGGGACCAGTCACCTCTCTGAAGACGTTGAAGGATTACAACGACAAATATCAGAGAAGTAAAGAGATGTACCCTCGAACCGACGTGAGTTGGTTGAAAGATCTGTAGTCCAATTTGGGGCTAAGATCTGTTAACATATTTATGAGCAGATGAGCTCAATTAATATGAGTTGAGGACTTATGGACAATCTTGGGCTAAGTCTAATAAATGTTTAACATTTTATTTTGGGCTATTGAGACTTTATTTGGGCTTGGCCCTTTTAACAATGCTGAGCATTGATTTATATCTTGACAATGTCTTTGTCTTTTATTGAATGCTGAGCGTTCATCAGAGCTCTGGGCTTATTAAAGAACAATTTATGTTCTGTCAGCGCAACACGTGGCACGCTAGGCGCTTTGCGCCAGTCAAAAAGCGCAGTGCGCTTCTGCCACGTGGCGCACATGTAAGGGACACGTGTCGCACTTGGCGCTAAGCGCCAGATGATGAGCGCATGATGCCAGTTTATGAGCGCTGAGCGCTAATCCATGAGTGCATTGCGCTTTCAGTTTAGTGGCGCACACGTGAGTGACACGTGGTTCACTTGGCGCTGAGCGCCAGCCCATGAGCACAGTGCGCTATTTCAAGAGCGCAAAGCGCTAGTGGTTAATTGGCGCATACGTAATTGACATGTGGCGCATTTGGCGATGGGCGCCAGTCCAAAGAGCGCAGAAGAGCGGTTCAAGAGCGCAAGGCGCATTTGATCAATTTTATGATCTGAACTTTTTAAAAGAGGCTTTGTCTCAAGATCTAAGAACAACCGTTCTTATTTTGTTTCAATCTCTTATATTGATGAAAGGCTTTGCCTTTATGGATCTATGATCCTTAAGAGAATTGGATTATTCTCCTTTTTAGAATGAGATGTTCATGATCTCTTTGAGAAAGACTTTAGTCTTATGGATCTATGATCTGTGAGAAGTAAGTTCTTCTTTTATTTTATGATGAGATCTTTTGATCTCTTTGTGGAAGACTTTTTGTCTTTGTAGATCTATGACCTTTTTAAAGAAATGAATTCTTCTTTCTTAATCATGAGATGATTTCATCTCTGTGTTCATCATCATCATTTTTACCTTGAAGAAAGATCTTCTTGCAAGAGCTTGCTCTTTGAATTTTCTCAAAGTTTTTGGGTAGGTTTCTCTCTCTTTCTGTATGTATCAGACTTGAAGTCTAGGGGCCTTTTTATAGGGTAGGCTGATTTGTTGAATCAGTTAAAGAGATCTTTCTCTGATTGATTTGGGGATATTTCCCCACCATTGGATCTTTGATCCTAGGAATTCTTTTTTATAGAAGGCAATCTTCTTGTTTTTAACAAGATTGGAAAATCTTTCCATACAGAATTTATTCTGTCTTTTGGTAATTTTTATTTACCATTGGATCATTGATCCAACGGTGTTCTGATTTACAAAGCACAATCTCGTTATTTAGAAAGATTTTGAGGAATCTTTCCTTAACAGAATTTAATTCTGATTAATTAATGATTTATCATTATTATTAGATCTTTGATCTAACGGTGGGGAGCTTTTAGTTCCAGCGCTAGTGCACCCGTGCTTTACACGTGGTGCGCTGCTTAAAGGGTAGCGCACCTGTGTTTGACACGTAGCGCGCTGCTTGGAGCGCAGTGCACCTAGCGCTAGCGCACACGTGGCGTGCTGCTTAGAGCGCTGCGCACTTAGCGCTAGCGCCCACGTGCTTCGCACGTGGTGCGCTACTTAGGGCACAGCGCACTTGACGCTGCATCTAAAGCGTTGCGTCATTTCAAAAATTTGAATTTTAAACAGAGATTTGCTCTGATTGGGGGAAACAAATGCCGCCTCACCGTTGCGCTCACGTGGCCCACATGTGAGTGCAGCAGTGGCAGCATCTGCGCCCTTGGATCATTTGAGAAGTTGAAACGGCACTCGGTGCCTATAAATAGGACCTTTGGTCCTTAGGATGATTTCTGTTCATCTCCTTCCTTATTTTCTGAGAATTTTTATTCTTTCACAGAGCATAGCTCTCCATCTTAAGAATTTTCTTAAGGACAAAAATTCTGTCAAAATTTAGGTAAAGATTAAATCTTTTAATAATCTAGGGTTTTACCCATTAACAGAGCCTTGCTCTTCATAGATCTTTGATCTAAAGAAAACTCTTTTAGGGTTTCATTAACAGAGCTTTTGCTCTCTTCAAATCATGAAGAACTCTTAATAGTTTGTTCATGGATCTTGAAGATCTCAGATTTTTTTTTTAAATTCGTATATTTAAAAAAAATGTTTTTAATTTTCTTGATGGATTATTCGATCATTTTCTTCCAGAGCAAGGCTCTTGAGGAATTTTTTGTTCCTTCATAATCAAAGTTTGACAAGTGTCACTCTGTCACAGAGCACTGCTCTCAAAGGGAGATTTACTCCTCTGCCCGAGAGATCTCTCATTTAATGAGGATTTCTTGAGGATTTCCTCACTTAATAAACAGTCTCATCAAATGATGAGGCTGTTTTATTAATGATGAACTGTCAACTAGATTTTGTGGGCCCCTTTTGGTCCCTCTTTACTGCATTGCAGTGTGGTACAAATTCTAAAGTACCAAGTGTCAGAATTTAAATTAAATTATCGCCCTGATAGTTGACTTTCGTCCCTTTTTGCGCAGGTGACATGTCTTTCGATCCCTTTTTCCCATTTGTTCGTTCAGAGGGAGGATTCCCTGGAGCGCCTGTGGACCGGGAAGTCCTAGCATTGATCAAAGATCATGACCCGGAACATAAGAATCTTCACCTCTAGGGGACATGGTATAATCAGATTATTAAGGGTCGGCAGAGCTTTTCGTGCGCGGTACCCTCAGAACCCATCATGGCGATCCATTACGCGGACCCACCCCCGGTGAACTATACTGTGGAAGAAGTCAACTGGACTTCGGGAGGTCTTCTTCAGCCTGCTATGGCTTCGATACCCGTTCAGCCTCCAATGGCTTTGGATACCCCGGGGCGACGTATTTGTCAAGGCGAGGCGCGACCGTGGGTACAACCATATATGATCGTCCTAATTCCTCGTCATCCAGCTGGCTATCTGCAATGAGCCCGCTACATTCTGTCAGCGAAGAAGTCACAGTTGTTGAGGCTTGGGTTGTATCCCTCCATTTATGCTTGTCTCTTCCAGTATTCTACGCTTCCCGCCTGGTGGGTTAAGGCCTTTCTGGAGTAGTGGAGTATTCCTACTCACACCTTCCTTTGGCTAGATCGATAAGTATCAATTTCTTTAGAGGAATTTGCAGAAGTTTCTGGCTTGCCGGTTATCGAGGAGCATTATGAGGAACTGCTTCCTACAGATGAATACATTTTTGGTGCCAAGCCATGTAGGATTACTAGGCACTCTCACGAGGGTCTATAAGGCATCAACCATGCCCGATTTAAAATTTAGACATACCGAACAACCCAAATCAAGATCTTTAAATTAGAAATTAGGCGAAACAAAGCATGTTAAAAACTTTAACATCTAAGAGTTTGGGATTACAACCTTTGTAGTCCAGTCCTTCACTTCATAAGCTCCGTGTTGAGGTCCCTTCGCTGCGATCATCGATTTCCCGGACTCTAGAGAGGTTCTACGAAGAGAATGATGCAAACATGCTTCCGATCTTCGATAACAAAGATGATCTACCTTGAAATTTCATTAACACAAGCTCTCTTTCACTAATGAAGTGAACACCCTAATCTAAATGGCTAGGATTAGGATGATGAAGTAGGATTTTAGCTCTCATTTATTTTCATTAACTCACTCATTTTCATCACTTCATAAAAAGCTAGAAAGCTTTTCATGAAAGAAGGAAGAAGAAGAAGAAGAAGAAGAAGAATCAATCCTTTTGTGATGAATAATCATATGTGAGGTTAGAAATGCAACCATAGTTACGAAAGAGAAGACTTAACCATTGTAGAGAATGAATCATAGTTAAGGGTTTGGGTTTGGTTAAGGAAATATCTACACAAAATATCTTTACAAGAAAACAAAAGCAAAGTTTCTAGAAGCTACTAGAAGGCTTAACCATAATCCAAACCCTAACCATGTTTAAACTCCACAAAACATGTTGCATTTGTAACCTTAACTTTTTACAATATTATATATCACATATATAATATTTATTGTAACAAAATAAAATAATACAATTAACATATATCGCATATATATCAATGTATTACCCGAGTGAGAAAAAGAATCTTTTAGTGAGCTTATATTAGTTAATGTAATTTAATATATCAAATATATAATTATACATTAAATTATCGAATCAACACTTGATCCGATAATCCGGCTATTTCACAAATAACCGACTAATATAATCTGTATCAGCTCATCGAATCAACACTTGATCCGATGACCCGGCTATATCACATATACCCGGCCGATATCTCATATCGCGAGAATCTAATATGGTATCACATACACGCATTGTTCTCGGTCCCGCACATATCATATATTTGCTCCTACTCCGGTTTGCCTGAGCCAAGAAACCTCTGTTTAGGACTCTAAAGAATCATCAATACGCCGGCAGTAGGTGATGATCATATCAAACACCAACAAGCTGCAAGCGGTCAGCTAAACGTAATAGTCATCCAGGTATTGAGCGATCAGAAGATCAACAAGCAAGCATATACATTCTTCTGCGAATCCAATCAGTAACACTCCCGTACAGTCCGGTCTTTTCGTCTGATATGTCGCATATCTCGCCTAGGGGTGGTAAACGTCAGACCCCAGTAGCTTGATAAATCGTGTCGATATGAGGTCTATAACAGTTAGAGAAACTACTGATAACACTTACCAGTAAATCTCAGCAACCCTGGCCAGAGATTTCCAGTTATAGCCAATCGAACACAGCACAACATCAACTCCCTATACCGGGAGAGACGAATCCCCTCCTATCGCTCATTGCCTCCATGTGATTCGGGACTGTACCCAAAAGCCACCTTTTTGCACGTCCCATTGGACGTGGTATGATGGAAATCAAAATACAGTGGGAATCACACAAGTCTCTATGACGATCTCGGCTCTACAGACTAACATGTACCAGTGTCACCAGAGAACTGCCATCTGACATGAGGTATAATACCATCTGGGAGTTCTCGGTGAGTCCGTCCAGTGTACCCAGTCTCCACTGAGCACCCGTACACCATCCTTGATGTCAAACACCGATGGATATGGGATCATCCATACCTATCATATGGGTCAAGATGCGTATACACTAGTCTACTCTGGTGTATCGATGCCCTGTCTCGAAACACCCTCGACTAGGAACAGTTATAGGATGTACTCGTCGACTACTGTGGCCCCACTAGTATGATCTCATCATAGTCCCAGTAGTCGAGTACATATCCTAAGGGCTTTATCAACATGTAACATAGAGACAATCAGAGTACATGTTAAGATAAAGAGCAACCGGATAGCGTACTATCATGTCGAGCAAGAAAGTCCTCCCTATATATGTCCAAGCATCCACTACAATATACATCGTATGTACAGTAATGGCCTCTAGGGTATACATATAACTAACAATCTCCCACTTGCACTAGGGCCATCTGTTGTGGTATCACATACCCAACAATTAGCTGTGGTTGAAGTATCTCATACTCAACCATCCCATAAGAGTCTCTACTAGGAAAAAGGCCTTTGTGAGTGGATCCGCGCTGTTGTCCTCTGTGTCTACTCTCCTAACCTCGATCTCCCTGGAGATCAACCATCTCCATGATCAGGTGATACTGCCTAAGAATTATATCTGGATTTCTGATGGGACAGGGGGTTCCTAGGCCGAAGCCATAACTCCATTGTCACACAATGGTTAGAACGAAGTTCATCTCATGAACTTATATATATCCAGACTGCCTCTTTGGTAGCATTCTTGGTAACGATGTATCTTTCCTTTAATCGTCTAGTAAGTCAAGTCATCTAGCTTGGAACTCTTCCGACATACCGTCCCTCCACTGAGGGTAAAGACAATGCCTGCGACTGACATTCAGTCGTCCTTATCACCCTGGAACCTTTCCAGTGATTCTCCCCAGGATCGATTGATACCATCTCACTACAGCTAGTGAGAATCCTAACATCCAAATAGATCTATCTCATAGATACATAACCCAGGATTTAGGAGGTATCACCTTGATCCTATATGGAGAATCATTGTGATAAGAGGAGATTGACCGAGTGTAGCATAGGAAACTCCTTCTCTATCAAGAGTATGTCATCCACGTACTCTACGAGGATCACCACCATACTCCCTACTACCTTTTTATATATACAAGTTCCATCTACTATTTTGATGAAGTCAAACTCTTTGACTACCACATCAAAACAGACGTTCCAACTCCGCGATGCCTGCTTTATCGTATAAATCAACTTGCACACGTTTCCGCTGCTCCCATTGTCTGCGAAGCCCTCTGGCTGTGTACTTATAGACGCTCTCTTCCAAAACATCATTTAGAAAATCAGTCATGACACCCAACCACCAGATATCGCAGTCATGGTATGTAGCAGTGGCAAGTAGGATCTGGATGGACTTAAGCATAGCTTTGAAAGTCTCAAATTTTCCATATATACCAAGTAATCTTCTCAAGATATACTTGCTCCTGATGGGGATTTAACCCTTCAGATAAAGCAACCAAAGTCCATACTTTGTTGGTGTATAAGGATTCCATCTCAGATCACTTAGCATCCAGCCATTCTTACAGAGTCCTACTCCTGATGGCTTGCTCGAAACTAGTTGGGTCATTATCTCATGATGCAATCCTCGCTCCCACTGTCATAAAGAACCGAAGTATCTCTCAGGTGGGTGAGGAACCCTACTAGATCGGCGGAGAGGCTGAGGTTCGTTGGAAACTATTGAATCCTTTGGTTCTACCAAATCATCTGTTGTAGTTTGCATAGCTGGAACTCCTTCCAGTTTTACCTCATGACCACTAATTTCTTCACAAGAAATTCCCTTTCACAAAGGTGGCATGCTGAGAAACAAAACATCTTTTGTTCCTCGGTTTGGTAGAAGATATTCATTTGCGAATGCTTGGGATATCCAACAAACTTCTAAAGAACTGACTTTGCCTCGAGCTTGTCCGGATTTTGCTTTTAGGCATAGGCTGGACAACCCCAAATCTTAACATACTTAAGATATGGGCTCTTCCCATTCCATATCACATATGAAGTGGTGGGCAACTGATTTGATTTGAACCCTATTCAATAGGTATGCAGCTTCTCAAGTGCATAACTCCCAAAAGGAAATATGGAAACTCAGTAGTACTCATCATAGAGCACACCATATCAAATAGGGTGTGTTTTCTCCGCCCCGATACACCGACGTGCTGAGGTGTATACGGAGGAGTAATGCTGAGAGAGAATCTCATTCTCCTTTAGAATAGTCCAGGAATCTCCATGCTTGAGTATTCTCCTCCCTGATCTCATCAAAAGACATAATACTTATACCCATTTTTGGTTCTCTACTTCTAACTCATATTCTGTGAATATCTCAAAAGGTTCAGACTTGTGTTTCAACAGGAACATATGTCCGAATCTTGAGAGATAAACAGTGAATGTAATGAAGTATAAAGAACCGGTCTTGGCATGTGTAGACTGGGGACCTTACATACATCATCATGTATCAATCCGAAGAGTTCACTAACTCTTTCTCTGTTTCCAATAAACAGAGATGTGGTCATCTTATCTTTGTGACATGACCGGCAAGTTTCACGAGATGTAAATTCAAACAAATTTAAATATGCATCTATATGTAACTTCAGCTAGTCGGGTCACATTGATATGACCTAGTCTACAATGCCTCAAGAAGGATTCGTTCATTTCTGAACTCTTCCCCTTGTGTGTGTTCTGTATACTAAGAACTGCAGTTTGATTTAGAACGTCAATGCTTTTAGATAACGTGCATGAACCGATCAACTCTTGATATAGGAAATGTTCAAAACATTATCTAGCAATACAAAATTATATCCTTCTTTACTAATAAAGAGACTGATATGATGTTGTATATCAGGTTCGGTATCAAATAACATTCGTTCAAAATCAATGAATTCTGGTAATACAGGGTGATAACTGCCAACAGACTTGGCTGCAACACTTGCATCATTTCCAACTCTTGAAATTTATCACCCGTTCTCAGTTCTCTACCTGTCTGTAGCCCATGTAAAAAATTACATATTTGAGACCCTGATCCGGTATCAAATACCCAAGACATAAAGGATATTGAGAAACAGTTCTATGTAATGAACACACCGGAAGAAGATGCATCAGCATGCACTTTCTTCGTTTGGGCGGCACGGGAATTCTGGTATCCCCAATTTTCTACTCTGTCTTATAACATTTATAAGTTGGAGCGGGACCAACGTTCCCCAGCTCAGTATAACAAGCGGGATCGGTCAATGCATCCGTATTATTATCTTGATTAAGGCGTGACATGGTCGCTACCTGGAGAGAGAGAGAAGAAAACACTCAGCGTATGCTCTTGCAAGATTAGATTGGTTATTTAATATGCCTAATCAGGATATTCCCACTGTTTTAGTCAAATCTTCCTTCAAACCCTAAAAGGAAAGACTAGCCGGGATTAATCACACCCTAAAAGTTCGCCAATCTTTCAGCCAGGCCAGTGCCGGTACTTTGAAGGAGGTTCCCGTGATTTCGCACGGACCTAATTAAAGTAAACCTCGTTTTCCCAGGGGCGTAACCCCGTTAACACCTTTCTAGACACCTACTTGATTGGCTAATTGTAATGCGTAAAACTCTCCCAGGAGTAACTCTTACTCGCAGCGGGTATCGGGATCCAACTATCTCATAGAAGGTATGCAATCTCATTGCAAATTTCAACACTTGAAATTCCCGATAATATTTTACCCCTAGTACTTATGACCTTAACTAAGGTCAACATATCATAAGCACTAGTCAAGTTCTACCCGTCATTTCATGATTAATTAGACCCACCCGCATGACCCTCAAATATGGTCGACATAATCATATGACTGTCCTAATTTATCGCATAATATGCTGTGTAGGAAGACATCACTTAGCTACCATACACTACGCCTCAACTAAAGTTGACATACGCAGCACGAATACTAAGTACTCTACTTCCTAAAATGACGAAGGGCTACGACAGGTTTTTAAGAAAACCTTTTGTGTAATAAACTTGATATCGTTGTAGAATCGAGTTATTTTAAATGGAGTGTTTTTTAGGACTTTTCTAGTTTGGCTAAAGAGGTAACTCCCGGTGAAGGGATCGTGGGCTCTTTCCTCATCGAATAAAGTGCAGGGTATATCATATATACCCCTATGCAAAGCAAAAACTATAAAAGCAATCAAAAGACAAACCGAGTATGCAGCATCTGCTAGTTTCGCTAAAGAGGTCACTCCCGGTGAAAGGATCTCGGCTCTTTTCTTATCGAATAAGGTGCCGGATGTTCTACAAGGAACACCGCTATGCAAAGCAAGAACTAGAGCTACCGGTTTTTAAACAAGTTTCTACAACATCTTAGGTTTCTTTTATTTCATTAATCTCATTAATGAAATCCCATTTTATTATGCTTCACAAGCATCCCATTTGAAACGAAATCTGCAATATAACATATATCTCATATATATAATATAAACATTCATCTCAGGCAGTAATATGATCTCATCATAGAACATTGCAGCAGAAGAACATATATGAAATATTGGATATACTAGGAGGTCCGTATTTTAATACGAGCCTGTATAAAACGCGAATTCCACGGTCGCGATGAATATCCAAACCCACATCCCAAGACCCCTACGAGAGCGGCAAGCAACACTACCAATTCTAGGGTTAGGAGACCCGGTCTCGACTCCTCGAGATGGTCTCCCACTGGACCCTAGAACCCGGTTACTTGTGCTCCCCGCCTTGGGTCTACCTAATGCGGAAAAGTAAATAATATATAATGGTGACATCATCCTCAGCCCGGAAGTGCCCCAATAAAAGAATATTACATACAAATGAATTTTACATGAATGAAAAAGAAAACTCTCATCTCACATAAAACTCCCGGCTATTCAGAACACGACGATCCAATATAACATATCACAGCAACACATAATATCATATATCATCAACGTAAGTAAATATGCGTATCCCAATTGTCGATGATGTATAGCAACGAAACCGGCGATACACCACATATTACACTTACGGTCGCAGAAAAGAAAGTGTAAAACTACAACGGTTGGAATCCGCAACCTCCTTAGACATCGCATGTCTAACCAAATGAATTCCTTAAACATCGCATGCCTAACAATTATAAACCCTGCATTTTAGTCTCATTATTGAAAACTCTTTTCAATATCAAGTCAGGCAATTCAACAAGATTCCCGACATCCTGATCGAATGCTCGTCGCAAACTTTAGTAGACGGCCGCACCACCGGATGCCATCGACGAAGTGCACTAAGGCGGAACACCGCTGCCTCGAGCACCCGAACGGATGCTTTTGGCGACGGGGTTCTCCTACAGTCACTTGGTCGGGGCTATGGGGTGTGGCTGTCTATTAAGTTTACCCGGCGAGTATCCATGTATGCTACGTGATTGCGACAGGCTTTTGATCACATCAAAATTCTGTGGCAACCGATCAACTGAGACTGAACTGCTAGATTTATAACATTCAAATTAGTTATCTCATAACTTCTTGTGGATTCCAAATATTGTATCACATTCCAGATAAATAGACAATGTTAAACTTTCCGATCGAATAAACAAACACCCAAGATTTCCCAAATAGTTCTCAACACTTGAAATTAGTTTAAAAATATCTATCACATGCTACAGTACCAATGGTTCAGCCATAGAAGGGTCAAGCCAACGCCTCACATGTGGCAACGCCGTACTGCCACAAACTCTAAGGTTTAGAGGCAATTCAAAACGATCACATAATCGAGTTAAGGTTTGTGTTCTTCTAGAGGGTCCACCGTGTTACTTGCACGACTTAGGACGTTCTTAAACTACAGAAAAATCCAACGCTTGGAAATTTTCCGGCAGGGGAAAAAGTGAGTTATTGATATCCGTTCGAACATTTTAACACGTTCTAAAAAATTACGCGGACAAACTAAACGAAGTTAAATTTTCCGATCGAATCAACGAGCTCCCAATACAACCCAGAAAACACAACACTTGAGTAAATTAAAAATTTCCCAGAAGAATCAGGAATTACATACGGATGTTACTGTGCAAACAGCGAAACATGAATCTACTGTATGGCCGCGGAACCGCCGCGCAAGCCATGGTACGGCCGCGGTTCCGCGGCACATTAATGGTATTGGTGGCATGTGTTTCACAGTAACTCTTGTGTTTCCCTACTGATTTTTTTGAGTATTTTTAATATGAGAAAAATCAACTTTTTGAAAAATTTCCAGAAACTAGGGTTTTACGGGTATTCGGAGTTCGATCGGACTTTAAACTTTGCCTAGACTTCGCCTAAAGCTCTAGCATGGCTCTGATACCACTGTAGGGTTACTAGGCACTCTCACAAGGGTCTATAAGGTATCAACCATGCCCGATTTAAAATTTAGACGTGCCGAACAACCCTAACCAAGATCTTTAAACTAGAGATTAGGCGAAACAAAGCATGTTAAACACTTTAACATCTAAGAGTTTGGGATTACAACCTTTGTAGTCCGGTCCTTCACTTCATAAGCTCCGTGTTGAGGTCCCTTCACTGCGATCATCGATTTTCCGGACTCTAGAGAGGTTCTACGAAGAGAATGATGCAAACTTGCTTCCAATCTTCGATAACAAAGATGATCTACCTTGAAGTTTCATTAACACAAGCTTTCTTTCACTAATGAAGTGAACACCCTAATTTAAAAGGCTAGGATAGATTAGGATGATGAAGTAGGATTTTAGCTCTCATTTATTTTTATTAACTCACTCATTTTCATCACTTCATAAAAAGCTAGAAAGCTTTTCATGAAAGAAGGAAGAAGAAGAAGAAGAAGAAGAATCAATCCTTTTATGATGGAATAATCATATGTGAGGTTAGAAATGCAACCATAGTTAAGAAAGAGAAGACTTAACCATTGTAGAGAATGAATCATAGTTAAGGGTTTGGGTTTGGTTAAGCAAATATCTACACAAAATACCTTTATAAGAAAACAAAAGCAAAGTTTCTAGAAGCTACTAGAAGGCTTAACCCTAATCCAAACCCTAACCATGTTAAAACTCCAAAAAAACATGTTGCATTTGTAACCTTAACTTGTTATAATATTATATATCACATGTATAATATTTATTGTAACAAAATAAAATAATACAATTAACATATATCGCATATATATCAATGTATTACGCGAGTGAGAAAAAGAATGTTTTAGTAAGCTTATATTAGTTAATGTAATTTAATATATAAAATATATAATTATACATTAAATTATCGAATCAACACTTGATCCGATAATCCGGCTATTTCACAAATAACCGACTAATATAATCTGTATCAGTTCATCGAATCAACACTTGATCCGATGACCCGGCAATATCACATATACCAGGCCGATATCTCATATCGCGAGAATCTAATACGGTATCACATACACGCATTGTTCTCGGTCCCGCACATATCATATATGTGTTTCTACTCCGTTTTGCCTGAGCCAAGAAATCTTTGTGTAGGACTTTAAAGAATCGTCAATACGCCGGCAGTAAGTGATGATCATATCAAACACCAACAAGCTGCAAGCGGTCAGCTAAATGTAACAGCCACCCAGGTATTGAACGATCAGAAGATCAACAAGCAAGCCTGTACATTCTCCTGCGAATCCAATCAGTAACACTCCCGTACAGTCCGGTCTTTTCGTCTGATATGTCGCATATCTCGCCTAGGGGTGGTAAACGTCAGACCCCAGTAGCTTGATAAGTCGTGTCGATATGAGGTCTATAAAAGTTCGAGAAACTACTGATAACACTTACCAGTAAATCTCAGCAACCCTGGCCAGAGATTTCCAGTTATAGCCAATCGAACACAGCACAACATCAACTCCCTATACCGGGAGAGACAAATCCCCTCCTATCGCTCATTGCCACCATGTGATTCGGGACTGTACCCAAAAGCCACCTTTTTACACGCCCCGTTGGACGTGGTATGATGGAAATCAAAGTACAGTGGGAATCACACAAGACTCTATGACGATCTCGGCTCTACAGACTAACCAGTACTAGTGTCACCAGAGAACTGCCATCTGACGTAAGGTATAATACCATCTGGGAGTTCTCGGCGAGTCTTTCCAGTGTACCCAGTCTCCACTGAGCACCCGTAAACCATCCTTGATGTCAAACACCGATGGATATGGGATCATCTATCGCCCATCATATGGGTCAAGATGCATATACGCTAGTCTACTATGGTGTATCGATGCCCTGTCTCGATACACCCTCGACTAGGAACAGTTATAGGATGTACTCGTCAACCACCGTGGCCCCACTAGTATGATCACATCATAGTCCCAGTAGTCGAGTACGTATCCTAAGGGCTTTATCAACATGTAACATAGAGACAATCAGAGTACATGTTATGATAAAGAGCAACCAGATAGCGTACTATCATGTCGAGCAAGAAAGTCCTCCCTATATATGTCCAAGCATCCACTACAATATACATCGTATGTACAGTAATGGCCTCTAGGGCATACATATAACTAACAAGCTAGTGATGACAGGCCTTACCCCGGAGAACGCCATTCAACACCAGTTCTTTAGTTTAATCAAAGTGTTGAATATTTATGAGGGCCTTTTTCTCGAATCTGGGAGCCGCGGGGTTACTTTTGAGGATTTCATTGCTTGTTTTCTCCATCCGGAAGTCCTCTCGAAGTCTGCTGCTAAATTCGCCAAACTTGACGACTCTTTCGGTTTAGGGTTAAACAACTTCCCAACGGCGGAGGCAGATCAAAAGAGTTTCTTCCTTCCCAACACTACAGTTGTTTCTTTCACGGAGGTCGCAGTCCCTGGGATTGATGAGGAAACGTTCTTTTTGGGGTTTCTTGGGCTATGGCTGAGCTGGTTTGCGCTACCGATGCACACTCGCCGTATGAGGCCGTCTGTCTTCTATCCAGCTCACCGAATGATTATTTGGGTGAAAGTGGCTGTCGGGGTTTCCGGGTTAGCTCATTTGTATTATGGCCTCAGCCAAGCGGAGGATACTACTAAACCCGGAGTGCAGCATGTAAACTTCTCGATGCATTACTTCATGTCATGGCTCGAGCTACATGCACTTGGCTTTTTCGGTATCTATAAACGGCCGTCCTTCTACGACAAGTGCGGCTTCCCCAGGATTATGCGATTAGTCGACGCATCTATTATAAATCTGTCACCGCGGGAAGCTAGAGGTTTGCTCCTTCATCCCCACACGGTTGGAGATGGCATGACTTTCACCGACAAGATCCTGACTATTGGCAAAGAGTCTGTGACAACGGTGCAGCCATTGCGGGACATTTTTAAAGATGGAGCCTCTGTTTTGAAAGCTCGGGAAATCCTTCATTTATATTCCATCAGACCGGTCTTTCTAGTGTTTAGGAAAAATGATGCGGCGTTATTCCTGAGATACTACCCCCACCGTTTCGCCCAGCAGCTAAGCTATAATCAGGGAGTCCTGCTTGAGGCTTTCTTGTTAGAACCTGCTGCTACTAAAGAGGGAATGTGAAACGCGCTGCATCATTTCATGCACATGAACACGGGGTCCAACTTCTTTATCTGCGAACCGAGCTCTGTCCCGAAGAACCTTAGTGTGTACGTGGCGTGGTACCAGCATTCAATGGGTGCCGTCATCAGGGAGGAGAAGCGACTGTTGCTCGATCGCAAAGGTGCACCCCTGCTGGTGATCGAAACATCCCTCTGAAGCGACGGACCATTGTCCCGCCTCCCTTAAGAGAAGCTGTCGTGACCGAAGTCCCGCACGACAGGCCCGAGCTACCGATACCCCAGCCTCCTGTAGAAATAGCGACTATAGCTTCCCCTGATTCTAGCGTGGGTTCAGATATCGGGACTCATCATCCTAAAGTGCCTACCAAGCGTAAGCTTGTGCTGGCTGCGACCGGAGCTCGCTCGCCGAAGAGGAAGAAAAAGTCGATCCTTTCTGCCGACGTTGTGCTCGTCCAGGAGCCTCACGCTCCTTATGGCGAGGGCCAGAACGAGTATGGGACAAACGAGGGTCTATTCATTCCGCCAGATGATACTGATCTGGCGGTTGCCATTGCAGCTTCTGAGTAATTGGCAAGCCACGAAGCGGGACTGGCCATCCTCGCGCGATCAGGTAACAATTAGCTGTATCTTTCGTCATTGCATCATATTTTTGTCATCATATTTTGACTGACACTTTTCCTCCCTTTTTAACAGGCATTTCCACCGAAGAAGCTCTCGCAGCTTCTCTCAAGACTTTTGAGGAAGAGGAAAGACTTCGAGCATACTTAGGCATCGGTATATTTCGGTTCACCGCGTCTCCGCTCCCATTTCTTATGGGTAATCTGACCCCTCATTTTCATCTTTTTACAGGAACTATCTCTACTCAGGTTATTCCAGGCATGGCACCGACTTCACAGGGCGGTGTGGAGACACTTCCCTGGTCGGCTATCGAAGTCTCGGTTTCGTCAGTATTGCCGAAAGAAGCTTCACTTAAGCAACCGATGACGAATGCCATAACGGCTCCAGAGGTAACTATTGGCGTGGACGATGGCATCCCATTGAAGGAGTTCTTTAGAAGATCTGCCCTCATGGCCCGGGCGGAAAGGAAGCATAGAATGCATGCGGCAAGGGAGCGTACTGCCGCTTTGGATGCGGGTGCAGGTCCAAGCGCTGTTGCCCCTGCCCCTACTCCTTCAGAGGATACTTCGGTTGCCTTGTCCACTGCCCACAGACAGGCAGCACGTGCGGCTTGGGAGGCAATCGAAAAACCGACCCAAGGTAACGTGATATTGTGTCCTTTTGTCAAAGTTTTAATTTTCATGTTCTCATATATCCTAATCTGCAGGGCCGAGTCTTGCTGAGGAAGTGGTAGGTGACATGGCAGCAACCACCGAGCCTGAGGTAGCGGCAGGTGAGACAGCCACAATCGCCGAGCCCGAGGTAGCGGTAGGTGAGATGGCTACAATCGCCGAGCCCGAGGTAGCCACTCTTTCTCAAGAGTCGGGCACTGCTCCAATCGTGGCTTTTTCCCCTTGCGGCTCCTTGCCGTTGCCGGGCGCTACGAGTGTCATGACGATTCTCGTGGAATCGGAAGATGAGGCTACGGGTGGCGAGACCGTTCCGATGGAGGAGGGTGAACCATTCGCTGCATCCAGTGACGCCCTTGTTGCAGTCTCGACCGGCGACTCACCAGGTAGATTTTAGGTCATCACTTTCCCCTTTATTCTGCAATCCCTTTCAATTTCTTTTGATAGTGTTTCTCTTATTTCTAATGCAGGTGTGATGAGTGTTGGGGTTATGCCATCCAAGGAAGCGTCTCCAGTTGCTGCTTTGACGGTGACCGCTCCTTTACCTTCTCTCGTGCCCTTTCAAATGCTGGAAGGTGCGGATTTGTGACCCGTCAGCTTTATTGTTGGCAGTATACTTCATGTACTGACATTGTATTATTATATCCTTACAGGAGTCCTTTTTGATCACCTGTATCAGGTGTTACACCCACACTTCTCCTTTCAGTCAGAGATTACCTCTTCTAGCGGAGCTGGTGAGTACAGCCTTTAGCTAACGTCTCTTATTTTCTTTGACGGGTAGTCAAATCGTTTCTAATTCTTCTTTGTTTTAATTGCAGCCCTACAGCTCGAAGGAGGAGATGAAAGAACAGTCGCACCGCCGGTACTCCCGGTCTTGCCACCTGCTGCAGCCGGTATAGTAAACTCCGTTGTTCATAAATTTCCTTTATTTCTTGAACCGTTACTTGACTGTGATTTGCTTTGTAGCTGTGACATCGACTTCAGCTCCATTTGAGTCTTAAGTCATAATGCCAGCAGGCCCCTTCTCTCGACGCCCTTCCTCTAAAGGTGTTGTGAATAGCCTGCGCACGTTAATCGATCATCTCGAGGAGCTTGATGCGGAGACTCCTGCCCTTGCTGCAGATTTCGCTGCTGAGGTTAATCCTATGCTGGCGATGCTCGTGTACTTTCATAATGAAGGCGTCGTGGAGTCCTGGGTTAATCATTGCAGAAAAATTAAGGCCTGTCTGCATGAGCTTGAGTTTAGACGTCCTGCCCCGGAGGTCTTGGCTGTGAACTCCCAGCGGGCTGCATGGGTCGAGGAGAGCACCCCTTACACCCACCATCTTGAACAAAAAGCGGCTTTGAGGTGTAAGGAGCATGAAGATACTTTAAGTGAATCTGCTCGTTTGCATGCCCAAGTGTCACGTCCCGAAAGTACGGAACATGACCGGCACTTAGGCTACGAACGTCTCAAGGCGTACGTGCTCTAAGTAAGCCGAGCCCAGAAATCCAAACCAAGAAAAGTAGTAGAGTGTAGGAAACCACTATAAGTCATCCAGCTAGCAAAATAATATATAACGCCTAAAGACGAGGATCCCAACAGAGAAGGAAACTCAAACAGCACGAAACCCAGAGAAATATAACGTGCGACTCTAAGGTCGAAAGAATAAACACTACTGGTCTCTATCTCAAATAAGTACATGTTTGGTTGATGGAACTTCTAGATACAACTGAAATATAATATACAATGTATAATGATGGGTACGATACAAACAACCCACCTACTAGCAAGTCACCTGAAAGAAGTTATGCCCGCAAAGCCGTAATGAAACCCGTACGACAACACCTGCAAGAAACTGGGGCACAACGGGGGTGAGTTGCCAACTCGTGAGTAGAAAAAGATCCACGATCAGAAAATCGCATGTATGACGCAATCTTAGGTATATAATCCTCAAATATATAACCAGCAATCTATAATCATGGCTAGTGTAAATATCTAACCCAAGTGTAATCCCATGTGCTTGTGTCAGTGCATCAGGTGGCAATATATCATATGGATAATGTATGAATGCATGAAACAGAATGCATGTACTGAAGAAAACTGCTTTCATAAATTTATGAGATTTCTGTATTTTTAAAATGAGGTATCATAAATGAAATCAGCATAAACAGTGCCTAGCATCGGCACAAAACATAAATCCCAATATCTTGATATCTCTGTATCACAATCTCTGTACCTCAATATCTCAAATCTCAATGTCTCAATCATAATATCCAGGGCGCCGTCAGTCCAGATCGGCCCCTACCATCCATCTCATGACCCGACGGTATCCTCCGGATATCCGACACGTCGGGTAAAATCATCGGTCGATCGTGCTCCCCTGCACAGGCTCAACGCCATCTCCTGCGATCTTCTTGCCCCGGGGTACCGCACCGGGCCCACCATGTACCCGAAACGGTTCATCCGCCTCCTCGAATCGGGTCTCGAAATCCATTAGCAAAACTCATGGTGGACGACTCATACATCAAGGGAAAACCGTATTTTTATTTAAAAAGAGAGAAACCAGTTTATATATGTTTTGCGGTTTTCCTCCAAATCCAGAAAATCTCAAGGAAACCCGAATCCAATCATCAATAGCATGTAAAATCATGAATATAAGCATGAGAATCCATGAATGCGGCATCTAATGAACAACAGTATGCATGATGTGACAAGTAATAGCAACAATGTCAAGCTGGCATATAAGGCAAGTGCACTAATATCATGTCACTACTAGCTAACAAGCTAAATCAGGCAATAATATTCTCTAAGTGTACGTAACATGGCAATTACCGATGAAGATGTGTGTGCGCTGGCAAATAAGTGTACGTGGTACATACGCATCATCGGTAATGGTGCTGGTGTCCTAGCAGCAGGATATCAATAATAGAATATGAATCACAACAGTATGCGATGCGGAGCAACAATAGAAATGTGCAGAAACTGAATACTAAACACAATGATAGCTAAACTGCATCTAATGTCATAAGAGTCCTATAGCTACGCCAACTATAAGGCTGAGCTAATAGGCTAACAGCAGGTAAGGTAAACCGCCTAACCTCTGAGTCGATACATATATATACATATATAGTCGGTGATCCCGCCTCGATAATATCACATCCGATACCATATCTCCATAATCGGTTATTCCCAAGTCAGAAGTGCAGATCAAACATCAATATATAGCTCGTACGTGAATCCGTCGTACGGCATCCCCAGATCTGGGTACGGGTCAATATCACATTCGTCATATCATTCATCTGGTATTCTCTTTATCAAATATCATAATCTGGGTACTGACCTATGTCTAGTACAAAATTAACATCATCACTATAATCATGATCTGACTACTGATCGACAGTCTCGTATAAATCGATATCATCATCATATATCGTTAACATAATCATAATCCGGCTTCCGATTTACAGCCTCTAACAAAACGATAACATCAGCACATATCATCTCAAGGAGTAAACAATGCCTAAGGCGGCCTATCATAAATATCTTGTCATATCATATCATATCATATCATATCTCTTATCATAATCACATGTCGATCATTTTATATATATCACTATTCCTATGGCATTATCATCCCAAAATCAGCTAAAGCATCAAGACGTATCTCAAGTATGAATTTTACCATATCACCGATATCATAATCTCGGATCAAATATCATCGACTCATCTCAAACCCAAGTATCATCCTCAAATCCGTATGTGAACACATAGTCTCATACCCACGTGAACACATATCTATATAGAATCCCATAACCATATAAGAAATAAGGATGTATGCAAGTATGTATGTGTGTATATGTATGTGTGTGTATGTATGTATGGTGCACCCACTACCTAGGGTTTCGTAACCTTCCACCAATCCAACACACCAATATCCATCTTAACACCAATAATTAATCACAAACAACATATATTAATTGTTAGTGTGTATACGCATCCGTATACATCACTACGAACTGCGGGGGTGTTATACGCCATCCACCCGACTTCTCCCCATAGATATAAATCTACTCACCTTTCTTTATGCGTGCCGGTACCGATGTCGCCATTTGCATCTTCAGCGCCTCGACGCCACGTGGGGTACCTACAAAGATATCACACGCTAAAACACATGAAAACCATGTCAGAAACTAAAATGGTGCACGCTACGCCCATAGGTAAAAACCTGTAGCCTTGCGTGCAAACACAGCCAACAACCCGCTGCCGTTGGCGTTCAAATGCCACCCGACAGTCACGAATCACCAAGTACCAAAAATTCATGCTAAACAAGTCGTAAATCATACGCCAACTCATGAAAATCAACCCAGATTCTACCCTGATTGGAATCAGACAAAACTAGACATACCAGGGGTCAAGTTTACAGGTAAAAGAGCCGTACACGCAAAACGAGCGGGTTTCACCCTGGTCTGGCCGAAAATTGCGGCCAGAGGGAATAAAATGGCGGCCAAGGAAAGGAGGTGGCGTCTAGGGTTTTGGGTGTTGGTTTCTTCCAGCCTGCATATCTCACTGCCAAGTCAATTTTATTTTAGGGTACCTCGGGTTGTAGCAGTATCCAGAAAGGTCAAAAAGTCGATAAAATCGCTAAATTACACCAAGTATAACAAATCTGGTAACTAACTGGAAATCTGGGGTATTCTTGGTTAAACTGGTCTCAAATACTCCTAATAAGGTTACACTAACCATCAAAACCAACACTTGGCCAAATCTCACTCAAAATCACTAAAACTAGCACTAGATTACAAATATAACACTAAATTTCAGCTATATAACCAGCACTTGGCAAGATAGGAGTTGGGTTGCAAGATTATACCTCAAGGAAATCTTAGAATGTAGGAGAAGAGAGGATGAAGGAAAGAAGAAGGGTTGTGTTGCTGCTGGACTGCTTCTGTTGCTACTGAGGTTGCTGGTGCAGCAGTTGCTGTTGCTGTTTTCTGGGCTGAGGCTACTGCAGGAATTGTTGTGGTGGTGTTTTTTTGTGGGTATGGTGGTGTGGTGATGTTGCAATGATGCTAGGGCTGTTCCTTGCTGCTGTTGCAGCTGATGTATTTGTGGCTGAAGTGTTGGGCTGATGCTTTTGTTGTTGTTGTTGCTGTATTTCTTGGTGTGTTGCTGTTGTTTTTGAATGGGGTTGTTGCTGTGGCTGTAGTAGCAGCAGATGTAAGGGGGCAGTTTTGTGGCTGATGTAGGGTGTTGTTATGTGGGGGTGAAGTGAGGTTTATGATGGTGTGGTGGTGTGTGAGAGATGTGAGTGTGAGTGAGTGAGAGGGAGAGATGTGAGTGGTAAAAGTTTTGAAGTGAATGGTGATTGTGACATTACCTAGGAGCCACCTCCCTCTCTCTCTTAATGAAAGCTAGCATGACCACCCTCAAGGCGCTCTCTCTCTCTCTCTCTCTCTCTAGCCACAAGTCAACCCTAACCCTAATCACCTTTAACAAAGCTAAAACCCCTTAATTAAGCTAATTAACCTAACCTAATTGTTCAATCCACCATGGTCACCTAAGTATAGTTCAACCCTAGGCTACCATGAGTCCAAAACATGAAACAAGTGTGACAAGTGCAGAAAATGTTATGTGCACATTTTTGCACAAAAAGCCAAAAATCCAATTAGCGATTTTTAATCGCGATTAACACTAAAATAGCATATGCTTCACCATAAAAACTTAAAAATGGCATATTTCCACAAAATACCCTATTTTAGAATTCCCATAATTTTCTTCAGAATTTTCCCCATTTATCGGTATTTAATTATACCGAAATATTAAAATATTCATTAAAAATTAATATTAAATTATGAAAATTCCCAAAAATAATACTTTATTTTTTTGAAATGTTACAATCTTCCCCCCCATAAAGAAATTCGGTCCCCGAATTTAAATTCTAACCTCCAAATTCTAAAACATTTCAATAAAATGTCCAAACCAACGGGGCTCCGAAATCATCAATACATAAAACACACCGTAGCGCAATACATGCGCATGAGTAATGAGCAGATAACTCGGAAAAAAAATTCCGTCAAGCATCTCGCAATCATCGGAGTCAAGGCGAAAACACGAATGCGAAATCCAAGACAAAACCGATATGCTAGAAATCGGAACTATACATGTAAATATGTGAAGGAAATGCATGCCAAATTTCTTTAAAGTCGATGTACAATGCGCATAACACTGCACAGTGGCGGACGTCTCTATAAGAAAATAGCCATATACATATATATCTTTTTGTTTAGTATGAACGATCCGCCGTTTTGAAAACAATTTAGAAGGGTCCCCTGTTTTAAACGTTTCGTGTCATATCAGACACGTATGTAAATAATGAGACTATAGCTCGCTTTTGGAAATCCCTTTGAAATCTATCAATGCATGCAAATATATCCAGGCACTGTCCTCTGACTAGTCCTGCTCAGTACGAAAACACATAGCAAATATCATAAAAACGTACTGCTCCATAGAAATCAATCCAAAAGTGCATATGAAACCCTGTGCGTCCGGTGCGCACGGAAATCAAAATCCATCCATGTGCCAAGCAGGTGCACAAAACGACATCAAGGTGCAACGGGTGTGCACACAACAACGGTCATGGGCAGCGTGTGTGCCTGACAGAAAAATCAGGTGCATCTGACATGCACGAAAAATCTCGATTTAGTGCATCTGGTGTGCACCAAATCGCATCTCATAACCTGCGCCCAACAGGCGTGAAAATCCAAATCCTATGCATCTATCATGCACGAAATCATGAAATCCAATATCAAGCGCCGAACACGCGCAAAATCCAATCAGGTGCATAAAATGCACAAAACAAATATCGAGCATCACCCTCGAAATCGAAATCCAGTGCATCCAAGTGCACAAAATACATGTCACTGCACTGTAAGCATATGTAAACTATACAGAGTGCAAAAACCAAATCGTGTGTGTACATACGCACAAAATCAACTCAAATGTCTAAACCCCATAAAATCACAAACATGTGAAACCAAGGCAGGAAAATGATATCAAGTACAACAACTGTGCAAAAATCGTAAATACTCAATCATCAAAACCAAATCATGCAAATAAACTGCTCAAAATACCAAAATCAAGTATGGCGGTATAGTTCCGCTCAAGCACAACCTCCAAGAATCTCTGGCCAACTGTCGTAATCACTCATAGCATGTCTCTTCGACGATCCTGAACTCTGGCCTGCTGGTGTACGTAACATGACCACTCCTGGGTCCAAGTCTTCTCTGTGGATTACCAATCTCACGATCCATCGTCTCATCGGCCCTGTCAGATGTGCTAACGGGGACGATTCCGTTCTGGCACTTTTCTGGTCATCTCTCGGTCAATCATCGCGACCACTCGTAAGCAGCATGTCACTGGCGTCGGCCTCCGACTCTCTGAATGCACGTGACACATCTGATCCTGGGTGCAAATATCATTTCAGCAGTGTCCTGGAAGGAATCCTGCTCAAGGTCTCTTCCAAGTCTCATCCTTGCCTAACTGTCCGGAAGTCATCGTCCTTTACCATATCTGCTTCTTGCTCCGAAACGGCTACATACTCGTCGTGACTGCTTCTGGAAGGTATATCCAGTATTTTTCCTCTGCATGCGCATCGCATCTCTGATGTCGGCGGAGTGGAGCGTCATCTTATCCAGGTCTTGCACGAACCTCTTACTCCATTTTTTCTCAAATGTCGACTGCTTCGGACTCGTCTCGTCGTGGCTGCATGGACTGAGCTCCAACGGCTATCCTCGTATCTGGAGTCTCCCAAGAAATGCATCTCACCACCTAGCATCCGAATTAAGTCGAGCCATCCGATCGATTTGTCAAAACCTCATAATCCCCCAAGAGCTCAACATCTTGGGTACCGTATAATAGTATCGAGTACATACCACAGCATCGGTGGTCCAGCCGTAGAAGGGCAAACCCAAGCCTCACTATGTAGGGTTACTAGGCACTCTAATAAGGTTCTACAAGGTATCAACCATGCCGGATTAAAATTTTAGCTATGCCGAATAACTCTAAACAAGATCTTTGCTAGAAAATTAGGTTAACACATGCAAGTTAAACTCTTTAACACTAAGTGAATTCGAAATACAACCTTTGTAGATCGGTCCTTCACTTCTAAAGCTCCTTGTAGTAGTCCCTTCGCTGCGATCATCGAACACCCGGACTCTCGGACGGCTCCATGAGAAGAGGCAACGATATTGCTTGAAGTCTTCGAGGCCGAAGATGATCTACGTCGAGGGAATACGAACTCAATCTTCTACTTCACTAACCAAAGAATTAGTGAAGCAAACACCCTAAACTAAAGTGCTAGTCTAGTAGAGGATGATGAAATAGGAAATGGGTACTCTTTAGAATTTGATTTCCCACTTTGGTTCTCTCTCTTTTTCAAACCCTAGCATGAATATGAAGGAGGAAGAAGATGAGCTCAAAAATGAGAATGAAAAATGATCAAGAGAGAGAATGAGCTAACCATGGTGAGTGGTTATCATATACTAACTCATGTAGAGACATTACCATAGGTAATCATAGTGGTTAGGTTAACTAATATCTTAAGTAAAACAAAACTAGTGGACTAAGTTAAATGCAAATAAAAGCTTCATGAAGCTTCATGCATTTGTGCTCATTATCCATTTGTTTTAGAATTACTTTAAATATAAAAACCTAACAAATATAATTAGTATGGTATAAGTCTTCTACACCCATGATAGTTGTATCAACAACCATGATACAATTTGTACACTAATAAATATATATCACATATATATTAACTTGTGCACAAGTGAGAATAATAAATGCTTAAGTGAACCAATGTTAGTTAATGTAAATTAGTATATCTAATATACAATTATACACTAAATTATTAAATCAACACTTGACTTAATAATCCGGTTATATCTCATATAACCGACTAATATCCAATGCATCGACTTATCGAATCAACCCTTGATTCGACAACTTGGTTATATCGCATATAACCGATCAACACAAAGTCGCGAGAATAGAATACGGTATCACATACACGCATTTTTCTCGGTCCCGCACATATCACATATGCGCTCCTATTTCGTTTTGCCTGAGCCAGTACAACCTCTATGTAGGACTCTAAAGACTCGTTAATACGCCGGCAGTAGGTGATGATCATATCAAGAACCCACAAGCCGTCAGCGGTACTAGCTGGACGTAACGGCTACACGGGTATTGAGCGATCAGAAGATCAGCAAGTAAGCCCGCTCCAACTCCTGCAAAAAGCCTGACAGTGACACTACCGTACAGTCTGGTCTCCTCGTCTAATATGTTGCATATCAAGTCTAGGGGTGGTAAACGTCAGACCACAATAACCGATAAGTCATGCCGATATGAGGCTCATAACGGGTCGAGAAACTACTGGCAACACTTACCAGTATATCTCTAAACCATCCCTGGCCAGGGACTTCCCTGTTATGGCCAATCGAACATAGCGCAACATCAACCCCCAATACCGGGAGAGACGAAACCCCTCCTATCGCTCATTGCCTCTATGTGACTCGGGACTGTACCCAAAAACCACAGTTTTGCATGCCCTCTTAGACATGGTAAAGTGGAAATCAAAGCACAGTGGGAATCACACAAGACTCTATGACGATCTCGGGTCTACAGACTAACCTGTACCAGTGTTACCAGAGAACTGCCATCTGACGTAAGGTATAATACCATCTGGGAGTTCTCGGCGAGTCCGTCTAGTATACCCAGTCTCTACTGAGCACCCGTATATCATCTCTGATGTCAAACACCAATGAATATGGGATCATCCATCGCCTATCTGTATGGGTCGAGAAGGTATACGCTAGTCTACTCTGGTATATCGATGCCCCGTCTCGATACACCCACGACTAGGGACCTTGAAGGATGTACTTATGGACTACCATGTCCCCACTAGTATGATCCGCATCATAGTCTAGGTAGTCAAGTACACATCCTTAGGGCTTTACCAATATGTAACAGAGAGACAATCAGTATACACGTTAAGGTAAAGAGTAACCAGATAGCATACTATCATGTCGAGCAAGAAAGTCCTCCCTATATATGTCTAAGCATCCAATACAATATACATCTCATGTATATTAATGGCCTCTAGGGCATACATATAACTAACAATCTCCCACTTGCACTAGGGCCATCTGATAACAGTGGTTGTAGTATCTCATACTCAACCATCCCATAAAAGTCTCTCTCTGGGAAAAGGCCTTCATGAGTGGATCCGCCGTGTTTTCCTCTGAGTCTACTCTCCTAACCTCGATCCCCTGGAGATCAACCATCTCCATGATCAGGTGACACTGCCTTAGAATATGTCTGGATCACTGATGGGACTAGCGTTCCTAGGCATAAGCCACAACTCCATTGTCACACAATGGTAGGAACGAAGTTCATCTCATGAACTAATATACACCCAGACTTCCTCTTTGGTAGCATCTTGGGTAGCGATGTATCTAGCCATTATCGTCTAGTATGCCACGGTATTTGTCTTGGAACTCTTCCAACATACCGTCCCTTTGCTGAGGGTAAAGACAATGCATGTGACTGACATTCAGTCGTCCTTATCATCTTGGAACATTTCCAGTGATTCTCCCCAAGATCGATTGATACCATCTCACTACAACTAGTGAGAATCCTAACATCCAATTACATCTATCTCATAGATCAAAACTTAGGATTTAATAGGTATCATTTTGATCCTCTGTGGAGAATCATTGTGATAAGCGGAGATTGACGAGCGTAGCATAGGAAACTCCTTCCCCATCAAGAGTATGTCATCCACGTACTCTACGAGGATCACCACCATACTCTCTACTACCTTTTTGTATATACAAGGTTCATCTACCATTTTGATGATGTCAAACTCTTTGACTAACACATCAAAACAGACGTTCCAACTCCGCGATGCCTGCTTTATCACATAAAACATCTTGCACGCGTTTCCGCTGCTCCCACTGTCTACGAAGCCCTCTGACTGTGTACTTATAGTCTCTCTCTTCTAAAACATCATTTAGAAAAGCAGTCATGACACCCAACCACCAGATATCGTAGTCATGGTATGTAGCCGTGGCAAGTAGGATCTGGATGGACTTAAGCATAGCTACTTAGAAAAGGTTTCATCATAATCCATACCTGGTCAATGATGCATACCTTTAACAAGTCTAGCTTTGAAAGTCTCAACTTTTCCTTGTACACAAAGTAATCTTCTCAAGATATACTTGCTCCTGATGGGGATTTAACCCTTCAGATAAGGCAACCATAGTCCATACTTTGTTGGTGTATAAGGATTCCATCTCAGATCGCTAAGCATCCAGCCATTCTTAAAGAGTCCCACTCCTGATGGCTAGCTCGAAACTAGTTGGGTCATCATCTCATGATGCAATCCTCGCTCCCAGTGTCATAGAGAAAATGAAGTATCTCTCAGGTGGGTGAGGAACCCTACTAGATCGGTGGAGAGGCTGAGGTTCGTTGGAAACTATTGAATCTTTTGGTTCTACCAAATCATCGGCTGCGGTTTGTATAGCTGAAACTACTTCCAGTTCTACCTCATGTCCACTAATTTCTTCACAAGAAATTCCCTATCATAAAGGTGGCATGCTGAGAAACAAAACATCTTTTATTCGTCGGTTTGGTAGAAAATATTCCCTTGCGAATGCTTGGGATATCCACAAACTTCTACAGAACTGACTTTGCCTCGAGTTTGTCCGGATTTTGCTTTTAGACATAGGCCGGACAATCCCAAATCTCAACTGACATAAGAGATGGGCTCTTCACTTTCCATATCTTATATGAAGTGGTAGGCAACTGATTTGATCGGAACCCTATTCAATAGGTATGCAACTTTTCCAGTGCATAGCTCCCAAAAGGAAATAGGTAACTCAGTAGTACTCATCATAGAGCACACCTTATCACATAGGGTGTGATTGCTCCGCCCCGATACACTGACGTGTTGTGGTGTATACGGAGGAGTAGTGCTTAGAGAGAATCTCATTCTCCTTTAGAATAGTCCAGGAATTCCATGCTCAAGTATTCTCCTCCTTAATCACAACAAAGGACATAATACTTATACCCGTTTTGGTTCTCTAATTCTAACTTATATTCTGTGAATATCTCAAAAGCTTCGGACTTGTGTTTCAACAGGAACATATGTCTGAATCTTGAGAGATCATCAGAGAATGTAATGAAGTACAAAGAACCGGTCTTGGCATGTGTAGACAGGAGACCTTCATACATCAACATGTATTATCCCAAGAGTTCAATAACTCTTTCTTTGTTTCCAATAAACAGAGCTGTGGTCATTTTATCTCTGTGACATGACCGGCAAGTTTCACAAGATGTAAATTCAAACTAATTTAAATATGCATCTTTATGTAACTTCAGCTAGTCGGGTCACATTGATATGACCTAGTCTACAATACCTTAAGAAAGATCCGTTCATTTATGAACTCTTCCTCTTGTGTGTGTTCTGTATAATAAGAACTGTAGTTTGATTTAGAACGTCAATGTTTTTAAATAACGTGCCTGAACCGATCAACTTTTGATATAGGAAATGTTCAAAACATTATCCAACAATACAAAATTATATCCTTCTTTACTAATAAAGAGACTGATATGATGTTGTATATCAAGTTCGTTATCTAATAACATTCGTTCAGAATCAATGTATTCTGGTAATACAGGGTGATAGTGACCAACAGACTTGGCTGCAACACTTGCAACGTTTTCTATCCCATGAAACTTATCACACGTTCTCAGTTCTCTACCTATCTGTAGCCCATGTAAGAGATTATATATGCGGGATCCTGATCCGGTATCACATACCCAGGACGTAAAGGATACTGAGAAACAGTTCTCTATAATGAACACACCCGAAGATGATGCATCAGCATGCACTTTCTTCGTTTGGGCGGCACGGGAATTCTAGTAATCCCCAATTTCCTGCTCTGTCTTATAACAATTATAAGTTGGAGCGGGACCAACGTTCCCCAGCACAGTATAACAAGCGGGTTCGGTCAATACATCCGTATTATTATCTTGATTAAGGCATGATATTGTCGCTACCTGGAGAGAGAGAGAAGAAAACACTTTAGCGTATGCTCTTGCAAGATCAGATTGGTTATTATTTTATCTAATCAGGATGGCTCCCACTGTTTTTATTAAATCATTCTTCAAACCCTAAAAGGAAAGACTAGCCGGGATTAATTACACCCTACAATTTCGCCAATCTTTCAGCTAGGCCAATGTCGGTACTTTGAGGGAGGTTCCCCGTGCTTTCGCACGGACCTAATTAAAGTAAACCTCGTTTTCCCAGAGGCGTAACCCCGTTGACACCTTTCTAGACACCTACTTGATCGGCTAATTGTCCTGTGTAAAACTCTCCTAGGAGTAACAATTACTCGCAGTAGGTATAGGGATCCAACTATCTCATAGAAGGTATGCAATCTCATTGCAAATTTCAACACTTGAAATTCCCGATAATATTTTGCCCCAAACGATCTATGACCTTGACAAGGTCAACAAACCATTGACCGTAAGTCAAGTTCAACCCATCATTTCTTGATTGAATTAAACCCACCCACACGACCCTTAACAAGGTCAACAAGGTCGTACGACTACCCTAAAACAATCTGCATCATATGCATAAACAGATAAATACTGGTCAGCTACGGCACACTACACCTTGACAAGGTCAACAAACGCAGCACGAATACTAAGCAGGACTTATCTGAAATGATGGAGGGCTACGACAGGTTTTTCTGAAAACCTATTGCGTAATGAACTTGATATCGTCGTAGAATCATGTAAATTTTGAAATGGAGTGATTTTGAGGCTTTTATTAATTTTGCTAAAGAGGTCACTCCCGGTGAAGGGATCTCGGCTCTTTCCTTATGGAATAAGGTGCAGGATATATCATATACATCACTATGCAAAGCAAAACTCCAAAAGCAATCAAAAGCAAACCGAGTGTTGTAGCATCTGCCAGTTTTTCTAAAGAGGTCACTCCCGGTGAAGGGATCTCGGCTCTTTCCTCATCGAATAAGGTGCGGGATATATCATATAGATCGCTATGCAAAGCAAAAACTGTAGCTACCCTTTTTGAAAAATTTGATTCTACAATATCTTTTAGGTTTCTTTTATTTCATTAATCACATTAATGAAGTCCCATCATTTAAGTCACCTAAACATCACAGATAAATACGACGTACACTTATGCCATCCGCATTCGCCTCGATATCCCCTCATGCACCGTTAGGTTAGGTAACTAACGGCAGAGCGGGGCAGGGCTAGCGCGGGTGTAAAACATAAGTAACGCCTATATAATATATTATATATGCTATATACATAATTTATCACAGCTCATCAAATGATCACATCACAGATATCGCAGCAGAAGAAACATATGAAACATTGGATATACTAGGACGTCCGTATTTTATTTTGAGCCTCTATAAAACACGGATTCCACGGTCGCAATGAATAGCCAAACCCACACCCCTAGACCCCTACGAGAGCGGCAAGCAACCCTACCAATTCTAGAGTTAGGAGACCCGGACTCGACTCCTCGAGTTGGTCTCCCACTGGACTCTAGAACCCGGTTACTTGTGCTCTCCTCCTTGAGTCTATCCTAGTGCGGAAAAGTAAATAATATACAAATGGTGACATCAACCTCAACCCGGAAGTGCCCCAATAAAAGAATATTACATACATTTAATTTTACATGAATGAAAATAAAAAACTCCCATCTCACATAAAACCCCCGGCTATTCAAAACGCGACGATCCAATATAACATATCCAGCAACACATAACATCACATGTCATCAACGTAAGGAAATATGCGCATCCCAATTGTCGTTGACATATAGCAACGAAACCGGCAATATCACATATTACACTTACGGTCACAGAAAAGAAAGTGTAAAACTACAACAGTTGGAATCCGCAACCTCCTTAGACATCGCATGCCTAACAATTATAAACCCCGCATTTTAGTCTCTATATCGAAAACACTTTTCAATATCCAGTCGGGCAATTCAACAAGATTCCCGATATTTTGATCGAATGCTCGTCGCAAACTTTAGTAGACGGCCGCACCCCCGGATGCCGTCGACGAAGTGCACTAAGGCGGAACACCGCTGCCGCGAGCACCCAAACGGATGCTTTTGTCGACGGGGTTCTCCTACAGTCACTTGGTCGGGGCTTTGGGGCATGGCTGTCTATTAAGTTTACCCGGCGAGTATCCGCGTACGCTACGTGATTGCGACGGACTTTTGATCACATCAAAATTCCGTGGCAACCGATCATTTGAGACTAAACTGCTATGTTTATAACATCCAAATTAGTTATCACATAACTACTTGTGGATTCCAAATATTGTATCACATTCCAGATAAATAGACAATGTTAAACTTTCCGATCGAATAAACAAACACCCAAGTTTTCCCAAATAGTTCTCAACACTTGAGGGGAGTTTAAAAACATCCATCACATGCCACAGTACCAATGGTCCAGCCGTAGAAGGGTCAAGCCAACGCCTTACATGTGGCACGCCGTACTACCCCAAACCCTAAGGTTCAAAAGGCAGTTCAAGACGGTCACATAATCGAGTTAAGGTTTGTTGTCTTCTAGAGGGTCCATCGCGTAACTTGCAAGATCTAGATGTTCTTAAACAAACGGAAAAATCCAACACTTGGAAATTTTCGGGGTCGGGAAAAAGTGAGTTATTGATATCCGTTCGAAATTTTTAATACGTTCTGAATATCCGGAAAACACAACGAAATTAAATTTTCCGATTGAATCTACGAATACAAAATAAACCCCAGAATACTCAACACTTGAGTCAGGTTAAAAATACTCAGAAAGATCAAGAAATTAAATAGGAACATTCTTGTGCAAAAAGATAAGTGTGACGTCACCATATGGCCGCGGAATCGCCGCGGGAGCCTGCTCTGTAGGGTTCCTAGGCACTCTCAAGAGGTCTCACAAGGCATCAACCATGCCAATTTCAAAAAATGCGGTGCCGAGAAACCCTAGACTACGGATCGTTAACTAGAATTCTAGGCGAAACAAGCAACTAGCTAACACTTAACTACAAGAACGGAAATACAACCTTTGTAGATCCAGTGCTCCACCTCCATAACTCCGCAATGATGTCTCTCCGCTGTCCAAAATGAATCCCGGGCTCAAGCGTCGGCTTCATCGGAGAAATGGCGGGCTAGGTCATCGACGACGTGCCGAAGATGATCTACGTCGAGGCATCGCTAGATCAAGCTCCAACTTCACCAAGTCTAGAAACCTTGCGAAGGAAACACACTCTACTACTTGGCAAGAGGTAGAGGATGAAGAAATAGGAAGTGGGTTCACTTTAGATTTGGATTTCTCACTCTTTTTCACAAGTTGCCATTGATGGAGGCAAGCTTGCTTCAATGTTGAAAATGAAGAAGAAAGAATATGATAAGTTCTTTTTGTAAAATAGAAAATCAATGAATACTTATCATAATCCAACCCTAGTTAGGTGTAGAGAATTAACTTAGGTTAGGTTGTATGGTTAGGGTTAGAGAAAGAAACAAAATGGTCAACCATTTCAAAGCTTCATGAAGCTTCAAGGATAATCCAAAATTGACCACCATTCTATTTCTTTCATAAATCAATGAATAAATAAAAGAATAAGTAAATGAAGAATAAGAAACCCTAACCATTGACCAACCATGGTTTAAACCATACACCAAACTATCATGTATCATCAAACATGATACATACAAATGCACAAAAGTATATCATATATACAATATGCACTTCAAGTGAGAAAATCCTTTTTAAGTGAACCTATATTAGTTAATGTAAAGTGATATATCAAATATATAATTATACATTAAATCATTAAATCAACACTTGATTTAACGACCCGGTCATATCGCATATAACCGACTAATATCCAATGTATCGGCTTATCGAATCAACCCTTGATTCGATAACTAGGTTATATCGCATACAACCAACCGATACATTCATCGCGAGAATGAAATACGGTATCACATACACGCATTATTCTCGGTCCCGCACATATCTCATATGCGCTCCTATTTCGTTTCGCTTGAGCCAGGAAACCTCTGTGTAGGACTCTAAAGACTCGTCAATACGCCGGTAGCAGATGATGATCATATCAAGCACCCACAAGCCGCAAGCGATCTGCTAAACGTAACGGCCACCCGGGTATTGAGCGATCAGAAGATCGACGAGCAAGCCCGCTCACACTCCAGTGAATTCAACCAGTAACACTACCGTACAGTCCGGTCTCGTCGTCTGATATGTCGTATATCTTGCCTAGGGGTGGTAAACGTCAGACCCCAATAGCTCGATAAGTCGTGTCGATATAAGGTCTATAACAATTCGAGAAACTACTGGTAACACTTACCAGTAAATCTCAGCAACCCTGGCCAGGGATTTCCTGTTATAGCCAATCGAACACAGCGCAACATCAACTCCCTATACCGGGAGAGACGAATCCCCTCCTATCGCTCATTGCCTCCATGTGACTCGGGACTGTACACAAAAACCACCGTTTTGCACGCCCTCTTGGACGTGGTAAGATGGAAATCAAAGCATAGTGGGAACCACACAAGACTCTATGACGATCTCGGGTCAACAGACTACTCTGTACCAGTGTCACCAGAGAACCGCCATCTGACGTAAGGTATAATACCATCTGGGAGTTCTCGACGAGTCCGTCCAGTGTACCCAGTCTCTACTGAGCACCCGTATATCATCTCTGATGTCAAACACCGATGGATATAGGATCATCCATCGCCGATCTGTATGGGTCGAGAAGATACACGCTAGTCTACTCTGGTATATCGATGCCCCATCTCGATACACCCACGACTAGGGACTTTCAAGGATGTACTTATGGACTACCATGTCCCCACTAGTATGATCCGCATCATAGTCCAGGTAGTCAAGTACACATCCTAAGGGCTTTACCAACATGTAACAGAGAGACAATCAGTGTACACGTTAAGGTAAAGAGTAACCAGATAGCATACTATCATGTCGAGCAAGAAAGTCCTCCCTATATATGTCCCAGCATCTACTACAATATACATCCAATGTACAGTAATAGCCTCTAGGGCATACATATAACTAACAATCTCCCACTTGCACTAGGGCCATCTGTAGCAGTGGTTGTAGTATCTCATACTCAACCATCCCATAAAAGTCTCTCTCTAGGAATAGGCCTTCGTGAGTGGATCCGCTGCGTTATCCTCTAAGTCTGCTCTCCTTGCCTTGATCACCCTGGAGATCAACCATCTCCATGATCAGGTGATACTGCCTTAGAATAAGTCTAGATCACTGATGGGACCGGCGTTCCTTGGCATAAGCTACAACTCCATTGTCTCACAATGGTAAGAACGTAGTTCATCTCATGAACTAATATACACCCAAACATCCTCTTTGGTAGCATCTTAAGTAGCGATGTATCCAGCCTTTATCGTCTAGTATGTCACGGTATCTAGCTTGGAACTCTTCCAACATACCGTCCCTTTACTGAGGGTAAAGACAATGCCTGCGACTGACATTCAGTCGTCTTTATCACCCTGGAACACTTCCAGTGATTCTCCCCAGGATCGATTGATACCATCACACTACTGCTAGTGAGTATCCTAACATCCATTTAGATCTATCTCATAGATCCGAAATCCAGGATTTAGTAGGTATCATTTTGATCCTATATGGAGAATCATTGTGATAAGCGGAGATTGACTGAGCGTAGCATAGGAAACTCCTTCCCTATCAAGAGTATGTCATCCATGTACTCTACGAGGATCACTACCATACTCCCTACTACCTTTTTGTTTATACAAGGTTCATCTACCTTTTTGATGATGTCAAACTCTTTGACTAACACATCAAAACAGACGTTCCAACTCCGCGATGCTTGCTTTATCAGATAAAGCATCTTGCTCACGTTTCCGCTGCTCCCACTGTCTACGAGGCCCTCTGGCTGTGTACTTATAGACACACTCTTCTAAAACATCATTTAGAAAAGGAGTCATGGCACCCAACCGCCAGATATCGTAGTCATGGTATGTAGCCGTGACAAGTAGGATCTGGATGGACTTAAGCATAGGTACTGAAAAGGTTTCATCATTATCCACGCCTGGTCAATGACGAAAACCTTTAACAAGTCTAGCTTTGAAAGTCTCAACTTTTCCATTTACACCAAGTAATCTTCTCAAGATATACTTGCTCCTGATGGGGATTTAACCCTTCAGATATAGCAACCAAAGTCCATACTTTGTTGGTGTATAAGGATTCCATCTCAGATCGATAAGCATCCAGCCATTCTTACAGAGTCTTACGCCTGATGGCCAGCTCGAAGCTAGTTGGGTCATCATCTCATGATGCAATCCTCGCTCCCACTGTCATAGAGAAACCGAAGTATCTCTCATGTGGGTGAGAAACCCTGCTAGATCGGCGGAGAGGCTGAGGTTCGTTGGTATCTACTGAATACTTTGGTTCTGTCAAATCATCAGCTGCAGTTTGTATAGCTGGAACATTTCCAGTTCTACATAACTGACCTTGCCTCGAGCTTGTCCGGATTTTGCTTTTTAGACATAGGCCGGACAACCCCAAATCTTAACTAACTTAAGATATGGGCTCTTCCCTTTCCATATCTCATATGAAGTGGTAGGTTACTGATTTGATTTGAACCCTATTCAATAGGTATGCAGCTTCTCAAGTGCATAACTCCCAAAAGGAAATAGGTAACTCAGTAGTACTCATCATAGAGCACACCATATCAAATAGGGTGTGATTGCTCCGCCCCGATACACCGAGGTACTGTGGTGTATACGGAGGAGTAACACTGAGAGAGAATCTCATTCTCCTTTAGAATAGTCCAGGAATTCCATGCTCAAGTATTCTCCTCCTCGAACACATCAAAGGACATAATACTTATACTCGTATTTTGGTTCTCTACTTCTAAATCATATTCTGTGAATATCTCAAAAGGTTCGGACTTATGTTTCAACAGGAACATATGTCTGAATCTAAAGAGATTATCAGAGAATGTAATGAAGTACAAAGAACCGGTCTTGGCATGTGTAGACTGGGGACCTACATACATCAACATGTATCATCCCAAGAGTTTACTAACTCTTTCTCTGCTTCCATTAAACAGAGCTATGGTCATCTTATCTTTGTGACATGACTAGCAAGTTTCATAAGATGCAAATTCAAACTGATTTAAATATGTATCTAAATGTAACTTCAGCTAGTCGGGTCGCATTGATATGACCTAGTCTACAATACCTCAAGAAGGATCCGTTCATTTCTGAACTCTTCCTCTTGTGTGTGTTCTGTATACTAAGAACTGTAGTTTGATTTAGAACATTAATGCTTTTAGATAACGTGCCTGAACCGATCAACTTTTGATATAGGAAATGTTCAAAACATTATCCAACAATACAAAATTTTATCATTTCTTTACTGATAAAGAGACTGATATGATTTTGTATATCAGGTTCGGTAGCTAATAACATTCGTTCAGAATCAATGTATTGGTAATACAGGGTGACAGTGACCGACAGACTTGGCTGCAACTCTTGCCCCGTTCTCTGCCTCATGAAACTTATCACCCGTTCTCAGTTTTTCTACCCTTTTGTAGCCCTATGTAACTGATTACATATCTGGGATCCTGATCTGGTATCATATACCAAGGATACAGAGGATACTGAGAAACAGTTCTGTATAATGAACACACCAGAAGATGATGCATCAGCATGCACTCTCTTCGTTTGGGCGGCACGGGAAATCTGGCATTCCCCTATTTCCTGCTCTGTCTTATAACAATTATAAGTTGGAGCGGGACCAACGTTCCCCAGCTCAGTATAACAAGCGGGTTCGGTCAATTATCCGTATTATTATCTTGATTAAGGTGTGACATGGTCGCTAACAGGAGAGAGAGAGAAGAAAACACTCAGCGTGCACTCTGTCAAGAATAGATTGGTTTTTATTTTATCTAATCAGGATGGCTCCCACTGCTTTTAATCAAATCTTCCTTCAAACCCTAAAAGGAAAGACTAGCCGGGATTAATTACACAATACAAGTTCGCCAATCTTTCAGCCAGGCCAGTGTCGGTACTTTGAGGGAGGTCCCCCGTGCTTTCGCACGAACCTAATTAATGCAAACCTCGTTTTCCCAGAGGCATAACCTCGTTAACACCTTTCTAGACACCTACTTGATCGGCTAATTGTAATGTGTAAAACTCTCCCAGGAGTAACAATTACTCACAGCGGGTATCAGGATCCAACTATCTTATAGAAGGTATGCAATCTCATTGCAAATTTCAACACTTGAAATTCCCGATAATATTTTGCCCCTAGCAGCTATATGACCTTAACATAGTCAACAAATCATAAGTGCTAGTCAAGTTCAACCCGTCATTTCCCGATTGAATTAAACCCACCCGCACGACCCTTAACATAGTCAACAAAGTCGCACGACTACCCTAATCCAATCACATCATATGCTTATGCAGATAAGCACTAATTAGCTACCGCACACTATGCCTTAACATAGTCAACAAACGTAGCACGAATACTAACTAGTACTTATCTGAAATGACGGAGGGCTACGACAGGTTTTTCAGAAAACCTATTGCGTAATGAACTTGATATCGTTGTAGAATCAAAAGATTTTTGTAATGGAGTGTTTTTGAGGCTTTTCTAGTTTTGCTAAAGGAGTCACTCCCGGTGAAGGGATCGTCGGTCCTTTCCTCGTCGAATGAGGTGCGGGATATATCATATATATCACTGTGCAAAGCAAAAACTCTTAAAAGCAATCAAAATACAAACCGAGTGTGTAGCATCTGCCAGTTATTGCTAAAGGAGTCACTCCCGGTGAAGGGATCTCGGTCCTTTCCTTATCGAATAAGGTGCAGGATATATCATATATACCGCTGTGCAAAGCAAGAACTGTAGCTACCTGTTTTATTTTGAAATTCGATTCCACAACATATTAGGTTTCTTTTATTTCATTAATCACATTAATGAAGTCCCATCATTTAAGTACCTAAACATCACAGATAAATACGACGTACACTTATGCCATCCGCATTCGCCTCGATGTCCCCTCGTGCACCGTTAGGTTAGGTAACTAACGGCAGAGCAGGGCAGGGCTAGCGCGGGTGTAAAACATAAGTAACGCCTATATAATATATCATATATACTATATACTGTATCTATCATAGAACATCACATGATCACATCACAGATATCGCAGCAGAAGAAACATATGAAATATTGGATATACTAGGACGTCCGTGTTTTCAATACGAGCCAGTATAAAACACGGATTCCACGGTCGTGATGAATAGCCAAACCCACACCCCAAGACCCCTACGAGAGCGGCAAGCAACCCTACCAACTCTGGAGTTAGGAGACCCGGACTCGACTCCTCGAGTTGGTCTCCCACTGGACTCCAGAACCCGGTTACTTGTGCCCTCCTCCTTGGGTCTATCCTAGTGCGGAAAAGTAAATAATATACAAAAGGTGACAACTTCCGCAACCTGGAAGTGCCCCAATAAAAAAAATATTACATACAAGTTTTTACATGAATGAAAATGAAAAATACTCATCTCACATAAAACCCCCGGCTATTCAAACACGACTATCCAATATAATATATCCAGCAACACATAACATCACATGTCATCAACGTAAGTAAATATGCGCATCCCAATTGTCGTTGACATATAGCAACGAAACCGGCGATATCACATATTACACTTACGGTCACAGAAAAGAAAGTGTAAAACTACAACAGTTGGAATCCGCAACCACCTCAGACATCGCATGCCTGACCAAATGAATTACTTAGACATCACATGCCTAACAATTATAAACTCCGCATTTTAGTCTCTATATCGAAAACACTTTTCAATATCTAGTCGGTCAATTCAACAAGATTCCCGAAAAACTGATCGAATACTCGTCGCAAACTTTAGTAGATGGCCGCACCCCCGACGCCGTCGACGAAGTGCACCAAGGCGGAACACCGCCACCGCGAGCACCCGAACGGATGCTTTCGGCGACAGGGTTCTCCTACAGTCACTTGGTCGGGGCTATGGAGTGAGGCTGTCTATTAAGTTTATCCGGCGAGTATCCGCGTACGCTACGTGATTGCGACGGACTTTTGATCACATCAAAATTCCATGGCAACCGATCAAGTGAGACTAAACTGCTATGTTTATAACATTCATTTAGTTATCACATAATTACTTGTGAATTCCAAATATTGTATCACATTCCAGATAATTAGAAAATGTTAAACTTTCCGATCGAACAGTCAAACACCCAAGTTTTCCCGAAACAGATCAACACATGAAACAAGTCTAAAAACATTCAGTTCGTGCCTCAGTACCAACGGTCCAGCCGTAGAAGGGTCAAGCCAACACCTCACATGTGGCACGCCGTACTGCCCCAAACCCAAAGGTTCAAAGGGCAGTTCAAGACGGTCACATAATCGAGTTAAGGTTTGTTGTCTTCTAGAGGGTCCATCGAGTTACTTGCACTACTTAGAACATCTTTAAACTACGGAAAAATCCAACGCTTGAAAATTTCCCGACAGGGGAAAAATTGGGTATTTTTATCCGGTCGAACTTTTTTTTTAACATATTCTAAAATTTATCCGGAAAGCCACACAGACAAAATTTGATACTCCGATCGAAACACCGAATCCCCAAAACAACCCCAGAAAATTCAACTCTTGAATAAATATTAAAAATTCCCAGAAAACTCAGCATCTGAAAACATGAATTACTGTGCAAAAAGGGGAGGATGACGTCACCATGTTGCCGCGGAACCGCCGCAGAAGCCAGGCTTCTGCCGCGGTTCCGCCGCCGTTTACACTGTTCATGAATAAATTTTTGCTCCGTAATTCTTAGAATTCCCTGCTGAATTTTTTACGAATTTTTAATCTGGAAAAACCCTGTTTTTGGAAAAAGTCCAGAGAGCATGGTTTGTGTTAGGGTTTCGGTTCGTTCGGGTTTCAAACTCCGTCTAGACTTCGCCTAAGGCTCTAGCTAGGCTCTGATACCACTGTAGGGTTCCTAGGCACTCTCAAGAGGTCTCACAAGGCATCAACCATGCCAATTTCAAAAAATGCGGTGCCGAGAAACCCTAGACTACGGATCGTTAACTAGAATTCTAGGCGAAACAAGCAACTAGCTAACACTTAACTACAAGAACGGAAATATAACCTTTGTAGATCCGGTGCTCCACCTCCATAACTCCATAATGATGTCTCTCCGCTGTCCAAAATGAATCCCGGGCTCAAGCGTCGGCTTCATCGGAGAAATGGCGGGCTAGGTCATCGACGACGTGCCGAAGATGATCTACGTCGAGGCATCGCTAGATCAAGCTCCAACATCACCAAGTCTAGAAAACTTGTGAAGGAAACACACTCTACTACTTGGCAAGAGGTAGAGGATGAAGAAATAGGAAGTGGGTTCACTTTAGATTTGGATTTCTCACTCTTTTTCACAAGTTGTCATTGATGGAGGCAAGCTTGCTTCAATGTTGAAGATGAAGAAGAAAGAATATGATAAGTTCTTTTTGTAAAATAGAAAATCAATGAATACTTATCATAATGCAACCCTAGTTAGGTGTAGAGAATTAACTTAGGTTAGGTTGTATGGTTAGGGTTAGAGAAAGAAACAAAATGGTCAACCATTTCAAAGCTTCATGAAGCTTCAAGGATAATCCAAAATTGGCCACCATTCTATTTCTTTCATAAATCAATGAATAAATAAAAGAATAAGTAAATGAAGAATAAGAAACCCTAACCATTGACCAACCATGGTTTAAACCATACACCAAACTATCATGTATCATCAAACATGATACATACAAATGCACAAAAGTATATCATATATACAATATGCACTTCAAGTGAGAAAATCCTTTTTAAGTGAACCTATATTAGTTAATGTAAAGTGATATATCAAATATATAATTATACATTAAATCAACACTTGATTTAACGACTCGGTCATATCGCATATAACCGACTAATATCCAATGTATCGGCTTATCGAATCAACCCTTGATTCGATAACTAGGTTATATCGCATACAACCAACCGATACATTCATCGCGAGAATGAAATACGGTATCACATACACGCATTATTCTCGATCCCGCACATATCTCATATGCGCTCCTATTTCGTTTCGCTTGAGCCAGGAAACCTCTGTGTAGGACTCTAAAGACTCGTCAATACGCCGGTAGCAGATGATGATCATATCAAGCACCCACAAGCCGCAAGCGGTCTGCTAAACGTAACGGCCACCCGGGTATTGAGCGATCAGAAGATCGACGAGCAAGCCCGCTCACACTCCAGTGAATCCAACCAGTAACACTACCGTACAGTCCAGTCTCGACGTCTGATATGTCGCATATCTTGCCTAGGGGTGGTAAACGTCAGACCCCAATAGCTCGATAAGTCGTGTCGATATGAGGTCTATAACAATTCGAGAAACTACTGGTAACACTTACCAGTAAATCTCAGCAACCCTGGCCAGGGATTTCCTGTTATAGCCAATCGAACACAGCGCAACATCAACTCCCTATACCGGGAGAGACAAATCCCCTCCTATCGCTCATTGCCTCCATGTGACTCGGGACTGTACCCAAAAACCACCGTTTTGCACGCCCTCTTGGACGTGGTAAGATGGAAATCAAAGCACAGTGGGAACCACACAAGACTCTATGACGATCTCGGGTCAACAGACTACTCTGTACCAATGTCACCAGAGAACTGCCATCTGACGTAAGGTATAATACCATCTGGGAGTTCTCGGCGAGTCCGTCCAGTGTACCCAGTCTCTACTGAGCACCCGTATATCATCTCTGATGTCAAACACCGATGGATATGGGATCATCCATCGCCCATCTGTATGGGTCGAGAAGGTACACGCTAGTCTACTCTGGTATATCGATGCCCCATCTCGATACACCCACGACTAGGGACTTTCAAGGATGTACTTATGGACTACCATGTCCCCACTAGTATGATCCGCATCATAGTCCAGGTAGTCAAGTACACATCCTAAGGGCTTTACCAACATGTAACAGAGAGACAATCAGTGTACACGTTAAGGTAAAGAGTAACCAGATAGCATACTATCATGTCGAGCAAGAAAGTCCTCCCTATATATGTCCCAGCATCCACTACAATATACATCCAATGTACAGTAATGGCCTCTAGGGCATACATATAACTATCATGCTCGTGCCGCGGTTCCGCGGCGCTTTTGGCGCCAAACATTATCGTTTTGCACAGTTTCCCTTATAATTGCCTGCTGAATTTTTTAAGCATTTTTAATTCAGAAAAATCCCAGTTTTGAAAAAATTTCCAGAGAGCGGCATAATTTGAAGTTTTCGGGTTCGATCGGGGTTTTAACTTCGTAAACACATCGCCTAATCTTCTAGCTAGGCTCTGATACCACTGTAGGGTTACTAGGCACTCTAATAAGGTTCTACAAGGCATCAACCATTCCGGATTAAAATTTTAGCCGTGCCGAATAACTCAAAACAAGATCTTTGCTAGAAAATTAGGTTAACACATAAAAGTTAAACTCTTTAACACTAAGTGAATTCGAAATACAACCTTTGTAGATCGGTCCTTCACTTCTAAAGCTCATTGTAGTAGTCCCTTCGCTGCGATCATCGAACACCCGGACTCTCGGACGGCTCCATGAGAAGAGGCAACGGTATTGCTTGAAGTCTTCGAGGCCGAAGATGATCTACGTCGAAGGAATACGAACTCAAGTTTCTACTTCACTAACCAAAGAATTAGTGAAGCAAACACCCTAAACTAAAGTGCTAGTCTAGTAGAGGTTGATGAAATAGGAAATGGGTACTCTTTAGAATCTGATTTCTCACTTTGGTTCTCTCTCTTTTTCAAACCCTAGCATGAATATGAAGGAGGAAGAAGATGAGCTCAAAAATGAGAATGAAAAATGATCAAGAGAGAGAATAAGTTAACCATGGTGAGTGAGTATCATATACTAACTCATGTAGAGACATTACCATAGGTAATCATAGTGGTTAGGTTAACTAATATCTTAAGTAAAACAAAACTAGTGGACTAAGTCAAATGCAAACAAAAGCTTCATGAAGCTTCATGCATTTGTGCTCATTATCCATTTGTTTTAGAATTACTTTAAATATAAAAACCTAACAAATATAATTAGTATGGTATAAGTCTTCTACACCCATGATAGTTGTATCAACAACCATGATACAATTTGTACACTAATAAATATATATCACATATATATTAACTTGTGCACAAGTGAGAATAATAAATGCTTAAGTGAACCAATGTTAGTTAATGTAAATTAGTATATCTAATATACAATTATATACTAAATTATTAAATCAACACTTGACTTAATAATCCGGTTATATCTCATATAACCGACTAACATCCAATGCATAGACTTATCGAATCAACCCTTGATTCGACAACTTGGTTATATCGCATATAACCGATCGACACAAACTCGCGAGAATAGAATACGGTATCGCATACACGCATTATTCTCGGTCCCGTACATATCACATATGCGCTCCTATTTCGTTTTGCCTGAGCCAGTACAACCTCTATGTAGGACTCTAAAGACTCGTCAATACGCCGGCAGTAGGTGATGATCATATCAAGCACCCACAAGCCGTCAGCGGTACTAGCTGGACGTAACGGCTACCCGGGTATTGAGCGATCAGAAGATCAGCAAGCAAGCCCGCTCCAACTCCTGCAAAAAGCCTGACAGTGACACTACCGTACAGTCCGGTCTCGTCGTTTGATATATCGCATATCAAGTTTAGGGGTGGTAAACATCAGACCCCAATAACCGATAAGTCATGCCGATATGAGGCTCATAACGGGTCGAGAAACTACTGGTAACACTTACCAGTATATGTCTAAACCAGCCCTGGCCAGGGACTTCCCTGTTATGGCCAATCGAGCATAGCGCAACATCAACCCCCAATACCGGGAGAGACGAAACCCCTCCTATCGCTCATTGCCTCCATGTGACTCGGGACTGTACCCAAAAAGCACCGTTTTGCATGCCCTCTTGGACGTGGTAAGGTGGAAATCAGAGCACAGTGGGAATCACACAAGACTCTATGACGATCTCGGGTCTACAGACTAACCTATACAAGTGTCACCAGAGAACTGCCATCTGACGTAAGGTATAATACCATCTGGGAGTTCTCGGTGAGTCCGTCCTGTGTACCCAGTCTCTACTGAGCACCCATATATCATCTCTGATGCCAAACACCAATGGATATGGGATCATCCATCGCCCATCTGTATGGGTCCAGAAGGTATACGCTAGTCTACTCTGGTATATCGATGCCCCGTCTCGATACACCCACGACTAGGGACCTTGAAGGATGTACTTATGGACTACCATGTCCCCACTAGTATGATCCGCATCATATTCTAGGTAGTCAAGTACACATCCTAAATGCTTTACCAACATGTAACAGAGAGACAATCAGTATACACGTTAAGGTAAAGAGTAACCAGATAGCATACTATCATGTCAAGCAAGAAAGTCCTCCCTATATATGTCCAGGCATCCACTACAATATACATCTCATGTATAGTAATGGCCTCTAAGGCATATATATAACTAACACACTAATGGCGCCGCAGAACTGCCGTAAACCTTAAGGTTCAAAGGCTTTCACACGGTTATTAAGTCGAGTTAGGGTTTCATTCTTCTAGAAGGACCATAGAATTTCCTGCATGTCTTCCCGAATACTTTAAACTTGGAATAATAGGTTTCTGACATTCGATCGTCTCTGTCGACTCTTAACGTCTCCGCATGAAGTCGTCTCAGCTGGAATCAGTCTATCTGATGACTTCGCATCGGGGTAGCGAACGATCCACTTGTCCTAGTCATTCATCCTTGGTGACTAGCGGCCTTTTATCATCCCTTAGTACCACTCGTACCACAATAGCTCCAACATCTGGGGAAATATCTCGTCGTTCGCAGGAACAACTGGCTCACTCGTCTGCACGCTGAACCGTGACTCAATCATCATTGATAAGGAATACATCCACGGTCATCAAATTCTGGCTGGCCTCTATCAGTGGCTCGATCCTCTGGTGCCAATCCGCACGTCCGAGTAATATCATACAGCGATCCATCCACGCTCGTGGCGCGAAAACACAGTAAAAAGACACATCTCTACAATCGTGTGTCGCCAGAATCATGCCCTGGTCAGTCCTCGTTCGTGAAGAGCTCATGCTGACCGCAACTCTAGCCGTAGCTCTCCATGCCCGTAATCGTGGCAGCAAAACCATAACTGGTACCGATGAGGCTAGATCAGGAATGAATATGATACTGAACAAGAAATGTACATCCTAAGGCTTCTTAAGTGGAGTGGCGTGTCGTAAATATGCCGCGGAACATACCGACGGTACGTCACTCTACTTTAGTCACCTATTCCATCAACCAAGGGTCATCCTATGCTACGAAGGTAAAACCTAACGCTTTGATACCAACTTTGTCACGTCCCGAAAGTATGGAACATGACCGGCACTTAGGCTACGAACGTCTCAAGGCGTACGTGCTCTAAGCCGAGCCAAGAAATCCAAACCAAGAAAAGTAGTAGAGTGTAGGAAACCACTATAAGTCAACCAGCTGGCAAAATAATATACAACGCCTAGAGGCGAGGATCACAACAGAGAAGGAAACTCAAACAGCACGAAACCCAGAGAAATATAACGTGCGACTCTAAGGTCAAAAGAATAAACACCACTGGTCTCTATCTCAATTAAGTACATGTTTGGTTGATGGAACTTCTAGATACAACTAAAATATAATATACAATGTATAATGATGGGTACGATACAAACAACCCACCTACTAGCAAGTCACCTGAAAGAAGCTATGCCCGCAAAACCGTAATGAAACCCGTACGGCAACACCTGCAAGAAACGGGGGCACAACGGGGGTGAGTTGCCAACTCGTAAGTAGAAAAAGATCTACAAACAGAAAATCGCATGTATGACGCAATCCTAGGTCATACGATCATAATATATAATTCTCAAAGATATAACCAGCAATCTATAACCATGGCTAGTGTAAATATCTAACCCAAGTGTAATCCCATGTGCCTGTGTCAGTGCATCAGGTGGCAATATATCATATGGATAATGTTTGAATGCATGAAACAGAATGCATGTACTGAAGAAAACTGCTTTCATAAATTTGTGAGATTTCTGTATTTTTAAAATGAGGTATCATAAATGAAATCAGCATAAACAGTGCCTAGCATCGGCACAAAACATAAATCCCAATATCTTAATATCTCTGTATCACAATCTCTGTACCTCAATATCTCAAATCTCAATGTCTCAATCATAATATCCAGGGCGCCGTCAGTTCAGATCGGCCCCTACCATCCATCTCATGACCACGACGGTATCCTCCGGATATCCGACGCGTCGGGTAAAATCACCGGTCGGTCGTGCTCCCCTGCACAGGCTCAACGCCATCTCCTGCGATCTTCTTGCCCCGGGGTACCGCACCGGTCCCACCATGTACCCGAAACGGTTCATCCGCCTCCTCGAATCGGGTCTCGAAATCCATTAGAAAAACTCATGGTGGACGACTCATACATCATGGGAAAACCGCATTTTTATTTAAAAAGAGAGAAAGCAGTTTATATATGTTTTGCGGTTTTCCTCCAAATCCAGAAAATCTCATGGAAACCCGAATCCAATCATCAATAGCATGTAAAATCATGAATATAAGCATGAGAATCCATGAAAGCGGCATATAATGAACAACAGTATGCATGATGTGACAAGTAATAGCTACAATGTCAAGCTGGCATATAAGGCAAGTGCACTAATATCATGTCACTACTAGCTAACAAGCTAAATCAGGCAATAATATTCTCTAAGTGTACGTGACATGGCAATTACCGATGAAGATGTGTGTGCGCTGGCAAATAAGTGTACGTGGTACATACGCATCATCGGTAATGGTGCTGGTGTCCTAGCAGCAGGATATCAATAATAGAATATGAATCACAACAGTATGCGATGCGGAGCAACAATAGAAATGTGCAGAAACTGAATACTAAACACAATGATAGCTAAACTGCATCTAATTTCATAAGAGTCCTATAGCTACGCCAACTATAAGGCTGAGCTAATAGGCTAACAGCAGGTAAGGTAAACCGTCTAACCTCTGAGTCGATACATATATATACGTATATAGTCGGTGATCCCGCCTCGATAATATCACATCCGATACCATATCTCCATAATCGGTTATTCCCAAGTCAGGAGTGCGGATCAAACATCAATATATAGCTTGTAAGTGCACGGCGGCGCCCCGGCCATCAATCCGACGCCGGAATGCGGAAGCGGTGATTTACTTTAACTTTTCAAACCGGCACCACCGCGCACTATAAACCCGGATCGGGCCATTAAACTAGTCCTAGCTATCTAGAGAAGGGGGTAGAGAGATATACCGAGTGATCCGAGTCCTCCGGTCTTCTCGTCGTCGTCCCGATCTCCCGCGGAATCTCCGGTCTCCATCACGTCGCCGGAAGGGCACCACATCGCCGGCTTCTTTTACGGGCTCCCACCTCTATATCGAGGCAACTCGGGCACGAAGTTGGCGAGTCGACGTGCCCAAGATTTGCTGTAGAATTTAGTGTAGAACTTGTGTCTCATTTTTGGTGTAGTGGATGTTGCCTTTTAATGGAGGGATGATACAAGCTAATGGAGATTGATCTTGTGGGATTTTTACCAAAGAAAAAGCACAAAAACCCCACACATGAAATTTTGGACAGCCCCTTCAGGGCTTGGCCGGCCATGCAAAAATGGTGAGGGGGGAGTGAGTGAATAGGGGAGAGCCTCACAATAATGCAAGAGGGAATCATTTTTGATCATGAAAAGAAATCCTTATAAAACAAAGTCCAACACTAATCAGCCATCTCCCATCATCACATCCAAAGTCAAGCTATGATGACTAAAGAAAGTCAAGCAATGATGATCCAACAATTTGCAAAAACAACCCTCCAAAATGATTATTTGCACAATTGCAAATAAGCCCTCCTCCTCCAATCATCGGCCAATGAAAGATACAAATAAATATGGCCGAAACGGAAAGCAAACTGGAAACTCCAGAAAACTGGTCCCGTAATAAATTACAGGGAAACCCCGATACTGTGTATACACGCCCGCATCTGTATTCCGACCGAATACAAATGCAATGAGACAAAATCTACACTGTACTATACTAGGATCCGGCTTAAACCAAAGCCGGCTAGTATTATCTGTCCGATCCTGACCCGTGCAATACCGCACGTATCTGATCGAACCCTGCCATATCTCCATTCGGCCTCTACAGCGTTTCGCCCGAAACTTGAGTAACTGAATGTGGGGGACTCTAAAGACTCGTCAATACTATGGCTGTGGATTTAACCACTAGCACGTCAGAGGTATTAGCCATACGTGACGGGCTACCAGCTATTGACCAAAAGAGACGTCGATGAGCGAACTCATCCTGACACCCTATTGAGCCTGTCAGTGACAATATCCGTACAGTCCGGTCCGTTCGTCTATGAGCATCGCATGGCGGGCCTAGGGGGTTGGTAAAAGTCAGACCCCCAAAAGCGGTACAAGTCGTGTCGGAGATCAGCCCAGAACACCGTGAGATACTACTGGAATACCTACCAGTAAATCTCCTGCCTTGGCCAAGGACTTCGTGTAATGTCTTTCCTAGACACAGCGCGACCTCACCCCCAATACCGGGAGAGACGAACCCCTGAAGATCCGCTCACTGCCTCCATGTGGCTGGGGACTGTACCCAACTAAAACCTGTTTGCACGTCTCCTTTGAGCGTGGTAGGGTAGTAATCAAAGTACAGTGGGAACTCACACGACACAAATGACGATCCCCAGGTCGATGAATTAACCTGTATACATGTCACCAGGGAACTGCTATCTGACGTCAGGTATAAGACCAAATAGCATGTTCCCGGCGAGTCCTGTCCGATGTACTCATAACCCAATGAGCACCTGTATACATCTTAGGTGAACCAACTGACACCAGTGGCTTGTGAGACCGGCCACCGCCCCTCGTCGGGGTCTCGACTGTATACACTAGTCTACTCTGGAGAATCGATGCCCTGTCTCGAAACTCCCACGACTATGGACCTTTTAAGGATGTGCTTATAGACTACCAGCTCCCACGTATATGATCGCCCTCATACTGCTGGCAGTCAAGCAAGAATCCTAGGGGCTCTATCAACGTGCAATAGTGACCTGTAAGGTCACCTAAAGTAGTACACGATGATAAAGATAAACCAGATAGCATACTATCATCTCGAGTAAGACTGTCCTACCGGGATTGGTCCTCCTTCAATCATTACAATCACGTGCCTGTGATCCAATAATTGACTCTGAAGGCACTATCTCCAACAATCTCCCACTTGCACTCAAGGCTAATTATTGCGATGTCACATACTCACAGCCCGTGTGATACCGAACACCCAACTCCTCTACTAGTCAGTCTCACAAAGCTCGTTTGTGAAACTATTGCGTTCGAGGAATAACCTCAGTGAGTGGATCCGCTGTGATGTTTCTTTCTATGTCTCTCTATATCTCAAGTTCGCGGAGAAAGCCGTCTCCCGAAATGAGCAATACCTGTCTTAGAATGTGTCTGGATGTCTGATGGGACCTAGCTCATAAATGAACTCCAAATCCAAACTTCTTAGACTGTATTGCTAACTGAACTTAATCAGTATCCTGCGCCATGCCTCCCTCAGTATTGCCTTGGACCATCTGTCCAAAATACTGCCCCTCGTCAGAAGGAAAACTATAACTCTGACAACCTCCTTGTCGTCCAGGTCACCTTGAAAGCCTGGAATGATAACTGTCTCCCGAATGAGGCTGTCGTTATCATATCCCTAGAACATCCACTTATATTCTAAAACTGCTTCCGACTGTTTCTCCAGGATTGGATCAATGTCAACTTATTGCATCTACTGCAAAAATAACATCTGGTGTGGTACTTGACATCTCATGATTGACTCAATTGCCTAAGCAAGTGATCTGCCAATCATGTACATCCCTCTCCCCTTTAGTCTGTAAGACACCTTTAGAGAGGGTGACTCCATCACCTGCATATACACTACCGTGCCAGGAGTCGTCCATTTTAAATACTCTTAGAATGCTGTCTAAGTACCCTTAATTGGGAAACCACCCAATTCTAGATCTAAAACCATAGATCTAGTAACCAGTATGTCTGATATAAGATCCAATACCTATGTGGAGAAACTACTGTGTGACAACCAAAGTATAACCGATCTTAGTATAGGAATATCACTTCCTACTCTGTGTATGTCATCCAAAATACCAGGACATCACACCCTACTACCTTCTTAACAGATCCATCCCCTATTCTGATGAAGTCAAACCTATGACTGTCGCATCAGAAATGGGTGATCTATCTCCGCCGCTCTGCTTTAGTCTATAAATAGACATAAGACACCTGTCCACCAATGCTTCCGCTGCTCCCACTGACTACTACAACCCTCTGGCGGAGTCATATAGACGTACACTTCTAAAGCCAGTTTAGAACGACGCCATACTCATCCTCCCGCCGGGTCTCGCAGCCTGGAACAACAGCAATGGCAAGTGTCGGTAAACAAGAACCTCCCTGTCACCGTCCTTGAGGCTACCGGAGTACCTCTCGGGTGCCTGAGCTTACCCACCTTATCTGTGGAGTGGCCAATGGAATGTCAAACCAGATTGAATCTTTAGGTTCCTTATCAAATCTTCAGTAATCATTTGCGGTTCTGGAATTACTTCCAGTTCTACCATACTGCCACTACTGTTTTCTGAAAAAACCAATTTATTAAAACTGTGGCGATTCTAGAACAATATCGCTATTGATCTTCCAGATGGTAGAAAGTCAACCCTCGTCATAGCCTGGGTCAACCACAAACAGCCATTACAGAAACGTGCCTTGAGTTATCCAGAGTCTGGTTTTAAGCATAAACCGGACAACTCCCCGTACCTTAACATCATTAAGATATGAACTGTTCTATATCCAATACAGAAACAGAGGCACTGATTTAATTGAACCATATTCAAATCATGCAGCTGTCTCCAGTGCATGTCAACTAAATGGAAAGAGACCGATCAGCGTTACTCAACTTAGGAATGCTTCCAATTATGAGTAACCTGAAAGAGAAGCAAGTTCTCTTAATCACTACTATCAACTGAATACCATACTCAAGTATCTACATCTTCGATCAACTTGAAGAATCTTGATACTTGCAACACCTGGTTCTCTACTTTATTCAAATACCTATAACTTCTCAAAATTCGGACCCTGTGTTTCCACGAAACACCTGTCTAAAAACTAGAGAAGTCATAAGTAAACCGAATATAGTACGAGGACCAACCCCTCTGTCCTGATGGACCCTGGACAACATACAATACTCTATATAAGTCCCTTGAGTCTGATAACTCAATCCCTGTGTGTCGTAGGTTGAAAACTGTACTTATGGTTATGAAGAATTACAGCGCTGTTCAATACTCCTTACCTAATCATCCACTGATATAGGTAAATGTCATAGACATAATATCAAAAAGGTATATCTCACTCTATAAAAATAGACGTACAGATATATCAATTTGAAATTGGTGCATAACAACGGATATTCAAAACCAAATATTTGTCGTCCGGCAAACAACCCAGGTGACTTCCTCAAATATCACCGATTATAACGAATCCCGATATAATGAGGATGATCACCCAATTCCCAATAACTTACTCCCACTCGTCATCTGTAAAACCATACAGATGTGAAAATCATACCTGGTAAATACATACCCTGGAGTAAGGACTAATTGGGAAATCAGTTTTCTTTTAACAGTATACAGTGAAACTGAAACATTGAAATGTTTCGATGGGGTATCCCGATATTCCTAGTAATGCCTCTTCCATTATCAAGATTCACAACTGTAACCGTGTAATTCTTTGCCATCTTTCTAAATCCCTTTATATGTCTTTAGTCATTACCTTCTGTACACCCCTTTAGGCCAAATGGTTTTCTTCCTTCCCTACCGTTCGGCACCAGCCTATGGTTTGGAAGAAGACTATCCAAGAAGCATAATGGGTGTACTGTCCTAATCCTAGGAGCACTCGCAATGCGAGAGAAGGTGAAGATAAAAGACAACCGAATAAACCTTATTCCTATTTCTCCTAAACCAGAATCCATCCCCGAACTGGAACAAGTTCCTTTCGAGTTCGTATATAACCATACGATGTAGTATCCAATAAACTGTGGATCTTCGTAGTGATACGGAGTGTTCTGGAGAAATACAAAGATGATTTAGGATTGGCGAAGAAATACTTGGTTTGGTCGTGAATACCAGTCGCAATTTACTTTGCCCTCTTGCTAATCCCTTAATATGTCTTTACTTAATACCTTCTACACACCATCGTTATGCTAATTGGTTTTCTTCATTCCCCACCATTCGGCACCAGCCTAAGGTTTGGAAGAAGACTATCCAATTTGCGTAATAGGTGTACTATCTCCTAAACCAAGGAGTACTCGCAACCTGAGAGAAGGTAAAAGGAAAAGACAACTGAATAGTCCTATTCGTTTTCCCCAGAACCGGAAACCATCCTCGAATAAATTCCTTCGAGTTCGTATATAACCATACGATGGTTTTGTCCAATGGAAGTGGACGTTCGTAGTAATACGGGGTGTCCTGGAGAAAAGGGTAAAAGTAGGAGTGGCAATGAGGTATGCAACTCTGACAATCCAAAAGCCAGTGTTTAAGAAGGTTCGGTCAACTTGGTCACTGAGTCATAGTCTTAGGGTCGGGTCAATGGTCGCTGTCGAAGAGAGAGAAAAGAAACACTCAGCGTGCACTCTAACCTAGATCAGAATGGTTACCAATTTATCTAATCTGGAAACCTACCACTGTAACCTCAAATTCTACTCCAAACCTGAAAGAAGAATTAGTTGGGGTCACCCGAGGAGTAAACTAACTCACCAGTGGGAATCGGGATCCAACTATCATCGCATGATAACGTGACGGAATCCGCTCACGTTATCACACTCCAGAAGGTATGCGCATATCTGGCAAGTTTCAGTTTCTTTAGAAACTCCCGGTGTAGATTTTTGCCCCATGGTCTTATGACCTTGGCGTGAGGTCAAAATATCATAAGTCACATGTCAAGTTCTACCCGTCATTGTCCAGGTTAATTTGAACCCACCCGTACATACCCTTGACGTAGGCCAAAATAGTAGTACGACTGTCCCAAATCAACGCATCTATCTATGCAACAGATAAATACCCGGCAGCTACCAATCACTATGCCTTGGCATGAGGTCAAAATACATAGCTTGAATACTACCGAATATCTAACTGAAATGACGGAGGGCTACAAATAGTTTCTGGCGAAAACCTTTAACGTAATGAACTTGATATCGTTGAAGGAACGGATAGCTTTTAAAAATATAGTGACGAAAAACCTTTGCTAAAGAGGTCACTCCCGGTGAAGGGATCTCGGCTCTTTCCCCGTAGAATGAGGTGCAGGATATTCCAACTGAATACCACGATGCAAAGCAAAAGTAATCAGCTATAGTGAAGTTATTGCCCTGACGCAAACTTCTGTCCAAGGGGTCACTCCCGGTGAAGGGATCTCGGCCCTTACCTCGTCGACTGAGGAGCAGGATATTCCAACTGAATACCACGATGCAAAACAAAAGTGAACGTCCTTGCAATAACAGCTTTTTGAAAAGTGTTCCAACAACATCAGAAAAGGTTTGTTTAACTTACATTGATCCGAATCAATGCAGACCCATCAATTGATCACGCCACAAAGAACGAAATATAATGATGTACGTATATGCCATCCGCATTCGCCATTGGGTCCCGTCATTACCCGTTAGGTTAGCTAACTAACGACAGAGCGGGGACTGGACTAGAGCGGATGCAAAACATATACAACATCTACTAGTATATATATCTATATATAATATTTCGCTCAAGGCGTGATAAAATGCAACATCACAGAAATGTACAGCATCACAGAACAATACAGATATCTGGGATCCCCGGGTTTCACAGAACCGCTACTGAACCCGACGTTCCTCTGGTCGTGTGGATAGCCTGTGCAATGAAATCCTAGACCCCTACGGGCGCGGAAAGTCACCCGCCAAAACCTGAAGCGAGGCAGTCCCCTTCAGCACCATGAATGGACCACCCAGCACTTCACGGAATCCGGTAACTTGGGCACCCCTCCTGGGTTAACCTATACCCCCTACGAGTGCGGCGAATAGCCCGCCAATTCTAGAGTGAAGCCCCCTCCATCTCAATGCTATGAGATGCGGGCCCGTTGCCCTCTAGAACCCGGCTATCCATGCACCCCTCCGCGGGGTAATCCTAGTACAGAAAGTAAAATATACATACAACGGGTACATCGACCGCAACTTGGTCATGCCCCAAAATAATAATACAAACAGGCAGTGACGGCAGTCCACATGTCGGACGCTCGCCCCGCAATATCAAATGTAAATAATACAACAAAAATTGTAATAGTATTGCATCCAGGTTATCCCCCACGACCAATCCGCAACATCACAGCAATACACAGAACATCAACGTGAATGTCACGTTCGCAAATCCGTCTAACCGGGCTATAGCAGTTAGATAGGATTTACCGATCAAGTGACATTCACGGTCGCAAATATAATGTAAATACTATGAACTAACATGTTTAAAATATCCGATCGATCAAAAATTACCAAGTGGGCCCCAAGCACTACTGTAGCACATAAAGAAATCTGGGCCCAAAAAATAACATTCCAAAAACTCTATTTTCATGTCAGGAGGCCTCTGTAAAATTTTGGGTCCATGAACAGTGAAAAGTGCGGCGGAACCGCGGCCCAAGCATGGGTTTGGCCGCGGTTCCGTGGTGGTATAGACTGTTCACGAGACCAAATTTTCCCAGAACTCTTATAACACCTTGCACATCATTCTAAAACAACTTGAAAAATTTTTAGACTCCAAAAAAATTTCGACAGAAACTGTGCAACATGAAATCGGGTTTTCGGGATTTTGTTCGATCGGAAATGTAAAACACATTAGACAAAGCTAGACTAGGTTAATGGCGAGGCTCTGATACCACTGTAAGTGCACGGCGGTGCCCCGGCCGTCAATCCGACGCCGGAATGCGGAAGCGGTGATTTACTTTAACTTTTCAAACCGGCACCACCGCGCACTATAAACCCGGATCGGGCCATTAAACTAGTCCTAGCTATCTAGAGAAGGGGGTAGAGAGATATACCGAGTGATCTAAGTCCTCCGGTCTTCTCGTCGTCGTCCCGATCTCCCGCGGAATCTCCGTTCTCCATCACGTCGCCGGAAGGGCACCACATCGCCGGCTTCTTTTACGGGCTCCCACCTCTATACCGAGGCAACTCGGGCACGAAGTTGGCGAGTCGACGTGCCCAAGATTTGCTGTAGAATGTAGTGTAGAACTTGTGTCTCATTTTTGGGGTAGTGGATGTTGCCTTTTAATGGAGGGATGATACAAGCTAATGCAGATTGATCTTATGGGATTTTTACCAAAGCAAAAGCACAAAAACCCCACACATGAAATTTTGGACAGCCCCTTCAGGGCTTGGCCGGCCATGCAAAAATGGTGAGGGGAGAGTGAGTGAATGGGGGAGAGCCTCACAATAATGCAAGAGGGAATCATTTTTTATCATGAAAAGAAATCATTATAAAACAAAGTCCAACACTCAACAGCCATCTCCCATCATCACATCCAAAGTCAAGCTATGATGACTAAAGAAAGTCAAGCAATGATGATCCAACAATTTGCAAAAACAACCCTCCAAAATACTTATTTGCACAATTGCAAATAAGCCCTCCTCCACCAATCATCGGCCAATGAAAGATACAAAGAAATATGGCCGAAACGGAAAGCAAACTGGCAACTCCAGAAAACCGGTCCCGTAATAAATTACAGGAAAACCCCGATACTGTGTATACACACCCGCATCTGTATTCCGACCGAATACAAATGCAATGAGACAAAATCTACACTGTACTATACTAGGATCCGGCTTAAACCAAAGCTGGCTAGTATTATCCGCCCGATCCTGATCCGTGCAATACCGCACGTATCTTATTGAACCCTGCCATATCTCCATACGGCCTCTACAGCGTTTCGCCCGAAACTTGAGTAACTGAATGTGGGGGACTCTAAAGACTCGTCAATACTATGGCTGTGGATTTAACCACTAGCACGTCAGAGGTATTAGCCACACGTGACGGGCTACCAGCTATTGACCAAAAGGGACGTCGATGAGCGAACTCATCCTGACACCCTACTGAGCCTGTCAGTGACAATATCCGTACAGTCCGGTCCGTTCGTCTATAAGCATCGCATGGAGGGCCTTGGGGGTTGGTAAAAGTCAGACCCCCAAAAGCGATACAAGTCGTGTCGGAGATCAGCCCAGAACACCGTGAGATACTACTGGAATACCTACCAGTAAATCTCCTGCCTTGGCCAAGGACTTCGTGTAATGGCTCTCCTAGACACAGTTCGACCTCACCCCCAATACCGGGAGAGACGAACCACTGAAGATCCGCTCACTGCCTCCATGTGGCTCGGGACTGTACCCAACTAAAATCTGTTTGCACGTCTCCTTTGAGCGTGGTAGGGTAGTAATTAAAGTACAGTGGGAACTCACACGAGACAAATGACGATCCCCAGGTCGATGAACTAACCTGTACACATGTCACCAGGGAACTGCTATCTGACGTCAGGTATAAGACCAACTAGCATGTTCCCGGCGAGTCATGTCCGGTGTACTCATAACCCAATGAGCACCTGTATACATCTTAGGTAAACCAACTGACACCAGTGGCTTGTGAGACCGGCCACCGCCCCTCGTCGGGGTCTCGACTGTATACACTAGTCTACTCTGGAGAATCGATGCCCTGTCTCGAAACTCCCACGACTAGGGACCTTTTAAGGATGTGCTTAAAGACTACCAGCTCCCACGTATATGATCACCCTCATACTGCTGGCAGTCAAGCAAGAATCCTAGGGGCTCTATCAACGTGCAATAGTGACCTGTAAGGTCACCTAAAGCAGTACACGATGATAAAGATAAACCAGATAACATACTATCATCTCGAGTAAGACTGTCCTACCAGGATAGGTCCTCCCTCAATCATTGCAATCACGTGCCTGTGATCCAATAATTGACTCTGAGGGCACTATCTCCAACATAGCTCGTACGTGTATCCGTCGTACGGCATCCCCAGATCTGGGTACGGGTCAATATCACATTCGTCATATCATTCATCTGGTATTCTCTTTATCAAATATCATAATCTGGGTACTGACCTACGTCTAGTACAAAGTTAACATTATCACAATAATCATGATCTGACTACTGATCGACAGTCTCGTATAAATCGATATCATCATCATAATCATAATCCGGCTTCCGATTGACAGCCTCTAGCAAAACGATAACATCAGCACATATCATCTCAAGGTGTAAACAACGCCCAAGGCGGCCTATCATAAATATCTTGTCATATCATATCATATCATATCCTATCTCATATCATAATCACATGTCGATCATTTTATATATATCACTATTCCTATGGCATTAACATCCCAAAATCCGCTAAAGCATGAAGACGTATCAGAAGTATGAATTTTACCATATCACCGATATCATAATCTCGGATCAAATATCATCGACTCATCTCAAATCCAAGTATCATCCTCAAATCCGTATGTGAACACATAGTCACATACCCACGTGAACACATATCTATATAGAATCTCATAACCACATATGAAATAAGGATGTATGCAAGTATGTATGTGTGTATATGTATGTGTGTATATGTATGTGTGGTGCACCCACTACCTAGGGTTTCGTAACCTTTCACCAATCCAACACACCAATATCCATCTTAACACCAATAATTAATCCCAAACAACATATATTAATTTTTAGTGTATATACGCATCCGTATACATCACTACGAACTGCGGGGGTGCTATACGCCATCCACCCGACTTTTCCCCGTAGATATAAATCTACTCACCTTTCTTTATGCGTGCCGGTACCGATGTTGCCATTTGCATCTCCAACGCCTCGACGCCACGTGGGGCACCTACAAAGATATCACACGCTAAAACACGTGAAAACCATGTCAGAAACTAAAATGGTGCACGCTACGCCCATAGGTAAAAACCTGTAGCCTTGCGTGCAAACACAGCCAACAACCCGCTGCCGTTGGCGTTCAAACGCCACCCGACAGTCACGAATCACCAAGTACCAAAAATTCATGCTAAACAAGTCGTAAATCATACGCCAACTCATGAAAATCAACCCAGATTCTACCCTGATTGGAATCAGACAAAACTAGACATACCAGGGGTCAAGTTTACAGGTAAAAGAGTTGTACACACAAAACGAGGGGTTTCACCCTGGTCTGGCCGCAAATTGCGGCCAGAGGGAATAAAATGGCGGCCAGGGAAAGGAGGTGGGGTCTAGGGTTTTGGGTGTTGGTTTCTACCAGCCTGCATATCTCACTGCCAAGTCAATTTTATTTTAGGGTACCTCGGGTTGTAGCAGTTTCCAGAAAGGTCAAAAAGTCGACAAAATCGCTAAATTACGCCAAGTATAACAAATCTGGTAACTAACTGGAAATCTGGGGTATTCTTGGTTAAACTGGTCTCAAATACACCTAATAAGGTTACACTAACCATCAAAACCAACACTTGGCCAAATTTCACTCAAAATCTCTAAAACTAGCACTGGATCACAAATATAACACTAAATTTCAGCTATATAACCAGAACTTGGCAAGATGGGAGTTGGGTTGCAAGATTATACCTCAAGGAAATCCTAGAATGTAGGAGAAGAGAGGATGAAGGAAGGAGGAAGGGTTGTGCTGCTGCTGGACTGCTTCTGTTGCTACTGAGGTTGCTGGTGCAGCAGTTGCTGTTGCTGTTTTCTGGGCTTAGGCTGCTGCAAGAATTATTGTGGTGGTGTTTTTTTGTGGGTATGGTGGTGTGGTGATGTTGTAATGATGCTAGGGCTGTTTCTTGCTGCTCTTGCAGCTGATGTATTTGTGGCTGAAGTGTTGGGCCGATGCTTTTATTGCTGTTGTTGCTGTATTTCTTGGTGTGTTGCTGTTGTTTTTGAATGATGTTGTTGCTGTGGCTGTAGTAGCAGCAGATGTAGGAGGGCTGTTTTGTGGCTGATGTAGGGTGTTGTTATGTAGGGTGAAGTGAGGTTTATGATGTTGTGGTGGTGTGTGAGATATGTGAATATGAGTGAGTGAGAGGGAGAGATGTGAGTGGTAAAAGTTTTGAAGTGAATAGTGATTGTGACATTACCTAGGAGCCACCTCCCTCTCTCTCTTAATGAAAGCTAGCATGACCACCCTCAAGGCTCTCTCTCTCTCTCTCTCTCTCTCTCTCTAGCCAAAAGTCAACCCTAACCCTAATCACCTTTAACAAAGCTAAAAACCCTTAATTAAGCTAATTAACCTAACCAAATGGTTCGATCCACCATGGTCACCTAAGTATGGTTCAACCCTAGGCTACCATGAGTCCAAAACATGAAACAAGTGTGACAAGTGTGGAAAATGTTATGTGCACATTTTTGCACAAAAAGCCAAAAATCCAATTAGCGATTTTTAATCGCGATTAACACTAAAATAGCATATGCTTAACCATAAAAACTTAAAAATGGCATATTTCCACAAAATACCCTATTTTAGAATTCCCATAATTTTCTCCAGAATTTTCCCCATTTATCGGTATTTAATTATACCGAAATATTAAAATATTCATTAAAAATTAATAATAAATTATGAAAATTCCCAAAAATAATACTTTATTTTTTTGAAATGTTACACCAAGTTAATGCAAACGCTGCACAGCTGAAAGTCATCTTTGAAAGCCTTCTACGATGTATTTCTGACGGGCTAACGCTGGGGAAGAAACTCGACCTCATTGAACGAGATGCACAAGGTCATGTGGTGGCTCAGTGGGTCGTTGTAACGTTTTGAAAATCGTTTCGGTGAAATTTCGAAAAAATCGGTAAAATAAGGGGATTTTCTGTAAAAAGCCAAAATACAAATATCTTCTTATAAAAATTAAATATACATATTCTAACTATGTAATTGCTATTATTTGGTGTTTATTGAGCCGCTGGTGAAATTTTAAATTTTCTAAAAAAAAAATATTATTTTAAGCCGTCACTAATACATTTAATTAGGGAAAATTACAAATTGGAACGAGTTGAAACAAATTTTGTGCATCATAAAACATTAAATAAAATTTTATCATGTGGTTTTTGGAACGAAATTATTTGCCAAAACGGTTTAGAAATTATTTAAGAAAAAAGGTTTTTTTTAGCGTAAATGGATGTTTGGGGTATTGTATTATCATTTTTCATCACCCCACACCCGTACCCACACCCACACACCCCCATTCACTTCTCCCCTTGGCTGAATTCAGCAGCCCCCATCTTTTTCCCCACTTGAATTTCAAAGGAAAGAAATGAAAGAAAAGAAAAAGAAAATGGTTAAATGAGGTGGACTTTTGACTTTGGTTTGACCTTGACTTTCTCCCCCCACTTTCTCTACCTCCCTCTCTCTCCTCTCCCCCTCCCATTCCAGCCGACCCCCCTCTCCTACAGCAGCAGCAGCCCCCCCCCCCATTCCCCTTCTCTTTTCTCTTCAAAACTTCATCAAAAATTGCCCCAAAATCCATCAAAAAAAATCCCAAAACCCAAATCCGACTCCTACCCATTTTAGCTTAGCCCGTATAGCATGGATCTTTGTGAAAAGAGAGCATTTTGGAGGGCCATGGATGCTTGTGGATCTTCAAATGTTTTTGGGTATAATTCTAAACATTTTTGCTTAATTTGTTACTAATTTCTTAAAGCTAATTTAATTAAGTGTTAATTTGGTTTATGTGAGTTTAATTGCATGATTAAAGATTTCAAGTTAGGGTTTGTTGTGGAAATGAGTTGTGTTTGATTGTGCATGGTTTAGTGATGTGGATTAACATATTTAGTTTTGTAGAAAACTAATCTAGTTGTTAATTACAAGTTGTTACTTGAAAAATGTCCAAATTAAGCTTTTGTTGCAAACTAGGTTTTTTGATTTAATTCGAAATATGAGATTAAAAATATGGTTAGGGTTTTTATCGTATTATTAACTTTATTAAGTGTAGTTTAATGCTTTAGAGCATGGAAATCCAACCTAAATTGTAGTTTGTGCATTTTTGGCTATGAAATTGTTAAAAAGGGTATTTTGTAAACTAGAATATTAGGGTTTTTGGAATTTAATGAGATTAAATTCCGGAAATTTTTTCTATGACTTATTTAAGATATTTAATAAGTATATTAGCCGCTACATTCATTTAAACGTCATGTTTTGTACAAAAACGGCGAATTGTGTTTGCTAGATTTTCGGAAAAAATGACTTTTTAAGTGAAATTGGGGTTTTTGTGAGTTTTAACCTAGTTTATATTAAAATTAGTGTTCGTGAATGTGCAAATGAGTGTGATTGGATTTTTCTCGATGGTTTGACGTTTGTACATCGACATCGAGTATTGGTTTGACTATTCTTGCATGCGTAGGCGATAGGTTTGGACCTATGCGTGATACGCGTGCCGATTTGATTTTCGTATGCCGTTTCGATTTCGAATTTAGTCTTAATGCGATACGGTGCGTTATGATATGTAGGTATCCCATGTGGACTTCGAGACGACAAGCAAGCGCGTGGCGACGTCGGCACCGGCTAGCGAGGACCAGATGAGTAGATTTATATCTACGAGGAGAAGTCGGGTGGATGGCGTATAGCACCCCCGCAGTCCGTGGTGGTGTATACGGATGCGTATACACACCACAATTTTTATATGTTTTTTGGGGATTAATAACGATGCTTAGGATGGATATTGGTGTGTTGGATTATTTTAGCGTTGCGAACCCTAGGGTAGTGTTGCACTACACATACACACATACATACTTGCATACTTTCCTATTGATATGTGCTCACGGGATTCTTTATAGTTATGTGTTCACATGGGTATGGGACTATGGGTTCACATACGAATTTGAGGCTTGGGTTTGAGATGAGTCGATGAGATTTGTATTGAGGTTGTGACTTCGGTGATATGGCAGGATTCGTATTTGAGATACGACAAGACGTTGTAACGGGTCTTGACGTAGTGTTTCACACACGTGTATGCATACTTAGGCGGTATCAGTATGGTACTAGACGTAGATCAGTACCCCGATCATGATATTTGATAAAGAGAATACCAGGTGAATAGTATGATGAATGTGATATTGACCCGTACCCAGATTTGGGGATGCCGTACGACGGATTTACGTATGAGCTATATTTTGATGATTGATCCGCACTCTTGACTTGGGATGTCTGGTTATGGATATAATATTATTGAGGCGGGATGACCGACTGTATATATACAGGTATGTATATGTATCGACTCAGATAATAGGCGGTTTCCTTACCTGTAGTTCAGCTTGTTAGTTCAGCCATATAGTTTAGTGTAGTTGTTAGATTAGATTAGACTCCTACCTATTTCAAAACTAGCGGATCGTGGGTATTTTAAAAGACAGGTCAAGGGATCTACGGATATTTCAAAAGACGTATCCTTTCTTAAAAACCACCGTAGCCCTATTTTCAAAACCCCGCGGTTCGTGTTATTTCAAATGGCACCATTTGTATGACTTATATTAGATTAATGCAGATTAGTTATAGTTGCGTCTAGTTTTTAGCTCCCGCTCATTTTGGTTGCTCGCTCCGCATCGCATATTTACATTGTTATTTCATATTGCATTGTTGACATTATGCTGTTAGGACACCAGCACCATTACCGATGATGCGTATGTACCACATACACTTACTTGCCGGCTCACACACATCTTCATCGGTAATTGTCATGTCACGTACACCTTAGAAAATATTTTTGCTTAACTTAGCTTGATAGCCAGTAATTTGACATAATATTAGTGTACATACCTTATATGCCAGCTTAGATATTGTAGTTATTACTTGTCGCTTCATGCATACTGTTATTCATTCTCATGCTTATATGCATGGTTCTACATGCTATTGATGATTCGGATTTCTATGATATTTTCTGGATTTGGAGGAAAACCGCAAAACATATATAAACTGATTTCTCTCTTTTTAAATAAAAGTGCGGTTTTTTCCCATGATGTATGAGTCGTCCACCATGAGTTTGCTGATGGATTTCGAGACCCGATTCGAGAAGACGGATGAACCGTTTCGGGTACATGGTGGACCCGGTATGGTACCCCGGGGCAAGAGCAATGTGTTGTTGACGTTGAGCCCGGCAGGGGAGCACTACCGACCGGTGATATTACCCGACGCGCCGGATATCCGGAGGATACCGTCGTGGTCTTAAGATGGATGGTAGGGGCCGATCTGGATTGACGGCACGCTAGATATTGATTTTGAGATATTGAGGTACAGAGATTGTGATACAGAGATATCGAGATATTTGGACACTTGTTTTGTGTCGATGCTGAGCACTGTTTTATGCTGATTTCATTATGATACCTCATTTTAAAAATACAAGGAAATCTCATTAAATTATGAAAACAGTTCTTCATTTACATGTATTCTGTTTTCATGCATTCATACCTCATTCATATGATATATTGCTACCTGAGGCACTGATACGGGCACATGAGTTTACACTCGGGTTAGATATTTACCCTAGCCTTGTTATAGGCTGCTGGTTATATATTTGAGGATATATTATGATCATTGACCCAGGTTGCGTTATTTATGAGATTTCTGTGCGTAGATGTTTTTCTATTCACGAGTTGGCAACTCACCTCCGTTGTGCCCCAGTTTTCTTGCAGGTTTGTCGTACAGGTTTCATTACGGCTTTGCGGGCTCAGTTTCATTCGGGTGACTTGCTGGTAGGTGGGTTTTTCTTGTATCGTACCCATCATAATACCTTGTATAATATTATTCCGTTGTATCTAGTAAATTCCATCAACCAAACATGTATTTATTGAGATAGAGACCAGTGTTGTTTATTCTTTCGACCTTAGAGTCGCTCGTTATATTTCTGGTGGTTTTGAGTTTCCTTTTGAGTTTTGATCCTCGCCGTTGGCGTTGTATATTATATTGCTTGTGTGGTTGTGACCGTCGATTGACGAAGAGCTAGCTCCCGCTTGGGGATGACTTTTTCTTGATTCCGTATACTATTCATGTTGTATCCCGTTTGGGGGCCAGTATTTACAAAGGAGACTCTGCCGAAATTTTCAGTAAATTTTTGATGTTTTAAAAACCGCATAATTCGGCTTATGCTATTGAAATTACTTGCTTTAAGTTGGTTTTTCCTGCACTCTACTACTTTTCTTGGTTTGGATTTCTGGGTTTTCGGTTTACTTAGATTACGTACGTCTCGAGACGTTCGTAGTTTAGATGTCGGTCATGTTCCGTACTTTCGGGCCGTGACAAAGTTGGTATTAGAGCGTTAGGTTTTTACCTTCGGAGCGTAGGATGACCCTTGGTTGATGGAATAGGTGACTAAAGTAGAGTGACGTACCGTTGGTATGTTCCGCGCTATATTTATGACACGCCACTCCACTTATGAAGCCTTAGGATGTACATTTCCTTGTTCAGTATTATATTCCTTCCTGATCTAGCCTCATCAGTACCAGTTATGGTTTTGCTGCCACGATTACGGGCAGGGAGAGCTACGGCTAGAGTTGCGGTTAGCATGAGCTCGTCAAGAACGAGGACTGACCAGGGCATGATTCCGGCGACACACGATTGCAGAGATGTGTCTTTTCATTGTGTCTTCGCGCCACGAGCGTTGGGTGGATTGCTGTATGAGATTACTCGGACGTGCCGATTTGCACTAGAGGATTGAGACACTGATAGAGGCCAGCCAGATTTTGATGACCATTTAAGTATTGCTTACTCCTGATGATTGAGGCACCGTTCAGCGTGCAGACGAGCGAGCCAGTTATTGCTGCGAACGACGAGATATTGCCCCAGATGCTGGAGTTAGTGCAGAATGAGTTGTACTAAGAGATGATAGAAGGTCGCTAGTCATCGAGGATGAATGACTAGGACATGTGGATCGTTCGCCTACCCCGATGCGAGGTCATCAGATAGATTGATTCCAGCTGGAGACGACTTCACGCGAAGACGTTGGGAGTCGACAGAGACGATCGAATGTCAGAAACCTATTATTCCAAGTTTAAAGTAGTCGGAAAGACATGCAGGCAATTCTATGGTCCCTCTAGAAGAATGAAACCCTAACTCGACCTAATGACCGTGTGAAAGCCTTTGAACCTTTGGGTTTGCGGCAGTTCTACGGCGCCATTAGTGAGGCTTGGGTTTGCCCTTCTACGGCTGGACCACCGATGCTGTGGTATGTACTTGATACTATTAAACTGTGCCCAAGATGTTGAGCTCTTGGGGGATTATGAGGTTTTGACGACTCGATCGGATGGCTCGACTTAATTCGGATGCTAGGTGGTGAGATGCATTTTTGGGAGACTCCAGATACGAGGATAGTCGTTGGAGCTCAATCCATGCAGCCACGACGAGACGAGTCCAAAGCAGACGACATTAGAGAAAAGTGAAGTAGGAGGTTCGTACCAGATCTAGATGAGATGAAGTTCCACTCCGCCGACATCAGAGATGCGATGCGCATGCCGAGGCATGGTACTTGGATATACCTTCCAGAAGAGTCGTGATGAGAATGCAGTCGTTCCAGAGCAAGACGCAGATATAGTAAATGACGATGACTTCCGAATAGTTGGCAAAGACGAAACATGGAAGAGACCGTGAGCAGGATTCCTTCCAGGACACTGCTGCAATGGTACTTGCACCAGGATCAGAGGTGTCATGTACATTCAGAGAACCAGAGGCCGACGCCAGTGATATGCTGTCTTACGAGTGGTCGCGATGATGGGCCGAGAGATTGGTAATTCACAGTGAAGACCTTGACCCAGGAGTGGTCATGGTTACGCACATCAGCAGGACAAAGTTCATGATCATCGACGAGACGTCCCACTAGTGACCGTGACAGTTGGCCGAGATTCTTAGAGGATGCGCTTGAGCGGTACTGTTCCGCCATTATTGATCACGATGTTTTGGGTGATTTATTCGTATGATTTGATTTTGATGATTGAGGATTTACGATCTTTGCACAGTGTTGCACTTGATATCATTTTCGTGCTTTGGTTTCACATGTTTGTGATTTTACGGTTTTAGACATTTGAGTTGATTTTGTGCGTATGCACGCACACGATTTGGTTCCTGCACTCTGTATAGTTTATATATGCTTGCAGTGCAGTGATACGCCTTTTGTGCACTTAGAGGCACTGGACTTCGATTTCGATTGTGATACTCGATATTTGTTTCGTGCACCTTGTGCACCTGATTTGATTTTGCGCATGTTCGGCGCTTGATATTGGATTTCATGATTTCATACATGATAGATGCACCGGCCTTGGATTTTCGCGCATGTCGAGCGCATGTTTTGAGATATGATTTTGGTGCACACCAGATACACTAAATCGAGATTTTTCGTGCATGTCAGATGCACCTGATTTTGCTGTCAGGCACACACGTTGCCTACGACAGATGCTTTGTGCACACCCGATGCACTTAGATCTTGTTTCTGTGCACTTGTATGGCACGTATATGGATTTTGATTTCCGTGCGCACCAGACGCACGTAGCATTCATGTGCATATTTTGGGATTGATTTCGTATAGAGCAGTACGTTTTTATGATATTGCTATGTGTTTTCGTACTGAGCAGGACTAGTCAGATGACAGTACCTGAATATATTTTTGGCATGCATTTCCTTCAGATACTTACAGATATAGATTCGATATTTACATGTATAGTTTCGAGTTATGTCATATTGGTTTTGATTTGGATTTGGCATTGATGTCTTCTCCATGACTCCGATGATTGCGGGATGCTTGACGGAGTTTTGATTTGAGTTATATACTCATTTTTCAAGCGCATGCGCTGCGCTACGATTTGTTTTATGTATTTACAATTTCGGAGCCCCGCCGACTTGATGGTTTTCTTAGATGTTTTAGTATTTGGGAGAGTTTGAATTTAAATTCGGGGACCGAATTTCTTTAAGGGGGGAAGATTGTAACGTTTTGAAAATCATTTCGGTGAAATTTCGAAAAAATCGGTAAAATAAGGGGGTTTTCTGTAAAAAGCTAAAATACAAATATCTTATTATAAAAATTAAATATACATATTCTAGCTAAGTAATTGCTATTATTTGGTGTTTATTGAGCCGCTGGTGAAATTTTAAATTTTCTGAAAAAAAATATTATTTTATTATTATTTTAAGCCGTCACTAATACATTTAATTAGGGAAAATTACAAATTGGAACGAGTTGAAACAAATTTTGTGCATCATAAAACATTAAATAAAATTTTATCATGTGGTTTTTGGAACGAAATTATTTGCCAAAACGGTTTAAAAATTATTTAAGAAAAAAGGCTTTTTTTAGCGTAAATGGATGTTTGGGGTATTGTATTATCATTTTTCATCACCCCACACCCGTACCCACACCCACACACCCCCATTCACTTCTCCCCTTGGCTGAATTCAGCAGCCCCCATCTTTTTCCCCACTTGAATTTCAAAGGAAAGAAATGAAAGAAAAGAAAAAGAAAATGGTTAAATGAGGTGGACTTTTGACTTTGGTTTGACCTTGACTTTCTCCCCCCACTTTCTCTACCTCCCTCTCTCTCCTCTCCCCCTCCCATTCCAGCCGACCCCCCTCTCCTACAGCAGCAGCAGCCCCCCCCCCCATTCCCCTTCTCTTTTCTCTTCAAAACTTCATCAAAAATTGCCCCAAATCCATCAAAAAAATCCCAAAACCCAAATCCGACTCCTACCCATTTTAGCTTAGCCCGTATAGCATGGATCTTTGTGAAAAGAGAGAATTTTGGAGGGCCATGGATGCTTGTGGATCTTCAAATGTTTTTGGGTATAATTCTAAACATTTTTGCTTAATTTGTTACTAATTTCTTAAAGCTAATTTAATTAAGTGTTAATTTGGTTTATGTGAGTTTAATTGCATGATTAAAGATTTCAAGTTAGGGTTTGTTGTGGAAATGAGTTGTGTTTGATTGTGCATGGTTTAGTGATGTGGATTAACATATTTAGTTTTGTAGAAAACTAATCTAGTTGTTAATTACAAGTTGTTACTTGAAAAATTTCCAAATTAAGCTTTTATTGCAAACTAGGTTTTTTGATTTAATTCGAAATATGAGATTAAAAATATGGTTAGGGTTTGTATCGTATTATTAACTTTATTAAGTGTAGTTTAATGCTTTAGAGCATGGAAATCCAACCTAAATTGTAGTTTGTGCATTTTTGGCTATGAAATTGTTAAAAAGGGTATTTTGTAAACTAGAATATTAGGGTTTTTGGAATTTAATGAGATTAAATTCCGGAAATTTTTTCTATGACTTATTTAAGATATTTAATAAGTATATTGGCCACTACATTCATTTAAACGTCATGTTTTGTACAAAAACGGCGAATTGTGCTTGCTAGATTTTCGGAAAAAATGACTTTTTAAGTGAAATTGGGGTTTTTGTGAGTTTTAACCTAGTTTAAATTAAAATTAGTGTTCGTGAATGTGCAAATGAGTGTGATTGGATTTTTCTCGATGGTTTGACATTTGTACATCGACATCGAGGGTTGGTTTGACTATTCTTGCATGCGTAGGCGATAGGTTTGGACCTATGCGTGATACGCGTGCCGATTTGATTTTCGTATGCCGTTTCGATTTTGAATTTAGTCTTAATACGATACGGTGCGTTATGATATGTAGGTACCCCATGTGGACTTCGAGACGACAAGCAAGCGCGTGGCGACGTCGGCACCGGCTAGCGAGGACCAGGTGAGTAGATTTATATCTATGGGGAGAAGTCGGGTGGATGGCGTATAGCACCCCCGCAGTCCGTGGTGATGTATACGGATGCGTATACACACCAACAATTTTTATATGTTTTTTGGGGATTAATAACGATGCTTAGGATGGATATTGGTGTGTTGGATTATTTTAGCGTTGCGAACCCTAGGGTAGTGTTGCACTACACATACACACATACATACTTGCATACTTTCCTATTGATATGTGCTCACAGGATTCTTTATAGTTATGTGTTCATATGGGTATGGGACTATGGGTTCACATACGAATTTGAGGCTTGGGTTTGAGATGAGTCGATGAGATTTGTATTGAGGTTGTGACTTCGGTGATATGGCAGGATTCGTATTTGAGATACGACATGACGTTGTAACGGGTCTTGACGTAGTGTTTCACACACGTGTATGCATACTTAGGCGGTATCAGTATGGTACTAGACGTAGATCAGTACCCCGATCATGATATTTGATAAAGAGGATACCAGGTGAATAGTATGATGAATGTGATATTGACCCGTACCCAGATTTGGGGATGCTGTACGACGGATTTACGTACGAGCTATATTTTGATGATTGATCCGCACTCTTGACTTGGAATGTCTGGTTATGGATATGATATTATTGAGGCGGGATCACCGACTGTATATATACAGGTATGTATATGTATCGACTCAGATGATAGGCGGTTTCCTTACCTGTAGTTCAGCTTGTTAGTTCAGCCGTATAGTTTAGTGTAGTTGTTAGATTAGATTAGACTCCTACCTATTTCAAAACTAGCGGATCGTGGGTATTTTAAAAGACAGGTCAAGGGATCTACGGATATTTCAAAAGACGTATCCTTTCTTAAAAACCACCGTAGCCCTATTTTCAAAACCCCGCGGTTCGTGTTATTTCAAATGGCACCATTTGTAGGACTTATATTAGATTAATGCAGATTAGTTATAGTTGCGTCTAGTTTTTAGCTCCCGCTCATTTTGGTTGCTCGCTCCGCATCGCATATTTACATTGTTATTTCATATTGCATTGTTGACATTATGCTGTTAGGACACCAGCACCATTACCGATGATGCGTATGTACCACATAAACTTACTTGCCGGCTCACACACATCTTCATCGGTAATTGTCATGTCACGTACACCTTAGAAAATATTGTTGCTTAACTTAGCTTGATAGCCAGTAATTTGACATAATATTAGTGTACATACCTTATATGCCAGCTTAGATATTGTAGTTATTACTTGTCGCTTCATGCATACTGTTATTCATTCTCATGCTTATATTCATGGTTCTACATGCTATTGATGATTCGGATTTCCATGATATTTTCTGGATTTGGAGGAAAACCGCAAAACATATATAAACTGATTTCTCTCTTTTTAAATAAAAGTGCGGTTTTTTCCCATGATGTATGAGTCGTCCACCATGAGTTTGCTGATGGATTTCGAGACCCGATTCAAGGAGACGGATGAACCGTTTCGGGTACATGGTGGACCTGGTATGGTACCCCGGGGCAAGAGGAATGTGTTGTTGACGTTGAGCCCGGCAGGGGAGCACTACCGACCGGTGATATTACCCGATGCGCCGGATATCCGGAGGATACCGTCGTGGTCTTGAGATGGATGGTAGGGCCCGATCTGGATTGACGGCACCCTAGATATTGATTTTGAGATATTGAGGTACAGAGATTGTGATAAGAGATATCGAGATATTTGGACACTTGTTTTGTGTCGATGCTGGGCACTGTTTTATGCTGATTTCATTATGATACCTCATTTTAAAAATACAAGAAAATCTCATTAAATTATGAAAACAGTTCTTCATTTACATGTATTCTGTTTTCATGCATTCATACCTCATTCATATGATATATTGCTACCTGAGGCACTGACACGGGCACATGAGTTTACACTCGGGTTAGATATTTACCCTAGCCTTGTTATAGGCTGCTGGTTATATATTTGAGGATATATTATGATTATTGACCCAGGTTGCGTTATTTATGCGATTTCTGTGCGTAGATGTTTTTCTATTCACGAGTTGGCGACTCACCCCCGTTGTGCCCCAGTTTTCTTGCAAGTTTGCCGTACAAGTTTCATTACGGCTTTGCGGGCTCAGTTTCATTCGGGTGACTTGCTAGTAGGTGGGTTTTTCTTGTATCGTACCCATCATATTACCTTGTATAATATTATTCCGTTGTATCTAGTAAATTCCATCAACCAAACATGTATTTATTGAGATAGAGACCAGTGTTGTTTATTCTTTCGACCTTAGAGTCGCTCGTTATATTTCTGGTGGTTTTGAGTTTCCTTTTGAGTTTTGATCCTCGCCGTTGGCATTGTATATTATATTGCTTGTGTGGTTGTGACCGTCGATTGACGAAGAGCTAGCTCCCGCTTGGGGATGCCTTTTTCTTGATTTCGTATACTATTCATGTTGTATCCCGTTTGGGGGCCAGTATTTACAAAGGAGACTCTGCCGAAATTTTCAGTAAATTTTTGATGTTTTAAAAACCGCATAATTCGGCTTATGCTATTGAAATTACTTGCTTTAAGTTGGTTTTTCCTGCACTCTACTACTTTTCTTGGTTTGGATTTCTGGGTTTTCGGTTTACTTAGATTACGTACGTCTCGAGACGTTCGTAGTTTAGGTGTCGGTCATGTTCCGTACTTTCGGGCCGTGACAGTCGTTGACGAGCAGCTTTCATTTTATCTGCAGCAACGAGCTCAGGTTGAAGCAGAGTTGGCCGTGGCGGCTGACCATGAAAAGGGGCTGAGGGAAGTGCACGAGCAGTTAATTGGTCTATTAAAAACGCTTCCCTCTCAATAATTGTTTTTGTACCATTTGTAATTTTTAATAAAATGTATCCTTTTTTTCATAAGATGTATTTTGTACCCAGTTGAATTTATGAATAAAAGATACATTTCTTTCGTAATATCTTGTGTCATATCTTGCTTTCTTCTCTTTTCTTTGTTGCCGGCGTGTTACCTTAGTAAGCGTAACCTGTAAATGATAGAGAGAGCATTCTGTTTTGAATTCTTCGAGAGGTAGCGATATCTTAGGAAAGCAGGTTTAGATCTGCTGCCTAAGACTTTTCAACTTCATAAGCCGTAGGGGTTTCATAAAGATTTTTCTCCCTACGAGTCGAGAGGCACTCGCAGGTGTATTTTCTCGTTAGGAATCGTGAGGATTCCTAAGTGTGTTTTCTCTTATAAGTCGTAAGGATCTTACAAGAGAGTTTCTTCTATAAGGGCCGAGAGGACCCGTAAGTGATTGATAGGGTTGACATTATCCGTATTTCACAGAGTCAGGGGTTGCTCTGGGCGTTTCCCACGGGGTCGAGATTGACTCTAGCCGTGTTCTATGGGACCAGGATTTGCTCTGGATGCTTCATACGGGGTCAGGATTGACATAGCCGCGTTCTGCGAGGACCAGGATCCGCTCCGGACCTTTCCCACGGGGTCAGGATTGACATTGGCCGTGTTCTACGTGACCAGGAATTTGCTCTGGATGCTTCCTACGGGGTCATAGCCGTATTCTGCGAGGACCGGGCTCCGTTCTGGACATTTCCCACAGGGTCAGGATTGACATAAGCCACGTTCCACGTGACCAGGAATTTGCTCTGGATGCTTCCCACGGGGTCTCATTGACATAGCCGTATTCTGCGAGGACCAGGCTCCGCTCTGGACGTTTCCAACGGGGTCAGGATTGATATAATCCGCGTTCCACGTGACCATGAATTTGCTCTGGATGCTTCCTACGGGGTCATAGCCGTGTTCTGCGAGGACCAGGCTCCGCTCTGGACGTTTCCTACGGGGTCAGGATTGATATAAGCCGCGTTCCACATGACCAGGAATTTGCTCTGGATGCTTCCCACGGGGTCATAGCCGTATTCTGCGAGGACCAGGCTCCGCTCTGGACGTTTCCCATGGGGTCAGGATTGATATAAGCTGCGTTCCACGTGACCAGGAATTTGCTCTGGATGCTTCCCACAGGGTCTGATTGATATAGTCGTGTTCTGTGAGGACCAGGCTCCGCTGTGGACGTTTCCTACGGGGTCAAGATTGATATAGGCCGTGTTCCACGTGACCAGGAATTTGCTCTGGATGCTTCCCATGGGGTCTGATTGACATAGCTGTGTTCTGCGAGGACCAGGCTCCGCTCTGGACGTTTCCCACATGGTCAGGATAGACATAATCCGCGTTCCACGTGACCAGGAATTTGCTCTGGATGCTTCCCATGGGGTCATAGCCGTGTTCTGCGAGGACCAGGATCCGCTCTGGACGTTTCCCATGGGGTCAGGATTGACATAGGCCGTGTTCCATGTGACCAGGAATTTGCTCTGGATGCTTCCCACGGGGTCTGATTAACATAGCCGTGTTCTGCGAGGACTAGGCTCCGCTCTGGACGTTTCCCACGGGGTTAGGATTGACATAAACCGTGTTCCATGTGACCAGGAATTTGCTCTGAATGCTTCCCACGAGGTCATAGCCGTGTTCTGCGAGGACCAGGATCCACTCTGGACATTTCCCACGGGGTCAGGATTGACATAGATCGTGTTCCACGTGACCAGGAATTTGCTCTAGATGCTTCCCACGGGGTCATAGCCGTGTTCTGCGAGGACCAGGCTCTGCTTTAGACGTTTCCCACGGGGTCAGGATTGACATAAGTCGCGTTCCATGTGACCAAGAATTTGCTCTGGATGCTTCCCACAGGGTCATAGCCGTGTTCTGCGAGGACCAGGATCCTCTCTGGACGTTTCCCACGGGGTCAGCATTGACGTAGGCCATGTTCCATATGACCAGGAAGGGTTGACTTTATCCACATTTCACGGAGTCGGGGTTTGACTCTCGGTCATCTGTGCTCCGCCGAGTCATGGAACTGGGAATTGTCACGGTTCCGCTTTGCTTGATGTTGCGCATGTTGTAATGAGACGCATGTTGAGATGATCTCCAGGCTGTCTGTGAACCGTTGAGATTTGGCTTCTTCTTCCGATGGAGCATGGGGAGGGAAAGTGTGATTCCCTCTCTGTTTGCGCCCCTGGATTGTATACAAGTATTGATGTGATATCACCTGTAGGGCATAAATTTCATTTTTTTTATTTCTTCCGCGATGCTTTATCATTTCAGCTTTTATATCGCGAAGGTCGTGATTGCCCAATCATTTCGGCTATTTTTGGCGGTGCCTAATCATTTTGTCTCTTTGTTTTATTTTTACTCGCTGCTTTTTATTGCGAGTTGCCCAATCATTTCGGCTATTTTTGTATGCATACATTTTTACTTGCTGATTTTGTTGCAAGTTGCCCATCATTTCGGCTATTTCGTATGCATGTGTATGCTCGTTGGCTTTTCGCTACAAGCTTGGAATTATACACCGATTTCGGCATCAGCACCGCTACAACTGGGATATTGCCAGGGGCGAATCATCATTTGTCTCTATCAATGTCGAACAAAGGTGGATTACCAAATAGGGTTAAGATCCTGTCGACTAAGGCTTTTGACTTCATGAGCCGTAAGGGTCTCATAAAGGTATTTCTCCCTACGAGTCGTGAGGATCTCGTAGGTACGTTTTCTCCTTAGGGATCGTTAGGATTCCTAAGTGCATGGTCTCTTATAAGTCGTAAGGATCTTAATCGAGAGGGCTTACAAGAGGGTTCACTGTGCAAACATATCCCTAGTCACGGATGGGACTTTGTTAGGGAAATGTTTATTCGCGCGCGGGGATTGTATACAAAGGTCAGCATTGAGCCGCTTGTAGGGCAAAATTGGAGGTTGTGATGGCTTAAGAACAGGTTCAGATCCCTGTAGCTCAAGACTTTTGAATCTTATGAGCCGTGAGGGTCTCATAGGAGGATTCTCCTTACGAGTCGTGAGGATCTCGCAAGTGTAGTTTCTCCTTAGGAATCGTGGGGATCCCTAAGTGTGTCACTCCCTTGTGAGTCGTAAGGATCTCACGTAGGTGGTTTCTCCTCACAAGGTCAAGAGGACCTTGCAAGTGTCTTTTCACGAGATTGCGCCCTTTCGAGTTTTCACAAAACTCGCCAGTAGCCCTGCTGTTTTTACTCACGGAGCCCTTTCGGGGTTTCATCCATGCCCATTTTGCTTATGGGCATACCGTTTTCTTTCTTTTCTTTTTTTATATTTTATACTTTTTTGTGTCAGCCTTGGGATGCTGCGGTCCACATTAGTTTATCGACGTCTCGGTCAACAGCCAGTTTTAGGACATAGTGGTCCATTGTTAGTTTAAGGACGTTTCGGTCCATCGCCAGTTTTAGGACATAGTGGTCAATTGTTAGTTTAAGGACGTTTCGGTCCAAGAAAAGGAGGCCAGCTACTACTTACAGAGTTTAGGCTTAGGAAGATAGCCAGCGGACATAGGCGTCGTCATCTATCATTAACATAGGCCATGACTCGTCAGGCGTAGTAATTTTTTAGGAAGCGACCGTTTATTGGCCGGAAAGGTCTTTCACCATGCATGTCCATGAGTAGATATGCTCCTCCCTGGTAAACTTTGTCTATGATATACGGGCCTTCATAGTTCGGCTCGAATTTCCCCCGCTTGGCACAATTGGGGATCATAGGCCTTTTGACCACAAGCACGAGTTCGCCTTGGCGGAATGTTCTTGGCCTAGTCAATCTCTCATATGAGCACGTCATCTTTGCTTTATAAGCCTCCAGATTTTGTTGCGCTATGAGCCGGGTTTCATCAAGGGCATCGAGCTCCTCAAGATGAAGGTGAGCATTTTCTTCGTCTGTTAGCTCGTAGCGAACCGCCACTCGTAGAGAGGGTAACTCTATCTCAAGAGGAAGAACCGTTTCCGTACCGAATACCAATGCGTACGGCGTTGTGTTCGTGGCCGTTTTGAACATAGTTCGATACGCCCAGAGAGCTTCATGTAGTCTCTCATGCCAGTCCTTCTTATTTCGAGACACCGTCTTTTTCATGATCTTTGTCAATGTCTTATTGAAAGCCTTAGCTAGACCGTTAGCTCGAGGATTATAGACTGAAGAGTATCTCCAGTCTATGTTATACTGTTGTGCGAAGCGGCTGATCTTGTGGCTTCTGTAGGCTGGCCTGTTATCGGAGATGATCCGTCGCGGAGTACCGAACCGATAAATGACCTGTGTCTTGAAGAAATGGAGTATATTTTCCGTCTTCACTTCCCTCAGTGGTACTGCTTCTGCCCATTTGGAGAAGTAATCAGTTGTCGCCAAAATGAACCGATGTCCTCTGGACGATGCTGGCTCGATGGGGCTGATTATGTCAGTTCCCCACATTTCAAACGGCCAGCTAGCTACTGTTGGATGCAGTGGATTTGGATGCTGATGGATAAAGTCTCCATGAATCTGGCACGAGTGGCACTGCTTTGCGTATTCTAAGCAGTCTTGGATCATCGTGGGCCAATAATAACCCATCCGTTTGATCTTCAGTTTCATCTTCGGCCCGGCTTGGTGAGAACCGCAGAGTCCGTCGTGAGTTTCTTGGACGACTCTCCTTGCCTCTTCAGGTCCCAGGCATCTTAACCACAGAAAATCAAATGATCTTACAGATTATCATTGATGAAGGCGAAAGATAGAGCTCGTTTTATAAGCTGATGTCTTGAGGACGCATCTTTAGGTGTTCGACGGGATTTGAAGTAGTCTATAAAGACTTCTCTCCAATCCTCAGCCTTTTCCTGGTCTTTTATTTGCATAGCCATTTGCTCGGTCGGTCCCTTTTCTTCGGATGACTCCGGAGATATTTCTGCCGGTGCAAGAACCCGACGGCTTTGCACAATGATCCTCACATCATCGAGGCTCTCGTCAACCAGTTCTTTAGCGAGCTTGGCTAACGCATCCGCCTTGCTATTTTCTGCACGCGGTATGCTTTCTAAGGCGTAGGAAGGAATTTGAGTCAGCAATTGCTGCACTCTTTAGCCGTATTTCACCAACTCTGGCTTGCACGTTTGATAGTTGCCATTTACTTGACTAACGGCCAGTTGGGAGTCTCCGTATATGAGGAGGTTCTCAATTCCCATGTCGACGGCGATCTCAAGACCTGCTATCAAGGCTTCGTATTCAGCTTCATTGTTCGTTCTTAGCTCTGTTAAGGAGAAGGCAAAGCGCATTATCCCTCCTTGTGGAGTCACGAAGATGAGTCATACCCCTGATTTGATTATGGGAGTGCTTTGTTTGCGCTTCTTCATGGAAGATGCCCCATCGAAGTAGAGTTCCCATTGGGTATCAATCTCTCTTCTCTCTTCGTCGATCGTGTCAAACGCGTGCTCGTCTGGCAATTCGCAGTTCAAGGGAGATTCGGCAGGTATCGGATGCTCAGCAAGGAAGTCGGCGATGGCCTGACCTTTCACTGCCTTGAGGGGTCGATAAGTTATCGAGAACTCCATCAAGAGCAGGGCCCATTTAGCGAGCCGCCCTGTTAATATGGCCTTCGACATCAGGTATTTGAGAAGATCTACTTTTGATATGAGATGGACCTCATGCGCCAACGCGTAGTGTCTGAGCTTTGTTATCGCGAAGATCAACGCCAGGCAGTGTTTTTCGATGGGGGGTAGTTGCTTTCTGCCCCCAGGAGAACTCGACTCAGATAATAAAGGGCTCTCTCCTTCCCTTGGTCATTTTCTTATGCCCATAATACGCCTAGAGAACCCTCAAGGGCGGTTGTATACAGAGTAAGAGGTTTTCCATTAACGGGAGTAGCCAATACAGGAGGATTCTGCAGATATTGCTTGATTTCATCCAGTGCGCTTTGGCATTTGTGATCCCAGACGAATGGAGTTCCCTTCTTCATTAGGTGACTGTAAGGACGACACTTGCCTGAAAGATTGGCTATAAATCGCCGGATATACGCGAGCTTCCCTTGGAGAGACCACGGTTGCTTGAGAGTCCTTGGCGGAGGCATTTCCATGATCGCCTTGATCTTTGACGGGTCGATTTCGATGCCTCGGTGTTGTACGACGAATTCTAGAAACTTGCCTTAGGAAACTCCGAACGCATATTTGAGAGGGTTCATCTTCAGGTTGTATTTCCAAAGGCGTTGAAACACAATCTTCAGATGCTCTAAATGTTCCTCGTATGATTTGCTTTTTACTACGAGGTCGTCGATATAGCATTGGACGATTTCATGTATGAGATCATCGAAATTTTCTTCATGGTCCTCTGATAGGTGGCACCGGTGTTCTTTAGACCGAAAGGCATCACCTTGTAGCAGAATATACCCAAAGGGGTCCGGAAGGAGGTATGCTTCTGGTCTTCGGGAAGCATCTTTATCTGATTGTATCCTGATGAGCCGTCCATGAAGGAGAAAACTTCGTGAGTGGATGTGTTATTTATCATCAGCTCAGTGATTGTTACTGGAAAGTCGTCCTTTGGGCAAGTTTTGTTGAGATCTCAAAAGTCCACACATATGCGTACCGTCCTATTTTTCTTCATCACAGGGACGATATTGGCGATCCAGTCAGGGTACTGAACCTCTTGGATGAAGCCGGAGTAAATTAGCTTCTTGACCTCGGCGTTGATGCTCATCTCAAGCTCGAGCCGCATTCTTCTTAGTGCTTGTTTGATCGGATTGACGTCCGGGGATATTGCCAATTTGTGTACAGCAATCTCTGGATCTAGTCCTGGCATCTCGGAATAGTTCCATGCAAAGCAATCTTTATGCTGCATGAGCATGTCTTTTAGCGTAGCCACCCTTTCTTCAGACAACAGCTCACTGACGAACGTCGGCAGGGGGTCGTTTGTCGTTCCCAAGTCAATTTTTGTGAGGTTATCTGCGGTAGTATGTATCCCATCTTCCAGCTCTTTTGGCACTGGTGGAAACTCTGAGATCATCTCGTCATCGTTGTTTTCGAAGCACCAGGGGAAGTCATCCATATTCTCGGTTTCTTCTTCTAATAGCGATATCATATGACAGGTATGAGATCGCTTCCAAGACCGATGTTGATCTGGTTCTACTCTCGCTGCATGCACGGCTTTTGGTTCATGCTTTTGCGGCGGAGTTACCCTCCAGCTGCTGAATAGAGCCAACCTGCCTTGCTGATACTGGTCTTCTACCCAGTCTTTGAATATGAAGCAGTCTTCAAGAGGATGTCCTATTGCCCGGTGATAGGAGCAATAGTCCGGGTGAGAGACTTCGCCTGCTTGCTCGGGGTGCTTGGACTCCGGGAGGGTAATCATTTGATGTTTTATGGCAAGATCAAGTATCTTCTGTGTTTTGTCCTGGGGAAAAGAGTATGCTCGACCCATCTTCTTTATAAGAGACGAATCCGGATTGCTCGATTCCCGATCGCGTGGCTTCTTGGTCCCGCTTTGTCGCTGTCGAACGCCTTTCTCGCTCTTTGATTTATTTTTGCCTCTGCGTCGGGCCTTTTGTATAACGGGTTGACAAGGAAGAGCATTTTCATTTTTTGCAACCTGCTGAAGGAGGCGCTGCGTTCTAGCTTTCTCATAGATGGCCATTTCGCGATTATGATCGTCTCGAACCTTTTGACCCGCTTCCCTTATAAGCTTTTCCATCTATTCTTCAAACGACGGACTTGGCATTTTCATGGCGGGAGCTCGTTCTGGTTCAGGGTTAGCATCTTCCCACAAAGCATCTCATTCTTCATCAAAGTCGTGTATGACGTGGCAGTCGCGGAATAGCTTCCGTTTCTTAGACCGAACATATCCAAGCCCGATCGTCTCCATTCTCCCGTTGGGCAACTTTCGTTGAGTTCCGGGAACGTTCCAGATTCTATTGTAGAACTGAGCTTGTCGAGCAGTCTGCTTAAGAGGTACACCTTGGCGCCTCAACAGTCTTTTTAATCCGTCTGTGTAATATCTAGGCAGACGGATGGGCTGGAGCCTGTCAAGTGTAGAATCCGCACCATACCAAATTTCCTTCTCCACTTTGGTTTCCGTGGATCGATAAAAGAGGATCGCCTTTTCATCATTTCTCCTGGGGGGAACGTAGAATGTCTGCAGTTCCTGCACACTATAAGTTTCAAGTGTGTCGAGATCTTTGTAATGCTCCCGCGGAACCATGGCGACTTGCAAATTTTGATCTTCATCAGCTAAGGCTTGTATCGATGGCCGGGCAGAGAATACGGCATTGACCTCATCTTCCGAGTCGCTGCCAAAGATCAACATAAGGATAGACGGTCCCAGCTTGTTGCATTGGGGCGGCCCTGAATAAACTATTTTTTCTTCCTCCTCGGTATCACTCCCGAAGACCGGAATAGTAGTGATAGCTTTGTTCTTTTCCTCCGATTTGCGACATCTTTCCATGTCTTCGAAATCTGGCAGGAAGTACTTGGCATCCTCATATTTGCAGACTTCGTTCACGGAGAATGGGTTTAGTTCTCCTGTCACGGTGTACTCGAGATAATCCTTGAAATACTTCATACACTAATATTGTGTAGAAGGGATGATGTTGTACTCGTGTAACCAAGGCCGGCCGAGCAAAGCGTTATAGCAGGTCTTAGCGTCAATGACATAGAATTTAATGTCGGTGACTAACAGTTCAAAGCGCAGCGTCAGTATCACAGACCCGAGCGTCCGTGACGACTGGGAGTCAAAACCGGAGATGGTGATTTTGTCACGAGCGAGGTGTTGAACGCTCATGCAGATTTCCTTCAACACTCTTACATTAAGGAGATTAACGGAGGACCCATTGTCCACCAGGATTTTGCCTATTTTGATATCATGACAGTATCCGGAGACATAAAAAGGGCGGTTATGCTCACACGTCCCGAGGAGGAGATCTTCATCGCTAAAGGTGATATCGGCTGTGTGCACTTCTTCCACCTCGTCCTTCATCCTTTCTTCGGTGAGGAAAGCTTGGAATTGTTCAGGCTCTTGTAACGCCTTGATCAGCAAATCTCTTGCCTCTTTGGATAGCAAAAGGGCATCGAGAATGGTGAGTTGTGAGGGTATCTTCCTCAGGTGTGCCAGAACATTGTAATCCACCTTACTTTTCTTGGGCGGGTCCTTGGCTGTCTGCTCTTCGACAGCTTGATCATCGAGGGCGATATCTTCAGGGACTTTTTCTTTCCCCTTATCCTTTTTGTTCGAGCCCTTATTTGCAGGTCCGAGATTCTTTTCAGGTAGCGTACGATAGTGCAGCTGAATGTTCTCACAGCTCTTCGGTTCTTCCTCTTTTCCTGAGGTGGATTCTTTAAAGAGAGGGCCAAGAGTCATTTCTTCATCAGAGTCGCTCCCGAAGGTGAGAACTTGCGATCCCTCAGCGTCGACCATGTGACAGTTGCCGGCGGTTCTTTTGCGCTCCTCGGTCATATTTCTTTGCTCCCGACGAGCTTTGTGTTTCATTCGCTTGAAATGTTGTCAGTGGGCAACATATCCCTGCCACCATCTTTTAAAAGCGTTGCACTCTTCAGTGAGGTGCGCAATCATTCAATGATATAAGCAGTAGCTAGGATGTGTTTCCGCTTCACCAAGAGCGTTCGCTTCGGAGGGTGGCAGCTTCATTCCCATCGATATGGCTTTGGCGAACCTCTTCCTCGTCTTGAACCTGCTTTTATCTACGGCGGACGTACTTCGATTTGGCGGGAGTGTTTCAATCCTTTCGTCCAGTCACCGGCGTTTGGCTTTTTCAAATATGGCCATCTCACGCACTCGAGCAGCTTTGCTTTTAAGAAGAGCTTCGTCCAGGAATGCATCAATCATTTCGTCTGATGGCCCTAGAAGTTCCGGCTCAGGATCTGCCCCCAGTTTCTCTGTGTAAGGAGCTTCTTCATCGTCTATCGACGAGTGAGAGATCACATGGCAGCTTGCCACATAATCTTCAGGCTCATCCGACGAGTCTTCTCCATTATCATCATCTCCGTCCTCAAGGACGTGGCTGAGAAATTCTTGGAGTGTGACTGGAGTCCGCGCCTTCTGGTTATATTCTTCCAACACGTCAATCTGTTTTTGCAGGTCCGTGCGCCTGTCACCAGGCTTCACGGGCTTTTTGGTCTTCTTCTTCTTTTTCGAAGACTTTGACGGTTGGGTGTGAGCGCCTTGACTATCACCACCAATTTTTGGAGTTGGGCGCGGCTTTAGCATTCCCTCAATGATCTCGAGTTCCAGTGGATTCTTCCACCTGATTGCCAGGAATGTTTGGAGATCCTTTAGCATTCTTCTAGTCTTTGCTGAAAGAACGACCTCCCACGGAGCTTCTTCTATGAAGGAGCATGATACCCCCGGTGTATCCATCTTCTTGGGAGCGTGTGGCTGTGGTGGGTTCACTTTCCAGTTCTCGGACAGGGAAAATTTTCCCTGTTGATACTGGTCTTCAATACAGCCCTTGAAGACGAAGCAATCTTCAATTGGATAGCTTACCATTTGATGGTAGGGGCAATAATTGGGACTATTAGCCTCATCGGGTTGCAACGGTCGTTTTGGATTCGGCAGATTGATGAGCCTGTTGCGCACCGCTAGCTCGAACAATCTTTTCGTCTTGTCTCGGGGAAATGAATAAGGGCGCTTCATTTTCTCATTATAGAATTGTTGCCTCTCGTCTAGGCGATCAGTTAGTTTTGGGCCACTGGGCTGCTGTTGAGTATTTGCAACGAATGTCGCCTTCCCTTTACCCTTTTCGTTTCGCGGCTATGGCTTTGGAGGAGACGGTCTATGACCCATCTGGTCCATCTGGGCCAGTTTGTCAATCAAGGCCTGGAACGTAGTCAGCTTGAAGAACATCATGAATTGGGAAATAGTTGCCTGAGGGTCCAGAGTGCCCACGAATATGCCCACTGCAGGCGCTTCCTCGATGCGCTGCTCACATTTTGACCATAAATTTTGCCACCGTATTGCGTATTGCACCAACATTTCATCTGGCTTTACCCTGGCATTGATCAATGCCGTTATTGGGGTGCGTTCACTAGCACTCATGAAACGCTGGGTGAATAGTAGCTCCATTTCTGCAAAAGTCTTCACGGAGTCGTTTGGAAGTTCAGAATACCACTCGAATGCCATCTCCGACAAGCTACCAACAAACTGGCGGAGCAGAAGTTTATCGTCACCCCCGGTTTTGCCGTACAAGGCTCTGAATTGAGCGACATGCTGATGTGGATTCCCCGTCCTTTTATATACATGAAATTTAGGGATCGTATATCCCGGCGGGTACTTTATTTGGTCATACCAGCCTGGATAAGGTCGTCCAGTCTTAACGATCTGTCCAGCCGCTTCGTTTGCATGGTGAGCTCGTATTTGCTGAGCAATGTAATCATCTAGAGCGGCCTTAGAGATGGTCTCCTCTTTGGCTGCTGAAAGAGCCTGAAGAGGGTTCGACGTCTCCCCTCTGTCGTCTTTAATGATGATCGGAGGGTCTTCAGCTGGAGGTTCCGGCTGTAACATCATTCCAGCCATGTCTTGGAACAAAAGAGCCATTCGTTTTTTATTGGCTGCCTGCTCCGCAGCCTCTTTTTCTTTCCTCTCGAGTATTCTTCGGAGGAACTCGGTATCCGTTTCTTATTCCTGACGTTGCTCCGAGGTCTCTGGATTTTCTTTTGGCCCCGTGAGTGCGGCCATTGTAGTCAGCATCTCCTGAAGTTTCTGCTGCTGTTGTTCCTGAGCCTTCGTTATCGATCGAGTAAGCAGTCGATGACCCGTAGAAGCACGGCTTTCCTCTTTTCCGGAAGCCATATAAACGGTATGTATTACCATGCCCCCGAACTTGGGGTGTTTAGATTCGACGTCCTTGCGGTTTGCCTCGTTCACGGGGGCTTTCTCTGGCCTCCTTCTCTTGTGAGCAGTTGAAGTCGAGGGGGCTGTTGCAGCGGGCACCCAGACAGATGACGTCTTTTGTCGTACCACGAGATGGCTCTTTTCTTGCTGAGCTTTGAGCTTCTTTGGCCGGCGAGAGTAGTCCTGGTTATTCACCGATTCCTGGACCTGTCGCCAGACTTTATAAATTTTGGACGACAGCCGCTGGGGTCTGCTTCGGCTTCTTTTCTGTAGTAATCTCCATAGGTGTAGGAGATCTCTTCAGCACGGCGGTCAGAGAGTTCTTATGAACCCTCCTAAGCGGTTCAAAGATGTTCCCAGTTGGAACAGCAGCTTTGATTTCCACCATGGGAGCTGGCGGAGTTAGCCCAGAGGAGGAGTTGCCTCCGGCCTTCTTTACTCGGTGCCAGTGGCGACGTCGAGCATGTCGTGCGGATGGGATTGTCTCAGCTGTAGGGGTGACTTCATCATGCCCCCTGTCTTGACGGAGGGTTGTCGCCGGTGCTAGCCTTTTGAAGACTGACGTTCGCCGAAAAGTAATGTCCAACCTATCGAATACAGACCTCTAGGCAGAGGTGACTTCGCCTGGAGCGGGAGCCGGAGTGGACAGCCTTATGAAGACTGACTTCTTGTCAGGAGAATCATTTCCAATGATTTCGTCCATTTAAGCCGGGATGGCTATCCGCTTTGGGATGGCTGCTTCAGGTATTGCATGCTTGTTGGCATTCTGGCCCAGTCTGTTGAAAACTGAGGTGTTAAACTTGGGCGACCCATTGAGAGGGGCCGCGGCAGTGGTAAGTCGATCAAAGACCGACTTCTTTGGGGTTTCTTGCGGCAGCATCGAGGCATTGAAGCTCATGGGTGGGATCATAGTCCTAAAGAACAGCCCAGTGGTGGCCTGAGTTACTTGGTCCACCGGCATTGTGAACAGGGAGGCCGCCTGGGGCCTATAAGTTACTTCTCCAGATGAGGCAGAATGGGAGTTGCAGTTGCAGCTGGAACATTTTGTGCAGGTAGACGCCATTGATCTTTCGTTTTCTGCACCGAGCCAGACACTAAATCTTAGTACCTCGAACCCAAGGGCAACTATAGCAAACCGTGATTCATTCGCGAACACGACACACGAAGTGTGGAGTGGAAAGAGGAAAAGGTCTCACCGGGCATGCCAGAATCTGTTCCCCGCCGAAACACGGAGACGCGACCGCACAGGGTCCGTCTTGCCTGAATTTCGAGGGCAGATGCCAATTGGTGCTATCCATCCACCTCTCCAAAGATACTAAGTTGATTTATGGCACCATGTATCAAAGGTTTGAACGGATGCGGCTGATGTAGCAGACTTCGTCAAATTCCCCCTCGTTGAGGGGTTTTTGATTGTGGAGACGCTCTTCCCTGCAGACGCAAGCCCCTGCAGTTAATTACGCTACCGCATCGCGGTAACCACTTTCTCCTTCTCCAGATGATCACTTCGTGTCGTGGGTGTTTGTTTTGTTTTTGGTTGCCCGTGGATTGTATACGGAGACTAATTTATGTTGTCACCCGTAGGACGTGGATTAGTCCAAATCCGTATCTTCTTAGATTTGGGTTTGGGGGTTGGGTTTATGGATACGTTAGCCTCATTTGAGACTAAGATCAACTTAAACGTTTGTTAAGAATACGTTAGTCTCATTTTAGACTAAGATCAACTTAACGGGATCATTTAGATCCGACAAGAGAGCATTTAGGCTCTATTATTTAGTTTAGGGACATTGCAGTCGATTAGTTTAAGGACATTACGGTCCAGTGTTAGTTTAAGGACATCTCGGTCCGAGATTAAGGACATCATAGTCCGTGAGTTTAAAGACCTCACGGTCAAGGTTAAGGACATCATAGTCCATGAGTTTAAAGACCTCACAGTCAAGGTTAAGGACATCATAGTCCATGGGTTTTAAAAGACTCCCACAGTCCGTAAAATGTTTGGTTGTCGGGACCCGTCACCTCTCTGAAGACGTTGAAGGATTACAACGACAAATATAAGAGGAGTAAAGAGATGTACCCTCGAACCGACGTGAGTTGGTTGAAAGATCTGTAGTCCAATTTAGGGCTAAGATCTAATAACATATTTATGAGCAGATGAGCTCAATTAATATGAGTTGAGGACTTATGGCCAATCTTGGGCTAAGTCCAATAAATGTTTAACATTTTATTTTGGGTTGTTGAGCCTTTATTTGGGCTTAGCCCTTTTAACAATGCTGAGCATTGATTTATATCTTGATAATGTCTTTGTCTTTTATTGAATGCTGAGCATTCATCAGAGCTCTGGGCTTATTAAAGAACAATTTATGTTCTGTCAGCGCAACACGTGGCGCGCTAGGCGCTTTGCGCCAGTCAAAAAGCGCAGTGCGCTTCTGCCACGTGGCGCACATGTAAGGGACACGTGTTGCACTTGACGCTAGGCGCCAGATGATGAGCGCATGATGCCAGTTTATGAGAGCTGAGCGCTAATCCATGAGCGCATTGCGCTTTCAGTTTAGTGGCGCACACGTGAGTAACACGTGGTGCGCTTGGCACTGAGCGCCAGCCCATGAGCACAGTGCGCTATTTCAAGAGCGCAAAGCGCTAGTGGTTAATTGGCGCATACGTGATTGACACATGGTGCATTTGGCGCTGAGCGCCAGTCTAGAAAGCGCAGAAGCGCAGTTCAAGAGAGCAAGGCGCATTTGATCAATTTTATGATCTGAACTTTTTAAAAGAGGCTTTGTCTCAAGATCTAAGAACAACTGTTCTTATTTTGTTTCAATCTCTTATATTGATGAAAAGCTTTGCCTTTATGGATCTATGATCCTTAAGAGAATTGAATTATTCTCCTTTTTAGAATGAGATGTTCATGATCTCTTTGAGAAAGACTTTAGTCTTATGGATCTATGATCTGTGAGAAGTAAGTTCTTCTTTTATTTTATGATGAGATCTTTTGATCTCTTTGTGAAAGACTTTTTGTCTTTGTAGATCTATGACCTTTTTAAAGAAATGAATTCTTCTTTCTTAATCATGAGATGATTTCATCTCTGTGTTCATCATCATCATTTTTACCTTGAAAAAAGATCTTCTTGCAAGAGCTTGCTCTTTGAATTTTCTCAAATTTTTTGGGGAGGTTTCTCTCTCTTTCTGTATGTATCAGACTTGAAGTCTAGAAGCCTTTTTATAGGGTAGGCTGATTTGTTGAATCAGTTAAAAAGATCTTTCTCTGATTGATTTGGGGATGTTTCCCTACCATTGGATCTTTGATCCTAGGGCTTCTGTTTTACAGAAGGCAATCTTCTTGTTTTTAACAAGACTGGAAAATCTTTCCATACAGAATTTATTCTGTCTTTTGGTAATTTTTATTTACCATTGGATCATTGATCCAACAGTGCTCTGATTTACAAAGCACAATCTCGTTATTTGGAAAGATTTTGAGGAATCTTTCCTTAACAGAATTTAATTCTGATTAATTAATAATTTATCATTATTATTAGATCTTTGATCTAACGGTGGGGAACTTTTAGTTCCAGCGCTAGCGCACCCGTGCTTTACACGTGGTGCGCTGCTTAAAGGGCAGCGCACATTGCGCTAGCACACCTGTATTTGACACGTAGCGCGCTGCTTGGAGCGCAGCGCACCTAGCGCTAGCGCACACGTGGCGTGCTGCTTAGAGTGCAACGCACTTAGCGCTAGCACCCACGTGCTTTGCACATGGTGTGCTGCTTAGGGCGCAGCGCACTTGGCGTTGCATCTAAAGCGTTGCTTCATTTCAAAAATTTGAATTTTAAACAGAGCTTTGCTCTGATTGGGGGAAACATCTACCATGATTCAATCCTCGCTCCCACTGTCATCGAGAAGACCGTAGTATCTCTCAAGTGGATGAGGAACCCTACCAGATTCGCGGAGAGGCTGAGGTTCGTTGGAGACTATTGAATCCTTTGGTTTCACCAAATCATCAGCTGTTAGTTTTTCCAGCTGGAACTTCTTCTAGTTCTACCTCATGTCCACAAATTTCTTAACAAGAAATTCCTTTTCTAAAAAGGTGGCATGCTGAGAAATAAAACACCTTTTTCTCCTCAGAGTGGTAGAAGATATACCCTCGCAAATGTTTGGGATATCCTACAAACTTATACAGAACTGACTTTTCCTCGAGCTTGTCCGTATTTTGCTTTTCAATATAAGTCGGACAACCCCATATCTTAACTCATTTAAGACACGGTCTCTTCCCATTCCATATCTCATACGGAGTGGTAGGCACTGATTTGGATGGAACCCCATTCAATAGGTATGCAGCTTCTTAAGTGCATAACTCCAAAAGGAAACAAGCAACTCAGCAGTACTCATCATAGAGCGTGCCATATCTCATAGGATGCGATACCTCCGCCCCGATACACCATTGTGCTGTGGTGTATATGAAGGAGTAAGCTGAGAGAGAATCACATTCTCCGTTTAGAAAATCCAGGAACTTCATGCCCAAGTATTCTGCTCCTCGATCACATCGAAGGATTTAATAGTTCTACCCATCTGGTTCTTAACTTCAAGCTTATATTCCTTGAATTTCTTAAAAGTTTCAGACTTGTGTTTCAATAGGAACATTTGTCCGAATCAAGAGAGATCGTCGATGAATGTAATGAAGTACAAAGAACCAACCCTAGCATTTGTAGACGTAGGACCATATACATCATCATGTATCTGTCCCAAGAGTTCACTAACTCTTTCTCTGTTTCCAGTAAACGGAGTATTGGGCATTTTACCTTTGAGACAAAACTGGCAAGTATCATAAGATGAAAATTCGAACAGATTCTCATATTCATCCTTATGTAACTTAGCTGGTCATGTCATATTGATATGACCTAGTCTACAATGCCTCAAGAAGGATTCGTTCATTTCTGAACTACTCCTCTTGTGTGTGTTCTATATACTTTAAAATGTGGTTTGATTTAGAACGTATATACCATTTCATAACGTGCCTAATCCAATCAACTCTTGATTCAGGAAAATGTTCACAACATTATCCTGCAATACAGAACTATATCCTTCTTTAACTTAATAAAGAAACTGATGTAATGGTGTATATCAGGTTCGGTATCTAATAACATTTGTTCAGAATCAATGTATTTACTATTTGGTAATACAAGGTGATATCTGCCAACTGACTTGGCTGCAACAATTGCACCCTTCTCAAACACTTAGAGATATATCACCCTATCCCAGTTCTCTACCTTTTTGTAGCCCATGTAACAGATTGCATATGTGGGATCCTGATCCGGTATCTCATACCTAGGACGTAGAGGATACTGAGAAACAGTTTTCGGTAATGAACATACCCGAAGAATATGCATCAACATGCTCATTCCTCGATTGGGTTGCATGGAAATCCGGATATTCCCCTATTTCCTGCTCGGACTTATAACAATTATAAGATAAAGCGGAACCAATGTTCCCCAGCTCAGTGTAATAAGCAGGTTCGGTCAATTCATCCATATTATTATCTTGATTAAGACGTGACATGGTCGCTACCAGGAGAGAGAGAAGAAAACACTCTGCGTGCGCTCTTACAAGATCAGATTGGTTATTATTTTATCTAATCAGGATGGCTCCCACTGATTTTATCAAATATTCCTTCAAACCCTAAAAGGTAAGACTAGCCGGGATTAATTACACCCTACAAGTTCGCTAATCTTTCGGTCAGGCCAGTGTCGCTTCTTTGAGGGAGGTTCCCCATGCTTTCGCACGGACCTAATTAAAATAAACCTCGTTTTCCTACGGGCGTAACCCCGTTAACACCTTTCTAGACACCTACTTGATCAGCTAATTGTAATGTGTAAAACTCTCCCAGGAGTAACTCTTACTTGCAGTGGGTATCGGGATCCAACTATCTCATAGAACGTATGCAATCTCATTGCAAATTTCAACACTTGAAATTCCCGATAATGTTTTACCCCAAGCTTCCTATGACCTTGACAAAGGCCAACAAACCATAGGCCGCTATTCAAGTTCAACCCGTACATTTCATGATTGAATTAAACCCACCCGCACGACCCTTGACGAATGCCAACAAAGTCGCACGACTACCCTAATCCAATCGCATCTCATGCTTTAGCAGATAAACACTAGTTAGCTACCTCACACTATACCTTGACGAAGACCAACAAACGTAGCACGAATACTAAGTAGCACTCATCTGAAATGACGAAGGGCTACGACAGGTTTTTAAGAAAACCTTTTGCGTAATGAACTTGATCTCGTTGTAGAATCGGGTGAATTTTAAAATGAGTGTTTTTTAGGCTTTTACTAGTTTAGCTAAAGAGGTCACTCCCGGTGAAGGGATCTCAGCTCTTTCCTCATCGAATGAGGTGCAGAATATTTCACAAATACCACTATGCAAAGAAAAAAACTATAGAAGCAATCAAAAGACAAACCGAGTGGGTTATAGCATCTGCCAGTTTCGCTAAAGAGGTCACTCCCGGTGAAGGGATCTCGGCTTTTTCTTTATCGAATAAGGTGCTGGATATTCTACAAGGAATATCGCTATGCAAAGCAAGAACTAGAGCTACCAGTTTTTAAAACAAGTTTCTACAACATCTTTAGGTTTCTTTTCTTTTCATTAATCTCATTAATGAAGTCCCATCAAATTATGCTTCCTAAGCATCACAGAAGAAACAAAAGCCTCAATATTTACTATATATCATCATATATATAATATAAGCATTCGTCTCAACATATAAAGTGGTCAAATCACAGAATATCAACAGCAGAAGAACACATGAAATATTGGATATACTAGGAATTTCCGTGTTTTAAATTAAGCCAATATAAAACAAGGATTCCACGGTCGTGATGAATAGCCAAACCCACATCCCTAGACCCCTATGAGAGCGGCAAGCAACCCTACGAATTCTAGAGTTAGGAGACCCGGTCTCGACTCCTCGAGATGGTCTCCCACTTGACCCTAGAACCCGGTTACTTGTGTTCTCCTCCTTGGGTCTATCCTAATGCGGAAAAGTAAATAATATACATCAATGGTGACATCATCCTCAATCCGGAAGTGCCCCAATAAAAGAATATTACATACAAGATTTTACATGAATGAAAATGAAAAACTCTCATCTCACATAAAATACCCGGCTATTCAAAACACGACGATCTAATATAACATATCACAGCAACACATAACATCACATGTCATCAACGTAAGTAAATATGCATATCCCAATTGTCGTTGACATATAGCAACGAAACTGGTGATACACCACACATTACACTTACGGTCGCAGAAAAGAAAGTGAAAAACTACAACAATTGGAACCCGCAACCACCTTAGACATCATAAACCCAATGTATCACATACTTTGGATTTCATGCATAACCAAATGAATTCCTTAGACATCACATGCATAACAATTATAAATCCCACATTTTAGTCTCGATATTGAAAACACTTTCCAATAACCTGTCGGGTAATTCAACAAGATTCCCGATAACCTGATCGAATGCTCGTCGGAAACTTTAGTAGACGGCCGCACCCCCGATGTCGTCGACGAAGTGCACTAAGGTGGAACACCGCGGCCGCGAACACCCGAACGGATGCTTTTGGCGACGGGGTTCTTCTACAGTCACTAGGTCAGGGCTATGAGGCGTGGCTATCTAGTAAGGTTACCCGACGAGTATCCGCGTACACTACGTAATTGCGATGGACTTTTGATCCTCATCAAAATTTCGTAGCAACCGATCAAATGAGACTAACTTGCTAGATTTATAAAATTCAAACTAGTTATCACATAACTAAATTTGTGGATTCCAAATATTGTATCACAATCACAGATAGCTAGACGATGTTAAACTTTTCGATCGAATAAACGAACACCCAAAATTTCCCAAAGAGCTCAACACCTAAGCGGAGTTTAAAAAATACCCAGAACATACCACAACACCTATGAACCGTCCGCAGAAGGTCTGACCCATGCCTCACTCATGTCACCGCGAAACTTCCGCAAACCCTAGGGTATGACCGCGGTTCCGCGATCCAAAAAGTCGAGTTTGGGTATCGTTCTTCTAGAGGGTCCACAGAATCGCTTGCATGATTTTCTGAAGATTTTAAACTTGGAAAAAATCCAACTCTTGGAAAATTTCCAACGAGGGAAAGTATGAGTTATTGATATCCGTTCGAACTTTTTAACATCGTCTAAATAATCCGAATAGATGTTAGAATTACGACAACGAAGCACTCCAAATTGCCTTTGCACAAAGATAACATCACATGCAAATTTAGCAAAAACAAGCAACACCTGAAATACCAAAACCCAGAGCCTGGAACACCATAGAAATTTCAACCCAGAACGACACCAGAAAACCGAGGTGGCCAGTTTTTGGAGCAATGTGGCCGGCCATTTTCCGACGAGGGGGTTGAATTTTCTACTGTGTTCATGTTACATCTCATATAACATTCTGCAATTGCTTAAAAAAAATTTAGACTCTCAAAAAATTTCGACAAAAACTGGATCTTAGTATCGGGTGTTTCGAAGTTGTTTCGGTTTCGTAATCTAACAAACATCGTCAAATTCTCTAGCTTGGCTCGGTTGGGTTACGGCAGCGCCCCGGCCATCAAACCGTGGCAAAATGCGGAACAAAATTTTACAAAACTGGCGCTACCATTACCCGATGCCCGGATCTACATTAAACCCTAAACTAGCAAGCTATAAAAAGAAGTTAGAATGGTTACACCGAGTTGATCCGTGTCCTTCGGTCTTCACTCCAAGCTCCTAGTGGTTCCTTGATCGAATTTGGTTGCCGGTCTTCCTCCATCTACGATGATCCACCTGAGGGAAACGGCGCAAGCTTCAACCTCGACAAATGAGGCAACCGACGCTCTAAGGTTACTAGCAATGGAGAGTGGAGGTGTAGGAATGTGTCACTATATTTTTCTCTCATATCATATGCTCAATGATCAACTCAAAAAGATAAAGAGGAGGTGAGGAAACCGTGGCATGAGCAACACAAGAAATGGCTAAGTGATGAAGTGAGAATGAGTGCAAGCAAGAAAAGAAAAATCAAGTGAAAAGAAAATGAGCCAAGCTCAATTCTAGTGGCTGCCCTCTCTCTCTATCATGCACAAAATATCTCATTTATTTTACCAATAAACAATTGTGAACCATACCTCTCTACATGTCCAAGACCCATGCTCATGCTACCTCACTCCTCCACCTCATTTGTGAAACAAATGAATTTCCATAAAAGGAAAATCATACAAATGAGGTGTCCACTTCAAGAAGCTATTCCGTATAAATACGGAATACAACCCGGTACATGTATCGAAATACATATACACGTATTCGTACAAAAAATACGAATAGCCAAGAGAGAAAATGAATAGTGAACAATAATACTAGAAGATAAATACATATATAAATTATTAAATCAAAACCTGATTTAATAATCCTGCTTAATCCTAAGCTGCTAGTATTATCAACCGTCCGATTAAATTCTGTGTAGCCTGTAAACAAATTTAATCGGACACATGTATGTACCAACATACGTCATCTACACCATATCGCCTGAACCGTGAAAACCCTCTGTGTGGGACTTTAAAGACTCGTCAATACGCTGGCAGTGGGTTTAACCACAAGCACGTCAGCGGCACTAGTTGTACGTAACGGCTATCCAGGTATTGAGCGAAAGGGAGGCCAACGAGCAAACTCATCCTGAACTCCTACTGAGCATGACAGTGATAATATCCGTACAGTCCGGTCTGTTCGTCTTAAGAGTATCGCATATCAAGTTTAGGGGTGGATAAAATCAGACCCCTAACAACGCGTCATTTAGTGTCGGCATGAAACCCATCACCACCTGAGAAACTATCGATCCTGGATCGGTAATTCTCGTCCACCATGGCCATGGATTTCTGGTGATGGTCACCCGTGCACAACGCGACATCAACCCCCAATACCGGGAGAGACGAATCCCCGACGTTCCGATCACTGCCTCCATGTGGCTCGGGATTGTACCCAACTAAAACCTGTTTGCCCGACTCCTTTGAGCCGTAGTAAGGTAGTAATCAAAGCACAGTGGGAACTCACATGAGACAAATGACGATCTCAGGTCGACAAACTAACCTGTACACATGTCACCTGGGAACTGCTATCTGACAATAGGTATAATACCAACTAGCAGGTTCCCGGCGAGTCCGTCCGGTGTACTCATAACCCAATGAGCACCTGTATACTATCTTAGGTGAACAAACTAACACCAATGGCTTATGAGACCTGGCCATCGCCCCTCGTCGGGGTCTCGATCAGTATACACTAGTCTATACTGGAGTATCGATGCCCAGTCTCGACACTCCCACGACTATGGACATTTAAGGATGTGCTTATAGACCCCCAGCTCCCACGTATATGATCGCCATCATAATGCTGGTAGTCAGGCAAGAATCCTATGGGCTCTATCAACATGTACATGATGATAAAGACAAACCAGATAGTATACTATCATCTCGAGTAAGAATGTTCTACCGGTATAGGTCCTCCCTCAATCATCATAATCATCTGCCTGCGATTACGATAATTGCCTTGAGGGCACTATAGCCAGAAATCTCCCATTTGCACTTAAGGCCAATTATTGCGGTGTCCTATACTCACAGCTCGTGTGATACCGAACACCCAACTTCTCTACTAATCAGTTTCGCAAAGCCCGTTTGCGAAAATGTTGCATTCGAGAAATAGCCTCAGTGAGTGGATCCGCTCCAATGTTTCTTTTTGTATCTCTCTATATCCCAACTTCGTGAAGAAAGGCAATCTCCAGAAATGAGCAATAACTGTCTTAGAATTTGTCTGGATATCTGATAGAACCCCGTGTTAGTTATTTATATGCCCTAGAGGCCATTGTTGTACATATGATGTATATTATAATGGATGCTTGGATATATATAGAGAGGCCTTTCTTGCTCGATATGATAGTATGCTATCTGGTTTCACTTTATCTTAACATGTTAACAAATACTGTTTTGTGATCACATGTTGATGAAGCCCTTGGGATATGTACTTGACTACTAGGACTATGATGAGATCATACTAGTGGGGCCAGGATAGTCAACGAGTACATCCTATAACTGGTCCTAGTCGAGGGTGTATCGATACAGGGCATCGATACTCCAGAGTAGACTAGCGTACATGCATCTTGACCCATATGATGGGCGATGGATGATCCCATATCCATTGGTGTTGGACATCAAAGATGGTGTACGGGTGCTCAGTGGAGACTGGGTACACTGAACGGACTCGACGAGAACTCCTGGATGGTATTATACCTATCGTCAGATAGAAGTTCTCCGGTGACACTGGTACAGGTTAGTCTGTAGACCCGAGATCGTCATAGAGTCTTATGGGATTCCCACTTTGCTTTGATTTCCACATTACCACGTCCAAGAGGGCATGCAAAATAGAGGCTTTTGGGTACAGTCCCGAATCACATGGAAGCAATGAGCGATAGGAGGGGTTCCGTCTCTCCCAGTATTGGGAGTTGATGTTGCGCTGTGTTCGATTGGCTATAACTGAAAGTCCCTGGCCAGGACTGATATGGAGATTTAATGGTAAGAGTTATCAGTAGTTTCTCGACCCGTTATGAGCCTTACATCAACACGACTTATCGGTTACTGGGGTCTGACATTTACCACCCCTAGACTAGATATGCAACATATCAAACGAAGAGATCGGACTGTACGGGAGTGTTGCTGATAGGATTTGCAGGAGAATGTACAGGCTTGCTTGTTGATCTTCTGATTGCTCAATACACGGGTGGCTGTTACGTTTAGCTGACCGCTTGCAGCTTGCGGGTGTTTGATATGATCATCACCTGCTGCCGGCGTATTGACGATTCTTTAGAGTCCTACACAGAGGTTTCCTGGCTCAGGCAAAACGTAGTAGGGGCACATATACGATATGTGCAGGACCGAGAATAATACGATATAAGATACCGTATTCTATTCTCGCGATATGAAATATCGGCCGGGTATATATGATATGGCCAGGTCATCGGATCAAGTGTTGATTCGATGAATTGGTACATGTTATATTAGTCGGTTATATGTACTATAGCCGGATTGTCGGATCAAGTGTTGATTCGATAATTTAATGTATAATTATATATGTGATATATTACATTACGTTAACTAATATAAGCTCGCTTTATTAATTCATTTTCTCACTGGATAATACATTGATGTATATGCGATATATGTTAATTGTATTATTTTCTTTTGTTACAAATTATATTGTATATGTGATATATAATATTGTAACAAGTTAGGGTTACAAATGCAACATGTTTTATGAAGTTTAAATAAGTTAGGGTTTGGATTTGGGTTAGCTTTTTCATGAAGCTTCATGAAGCTTTCTTTTGTCTTTAGCTTAGATATTTTTGTGTTGATATTTATTAACCCAACCCAAACCTTACCCTCTAGTTTATTCTCTACAAGGGTTAACTTTATCATTCTTAACCCATGGTTGGATTTTGTAACCACAACAATAATTCATTATTCATCACAAAAGCTTTCTTCTTCTTCTTCCTCCTTGAAAAAGCTTTCTAGCTTTTTGTGAAGTGATGATTTAAAGTGAGAAAATGAAAACAAAAGAGAGAAAAATTCCTACTTCATCATCCTCATCTATTCTAGCCACTTAGATTAGGGTGTTCACTTCATTAATACTTGATTAGAGAACTGAGAGCTTGAGTTTGAGATTCTTCAAGGTAGATCATCTTCGAAAAGGAAGACTTCTAGCAAGCATGGATCATTCGACTTGTGGAGCCTCTCTAGAGTCCGGGAGTTCATGGATCGCGGTGAAGGGACTACTACTCGGAGCTTATGAAGCGAAGGAACGGACTACAAAGGTTGCAATCCCTCTCTCTTAGATGTAAAGTTGTTTTCATGCATGTTAACCCTAATTCTCTAGTTAAGATCTTGGTTAGGGTTTGTTTAGCACCCTAAAAATTTTAAAGTAGCATGATTAATGCTTGCCAAAACCTTCACAAGGTGCTATGCTAACCCATCAGTGGTATCAGAGCCAAGCTAGAGCATTAGGCGTTGTCTAGACGAAGTTAGAAGTCCGTTCGAACCCCGAAACACCGAGAATTGACCCCTTGCTGGAAATTTTTTCAAAAGTTGAAATTTTTCATATTAAAAATACTCAGAAAATCATGCAGGGAATTTTATGGACCCACCTGAAGAAAGACTCCCTAACTCGCTACAGTGACCGCGTAACCGCGGCCAAAACCTGGTTTTGGCAGTGGTTCCGCGACGCCACTCTAGAGGCTTGGGACGGGCACTTCAGCGACGGTCCATAGGTGCTGGGGCATGCTACTGGGAATTTTTATTTTCTGCTTAAGTGTTGAGCTCACTGGGGTATTTTGGGAATTCGTTGTGTCTGTCGAATTATCTAACTTCACCTAGTTATCTGTGATGTTTATGTGTTGCTGTGATATGTTATATTGGATCGTTGTGTATTGAATAGCCGGGGGTTTATGTGAGATGAGAGTTTTCTTTTTCATTCATGTAAAATTCATTTGTATGTAATATTCTTTTATTGGGACATTTTCGGGTTGAGGATGATGTCACCGTTGTATATTATTTACTCTTCCGCATTAGGATAGACCCAAGTCGGAGAGCACAAGTAACCGGGTTCTGGGGTCCAGTAGGAGGCCATCTCGAGGAGTCGCGATCGGGTCTCCTAACCCTAGAATTGGTAGGGTTACTTGTCGTTCTCGTAGGAGTCTAGGGATGTGGGTTTGGCTATTCATCGCGACTGTGGAATCCGTGTTTTATAAAGGCTCAAAATAAAACACGGATGTCCTAGTATATCCAATATTTCATATGTTGACTTCTGCTGCAATGTTCTGTGATGAGATCATATTACTGCCTGAGACGAATGCTTATACTATATGTTGATATATAAATATTGCTGCTTTCGTTTCTTCTGTGTTGCTTAGAAAGCTTAAATGATGGGTTTATTAGTGAGATTAATAAAATAAAAGAAACCTAAAAGATGTTGTAGAATCAAATTTTTCAAAAAGGGTAGCTACAGTTATTGCTTTGCATAGCGGTATTCCTTGTAGAATATCCAGCACCTTATTCGATAAGGAAAGAGCCGAGTTCCCTTCACCGGGAGTGACCTCTTTAGCAAAACTGGCAGATGCTACAAACTCATGGTTTAGTTTTTGATTGCTTCTATAGTTTTTGCTTTGCACAGCGGTATTTTTGAAATATCATGCACCTTATTCGATGAGGAAAGAGTCGAGATCCCTTCACCGGGAGTGACCTCTTTAGCAAAACTAGAAAAGCCTCAAAAACACTCCTTTTCAAAATCACTTGTTTCTACAATGATATCAAGTTCATTACGCAATAGGTTTTCTGAAAAACCTGCATAGCCTTCCGACATTTCAGATAGATACTACTTGGTATTCATGCTATATTTGTTGGCCTGCGTCAAGGCGCAGTGTGCGGTAGCTAACTAGTGTTTATCTGTAACATGAGATGTGATTGGATTAGGGTAGTCATATGACTTTGTTGGCCTGCGTCAAGGGTCGTGCGGGTGGGTTTAATTCAATCAAGAAATGTACGGGTTGAACTTGACTAGCAGACTATGGTTTGTTGGCCTGCGTCAAGGTCATGGGACGCTGGGGGTAAAAGTATTATCAGGAATTTCAAGAGTTGAAATTTGCAATGAGATTGCATACCTTCTTTGAGATAGATGGATCCTGATACCCACTGCGAGTAAGAGTTACTCCTGGGAGAATTTTACACAGGACAATTAGCCGATCAAGTAGGTGTCTATAAAGGTGTTAACGGGGTGATGCCTCTGGGAAAACGAGGTTTATTTTAATTAGGTCCGTGCAAAAGCATGGGGAACCTCCCTCAAAGTACCAACACTGATCTGGCTGAAAGATTGGCAAACTTGTAAAGTGTAATTAATCCCGGCTAATCTTAGCTTTTAGGGTTTGAAGGAAAATTTGATTAAAACAGTGTGAGCCATCCTGATTAGATAAGATAATAACCAATCTAATATTGCAAGAGCACATGCTAAAGTGTTTTTCTTCTCTCTCTCTCCAGGTAGCAACCATGTCAGGCCTTAATCAAGATAATAATATGCATGTATTGACTGAACCCGCTTGTTATACTGAGCAGGAGAACGTTGGTTCCGTTTTTTCTTATAATTGTTATAAGACTGAACAGGAAATAGGGGAATACCAGAATTCACACGCAGCCCAAACGAAGAAAAAACATGTTGATGTATCTTCTTCGGATGTGTTAGTTACCGAGAACTGTTTCTCAGTTCACTCTACGTCCTGGGCATTAGATACCGGATCAGGATCCCACATATGCAATATATTGCATGGGCTAAAGAAAGGTAGAGAACTGGGAATGGGTGATCATTCCGTAGGAGTAAGGAATGGTGCAAATGTTGCAGCCAAAGCAATTGGCGAATATCACCTTGTATTACCAAGTGATAATACATTGATTCTGAACGAATGCTATTATATACCGAACATGATATGCAACATTATATCAGTTTCTTTATTAAGTAAAGAAGGATATAATTTTGTAATACAGGATAATGTTATGAACATCTTCTTAAATCAAAAGTTGATTGGATCAGGCTCGTTAAATAATGGCATATACGTTCTAAATCAAAACACGATTCTTAATATACAGAACACACACAAGAGGAAAAGTTCAGAAATGAACGAATCCTTCTTGTAGCATTATAGACTTGGTCATATCAATACGACACGACTTGCTAAGTTACATATAGATGGTTATTTAAATACGTTCGAATTATCATCTTATGAAACTTGCCATTCATGTCTCAAAGGCAAAATGACCAAAACTCCGTTTAGTGGACATGGAGAAAGAGTTACGGAACTCTTGGGACTGATACATAGTGATGTATGCGGTCCTGTATCTACACATGCCAGGAATGGTTCCTCGTACTTCATTATATTCACTGACGATCTCTCAAGATACGGACATGTGTTCCTGTTGAAACACAAGTCTGAAGCTTTTGAGAAATTCAGAGAATATAAGAACGAAGTAGAGAACCAAATGGGTAAAAGTATTAAGATCCTTCGATCTGATCGAGGAGGAGAATACTTGAGCAAGGAGTTCCTAGATTATCTAAAAGAGAATAGGATTCTCTCTCAGCTTACTCCTCCTTATACACCACAGCTTAACGGTGTATCGGAGCGGAGGAATTGCACCCTATTAGATATGGTGCGCTCTATGATGAGCACTGGTAAGTTGCCTATTTCCTTCTGGGGGTATGCACTGAAAACAGCTACAGACCTATTGAATATGGTTCCCACCAAATCTGTGCCAACCACTCCATATGGGATATGGAAAGGAAAGAGACCATATCTTAATTATGTTAAGATATGGGGTTGTCCGGCATATGTAAAAACACAAAATCCGGACAAGCTCGGGGCAAGGTCTTTTCTGTGAGTTTATTGGATATCCTAAACATTCATGCGAGTATATCATCTACCATACCGAGGAACAAAAGGTGTTTGTATCTCGGAATGCCACCTTTTTAGAAAAGGAATTTCTTGAAAAAGAAATTAGTGGCAATGAGGTAGAACTGGAAGAAGTTCCATCTACACAAACTGCAACAGAAGATTTGGACCAGAGGATTCAGTAGTTCCCGACGAACCCTCGCCTCTCCGCCGATCTAGTAGGGTTCCTCATCCACCTGAGAGATACTACGGTTTTCTCATCGATGGTGGGAGTGAGGATTGCATCATGGAAGATGATGACCCGACTAGTTTCGAGCAGGCCATCACGAGTGGTGACTCTGTGAAATGGCTGGATGCAATGCGATCTGAGATGGAATCCATGTACATTAACAAAGTATGGACTTTGGAAGTTGCTCCTGAAGGGGTAAAACCCATTGGGAGCAAATGGATCGTTAAGAAGAAACTTGGTGTAGATAGAAAAGTTGAGACTTTCAAAGCTAGACTTGTTGCAAAGGATTTTCGTCAACGACCAGGTGTGGATTATGACGAAACCTTTTCTCCAGTGGCTATGCTTAAGTCCATCCGGATCTTACTTACCATTGCTGCATACCATGACTACGAAATCTAGCAAATGGATGTTAAGACCGCCTTTCTAAATGGTGATTTAGAGGAGTGCGTGTACAAGACTCGGCCAGAGGGCTTCGTAGATAGTGGGAGAAGCGGAAAGGTGTGCAAGCTGCTTAAATCTATCTACGGGTTAAAGCAGGCATCGCGGAGTTGGAACATCTGTTTTGATGTTGTAGTCAAAGAGTTTGACTTCATCAAGAACATAGATGAACCTTGTATATACAAGAAGGTGGCAGAGAGTAAGGTTGTCTTCCTCGTACTGTATGTGGATGACATACTCTTGATAGGAAATGATATTCCTATGCTGCACTCGGTTAAGCTCTTCTTATCACATAGATTCTCAATGAAAGATCTAGGTGATGCCTCCTGCATTTTGGGATTTTAGATCTAGACGGATACTGGAATTATCCCAATCCAGGTACATTGACACCATACTAAAGAGGTTTAGTATGGAAGAATCCAAGCATGGGAATTTACCCACGATCTCTGGACTCACTCTCTCCAAAGAGATATCTCCCAAAACTTATTTAGAAAGAGCTCGCATGCAAGGGATACCCTATGCTTCGGCAGTAAGCTCTATCATGTACGCGATGCTATGTACCAGACCCGATGTAGCATACTCACTAAGTGTAGTGAGTAGGTATCAAGCAGATCCTGGAGAGAATCACTGGACAGCTGTGAAGAACATTCTCAAGTACTTGAGAAGGACTAAAGAAATGTTCTTGGTGTATGGTAACAGAGAACTCCAGGTGGAGTCCTTTACCGATTCGAGCTTCCAAAGTGATAAGGACGACTCTAAGTCGCACTCGGGTTTTGTCTTTAGCCTCAATGGAGGGACGGTTTGTTGGAAGAGTTCCAAACAGGAAACCGTGGCAGACTCGACGATGGAGGCTGAATACATCACTGCCAACGATGCTGCCAAAGAGGCTGTCTGGATAAAGAAGTTCATCACTGAACTTGGTGTGGTTCCGTCCATTGAGTATTCAATACCTCTGTATTGTGATAACAATGGAGCTGTGGCTTTAGCCAAGAAACCCAGGTCCCATCAGAAGTCCAGACATATTCTGAGGCGGTATCACCTGATCTGGGAGATAGTTGATCGCGGGGAGATCGAGGTTAGGAGAGTTGATACGAAGGACAACACAGCGGATCCACTCACAAAGGCCATTCCTCAGATACAATTTTAGAGACTCTTCGGGATGTTGGGTATGAGATACTACAACAGCTGGCTTTAGTGCAAGTGGGAGATTGTTAGTTATGTATATGCCCTAGAGGCCATTGTTGTACATGTGATGTATATTATAATGGATGCTTGGATATATATAGAGAGGCCTTTCTTGCTCGATATGATAGTATGCTATCTGGTTTCACTTTATCTTAACGTGTTAACAAATACTGTTTTGTGATCACATGTTGATGAAGCCCTTGGGATATGTACTTGACTACTAGGACTATGATGAGATCATACTAGTGGGGCCAGGGTAGTCAACGAGTACATCCTATAACTATTCCTAGTCGAGGGTGTATCGAGACAGGGCATCGATACTCCAGAGTAGACTAGCGTACACACATCTTGACCTATATGATGGGCGATGGATGATCCCATATCCATCGGTGTTGGAGATCAAAGATGGTGTACGGGTGCTCAGTGGAGACTGGGTACACTGAACGGACTTGCCGAGAACTCCTGGATGGTATTATACCTATCGTCAGATAGCAGTTCTCCGGTGACACTGGAACAGGTTAGTCTGTAGACCCGAGATCGTCATAGAGTCTTGTGTGATTCCCACTGTGCTTTGATTTCCACCTTACCACGTCCAAGAGGGGATGCAAAACGGTGGCTTTTGGGTACAGTCCCGAATCACATGGAGGCAATGGGCGATAGGAGGGGTTTCGTCTCTCTCGGTATTGGGAGTTGATGTTGCGCTGTGTTCGATTGGCTATAACTGGAATTCCCTAGCCTGGGCTGATATGGAGATTTACTGGTAAGAGTTATCAGTAGTTTCTCGACCCGTTATGAGCCTTACATCGACACGACTTATCGGTTACTGGGGTCTGACGTTTACCACCCCTAGACTAGATATGCAACATATCAGACGAAGAGATCGGACTGTACGGGAGTGTTGCTGATTGGATTTGCAGGAGAATGTACAGGCTTGCTTGTTGATCTTCTAATTGATCAATACACGGGTGGCTGTTACATTTAGCTGACCGTTTGCATCTTGCGGGTGTTTGATATGATCATCACCTGCTGCCGGCGTATTGACGATTCTTTAGAGTCCTACACAGAGGTTTCCTGGCTCAGGAAAAATGGAGTAGGGGCACATATGCGATATGTGCGGGACCGAGAATAATACGATATGAGATACCGTATTCTATTCTCGTGATATGAGATATCGGCCGGGTATATGTGATATAGCCGGGTCATCGGATCAAGTGTTGATTCGATGAATTGGTACATGTTATATTAGTCGGTTATATGTACGATAGCCGGATTATCGGATCAAGTGTTGATTCGATAATTTAATGTATAATTATATATGTGATATATTACATTACGTTAACTAATATAAGCTCGCTTTATTAATTCATTTTCTCACTGGATAATACATTGATGTATATGCGATATATGTTAATTGTATTATTTTCTTTTGTTATAAAATATATTGTATATGTGATATATAATATTGTAACAAGTTAGGGTTACAAATGCAACATGTTTTGTGAAGTTTAAACAAGTTAGGGTTTGGATTTAGGTTAGCTTTTTCATGAAGCTTCATGAAGCTTTCTTTTGTCTTTAGCTTAGATATTTTTGTGTTGATATTTATTAACCCAACCCAAACCTTAACCTCTAGTTTATTCTCTACAAGGATTAACTTTATCATTCTTAACCCATGGTTGGATTTTGTAAACACAACAATAATTCATTATTCATCACAAAAGCTTTCTTCTTCTTGCTCCTCCTTGAAAAAGCTTTTTAGCTTTTTCTGAAGTGATGATTTAAAGTGAGAAAATGAAAACAAAAGAGAGCAAAATTCCTACTTCATCATTCTCATCTATTCTAGCCACTTAGATTAGGGTGTTCACTTCTTTAATACTTGATTAGAGAAGTGAGAGCTTGAGTTTGAGATTCTTCAAGGTAGATCATCTTCGAAAAGGATGACTTCTAGCAAGCATGGATCATTCGACTTGTGGAGCCTCTCAAGAGTCCGGGAGTTCATGGATCGCGGCGAAGGGACTACTACTCGGAGCTTATGAAGCGAAGGAACGGACTACAAAGGTTGGAATCCCTCTCTCTCAGATGTAAAGTTGTTTACATGCATGTTAACCCTAATTCTCTAATTAAGATCTTGGTTAGGGTTTGTTTAGCACCCCAAAAATTTTAAAGTAGCATGATTGATGCTTGCCAAAACCTTCACAAGGTGCTATGCTAACCCATCACCCGGTTCACAAATGAACTTCAAATCTAGCAAACTTCTTAGACTGTATCGTCCACTGAATTTAATCAGTATCATGCGTCATGCCTTTCCTCAGTATCCGCTTGGACCACCTGTCCAACATAATGTCCCTCAAAAGAGGGTAAACTATAACTCTGACAGTCACTCTGTCATCCAGGTCACTTTGGAAGCCTGAAATGATAATCGTCTCCCGAAGGAGGCTGCCGTAATCATTTCCCAAGAACAACCATTTATGTTCAATAACTGCTTCCCAATATTTCTCCAGGATTGGATCAATATATGTTTATTGCAGCTAGTGCAAAAACAATATCTGGTGTGGTACTTGACATTTCATGACTAACTCAATTGCCTAAGCAAGTGATATGCTAATCATGCAGACCCCTCTCCCCTTTAGTTTGTAAGACAGCTTAGAGAGGGTGACTCTATCACCTGCAGGTACACCACCATACTAGGAGTCGTCCATTCTAAAATACCTTTAAAATAATGTCAAGTACCCTAAATTGGGACACTTTCCAAGTCTAGATCTAAAACCATAAATCCAGTCACCAGAAACCTGATATTATATCCAAATCCTATGAGGTTGTGACAACCATAGTATAACCAATCGTAGTATAGGAATATCTCTTCCTATCAAGTGCATGTTATCCCAAATACCTGGACATCACTCTCTACTACCTTCTTACCAGATCCATCTCCTATTCTGATGAGGTCAAGACCTATGACTGTCACATCAAAAATAGATGATCTATTTTCGTTATACCTGCTTTAGTTTATAAATAGACATAAACTACTTGCCCACTATGCTTTCGCTGCTCCCACTGACTACAGCAACCCTCTGGCAGAGTCATATACACGTGCACTTCTAAAGCTAGTTTAGAACGACGCTATACTCATCCTCCTGCCGAGTCTTATAGTCTAGAACAGCGGCAATGGAATGTTTGGGTAAACAAGAACCTCCCTGTCACCGTCTCTGAGAGGACCGAAGTACCTCTCAGGTGCCTGAGGTTACCAACCAAATCTGCGGAGTGGTTAATGGAATGTCGAAACTAATTGAATCCTTAGGTTCTATTAAATCTTCAGTGATTTCTACCATACTCCCACTTGTGTTTTTCTGAAAAAATCCATTTTACTAAAACTGTGGTGAGTCAAGAACAATATAATTATTGATCTTCCTGATGGTAGAAAATTAACCCTTGTCAAAACCCGGGATAACCCACAAATTGCCATTACTGAAACGTGCCTTGAGTTTATCCGGATTCTGGTTTTAAGCATCAGCCGGACAACTTCCTAAACCTTAACATCGTCAAGATATAAATTGATTATATATATATCCAATATAGAAACAAAATCACTAATTTAATTGGAAACAGATTCAAAATCATACAGCTGTCTGCAGTGCATATTAGCCAGATGGAAAGAGGTCAATCAGCATTACTCATCTAGAAGTGCATCCATATACGAGCAACCTGAAAAAGAAGCAAGTTCTCAAAACCATTACTATCAACAGAATACCAAACACAAGTATTTATATCTCCGACTTCCTCGAAGAATCCTGATACTTCCAAAAAATGGTTCTCTACTTTATTCTTATACCTATAACTTCTCAAAATCTGAACCTTGTATTTCAACGAAATACTTGTTTAGAACTAGAGAAGTTATGAGTAAACAGAATACAGTACGAGTACCAACCCCATTGTCTTAATGGATACTGGACAACATACAATATTTTGTATAAGTCTCTTGAGTTCAATAACTCAAACCCTGTGCGTCGTAGGTTGAAAAACTATACTATAGTTAATAAGAATTACACCGCTGTTGAATGCACCTTACCTGATCACCAACTGATTTGGATAAATGTCACAGACATAATATCAAAAAGTTATATCTCACTTTATAAAATAAACGTACAGATATATCAGTTTGAAATTGGTGCATAATAACGGATATTCAAAACCAAATATTTTCCATCCGGCAAAATCCAGATGATTTCCTCAAATATCACCAATTACAACGAATTCCGATATAATGAGGATCTAATCACCCAATTCCCTATATCTTATTCCCACTCACCATCTGTAATAGCATATAGATGTGAGAAACTGATCTGGTAAATACATACCCTGGAGTTATATTCCTGTTGGGAAAACAGTTTTCAATTAATATCGCACGGTGAAACTGAAACATAAAAATGTTTCAAAAAGGGTTAACTGGTATTCCAAGTAATGCCTCTTCCACTATCCTGATTCATGAAAGTAACCATATACTTACCTGCCCTCACTCCAATCCCTTTATTATGTCTTTACTTATTACCTTCTGTACACCTTCTTTAGGCTAATTGGTTTTCTTCCTTCCCTACCCTTCGGCACCAGCCTAAGGTTTGGAAGAAGACTATCTAATAAGCGGAATAGGTGTACTCTCCTAATCCTAGGAGCTCTCGCAACCTGAGAGAAGGTAATGGGAAAAGACATCTGAATAATCCTATTCATATTTCTCCTGAACCGGAAACCATCCTCAAATCTGGAACGAATTCCTTCGAGTTCGTATGTAACTATACGATGGCATATCCAATAGAAGTGGATATCCGTAGTGATACGGAGTGTTCTGGAGAAATCCAAAGTGGATGTGGGAGTGGCAGGGGTATACACGGTTTTTGCCGTGAATGATAGCAGTCGCAATTTTCTTTGCCCTTAATCTAATCCCTTTATATATCTTTACTTATTACCTTCTGTACACAACACTTAGGCTTAATTGGTTTTCTTCCTTCCCTACCTATCAGCACCTGCCTAAGGTTTGGAAGAAGACTATCCAATAAGCTCAATAGGTGTACCCTCTCCTAATCCTAGGAGCCCTCACAACCTGAGAGAAGGTAAAGAGAAAAGACAACCGAATAATCTTATTCAATATCTCTAGAACCAGAATCCATCCTCGAATCTGGAATAAATTCCTTCGAGTTCATATGTAACTATACAATGGATTTATTCAATGGAAGTGGATGTTCGTAGTGATATGGGGTGTTCTGGAGAAATGCAAAGGTGATATAAAAGTGGCAATGATATATGCGACACCGTGACATTCCAAAAGCCAAAGTGTTTTAAGAAGGTTCGGTTAACCTGGTTCATGAGTTTTAGTTTAGGGTCAGGTCATGGTCACTGCCAAAGAGAGAGAGAAAATAAACACTCAGTGTGTACTCTAACCTGAATCAGAATGGTTAATCACTTTATCTAATCAAGATGGCTCCCACTGTATCCTCGAATTCTCCTCCAAACTCAAAAAAAGAATTAGTCGGGATCATCTAAAATCATCCAAGGAGTATACCCACTCATCAGTGGGAATCGAGATCCAACTCTCATCGCATGATAACTTGATGGAAGCCACTCAAGTCACCACACTCCAGAAGGTATGCACATGCCTAGCAAGTTTCCTGTATGTTTGAAACTCCCGATGTGTGTTTTTACCCCCAAGCGGTTTATGACCTTTACAAAGGCCAACAAATCATAAACCACAAGTCAAGTTCAACCCGTCATTATCCTAGATTACTCTAGACCCACCCGTACAAACCCTTGATAAAGGACAACAAGGTTATACGACTGTCCTAGATAATCGCAACTCAATGCAACAGACAAGAAATATCTAGCTACCGCACACTACGCCTTGACAAAGGCCAACAAACGCAGCACGAATACTAGGTACCACCTGAAAGAAATGACGGAGGGCTACGGCTGGTTTTGGCGAAAAACCTTTAACGTAACGAACTTGATATCATTAAAGGAACCGAGAGGTTTTACAAATGTATAGTGGCGAAAAACTTTTGCTAAAGATGTCACTCCCGGTGAAGGGATCTCGGCTCTTTCCTCATCGAATGAGGTGCAAACTGAATACCACGATGCAATGCAAAAGAATTGACTATAGTAAAGTTATTACGTTGATGCAAACTTCTGCCCAAGGGGTCACTCCCGGTGATGGGATCTCGGCCCTTGCCTCATCGATTGAGGTGCTGGATATTCATAACCGAATACCACGATGCAAAACAAAAGAGAACGTCTGTAATGTCAGTTTTTAAAAAAACTTGGTTCCAACAACATCATATAGGTTTTTTTTATCCTTGCATTGATCAGAATCAATGCAGTCCCATCATTAATCACACCAGAAAAGAACGAAAATAAAATGTACGTATATGCCATCCGCATTCGCCACTGAGTCCCGTCATCACTCATTAGGTTACTTAACTAACGACAGAGCGGGGACTAGACTAGCACGGGTGCAAAACATATATAACATCTACTAGTATATATATAAATATATATAACAATCGTCCCAGGCATGATATAAAGCAACATCACAGAAGCATCACAGAAGCAACACAAAATGGTGGATAATCCTTGAGCCCCAGGTTTCACTTGAGCCGCAAATGAGACCCGACGTTCCCTGTCATGTGGATAGCCTGTGCAAGACCCCTACGAGCGCGGCAAGTTACCCGCCAAAACCAGAAGTGAGGCAACCCCCTTCAACAACGTGAATGGGCCACCCAGCACTTCACGGAATCTGGTAACTTGGGCACCCCTCCGCGGGTCAACCTATACCCCCAACGAGTACGGCGAATAGCCCGCCAATTCTAAAGTAAGGTCCCCTCCGTCTCAATGCCATGAGATGTGGACCCGTTGCCCTCTAGAACCCGGCTATTCATGCACTCCACCACGGGGTAATCCTAGTACAGAAAAGAAAATAATATACAAGGGTGACATCGACCGTAACCCGGTCGTTCCCCAAACGAAAAATATACAAACTGGCAGTGACAGCAGTCCACATGTCGGACGCTCATCCCGCAATATCAAATGTACAAATGAAACTAAGCCGTACTAATATTGCACCATAGCTATTAGACGAGTTGTAGACGAGTTGTACCGATCCAACCACAACACATCACAACACAGAACATCAACATGAATGTCATGTTCGCAAACCCGTCTAAAAGAACATATAGCAATTAGACGAGTTGTACCGATCTAATGACATTCACGGTCGCAGATAGTAATGTAAGTACAGTATAAACATTTAAACAGTGCTAAATTATCGACTTCGAAACACCCCGAATTGCTCCAGAACAACAGATAACATAATATCCAAAACGGGCAAAACAAACAATACCACTGAACCAATATTCCAGATAATAGACCACACCAAAAATTTCAAGCCCAGAAACCAAAATTGGACCGGCCTTCTCGGATTTTTGAGCAATGTGCTCGGGTAAATTTAGGTGGAAGTGACTCGTATTTAGGGTGTAGTCTAGTGGTCATCTAAGTAGTCTTCTGCAGTTGTTTAAAAAAAAATTTGAAGACTTTGAAAATCGACAGAGAGTGGAATCTGCAATGCATCGTTTTCGGGTTGTTTCGATTTCGATACATTAACATTGTCTAAACTAGATAGGTTAGGGTTTAAAGGCTGGCTCTGATACCATGTTGGGTTACGGCAGCGCCCCGGCCATCAAACCGTGGCAAAATGCGGAACAAAAATTTACAAAACTGGCGCTACCATTACCCGATGCCCGGATCTACCTTAAACCCTAAACTAGCAAGCTATAAAAAGAAGTTAGAATGGTTATACAGAGTTGATCCGTGTCCTTCGGTCTTCATTCCAAGCTCCTAGTGGTTCCTTGATCGAGTTTGGTTGCCGGTCTTCCTCCATCTATGATGATCCACCTGAGGGAAACGGCGCAAGATTCAACCTCGACAAACGAGGCAACCGACGCTCCAAGGTTGCTAGCAATGAAGAGTGGAGGTGTAGGAATGTGTCACTATATTTTTCTCTCATCTCATATGCTCAATGAGCAACTCAAGAAGATAAAGAGGAGGTGAGGAAACCATGGCATGAGCAACTCAAGAAATGGCTAAGTGATGAAGTGAGAATGAGTGCAAGCAAGCAAAGAAAAATCAAGTGAAAAGAAAATGAGCCAAGCCCAATTCTAGTGGCTGCCCTCTCTCTCTCTCTCACATGCACAAAATATCTCATTTCTTTTACCAATAAACAATTGTGAACCATACCTCTCTACATATCCAAGACCCATGCTCATGCCACCTCACTCCTCCACCTCATTTGTGAAACAAATGAATTTCCATAAAAGGAAAATCATACAAATGAGGTGTCCACTTCTAGAAGCTATTCTGTATAAATACGGAATACAACCCGGTACATGTATCAAAATATATATACGCATATTCGTACAAAAAATACGAATAGCCAAGAGAGAAAATGAATAGTGAACAATAATACTAGAATATAAATTCATATATAAATTATTAAATCAAAACCTGATTTAATAATCCTGCTTAATCCTAAGCCGCTAGTATTATCAACCGTCCGATTAAATTCTGTGTAGCCTGTAAACAAATTTAATCGGACACATGTATGTACCAACATACGTCATCTACACCATATCGTCTGAACCGTGAAAACCCTCCGTGTGGGACTCTAAAGACTCGTCAATACGCTGGCAGTGGGTTTAACCACAAGCACGTCAGCAGCACTAGCTGTACGTAACGGCTACCCAGGTATTGGGCAAAAGGGAGGCAGACGAGCAAACTCATCCTGAACCCGTACTGAGCCTGACAGTGACAATATCCTTACAGTCCGGTCTGTTCGTCTAAGAGTATCGCACATCAAGTCTAGGGGGTGGATAAAATCAGACCCTTAACTACGCGACATTTAGTGTCGGCATGAAACCCATCACCACCTGAGAAACTATCGATCCTGGATCGGTAATTCCCATCCACCATGTGTAACGTTTTGAAAATCGTTTCGGTGAAATTTCGAAAAAAACGGTAAAATAAGGGGGTTTTCTGTAAAAAGTCAAAATACAAATATCTTATTATAAAAATTAAATATACATATTCTAGCTATGTAATTACTATTATTTGGTGTTTATTGAGCCGCTGGTGAAATTTCAAATTTTCGGAAAAAAATTATTATTTTATTATTATTTTAAGCCGTCACTAATACATTTAATTAGGGAAAATTACAAATTGGAATGAGTTGAAACAAATTTTGTGCATCATAAAACATTAAATAAAATTTTGTCATGTGGTTTTTGGAACGAAAACATTTGCCAAAACGGTTTAGAAATTATTGAAGAAAAAAAGGTTTTTTTTAGCGTAAATGGATGTTTGGGGTATTGTATTTATCATTTTTCATCACCCCACACCCGTACCCACACCCACACACACCCACTTACTCCTCCCTATGGCTGAATTCAGCAGCCACCCTATTTTTTTCCCACTTGATTTTCAAATGAAAGGAAATGAAAGAAAAGAATAGAAAATGGATAAAGTAGTTAGACTTTTGACTTGCTTTGACCTTGACTTTGTCCCCCCCCTCCATTTTCTCTACCTCCCTCTCTCTCCTCACTCCCATTTCTGGCCGAATCCTTCTCCCCACAGCAGCAGCCCTTCCCCCCCCCCCCAAAATCCATACTATTTTGCTTCAAAAATCCACAAAAAAGCTTCAAAATCCATACAATTTCAAAGCTTTTTCCAAATCGAACCCTTACCCATTATTTCTTGCCCAAGCAAGCATGGATCTAGGAGCTTGGAGGCCATTTTGGGAGGCTAGATTTCAAGCTTGGTCTCTTGATTTTGTGAGGTATAAATCCTAAGCCAAATTTAAATTGTTGGATAGTTTCTTTCATCAAGGTCTATTAAGTTTAAATGCGATTCTAATTGGGATTTAGTTTGTAATGGAAAGAATTTGAGATCAAGTTAGGTTGTGATCATGTGTTCATGGTTGTGTGATGTTCTTTTTTTGCATCTTAAGCTATGCAACTTAAATTTGTTACTTATTGCCAATTGTAACATGTAAAATGTCCAAATTAAGCTTTTGTGTAAACTAGGGTTTTATAAAATGCATTATATGTGAGGTTAAAAATGTGTTTAGGTTTTTAATGACTTCATTAACTTTATTAAGTGTGGTCTAATGCTTTAGATCATGCAAATCTAAGCTAGATTGTAGTTTGTGCATTTTTGCTTTGAAATTGTTAAAAAGGGTATTTTTGTAAACTAGAATATTAGGGTTTTTGGAATTTAATGAGATTAAATTCCGGAAATTGTTTATATGACTTATTTAAGATATTTAATAAATATATTGGCCGCTACATTCATTTAAATATCATGTTTTGTACAAAAACGGCGAAATGTGCTTGCTAGATTTTCGGAAAAATGACATTTTAAGTGAAATTGGGGTTTTGTGAGTTTTAACCTAGTTTATATTAAAATTAGTGTTCATGAACGTGCAAATGAGTGTGATTGAATTTTTCTCGATGGTTTGACATTTGTACATCGACATCGAGGGTTGGTTTTACTATTCTTGCATGCGTAGACGATAGGTTTGGACCTATGCGTGATACGCGTGCCGATTTGATTTTCGTATGCCATTTCGATTTCGAATTTAGTTTTATTGCGATATGGTGCGTTATGATATGTAGGTACCCCCATGTGGACTTCGAGGCGACAAGCAAGCACGTGGCGACGTCGGCACCGGCTAGCGAGGACCAGGTGAGTAGATTTATATCTACGGGGAGAAGTCGGGTGGATGGCGTATAGCATCCCTGCAGTCCGTGGTGGTGTATACAGATGCGTATACACACCAACAATTATTATATTTTATTTAGGATTAATAACGATACTTAGGATGGATATTGGTGTGTTGGACTATTTTTAGTGTTGTGAACCCTAGGGTAGTGTTGCACTGCACCTGCACACATACATACTTGCAAACATTCCTATTGATATGTGCTCATGGGATTCTTTATAGTTATGTATTCACATGGGTATGGGACTATGTGTTCACATACGGATTGAGGATGATACTTGGGGTTGAGCTGAGTCGATGAGATTGGATCGAGGCCGTGAGATCGGTGATATAGCAGGGTTCGTATCTTAGATACGACATGACGTTGTAGCGGGTCCTTGACGTAGTGTTTCACACACGTCCATGCTTACGTAGGCGGTATCAGTATGGTACTAGACGTAGATCAGTACCCCGATCTTGATATTTGATAAAGAGGATACCAGGTGAATAGTATGATGAATGTGATATTAACCCGTACCCAGATTGGGATGCCGTACGACGGATTTACGTACGAGCTATATTGATGATTGATCCGCACTCTTGACTTGGGATGCCTGATTATAGATATGGTATCGGATATGATATTATTGAGGCGGGATCACCGACTATACATATACAGGTATGTATATGTATCGACTCAGATGATAGGCGGTTTCCTTACCTATAGTTCAGCTTGTTAGTTCAGCCGTATAGTTTAGTGTAGTTGTTAGATTAGATTAGACTTCTTACCTATTTCAAAAACTAACGAATCGTGGGCATTTTTAAAGACAGCTCAAGGGAATCTACGGATATTTCAAAAACGACGTATCTTTTCATAAAAACACCGTAGCCCCTATTTTCAAAACCCCATGATTCGTGTTATTTCAAAAGGCACCATTCGTAGGACTTATATTAGATTATTGTAGATTAGTTATCGTTGTGTCTAGTATTCAGCTCCCGCACATTATTGCTGTTCGCTCTGCCTCGCATATTTATTTTGCTGCATATTCCATTATTGATATCATGCTGTTAGGACACCAGCACCATTACCGATGATGCGTATGTACCACGTACACCTACTTACCGGCTCACACACATCTTCAGCGGTAATTGCCATGTCACGTACACTTTAGAGAATATAATTGCTTGACTTAGATTGTTAGCTGGTAGTTTTGACATGATATTAGTGTACTTCCCTTATATGCCATATTAGACATTGTAGTTATTACCTACCACTTCATGCATACTGTTATTCAGTTGTTCATGCCTAGTTCATTATCATTGACATATGCACTTGTGATGATTTCTTGAGATTTATGATATTTCTGGATTTTGGGGAAAGCCGCAAAATTTACAACTTATGATCTTTTAAAATATAAAATGTTGCGGTTTTCTAGTGATGTAAAGTGTCGTCCACCATGAGTTTGCTGTGGTTTTGGAGATCCGTGTCGAGGAGTGGAGGAACCGTCACGGGTACATGGTGGGCCCGGTATGGTACCCCGGGGCAAGATGAATGTGGTGTTGACGTTGAGCCCGGCAGGGGAGCACTACCTACCGGTGATATTACCCGACGCGTCGGATATCCGGAGGATACCGTCGTGGCCTTGAGATGGATGGTAGGGGCCGGTCTGGACTGACGGCGCCCTAGATATTGAGACTTGAGATATATAGATTGTGACACAGAGATTCGAGGTATTTGGACACTTTTTTTGTATCGATGTTGGGCACTGTTTTATGCTGATTTCATATATGGTACCTCATTTCTTTTAAAATACAGAAATCTCACTGATTTATGAAACCAGTTTTATTCAGTACATGCATTCTGTTTTATGCATTCATACATCATCATATGATATATTGCTACCTGAGGCACTGACACGGGCGCATGAGATTACACTCGGGTTAGATATTTACCCTAGCCTTGTTATAGGCTACGTGTTATATACATTTTTGAGGATATATTATGATCATTGACCTAGGTTGCGTTATTTATGCGATTTCTGTGCGTAGATATTTTTCTATTCACGAGTTGGGAACTCACCCCCGTTGTGCCCCAGTTTCTTGCAGGTTGCCGTACAGGTTTCATTACGGCTTTGCGGGCTCAGTTTCATTGGGGTGACTTGCTAGTAGGTGGGTTTTTCTTGTATCGTACCCATCATATTAACTTGTATAATATTATTCCGTTGTATCTAGTAAATTCCATCACCCAAACATGTATTTTTGAGATAGAGACCAGTGTTGTTTATTCTTTCGACCTGAGAGTCGCTCGTTATATTTCTGGTGGTTTTGAGTTTCCTTTAGAGTTTTGATCCTCGCCGTTGGCGTTGTATATTATATTGTTTGTGTGGTTGTGACCGTCGATTGACGAAGAGCTAGCTCCCGCTTGGGGATGCCTTTTTCTTGATTTCGTATACTATTCATGTTGTATCCCGTTCGGGGGCCAGTATTTACAAAGGAGACTCTGCCGAAATTTTCAGTAAATTTTTAATGCTTTTAAAAACCGCATAATTCGGCTTATGCTATTGAAACTACTTGCTTTAATTTGGTTTTGCCTGCACTATACTACTTTTCTTGGTTTGGATTTCTGGGTTTTCGGTTTACTTAGATTACGTACGCCTCGAGACGTTCGTAGTTTAAGTGCCGGTCATGTTCCGTACTTTCGGGTCATGACAAAGTTGGTATCAGAGCGTTAGGTTTTAACCTTCGGAGCGTAGGATGAACCTTGGTTGATGGAATAGGTGACTAAAGTAGAGTGACGTACCGTTGGTATGTTCCGTGGCATATTTACGACACGCCACTCCACTTATGAAGCCTTAGGATGTACATTTCCTTGTTCAGTATTATATTCCTTCCTGATCTAGCCTCATCGGTACCAGTTTGGTTTTGCTGCTACGGTTACGGGCAGGGAGAGCTACGACTAGAGTTGCGGTCAGCACAAGCTCGTCACAAACGAGGACTGACCAGGGCGAAATTCCGGCGACACACGATTGCAGAGATGTGTCTTTTTACTGTGTTTCCGCACCACGAGCATTTGGCGGATCGCCTTTATGAGGTTACTCGGAGGTGCTGATCGACACTAGAGAATTGAGCCAATGATGGAGGCCAGCCAGATTTTGATGACCGTTGGTGTGTTGCTTACTCCTGATGATTGAGGCACGGTTCAGCATGCAGACGAGTGAGCCAGTTATTGCTGTGAACGACGAGATATCGCCCCAGATGTTGGAGCTATTGCAGTATAAGTTGTACTAAGAGATGATAGGAGGTCACTAGTCATCTAGGATGAATGACTAGGACATGTGGATCGTTCGCTTACCCCGATGCGAGGTCATCAGATAGATTGATTCCAGCTAGAGACGACTTCACGCAGAGACGTGAGGGTCAACAGAGACGATCGAATGTCGGAAACCTATTATTCCAAGTTTAAAGTAGTCGGAAAGACATGCAGGCAATTCTATGGTCCCTCTAGAAGAATGAAACCCTAACTCGACTTAATGACCGTGTGAAAGCCTTTGAACCTTAGGGTTTGCGGCAGTTCTACGGCGTCATTAGTGAGGCTTGGGTTTGCCCTTCTACGGCTGGACCACCGATGCTGTGGTATGTACTCGATACTATTAAACTGTACCCAAGATGTTGAGCCCTTGGGGGGATTATGAGGTTTTGACAATCGATTGGATGGTTCGACTTAATTCGGATGCTAGGTGGTGAGATGCATTCTTGGGAGACTCCAAATACGAGGATAGTCGTTGGAGCTCAGTCCATGCAGCCGCGACGAGACGAGTCCAAAGCAGACGACATTAGAGAAAAGTGGAGTAAGAGGTTCGCACCAGATCTAGATGAGATGATGTTCCACTCCGCCGACATCAGAGAGGCGATGCGCATGCCGAGGCATGGTAATTGGACTTACCTTCCAGAAGGAGTCGCGATGAGTATGCAGTCGTTCCAGAGCAAGATGCAGATATAGGAAAGGACAACGACTTCCGGACAGTTGGCAGAGACGAGACATGGAAGAGACCGTGAGCAGGATTCCTTCCAGGACACTGCTGCAATGATACTTACACCCAGGATCAGATGTGTCACGTACATTCAGAGAGCCAGAGGCCGACGCCAGTAATATGCTGTCTTACGAGTGGTCGCGATGATTGACCGAGAGATGACAAGAGACGTGCCAGAACGGGATCATCCTCGTTAGCACACCTGACAGGGCCGATGAGCCGATGGACCGAAAGATTGGTAATTCACAGTGAAGACCTTGACCCAGGAGTGGTCATGGTTACGCACACCAGCAGGACCGAGTTCATGATCATCGACGAGACGTCCCACTAGTGACCGCGACAGTTGGCCGAGATTCTTAGAAAATGCACTTGAGCGGTACTGTTCCGCCATTATTGATTACGATGTTTTGGGTGATTTATTCGTATGATTTGATTTTGATGATTGAGGATTTACGATCTTTGCACAGTGTTGCACTTGATATCGTTTTCGTGCTTCAGTTTCACATGTTTGTGATTTTACGGTTTTAAACAGTTGAGTTGGTTTTGTGCGTATGCATGCACACGATTTGGTTCCTGCACTCTGTATAGTTATTATATGCTTGCAGTGCAGTGATACGCCTTTTGTGCACTTAGATGCACTGGACTTCGATTTCGATTGTGATACTCGATATTTGTTTTGTGCACTTTATGCACCTGATTGGATTTGCGCATGTTCGACGCTTGATATTGGATTTCATGATTTCGTGCACGATGGATGCACCTGATTTGGATTTTCGCGCATGTTGGGCGCATGTTTTGAAGGGTGATTTTGGTGCGTACCAGATGCACTAAATCGAGATTTTTTTTCGTGCATGTCAGATGCACCTGATTTTGCTGTCAGGCACACATGTTGCCTACGACAGATGTTTCGTGCACACCCGATGCACTTAGATGTTGTTTCTGTGTGCATGTATGGCACATTCATGGATTTTGATTTCCGTGCGCACCAGACGCACGTAGTATTCATGTGCATATTTTGGGATTGATTTCTTATAGAGCAGTACGTTTTTATGATATTGCTATGTGTTTTCGTACTGAGCAGGACTAGTCAGAGGACAGTACCTGAATATATTTTGCATGCATTGATAGTTATTGAAGGGATTCCAAAAAACGAGCTATAGCCTCAGTATTTACCTACGTGTCTGATATGACACGAAATGTTTAAAACAAGGAGACCCTTTTAAATTGTTTCCAAAACGGCGGAACGTACGTTTCAAACAAAGGTATATATGTATATAGTTGTTTTCTTATGATAGACGTCCGCCACTGTGCAGTGTTATACGCGTTGCACAGCGACTTAAAGAGATTTGGCATGCATTTCCTTCAGATACTTACAGATATAGATTCGATATTTACATGTATAGTTTCGAGTATATCATATTGGTTTGATTTGGATTTGGCATTGATGTCTTCTCCATGACTCCGATGATTGCAGGATGCTTGACGGAGTTTTGATTTGAGTTATATGCTCATTTTTCAAACGCGTGCGCTGCGCTACGATTTGTTTTATGTATTTACAATTTCGGAGCCCCGACGAATTGATGGTTTTGGTTTAGATGTTTTAGTATTTGGGGAGAGTTTTAATTTAAATTCGGGGACCGAATTTCTTTAAGGGGGGAAGATTGTAACGTTTTGAAAATCGTTTCGGTGAAATTTCGAAAAAAACGGTAAAATAAGGGGGTTTTCTGTAAAAAGTCAAAATACAAATATCTTATTATAAAAATTAAATATACATATTCTAGCTATGTAATTACTATTATTTGGTGTTTATTGAGCCACTGGTGAAATTTCAAATTTTCTGAAAAAATATTATTTTATTATTATTTTAAGCCGTCACTAATACATTTAATTAGGGAAAATTACAAATTGGAATGAGTTGAAACAAATTTTTTGCATCATAAAACATTAAATAAAATTTTATCATGTGGTTTTTGGAACGAAAACATTTGCCAAAACGGTTTAGAAATTATTGAAGAAAAAAAGGCTTTTTTTAGCGTAAATGGATGTTTGGGGTATTGTATTTATCATTTTTCATCACCCCACACCCGTACCCACACCCACACCCACACACACCCACTTACTCCTCCCTATGGCTGAATTCAGCAGCCACCCTATTTTTTTCCCACTTGATTTTCAAATGAAAGGAAATGAAAGAAAAGAATAGAAAATGCATAAAGTAGTTAGACTTTTGACTTGCTTTGACCTTGACTTTGTCCCCCCCCCCCCATTTTCTCTACCTCCCTCTCTCTCCTCACTCCCATTTCTGGCCGAATCCTTCTCCCCACAGCAGCAGCCCTTCCCCCCCCCCCCCAAAATCCACACTATTTTGCTTCAAAAATCCACAAAAAAGCTTCAAAATCTATACAATTTCAAAGCTTTTTCCAAATCGAACCCTTACCCATTATTTCTTGCCCAAGAAAGCATGGATCTAGGAGCTTGGAGGCCATTTTGGGAAGCTAGATTTCAAGCTTGGTCTCTTGATTTTGTGAGGTATAAATCCTAAGCCAAATTTAAATTGTTGGATAGTTTCTTTCATCAAGGTCTATTAAGTTTAAATGCGATTCTAATAGGGATTTAGTTTGTAATGGAAAGAGTTTGAGATCAAGTTAGGTTGTGATCATGTGTTCATGGTTGTGTGATGTTCTATTTTTGCATCTTAAGCTATGCAACTTAAATTTGTTACTTATTGCCAATTGTAACATGTAAAATGTCCAAATTAAGCTTTTGTGTAAACTAGGGTTTTATAAAATGCATTATATGTGAGGTTAAAAATGTGTTTAGGTTTTTCATGACTTCATTAACTTTATTAAGTGTGGTTTAATTCTTTAGATCATGCAAATCTAAGCTAGATTGTAGTTTGTACATTTTTGCTTTGAAATTGTTAAAAAGGGTATTTTTGTAAACTAGAATATTAGGGTTTTTGGAATTTAATGAGATTAAATTCCGGAAATTGTTTATATGACTTATTTAAGATATTTAATAAATATATTGGCCGCTACATTCATTTAAATATCAATTTTTGTACAAAAACGGCGAAATGTGCTTGCTAGATTTTCGGAAAAATGACCTTTTATGTGAAATTGGGGTTTTGTGAGTTTTAACCTAGTTTATATTAAAATTAGTGTTCGTGAACGTGCAAATGAGTGTGATTGAATTTTTCTCGATGGTTTGACGTTTGTACATCGACATCGAGGGTTGGTTTTACTATTCTTGCATGCGTAGGCTATAGGTTTGGACCTATGCGTGATACGCGTGCCGATTTAATTTTCGTATGCCGTTTCGATTTCGAATTTAGTTTTAATGCGATATGGTGCGTTATGATATGTAGGTACCCCCATGTGGACTTCGAGGCGACAAGCAAGCGCGTGGCGACGTCGGCACCGGCTAGCGAGGACCAGGTGAGTAGATTTATATCTACGGGGAGAAGTCGGGTGGATGGCGTATAGCACCCCCGCAGTCCGTGGTGGTGTATACAGATGCGTATACACACCAACAATTATTATATTTTATTTAGGATTAATAACGATACTTAGGATGGATATTGGTGTGTTGGACTATTTTTAGTGTTGCGAACCCTAGGGTAGTGTTGCACTGCACCTGCACACATACATACTTGCATACATTCCTATTGATATGTGCTCATGGGATTCTTTATAGTTATGTATTCACATGAGTATGGGACTATGTGTTCACATACGGATTGAGGATGATACTTGGGGTTGAGCTGAGTCGATGAGATTGGATCGAGGCCGTGAGATCGGTGATATAGCAGGGTTCGTATCTTAGATAGGACATGACGTTGTAGCGGGTCCTTGACGTAGTGTTTCACACACGTCCATGCTTACGTAGGCGGTATCAGTATGGTACTAGACGTAGATCAGTACCTCGATCTTGATATTTGATAAAGAGGATACCGGGTGAATAGTATGATGAATGTGATATTGACCCGTACCCAGATTGGGATGCCGTACGACGGATTTACGTACGAGCTATATTGATGATTGATCCGCACTCTTGACTTGGGATGCCTGATTATAGATATGGTATCGGATATGATATTATTGAGGCGGGATCACCGACTATACATATACAGGTATGTATATGTATCGACTCAGATGATAGGCGGTTTCCTTACCTGTAGTTCAGCTTGTTAGTTCAGCCGTATAGTTTAGTGTAGTTGTTAGATTAGATTAGACTTCTTACCTATTTCAAAAACTAACGAATCGTGGGCATTTTTAAAGACAGCTCAAGGGAATCTACGGATATTTCAAAAACGACGTATCTTTTCATAAAAACACCGTAGCCCCTATTTTCAAAACCCCATGATTCGTGTTATTTCAAAAGGCACCATTCGTAGGACTTATATTAGATTATTGTAGATTAGTTATCGTTGTGTCTAGTATTCAGCTCCCGCATATTATTGCTGTTCGCTCTGCCTCGCATATTTACTTTGCTGCATATTCCATTATTGATATCATGCTGTTAGGACACCAGCACCATTACCGATGATGCGTATGTACCACGTACACCTACTTGCCGGCTCACACACATCTTCATCGGTAATTGCAATGTCACGTACACTTTAGAGAATATAATTGCTTGACTTAGATTGTTAGCTGGTAGTTTTGACATGATATTAGTGTACTTCCCTTATATGCCATATTAGACATTGTAGTTATTACCTACCACTTCATGCATACTGTTATTCAGTTGTTCATGCCTAGTTCATTATCATTGACATATGCACTTGTGATGATTTCTTGAGATTTATGATATTTCTGGATTTCGGGGAAAGCCGCAAAATTTACAACTTATGATCTTTTAAAATATAAAATGTTGCGGTTTTCTAGTGATGTAAAGTGTCGTCCACCATGAGTTTGCTGTGGTTTTGGAGATCCGTGTCGAGGAGTGGAGGAACCGTCACGGGTACATGGTGGGCCCGGTATGGTACCCCGGGGCAAGATGAATGTGGTGTTGACGTTGAGCCCGGCAGGGGAGCACTACCTACCGGTGATATTACCCGACGCGTCGGATATCCGGAGGATACCGTCGTGGTCTTGAGATGGATGGTAGGGGCCGGTCTGGACTGACGGCGCCCTAGATATTAAGACTTGAGGTATATAGATTGTGACACAGAGATTCGAGGTATTTGGACACTTTTTTTGTGTCGATGCTGGGCACTGTTTTATGCTGATTTCATATATGGTACCTCATTTCTTTTAAAATACAGAAATCTCACTGATTTATGAAACCAGTTTTATTCAGTACATGCATTCTGTTTTATGCATTCATACATCATCATATGATATATTGCTACCTGAGGCACTGACACGGGCGCATGAGATTACACTCGGATTAGATATTTACCCTAGCCTTGTTATAGGCTACGTGTTGTATACATTTTTGAGGATATATTATGATCATTGACCTAGGTTGCGTTATTTATGCGATTTCTGTGCGTAGATATTTTTCTATTCACGAGTTAGGAACTCACCCCCGTTGTGCCCCAGTTTCTTGCAGGTTGCCGTACAGGTTTCATTACGGCTTTGCGGGCTCAGTTTCATTGGGGTGACTTGCTAGTAGGTGGGTTTTTCTTGTATCGTACCCATCATATTACCTTGTATAATATTATTCCGTTGTATCTAGTAAATTCCATCAACCAAACATGTATTTTTGAGATAGAGACCAGTGTTGTTTATTCTTTCGACCTGAGAGTCGCTCGTTATATTTCTGGTGGTTTTTAGTTTCCTTTTGAGTTTTGATCCTCGCCGTTGGCGTTGTATATTATATTGTTTGTGTGGTTGTGACCGTCGATTGACGAAGAGCTAGCTCCCGCTTGGGGATGCCTTTTTCTTGATTTCGTATACTATTCATGTTGTATCCCGTTTGGGGGCAAGTATTTACAAAGGAGACTCTGCCGAAATTTTCAGTAAATTTTTAATGCTTTTAAAAACCGCATAATTCGGCTTATGCTATTGAAACTACTTGCTTTAATTTGGTTCTGCCTGCACTCTACTACTTTTCTTGGTTTGGATTTCTGGGTTTTCGGTTTACTTAGATTACGTACGCCTCAAGACGTTCGTAGTTTAAGTGCCGGTCATGTTCCGTACTTTCGGGTCGTGACACCATGGCCATGGATTTCTGGTGATGGCCACCCGTGCACAACGCGACATCAACCCCCAATACCGGGAGAGACGAATCCCCGACGATCCGATCACTGCCTCCATGTGGCTCGGGACTGTACCCAACTAAAACCTGTTTGCACGACTCCTTTGAGCCGTGGTAGGGTAGTAGTCAAAGCACAGTGGGAACTCACATGAGACAAATAACGATCTCAGGTCGACAGACTAACCTGTACACATGTCACCTGGGAACTGCTATCTAGCAATAGGTATAATACCAACTAACAGGTTCCCGGCGAGTCCGTCCAGTATACTCATAACCCAATGAGCACTTGTATACTATCTTAGGTGAACAAACTAACACCAATGGCTTGTGAGACTAGGCCATCGCCCCTCGTCAGGGTCTCAATCAGTATACACTAGTCTACACTGGAGTATCAATGCCAAGTCTCGACACTCCCACGACTAAGGACATTTAAGGATGTGCTTATAGACCCCCAGCTCCCACGTATATGATCGCCATCATAATGCTGGTAGTCAGGCAAGAATCCTATGGGCTCTATCAACATGTACACGATGATAAAGACAAACAAGATAGCATACTATCATCTCGAGTAAGAGTGTTCTACCGGTATAGGTCCTCCCTCAATCATCATAATCACCTTCCTGCGATTACGATAATTGCCTTGAGGGCACTATAGCCGACAGGCTCTGATACCACTGTAGGATTCCTTAGGCGGCGGCAAGGCTTCGAAAGGCATCGTCCATGCCAATTTCAAAAATTGTCGTACTAAAGAACCCTAACTCTAGAATCTTAACTAGAGATTTAGACAAACTAGTAATGCAAACAACTTTACATCTAAGTGAATAAAGAATACAACCATTGTAGAATCGGACGGTTATATGTGATATAGCCGGGTTATCGGATCAAGTGTTGATTCGATAAATTGTTACATTTGATATTAGCAGTTGTATGTAATGTAGCCGGATTATTAAATCAAGTGTTGATTTAATAATTTAATGTATAATTATATATTTGATATATTGAATTACATTAACTAATATTAGCTCACTTAAACATTTCTTTTTCTCACTTGTGTGGATATAGTATATATGTGATATATATTAATGTACATTTTATTTGTGTCATGCTTGATGCCACATGCTTCATGGGTGTATGAGACTCACACCATGCTTGATATAATGAAGGGTTTGATTTATTTAAAATTAATCAAAATTAGATGGAATTAAGTCATATGGTTCAAGCTTGTAGAAGCTTGTGGAATCATTGACCAAGTCCACTAATTTTCTTTTACTTGTAGATATTTATTAACCTAACCATTATTGTTATCCATGGTTTATTCTCTACATGAGTTAGTGTATGACACTTACTTACCCATGGTTTCTATTCTCACCTCATGAGTTTTTCATTCTCATCTTCACTTCATCTTCTTCTTCCTCATGAGAAAGCTTGCTAGCTTTTGAAATGGTGAAGAAATATTGTGAGAAAAATAAATCTAAAGAGAGCCCAATTCCTACTTCATCATCCTCTACTATATTAGCCATTTGGTTTAGGGTGCTTGCTTCACTAATCTACCATTAGTGAAGAGATAGCATGAGCTTGAGTCTCCTCGACGTAGATCATCTTCGGCCTCGAAGACTTCGAGCATGCTTGTTCATTTCTTCATGTGAACCCTTACTAGAGTTCGGGTGTTCACTACTTAAAGCGAAGGGACTACTACACGGAGGTTTAGAAGTGAAGGACCTCGCAAGAATAGAATGTGATATCACATATGCGCATTAATCTCGGTCCCACACATATCACATATTTGCTCCTACTTCATTTCGCATGAACCAGGACAGCTCTGTGTAGGACTATAAAGACTCATCAATATGTCGGCAGTAGGTGATGATCATATCAAACACCCACAAGCCGCAAGCGGTCTGCTAAACGTAACGGCCACCCAGGTATTGAGCGATCAGAAGATCAACAAGCAAGCCTGCTCATACTCCTGTGAATCCAATCAAGTAACACTACCGTACAGTCCGGTCTCTTCGTCAGATATGCCGCATATCGCAGCCTGGGGGTGATATAACGTCAAACCCCAATAGCCTGATAAGTCATGCCGATACAAGGTCCATAACGGTTCAAGAAACTACTGATAACACTTACCAGTAAATCTCAGCAACCTTGGCTAGGGATTTCCTGTTATGGCCAATCGAGCATAGCGCAACATCAACCCCCAATACCGGGAGAGGCAAATCCCCTCCTATCGCTCATTGCATCCATGTGACTCGGGACTGTACCCAAAAACCACCAGTTTGCACGATCTCTTGAACGTGGTATGGTGAAAATCAAAGCACGGTGGGAATCACACAAGACTCTATGACGATCTCGGGTCGACAGACTAACCTGTACCAGTGCCACCAGAGAACTGCTATCTGACGATAGGTATAATACCATCTAGGAGTTCTCGGTGGGTCCGTTCAGTGTACCCAGTCTCCACTGAGCACCCGTATACCTTCTCTGATGTCAAACACCAATGGATGTGGGATCATCCATCGCCCATCATATGGGTCAAGAAGCGCATACGCTAGTCTACTCTAGAGTATCGATGCCCTGTCTCAATACTCCCACGACTAGGAACATTTGAAGGATTTACTTACCGACTACCCTATCCCCACTAGTATGATCTGCATCATAATCCTGGTAGTCAAGTACTCATCCTAAAGGCTTTATCAACATGTAATAGGGAGACAATAAGTATACATGTTAAGATAAAGTGCAACCAGATAGCATACTATCATGTCGAGCAAGAAAGTCCTCCCTATATATGTCCAAGCATCCACTACAATATACATCACATGTACAGTAATGGCCTCTAGGGCATACATATAACTAACAGCTAGACCTTGGTAGACCCACAATGAAATCCATGGAGATCTGCTCCCATTTTAACTCCAAAAAAGATAAAGGCTGCAACTCTCCAGCCGGCCTCTGACGTTCGGTTTTGACTTGCTGACAAGTCAGGCATTTCTAAACGAAGTCAGATACATCACGTTTCATCCCTTCCCACCAGTACATGTCTCACAAATCATGATACATCTTGGTAGACCCTGGATGAACGCTGTAGGAAGACTGATGTGCCTTCTCTAATATCACACGCCTCAGCCCATCAACACCCGGTACACACAACCGAATCCCAAACCATAGCACTCTCTCGCTATCAATCATAAACTCAGAATCTCCATCCTGCCGAACCTGCTACAAAATCTCCGATAATCGTACATCCTCGGACTGTGCCTCCTTGATACGATCAAGCAAAAGTGGACGAGCACGAACATGAGCAAACTGTCCACCTACATATGTAAACTCAAACTTTATGCCACTGTCATACAAAATCTGCCAATCTGGATTCGACTGTCTCTGAGCTGTACCCAAATAAGACAAGCTGCCCCCAGGTCTCCAACTCAATGCATCAGCCACAACATTAGCCTTGCCCGGGTGATAAAGAATCTTACAATCATAATCTTTCACTAGCTCCATCTAGAAACGCTGCCTTAAGCTCAAATCCCGCTGTTGGAATATATACTTCAGACTCTTGTGGTCTCTAAAGATCTAGCACGACTCTCCATACAAATAGTGTCTCCAAATCTTCAGTGCAAAAACCACTGCGGTCATCTCCAGATTGTGGGCAGAGTAATTCTGCTCATGTTTCTTTAGCTGCGTAGAAGCATAAGCAATCACTCTGCTGTGCTGCATCAATACACAACCCAAGCCAACACGTGACGCATCACAATACACCACAGATCCGCCTGAGCCTGAAGGTAAGGATAGAACTGGTGCAGTCGTCAGATGAGTTTTCAACTGCTGGAAACTCTGCTTACATTCTTCGGTCCATAGAAACGGAACTCCCTTTTGGGTCAAACTGGTCATAGGTGCCACAATACGAGAGAAGTCTTGTACAAAGCGACGGTAATAACCTGCTAAGCCAAAAAAGCTATGAATCTCAATCACTGAAAGGGGTCTGGGCCAATGTTGTACCGCCTCAATCTTCTTCGGATCAAGATGCATCCCATCTCTCATAACAATATGACCCAAGAATTCCATAATGTCAAGCCAGAAAGCGCACTTTGAGAATTTGGCGAACAACTGATGCTCTCTCAAAATCTGCAATGCAATCCTCAAGTGTTGCTCATGCTCCTCTCAACTCCTAAAGTAAACCAAAATATCATCTATGAAAATAATGATAAACTGGTCGAGGAACGGCTTGAAAATTTGGTTCATCAGATCCATGAACGTTGTTGGGGCATTGGTAAGCCCGAACGATATCACCAGGAATTCATAATGCCCGTAGCACGTCCGAAAGGCAGTCTTCGGGATGTCATCATTCCGGACTCGTAACTGATTATACCCATACCGCAAATCAATCTTCGAGAAATAACCTACTCCCTGCAGTTGATCGAACAAGTCATCAATACGAGATAATGGATACCTATTCTGCACAGTAACTCGATTCAGCTGACGATAGTCGATACACAATCTCATGATGTCGTCCTTCTTCTTAATGAACAGGACCAGAGCTCCCTATGGCAATACACTCGGACGAATGAGTTCTCTATCAAGTAACTCTTGCAACTAACTCTTAAGCTCCTTGAGCTCCGTCGGGGCCATCCGATAGGGCGGTGTAGAAATAGGCCCCACACCGAGAATCAGGTCAATATAGAACTCAATATCACGCTCTGGTGGCAACCCTAGTAACTCAGCAGGAAACACATCAGAAAACTCTCACACAATCGGAACCTAGTCCAACGGGACCTCTGCGGCTCCAATATCCTGACTAAACGCCATGAACCCACAACACCCCTTCCTTAAAAGCCGACTAGCACTAAGTGTAGAAATCAGATTGTCAGGAGCAGCACTGCAATACCCCTGCACAACAAAAATCGGCTCACCAGGAAAAAAGAATCTGAGCGCTTTCCCCCGGTAATCAACGTGTGCATAACAACCAGCCAGCCAATCCATAACGAGAAGTACATCAAAATATAATATATCGAGAAGAATCAAATCAACTAATGAATCTCTATCACCAATACGTATAGAAGATGATCTGAATACGCGTCGGTCTACGAAAGTATCTCCCACCAGAGTAACCACGGCTAGCGGTAAATCTAAAAACGACAAATCTCTCCCCAGGGAAAGTGCGAAGTCTGCAGACACATATGAGTGTGTAGAACTAGGATCGAATAAAATATGCGCATCTAGGGAACATACGGAGAGAGTGCCTTTAACTACTGCATTAGATGCCTGGGCATCCTGGGGTGTCAAAGCGAAAACCCTAGCCTGACCCCTACCTGCATCCTAATATCCTCTCCCTCGGTTTCCTCATTCCCTCTGAGTACGTCCAGCAAAACCACGGCCTCTCGGTGCAACTTCGTGGCGTAGAGTAGCAGCTGGTGGAGGAAGTAATGCCATCGAAGAAGAAGGTGGAGGGAGTAAAGCAGCCTGCGGAACTATAGTCCCTCCCTGGCGTCTACAATCTCTAGCGAAATTCCTTAGACGCCCGCAAATGAAACATGTCCACGGAGGCCTCTGCTCCTCGGGGTACGAGCCATACACCCGGCCCTGAGTCCAACCTCAACCAACACTGTGTCCTGGAACGAATCCGCCTCGGCCTCTGCCAAACTGCCCAGAAACTGATCCAATAGGTCTGGCTTGCTTTGATTCTGGAACAACCGTCGTCTCATTCAAACGCTCCTCCACTCGAATCGCCGCGTCCATGGCCTATGCATATGTATCGAAGTGTTGGGAGCCTATGGCAAGGAACAAATGCATATCAAGGCCCCTCACAAACCTCTTCACCCTGAGCTCCTCAGTGGGAACTAAATATGCAGCATAACGTGACAACTGGGTAAACTGCAAGTCATAATCTGCCACAGACATATCGGCAGATTTCTACAATGCCTTAAAACTACTAGCCCTGGCATCTCTCATGCTCTGCAGAAGGAATCTGGCAAGGAAGACCTCGGAAAAATCTGCCCATGTCATCGGAGGAAGATCTGTTGGTCGACCTCTCTCCATCGACTTATACCATGTCTGGGCAAGTCCTTCTAACCGAAAACTGGTCAGCTCCACCGATCTCACATTTGAGCATCTCAAAGACCTACCGATCCTAACCATCCTATCGAGAAACAACTGAGGATCATCTGTTGTGTCTGTCCCTGTGAACACGGAGGTCTCAACCCCATGAAGTCTGGGAATAATACCTCCATAAACCCCATGACCACTGGTGTGACTGTCTGAACAGGCTGTATCATGGGCTCTAAAATAGGCGATGCCTGATCTGGCCTCTGAATACGAGTGGCCTCGGCCAACTGCCCCATCATCTGCTATAAGCCCAACATGCCCTTCTCTAGTCTAGTCGTCCGATCGGGAAGAGGAGGATTAACATGTCCCTGTGTCGTCGGGATGTCCTGCGGGTCAGTCCCCGTCACTGGTGGATCTGCCCTAGCTGCATCCCTGGCTGCGGCTCGCATAGCCATGGCAACTGGAATAAGAAACGAGAGTTGGTAACGCGTAATAACAGGAACAAATGAATACAGAGAGTCAAAGGAAGAATTAATCAAGACATACATCCTAAGGTTACTTAGACAGGGTATCGTATTGTAAATATGTCGCGAAACATATGTATGGTACGCACCTGAGTTACCTACTCCATCAAACCAAGTTCAATCTAAATAACGAAAGTTCGGGCCTAATAACCCTAATGTCAAGTCTAGGTTGCGTAAGGTTAAGCCTAGGTTCCTGAAATATATACTCAAGACTCCGCATAGTCAAACCTAAAACTCAACAAAGGTTAAACCTAACGCTCTGATACTAATTTTGTCATGGCCCGAATTTGGCACGTGACCGGCACTTAGATTGTGTGACGTATAAATAAGTCAATGCAATCCAAGTAAGCCAGAAACCAAGATCAAAATCCTTTGTAAAGAATTAAGGTGGTAAAGTTTAAAAAGAAGTAATTGATATGAAATCTTAATTTTAGTTTACAATGATAGTTTAAACTGAAGCACATGTCGAGCGGTTTTGAAAGGGAGTAAAAATTGTTTTTGTACTTAAAAACTTCGACAGTACCTCTTTTGTAAATTTTGGGGAAAACAAGTACATAATAAATATTATAATGGCATCCCTTACTTGGGAGCAACATAAACACCAATAGGTGGAAACAACCCACACATGATATATACGACGCTCAAAAGCGAAGAATCACAAGTCTACTAAGTGAAAGAATGCACAAACAACATAATTAGTTGATTCTATTCAAATTGACCCAAAATTTACATAAGTCTCCACTCGTTCTAAATCAAAAATATACACGGTCTAATGGAGTGACATTAGATACAAAATATAGAATATACAAAGGGGCGGTTACTAAACATGTAACCCACCGATCAAAATTTGCGACGAAATCCAAGATATCTGTCTGCAACGCCGCTATGCGTCCACGCGATCTCTCCTGCAAGAAACTAAGGCACAACGGGGGTGAGTTGCCAACTCAATAAATAAAACTAACATCAAACAGTTGAAATTGTATGCATAATCGAAATAGCGACTAAACCTATGCATCATGTAGTCATGATATGTGATAGCATGTGAAACATGAATACGTCACTATAGTACCTATATAGAAGAAAATAGAAATCTCATCAAGTATTCCAAAATCTTGGTCATATTCATAACCTATCCTCAAATCCAGTGTCAAATATCGACACAAATCTTCAGTTCTTATAGGCATCATTCCCCGAACGATCCTGGCATCTAACAACATCGGTCAGTATCCTCTAAATATCCGCCGTGTTTCTCAAACTATCTCCGGTATCGAGTGTCCTCACTAGGCTCTCCGTCTCAAATGCGGCTTTCTTGCCCCTCGGTCTCAACCGGGTCCACCATGTATCCAACTGTATACACCCCCACTCAGTCTGTATAACGTAAAAATCCGCAACCGTATAGCTCCCCCACTCGGTTCGGAATAAAACCAAATCAGAAAAACATCAACTCATGGTGGACATATCATATAAATCATGAGAATCCGTAAAGTTATAAATAATTTAAGTCGTATCAAATACATCATGTAGTGAATTAAAACTCAAAACAACAGAAAGCTCATAAATCAATATTGCATGATAAAAAAATAATAATAATGACAATGAAATACGATATATATCAAACAATAGCTAATGATGAGTGACAACAGTTATTAATGATACTAGCAGTGCGCAATAGAATATAGATGATATGGCAGGTTTAATTACCGATGGGGTGTTGTGTAGCATGTAGGTATGTGCAAGTGTAACATAAACTCATTTGTAATAATGCAAGTATCCTAGTAAGTGTCAAGCAATAGTGTTTAAAATGTATGAATGCATGCGATACCAATCTAGGTTAAGTTATACGGACAAAATGAATAGAAAGCAAATATCGCAAGATTTTTAGGTTTCGGGCGCTATACACCATCCATACAATGTTCCCGGTAGATGTTTAGTCTACTCACCGAAACAAATCGCGATTTACCCAGATCCAATCACTTCTTTCCCCTTCCTCGCTGCTTCCAAAGTCCTCCCGGTCGATTCTAACATCGAAATATAACTTTCGTATATAAGCGACTAATTTTCGATACGACGAATATGCAAAAACTAAGTGAACTAAAAACTAAGTGAACTAACTTACGTAACGTAATACGTGTGATTATCATGTGCCATACAGACATAAAGCTACCTAGAGATACCCCGAATCATCGTATTTTGAGAAAACACCAAAACGTGATACGCAATATCCGTATCATACGCTAAAATATCACAAAAAATATAGTAAAAAGCTTCCAGATTTTTATATAGACAATCTAGAAATAATATAACTATACCATAGACCTTATAACACACAAAGAGATCTACCAACAAAAATTCAACACCCAACTCCACTGAAAAACTGGCGATAGCGGGAAAAATTGAAATTCCGGCGGTCGAACTATGGGGAACTGGGTTCGGGTTTCAAGGGTGCACTCTAGGTTGTAACACCATCCTACTGTATTGTTAGATTTATTTTGTGAGTAATATACTTATAGCGGATTCAATTTGAGGCTAAAACTCTAAACTAAACAAGAATTCAGATATCGTATATACTCTATTTGACACCCAAACCCCTAAGAAAACAAGAAAATCTTGGTTTTTTCCTATATCGAGGAATTCCACAGAACTCTGAGCATCAAGATGTGCATACAAGGAGTTGGGGAGGCCTTGCTTGAGTGATTTGATCCATCCTCCATGAAAACTCTAATTTTTCTCTTTGTGAGGGTAGAGAGCTATATGATTTTGGTGTTAAAGTGTTGGGAGAAATAACTTAGTTCAGTTTGATAAATTAAAACAAAAGAATGAGTGTTGTGTTGAAAAGAAAGGAAGAGGTGTCATAAGGAAAGGGTGAGGTGTGTATGTGTAAGGAGAAGGTGTAACTCTATGGTTCACCTCATGGTATAGTGTGTGTAAGGTATATGCTAACCTTAACACATACTTACTCTCATCTTTACACTTAAACCCTCATACAACCTAAAACCCCTCTTGCAAATAAAACTTTTCACTTTGAAAAATACTCTTACAAATTAAATGTCCCTCATAACTAATTACTATAACACTTAAATACCATACTCTCTTATAAATGTCTTTTATCATAATTAAAAAAAATTAAATTAACAATTAAAAAATTAAAAAAATATTTTAAAAATTTCCAAAACGTTACAATCATGATTCATTATTTGAATGCTATTGTACAAGTTATAGATGCTAATTATTGTAAGAATGAATCATTCAATGTTGATATCATAGATATGATGTTTTCTAAGAATTTGAGAAACCGCGGTTTACTTTTTACGAAACTGATTTTGTTTTCAAAGTGCGGTTTTCTTGTGATTGATGTTTTGACGTCCACCATGAGTTTTCTGATTTTCATGATGAGATATCTGAATCGAGATAGGGGTTAACCGATTACGGATACATGGTGGACCCGGTACGACTCTGAGGGGTAGGAAGTTCATAGAGAGGTACGGAGAGCCTAGTGAGAATGATCGATACCGGAGGTGAGGATTCCGACTAAGGCTGAGTTGATATCAGGAGAGGGCCGATCGGTTTGACGGTGCCTACAATATCTATATTTTTAGTGTCGATGATAAACACGAGATTGATGAGGATTTGATGATGATTGATGCTATTCTTATAGGACTTCATTTATTTCGCGCTTGCATTCATTACAACGCATATCATATTATACCTTGTGATGTTATATTTCTATTCATTGAGTTTACAACTCACCCCCGTTGTGCCTTAGCATCTTGCAGGATGGACTGCACGGACACTTAACGGTGTCGCCGACACATCTTTTGGGGTTCATCGCAAATTTTGCTAGGTGGGTTATATGCATAGTAACCGCCTCTTTTGTATATATTTTTCCTTGTATCTAGTGTCACTCCATCAGACCACTTGTATTATTATTTGACTAAGATCGATTCGAGACTTTATGTATATTCTTTTGGGGTGAACTCAGGTAGAGTCGACTATTAGCTTTACTTGCGCAATTTACTATATTTACTTGTGATATTTCATCTTCGTGCGTCGTATATTAACTGCGTGATTGTGATTCCGCCGATTGGGCATTCAGATAGCTCCTGAGTGGGGATGCAGATATTTATATGTTTATGTACTTATTTTTATCAAAAAATACAAAGGAGGTGCTGCCGAAATTTTAAATAACGAAAACTTTTTCAACCCTATTTCAAAACATGCTACATATGCTTTAAAACAAACAATCCTTATAAACAAATTAAGTTTCATGTTAAATACCCTTAAAACTTAACCTTCTTTATTATTTAAAAAGGTTTAGATCTTGGTTTTTGGCTTACTTGGATCGCGTCGAAATCTTTAAACGTCACGTGATCTAAGTGTCGGTCATATGCCAATTCAGATCATGACATTTGGTTTGTGCAGGAGATCGTTGAGAAAGAAGAGATTATTGTGGATAAAGTTGGCACAGCAGACAATCCGACCGACATGTTAACAAAATCTCTTTCAGTTGTTAAGTTTAAGAATTGCTTAAACTTAATTTTTGTGTGTAGCACTCATTGAGCCCTTTAGGGGTTTTGTGGTGAAGGTGGATCTTTTATTATTTTGATGGAGGAGCTTTTGAAATGCGAGGTGAGATAGAGATTTGTTAGATATGCCTCACATTCGATCCTGAAAATTACCAGTTAGATTTCCTAGCGATTCGGTGTCATCATGAAAATTTGAGTTTATCTCTAAGGAAGACGTCTGAGGCTGAGAGCTCCAAACGTCTGCTGAGGCTCTGGATGCACGAGCATACTTAAGGCAGACGTCTGTCCCGATGAAGGTCAGACGTCTGCGGAGCTCTCTATTATTTTGGTGAAGATACCAGAAGTCTGCGATATCCTTGTTCAGATATCTGGATTGCTCTCTGGATTCTCGTGACGACAAATGGAGACGTCTGCCAATTCCTTCTGCAGACGTCTGCCTTTCTGGGCTGGGCGTGTAAGTCCATGTCACGCACCCCCACGAAGTTGCGGGGAGGCGGAATATATGAAAAACGATTATCAAAGCTTCGTAACATGGACTTGAGCGCATGAATTGTTTCTAAACCATTGCTAACTATCTACTAGAGCTTTAACTACTCGGATTCGAAGTTATACCTCACGTTACATGTCCTTCGGGTCTTCATCGCTGTCCTCCACTCCTCGTAGGCTCCTTGGAACATCGGGATCTCAACGGCCTCCTCGAGTCAAAGACGATCCACCCGAGATCTCTTTGTCCAAGCTTGATCTCTAACTTGAGATAACTAGATTGCTCAAATTGCTAATCTAAGCTATCTAGGGGATATAGAGTAAGGTTATGGATGTATTAGTCTATCTAATCCTTGATCTCAACACATGAGAGGGGAGGATTAGGGTTTCAAGAAAGGATGAGCTTGAGGAGAGAGAAGGTGAGGATTAGGAATGAAATGAGATAATCATCTATCATAATATATATGAAGCTTTATTTATTTATCCAAAAATGAAATAATAGAATTAACAACCATGCTTCATAAAAATCTATGAGTGATTCATCTCCATGAATCATTAAGCATTTATGATGCTTTAATGACATGGATGAATCACACAAATGAGTTACTAATCTCATTTAATGCAATGCCACCTTCCCCCCCCCCAAGTCACCATGCTTCTAGAAGCTTCCCGACAAATTACGAGAACGCCCCTCCAATCCGTGAAAACACGGAAAAACTTTAGACTATATAAATCCAATAACCCGATACTAGAATCTGGCTTAAACCAAAGCCGGCTAGTAAAAACTGTCCGAAAATTCGTACGTGCGTAAACACACGTACGCGTCCGAACCCCTGTTGTAAAACCATACGACCTCTATATCGTTTCTCCTAGAGCAGGGAAACTCTCTGTGTGGGACTCTAAAGACTCGACACTATGCTGGCAGTGGGTTTAACCACAGACCGCAAGCGGTACTAGCTGTACGTAACGGTCCCCAGGTAGATGTCGATAAGAAGGCCGATGAGGAAAAACTCATCCGAACTCCCACTGAGCCTGATGTGACAATCTCTGTACAGTCTGGTCTGTTCGTCTAAGACTATCGCATATCAAGCCTAGGGGGCGGCAAGCGTCAGTCCCCTAATAGCTGTATAAGTCGTGTCGTAGCGAAGCCCATTACACCCTGAGAAAACTACTGGAAGCTACCAGTAAATCTCGCTTGCCCTGGCCAGGGACTTTGCATAATGGCTCTCTGACACAGCGCGATATCGACTCCCAATACCGGGAGAGACGAATCATGTCTAACTGCCACTGCCTCCAAGTGCTCGGGATTGCACCCAACTACTACCTGTTTGCACGACTTCTTTGAGCCATGGTAGGGTAGCAATCTAAGAACAGTGGGACACACTCGAGGCAAAGTAGCAGTGTCAAGTCTGCGGACTATGCTGTACTCATGTCACCTGGGAACTGTTAACTGACGATGGGTATAATACCAACCAATCAATTCCCCTGTGAGTCCTGTCCGGTGTACCCGTAACCTAATGAGCACCTGTATACTATCTCCAGTACTACGTACTGATGGCTGTGGGACAGACCATCTCTCCAACTGGGATGAGAAGCGTACACACTTAATCTACTCCGGAATATCGATGCCCTGTCTCGATAATCCCACAACTAGGGACCTGTATAGGATGTTGCTTACAGACTACCCAGCCCCCACTAGTGTGACTGCCATCACAGCGCTGGTAATCAAGCAAAGATCCTATGGGCTCTACTAATATGTATAAGTGATACGTTACAAGAAACATATGCACATATTAAAGTAGACACAAACCAAGTAGCATACTACCATTTTTAGCAAGACTGTATATACAACTGTGAATATCCCAAGCTTCCATTAAGTAATATACATACAGGTATGATACAATAATGGCCCCTAGGGTATATACACTAACAATCTCCCACTTGCACTAGGGCCATAAGCTGGCATATCGTAGACCTATCATCTCGAATAGCCTCTCGAACTGCGTCTGAGGAATGGCCTTCATGAATGGATCAGCAATGTTATTCTCCGTCCCTACTCTTTTCACCTCGATCTCCCGGCGATCTACGATCTCCCGGCGATCTACGATCTCCCTGATCAGGTGATACCGCCTTAAGATGTGTCTGGACTTCTGATGGGACCTGGGTTCCTTCGCTAAAGCTATAGCGCCGTTTTTTTCACAATACAGAGGTATTGGATCAACACTGGTAGGAACCACTTGAAGTTCTGTGAGGAATTTCTTCATCCAGACAGCTTCTTTTGCGGCATCGCAAGCAGCTATGTACTCCGCTTCCATCGTTGAGTCAGCAACGGTCTCCTGTTTGGAACTCTTTCAACAGACCGCCCCTCCATTGAGGGTAAAGACATAACCCGATATGGATTTGGAGTCATCCTTGTCACTCTGGAAGCCGGAGTCGGCAAAGGCCTCAATCTGGAGGTCTTTTCCGCCATACATCAAGAACATCTCCTTAGTCCTCCTTAGGTACTTGAGAATGTTCTTTACAGCTATCCAGTGCTTCTCCCCTGGGTTTGCTTGATACCGGCTTACTACGCTCAATGCGTATGCTACATCTGGTCTGGTACATAACATCGCATACATTATAGAGCCTGCTGCAGAAGCGTAGGGTATAATCGACATGCGATCCCTTTCCAAATCATTCTTGGGAGACATCTGTTTGGAGAGGGTGATTTCGTGACAAGCCGGTAGGTTACCGAGCTTAGAATCATCCATACTGAATCTCTTTACTATGGTGTCTATGTACCTGGACTGTGAAAGTCCCAACATCCTCTTTGATCTATCACGATAGATCCGGATCCCCAGAATGTAGGTGGCATCACCCAGGTCTTTCATGGAGAATTTATGTGACAAGAATCTTTTGACTGACTGTAACATAGGAATATCATTTCCTATTAGGAGAATGCCATCCACGTACAAGACGAGGAATACTATAGCTCTCCCTACAATCTTACTGTATATGCAAGGTTCATCTGGATTTTTGATAAAGTCAAATTCTTTGACAGCATCATCAAAACAGATGTTCCAACTCCGCGATGCTTACTTTAGTCCATAAATGGACTTAAGCAACTTGCATACTTTACCACTGCTCCCACTCTGAATGAATCCCTCTGGCTGATCCATATAGACGCTCTCTTCCAAATTACCATTTAGAAAGGCTATCTTTACGTCCATCTGCCAGATCTCATAATTGTGGAAGGCAGCAATAGCAAGAAGGACCCGAATGGATTTAAGCATAGCCACTGGAGAAAAGGTTTCATCATAGTCCAAACCAGGTCTTTGACGGAAACCCTTTGCAACAAGTCTAGCTTTATAGGTTTCAACCTGTCCATTTATACCAATCTTCTTTTTGAAGATCCATTTGCATCCTACGGGTTTCACCCCATCTGGAGCAATGTCCAAAGTCCATACTTTGTTAGTGTACATGGACTCCATTTCAGTCCGCATTGCATCCAGCCATTTTACTGAGTCACCGCTCTGAATGGCTTGCTGGAAGCTAGTAGGCTCATCATAGTCAATAGTGCAATCCTCTCTATCCCCGTCTATGAGAAAACCATAGTATCTCTCGGGCGGATGAGATTGCCTACTACTTCTGCGGAGTGGCGTCGGAGTGTCCTGTTCTTCTTGAACTTCTGGTTCTACCAAACTTTCAGTAGTAGTTTGTGCTTCTGGAATTTCTTCCAGTTCTATTTCGCTCCCATTAGTTTCCTTTTCTAAAAACTGATATTCTAGAAAATGGGTATTACGAGAAACAAAAACCTTTTGTTCCTCTGCGTAATAGAATAGATATCCCCTGGAGTTCTTTGGATATCCCACAAACTTACATAGTACTGATCTTGCCTCGAATTTGTCCGCATGCTGCTTCTTAACATAAGCTGGACATCCCCAAATCTTTAGATACTGAAGATAGGGTTTCTTCCCACTCCACATCTGATATGGTGTGGTAGGCACAGTCTTGGTGGGAACCTGGTTCAAAAGATATGCAGCTGATTCTAGTGCATATCCCCAGAATGATAACGGTAACTCAGCGTTACTCATCATGGGACGAACCATATCCAATAGGGTTCGATTCCTCCTTTCCGATACACCGTTATGTTGTGGTGTGTATGGAGGAGTAAGCTGAGAGAGAATTCCATTCTCTTTTAAGTAACCTAGGAACTCGGCACTTAAGTATTCACCACCTCGATCAGATCTCAGTGTCTTTATACTCTTTCCTGTTTGTTTTTCCACTTCATTCTTGTATTCTTAAAATTTCTCAAAGGCCTCGGATTTATGCTTCATTAAGAAAACATATCCATACCTAGAGAAATCATCCGTAAAAATAATGAAGTAGGAATAACCACCTCGCGCATGTGTAGACATGGGACCGCACACGTCACTGTGTACGAGTCCTAAGAGCTCGCTTGCTCTTACTCCGTGTCCAGTGAACGGAGTCTTTGTCATCTTTCCTTTGAGACAAGATTCACAAGTAGCATAAGATTGATATTCGAACGGATTCAAATATCCTTCTCTATGTAACTTAGTCAACCTTCTCTCATTGATGTGACCTAGTCTACAATGCCATAAGAAAGCCTGATTTATTTCTGGAGACATTCTTTTAAGTGTGTTCTAGACATTGAAAACCTGAGCTTGACTTAATATGTACATACCGTTATCTAATGTACCGGACCCAATCAGAAATTGATTTAGGTGGATGTTAACTACATCGCTTACGAATGCAAAATCATATCCCTCTCTCGAAAGTGAGGACACTGATATGATATTACAAGTCATACTAGGTACATATAAACAGTTACGTAAAATCAATATATGCCCACTTGTTAAACCTAGGCGATATTCTCCCGCGGATTCAGCGTTCACTGTCATTCCGTTTGCAACTCTGAGAGACTAATCACCTACCTTTATAACTCTACTGTTTCTCAAAGCATGTAATGAATTACAGATATGAGATCCTGCTCCGGTATCTAGTACCCAGGAAGTAGAGTTTATTGACATACAGTCTTCAATTACAAACACATTTGAGGCTGAAGCCACAACATGCTTCTTACCCTGGCTACTGGCTTCAAAAGCCCTGCAATCTTTCTGCCTATGCCCAATCCCATAACAATAGGAACGCCCCTCTTTTACTATATCCAGCCCTGAAACTTTTGCCCTTCTCTTTCCTTTTAATTCCCTGGTTTCCTTCAGGGTAGAAGGTAGAGACTGTAGAATCAAGTTGGTATCTGACCTGTTTTCCAACATGGTCTTCAGGTCCTAGAGCTCATCAATAGAGCTAGTCATTGTAAGGATGTTGTCCCCTACAGATGACCCGACAGCCAACCTCACTTGAATTAATTCGTTTGAGGTCTCATATCTTGCGATATGAGATTGCTCTCCATATAATTCTTTGTTATGGAGAAAGATGGAAACTGAGTCCATCTTCTCATGCTGCTTCTAGTATACACCATCAACTGAAGCTAACACGAGGCATTTGGCTTTCGCTTTTTCCTTTTCCCTTGTCTGGCGGATATCCATATCCGTGATGGTGGAAACTGGACCTGGGACGGCGGGATCTTGAGTAGTAATAGGGTGGTCCAGCTTGTCGTAGGTAATGGACATCTGGACAGACCTTTGCCAGTCATATAAGTCAGATTCAGTCAATTTGTTATCTAGATGTAACCTATGTGTGGTCACAAGGTCGCTGCAATTTAAGAGAGAGAAGAAAATACTATTAGCATGATGCTCTTGCAAGTTTAGATTTGGTTTTTAATTTATCTAAACAGTATGGCTCCCACTGTTTCTCGAATCCCTCCTCAAACCATAAAGGAAGAACTAGCCAGGACTATTCTCACCGTACAATACTTGCTTAACCGTTCAGCTAGGCTAGTGTCGATACTTCGAGGGAGGTTTTCCAACGCTTTCGCGAAGTTTCTTAATTAAATAAGCTCTTTTCTCTCGGGGCGTATCCCCACTGACACCTTTCTCGACACCTACTTGGTTTATAGCATTGATCGTTAAGTGACGAATCTCCTGATAAGTAGTATATACTCACAGCAGGATCGGGATCCAAAATATCATCGTATGATAATGTTGAAGGAATCCTACCAACATTCATCAAACTCAAAAATGGTATGCATCTCTCTGCAAATTTCAGTTTCTTTAGAAATTCCCGATATGGATTTTTGCCCCATGCTCTTATGACTTTGACTAAGGGCCAAATATGTCATAAGTCACATGTCAAGTTCTACCCATCATTGTCCAGGTTAATTTGAACACACCCGTATATACTCTTGACTAAGGGCCAAGAAAAGTAATACGACTGTCCCAAACCAACGCATCTATCTATGCAACAAATGAATACCCCAGCAGCTACCAAACACTATGTTTTGACTAAGGGCCAAATATACATAGCTTGAATATTACTGAATACCCAAATGAAATGACGGAGGGCTACGAATGGTTTTGGCAAAACCGTGAACTTAGTGAACTTGATATAATCGAAGGAACCTGATACTTTTTAAAAGGAGTGGTTAAAGCTCCGCAATTAAAAATTCTGATCTTTTTTAAAATAACCGAGTGGTTTCTTTTAAATTTGTTCCAACGATTAAACTTTGGTTTATTTTCTTTGCATTATAATAATGCGTCCCATCATTTATCCTATCATTGCAGAAAACAACGAAAATACCACGTCCTCTTATGCCATCCGCATTCGCCATGGGGTTCCATCATCACCCGTTAGGTTACTTAACTAACGACAGAGCGGGGGCTGGGCTAGTGCGGGTATAAAACATAAGTGACGTCTAATAGCTATCATATATAGATGTTGTATATTCGTCAGACGCAATAATAAGCATTCCAGATCACTGATGAACTTTATTGGATTTACTAGCAATCCGCATTTGCTTTGAGCCTGTAATAAAAGACGGATTACACAGTTGTGATGAATAGTCATTACCCCACCCTAGACCCCTACGGATACGGCAAACTACCCGCCAAGTGCCCGAAGTGAAGCGGTCTCCCTCAACACGTGAGTAGGCCACTAAACACTTCAAAGTACCCGGTAGTTTGTGCACCCCACCTTGGGTCTATCCTAGGAACAAAAACAGTAAAAAGAAATAATACAACGGTGGCTACAACCGCAACCTGGATGTGCCCCGCAAAAGAATATTACATCATTTTACATTTACATTGAATGAATGAATATTAAACACATCTCAAACCCCGGTTAATCATCACAACAGTCCAACACAGTTCATATACACAAACAGTAAACATTTCAGAAATGTGCAACCCCCTGCCAACCGACATACTCGCAGTTAGGGAGGTTTACGAACACATTAGACATTACAGATAAAAATCCAATTAGCAAATATCTTAGAACATCGATCGAATTACCATATTCCGTGTCTACCCCAAAAGCAAAGCAGCACTGAAGTAACCTGGGTATAAACAGAACAAACAGAGAACCAAAACACCAAAAAGTAAGAATTACACAGCAGATCCGAGTCAACTCGGAGTTGACTCGGCGGCGGATCCGCGGCACAAGCACTCTATTGCCGCGGATCCGCGGCCGTTCTACCGAGTTACTGACTCGTATTTTCCCAGTATTCTTAAAATACCCTGCTGTCAATTTTAAAGTATGTCAAATTTTTTTCAGACACTTTTAAAATTAACAGAAACTAGGGATTTTCGGGGTTTCGTTTTCATGTTTTTCATCGATCGAAGTTCTAACTAGTTGCTAACAAGCTAGTAATGGTTTAGTTGGCTCTGATACCACTGTAAGTCCATGTCACGCACCCCACGAAGTTGCGGGGAGGCGGAATATATGAAAAACGATTATCAAAGCTTCGTAACACGGACTTGAGCGCATGAATCGTTTCTAAACCATTGCTAACTATCTACTAGAGGTTTAACTACTTGGATTCGAAGTTATACCTCACGTTACATGTCCTTCTGGTCTTCATCGCTGTCCTCCACTCCTCGTAGGCTCCTTGGAACATCGGGATCTCAACGGCCTCCTCGAGTCAAAGACGATCCACCCGAGAGCTTTTTGTCCAAGCTTGATCTCTAACTTGAGATAACTAGATTGCTCAAATTGCTAATCTAAGCTATCTAGGGGATATAGAGTAAGGTTATGGATGTATTAGTCTATCTAATGCTTGATCTCAACACATGAGAGGGGAGGATTAGGGTTTCAAGAGAGGATGAGCTTGAGGAGAGAGAAGGTGAGCATTAGGAATGAAATGAGATAATCATCTATCATAATATATATGAAGCTTTATTTATTTATCCAAAAATGAAATAATAGAATTAACAACCATGCTTCATAAATATCTATGAGTGATTCATCTCTATGAGTCATTAAGCATTTATGATGCTTTAATGACATGGATGAATCACACAAATGAGTCACTAATCTCATTTAATGCAATACCACCTTACCCCCCCAAGTCACCATACTTCTAGAAGCTTCCCGACAAATTACGAGAACGCCCCTCCAATCCGTGAAAACACGGAAAAACTTTAGACTATATAAATCCAATAACCCGATACTAGAATCTGGTTTAAACCAAAGCCGGCTAGTAAAAACTGTCCGAAAAGTCGTACGTGCGTAAACACATGTACGCGTCCGAACCCCTGTCGTAAAACCATACGACCTCTATATCGTTTCTCCTGGAGCAGGGAAACTATCTGTGTAGGACTCTAAAGACTCGACACTACGCTGGCAGTGGGTTTAACCACAGACTGCAAGCGGCACTAGCTGTACGTAACGGTCTCCAGGTAGATGTCGATAAGAAGGCCGATGAGGAAAAACTCATCCGAACTCCCACTGTGCCTGATGTGACAATCTCCGTACAGTCCGGTCTGTTCTTCTAAGACTATCGCATATCAAGCCTAGGGGGCGGCAAGCGTCAGTCCCTAATAACTGTATAAGTCATGTCGTAGCGAAGCCCATTACACCCTGAGAAAACTACTGGAACCTACCAGTAAATCTCGCTTGCCGTGGCCAGGGACTTTGCGTAATGGCTCTCTGACACGGCGCGATATCGACTCCCAATACCGGGAGAGACGAATCCTGTCTAACCGCCACTGCCTCCAAGTGCTCGGGACTGCACCCAACTGCTATATGTTTGCATGACTCCTTTGAGCCGTGGTAGGGTAGCAATCTAAGAACAGTGGGACACACTCGAGGCGAAGTAGCAGTGTCAAGTCTGCGGACTATGCTGTACTCATGTCACCTGGGAACTGTTAACTGACGATGGGTATAATACCAACCAATCAGTTCCCCTGTGAGTCCTGTCCGGTGTATCCGTAACCTAACGAGTACCTGTATACTATCTCCAGTACTACGTACTGATGGCTGTAGGACAGACCATCTCCTCAACTGGGATGAGAAGCGTACACACTTAGTCTACTCCGGAATATCGATGCTCTGTCTCGATAATCCCACGACTAGGGACCTGTATAGGATGTTGCTTACAGACTACCCAGCCCCCACTAGTGTGACTGCTATCACAACGCTGGTAATCAAGTAAAGATCCTATGGGCTCTACTAATATGTATAAGTGATACGTTACAAGAAACATATGCACATATTAAAGTAGATACAAACCAAGTAGCATACTACCATTTTTAGCAAGACTGTATATACAACTGTGAATATCCCAAGCTTCTATTAAGTAATATACATACAAGTATGATACAATAATGGCCCCTAGGACATATACACTAACAGGGCGAAGATTTTCTTAGTTAGAAAATTAGTTTCTTTGGTAAATCTTTTGCATGCTATATATATGATAACTTGTTTTAGACCTAAATCTAATAGTTTTTGTTAATTTGATAGAACCCATTGTTATTTTGAAAGAGCTAGGGTTTTGAGAGGCATTTATATTCTCCATCGATTTGTACTCCTCCGATATTTGATTATTAATAAAGTTTTTCCTTCGCCTATTTGTTTTGTGGTTAGTACTCGTATTTCGATCTTGCATGTGGTTTTGATTGCTTCTCGTTATCATTTGGTTTGTGTTTCGTGATCGTCTTTGTCGCAATAGGTTTGTAGCAGACAGGTATATTTGTATGGGATAGCGATGGCTAATGAAGTGATTTGGTATGCTAAAAGAAAGGGTAGGAGATGATATATGTTAGAGTTAGATTTTGAGAAGGCTTGTGATATGGTAGATTGGAAATGCATTATTGAAGGTTGGATTTGAAAGGTTTTGCACTAGAATGGAAAATTTGAATTTATGGTTAGTTAAATTCTGCATCGGCAACGGTGTGCATTAATGGGGGAGATATTAAAGAATTTCGGTGCAAACGTGAACTTCATCAGGGGGTCCGTTGTCTCCACTTATTTTTACTTTGGTGGCAAATGGTCTGGCAAACATGATACAACGCTGCAGGTCTACAGGTTTTTTGGAAGGGTTGGAACTAGGGAACTCTTGGACCGAGGTAATTAACGTACAGTATGCGGATGACACCTTACTTTTTGTACGTCTTTGTGAGCGGCAGACAGGGATACTTAAATAGCTTCTATACTCTTTCGAAATGTGGTCGGGTATGAAAACTTCATAAGAGTTCAATGGTGTGTTTAGGAGATGGAGGAGGGAGGGGGAATGAATAGCAAGGATATTTATTGTAAGGTGGAAGATTTTTCAATAAAATACCTTGGTTTACCCTTGAAACTTGGTCAGTTAAAAAAGACGGATTGGTTACTTTTGATAGATAAAGTGCAGGGCTGATTGGATGAGTGGAAAGGACAATGCATGTTATTAGTTTGATTCCTGCGTACTTCATGTCGTTCTATTTGTTCCCTGATTTGGTGGTTAAAAGAATTGATTGAATTAGGTGGAACTTTCTTTGGATAGGCGCTTCTACAGAGAGAAAGAAGTATAATCTAGTAAAGTGGGGGGAATTTATAGATCGAAGGACGAGATGGACTAGGAGTGAAAATAAAAAAGTTCTAAATAAGGCACTTCTAGAAAAGTAGTGATGGCGTGGATCGCTGGGAGTAAGAAAGGATGGGTGTTGAGTATAAATGTTGCATATGGTAATAAGACAGATGCAATCAATGGGAGTAATAAGAATATTTCTTTCACATATGGGCTTTGGAAAGGGGTTATGTCAGTAAAGGAGGTTTTCTTCAAAGGAATCACGTACACAATAGGTGATGGTGGGCTAATTAGTTTTTGGCATGATTACTAGTGTAGGGGCAAACACTTCAGGAAAAATACCATAGCATGTTTGCATTGGCTAAGATAAGGAAACATCGGGGCTAAGTCAGTGGAGAGGAAATAAGTGGTGGTCGAAATTTTTGAGAGCTTTGACGGTTCAAGAGCGGAAAGAACGGCGATTAATGATTGAGTATCTTCAGGAATGAAAACCAATGGAAAGGAGGAGTGAGGATAAAGTAGCAAGGAGGTGGACGACAAATAAGTCCATTTCTGTAAGGTCTTTCTATACGGTTTTAAATTATGGTTGAATTAAAATCGATATGGAAATTTTAAGTTTCGCTCACAGTTAAGATTTTTATGTGATTAGCCTTCAATAATGCGATTCTCACAAGGGATAATTTGTGTAAAAGGAAATGGGTTGGACCACTGCTCTGCAAGATGTGTGCGACGGAGACAGAATCGGTAAATCATTTGTTCATAACTTGCAATTTTGCTAGACAAATTTGGGATAGGTTTGAGAATACTCCAAGGGTTAGGTCGTATTTTGGTTCTTTCATTGATCTTTGGAGTTAATGGAGGAATGTGTTGGATAAACGATTTCATGAGCATTGGGGTATAGCTTAGTCGACAATTTGTTGGGGTATTTACGGTGAGAGGAACAACAGAATTTTTAATAATGTTAAAAACTCAACAATGCATGTGGTTAATGGTATTGAATCAAATGTTATATTTTGGTCAGGTGTGGCATCGGCATAGGCAGGGAAAAAAGCAAAAATACAAGCGACGGAGGAGAGCCAAATGACGGGCAACACGGGCAGCGCTCTCTTTTTATAACAGAGGATGGGGATCGCGAAGATGAGATAGCTGGATGAGGAATATGCTTGTGTATGATTGGGATCGTGAGGGAGTTTGGTTTAAAAATAAGTTTTAGTGAGAAGTTTACTTGTGTTGGATGTATTTCCCTTTTGTTTTTCTCTGTTTCTCTGTCTTTTTTTCTCATTTTTCCTTTTAGTCTTGGTGAATCTCTTGTAAGTTTGGTTAAAATTTTCGTTTAATGAACCGCGGGGCTTAGGGCCTTCGTTTTGATTTTTAAAAAAATTAGATACTTTAATTATATTGTAATACCATATATAATATTGCAGTTTATATTTTTACCCAAATCTTTTATTCGGTAACAAATCACCAAATCAACTAGTTAATTTTACCTGCCAAAACAGAACCACTTCTCTTTCCCTCTAAACCATTATTTTGATATTTTTCTTTACCATATATTTTTCACATTCCGATATATAATAAAGCATATAAGAAAAGAAAACCAAGTCGTCCAACTCAAAAAAATGAACTCAAGATCATAGATGGTACGTGTTAAGTTATTATTATTTATTAGAAAATTAATGGTTCATACAAACGATTTTTTGCTATTGCCGCTATAACTTCCAACTAGATTTTTTTTGATTCATAAATGCCGTATAATTTCATACTTTCTTTGACGATGAAAGTGAATTTCTTATCAGACATAGAAGTTCCTAGGTATCAATTATTTTTCGGTTCTCTTTACCGTGCACACACAAAGAGGTGTTATTTTTCGAATTATACATTTCAAACATAAAGCCTTGCCCACCCTTATAAAAATTCCTTGCTCCGCCGCTGGATCTTTTTATATATTAAACTTTATTGCAGATTACCAGGAAAATATTCAACAGAAGGGACTGTGCAAAAATGCTGGAGTTTGATGTGTCTATAGCTAGCTGAGAGCACCAGGAAAAAGGCAAAATAAAAGCCCCTGTATGAGGCTGTTGTATGTTTATTTGAGGTGTTTTTTTTTTAAATCAGCCCGAAAATCGAACTTGCAACCTCTCATATTGAAAAGAAATTGGTACCAACTGAGCTAAGCCAAGTTGGCATGTTTAGTTGAGGTAGATGGAATAAACCTGGAGTACTGATCTATGAGATATGGGGTGTGATGAATCCGGGCAGTACGCAAAGCTGAGGCCTTATCTCCTAATCCAGCGCTTAATTATTGTTTGTATAAACTGCAGGGTTTTCTTCTCCAGTTCTTGAGGTGTTTCCTTTTGTGGACTAATTTCAGATGTATTATCTTTTTTTTTTAATTTTAATTGCATGAACTTTTGTATTGGTAATTGAATCAGACGGACTCTGACCCCGCTCTTTTCTTAAATTTCTTTTATATATAAGAAAAACGTGATGTCTAAGATTTCGTGCCTTCAATACATACATGTGCATCGCACGTGCAAATATTAGCTACTGCATGTAAAAAAGAAAAGAAAATCCGATGCATCATCGTCATCAGCTGGCCACAAAATGCTTCCTTTCGGATTTATTTCCTTTCTCCTGTCACTTATGGACGCAGACTCGTGTCCCGAAAAGGATGTACAAGGGAAAGCTAAGTGCACCAAAACTTGAACCATTCAATTCTCACGAAGAACAACAAAGGAAAAGTTATCGGAACCTTCAAAATTATTTGGTATCTTAGCCGCCGTTTATAAATTCTTATATATAATTTCTCAAGTTAATGAAGCTTGGACCCACAATAATTAATCCTGGCCCTTAGTTTGTTTTAGCCCTGAACCTCTTATATGAAGTGGAACAAAGTGATGAAGGCGCCATCTCTTTTCTTTAACATCAGTCTTTAGCCGTTGCTTTCATTGGTGACACCAATGGTGAGATACTTAAATCATAACACCCTTTGCTTACGGCTCTTTTGCATCTTAATTTCTTAAGCTTATTCCACCTTGATCATGCCGTGTCGTTTGGAAACATAATTATCTTTTCAATTTTCAGAGATCTCCGTCAAAGTTATGTATGCACAATTGTCGTTTTCCAAGGTTCATTGACAGAGCTAATAGCAATCTCATTGGTCTATAACGACCGAAGACCAATAGACAATTAACCAAGAAAGTAGAGAAAAGGAAGGGGAAAAAAAAGAGAAGGGAAAGGCCATAGTATGGCCATCTCATGACAATCCTTATCAAATAATAGCTTATTTGAATAATAATGAAATTTTGAATTGAAATTTAGGCTTAGGTCAAGCAATCGGAATGTGAAAAAATAGATAATTAAGAAAGTAGGAGGAAAATGAAATAAAAAAGAAAAGAAAAGAAAGTTTTTGTTTTTGTTTGTTTAAGTGGAAAAAAATGAAAAAGAAGTTGAGCTGGGACTTACGTGACAATGGAAAATAAACTTGGATTATTTGGTTAAATTTGAAAAAAGGTTTAAGAAAAATATTATCTTTTTTCTTGGTGGGGAATTTAAACAATAGGGAAGAATGGAATATATTAATATTATTTTGCTCCCCTTCACTTTCTATGATTTTGTTGAGAAAGTGAAATAAATAAGAAGATGGTCGTTACAAGAAGGTTCACTTTCCATATTCTCTTTATTTTCTGTTTTCCAATCTCTAAATATTTCCTTTAAAAAAAGCTTGCTAAGAGCGATGCATATGTCAGAAATAAGGCATTTCAGCGTCATATCATAAATAGCAAACTTTTTTTTTGGGGCATTATTTGTCCCTCTACCATGAATCGTTTTATGTATCCTACAAAATCAATTATTAGCTATGTAACTGTGTTCCAAGAAAACAGGGGAAGAATCTAAGCCAGCAACTTCAAATTAACAATTTGAAGAAAACTTAGATCATTCTACATGCAGTTTTACATTTAAATGAAGATAATGATATATATAAAGAATTTCCCACTTGGCACCAATCATCAATCCTATTCCTTTCCTTGTCATCGTAATTTGTAAAGAATCAAAAGTATAAGCTATAACCAATGAAGTGTTTACATTTCAAACTCCACTCCTATCTAATTAATATTTCCTGTTACACTTGATCCCAAGCTGCTGCTGCTGCTTCAATTGAATCTGTATAAAGAAAATGCTAACTCCCCTAAATTTGATTATATACCCCCTACAACCAAACCCCCTATCAAAAGAATCACTATAAACTTTCCCCAAACGGTAATTCTAGCCGAATCGGCATCCGATGTATCCGATTCCAGAAGAGAACTGATATTAAAGTTAGGGTTAGAACCATACAGAGCCTGCACTCCCCCGACATCGTCGACTGTAAGCTCCACTTTCTTGGTCCTCGGGCTCAAGCTCGGATACATGACGGCCTCCTTGACCGCCGAGTGACCCAACCCAAGGACATGCCCGATCTCATGCGTCGCCACCGACTCCAAATCCACGGCCACCTTGGATTCCTCCTCGTCGAAATCCACGGCCCATCTCTCCGCCCCGTCGAGGTGCAGCTTCCCGCTCTCCGGGGAAAACGCGTGAGCGAGAACACCCAGCACCCCGTCGAAAGGCTCCCCGTCTCCGTGGTCCCCTGAGAAGACCCCTACCTTGACGTCCGCAGCGTAGTAATCTTTGGACCGGATAAACTTCACCGGGATGACTTTCTCCCATCGAGCGAAAGCCCGGTGGACCGCGGCCTCGACCTTAGAGCCGGAGATGTAATCGATGGTATGTGTCGGGGAGAGAGCATAGGTCAGGACAATCGGGCTCACGCGTGTCCACCTCGGTTGTCCAGGGAAGTAGGCGTATTTACTGACCACCGTTGTATCGCTGACACCGCACCGAGGCGTGGAGATTTGAGCTAGGGTGGCCGCATCCAGTTTCCCGGTGACGGACAGGCCGTGTTTGGATTGGTAGAGAGAGACGGCGGATTCGAATTCGGAGTCGGACGCGTCGGTGAAGTTTGTGGCGGGTTTGGAGAGGTACCCGAATCTATGGAGATAGTGCTTCAAGCCAAGTATGTTGTGACGGTTGTTATCTGGCAGGGGTCTTGTAAAGGTAAGACAAGGGCGGGAAAGGAGGAGAGACAGGGAGAGGAGAGAGAAACAGAGGAGAGAAGGCATGAGGAGGAATTATTGGAGGAATGTTTCTTTTTTATTTATGTTTTCCCCTCTCTTTATTATGAGAGATCCTGTGTGGTTATTTTGGTTGATGAAATAATAAGGTAACATCATGATGATTTGGACTATTTATATGGAGACTTTATATGGTTAGCTCTCCTACCGATTTTGCTTCCACAGGACCAGAAATATGATGCATTTGGTTGGTGACCAACCTACTTGCTCTCTCTCTCTCTCTTTTACTCCCACTTTGTTTTGCATTTGACTTGGTTTGCAATTCTCCTGTCAAAGCACAAATGATTGACTCCTTGATAGGTTGAAGTCGTTTGAGCCTTGTAGGGATACGGCTAGATAGGCATGGAGTTACGAGTTACTGCCACAAATACATGAGAGTTTTATGGCAGTGTTGTCTGCCGAGGGATCAAGTCTTCATGTTTGTTGATAAGGTTCCCGTGTTTACAAAAATATCGTCCTGAATGGTTGAAAATGGCATGTCGACGTATTGTCCGCCTGATATGTTGAAGGAGTACTAACTTTGGATGGATGGATGGATAAATAATACGACATGATGAAACCGTGAGTGAAGCTGCCGCAAGATGAGGCTCGAGGATGAATGAGAGAGTACCTACCCAATATATACTGTGAAAGGTACAGTGATGGATGTAATGCAAATCAGAGACAATATGTAAGTTACGGTGGTGGATGTGTAACGCAAATCCGAGACGATGTAAGAGAATGAGAAGCATGTAGGGTATAATCATGATATTAAAGCCCCTTAAAGAAAGAAAGCTTAGCAGCTTATGAAATGCAAAAGTTGTCGGAAAAAAATAAAAGTAATATATTCAATATTGGGGAATTATGATTGTTGTCCTTAAGAAAAATAGTTTTGACACTTTAAGAGTGGTGTACAAAGTTGCAGCGGCTGTTTCTCCGGGATAATTCAGAGACATCAGACTTTCTGTATACTCACTTGATTCGGATACAATAACTTGCCCACGGGTTTCAAGTACTCACGGTTAATTGAAATTTTTAAGAAAAATGAGACAGTGAAGCCTAGAGGAATATTGAAGAAAAAAACTTCTCTGTATGTTTTATTATGTTTGTATACAAAATATATAAGAATACCAAGGGACAACCCTCTTTAAAAAAGATGTTGATATCTAATTAAAAAAGAAATAAAGGCAGAAAATTGATTGCTCCATAAACAGTTACCAAAAGAGAGTACTCAAAATTGATGGACCCCCAATTACTCATAGACCCATTATATATATTTCGAATCGGAGCATTTAGTTTGAAATTATATGTTTTATACAACAATCCTTCACAATTTCAAATCTAAATTGATAATTTTGAAAGAATGTGAGAATAAAAGAAGTACTAAAGAAATCATGAAATGCCTAAGCCTTGATGTCCTTAGACTATGAACCAAGGCCTAGGGAAAGTAAGAAATGCTCTGTAAGAGTTTGGCGACGCCAAAATCTGTGAACCAAATCTCTCTATAATTGATCACTGAACTTACTACCCACGTCCTATGAATCACACATATCGGCAAGTTCACACGGTTTGGCACTTAGGCCACGCGCCTACCTGGAATTTCATGCATGCTCGTGAGAATCGTCTCAATTCTTATAGGAAGCAGTCTCACTTCCACACTCAGGTAAATTCATCAGGTGTGTACCTAATGGAGGGTCGAATCTCCTTCAGATGTTGCTTCCCATTGATCTGCTCATGGTGGCAATGAGTGGCTGAGATTTGATCTAGAGGCAGACTCATGAAGCGTGTGGGTCTCAATGGGTTTGAAGTTGTTGAGCCGAGCTACCTGCAAGGAAGTCACGGGGTGGTTGGACCACCGAGGACCCTCCGACGATCAAGTTAGTCTAGAGATCCGAGCAGAGTAACGGCTTAGTGGAGTAAGAATGGCTTACCTTGACCGTCTGAAAGAGGGGTTTAAGTAGCGGTGGCAGCAGGTGCAGTAGGCGCGAGAATCACGCCGGCCGTTACGCTCCTGACGTTACGCCCGCGTGATAAGCGGGACCTCCCATTAATGGCGAGACAGGCTCATTAATGGGGGATCGTGGTGGCGTGGAACATGGGATGTGGTCGGCGGAGATCTCGCGCATGGTGAGATTCGCGGGATAGCGGTTGCGCCTGTGAGCGGTGTCGTCGGTCGGTCGATGGACCGAGGAAGATGACCTCGGCAGGAGAGCTCGCGGGCGAGCGGGAGAGCCGAGGCATCTTGTTTCTGCGGTAGCTCGGGAACGAGCTGTGAGGCCGAGGATGCCAATTGTGCTGGGGCTCGGAGGCGAGCCAGTCTCGTCGGTAGGACGGGTGTAGGAATAGTCTGGCCGGCCCATGTAGGTCCTTTCTTGCATGCTCTAGGACACGTCATCTGCCACGTGTCATGATCTGGGAGATCACCGATATCGAGCATCATCATTATGTTAGTGTATATGCCCTAGGGGCCATTATTGTATCATACTAGCTTGTATATTACTTAATGGAAGTTTGGGATATTCACAGTTATATAACAGTCTTGCTAAACATGGCAGTATGCTACTTGGTTTTATCTATCTTAATATGTGAGTATACGTATTGATAGAGCTCTTAGGATCTTGCTTGACTACCAGCGTTGTGATGGCAGTCACACTAGTAGGGGCTGGGTAGTCTACAAGCACATCCTTTTCAGGTCCCTAGTCGTAGGATTATCGAGACAGGGCATCGATACTCTGGAGTAGACTAGTGTGTACGCTTCTCATCCCAGTTGGGGAGATGGTATGTCCCACAGCCGTTAGTACGTCGTACTGAAGATAGTATGCAGGTGCTCGTTGGGTTACGGGTACACCGGACAGGACTCACGGGGAACTGTTGGTTGGTATTATACCCGTCGTCAGTTAACAGTTCCCAGGTGACATGAGTACAGCATAGTCCGCAGACTTGACACAGCTACTTCGCCTCGAGTGTGTCCCACTGTTCTTAGATTGCTACCCTACCACGGCTCAAAGGAGTCGTGCAAACAGGTAGCAGTTGGGTGCAGTCCTGAGCACTTGGAGGCAGTGGCGGTTAGACAGGATTCGTCTCTCCCGGTATTAGGAGTTGATATCGCGCTGTATCAGAGAGCCATTACGCAAAGTCCCTGCCCAGGGCAAGCGAGATTTACTGGTAGGTTCCAGTTGTTTCTTAGGGTGTAATGGGCTACGCTCCGACACGACTTATACCGCTATTAGGGGACTGACGCTTGCCTCCCCCTAGGCCCGATATGCGATAGTCTTAGACGAACAGACCGGACTGTACAGAGATTGTCACATCAGACTCGGTAGGAGTTCGGATGGGTTTCCTCATCGTCCTTCTTATCGACATCTATCTGGGGACCGTTACGTACAGCTAGTGCCGCTTACGGTCTATGGTTAAACCCACTGCCAGCGTAGTAGTCGAGTCTTTAGAGTCCCACACAGAGAGTTTCCCTGCTCCGGGCGAAACGATATAGAGGTCGTATGGTTTTACGACAAGGGTTCGGACGCATACGTGTGTTTACGCACGTACGACATTCGGACAGTTTTCACTAGCCGTTTTTAGTTTAAGCCAGTTTCTAGTATCAGGTTATTGGATTTATACAGTCTAAAGTTTTTCCGTGGTTTCACGGATAGGATGGGCGTTCTCGTAATTTCGCGAGAAGTTTCTAGAAGGATGGTGACTTGAGGGTTAAGGTGGCATTTGCATTTATTGTGTTAATGACTCATTTGTGTGATTCATCCATGGAGTTAATGCATCATTTATTGATCTAATGACTCATGAGATGAATCACTCATATGAATGAATGAAGCATGGTTGTTAAATAATTTAATTGATTTATTTCATAAAACATTATGCTTCATATATATTCAAATGAGTTCATTATCTCTTCTCATTCTCTTGCTCACCTTCTCTCTCCTCAAGCTCTCTCTCTTCAAATCCTAGTCCTCCCCTCTCATGTGTTGAGACCAAGGATTAGAAAAGATTATTTAATCCATAATACTTCTCTATATCACCTAGGTTACTTAGATTAGCACTTTAAGAAACCTAGTTACCCCAAGTTAGAGGTGAAGCTTGGAGTATAGCTCTCGGGTGGATCATCTATTACGTGGAGGAGGCCGAGAAGGACGTGGATAATGAAAGGGAGAAGGACACGTGGTATAATCACTTATCATAGTAGTTCATAACTTCTATGTTTCTTGTTAGTTATAGTTTAGCAAAGATTCTCGGTTAGTCGATGTTTATGCAAAGAACAAGATCGTTTTTCATTATTCCGCCTTCCCGCAAGTCGTAGGGTGGTGTACGTCGACTTACAGTGGTATCAGAGCATCGCTAAACAATAATTAACTCATTAGCAAAGTCGTATGAATTTCGAACGCAAAACGAACCAGAAAAAACATCGATATCACTAAGTTTCTGTCGTTTTTAAAACAGGCCCTAAAATTTTTTCAGGGACCTCTAAAATAACAAGAAAGGAATTATAAGGTTACTGGAGAAAAATGGGTTCCTGAATCGGCCAAACAGCCGCGGAACCGCGGCCGAACCCACCGATCCGCCACAGATCCGCGGCCGAGTTGAAGCCGATTCAACCCAGTTTGCTCCAGTAACTCTTCTGTGATATTTTTGTGTTTTCTGGAATGTTTATTTTTCTGCTCAAGTCTCAGGTGCACAGAGAAGTTTTGGAGTAGAATCTAAAGTGTTTGCTCGATCGAAATCTTACGATGTTTGCTAATTTGATTATATCTGTGATTGTATAATGTGTTCGTAAACCTTCCCTAACTGCTAGTATGTCGGTTTGCAGGGGGTTGCACATTTCTGTAATGGTTTTTACTGTTTGTGGTTGTGAACTGTATTGGACTGTTGTGATGATTAGCCGGGGTTTGTGATGGGTTGTTATATTCATTCATTCGAAGTAATTGTAATATGTTGTAATATTATTTTGCGGGGCACATCCAGGTTGCGGTTGTTGCCACCATCGTATTATTTCATTTTACTGTTTTTTGCTCCTAGGATAGACCCAAGGTGGGGTGCACAAACTACCGGGTACTTTGAAGTGTTTAGTGGCCTACTCACGTTGTTGAGGGAGACCGCTTCACTTCGGGTATTTGGCGGGTAGTTTGCCGTACCCGTAGGGGTCTAGAGTGGGGTAATGGCTATTCATCACAACTTTGTAATCCGTCTTTTGTTGCAGGCTCTAAACAAACGCGGATTGCTTGCAAATCCAATAATGTTCATATGAGATCTGGAATGCCTATTATTACGTCTGACGAATGTACAATATCTATATATGATAGCTATTTAGACGTCACTTATGTTTTACACCCGCGCTAGCCCAGCCTCCGCTCTGCCGTTAGTTAAGTAACCTAACGGGTGATGACGGGACCCAGTGGCGAATGCGGATGGCATAAGAGGACGTTGTATTTTCGTTTGTTTTCTGCAATAATAGGTTAATGATGGGACGCATTATTATTAATGCAAAGAAAATAAACAAAAGTTGAATCATTGGAACAATTTAAAAGAAACCACTCGGTTATTTTAAAACAGGTGATATTTTTAATTGCGGAGCTTTAACCACTCCTTTTAAAAGCTATCAGGTTCCTTCGGTCATATCAAGTTCACTACGTTCACGGTTTCGCCAAAACCATTCGTAGCCCTCCGTCATTTCATTTGGGTATTCAGTAGTATTCAAGCTATGTATTTTGACCAACGCCAAGGCATAGTGTTTGGTGGCTGCTGGGTATTCATTTGTTGCATAGATAGATGAGTTAGTTTGGGACAGTCGTATTATCATTTTGGCCAACGTCAAGGATATGTACGGATGGGTTCAAATTAACAAGATAATGATGGGTAGAACTTGACATGTGACTTATGACATTTTGACCAACGCCAAGGTCATAAGTGCATGGGGCAAAAATTTATATCGGGAATTTCTAAAGAAACTGAAATTTGCAAAGAGATGCATACCATTTGGAGTTTGATGAATGTTGGTAGGATTCCTTCAACATTATCATACGATGATATTTGGATCCCGATCCTACTGTGAGTATATGCTACTCATCAGGAGATTCGTCACTTAACGATCAATGCTATATACCAAGTAGGTGTCAAGAAAGGTGTCAGCGGGGTTACGCCCCCAGAGAAAAGAGGTTATTTAATTAAGAAACTTCGCGAAAGCGTTGGAAAACCTCCCTCAAAGTACCGACACCAGCCTGGCTGAACGGTTAAGCAAGTATTGTACAGTGAGAATAGTCCTGGCTAATTCTTCTTTTATGGTTTGAGGAAGAATTCGAGAAACAGTGGGAACCATTCAGTTTAGATAAATTAAAAACCACTCTAAACTTGCAAGAGCATCATGCTAAAGTGTTTCTTCTCTCTCTCCTACTTGCAGCGATCCTGAAAATGACTGGACTTAAGTTACTTTTAGAGAAAAATATACTGACAGGGCCAAACTATAAAGATTGGCTGCGGAATGTCAAAATGACTTTGACCTATGACAAATTGGGGTACGTCCTCACCGCTAAGGCACCTGCAGTCCCAAATCCAGTAATGCGGATAAGGAAATCCGCAAAACCTGGGAGTATGATTGCGCGAAGGCCAAGTGTATCGTGCTTGCCTCGATGAACAATGAACATCAGAGGAGGCACGAGGATATGGATCTTGATGCCATATTTCTCCATACAAAGGAACTTTATGGAGAGCAATCTCGTATAGCAAGATACGAGACCTCTAAGAACTTGTTTCGAGCGAGATTGGCCGTCGGATCATCGATAGGAGAACATGTCCTAAAGATGATTGGCTATATAGAAGAGCTCGCAGACCTTGGGACGACTTTGGATAATGAGCTCTATACAGACCTTATTCTCCAGTCCCTTCCTTCCACCTACGCCCAGTTTATTCTGAATTTCAACATTCAAAGAAAAGAAGTTGAACTTCCGGAACTCCTTAACATGTTGAGAAGTGCAGAAGGCACCTTGCAGAAGGCAAGGGAAACGCCCGCTATGTTTGTTAGCAGTGTTTCGTCTTCCGGGTCCAAGGCTAGGGCCAAAGGAAGGAAGAAGAAGGCCGCCACCAAACCTAGAGGTGGTGTAAGTAAGGTGGGAGCGAAGGGAAAGAAAAAGTTTGCGGTACCAGTAGTGGCCCAGGATGAGTGTTTCCATTGTCATAGGAAAGGGCACTGGAAGAAAGATTGCAAGGCGTGGAACGCCAAGAACCAGGAACCGAAGCAAACTGTGGCTTCGACTTCAGGTGTGTTTGTAATTGAGAATTGTCTGTCAATCAACTCTACTTCCTGGGTATTGGATACCGGATCAGGATCTCATATATACAATTCATTGCAGGCACTGAAAAACCGTAGAGTGCTGAAGGATGGTGATATGACCCTGATGGTTGCTAACGAAGCTAGCGTGGGAGCTGTGTCCGTAGGGGATTATCACCTGGGATTGACGAGTGGACACATTTTGGTTTTACATAACTGTTTTTGTGTACCTAGATTAACGTATAATATCATATCAGTTTCCTTGTTATCAAATAAAGGTTATGATTTCACGTTTGTAAGTGATGTTGTTAACATCCACCTTAATCATAGTTTGATTGGGTCCGGTACACTGGATAACGGTATATATGTCTTAAACCAACTCCAAATTTTCAATGTCCAGAACACACTAAAAAGAAAGTCTCCAGATTTAAATAAAGCTTTGTTATGGCATTGTAGACTAGGTCACATCAATGAGAGAAGGTTGACTAAGTTACATAGAGAAGGATATTTGGACTCATTCGAATATCAAACTTATGCCACTTGTCAATCATGTCTCAAAGGAAAGATGACAAAGACTCCATTCACTGGATATGGAGTAAGAGCGAGCGAGCTCTTAGGACTCATACACAGCGATGTATGTGGTCTAATGTCTACACATGCAAGAGGTGGTTTTTCCTATTTCATTACTTTTACGGATGATTACTCAAGGTACGGATTCATTTATCTGATGAAACATAAATCCGAGGCTTTTGAGAAATTCCAAGAGTATAAGAATGAAGTAGAAAACCAAACCGGCAAAAGTATCAAGACACTAAGATCTGATCGAGGTGGTGAATACTTGAGTGCCGAGTTCCTAGGTTACCTAAAAGAGAAAGGAATTCTCTCTCAGCTTACTCCTCCATACACTCCACAGCATAACGGTGTATCGGAGAGACGGAATCGAACCCTATTGGATATGGTATGTTCCATGATGAGTAATGCTGAGTTAGCACGATCTTTTTAGGGTTATGCGCTGGAATCAGCGGCATATCTTTTGAACATGGTTCCTACCAAGACTGTGCCTACCACGCCATATCAGATGTGGAGTGAGAAGAAACCCTATCTTCAGTATCTGAAAATATGGGGATGTCCAGCTTTTGTTAAAAAGCAGCATGTAGATAAACTCGAGGCACGATAAGTACAGTGTAAGTTTGTGGGATATCCAAAAAACTCCAAGGGGTATCTATTCTATTACGCAGAGGAACAAAAGGTTTTTGTTTCTCGTAATGCCCATTTTCTTGAACATCAGTTTTTAGAAAAGGAAATAAGTGGGAGCGAAATAGAACTGGAAGAAATTCCAGAACCACAAACTACTACTGAAAGTTTAGTAGAACCGGTAGTTCAAGAAGAACAGGACATTCCCGCACCCCTCCGCAGGAGTAGTAGGCCGTCTCATCCGCCTGAGAGATACTACAGTTTTCTCATAGATAGGGATAGAGAGGATTGCATCATAGATGATGATGAACCTACTAGCTTCCAGCAGGCCACCAGAGCGGCGACTAGGTACGATGGCTAGATGCAATGCGGACCGAAATGGAGTCCATGTGCACCAACAAAGTATGGACTTTGGACTTTGCTCCAGATGGGGTAAAACCCATAGGATGCAAATGGATCTTCAAGAAAAAGATTGGTGTAGATGGACAGGTGGAAACCTATAAGGCTAGACTTGTTGCAAAGGGTTTTCGTTAAAGACCTGGTTTGGACTATAACGAAACTTTTTCTCCAGTAGCTATGATCAAATACATTCGAGTCCTTCTTGCTATTGCTGCCTTCCATGATTATGAAATCTGGCAGATGGACGTAAAGACGGCTTTTCTGAATGGAAATTTAGAAGAGTGCGTCTATATGGATCAGCCAGAGGGTTTCAATCAGAGTGGGAGCAGCGGGAAAGTATGCAAGTTGCTTAAGTCCATTTATGGACTAAAGCAGGCATCGCGGAGTTGGAACATCTGTTTTGATGAAACGGTCAAAGAATATGACTTTATCAAATATCCAGATGAACCATGCATATATAGTAAAGTTGTAGCAAGAACTGTCGTATTCCTCGTCTTGTACGTGGATGACATTCTATTGATAGGAAATGACATTCTTATGCTACAATCTGTCAAAGGATTCTTGTCACACAGGTTCTCCATGAAAGACCTGGGTGATGCCTCTTACATTCTGGGGATCCGGATCTATCGTGTTAGATCCAAGAGGATGTTGGGACTTTCGCAGTCCAGGTATATCAACACTATACTGAAAAGATTCAGTATGGAAGATTCTAAGCGCGGTAATTTACCGGCTTGTCACGGAATCACCCTATCCAAAGAGATGTCTCCCAAGACTGATTTGGAAAGGGAACGCATGTCTATTATACTCTACGCTTCTGCGGTAGGCTCTATAATGTTTGCGATGTTGTGCACCAGACCAGATGTAGCTTACGCACTGAGCGTGGTAAGCCGGTATCGGTCAGACCCAGGGGAGAAGCACTGAATAGCAGTAAAGAACATTCTCAAGTACCTGAGGAGGACTAAGGAGATGTTCTACGTTTACGGTGGAAAATACCTCAAGATGGAGGCCTTTGCTGATTCCGGCTTCCAGAGTGATAAGGACGATTCCAAGTCCATGTCAGGTTATGCCTTTACCCTCAATGGAGGGGCGGTGTACTGGAAGAGTTCCAAGCAGGACACCGTTGCTGACTCGACGATGGAAGTGGAGTATATTGCTGCTTGCGATGCCGCAAAAGAAACGGTCTGTATGAAGAAGTTCCTAACAGAACTTCAGGTTGTTCCTACCATTGTTGATCCAATACCTCTGTATTGCGACAACAATGGAGCTATAGCTTTAGCGAAGGAACCGAGGTCCCATTAGAAGTCCAGACACATCTTAAGGAGGTATCACCTGATCAGGGAGATCATTGATCGTCGGGAGATCGAGGTCCGGAGAGTTGCTACTGAAGAAAACATTGCTAATCCATTCACGAAGGCCCTAACTCAGATTCAGTTCGAGAGGCTACTCGAGATCATCGGTCTTCGATATGCCAGTACATGGCCCTAGTGCAAGTGGGAGATTGTTAGTGTATATGCCCTAGGGGCCATTATTGTATCATACTAGCTTGTATATTACTTAATGGAAGCTTGGGATATTCACAGTTATATAACAGTCTTGCTAAACATGGTAGTATGCTACTTGGTTTTATCTATCTTAATATGTGAGTATACGTATTGATAGAGCTCTTAGGATCTTGCTTGACTACCAGTGTTGTGATGGCAGTCACACTAGTGGGGGCTGGGTAGTCTACAAGCACATCCTTTTCAGGTTCCTAGTCGTAGGATTATCGAGACAGGGCATCGATACTCCGGAGTAGACTAGTGTGTACGCTTCTCATCCCAGTTGGGGAGATGGTCTGTCCCACAGCCGTCAGTACGTCGTACTGAAGATAGTATACAGGTGCTCGTTGGGTTACGGGTACACCGGACAGGACTCACGGGGAACTGTTGGTTGGTATTATACTGTTCATATCAGATTTTTGCATTTTTATACCGCCCAATTTTTATCACATTGCATATCGGTAGGTACTCTTGAGCCGTGTTTGCTAGTCAATTGCAGGATACAGGTTCTCGGCTCTAAATGGTGAAATTCATGGAAAAAACACGACAAAATCCGGGTTCCTGCCAACCACAGATAAAACACGGGTCTCCGCTCTCTATCTGTATGTTGCCGCACACCAGTTTAAAAGACAAAATGGCAAATCAATGTCATTTTCATGTACAAGGCTCAATGGCAACACAAGATCCAAGAAATCTACGCGGAGCTCAAGAAAATCATGACAAAAAGATCCATATCCAATCACCTTTTGATCAAAAGAAATTCTGGAAAAATCGTGAAGAAATTCTGAGAAAAATCATATACCAGACTAAAGGGCACTGCAAAATAGGAAAACCCACCAAAAATGAGGATCCAACTCCTCTAAAGTGCCGCGGTTCCACGGCATTAGCAGGCTTATGCCGCGGAACCGGGGCCATACGGCCTCCTCAGTCGACAATATTTCAGGGTTATTTTGGTCTTTTCATGTAGAGGCAGAATTTTGCCCTAGATTTCCATTTCCCTGCCTATAAATAGCCCAGAACCTTGTGAAGCCAAAGGTGCTTAATCTTGTATTTTAGGTTTTAGAATACTTGTTGTTCTTCTTCCTCTTCTCATCTCTTCTCCATTAAAAAACTTGCAGTGAGCTTTTGTGAGTGAAGAATGATGAATAAATAAGTTCTTTTTGTTATACTTGTCTTGCTCTTGTTATGTTAATTGCTTGTAATCTTCAATTGATAATTTAGTTGTTGTTATTTCTTGTTGTTTCTTTCTTAGTCTCTTTTCCTTTATCCTTAAACAACCATGATGCTTACGTTTGATCCTTGCCAAGGTGAGGTCGCAAATAGCTAGTTGTTATCTTCTAATCTCCTTCTTTCTATCTTCCTCCTTTGTTTTATTTTTTGTTCTTCTTGTAATGAGCGAGTAGTTTCCATACTTGTTAGGGTACAATAAGGGAAGTTTGAGAGAAGGAAATCTCTCTCACTCTTTCCTTTCCCAACATCTTAAATCAAACTCCCGTTAATTGAACCACAATCCACTCCCTACGGCACCCTATCCTACATGATAGCGGTAATTCCGTAGTGAGACCGGTTGTGGTTGAATTAACCGGAGGTTAAGGCTAAGAGCCAAGAACGGACGGACAAGCACCAAAAGGAAGAACTTATGCGTTGGAAAGCCTAGCTTATACTCGCAAGTTCCTTCCTAGTCGTGCTAATCCCCGTTGTTGCCGATTACCGTAACAACGATATTAAGAGTGGCAACGAAAGAAGTGAGCGACTCCTAACTCAAACTAACCTAATCCTAACCCTAACAAGCTCTCTTTACATATCATTTTAATACTTAGTTAATCACAAACAAATCTGGAAAATTGGACTTAACTCGTTAAAACACATAGAAAAAGATTCCCATCTCCCTGTGGACGACCCGTACTCAACCGGCTAGCTACAAGCGAAACCGTTTTGATTGCGGTAATTAACTAAACTTGAACATGCAGAATCCCTACCAATCAAATGGCGCCGTTGCCGGGGAGACGGTAGTTTATTTCTTTGTGTAATTTCGGGTTAATTTATGAATATAAATATAACCGAAAAACAAAACAAAAAATATACATTGTAAAAAAAAATCATCTTGTTATTTTTGATTAGTTTTTGTGCAAGTGTGCAGGATAATACGAAGTTCGAGTTCAGTGCCAAAGACGTGGGAAGATAGACCCATATCTCGCGGCTACACCGCGACAGATTCGAGACGGATAAAACGGTCTACTGAAAGATTCTGGAGCAGTTCCAGTGAGCGAATCCAAATTCAGGAGCTCCAGAAGAGACGAGGACATCCAATACAGCAAACCCAAGAAATCCAGAGGCCCAATTCCATTATATTGCCGCGGAACCGCGGCCGTTTGGCTCCTTCAGGGTGCAAAAATCTCTGTAAGTCCTCCTTTTCCCTCCCCCACTCCTCTGGACTCCACTAAACTGTGTTTTCTGCAGCATTCTTTGCGCAAACTCTCTTCCCCCTTCCAATAAACTGTTTTTGTGCAGGATTCTTTGCGCCGCGCTAAAATAAAAATTGTTTTCAGTTGATTTGTTACTGCTTTGCATTCATTAATACGGACTTTAAGGGGCTTTAAACCAATTCAGATTGGGTGGGGATTTCATCACCCTTCCCAGGACCCCAGAAATCACAAAAAGCATATGCATTGACCATTGTTAATTAAAAAATACTAGACTCAGCCCTAAGGACTTCACGCTCAATAGGACAGAGGACTAGTTACAGGCATCGGCCGTTTATCCTATCCTGACTTTTGCGGTGCCTAGGCAAGTGTGTCGAAGGCAAGCAGTTACTTAATTAGGACCACTACTTACATAGTGGGGAGCCTCCCACTTACCTGGCACTTACCTGTCCGCAATTGTTGGAGAAGAGGCGGTTTGAGGTCCTGTTTCTAGCCCTTTGGAACAGTTAGAAGCTGTCTAGCTGACCTAGGTGATCCTAGATCTAGGTGTGATTGTGCATATCTTGTTTGTGATTGCTTGAAGCCGTAAATCCGTACATATTTCTGTAAAGCTCTTTCTAAAAAAAAAACAAAAAAAGAAAAAATCAAAAACTTTTATAAAAACTTGCCCTTTGTCGCCAAATCCATTTTTCACCCACCACCCATCGTATTTCTCCATTGACGTTTTCTTACCCTCACCTTCTCCGCTTTGACTATACTAAACTCGTTTAATGTATGTCCTCTTGGACTCAGGACACTAGCACCCGCCTCATCCGCGTTACGTTAGTCGCTACCGACTACGCGATCGACTCAGACGTCGAAACTCCGTCCACTCCTCTTTCACCCTTACCTTTGCCGGCCAACACCAACGTTGATCGGAATTCTGTTCATACATCTTCACCTTCACCATCACCAACCTCTTCTTCCGCGATGTCAGGATTTAATCCAAACATCTCTTTAACTCCCCCGGGATTGACTCCACCTCCTATGGAGGAAAATAACCCACCACCACCGCCTGTTGTAGCGCCACAGCGAATCGCGCTCCAGGATCGTTTCTATCCCACCCGTTCTGCACTTCCCACATGCCTTTCTCTTCCACCGGCCAATGGGGATAACTTTAAAATTAAGCCCCTGTTTACCCCAATCAGAGCAAAGCTCTGTTCAAATTCCAAGGTGGAAAAAGAAGTAATACTTCTGTTCTTTCTCCAATCAGAGCTCTTTCTAAAATAAAAAAAAAAAGGTTGCGCGCGCAGCGCATTTGAGCGCTGCGCGACACGTGTCAGCGCAGCGCAACTGCGCGCTGCGCGACACGTGTCAGCGCAGCGCCCAGTTACGCTGCGCAAGAAAGAAAAAAAAAAAGTTGCGCGCTGCGCGACACGTGTCAGCGCAGCGCAACTGCGCGCTGCGCGACACGTGTCTGCGCAGCGCACAGTTGCGCTGCGCAGCAAAAAAAAATTAAAAAAAAAATTGCGTGCGCAGCGCAGATGCGCGCTGCGCGACACGTGTCAGTGCAGCGCAACTGCGCGCTGCGCGACACGTGTCAGCGCAGCGCAACTGCGCGACAAAAAAAAAAAACTGCGCGACACGTGTCAGCACAGCGCGACACGTGTCACGCACTGGGGCATCTGCGCCAAACAGAATTAAAATATTCAAAAAAATCTTTTCTGTTCTTGTTAAAACAAGAAGATTTTCTTCTGCAAAGCAGAAGCCTTTGGATCAAAGATCCAACGGTGGGGAAAATTCCCCAAATCACTCAGAGAAAGATCTCTTTAACAAATTTAACAAATTTATGGGCACTATAAAAAGGACCCCAGACCTCAATTAAAAGAGATCAAGATCTTTCAAAAAAAAAAGAGAAGAGAATTCTCGAGAACTCCTCAAGAACAACAGAAGGTAAAAACCTATGAAAGAAGAGAAAATTCTCTTATGAATAGATCAGTGATCTAAAAACAAGATCATGGATGTTTAAACAGAACTAAATAAAGGGATAAAATAAAAATAGTGCTTTGCACTTGTTCATGAACCTTTGGTTCTTTAAGATAAGAAAAAAACTTATGTTCTTCTTTGATCTAAATTAGATCAAAGAATTTAATAGTGCTTTGCACTTGTTCATGAACCTTTGGTTCTTTAAGATAAAAAAAATTTATCTTCTTCTTTGATCTAAATTAGAAATAAAGAATTTAACAGTGCTTTGCACTCCTTTTATGAACCATCGGTTCTTGAACCTAAAAGGTTCTTAAATTAATAGTGCTTTGCACTTTAATGAACCTTTGGTTCTCCGAGATAAGAAAAACAAGAAAAAACTTGTTTTTCTTAGAGCTAAATCAAATAGTGCCTTGCAGTTGTTTTATGAACCATCGGTTCTTGAACCTAAAAGGTTCTTAAATTAATAGTGTTTTGCACTTTTATGAACCTTTGGTTCTTGAAATAAAAAGAAAAACTTGTTTTTCTTTGATCTAAATTAGATCAAGAAATCAAATAGTGCTTTGCACATCTTTTATGAACCATTGGTTCTTGAATCTACAAGATTCTCAAATTAATAGTGCTTTGCACTTATAAATCTGCACTGTTGCGCTCTCTGATTGGCGCAAAGCGCTTGACAAATGCAATGCATTTCCTAAAGGGCCAGGCCCAAACCAAAAAGACCTAGTAGGCCTAATTAAATTGCAGTGCAATAAAAGGGGCAGAGCCCAAATAAAATAGATGCTCTGCATCATTTATAAAAGGGCAGAGCCCAAACAAAACAAAAATAATGCAATGCATTATTTAAAAAGGGGCAAAGCCCTAACTCAGGCCTAATTGGCCAAAGATAAATAAAAATGTTGAACATTCAACTGGACTTAGCCCAGTCATGGCCATAAGTCCTCAAATTAAATTGACTGAGCACGGCTGCTCCCTAAATGAATTTACATCCGGTTCGAGGGTACATCTCCGAACTCCTCTGACACCTATCGTTGTAATCCTTCAACGACGTCAGAGAGGTGACGGGTCCCAATGACCACACATGAATATGGACTGCGGGGTCCTTAAACTCGTGGACCGAAACGTCCTTAAACTAATATCGGACCGGAACGTCCCTAAACTAATATCGGACCACCACGTCCCTAAACTGGAATATGGACCACCACGTCCCTAAACTGGCACAATAGAGCCCAAATGCTCTTTTGTCGGATCTAAACGGTCCCGTTAAGTTGATCTTAGTCTCAAACTGGACTAACGTATCCTTAACAAACGTTTGAGTCGATCTTAGCCTCAAAAATGGCTAACGTATCCTCCAAACAGACTTTAGTCCCAAATTGGACTATGAATCTCCCAAACTGGAACAATAGAGCCCAAACGCTCTTTTGTCGGATCTAAACGATCTCGTTAAGTTGATCTTAGTCTCAAACAGGACTAACGTATCCTTAACGAACGTTTAAGTTGATCTTAGCCGCAACGCGACTAACGTATCCTTAAACTAAAAACACCAAATCCAAATCTAAGTAAATACGGATTTGGACTAATCCACGTCCTACGGGCGACAACATTACTCAGTCTCCGTATACAATCCACGAGCAACCACAAACAAAACAAACACACACGACACGAAGTGAAATTCTGGAGAAGGAGAAAGTTGTTACCGCGATGCGGTAGCGTAATTAACTGCAGTGGCTTGCGCCTGCAGGGAAGAGCGTCTCCACAATCAAAAACCCCTCACCCTAAGGGGGAATCTGACGAAGTCTGCTACATCGGCCGCATCCATCTAAACCTCCGATGCAAGATGCCATAAATCAACTTGGCATTTTCGGAGAGGTAGACGGATAAAACCAATTAGCATCTGCCCCGAATCTCAGTGTCAGGACATCGCGGTCCTGTGCGCCGCCTTTCGGAGGGGAACAGATTCTGGCACGCCCGGTGGGACCTTTTCCTCTTTCCACTCCACACTTCGTGTGTCGTGTTCGCGAACAAATCGCGGTTTGCTGTGGTTGCCTGTGGATTCAAGGTACTAAGATTTGGTGTCTTGCTCTATGCAGAAAACAGAAAATCGATGGCTTCGAACTGCACCGCCCGCAGCGATAACTCTCGCTCCGTCATTGCTGGAGGAGTGACTTATGGGCCCCAAGCGGCCTCCCTTTTCAAAATGCCGGTGGAGCAGGTGGCTCAAGCCACCACTGGACTATTTTTTGGGACCATGCTCCCATCAATGAGCTTCAACGCCCCAATGACATTGCAAGAAGCTCCAAAGAAGTCGGTCTTCGATCGACTTACCACTGCCGCGACCCCTCTCAACGGGTTGTCCAACTCCACTGCTTCAGTTTTTAACGGACTAGGCCAGAGCTCTAACAGGCTCATGAAGAAGCCTGCCATACCAGAAGGCGTTATCCCGAAGCGGATAGCCATTCCAACTCACGTTCCTGGAAAAATCACCAAGGTTGCTTCCCATGTTCAGAAGTCCGCTTCTGACAAGTTGGCCGTCCCCGTTCAACGGACGTCGATCTTTAAAAAGCTGGTACCGGTATATTCTGACCAACACAGGGGGCATGAGGAGGTCACCCCTATAGCTGAAACAACTCCATCAGCACGACATGCCCGACGTCGCTACTGGCGCCGAGTAAGGAAGGCTGGGGGCAACTCCCCCTCTGGACTTACTCGTCCAACTCTAATGGTTGGGATCGATACTGCTGTTCCAACTAAGAACAACTTTGAACTGCTCAACAAGATGCGCAGAAACTCTCCTACTGCGATGTTGAAGCGAACTCATTCATCTATGAAGAATACTCCAGAGAAGAAGCTAGAGCAGCCCCCTCAACGGCTGTCCTCTAAAATTTACAAAGTCTGGCGACAGGTCCAAGAGTCGGTGATCGATCAAGACTGCCTCCGACGACAGAAAAAGATGAAGGTTCGGCAGGGGAAGGATTACTCAGTCAAACCACAAAAAGCAAAAGCTACTTGGGTGCCCACTACAACGGCTCCCTTAACTCCAATCACTCAAAAAAGGAGGCCGTAAAAAGCCCCTGTGTCTTCGGCAAATCGCAAAGACACCGAACACAAACGCCCCAAGTCTGGGGGCATGGTGGTGCACACTGTTTATATGGCTTCTGGAAAGGAGGAAAGCCGCACTTCTACGGGCCACCGACCGCTCACCCGATCCGTGACGAAAGCCCAGGAGCAACAACAAAAGCTTCAAGAAATGATGACTACAATGGCTGCACTCACTGAGCTAAAAGAAAGCTCTGAAACGTCTTCGGATGAGCGTCAAGAACAAGAAACCGATGCTGACTTTTTACGCAGAGTTCTCGAAAAGAGGGACAAAGAAGCTGCAGAGCAAGCGGCTAACATAAAACAGATGGCGCTCCTCTTCCAAGATATGGTAGGGATGATGTTACAGCCGGACCCTCCTGCTGAAGATCCTCCGATCGTCCTTGAAGACGACAGGGGAGAAACGTCAAATCCTCCGCCGGCTCTATCAACAGCCAAGGAGGAGGCAATCTCCAAAGTTGACCTAGATGAATATATAGCTCAGCAGATCCGGGTTCATCAGGCGAATGAAGCGGCTGGGCAAATTGTTAGAACCGGACGACCGTATCCGAGCTGGTATGACCAAATCAATTACCCGCCAGGATATACGATCCCTAAATTCCACGTATATAAAGGGACATGGAATCCGCATCAGCATGTCGCTCAATTCAGGGCCTTATGCGGCAATACTGGAGGCGATGACAAATTGTTGCTACGTCAATTCGTCGGCAGCTTAGCAGAAACAGCCTTTGAATGGTATTCGGAGTTACCTAACGACTCTATCAAAACATTTGCAGAGATGGAACTGCTGTTTACACAGAGATTCGCGAGTGCTAGTGGACGCACCCCGATAACAACACTGATTAATGCCAGGATAAGGTCAGGCGAAACATGGGTCCAATACGCAACACGATGGCGGAACCTATGGTCGAAATGCGAACAACACATAGAAGAGGCTCCTGTGGTAGGCATGTTTGTGGGCACTCTCGATCCGCAGGCGACCATCTCGCAATTCATGATGTTCTTCAGGCCGACCACCTTCCAGGCCTTGATCGACAAATTAGCCCAAATGGACCAGATGGGCCATAGACCGTCTCCTCCAAGACCCGATCCCTGAAATGAGAAAGGAAAAGCGATCGTTGTCGCCAACGCTCAGCAACAATCGAGCAACTCAAAGCTGGTCGCTCGCCAAAACAACGTGCGTCCACGCCCATCCCTCGAAGAGAGGCTGGGACGTCCTTACTCGTTTCCGCAGAATAAAACGAGAAGACTGTTTGAGCTGGCAGTGCGCAACAGACTTATTAATCTGCCGAGTCCAAAGCGTCTGTCGCAGCCAGGCGATCTTAATAATCCCAATTATTGCCCTTACCACCAAACGGTAAGTCACCCGATTGAGGATTGTTTCGTCTTTAAGGGATGGATTGAGGATCAATACCTACAAGGCAAGTTCGCGCTGTCTGAAAACTGGAAGGTAAACCCACCACAGCCGCACTCTCCAAAGAAGACGGACACGCCGGGGGCAGCTTGTTCTTTAGTCAAGGATGAAAACAATGGAGAAAACTCATCGGATGAATCCGAAGACTACGTAGCGACTTGTCATATGATTTCTCATTCACTGACGGATGATAAAGAGGCTCCTTGCGCTGAGAAACCAATGGCGAATCCTGAGCCGGAGATTCTACAGCCATCAGACGAGTTGATCGATGTCTTCCTAAATGAAATTCGTTTGAAAGCAAAAGCCAATCAAGAGCGTGAAATGGCCATACTGGAAAAAGCCAAGGCATTCCCGTCAAATCAAAAGCCATCCACTGCGGATAAAAACAAATTCAAGACGAGGAAAAGGTTCGCCAAAGCTATGTCAGTAGGAATGAAGCTACCGCCCTCTGAAGAAAATTCTTTCTCTAAGGTAGAGATGCACCCTAACTTCTGCTTATATCATCAGAAGATCATACATCCTACCGAAGACTGCGAATCTTTTAACTGTTGGTGGCAAGGGTATGTCGCTCAAAAGCAACACTTCGACAGGACAAAGTGTGAAGCTTGTGGACATCGGAAAAATGCGATATATGAGCGCAAAAGAGTCGCCGACGACTGTCATATAGCCGACTTCAAGGGATCACAAATTATCACCTTTGAAAGCGACTCTGACGAAGAACCTACCCCCAACTCTTCCCTCGGGGAATCTATTTCAAAAATAATGAAATTGAGAAGCTGCGAGAACGTTCAGCCGTGCAATCGCATGCTACTCGGAAAAAATCTCGGCCCCGTAAACAAAGGATCGAACAAAAAGGATAAAGGAAAAAGAAAAACGGCCCTCGTCGCCAGCGCTCAACAACAATCAGGTGACCCTAGACCGGTTGCTTGCCAAAGCAACAAGCGGCAACCCCTCCAGGAAAAGTTGAAACATCCTTACTCGTTTCCGCAAGATAAAACAAGGGGACTGTTCGAGCTGGCAGTGTGCGACAGACTCATCAATTTGCCGGGTCCAAAACGTCCGTTGCGGCCAGGCGACGTTAATAATCCTAATTATTGCCCTTACCACCAAACAGTAGGTCACCTGATCGAGGACTGCTACGTCTTCAAAAACTGGGTTGAAGACCAATACCAACAGGGCAAGTTTGCGCTGTCTGAGAACTGGAAGGTGAGTCCGCCACAACCGCACGCTCCGAAGAAGATGGATACGCCGGGGGCATCATGTTCATTCATGGAGAAGGACTCATAGACCGAAAAGTCAATAAACCAGATATTCGCCTCAAATACGGTGACAACGGACCGAAACGTCCTTAAACTAACAACGGACCGAGATGTCCTTAAACTAATGATGGACCGCAATGTCCTAAAACTTGCAAATGACCGAAATGTCGTTAAACTACTCCCAACCCGCAGCATCTTCAGGCTGACGTTAAAAAAAAAATAATAATAATAACGGTATGTCCACAAGCAAAATGGGCACGGATGAAAACCCGAAGGGGCTCCGTGAGTAAAAACAGCGGGGCTACCGGCGAGTGTTCGTGAAAACCCGAAAGGGCGCGACCTCGTTTTAAAAAAAAAAAAGAAGAAGAAAAATAAAAGAAAAGAAAAAAAAGGAAAAAAGAAAAAAAAAGAGAATAAAAAAAAACGGTATGTCCACAAGCAAAATGGGCACGGATGAAAACCCGAAAGGGCTCCGTGAGTAAAAACAGCAGGGCTACCGGCGAGTGTTTGTGAAAACCTGAAAGGGCGCAACCTCGTTAAGAAACACTTATAGGGTCCTCTCGACCCTGTAAGGAGAAACCACCTGCGTGAGATCCTTACGACTCACAAAGGAACAACATACTTAGGGATCCCCACGATTCCGAAGGAGAAGATACACTTGTGAGATCCTCACGACTCGTAAGGAGAACTCTCTTGTGGGACCCTTACGGCTCATAAGATTTGAAAGTCTAAAGTTGCAGAAACCTTAACCTGTTCTTAAGCAACCCCCACAACCTTCGATATTGCCCTACAAGCGGCTCATAATGACCCTTGTATACAATCCACGGGCACGAATAAATATTTCCCTAACAAAGTCCCATCCGTGACTAGGGATATGCTTGTACAGTAAACAACACTTGTAAGTCCTCTCGACTTATAAGGAGAAAACCCTTTTGTAAGATCCTTACGACTTACAAGAGAACATGCACTTAGGAATTCTCACGATTCCCAAGGAGAAAACACACCTACAAGATCCTCACGACTTGTAGGGAGAAATACCTCTGTGAGACCCTTACGGCTCATGAAATCAAAAGCCTTAGTCGACAGGACCCTTAATCCTGTTTACTAAGCCACCTTTGTTCGGGATCGACAGAGGCAGATGATGATTCGCTCCTGGCAATATCACAGTTGCAGCGATGCTGATGCCTAGACCGGTATCAAATTCCAAGTCCTTTCATGGCAGATGATGATTCGCTCCTGGCAATATCCCAGTTGCAGCGATGCTGATGCCTAGACCGGTATCAAATTCCAAGTCCTTTCATGGCAGATGATGATTCGCTCCTGGCAATATCCCAGTTGCAGCGATGCTGATGCCTAGACCGGTATCAAATTCCAAGTCCTTTTACGGCAAATGATGATTCGCTCCTGGCAATATTCCAGTTGCAGCGATGCTGATGCCTACATCGGTATCAAATTCCAAGTCCTTTCATGGCAGATGATGATTCGCTCCTGGCAATATCCCAGTTGCAGCGATGCTGATGTCTAGACCGGTATCAAATTCCAAGTCCTTTCATGGCAGATGATGATTCGCTCCTGGCAATATCCTAGTCGCAGCGATGCTGATGCCAAGATTGGTATCAGATCCCAAATCCCCTACTCGCGAAAAAAAAATCAGCGAGCCAAAAAAAATGCATACGAAATAGCCGAAATGATGGGGCAACTTGCAAACAAAATCAGCAAGTAAAAATGTATGCATACGAAATAGCCGAAATGATTGGGCAACTCGCAATAAAAAAAACAGCGAGTAAAAATAAAATAAATAGCCGAAATGATTGGGCACCGCGAAAAATAGCCGAAATGATTGGGCAATCGCGACCTTCGCGATATAAAAGCTGAAATGATAGAGCATCGCGGAAATAAAATAATAATATGAAAATGAATGAAACTTTTGCCCTACATGTGAAATCACATCGATCCCTGTATACAATCCAGGGGCACAGATAAAAAGGGAACAATACCTTCCCAACAGGCTCCATCAGAAAGCGAAGCCAAATCTCGACGGTTCATAGACAACCTAGAGACAATCTCGACATTTATCGCAATATTACAGACACGATGTCAAAAAATGAAGCAAACGAAGATCCCGAGCTTCAGGGTCTCGACGTCAACATCGACAACTTAGAGATCACCAACAGTGTTTCTCCTTACTCCAACCAGATGCAGACATGACGTCAACAAAAGACCTCACGGTCGAAACAAAGCGGAGTAACGGAAAAATCCCAGCTTCACCATAGCATTCGTCTCGATACAGTAGAGCAATGTCAACAACAGCGTTCCTCCGCAGTCCAGCTGGAGGCGGATGCAACATCAACAAAAGACCTCACGGTCGAAACAAAGCGGAGCGATGGCAAAATCCTAGCTTCACCTCAGCATTCGTCTCGATACAGTAGACGCAATGTCAACAATGACGTTCCTCCGCAGTCCAGCAGGATGCAGATGCAACGTCAACGAAATCCCCCATGGTCAGTAAAGCGGAGCGACGGCAAAATCCTAGCTTCACCTCAGCATTCGTCTCGATACAGCAGACGCAATGTCAACAACGGCATTCCTTCGCAGTCCAGCAGGATGTAGAAGCAACGTCAACAAGAGACCCCATGGTCGAAACAAGCGGAGTGACGGCAAAATCCTAGCTCCACCTCAGCATTCGTCTCGACACAGCAGACGCAATGTCAACAACGGCGTTCCTTCGCAGTCCAACAGGATGTAGAAGCAACGTCAACAAGAGACCCCATGGTCGAAACAAACGAAGCGAAGGCCAAATTCCTAGCTTCATACGTCTTGACGGCAAGTCATATAAAGCCTGAAAGACAATCGGAGATCATCTCACACCAGCGCGGAGTGGTCACCAACTCGACAATCGTCTCGATACAGCAGATGAAATGTCACCCCAGCGTTCTTCCCCCAACAGGATTCGGACGCGCCAAAGCAAACGAAGCGAAGGAAAAATTCCTAGCTTCAACGTCTTTACGGTAACTCACATAAAACCGGAAAGACAATCGGAGATCATCTCACACCAGCGCGGAGTGGTCACCACCTCGACGATCGTCTCGATACAGCAGATGAAATGTCACCCCAGCGTTCTTCCCCCAATAGGATTCGGACGCGCCAAAGCAAACGAAGCGAAGGCCAAATTCCTAGCTTCAACGTCTTTACGGTAATTCACATAAAACTGGAAAGACAATCGGAGATCATCTCGCACCAGCACAGAGTGGTCACCACCTTGACGTTCGTTTCGATACAGCAGACGAGTTGTCGCCCCAGCGTTCTTCCTCCAGCAGGGATTCAGACATGACAAAGCAAATGAAGCGAGGGCCACATTCCTAGCTTCAACGTCTTTACGGTAACTCACATAAAACTGGAAAGACAATCGGAGATCATCTCGCACCAGCACAGAATGGTCACCACCTCGACGTCCGTCTCGATACAGTAGACGAGATGTCACCCTAACGTTCGTCTCGACACAGCAGGCGCAACATCATTAAACGAATGGAGCCACGGCAAAATCCCTAGTTCCAAACCTCGACGGTTCACGAGCAACCTAGAGACAACCTCGACGTCCGTCTCGATACAGCAGACGAGATGTCACCCTAACGTTCGTCTCGATACAGCAGACGCAACATCACCAAAAGGAGCCACGGCAAAATCCCTAGTTCCAAACCTCGACGGTTCACCAGCAACCTAGAGACAACCATGACATTCGTCTCGATACAGAGGACGCGATGCCAGCAAACGAAGCGAAGGCCAAATTCCTAGTTTCAGGGTCTTAACGGCAAGTCATATAAATCCTGAAAGACCACCGGAGATCATCCCACATGGAGTGGTCACCACCTCGACGTTCGTCTCGATACAGCAGACGCAACATCACCAAAAGGAGCCACGGCAAAATCCCTAGTTCCAAACCTCGACGGTTCATCAGCAACCTAAAGACAACCACGACATTCGTCTCGATACAGAGGACGCAATGCCAGCAAACGAAGCAAAGGCCAAATTCCTAGCTTCAGGGTCTTAACGACAAGTCATATAAAGCCTGAAAGGCTATCGGAGATCATCCCACACCAGTGCGGAGTGGTTATGACTCATCGGGGCTCTCCAAAATGAGCCTAACCTCAAGTAAAAGCGGCATGGCAAATTCCTAGCGCTTGCTCTTCCGACGGTCAAACTGCCAAGGAGGATTGCTTGAAGACGTCTTGTCGAGCCCCCGAAGGGATCAGAGACGCGGCAGTTGCAGGGCTACTCGAACAACACGATTGCCTATCGAGAACTATATCAGCTTATGCGAGGGTACGATGGCCAAAACCCTAAGTACCACCAACCTTAACGGGCTTCTGTCGTAAAGAGCAGAGGTTAAATGCGACGTTAAGATGTTCTTGCGAGAAACGTTCGATTCGTCTCGACTTATGAAAAATTGTCGAGGCGGCTCGACTCGTGAGATAAAGCCTTAGGCAGTGGGCATAAAAGAAGCCTGTTTCCTAAGCATTGGGACCCCGTAAGTTGGCCCAAAATGGTCTCTTGCATACCATCCGCGGGTCTCACTCTCCAACATCGAACTTTGACAAGGAGGGAAATAACCGCTTACAAGTTCTCTCGACTCGTAAGAGGGAAAAATTCTCTTGTAGGATCCTTACGACTTACAAGAGAAAACCACACTTAGGAATCCTCACGATTCTTAAGGAGAAAAACCCGCCTACGAGATCCTCTCGATCCGTAGGGAGAAAAGTCTCTATGAGACCCTCACGGCTCATAGAGTTGAAAAGTCTTAGGCAGCAGATCTGAACCTGCGGCCTAAGCACTCGCTATCTCATGAAGAAATCAAGAAGCTTACTCTATTACCTGCTAATTGTGACGACATGCTGAGAAAGAGGAAAAGCAACAGAAAGAGCACCCGATTTACGTTTGATCAAGCGTCCAAGACGTATTCATTCATGCATGGGCAAAAAGACTCAGGACAAAGATATATAATAAAGACAAGCTGGGATAAAAAAAATTTCCATTAATATTGCCCAAAGTTCTTACAGTCATAAAAACAATAAACGAAAGTTACAATGGAATAACCTCAGATCCAGGGCATGGATTGAGGAATTCAAAAGCGATCCTATCTATGACTTTCTAAGCCTCGCAGACCATCCTAGTGTGCTTCCTTTCGCGAGCACAAGCGTCAGGGTCCCTCCCGATGTCTTCCACCCTCCGATAAGCAGCGAGTATGGCAGACTGTTGAAAGATCTCGTGCAAGAGGTCAATAAGACTGTCTCGCCATCTCTTCGAGATAAAGTTCAATAGGTACACAGAGTGCACCTTGTCCTCAGCGGCATCCAACGCCTTAAGCGGCACACCGGAACAGAATAGGGGAAGCGCTTCCCAGATAGCTCCCACGATAAGTTTAAGAAGAAAGGAACGTCGGGGAAGCAGTGGACCGTTGTATGCGTCGAAGCGACTCATTATTTCAGCACACTCCTCGTTTGTGAACTCCCGATTTTAAGAGCGGCCAAATCGGCGGATGCCCTCATGAGAGATGATCTCGTTAAGAGCATACATGTGGGCGTTCATTGTTCCTGTGAAAGAGGATCAACAAAATTATCAGAAAGACTAATTAAGTAAAATGATATAATGCACTGAGGAATAAAATGTCATCTTTAACTTCCAAGATCCATGAAGAATTCTTAAGAGTTCTTCTATATGATTTGGGAGGAGCAAAGCTCCATTAATGAAATGAGAAAATACAGGGAAAATCTTTTAGAGAGCAAAGCTCTATTAATGGAACTCTAATAGGGCTCTCCTTAGTCTTCTATAGACCCCCTTAGAGCAAAGCTCTACTAAGTTAAACCCTAAATGGGTCTTCTTTAGATCTGGGATCTATTGAGAGCAATGCTCTTAAAATTGATTTAATTTAATTAAAATTAATATTTTTACCTAAAATTCTCTAAAAGTTTGAACTTTTAAAAGTGTTTAAACAAGAGAGCAGGGCTCTGAGTTCTGAAAGTAAAAATTTAGAGATAAGAATTATCTAAGTGACCAAAGGTCCTATTTATAGGCATCAAGTGCCCTTTCAACTTCCAAGGGATGGCGCGACGGTTCGGAGTCTGCCACCGCTGCGCTCACGTTAGGAGGCCACGTAAGCGCAACGGTGGGGGGGCATTTGTTTACCCCAATCAGAGCAAAGCTCTGTTCAAATTCCAAGGTGGAAAAAGAAGCAATGCTTCTGTTCTTTCTCCAATCAGAGCTCTGTCTAAAAAAAAAAAAAAAAACTGCGCGACACGTGTCACGCACTGGGGCATCTGCGCCAAACAGAATTAAAATATTCAAAAAAATCTTTTCTGTTCTTGTTAAAACAAGAAGATTTTCTTCTGCAAAGCAGAAGCCCTTGGATCAAAGATCCAACGGTGGGGAAAATTCCCCAAATCACTCAGAGAAAGATCTCTTTAACAAATTTAACTAATTTATGGGCACTATAAAAAGGACCCCAGACCTCAATTAAAAGAGATCAAGATCTTTCAAAAAAAAAAAGAGAAGAGAATTCTCGAGAACTCTTCAAGAACAACAGAAGGTAAAAACCTATGAAAGAAGAGAAAATTCTCTTATGAATAGATCAGTGATCTAAAAACAAGATCATGGATCTTTAAACAGAACTAAATAAAGGGATAAAATAAAAATAGTGCTTTGCACTTGTTCATGAACCTTTGGTTCTTTAAGATAAGAAAAAAACTTATCTTCTTCTTTGATCTAAATTAGATCAAAGAATTTAATAGTGCTTTGCACTTGTTCATGAACCTTTGGTTCTTTAAGATAAAAAAATTTATCTTCTTCTTTGATCTAAATTAGAAATAAAGAATTTAACAGTGCTTTGCACTCCTTTTATGAACCATCGGTTCTTGAACCTAAAAGGTTCTTAAATTAATAGTGCTTTGCACTTTAATGAACCTTTGGTTCTCCGAGATAAGAAAAACAAGAAAAAACAAGTTTTTTTTAGAGCTAAATCAAAAAGTGCCTTGCACTTGTTTTATGAACCATCGGTTCTTGAACCTAAAAGGTTCTTAAATTAATAGTGATTTGCACTTTTATGAACCTTTGGTTCTTGAAATAAAAAGAAAAACTTGTTTTTCTTTGATCTAAATTAGATCAAGAAATCAAATAGTGCTTTGCACTTCTTTTATGAACCATTGGTTCTTGAATCTAAAAGATTCTCAAATTAATAGTGCTTTGCACTTATAAATCTGCACTGTTGCGCTCTCTGATTGGCGCAAAGCGCTTGACAAATGCAATGCATTTCCTAAAGGACCAGGCCCAAACCAAAAAGACCTAGTAGGCCTAATTAAATTGCAGTGCAATAAAAGGGGCAGAGCCCAAACAAAATAGATGCTCTGCATCATTTATAAAAGGGCAGAGCCCAAACAAAATAGATGCTCTGCATCATTTATAAAAGGGCAGAGCCCAAACAAAACAAAAATAATGCAATGCATTATTTAAAAAGGGGCAAAGCCCTGACTCAGGCCTAATTGACCAAAGATAAATAAAAATGTTGAACATTCAACTGGACTTAGCCCAGTCATGGCCATAAGTCCTCAAATTAAATTGACTGAGCACGGCTGCTCCCTAAAAGAATTTACATCCGGTTCGAGGGTACATCTCCGAACTCCTCTGACACCTATCGTTGTAATCCTTCAACGACGTCAGAGAGGTGACGGGTCCCAACGACCACACATGAATATAGACTGCGGGGTCCTTAAACTCATGGACCGAAACGTCCCTAAACTAATATCGGACCGGAACGTCCCTAAACTAATATCGGACCGGAACGTCCCTAAACTAATATCGGACCACCACGTCCCTAAACTGGAATATGGACCACCACGTCCCTAAACTGGCACAATAGACCCCAAATGCTCTTTTGTCGGATCTAAACGGTCCCGTTAAGTTGATCTTAGTCTTAAACTGGACTAACGTATCCTTAACAAACGTTTGAGTCGATCTTAGCCTCAAAAATGGCTAACGTATCCTCCAAACAGACTTTAGTCCCAAATTGGACTATGAATCTCCCAAACTGGAACAATAGAGCCCAAACGCTCTTTTGTCGGATCTAAACGATCACGTTAAGTTGATCTTAGTCTCAAACAGGACTAACGCATCCTTAACGAATGTTTAAGTTGATCTTAGCCGCAACGCGACTAACGTATCCTTAAAATAAAAACACCAAACCCAAATCTAAGTAAATACGGATTTGGACTAATCCACGTCCTACGGGCGACAGCATTACTCAGTCTCCGTATACAATCCACGAGCAACCACAAACAAAACAAACACACACGACACGAAGTGAAATTCTGGAGAAGGAGAAAGTTGTTACCGCGATGCGGTAGCGTAATTAACTGCAGGGGCTTGCGCCTGCAGGGAAGAGCGTCCCCACAATCAAAAACCCCTCACCCTAAGGGGGAATCTGACGAAGTCTGCTACATCGGCCGCATCCATCTAAACCTCCGATGCAAGATGTCATAAATCAACTTGGCATTTTCGGAGAGATAGACGGATAAAACCAATTAGCATCTGCCCCGAATCTCAGTGTCAGGACATCGCGGTCCTGTGCGCCGCATTTCGGAGGGGAACAACCCCACTTCATCAACATGCTTCCGCGATTTCATGGGCTTGAATCTGAAGATGCCTATATGTTCATCAACAAGTTCCAAAATGTTTGTGCCATGATGAAAACCACCCAGCTGTCGGACGATGCTATACGGCTATGAGTCATTCCGTTCACTTTATGCGATCTTGCTGAAAAATGGCTGTATAGCACCGCTTCCTACTCCATAACCAGTTGGGACGAGTTTGTAAAAGCGTTTCTCAAGAAATTTTATCCGAATCATAAAACCGCAAGGATCCGTAATGAAATCAACCAATTCTCTCAGCTTCCTTCTGAACCCTTCTGGAAGTGCTTTGACCGGTATAAAGACCTTCTTGTTCAGTGTCCTGACCATGGTATCGAGAGATGGCAACTTTGCCAAACCTTATACGAGGGCCTAAACCCAGCAACCAAACAGTTGTTGGAAACCATTTGTCAGGGCCACTTCCTATCGAAATCTGACGAGGAAGCGTGGCAATTCTTCGACGACCTTGCGGAGCAAACGCTACAATGGGAAAGCACCAGACCGACTTCTTCTTCTTCTACCTCCACTTCTACTGGTCAGTCTAGGGTAGGAATTCACCAACTTGATGTCTCTATTGCGATGAAAGCTGAAATGGCTGCAATAACGAGAAAGCTTGAAGCGATAGAGAGCAAATTTTCTTCTCCTGCTCCTGCCCCTGTTCTTCCCCTTCGTACCATTTGCGCTTGTTGTTCCGATCCTTCTCACTTAACCGAAGAGTGTCCTTACAATCCACCATCTCAAGGACAGGATCAGGTTAATGCTGCATTTCAGCAAAGACCGAAGAATGATCCATACTCTTCCACCTACAATCCCGGTTGGAGGAACCACCCCAATTTCTCCTGGAATCAGAATCAGAATCAATTCCAAGGCAACAATTTTCAGAGGCCACCTCCTCCGCAACAACAAGCGCAACAACAAACTCAACATCAGTTTCAGCAGCCCTTCCAACCCCAACCTTTTCAAAATCAGACGAACAACTTTGCACCCAACAATTCTTTTCCCCAAAACAACTTTGTTCCGTCAAACAACGATAAGGTTTCCTAGCTTGAAAGAAGTCTGGAGGCGTTCGTTAAACAATCGACACAATCCACCGCCAACATCCAGTCTTCCATTCAGTCCTTGGTGCAACACACTGCCGCTCACGGGCAAAGCATCAAAACCATCGAAGCCCAGATAGCACAACTGAATGCGGTATTAAGCGAGCGAGAGAAGGGGAAGCTCCCGTCCCAGCCACTCCCTAATCCCGGTCACCCACATAATGTACATGTTGCTCTTGAACAACAGAATCATAATGTGAGTGCCGTAACCACATTGAGATCGGGAAGGATGCTGCAAAACAACATCGGCACACGGATCAATGATGACACCTCGGCCGCTTCTTCTTCTTCTTCCTCTGCTGTTTCTTCATCTTCTGAGCCTATTCTCCATTCTTCAAAAGGCTCTTCCTCTTCTTCTGCTCTAAACGGACCCAATTCTCACTCCACGAAAACACCAGTTCTGGGATCCGCTTCAGCTCCACAATCTCCTCCACAAGTATTAGACTCAACCAATTTTAAAAACGTCCCATTTCCAAACCGGTTGAGGTCTAATAAACAAAATCCACAAATGGAGAAGATTCTGGAGTTATTTAAGCAGGTTAACATTAACATTCCTCTTTTAGATGCCGTCCAATAAGTCCCGTCCTACGCGAAAATCTTAAAGGACTTGTGCACGAAAAAGAGGAAGTCTCAGGTACCCAAGAAAGTTTTCTTGGCTAGTGCTGTGAGTGATGCTCTTACCCAATATTTACCACAAAAACGGAAGGACCCTGGCTGTCCTACGATTTCTATTACCATTGGGGATAAGAACATCAACCGCGCACTATTAGATCTTGGTGCCAGTATTAACCTGCTTCCGTACTCAGTATACGAGCAATTAGGCGTAGGAGAGCTGAAACCCACACACTGTACTCTCCAAATGGCCGACCGATCGATCATCCATCCTAGGGGTGAGCTAGAGGATGTGTTAATCAAAGTCGGGGACTTCATATTCCCCGTTGACTTCATTGTATTAGACACACAGCCTGTAGCTAACCCCCGGAATCAAATTCCGGTGATACTCGGTCGCCCATTTCTTGCAACCTCAAATGCTGTGATCAATTGTCGCAATGGTTCGATGAACCTCTTTTTTGGAAACATGACAATTGAACTCAACATTTTTAGGTTGGGGAATCAGCCCTCCGAACCTAATGCTCATATACTGGACGTTTGCTCAATCCAGGAGATCACCCCTGAAGAGTGTGAATTCGAGGAGTTTCTGTTCGATCACGATAACCTTAACGCCACTAGTGCCTTCCTCCTCGAACCTGCTGCTGTTTCTGCGCCCGACAATGACTACGAGTGTTTCACTTTCTCGAACGATCTTAGCCACTCACCACCCGAGTTTGAATCCTTCGAATTTTCGGATGAGTTACCTGAACCATCCAACTTGGTCGCTTACACTCGTTTTGAACCTTTGCTGGAGTCCTTTGAGTTCGAGACCTCTTCACCAATCTTGCCTTCCATCGTTTCACCTCCAACGCTCGAACTAAGGCCTTTGCCGTCTCACCTTAAGTACGCTTACTTGGGTGAGAACGAGACCCTCCCGGTTATCATCTCGGCTTCTCTAGCTCCCGAGCAAGAGAAAGCCCTTCTTGCGGTCTTGCACAACAATAGGCAAGCTTTTGGCTGGTCCATGGCGGACATCAAGGGGATTAGTCCCCTGATCGTTGAACATCACATTCATCTGATGGATGATGCCAAACCAGCCAGGGATCCACAAAGACGTCTCAACCCAATCATGAAAGAGGCTGTGAAGAAGGAGATCGTAAAATATCTAGATAGTGGTATCATTTACCCTATCTCAGATAGCCAGTGGGTTAGCCCCATTCACGTTGTCCCTAAGAAATCAGGTATAACGGTCATAACCAATGAGGCGAACGAGTTAATCCCTACTCGCACTCAAACTGGGTGGCGAGTATGCATCGATTATAGAAAACTCAACGCCGCAACGCGGAAAGACCACTTTCCGCTACCTTTCATTGACCAGATGCTTGAACGATTGGCCGGACACGAGTACTACTGCTTTCTTGATGGCTACTCCGGCTATAATCAAATTCCCATCGCCGAAAAAGATCAGGACAAGACCACATTCACTTGTCCTTTCGGCACGTTCGCATATCGTCGCATGCCTTTTGGGTTATGCAATGCGCCCACTACCTTCCAGCGGTGTATGATGGGAATCTTCTCAGACATGGTGGAAAAATTTCTGGAGATCTTCATGGATGATTTCTCCATCTTCGGCGATTCCTTCAACGAGTGTTTGCTGCATCTTGACGCTGTCCTTACCCGATGTAAGGACAAGAACCTCACTTTGAATTGGGAGAAGTGCCACTTCATGGTGCGCGAAGGTATTGTCTTAGGACATATCATTTCGCAAAATGGCATAGAGGTTGACAAAGCGAAGATTGAGGTCATTTCCAATCTCCCTCCTCCCAGATGCGTCAGAGACATCCGAGCCTTCCTTGGCCATGCCGGTTTCTATAGACGGTTCATCAAGGACTTTAGCAAGATTGCTAGGCCCTTGACTCTTTTGCTGGCCAAGGACACGCCATTCGACTTCAACTCGAGCTGTATGACTGCGTTCGAGTCATTGAAAAGCTCACTCACTTCTGCTCCCGTTCTTTCTTCACCTGACTGGACGCACCCATTTGAGATTATGTGCGATGCATCCGACTTTGCTATTGGTGCTGTCCTTGGACAACACATCAACAAGATGCCGCACGTAATCTATTATGCGAGCCGAACCCTGAACGACGCCCAACTCAATTATACAACAACTGAGAAGGAATTCTTGGCTGTTGTATTTGCTTTAGAAAAGTTCAGGCCCTACCTCATCGGCTCTCCAGTCATTGTCTACACAGACCATTCTGCTCTGCGCCATCTTTTTGCGAAGAAAGATGCAAAATCTCGGTTAATACGTTGGATCCTCTTGCTTCAAGAGTTTGACCTTGTCATTAAGAACAAACGAGGATGTGAAAACGTAGTTGCCGACCATCTCTCACGACTTCCTTCTTCGCCTTCGCTTCAAATTCCGATCAACGCCGTTTTTCCGGATGAACAACTCTTGACAGTATCTTGCGAACCCTGGTTCGCAGATATTGTGAACTATTTGGCTACAGGGTTATTACCGACTGAATGGTCAAGTCAGGACAGACTTCGATTCTTATCCCAAGTAAAACACTTTTACTGGGACGAACCCTATCTGTTCAAGTACTGTCCCGACCAGATTATTCGTCGGTGTGTCCCTGACGAGGAATTCAAGAGTGTGCTGTCATTTTGCCACGATCAAGCGTGTGGCGGGCACTTTGGCCCTAGAAAGACAGCTGAGAAGATCTTGCAATGTGGTTTCTACTGGCCACAACTCTTCAAAGACGCTCATGACTATTGCAAGACTTGCTCCCGGTGCCAACACATGGGCCAGATATCCCGGAGGAATGAGATGCCGCTCCAACCAATCTTGGTTGTGGAGATTTTCGATGTTTGGGGGATAGATTTCATGGGGCCGTTTCCCAGCTCTTTTCGAAACTTGTACATCCTTCTTGCTGTTGATTACGTCTCTAAGTGGGTCGAGGCTGTGCCCAGCCGGACTAACGACAACAAGGTTGTCGTTAGGTTTCTTAAAGAAAACATTTTCTCCCGTTTTGGGCACCCCCGAGCGATCATTAGCGACAATGGAAGTCATTTCTGCAATAAGACTTTCGAGGCCTTGATGCGGAAATATTCCATTAATCATAAGCTCTCTACGTCCTACCACCCCCAAACTTATGGGCAGGCCGAAGTTTCAAATCGGCAAATCAAGCAAATACTGGAGAAGACGGTTTCCAAGAACCGAAAAGATTGGTCGCTGAAACTCACTGATGCCCTTTGGGCATTTCGAACCGCTTATAAGACCGATCTTAGCATGTCTCCCTATCGACTTGTGTTCGGAAAGGCTTGCCACCTACCTGTCGAAATAGAGCATCGCGCATTTTGGGCGATAAAGGAGCTGAATCTGTCTCTCGAAGATGCGGGCAGCCATCGGAAGCTGCAGTTGAACGAATTAAGCGAGCTTAGGGATGAGGCTTACGATAACGCGGTTGTCGTTAAGAACCGAATGAAGGTGTTTCACGATAAACACCCTTTGCGCAAAACTTTCGTTCCTGGTCAACAGGTACTGCTTTACGACACCCGGCTACACTTCCATCCAGGAAAGCTCAGATCTCGCTGGAAAGGGCCGTATTTTGTGCGGAATGTGTATCCGCATGGCGCTGTGGATTTGGAGAATCCAAAGGACGGTTCATTTTTCAAAGTAAATGGACACCGACTAAAACCGTACCTTAGCGCCGAACCAACAGAGGAGCTCCTGGTCTTACAGGAGCCGGTTTACCCTGCATAATCTTCCTCTGCCTACCACCAAACTTCGGTTATCCGGCCAAGAACAGTGGAAACTGTTCCAAATAAGTTTGGGGGTATATATATACCATTTTGTATATATTTGTGGATATTCTTTTCCATTTTTTTCTTCTCTTTTTCTTTTCTTAAAAAAATAAAAAACAAAAAAAAAAAAAAATAAATTGTGTATATCTAACCGACAATTTTGACCCTTCAAAATGATCTTTTCATGCAATGACAGTGAGGACACTGTCCATTTTAAGTTTGGGGGTACGCTCGGTGCGCATTTCTAACCTTCGCATTCATATGTATATTTTGCATCTGCTTATTAAAATCCATAAAATTCATAAAAATCTGAAAATTTTCTAAAAACATAAAAACTTTTCTTTCAAGTTAGCTAGTGGGAGGACTTTGATTCAACATTTCGACGGTTTTGTTTGATAAAATAAGAATAACTAAATCTTATGTTTAGATTTTGAAAACATGAAAGATAACTCTCCTTTGAAGTTAACTATAGCTGATATACGTCTTTACATCACACTACACGTGTCGTGAGTTTTGGAAATTAGATGACAAGTCTCTTATGTTTAAAAACTTTTAAATGGATAAATGATTTTCTGAAGATCAAATAGGTTTGTTCTGAAATAAGTAATACCAAGAATAGTTTATGAAGTGAAGCGAATATGAAGGAATGTTATTGATGCCTTAATTGGAACTAAGTCTGAAAAATAACCCATCTGGAACTTGATTGAAATGATTACATACCGAACCCACTAAACACGTCTTTTATCCAAAAAAATAATTGAACTGCCGGTTATATCTCCATTCGTATTAAATCATCATGATTTTCACACCAAACTGTCTTTTGTTTTTGGACCTAGGTAACTTGAGTAATTAAGTCCGCTGGGGTGTTTCTACACCTAATGCCCTAAAACCAACTGGTTTGGGTGCATTGGCCCAAAGCTCGCTAAGAAGCCTAGAAAGTCCAGATTAAAACAAAGTCAAGCAAGTGTTCTCTCCAAGTTAAAATTCCTAACGGTTCTTTGTGTGAGAATAATCTTGATAAAAGACAGGCTTTTATAAAAAAAATTTAGCGGAGATATGAAGGTTTTATTCTATGATAAAGACTATTGCACGTTCACAGAGGTGTGTATGAAATGAAAACAAGAAAAAGATGGAGTGAAAAATAAGACCTAGTTTCCTGTTAAGGAAGATAGAAATTCTGAAGTTGAAATCTTACTGGAATACGAAACTTGAAAAATGCTTAACTCTTTATAAAATTTATGTGATCCTTTCAAAATTCTTATCCGGGCTTTATTGTGTGACATAAGGACTTTATTCGACCTTTCTGGAACTTAACGACACTATTTGCACTGCACGTAAAAACATATAAAATCTGTAGTTAAATAAGAAGCGAGGTCTGAAAAATAAGGGTTTGATAGTCTAGACTTAGGATAATAGAATTGTTATTTTCTGAAACAAACTTTAGGGTTTGAATCATAGTTATTTTGCAAAACTAGCTTGACCGGATTTTATGGGTAGTATCCGCTGAAAACCCTCAGGAGACAACACTCCTCCTACTAGGGACACCTAGAGGTTTAACGGCTTGTTGCACATGCTCAGTGCAATCGCGTACCCTGCGAAAGTGAGGTTAGGAAATTTTTTGTGAATAAATTGGCTTTGCTCGAGACGAGCAAATGATAAGTTTGGGGGTATTTGTTCATATCAGATTTTTGCATTTTTATACCGCCCAATTTTTATCACATTGCATATCGGTTGGTACTCTTGAGCCGTGTTTGCTAGTCAATTGCAGGATACAGGTTCTCGGCTCTAAACGGTGAAATTCATGGAAAAAACACGACAAAACCCGGGTTCCTGCCATCCACAGATAAACCACGGGTCTCCGCTCTCTATCCGTATGTTGCCGCACACCAGTTTAAAAGACAAAATGGCAAATCAATGTCATTTTCATACACAAGGCTCAATGGCAACACAAGATCCAAGAAATCTATGCGGAGCTCAAGAAAATCATGACAAAAAGATCCATATCCAATCACCTTTTGATCAATAGAAATTCTGGAAAAATCGTGAAGAAATTCTGAGAAAAATCATATACCAGACTAAAGGGCACTGCAAAATAGGAAAACCCACCAATAATGAGGATCCAACTCCTCTAAAGTGCCGCGGTTCCGCGGCATTAGCAGGCTTATGCCGCGGAACCGCGGCCGTACGGCCTCCTCAGTCGACAATATTTCAGGGTTATTTTGGTCTTTTCATGTACAGGCAGAATTTTGCCCTAGATTTCCATTTCCCTGCCTATAAATAGCCCAGAACCTTGTGAAGCCAAGGGTGCTTAATCTTGTATTTTAGGTTTTAGAATACTTGTTGTTCTTCTTCCTCTTCTCATCTCTTCTCCATTAAAAAACTTGTAGTGAGCTTTTGTGAGTGAAGAATGATGAATAAAGAAGTTCTTTTTGTTATACTTGTCTTGCTCTTGTTATGTTAATTGCTTGTAATCTTCAATTGATAATTTAGTTGTTGTTATTTTTTGTTGTTTCTTTCTTATTCTCTTTTCCTTTATCCTTAAACAACCATGATGCTTACGTTTGATCCTTGCCAAGGTGAGGTCGCAAATAGCTAGTTGTTATCTTCTAATCTCCTTCTTTCTATCTTCCTCCTTTGTTTTATTTTTCGTTCTTCTTGTAATGGGTGAGTAGTTTACATACTTGTTAGGGTAGGATAAGGGAAGTTTGAGAGAAGGAAATCTCTCTCACTCTTTCCTTGCCCAACATCTTAAATCAAACTCCCGTTAATTGAACCACAATCCACACCCTACGGCACCCTATCCTACATGATAGCGGTGATTCCGTAGTGAGACCGGTTGTGGTTGAATTAACCGGAGGTTAAGGCTAAGAGCCAAGAACGGACGGACAAGCACCAAAAGGAAGAACTTATGTGTTGGAAAGCCTAGCTTATACTCGAAAGTTAATTCCTATTCGTGCTAATCCCCGTTGTTGCCGATTACCGTAACAACGATATTAAGAGTGGCAACGAAAGAAGTGAGCGACTCCTAATTCAAACTAACCTAATCCTAACCCTAACAAGCTCTCTTTACATATCATTTTAACACTTAGTTAATCACAAACAAATCTGGAAAATTGGACTTAACTCGTTAAAACACATAGAAAAAGATTCCCATCTCCCTGCGGACGACCCGTACTCAACCGGCTAGCTACAAGCGAAACCGTTTTGATTGCGGTAATTAACTAAACTTGAACACGCAGAATCCCTACCAATCTTATACCTGTCATCAGCTAACAGTTCCCAGGTGACATGAGTACAGCATAGTCCGCAGACTTGACACTGCTACTTCGCCTCGAGTGTGTTCCACTGTTCTTAGATTGCTACCCGACCACGGCTCAAAGGAGTCGTGCAAACAGGTAGCAGTTGGGTGCAGTCCCGAGCACTTGGAGGCAGTGGTGGTTAGACAGGATTCGTCTCTCCCGGTATTGGGAGTTGATATCGCGCTGTGTCAGAGAGCCATTACGCAAAGTCCCTGTCCAGGGCAAACGAGATTTACTGGTAGGTTCCAGTTGTTTCTCAGGGTGTAATGGGCTACGCTCCGACAAGACTTATACCGCTATTAGGGGACTGACGCTTGCCGCCCCCCTAGGCCCGATATGCGATAGTCTTAGACGAACAGACCGGACTGTACGGAGATTGTCACATCAGACTCAGTAGGAGTTCGGATGGGTTTCCTCATCGGCCTTCTTATTGATATCTACCTGGGGACCGTTACGTACAGCTAGTGCCGCTTGCGGTCTGTGGTTAAACCCACTGCCAGCGTAGTAGTCGAGTGTTTAGAGTCCCACACAGAGAGTTTCCCTGCTCCGGGAGAAACGATATAGAGGTCGTATGGTTTTACGACAAGGGTTCGGACGCATACGTGTGTTTACGCACGTACGACATTCAGACAGTTTTTACTAGCCGGCTTTGGTTTAAGCCAGTTTCTAGTATCAGGTTATTGGATTTATACAGTCTAAAGTTTTTCCGTGTTTTCACGGATAGGATGGGCGTTCTCATAATTTCGCGAGGAGCTTCTAGAAGGATGGTGACTTGAGGGTTAAGGTGGCATTTGCATTTATTGTGTTAATGACTCATTTGTGTGATTCATCCATGGAGTTAATGCATCATTTATTGATCTAATGACTCATAAGATCAATCACTCATATGAATGAATGAAGCATGGTTGTTAAATGATTTAATTGATTTATTTCATAAAACATTATGCTTCATATATATTCAAATGAGTTCATTATCTCTTCTCATTCTCTTGCTCACCTTCTCTCTCCTCAAGCTCTCTCTCTTCAAACCCTAATCCTCCCCTCTCATGTGTTGAGATCAAGGATTAGAAAAGACTATTTAATCCATAACACTTCTCTATATCACCTAGGTTACTTAGATTAGCACTTTAAGAAACCTAGTTACCTCAAGTTAGAGGTGAAGCTTGGAGTATAGATCTCGGGTGGATCATCTATTACGTGGAGGAGGCCGAGAAGGACGTGGATAACGAAAAGGAAAATGACACGGTTCATTAGGTATAATCACTTATCATAGTAGTTCATAACTTCTATGTTTCTTATTAGTTATAGTTTAGCAAAGATTCTCGGTTAGTCGATGTTTATGCAAAGAACAAGATCGTTTTTCATTATTCCGCCTCCCCGCAAGTCATGGGGTGTTGTATATCGACTTACACATTAGCCCCCCACTCTCGTCCCAACCAGCTTATGGGTCGGGTCGAAAGTGCTCTGCCTTGTCACCCGAGGTGAGCTCCCTTCCGAAGATATCGTCGGGCGGTCCCCGGGCAATCCGTTGTCTTTTTCTGGATGATGCCAGCAAATCAGGACGATCTTCTGCATTAAAGAAGGGCGCCGGATCGTGCGCACTTTTGACGAAGCGGCGGCCTACGTGTCGAGCGTTGGTTGGCGGACGCAACGGGCCGTAGGCCTCTAGCGTCTGATGGGATGTTGTCCAATGCGGGCGCGACAGGTGGAGCAACATGGGTCATCGAATACGAAGAGTTGTTTTTGGTGGGAGTCGACGGTCGCCGTTGGATGAGGGCGCCGGAGGCTATAGGTAGAGGTGGGGCCCTCTTCATGGACCATCTCTCTTCATATTTTCTTCATCTTTCATTTCGTAAGCTCGGCGCTCTCTTCCTTGGTCGGATCTCTGCGTTACCGAGGACTCCTCAATCAGGTTAGATGTCTTCTTCTGGGGAGTCTGTAGATGTTTGTTCATATCATAATTTTGCATTATTATATTCCCCATTCTTATTCATTTTATAAATAAACAGGTGCTTTTGATCCATGTCTGTTACATAGTTGCAGGTTACAGCTTCTCGGAACAAAATAGTGAAAATGATGAAAAGACGTTACAAAAGTGAGACTGAGACCAACAAATAGAAGAATCTTTATCATGCCTACAGTTTGAAGGACAAACGAAGACCAATGAACAATTTCACAAAGTACGAAAGAAGCACAAAGATTCAAAACTTCAACGCGAAGTGAACGGTAAAAGTCCACAACATTCTGCACTGTCGAAATCTGAAAGAAACTAGAAGACATTCTGAAGAACCAAGTAAAGAAACCAGAAGGAAAAAGCAACAGAAAGCAATCCTAGAAAAATGAGCCAGCAAGCCTACCATATAGTCGCGGAACCGCGGCCAAACCATGCTTATGGCCGCGGATCCGCGGCCGTGCTGTACACGTGCGATGCGTGTCGGTGCGTCGGTGCATTTACTCGGTTTTCTTAAGGGTATTTTTGTAATTCTAGATATGGATCAGATGCAAACCCTAGGGTTTCTATTCTCTATAAATAGGAATCCTATAGCTCTTTTTGGAGCGTGCTTCCTTTTGGGTGCCTCTTTAGAGATGCCTCTTTTAAATTCCAGATCTTAGATTTTCAATTCAATGTAATCGTCAAAGAGTGCATCAATAAAGAAGTAAGTTTTTTTATCTTGCCCTAACTATAAATTTCTTTTCTGCCCTAGTTGTTAATTTTATTTATCTGCCGTAGTTGTTAATTTTATTTATCTGCCGTAGTTGTTAAATTAAAATCATAAAAATGAACTCTTAGATCTTAAAATAAAACATCAGTTTTTTGGATTAACTCGTTAGAACACAAAGATAAGGAATCCATCACCCTATGGACCGACCCGTACTCAACCGGCTAGCTACCAAGCGACGCCGTTCTTGATTGCGGTTAATAATTCTTTGATTCATCTTTTAAAAGCGCACACGCGCATAAATCTATCACTCAATCAATGGCGTCGTTGCCGGGGAGACGGTAGTCTCTTTCTTTGTGTAATTTCGGGTTAATAAAAAAAATTTATAAAAAATTTAAAAATTTAAAAAATTTAAAAACAAATATTGTTTTTAAATCCAATAAAAAATAAAAATCATCTTGTTCTTTTTGAGAGGTGTTGTGTGAATTGTGCAGGAAAAGAAGACGGACAGATTCAGATCTGGAAAAATCCAGCGAACAAAACAGCAAACAGAAGATCAGAACAGACAGAGGAGAATCAAAACAGCAAACACGAATTTTTTGGGGATCTGAACCGACCGATAGACCGCGGAACCGCCGCAATATCCCTCTTTTGACCGCGGAACCGCGGCTAGTAGGTGACGTCAGTAGGTGGAATCTTCTCTGTAAGCATTCTTTTCCTCCCCTCTGCCCTCTGTAGTTCTCTGAAAAATTTTCCTACATGGTTCTTTGCGCAAAAATTCTTCTCCGTCTCCAATAAATTATTTTTGTGCAGAATTCTTTGCGCTGCAAAATAAAAATTTTTTTGAAAGTGTTTTAGATTTTTGTGTATTTACTGCTTTGCATTTTTAAAAACGGACTTTTAAGGGGCTATAACACCAATCCATATTGGGTGGGGATTTCATTACCCTTCCTAGGATCCCAAAAATCATAAAAAGCATTTTGCATCAACCCTTGAGTTAATTAAAAAATATTAGACTCAGCCAATAAGGACTGTCGTGCATATTAGGACAAAGGAAAGGTTGTACGCATTGGTCGTTTATCTAAACCTGACTTTGTGGTGCCTAGGCTAAACAAGTAGGAAAGGTAATTTTAAAAGGCTCGTCTCACGGTGATTCGTGAACGGATCCCTCCTTTCTTTACTTGTGCTTACCTGGCCACAATTGGCGGTGAAGAGGCGATTTGAGAATTTCACAACTTGTCCTTTGGAACAGTTAGGAGCAGTCTAGTTGACTTAGGAGACCCTAGCTCTAGGCTTGATTGTGCATATATAAATTGTGACTGTGCCGTAGCTCCGTACAAATTTTTGCAAAACAATTTCTAAAAAAAACACTTTCAAAAATTCCAAAACTCCAAAAACAAACAATTTTTTTTAAAATAAAAAAATTTAAAAATTAAAAATAAAAATCATCATCACATTCTTTTTCTTCTCCTTTCTCACATCATGGGTACCCCACCTCCCAAAACTCTTGCCAAACTTTGGTACCCTGAACCAAACTTTGCTTCCTACGCGAATTGTTTTGGTCGAATTACGGACGACCCATCCATGCTCAAAATTTCTTTGAAAGATCGAATAGAAGCGTATAGGAGAAACAGTTGGACTCCGCAATCCACTATGTATCAACCGTTTCAACCTTCACCACCTTCTTATGTTGATACTCCTTTTTCGAGTCCTGTTGTAACTCCGAAACCCATGTCTGTTGCTGAACGTATTGAACAATCTCGTAACCGATATTTCACTCCTTTCAATACTTCCAGTTCTTGGGATCAACAAGTCCATTCACCTTTTTATCCAAATGTCGATCTTACTCCTGTCCAACCATTCAATTCCTACCAGTTCTACCCGACTTTCGCACCTTCCCTGGACATTGCTTCTACACAGCCATTTGGGAGTTTCCAGAATCCAAACAATTTTGAATTATTTACTGAAACCCCTTCACAACCCATGTCTAGTCTGGAACAGTCGTTGGAAGCTTATATTGTAGCGACAAACCAACAGATGAGGAATTTGGATGCGTCCATTGCCGCCCTTAAGTCATCAAGACAACCTAGTGGACCGGTAGCTAGTTTCCAAGTAGCTCCAAATTTTCCAATGTATGATAAGGCGGTTGGACAGAGTGAGAATTTGAGTGGTGAGAGTGAGCTGTACACACATCCCAATCAAACCTACTCATCCCCAATTGAATCCCACAACTTCGGTTTTCAAACAAGTGTCCCAAATGATTCACCAGTTAAAGATAAAACGTGTAATGAGTTGTGCGACTTTGTAGTGTTTGATTTACCTGATTGTGAAGAGCTCCTTTCGAGTGAAACCGTCACCAATCCTTTTGACCTCTACACCTCCACTCTAGAACCAGAATTGATAAATATCCATGCTTTTGATGAGGTGTCTAAAAAAATTGATTTTCACTCGATCGAGGATATTGACGCCGGGAATATTTTGGATGATGAACCCGCAGATTTGATTGAAATTGTCTCTCCAATTCATCATCCCGAATAATTAAATGTTTTTCCCAAACTTCATATGCGTCTTGATTTTGATGATAATGGCATGGATAAGCTAAATTTTGAGGAAAATATTGAGGAAATTATTGAGGATAAACCAGTTTTATTTGATGAGTCGGATTTTCTAATTCATCCTGTTCTTTCCATTGACTGTGTACACCCTCCTGAACCTTTAACTGTAATCCTTCCTAAATCACTCCCCTTCGTCCTTTCCATAGTTCCGACCGTGCAAGAATCCGTTATGCTTTCATCTCCAATGTCTGGTTTACCAAGTTCGACGTACCCATGTTTTCTCACGAATCTTGAGGGATTTGATCTAATTTCTTCGTGGGTTGATAGATTAGCACAATCTCTTTTTACACATCGGTCATTACAAATTGTGCTAATTTATACACTCCATCCCCACCCTCAAGTTCGTATTCCCACTTTCTTTGGTTCTTTTAATCTTCCTTTAATGATACCGAGTGTTGATGAACCACAATCCGATATTTTGAGTTCGATAATTTTAGAAAAACAACATGATTTAGAATCTTTTGAGAATAAGGTAGATGAGCTTTACGAGTCTCCTACCTCCGTAATTTTTGAAAAATCATGTGTGTTGAATTCTGACGTGGCACTTATTGACATTGAAACGTTCAATCGGACCTTCGATGAAAGTTTCGAAAATATTTTCGCCGACGAACTCACATTCCTAAATGACACGAATTTTGTGATTAATCAACCTCCACTTGAAGAAGTCGAACCACCACCATTTCTTTTCTTCTTCCGCCATTCTTCTCCTCCACCGAGACCGTATACCGCTTCTATCTCCACACGGTCTCGTGTGCTTCTCATCTCCTTTCTTTACACTCCATTCTTTCACCAACCCTACCATTATAACGATAAAATTTTTGAATGGTTGGTGCTAAGTTTTGGCCTATGTAAGGCCTTGTATAGTTTGATTTTTCTCCTCCCTAACTCTGAACTTTAACGCTTACAACAGTGGAAACACCGTCTCACTTAAGTTTGAAGGGGACCTTTTTGAATATATATTTTTGTTTTTCTTTTAACAATAAAAAAAATATAAAAAAATAAACAGGGGAGTGCCGACATTTCGACCCTCTTGGTGTAGCCTGACAGTGAGGACACTGTCAAGTTTAAGTTTGGGGGTGTGCTCGGTAAGCCTTCTTCCTTCGCATTCATGTGTATATTTTTGCATTTGCATACTTATTTTAAAACCCATAAAAATTGAAAAATTATAAAAATTGAAAAGTTCAATTTTGGCCATATTTGACTTGAGTTTAACAAGACGGTTAACTAGCTAGGAAAAACTAGATCCAAAACTTAGTAAATTAAAAAATCCTAAATATAACCTTTCTTAAAATTTAACGGTAGAAAATATATGTCTTTGTAGTTTACTTAGAAATAGGCAAATTTTGAGTTCAGTTCTTGGGCTAAGTCAAAATAAGGGAAGAGTATTGAAATTTTTATTAAAGTATAAGTCTGAAAAATAATTTCTAAGCTTAAGTCTAAATTCTGAAAATATATACCCTACAAATTGCACAAACATGAACCTTGAAACATGGAATAGTAGAAGAGACCTTGAAATGCTCACCGGTTTTTGTAAAGTCCTTAGTATGAAGGAAAATAAAAATACAAGTGTGAATAAAGAGATAAAAAAATGAACACTGGTTTTTGTAATTACTTAAGGCTGCATAAAAAAAATTTAGTGAGGGTGCTTTATCACCTAGTGCCTTAGACCAACTGGTTTGGGAGTCATTGCTAAAGCCTTAGGTGTTACAAGATTAGGAATTACGCCTTATTGTGCAAACACATTTTGTAATCGGTCGTTAGTACCTCAAGAAGTATTAACGGTCACATGAAGAATGTGTGAGCGATTTCATCTAAAAATTCACCAACTAAAAGTACTTTGGACGATGGACAAGAGTATAAGAGCTTGAATTGAATTTCCAAGTATAGGGGTGATACATATACACACGTAGGGGTATATGATTGGGGTTTGGATGAGAGATAGGAATGAAAAATAGGACTTATATCTTTAGTAGAGATGATAAAAATTCCTAAATTGAGATGGAACCTTAGAAGGAAAACTCAAAAGATGCTAAAAGCTAAGTAAATCTACAGAACATATACAATCTTAAGTTAAATGATAAGAAAGCATGAAAAATAGGGGTTGATAATTTCTGAGTTGAAGATAATAGAATTTCTTGTTAGAAAGCCGAATTGGAGAATAAAAGTCAATAGGCCGAATTGATAGGATTTTGTGGGTAGTATCCGCTGAAAACCCTCAGGAAACAACACTCCTCCTACTAGGGACACCTAGAGGTTTAACGGTTTGTTGCACGAGCTCAGTGTAATCGCGTTTCCCTGCGAAAGTGAGGTTAGGTCTTTTTCGAGAATAAATTAGTTTTGCTCGGGACGAGCAAAAGATAAGTTTGGGGGTATTTGTACATATCATAATTTTGCATTATTATATTCCCCGTTCTTATTCATTTTACAAATAAACAGGTGCTTTTGATCCATGTCTGTTACATAGTTGCGGGTTACAGGTTCTCGGAACAAAACAGTGAAAATGATGAAAAGACGTTACAAAAGTGAGACTAAGACCAACAAATAGAAGAATTTTTATCATGCTTACAGTTTGAAGGACAAACGAAGATCAATGAACAATTTCACAAAGTACGAAGGCAGCACAAAGATTCAAAACTTCAACGCGAAGCGAACGGTAAAAGTCCACAACATTCTGCACTGTGGAAATTTGAAATAAACAAGAAGACATTCTGAAGAACCAAGTAAAGAAACCAGAAAGAAAAAGCAACAAAAAGCAACCCTAGAAAAATGAGCCAGCAAGCCCACCATATGGCCGTGGAATCGTGGCCAAACCATGCTTATGGCCGCGGATTCGCGGCCGTGCTGTGCACGTGTGGTGCGTGTCGGTGCGTCGGTGCATTTACTCGGTTTTCTTAAGGGTATTTTTGTAATTTTAGATATGGATCAGATGTAAACCCTAGGATTTCTATTCTCTATAAATAGGAATCCTACAGCTCTTTTTGGAGAGTGTCTCCTTTTGGGTGCCTCTTTAGAGATGCTTCTTTTAAATTCCAGATCTTAGATTTTCAATTCAATGTAATCGTCAAAGAGTGCATCAATAAAGAAGTATGTTTTTTATCTTGCCCTAGTTAATTTCTTTTCTGCCCTAGTTATAAATTTCTTTTCTGCCCTAGTTATAAATTTTATTTATCTGCCATAGTTGTTAATTTTATTATCTGCCGTAGTTGTTAATTTTATTTATCTGCTGTAGTTGTTAAATTAAAATCATAAAAATGAACTCTTAGATCTTAAAATAAAAACACCATTTTTTTGGATTAACTCATTAGAACACAAAAATAAGGAATCCATCTCCCTATGGACCGACTCGTACTCAACCGGGTAGCTACCAAGCGACACCGTTCTTGATTATGGTTAATAATTCTTTGATTCATCTTTTAAAAGCACACACACGCATAAATCTATCACTCAATCAATGTCGTAAGGGTAGATTCCAGGGATTCTTCCGCTGAGTCGGGGTCTTCCCGGGAAGATGGGGTCAGATCCTCTCCCCATGGTCGTGTGTCAGGAGCGGATCCCCGAGTGGAGGTGGCAGAAGCCCCCGGCGTGCCTTCCTTGGTGAGGTACGAGGGAGATCTTGCCACCGCTCGGGCCCGCTTCCATATCCCTTCTGGCTATACTCTGCGTTTGGCCAAGGAAGGAGAGGGCAGATCAGGTGCGGGGTAAAGAGATTACCCTGTACCTGGAATCCTTTTTGGCCAGAATGCGCCTGCCCTTCTCTCCCGAGGTCGCTGCAGCGCTGTCTTACTTCGGGTTAGCCCCGGGCCAGTTAGTACCGAACTCCTGGAGGATTCTCCTTGGGTTTCTGGTCCGCTTGAAATTGCAGATGGTCCCTTTCGGTCTGTCCATCCTTGCCTCCTCTCTCATCTACAAAAGTCACCCCGGCTCTTGCGCCGGCAACCCGAGGTGGGTCTATCTCTCCTTTAGGAAACGTCGGGGGAGTGCACCCGGGTCAGGAGTCGTTGTCCTGCCTTCTTCCATCTACGACTGGAAGAAGAAGTTTTTCTTCGTCGGGCCTCCAAAAGGTGAGGACTGTCCCGTGCCCATCCAGTGGTCTAGGGATAGGTGCTGGCAGGGGAGCCCGTCTAACGACCCCGACGCGGTGAGAGCGGCGGCGTTGGAGCCTATTCCCCGGGCTGATGTACGGCTTTCTGAGCGGGCACTTAGTTGGGCCGGGCTCAGCCCTTCCCAGTTCGTTGGTAAGTTAGGCTTGTATTTATTTTGATTTTTGCTTGTGTCGCTGACCTTATTTTATCTCTTCTTATGCAGAACCCATGGATTTGAGCCACCTTCGAGAGACTATGCGCAAGCCGAAGAAGGGACCGAGGGCTGGAGGGGCCAGCTCTTCCCGTCAGGAGCCGACTCCGGCTCCTCCGGTAGCTGTCCAGCACCAGCGCTCGAGCCCAGATCGGGCCTCGGAGTCCAGCAGGGCGCCGACCCGAAAGAGGGCTCGGGGGATGGAAGCCCCAGCTTCGGATGCGGAGACCAGTCCGCCGCCGCCGGCTCCCAAGAGGTTCCTCGCGCAGCCCCGCAGGACCCGGCCTCCACGATCTTGGTGGACGATGGGGAGCTCCGCTTTGAGGTGCCCTCAGGGCTCTCCGTCGCCGACAGCCTTCTACATGACATGGAGATGTCGACCGGGGGCAGGGTCCCCGGGGGGAGTCTGAAGGGGCAACTGGCGTCCATCGCCCAAGAGGCCGTGCAGGTTAGTGCTCGTACTTTGCTCGTTTCATCTTTCGTGAGACTTGGTGATCCTTCTTCTTTCTGAGCCCTTTCATGTTTCCCCAGGTCCTCCACCACGTTGCTTTTTCTATCCGGATGGAGGAGGAGGAGATAGGCCCGGCGGTCCGAGCCGCGGGCGAGTCCTCCTCGCCGAGGAAGAGCTCGAGGCGAGCGCTGGAAGCAGCGATGGCGAAGGTCGCCTCCCTCGAGGCCGAGGTGGTGGCCGAGAAGCGGGAGCTAGCGGCCGCGAAGCAGGAGGCAGCGGCTGGGAAGCATGAAGTGGCAGCGGCGAAGCAGGAGGCTGCCAGGCTCCGTGAAGCTGCCCAGGATGCTGAAGCCAAGCTTCAGGACTCCAAGGCGCTTGTCGGCACCATGAAGAAGTCGGTGAGCACCCTCCGGAAGGAGCTGGAGCCGGCGGTAGAGGCGGCGAAACGTGCCGACCTCTTGGCGGCGAAGGCGGTGGAGAATTTCCAGAAATCGGAAGAATTTTACTCCATCCTAGCCTCGGCCACTACCGCCATCTGGCATGAGGCCTTTGATGCCGCCAAGGCCCGGGTGCCGGACTTCACCGACCAGGATCTCCGAGCCGAATATCCTCGCGGGGGCGACGAGCAGGGGGGACCTCGGGACCGAGGCCAAGGAGGAGATACCCGGCGAGGGCAACGCCGAGGTCCCTGCCGCGGTCGCCGAGCTTCCCGGGGATGCGCCCGGCCTTGAGGCCTGAGACCCGTCGTCCTTTTGATTTTCTTTTTTCTTTTTATTTGTTTCCTTGGGAGTTTTGTAGGCCTCCAGGCATTTTGTAAGGCTGAGGAGCCCATAATACCTTGTAAAAGCTTTAACTTTTGTGAATAAAGGTATTTTTCTTGCAGTCTTGTTTGCACGCGTATTTTCCTTCTTGCTGTGTGAACACTTGTATCTGCGTAGAACTTCCTTTCTGTTGTGTCGTCTCTTTGTCTGGCGATTACGCGTCGACTTGAGTCTGCTCTATTGCCAAGTGTTCCAAGGCAGGCGGTAAGACGGTATCTCTATGGCCCCGAAGTCGAGGTGGAGATCGCTCAAACGTAGGTAGACTGGATGCCTCTTGTTGAGTTTACGTTCCTTAGTTGTTGGAGGGGCCGTAATCGGCCAACTGAGGATGGAGCCGAGTAGGGTAGCTGCTCGGTGCCTCTTGGCGAGAGTTTTGATCCTTAGCGCAGGAGGGGCTATGAGAGGCCTGCTAAGGATGGCCGAGCATGGTAGCTGCTCGGTGCCTCTTGGAGAGGGCTTTGATCCTTAGCGTGGAGGGGGCCGTTAGAGGCCTGCTGAGGATGGCCGAGCAGGGTAGCTGCTCGGTGTCTCTTGGCGAGGGCTTTGATCCTTAGCGCAGGAGGGGCCGTGAAAGCCCTGCTAAGGATGGCCGAGCAGGGTAGCTGCTCGGTGCCACTTGGCGAGGGCTTTGATCCTTAGCGCGGGAGGGGCCGTTAGAGGCCTGCTAAGGATGGCCGAGCAGGGTAGCTGCTTGGTGCCTCTTGGTGAGGGCTTTGATCCTTATGGATGCCCGAGCGGGGTTGCCACCCGGTGCCTCTTGGCGAGGGCTTTGATCCCTGGTGGGGTGCCAAGGATAACCAAGCATGGTTGGTGCTAAGCGGTTGCCTCTTTCGAGGGCTTTTCATCCTTAGCGTGGGAGGGGCGCCTACTAAGGATGTCCGGGCAGGGTTGCCGCCCGGTGCTTCTTGGTGAGGGCTTTGATCCGTGGTGGGGTGCCAGGGATAACCGAGCATGGTTAGTGCTAAGCGGTTGCCTCTTTCGAGGGCTTTTGGGACCTTAAGGATGACCGAACAGGGTTGCTGCCCGGTGCCTCTAACCGAGGGCTTTGATCCCTGGCGTCGTGGGTAGGGAAGCTACCAGCCAGGGATAGCCGAGCAGGGTAGCTGCAAAGCTGCCTCTTAGTGAGGGCTTTGATCCCTGGCATTGTGGGGAAGGGAAGCTACCAGCCAGGGATAGCCGAGCAGGGTAGCTGCAGGGCTGCCTCTTGGTGAAGGCTTTGATCCCTGGCGTTGTGGAGTAGGGAAGCTACCAGCTAGGGATAGCCGAGCAGGGTAGCTGCAGGGCTGCCTCGTGGTGAGGGCTTTGATACCTGGCGTTGTGTGGTAGGGAAGCTACCAGCCAGGGATAGCCGAGCAGGGTAGCTGCAGGGCTGCCTCTTGGTGAGGGCTTAGCTCCATATGGAAGGACCGAGCAGTGAAGCTGCTCGGTTGCCTCTTGGAGAGACTCTGTCCGACCTTCTCAGTGTGAGCACCGAGGAGTGGGACAGTTGAGTGGACACGTGTTGCGAGGGCGCTGTGAAGGCGAAGCGCCGAAGTCATGTCATTTCAGTTACGCATGGGGAGGCGCAACGCTTGCCGCGTGGCGGGTGAAACAGGCAACTGTTGGATTCCTAGGCGTCGCTGGCTATAAAATAGACTCGTTTGTGATTGTTGATTACTCTTTTCCTTGCAACCGAAACGCAAAGATGCAGGACTTCTCCTTCACCATCGAGGACATCATAGGCTTCGAGGATGTCTACTTCTATGACCCGTACTGCTCTGAGGACACGGTGCAGTTGGTAATAGGTCGGATCGAAGACCACTTCGGCCGACTGCTTCCCCAGCGGTCCTCCTTCCTTCAGCTGCTGATGTACTCCATCTGGAGGGCGTCGCCAGGGCTCTACAACCCTTTGTCCGAAATGATGTTCGACGAGGCCATAAGCAAGCTGAGGTCTCTGAGGCGTTTCGGCCTGATCTTTGCGAGTCGGCTAGACCACTCGGAAGCGCTCGTCCGTGAGTGCTATCAGTTGAGCCTCGGCGCCGAAGCTCGCGGGGGGATCGGAGGTAGAGGTTAGATGCTGCGAGGGCTCGGCTGGAAAAGATATGCTCAGAGTATCACGAGCAGTGCTCTCTGCACCCCATTCCCCCGCTGTTGTAATTTTTTTTTGTACGGCTGAGGAGCCTATAGTATCTTTTGAATGAATAAGATTCTTTTTTCTTTTCTGCAATGCTCTATTGATCCTTTTATTGTATAAATAAAAGATTTTAGGAAGATGGTACATTGCTTTAAAAAGAAAATACACGCTAGTAGATGCACTTATTCATGCAGATTAATCTCCCCATACGTCTGTTGGTATCTGTGCTCGGCATGGGGTATCGAGCTTCGGGGGTACCATACGTATGCTCCGCTGACACTACCATGATCTGGCCGATAGTCTGCTCGGCTGGAGGGGGACGTTGTTCCTTCTCGCAGTCAGCTTGCCGCTTGTCCCTCAGGTACGCCGCGAGGTGCCCCGAACAGATGAGCTCCTCGATATAATCTCGGAGTTGTTTGCAGCTCTCCGTTGAGTGGTCCAGTGACCTATGAAAGCCGTAGTAAGGGCCCCGGGTTCGCTTTGAAGCCGAGCGTGGGATCGGGGGGGACTTGAAGAACCCTTCGCCCTTGGCCTCCTCAAGTAGCACTGTCTGGGAGACATTAAGCGGCGTGTACTCCTATAACTTTGGGGGATAGGGTTTTTGCCGTTCCGGTCCCCTTCTCTCATCCATTGCCCTCTTCTTCTGGTCGGCTTGCTCTGCTCGGGGGAGGCTTGCGTTCACCTCGGACTCGAGCTAGACCTCGCGCTCGGTCCAGGCCTTTACCTCGGCCATGGTCTTAGGTTGCGCCAGTGCAAAAGTGCGTAACCACTCCTTGTGCCTAAGACCTGACCTTAAAGCCGTGATGACCATTTCGTCCCGGTGCTCTGGGACCTCAATAAGGGAGTTGTAGAAACGGGTGACGTAGGTCTTGAATGTCTCCCTGTCCCTGCCCTTGATCATGAAGAGGTGGTCGACTGTGCGCTTATGCCGCCTGTTCCCGACGAAGTGGCCGAGGAATTGTGTGGCCAGCTCGTCAAAGGTTGAGATCGAGCGCGGCTCTGTTGGAGATAGTGCCCTCAAAGTCAATTATTGGATCGCAGGTACGTGATTGCAATGATTGAGGCAGGACCTATACCGATATGACAGTCTTGCTCGAGATGATATTATACTATCTGGTTTGTCTTTATTATCGTATACATGCTTTAGTTCGCTATTGCATATTGATAGAGCCCATAGGATTCTTGCTTGACTACCAGCAGTATGATGGCGATCATATACGTGGGAGCTGGGGTTTGTAAGCACATCTTTAAAGTGTCCCTAGTCGTGGGAGTTTCGAGACGGGGCATCGATACTCCAGAGTAGACTAGTGTATACAGTCGAGATCCCGACGAAGGGCGATGGCCGGTCTCACAAGCCATTGGTGTCAGTAGGATCACCTAAGATGTATACAGGTGCTCATTAGGTTATGAGTACACCGGACAGGACTCGCCGGGAACATGCTAGTTGGTATTATACATATCGTCAGATAGCAGTTCCCTGGTGACATGTGTACAGGTTAGTTCATCGACCTGAGATCGTCATTTGTCTCGTGTGAGTTCCCACTGTGCTTTTATTTCTACCCTACCACGGCTCAAAGGAGTCGTGCAAACAGGTTTTTTTTGGGTACAGTCCCGAGCCACATGGAGGCAAGTGAGCGGATCGGCAGGGGATTCATCTCTCCCGGTATTAGGGGTGAGATCGCACTGTGTCTAGGAAAGCCATTAAACATAGCCCTCGGCCGAGGCAGGAGATTTACTGGTAGGTACTCCAGTAGTATCTCAGGGTGTTCTGGGCCATTCTCTGACATGACTTATACTGCTATTGGGGGTTTGACGTTACCAGCCCCTAGGCTGATATGCGATACTCATAGATGAACAGACCAGACTGTATGTATATTGTCGCTGTTAGGCTCAGTAGGGTTTATGGATGAGTTCGCTCGTCAGCTTCCCTTCCAATCAATACATAGGCAACCGTTACGTACAGCCAGTACCTCTGACGTGCTAGTGGTTATACCCAGTGCCAGTGTGTTGATGAGTCATTAGAGTCCCCCACAGACACTTTCCCAAGTTCGGGCGAAACGTTGTAGAGGCCATATGGTTTTATGGCAGGGTTCGGAAAATGCACGTGCGTTTACGCACGTGTCATATTTCGGGCAGATAATACTGGTCGGCTTTGGTTTAAGCCGGATCCGAGTATTATGCTGTGTAGATATAATATCTTTGTCTCAGTTGCATTTGTATTCGGTCGTAATACAAATGCGGGTATGTTTATACTAATACGGGGTTATCCTGAAATTCGTTTCAGGATCACTTTTGGAAGTTGCCAGTTTCGAGTTTTCTATCAGCCGTATTAAACATTCGGTTTAATACGGATTTATCTTTTCTAGAGATGAGTGTGGAAGCTTCTAGATGATGACTAGGATGGTGAGGTGTTATGTGACTCATTAGTTCATTTAATGCAAGGGTGACTAGGTTAATGACTAGGTTTATGTTCATTGGTTTGCTTTTAATGTGTTCATACAAGGTGTTTCATGACTCATTCTTTCATTCATGGTAATGGTCACCCCCTCTCCTACACTCACCTCCCTCATCCTCTATATATATGGCCGGCCCTCCCCTCCTCTTCACACACACTCACTAGGGAAAAGATTATGATAGATTTGTATATGGAAATTTTATATAGCTCAAATTCTTATCACCCGATTCCAAAAGGCAACTTCATTAACCGTTCGTCCATAGCTTTGGACGTAACGAGACAAAGTGTTCTACTCTTTCTCTACATCATCTTGGTCGTCTCTTCTAGCAAACTTGACGATCGAGTTGCCTCGGATCAGAGACGGGAGCTCGTTTAAAGATCCGTCGACGTGGTGCCACCTTGACGAGAAGACTGGAGTTTCAGGAGATCAGAGCAGCCGCAACAAAGCGTGTGATGAAGATTGAAGACCGAAAGACTCGGATCGTTCGGTATAACTCTTCTACCCACTTTGTAGTTTGTTAGTTTAGCTTTAATGGCAAATCCGGGTTATAGTACGCGATAGCGCCAGTTGCAAAAAGTTTTTTGTTCCGCATTTGGCGTCTGTTAGACGGCCGGGGCGCTACCGTGGACTTACAGTGGTATCAGAGCCTCACCATTAAGCTTTACTAACTTGCGCTAACGCGTTTAAAACATCGATCGAACGGATTTTCGAAAACCGCAAATTCCAGGGTTAAAGTTTTTGTCGATTTTAAACTGTTTATAAAAAACATTTTGACCATACCGGAAAATCAAGCAGGCTTTTATAAGATTACAGAAGAAAAACGATCAAGTGATTCGACCGTACCGCCGCGGAAATGCGGCAGTCTTGGTGACTCACTTGGCCATTTTTCTTCTGTTGTTTCTTTGTTGGAAATTGTGGTTTCTGGTACTGTTTTTTTTGGGCCCAATTTTTGTTACTGTACAGCAGATGTTTGTGGGGCCCACTTTGGGAAATTTTGTCGATCGAAATTTAAACGTGTTAGTTTACAGTACTTACTTTATATCTCCGACCGGGAATGTCATTTGAGCGGTAAACCGTGTTTAATTGCTATAGTTCTTTTAGACGGGTTTGCGAACGTGACATTCGCGTTGATGTTCTGTGTTGTGCTGTGATGTTGCGGATTTGTCGTGGTGGATAGCAGGGTGCAATGATAGTGCAGTTTGGATTTATTTGTATATTTGATATTGCGGGGCGAACGTCCAACATGTGGACTGCCGTCACTGCCTGTTGTATAATATTCTTTTGGGGCACGACCGGGTTGAGGTCGATGTACCCGTTGTACATATTTTTATTTCTGTACTAGGTTTATCTCGTGACGGAGTGCACGGATAGCCGGGTTCTGGAGGGCAACGGGTCCGTATCTCATGGCTTTGAGAGGCAGAGGGACCTCACTCTAGAATTGGCAGACTATTCGCCGCACTCGTAGGGGGTACAGGTTGACCCAAGGAGGGGTGCTCAATTTACCGGATTCCGTGAAGTGCCGGGTGTTCCATTCACTATGCTGTGGGGGACTACCTCGCTTCAGGTCTTGGAAGGTAACTTGCCGCACCCATAGGGGTCTAGTTTTCATTACACAGGCTATCCACACGACCAGGGGAACGTCAGGTTTCAGTAGCGGCTCTGTGAAACCCGGGGATCCCAGATTATCTGTTTTGTTCTGTGATGCTTATTACTTTTCTGTAATGTTGCATATTATCACGCCTGGAGCGATAATTGTATATTGGTATATATACTATTAGATGTTGTATATGTTTTACACCCGCGCTAGTCCAGCTCCCGTTCTGTCGTTAGTTAAGTAACCTAACGGGTGATGACGGGACCCAGTGACGAATGCGGATGGCATATACGTACATTTTATTTTCGTTCTTTTCTGGTGTGATTGATTGATGGGACTGCAATGATTCTTATCAATGCAAGGATAAAACAAACCTATATTTGATGTTGTTAGAACAAATTTTAAAAGGTGTTATTACAAAGATGTTTCCTGTTGCTTTGCATAGTGATATTCAGTTGGAATATCCTGCACCTCATTCCACGAGGCAAGGGCCGAGATCCCTTCACCGGGAGTGACCCCTTGGGCAGAAGTTTACGTCAGGGTAGTAACTTTAATATAGTCGATTACAAGTTTCTTTGCATCGTGGTATTCAGTTAGAATATCCTGCACCTCATTCCACGAGGAAAGAGCCGAGATCCCTTCACCGGGAGTGACCTCTTTAGCAAAAGGTTTTTCGCCACTATATTTTTTTATAAAAAGCTATCAGGTTCCTTCATCGATATCAAGTTCATTACGTTAAAGGTTTTTCGCCAAAAACCAGCCGTAGCCTTCCGTCATTTCTTTTGGGTATTCAGTAGTATTCAAGCTATGTATTTTGACCTAACGCCAAGGCATAGTGTTTGGTAGCTGCTGGGTATTCAATTGTTGCATAGATAGATGAGTTGGTTTGGGATAGTCGTTCTGCCATTTTGACCTAACGCTAAGGGCATGTGCGGGTGGGTTCAAATTAACCTGGATAATGACGGCTAGAACTTGACATGTGACTTATGATATTTTGACCTAACGCCAAGGTCATAAGAGCATGGGGCAAAAATCACATCGGGTGTTTCAAACATACAGGAAACTTGCCAGGCATGCGCATACCTTCTGGAGTGTGATAACTTGAGTGGCTTCCATCAAGTTATCATGCGATGATAGTTGGATCCCGATTCTCACTGATGAGTTGGTCTACTCTTCGGGTGATCCCGACTAATTCTTCTTTCAGGTTTGGAGGAGAATTTGAGATTACAGTGGGAGGTTTCCTGATTAGATAAAGTGATAACCATTCTGATCTTGGTTAGAGTGCACGCAGAGTGTTTCTTTACTCTCTCTCTTTGGCAGCGACCTTTGACCGACTCTAGACTATGACTCAGTGACCAAGTTGACCGAACCTTCTTAAAATACTGGCTTTTGGATTGTCTGAGTTGCATAAGTCATTGCCGCTCCTTCTTTTACCCTTTGTATTTCTCAGAACACCCCGTATTACTACGGATATCCACTTCCATTGGATAGATCCATCGTATGGTTATATACGAACTCGAAGGGACTTCTTCGAGGATGGATCCAGGTTTAGGAGAAATAGAATTGGTTTATTCAGTTGTCTTTTATTATCACCTTCTCTCAGGTTGCGAGGGCTCCTTGGTTTAGGAGAGTACACCTATTACGCTTATTGGATAGTCTTCTTCCAAACCATAGGCTGGTGCCGAAAGGTAGGGAATAAAGAAAACCAATTAGCCTAAGTAGGGTGTACAGAAGGTAATAACTAAAGACAAAATAAAGGGATTAGAAAGAGGGCAAAGTAAATTGCGACTGTTATCATTCACAACCTAAACCACGTACTTCATCGCCACTCCTATTTGACCTTTGCTTTTTTCCCCAGTTCGGGAGAAATAGAATAAGGTATTATTCAGTTGTCTTTTATCATCACCTTCTCTCAAGTTGCGAGTACTCCTAGGTTTAGCAGGGTACACCTATTATGCTTACTGGATAGTCTTCTTCCAAACCATAGTCTGGTGCCGACAAGTAGGGAAGGAAGAAAACCATTTAGCCTAACGATGGTGTACAGAAGGTAATGAATAAAGACAAATAAAAGGATTTGGAGAAATGACAATAAAATATACGGTTAAAGTCATGAATTGGATTATGGAAGAGGCATTACTAGGAATACCAGGATACCCCTACGAAACATTTTCATGTTTCAGTGCATTGTTAAAAGAAAACCGATTTTCCGATTAGATACTTACTCCAGGGTATGTATTTACCAGGTATCATTCTCACATCTGTATGGTTTTACAGATGATGAGTGGGAGTAAGTTATTGGGAATTAGGTGATCATCCTCATTATATCGGAATTCGTTGTAATTGGTGATATTTGAGGAAATCGCCTGGGTACAGTTTTCAACCTACGACGCACAGGTTTTGAGTTATTAAACTCAGCAGACTTATACAAAGTATTGTATGTTGTCCAGTGTCCGTCAGGACAAAGGGGTAGGTCCTCGTACTATGTTCTGTTTACTTGTGACTTCTCTAGTTTTTAGACAAGTGTTTCGTAGAAATACAATGTCTAAGTTTTGAGAAGTTGTGGGTATAAGAATAAAGTAGAGAACCAGGTATCCCAAGTATCGAGATTCTTCAAAGAAATCGAAGATGTAGATTCTTGTGATTAGTATTCAGATGATAGTAATGGTTTTGAGAAACTTGTTTCTTTTTCGTTTACTCATAATTGGATGATTCCTAAGTTGAGTAATGCTGATTAGCCTCTCTAAATTAAGTTGATATGCACTGGAGACAGCTGCATGATTTGAATCTGGTTCCAATTAAATTAGTGCCTCTATTTCTATATTATATATAGAATGGTTCATATGTTAACGATGTTAAGATACGGGGAGTTGTCCAGCTTATGCTTAAAACCAGACACTGGATAAATCAAGGCACGTTTCTGTAATAGCAGCTTGTGGGTTGACCCTGGCTTTGACGAGGGTTAACCTTCTACCATCTGGAAGATCAATAGTGATATTGTTCTTGACTCGCCACAGTTTTAGTAAAATGGATTTTTTTCAGAAAACAATAGTGGGAGAATGGTAGAACTGGAAGTGATTCCAGAACTGCAAACGATTACGGAAAATTTAATAGGACCTATATATTCAATCAGGTTTGACATTCCATTAGCCACTCCGCAGATATGGTGGGTAACCTCAGACATCCGAGAGGTACTCCGGTAGCCTCAAGGACGGTGACAGGGAGGTTCTTGTTTACCCAGACTTGACACTACTGTTGTTCCAGACCGTGAGACCCGGCAGGAGGATAAGTATAGCGTCATTCTAAACTAGCTTTAGAAGTACACGTATATATTATTCTGCCAGAGGGTTGTCGTAGTTAGTGGGAGCAGCGGAAGCATAGTGGGCAAGTAGCTTATGTCTATTTATAGGCTTGAGCAGATATAGCGGAGATAAGATCATCTAATTTTTGATGTGACAGTCATGGGTTTGACATCATCAGAATATGGGATGGATCTGTTAAGAAGGTAGTAGGGTATGATGTCCTGGTATTTGGATGACATACACAGAGTAGGAAGTAAAATTCCTATACTACGATCGGTTGTACCGTGGTTGTTGTTTACCCCAATCAGAGCAAAGCTCTGTTCAAATTCCAAGGCAGGAGATGAAGCAACGCTTCTGTTCCCCCCAATCAGAGCAAGGCTCTGTTCTGAAAATTAAAATGAAAATTAAAAAAAAAACTAAAGAAGCAACGCTTTAGCTAACTTGCGCTCTGCGCTGCGCGCCACGTGGCAGCACAGTTGCGCTAGCGCGGTCGCGCTGCGCGCCATGCGGCAGCGTAGTTGCGCTAGCGCGGTCGCACTGCGCTCTGTGCTGCGCGCCACGCGCTAGCCCGACAGCGCTGCGCTCTGCGCTGCGCGTCCGCGCTAGCGCGACACGTGTCAGCGCAGTTGTGCTGCGCTGTGCGCTGCGCGACACATGTCAAGCGCTGGGGCGTTTGCGCCAAACAGAATTAAAATTCTAGTAAGATCCTTCTGTTCTTGTTAAAAACAAGAAGATTGTCTTCTGTAAAACAGAAGCCCTTGGATCAAAGATCCAACGGTGGGGAAAATTCCCCAAATCACTCAGAGAATGATCTTTTTAACAAACTTAACAAATCTATGAGCATTATATAAAGAACCCTAGACCCCAACTCAAAAAAAAAAGATCAACACAGAGTGAACTCCTTTAAAGAAAATTTTGAGAAGAGCTCAAAGAAAGGAAAGGTAAAAACCTTGAATAAAAGAAGAATTTCTTCTAAAAAGATCATTGATCTAAGAACAAAATCAAAGATCTTCAATAAAAATATAATAATAATAAATGCATTGCCTTTTGATGAACCACTGGTTCTTTGAAAACAAGAAAATTTGTTTTCTTTGATCTAAAATTGATCAAAATAATAAAACAGTGCCCTACACTTGCAAAATCTACACTGTTGCGCTCTTGGGTTGGCGCAAGCCACCAGAGAGCGCCACGTGTCAACCCCATAATGATCTGCGCTATATGCTTCTAAAAACAGAGCACTGCTCTCATGAATTGGCGCAACTCACCAGAGCGCGCCATGTGTCAGCAGCGCAACAGCGCAGCGCACTGCGCTTACGCTCTCCTGAGCGTGACACGTGTCACCTCCCCATGGACTTGCGCCTTGTGCTTCTCAATTGGCGCAAAGCGCCTGACAAGCCACATGGCACTTTGTCAGACTAATTAATGCAGCGCATTGTTAAAGGGTAGAGCCCAATTAAAAGGCCCAATGGACCAAAACAAATGCTCTACAATATAAAAAAGGGGACAGATCCCAACTTAAAAGGCCTAATAGGCCAGAATAAAATGCAGTGCAGGGGCAGAGCCCTAATAAAGGCCTACTAGGCTAAATATAAATAAAAACGTTGAACACCTTCAACTGGACTTAGCCCAATCATGGCCGTAAGTCCTCAAATTAAATTGACTGAGCATGGATGCTCTATTAAATCAATTTACATCCGGTTTAAGGGTACATCTCCGAATTCCTCTGACACCTATCGTTGTAATCCTTCAACGACGTCAGAGAGGTGACGGGCCCTAACGGCCACGAACCATGGACCACCACGTCCCTAAACTGGCAATGGACCACTACGTCCCTAAACTGGCAATGGACCACTACGTCCCCAAACTGGAACAATAGAGCCCCCAAACGCTCTTTTGTCGGATCTAAATGATCCCGTTTAAGTTGATCTTAGCCTCAATGTGGCTAACGTATCCTTAAACCTTCAAATAGACTTTAGTCCCAAATTGGACTATAGATCCCCCAATCAACTTCGGTTCAAGGGTACATCTCTGAACTCCTCTGACATCTGTCGTTGTAATCCTTCAACGTCGTCAGAGAGGTGATGGTCCCGATGGCCATACATGCAATGGACCACTACGTCCCTAAACTGGAACAACAGAGCCCCTAAATGCTCTTTCCGTTAAGTTGATCTTAGTCTTGAATAGTGCTAACGCATCCTTAACGAACGTTTAAGTTGATCTTAGCCTCAAAAATGGTAACGATCATTAAACCAAAACCTCAAATCCAAATCTAAGAAAATACGGATTTGGACTAATCCACGTCCTACGGGCGACGACATAAATTAGTCTCCGTATACAATTCACGGGCAACCACAAACAAAACAAACACCCATGACATGAAGTGAAATTCTGGAGAAGGAGAAAGTTATTACCGCGATGCGGTAACATAATTAACTGCAGGGGCTTGCGCCTGCAGCGAAGAGCATCCCCACAATCAAAAACCCCTCAAGCGAGGAGGAATCTGACGAAGTTTGCTACATCGGCCGCATCTGTCTAAACCTCCGATACACGGTGCCAAAAATCAACTTGGCATCTTCGGAGAGGTGGACGGATAAAACCAAATAGCATCTGCCCCGAATCTCAGGCAAGACGTTCTCATGTCTTGGCCGTCATTCGGAGGGGAACAGATTCTGGCACGCCCGGTGGGACCTTTTCCTCTTTCCACTCCACACTTCGTGTGTCGTGTTCGCGAACAAATCGCGGTTTGCTGTGGTTGCCTGTGGATTCGAGGTACTAAGATTTGGTGTCTTGCTCCGTAAAGAAAACAGAAGATCAATGGCTTCAAACTGCACTACCTGCAACTGCAACTCCCGCTCCGTCCCTGCTAGAGGAGTGACTTATGGGCCCCGAGCGGCCTCCCTTTTCAAGATACTAGTGGAGCAGGTAACTCAAGCCACCAATGGACTATTCTTCGGGACCATGCTCCCACCAATGAGCTTCAATGCCCCAATGACGTTGCAAGAAGTCGGTCTTTGGTCGACTTACCACTGCCGTGGTCCCTCTCAACGGGTCGCCCAACTCCACTGCCTCAGTTTTTAACAGGCTAGGTCAGAGCTCCAATGGGCCCATGAAAAAGCCGGCAATACCAGAAGATGTTATCCCGAAGCGGAAAGCTATCCCTACTCCAGTTTCAGGCGAGATCACCAAGGTTTCTTCCCCTGCTCGAAAGTCTGCTTTTGACAGGTTGGCCTTCCCCACTCAACGGACGTCGGTCTTTAAAAGGCTGATACCAGCAGATTCTGACCAACACAGGGGGCATGAGGAGGTCACCCCTACGGTTAGAACAACTCCGTCCGCACGACATGCTTGATGTCGCCACTGGCGCCGAGTAAGGAAGGCTGGGGGCAACTCCCCCTCTGGGATAACTCCGCCAGCTCCAACGGTGGGGATCGATGCTGCTGTTCCAACCGGGAACAGCTTTGAATTGCTGAACACGGTGCGCAGAAACTCTCCTGCTGCGGTGTTGAAACGAACTCCTTCACCTGTAGAGATTACTCCAGAGAAGAAGCTAGAGCAGTCCCTTCAACGACTGTCCTCTAAAATTTACAAAGTCTGGCGACAAGTCCAAGAGTCGGTGATTGATGAAAACTATCTCCGTCAACAGAAAAAGATAAAAGTTCAGCGGGAAGAGGACCGTACTATCAAGCCACAAAAAGCAACAGCTACTTGGGTGCCCACTACAACAGCTCCCTCAACGTCAATCCCTCAGAAGAAAAGGAGGCCGCAAAAAGCCCCTGTGAATATGGCGAACCGTAAAAGCGCTGAGCACAAACGCCCCAAGTCTGGGGGAATGGTGGTGCACACTGTTTATATGGCTTCCGGAAAGGAGGAAAGCCGTGCTCCTACGGGCCACCGACCGCTCACCCGATCCGTGACGAAAGCCCAGGAGCAGCAACAAAAGCTTCAGGAAATGATGACTGCGATGGCTACACTTACCGAACCAAAAGAAAGTTCGGAAGTATCATCAGAGCAGCGTCACGAATAAGAAACCGATGATGACTTCTTACGTAGAGTCCTCGAAAAGAAGGACAAAGAAGCCGCAGAACAAGCGGCTAACATAAACAAATGGCACTCCTATTCCAAGACATGGTAGAGATGATGCTACAGCCGGACCCTCCAGCCGAAGACCCTCCAGTCTTTGTCGGAAACGATAGAGGGGAAACATCTGATCCTCCTCCGGCCCTTTCAACAGCCAAAGAGGAAAATGTCTCCAACGCCGCCCTGGATGATTATATTGCTCAAAAGATACGAGCTCATCGGGCGAATAAGGCGGCTGGGCAAACTGTTAGAACTAGACGACCCTATCCGGGCTGGTATGACCAAATCAGTTACCCGCCGGGATATACGATCCCTAAGTTCCACGTATATAAAGGGACAGGGAATCCGCATCAGCATGTCGCTCAATTCAGGGCCTTATGCGGCAATACTGGAGGCGATGAAAAATTGTTGCTTCGCCAATTCGTCGGCAGCTTAGCAGAAACAGCCTTTGAATGGTATTCGGAGCTACCTAACAACTCTGTCAAAACATTTGCGGAGATGGAGCTACTATTTACACAAAGATTCGTGAGTGCTAGTGAACGCACCCCAATAACAGCACTGATAAATGCCAGGATAAGGCCCGGTGAAACATGGGTCCAATACACAACACGATGGCGGAACCTATGGTCAAAATGCGAACAACGCATAGAAGAGGCACCTGCGGTAGGCATGTTCGTAGGCACTCTTGATCCGCAAGCGACCATCTCGCAATTCATGATGTTCTTCAGGCCGACCACCTTCCAGGCCTTGATCGACAAATTAGCCCAAATGGACCAGATGGGCCATGGACCATCTCCTCCAAAACCAGACTCTCGAAATGAGAAAGGAAAAGGGAAAGCGACTGTCGTTGCCAATGCTCAACAACAGCCGAGCAACTCAAAGCCAATCGTTCGCCAAAATAACGCGCATCCACGCCCATCCCTCGAGGAGAGACTAGGACGTCTTTACTCGTTTCTTCAGAATAAAACGAGAAGACTGTTTGAGCTGGCAGTATGCAATAGACTCATCAATCTGCCGAATCCAAAACGTCCGTCACAGCCAGGTGATCTCAGTAATCCCGATTATTGCCCTTACCACCAAACGGTAAGTCACCCGATCGAGGATTGTTTCGTCTTTAAGGGATGGATCGAGGATCAGTACCTACAAGGCAAGTTTGCGCTGTCTGAAAACTGGAAGGTAAACCCACCACAACCGCACACTCCAAAGAAGACGGACACGATGGGGGCAGCTTGTTCTTTTGTTGAGGACGAAAATGATGGAGAAGACTCATCAGATGAATCCGAAGACTACGTAGCGAGTTGTCATGTGATCTCTCACTCATTGGCGGATGACGAAGAGGCTCCTTGCGCCGAGAAACCGAGGGCGGACCCTGAACCAGAAATTCCGCGGCCGTCAGACGAGTTGATCGATGCCTTCCTGAATGAGATTCGTTTGAAAGTTAAAGCCAATCAAGAGCGTGAGATGGCCATACTGGAAGGAGCCAAACACCGACGACTGGACCAAAGAGTCGAGGCACTCCTGTCAAATCAAAAGTCATCCGCTACGGATAAAAACAAATTCAAGACGAGGAAAAGGTTCTCCAAAGCCATATCAGTGAGAATGAAGCTACCACCCTCTGAAGAAAATACTCTCGGTGGAGTAGAGATGCATCCTAACTTCTGCTTATATCATCAGAAGATCATACATCCTACCGAAGACTGTGACTCCTTTAAGTGTTGGTGGCAAGGGTATGTCGCTCAAAAGCAACACTTCAACAGGACAAAGCGTGAAGCTCATAGACATCAGAAAAATGCGATAGAGGAGCGTAAAAGAGTCGCCGCCGACTATCACGTAGCCGACTCCAAGGGATCGCAAATTATCACCTTTGGAAGCGACTCTGACGAAGAAGTTGCCCTCAACCCTCTCCTCAAGGAATCCATTTCAAAAATGAAAGAATTAAGGAGTTGCGAGAACATTCAGCCGTGCAATCGCCCGCTACTCGGAAAAAAATCTCGGCCCCGCAAACAAAGGATCGAGCAAAAAGGATAAAGGAAAGAGGAAAATGACCTTCGTCGCCAACACTCAACAACAGTCGAGTGGCCCTAGACCGGTTGTTCGTTAAAACAATATGCGTCCACGCACATCCCTCGAGGAGAGGCTAAGACGTCCTTACTCATTTCATCAGGATGAAACAAGGAGGCTGTTCGAAGTGGCAGTGCATAACAGACTTATCACTCTACCGGAGCTGAAACACCAACTACAACTGGATGATGTCAACAGTTCTAATTATTGCCCTTATCACCAAGTATTGGGCCATCCGATCGAAAACTGTTACGTCTTCAAGAACTGGGTTGAAGACCAATACCAACGGGGCAAGTTCGTCATCTCCGAAAACTGGAAGGTGAGCCCGCTACAACCGCATGCTCTGAGAAAGATGCATATGCCGGGGGCATCATGCTCAGTCATAGAGAAAGCCCCATAGACCGAAAAGTCAGTAAACTTGAGATTTGCCTCAAATACGGCGACGGCGGACCGAAACGTCCTTAAACTAATGATGGACTGCAATGTCCTAAAACTTGCAAACGACCGAAACGTCTTTAAACTACTACCGCAGCATCCTCAGGCGGACGAGATAAAAAAAAAGAATAAAGAATAAAATAAAAATAAAAATGAAAAAAAAAACGGTACGTCCATAAGCAGAATGGGTACGGATGAAAACCCGAAAGGGCTCCGTGAGTAAAAACAGCAGGGCTACCGGCGAGTCTTGTGAAAACTCGAAAGGGCGCAACCTCGTTAGAAAAAAGAATAAAAAGAATATTAAAAAAACGGTACGTCCATAAGCAAAATGGGCACGGATGAAAACCCGAAAGGGCTCCGTGAGTAAAAACAGCAGGACGCCGGCGAGTGTTTGTGAAAACCCGAAAGGGCTCAACCTCGTTAAAAGACACTTACAGGGTCATCTCGACCTTGTAAGGAGAAATCACCCACGTGAGATCCTTACGATTCACAAGGGAGAAACACACTTAGGGGTCCTCACGATTCCTAAGGACAAAATACACTTGCGAGATCCTCACGACTCATAAGGAGAACTCTCTTATGGGACCCTCACGGCTCATAAGATTTGAAAGTCTTAAGTTACAGAGACCTGAACCTGTTCTTAAGCAACTCCCACAACCTTTGATATTGCCCTACAAGCGGCTCAGTGCCGACCCTTGTATACAATCCACGGGCGTGAATAAACATTTCCCTAACTAAGTCCCACCCGTGGCTATGGATATGTCCATATGGTGAACAACCCTTATAAGTCCTCTCAACTTATAAGGAGAAAACCCTTTTGTAGGAACCTTACGATTTACAGAGAACATACACTTAGGAATCCCCACGATTCCTAAGGAGAAAACACACCTACGAGATCATCACGACTTGTAGGGAGAAATACCTTTGTGAGACCCTTACGGCTCATGGAGTCAAAAGCCTTAGTCGACAGGATCCTAACCCTATTTACTAAGCCACCTTTGTTCAACATCGACAGAGGCAAATGATGATTCGCTCCTGGAAATATCCCAGTTGTAGCGGTGCTGATGCCGAAATCGGTGTCTAATTTCAAGTTTACGGCGAAAAGCCAGTAAGCCACGCATGCATGCAAAAATAGCCGAAATGATGGGGCAACTCGCAATAAAAAGCAGCGAGTAAAAATAAAAAAATAGCCGAAATGATTGGGCACCGCGAAAAATAGCCGAAATGATTGGGCAATCGCGACCTTCGCGATATAAAAGCTGAAATGATAGAGCATCGCGGAAAGAAAACAATAATATATATATATATATATAATAATGAATGAAACTTCTGCCCTACAGGTGAGATCACATCGATCCCTATATACAATTCATGGGCACAAACAAAGAGGGAACCATACCTTCCCAACAGGCTCCACCAGAAAGCGAAGCCAAATATCGACGGTTCATAGACAACTTAAAGACAATCTAGACATTTGTCGCAATATTGCAGACACAATGTCAACAAATAGAGCAAAAGGAAGATCCCTAGCTTCAGGGTCTTGACGTCAACAACCGACCTCAGAGTCGCAATGAAATAGAGCCACGACATAGTCCCTAGTTCCAAATCTTAACGGCAATATCTACGGCCTAAGAATCAACAAAGGCGTTCCTTCGCAGTCCATCAAGATGCAGATACAACGCCAACAAAAGACCTCGCGGTCGAAACAAAGCGAAGCGACGGCAAAATCCCAGCTTCATCTCAACAATCGTCTCGATACAGCAAACGAGATGTTAACAAAGGCGTTCCTTCATAGTCCATCAAGATGCAGATACAACGCTAACAAAAGACCTTGCGGTCGAAACAAAGCGAAGCGACGGCAAAATCCCAGCTTCATTTCGACAATCGTCCTGATACAGCTGACGAGATGTTAACAAAGGTGTTCCTTCGCAGTCCATCAAGATGCAGATACAACGCCGACGAAAGACCCCATGGTCAAACAAGCGGAGTAACGGCAAAATCCCAGCTCCACCTCGGCATTCGCCTCGATACAGCAGACAAGATGTCACGACAGCGTTCTTCCCCCAACAGGGTTCGGACGTGACAAAGCAAACGAAACGAAGGCTAAATTCCTAGCTTCAAGGTCTTAACGACGAGTCATATAAAGCCTGAAAGACAACTGGAGATCGTCTCACACCAGTGCGGAACGGTGACCACTTCGACGTTCGTCTTGACACAGCAGACGCAACATCATCAAACAAATGGAGCCATGGCAAAATCCCTAGTTCCAAACCTCGACGGTTAACCAACAACCTAGAGACACCCGCGACGTTCATCTCGATACAGCAGACGAGATGTCACCCCAGCGTTCTTCCCCCAGCAGGGTTCAGACGCGACAATCAAACAAACGGAGCCACGGCAAAATCCCTAGTTCCCACCGCGACATTCGTCTCGATACAGCAGACGCGATGCCAACAAACGAAGCAAAGGCCAAATTCCTAGCTTCAGGGTCTTGACGGCAACTCACATAAAACCTGAAAGACAATCGGAGATCATCCCACACCAGCGCGGAGTGGTTATGACTCATCGGGGCTCTCCAAAATGAGCCTAACCTCAAGTAAAAAGAGGCATGGCAAATTCCTAACGCTTGCTTTTCCGACGGTCAAACTGCCAAGGAGGATTGCTTGAAGACGTCTTGTCCAGCCCCCGAAGGGATCAGAGACACGGCAGTCGCAGGGCTACTCGAACAGCACGATTGTCTATCGAGGAATATATCAGTTGATGCGACGGTACAACGGCCAAAACCTTAAGTACCACAGACCCTAACGGACTTCTGTCGTAAAGAGCAGAGGTTAACTGTGACGTTAGGATATTCTTGCGAGAAATGCTCGATTCGTCTCGACTTGTGAAGAAATTGATGTCTTTGCGAGAACTTCTTGATGCGGCTCGACTCGTAAGATAAAGCCTTAGGCAGTAAGGATTAAAAAACTTGTTCCCTAAGCACTGGGACCCTGCAAGTTGGCCCAAAACGGTCTCTTGCATACTATCCACGGGTCTCAATCTCCAAACTCGAATCTCGACAAGGAGGGAAACAACCGCTTACGGGTCCTCTCGACTCGTAAGAGGGAAAATTCTCTTATAAGATCCTTACGACTTATAAGGGAAAATGCACTCAGGAATCCTCACGATTCCTACGGAGAAAATACACCTATGAGATCCTCTCGATCCGTAGGGAGAAAAGTCTTTATGAGACCCTCACGGCTCATAACGTTGAAAAGTCTTAGGCAGCAGATCTGAACCCGCGGCCTAAGCCATCGCTGCCTTTTGAAGAAGCCAATACAGGATGCTCACTCTATCACCTGTCAACCATGTGTTAGTGTATATTCCCTAGAGGCCATTACTGTATCATACTAGTATGTATATTACTTGATGGAAGCTTGGGATATTCACAGTTGTATAGACAATCTTGCTCAATATAGTAGTATGCTACTTGGTTTGTCTCTGCTTTAATGTGTACATGTGTGTTTATTTATTATATCACCTATACGCATTAATAGAGCCCTTAGGATCTTTGCTTGATTACCGGCGTTGTGATGGCGGTCACACTCGTAGGGGCTGGGTAATCTACAAGCACATCCTTATACACGTCCCTAGTCGTGGGAGTATCGAGATAGGGCATCGATACTCCGGAGTAGACTAGCGTATGCGCTTCTCATCCCAGCACGGGAGACGGTCTGTCCCACAGCCGTCAGTATGTCGTACTTGAGATAGTATGCGGGTGCTCGTTAGGTTACGAGTACACTGGACAGGACTCGTCGGGAACTGATGGTTGGTATTATACCTATCGTCAGTTATCAGTTCCCAGGTGACATGAGTACAGCTTAGTCCGCTGACTTGACACTGTCACTTCGCCTCGAGTGTGTTCCCACTGTTCTTTGATTACTACCCTACCACGGCTCTACTGAGTCGTGCAAACAGGTAGTAGTTGGGTGCAGTCCCGAAACACTTGGAGGCAGTGACGGTTAGACAGGATTCGTCTCTCCCGGTATTGGGGGTTGATATCGCGCTGTGTCTAGGAGAGACATTACACGAGTAGTCCCTGGCCAGGGCAAACGAGATATACTGGTAGGTTTCCAGTGTTATCTCAAAGTGTTCTGGGCTTCACTCCGACACGACTTGTACCGCTATTAGGGGACTGACGTTTACCGCCCCCTAAGCCCGCCATGCGATGTATCAGACGAACAGACCGGACTGTACGGAGATTGTCACATACAGGCTCAGTAGGAGTTCGGATGGGTTCACCTCATCGGCCTTCTTATCGACATCTACCTAGGGACCGTTACGTACAGTTAGTGCCGCTTGCGTTCTGTGGTTAAACCCACTGCCAGCGTAGTGTCGAGTCTTTAGAGTCCTACACAGAGAGTTTCCATGCACTGAGCGAAACGTGTAGAGGCCGTATGGTTTTACGGCAGGGTTGCGATCACTTACGTACACTTGTGTGCATGCGGTGTTCGGGCAGGCAATACTAGTGGGCTTTGGTTTAAGCCGGATCCTAGTATTGCACGGATGGATTTGTTTTGTCTTCTGCGCATCCGCATTCTACGGAATGCGGATGTAGGTGTGTATGCACAGTTTTCCGGAGCGACGAAGGAGGAGGTGCCTCATCAGGGTTTTGGCAGTTGGTTCGGCCAAAACCGTTATGTGGCAGGCTCATTAGGGTTTTGACAGTTGATTCGGTCAAAGCCATTTTGAGGCGGACTCATTAGGGTTTTGACAGTTCATTTTGGTCAAAACCATTATGAGCCGGGGACATTATTTACTAATCCTTTCATTGATAATTATGTTATGGCTAATTACATTGACCATTTTACCATCTTGACTTTGTTGACCATTTGACCAAAGTTGACTAAGATCTTCTTGAAAGATCTAAAGTATTCTTTGGTTTTCTTTTTCTTTTTGTTATGATAATGGTCATGTCATTTGTAGCCATCAAACTTTATCTTGATGGGATTAGCAATGATGTTGTTTTTGCATTATTGGAACCATGGTTACTTTTCTTTGGATCATAATTTCTTTCTCATTCTCTCTCTTGTTTTTTTCAAGTGAGAAGAAAAGAAATGAACTATGGTTGCTAGATCCTCCTTCTTCTTCCTCCTCTTGATTAATCTTTTGATCTCATGTGTTGAGAGATAAAGATCCCACAAAGACAAAACCATCCCTTCATCACTTCTACACAACCTAGGGCTTCTAGATTAGCAATCTCTTTGCCTTAGTTACCTCGGCTCGAGGTGGAGCTCGGTGTACATCTCTCGGGTGGATCGTCTTCGACTCAAGGAGGCCGCGGAGGTGACCAAAGTCCGGATCAACCATCGGAGCAAGCAAAGAGAAGAACAACAAGAAGAGAAGGAGTTCAAGTTGAGGTATAACCCCTAACCGAGTAGATAAATCTCTAGTTAGGATGTTAGTGTGTTGTTTAGTAAAGATCCGGCTTTTACGGTCCATGTTGCCAAGTCCAGAAATTTTTTTGTTTTACCGTTTCCGCAACCCCGCAAGTACCGGGAGAGGTAACGTAGACCTAACACCATGTTTACTAAAGCAGTATACTGATAATAAAAGAAAAAGGGAAGCGACAGAAAGGACATTCGATTTGCATTTGATCAAGCGTTCGAGACACATCCATTCATGCGTGTGCAAAAGACTCAGAATGAGAAATAAGACAAGCTGAAATAAAATTTTTCCATTCATATTTCAAAGGGCTTTTACAATCATAAAGAAATAAATGACAACATTATTGAAATGTTTATAACGGTATGACCTCGGACCCAGGACATGGATTAAGGAACTCGAAAGTAACCTTATCTAAGATTTTCCAAGCCTGGCGAACCAACCTAGCGTGCTTTCTTTCACGAGCAAAAGCGTCGGGGTCCCCGCGGATGTCCTCCTCCCTCCAATAAGCAGCGAGTATGGCGGACTGTTGGAAGGCCTGGTGCAGGAGATCGACAAGATTGACTCGCCGTCTCTTCGAGATTAAGTTCATCAGGTACACCGAGTGCACCTTATCCTCGGCGGCATCCAACGCCCTAAGCGGCACACCAGAACAGAATAAAGGAAGCGCTTCCCAGATGGCTCCCATGATAAGCTTCAGGAGGGAGGAACGTCGGGGAAGTAGTTGACCGTTATATGCGTCGAAGCGGCTCATGATTTCAGCACACTCCGTCTTTGTGAACTCTCGATTTTGAGAACGGCCAAGTCGGTGTTTGTCCCCGTAAGAGATGATCTCGTCAAGATCGTACATGTGGGCGTCCATTGTTTCTGTGAAAGAAAATCAACAAAATTATCAGAAAGACTGATTAAGCAAAACGATATAATGCACCGAGGAATAAAATGTCATCTTTAAACCCCAAGATCAATGAAAAACTCCTAAGAGTGCTTTTGTATGATTTGGAAGGAGCAAAACTCCATTAATGAAATGAGAAAATACAAAGAAAATCTTTTAGAGAGCAGAGCTCTATTAATAGAACTCTAATAGGGTTCCCTTTAGTTCTCTTTAGACCCCCTTAGAGCAAAGCTCTGCTAAGTGAAACCCTAAATGGGTTTTCTTTAGATCAGGGATCTATTAAGAGCAAGGCTCTGTCAATGAAAATTAATTTAATTTAATTTAAATTAAAAATTTTACCTAAAAAGTGTTTTCTAAAGAAATTCTAACTCTTGGAGTTCTTGAGGGCAAGAGCAAGGCTCTGAAGTTTCGAAAGTAAAAATCTTAAAAGATGATGATCATCAGTTGAGGACCAAAGGTCCTATTTATAGGCATCAAATGCCCTTTCAACTTCTAAGAGTTGCCACGAAGGTTGGAATTCTTCCACCGCTGCACTCACGTTTGGGGGTCACGTAAGCGCAACGGTGGGGGGGGGGGCATTTGTTTACCCCAATCAGAGCAAAGCTCTGTTCAAATTCCAAGGTAGGAGACGAAGCAACGCTTTTGTTTCCCCCAATCAGAGCAAGGCTCTGTTCTGAAAATTAAAATGAAAATTTAAAAAAAAAACTGAAGAAGCAACGCTTCAGCTGACTTGCGCTCTGCGCTGCACGCCACGTGGCAGCGCAGTTACGCTAGCGCGGTCGCGCTGCGCTCTGCGCTGCGAGCCATGCGCTAGCGCGGTCGCGCTAGCGCGGTCGCGCTAGCGCGGTCGCGCTAGCGCGGTCGCGCTGCGCGGTCGCTGCGCTCTGCGCTGCGCCACGTGTCAGCGCAGTTGCGCTAGCGCGGTCACGCTGCGCTCTGCACTGCGCGACACGTGTCAGCGCAGTTGCGCTACGCTGTGCGCTGCGTGACACGTGTCAAGCGCTGGGGCGTTTGCGCCAAACAGAATTAAAATTCTAGTAAGATCCTTCTGTTCTTGTTAAAAAAAAGAACATTGTCTTCTGTAAAACAGAAGCCCTTGGATCAAAGATCCAACGGTGGGGAAAATTCCCCAAATCACTCAGAGAATGATCTCTTTAACAAACTTAACAAATCTATGGGCACTATATAAAGAACCCTAGACCCTAACTCAAAAAAAAAAGATCAACACATAGAGAACTCCTTTAAAGAAAATTTTGAGAAGAGCTCAAAGAAATGAAAGGTAAAAACCTTGAATAAAAGAATAATTTCTTCTAAAAAGATCATTGATCTAAGAACAAAATCAAAGATCTTCGATAAAAATATAATAATAATAAAGGCATTGCCTTTTGATGAACCACTGGTTCTTTGAAAAGAAGAAAATTTGTTTTCTTTGATCTAAAATTGATCAAAATAATAAAACAGTGCCCTACACTTGCAAAATCTACACTGTTGCGCTCTCGGGTTGGCGCAAGCCACCAGAGAGCGCCACGTGTCAACCCCATAATGATCTGCGCTATATGCTTCTAAAAACATAGCACTGCTCTCATGAATTGGCGCAACTCACCAGAGCGCGCCACGTGTCAGCAGCGCAACAGCGCAGCGCACTGCGCTTGCGCTCTCCTGAGCGTGACACGTGTCACCTCCCCATGGACTTGCACCTTGCGCTTCTCAATTGGCGCAAAGCGCCTGACAAGCCACATGGCACTTTGTCAGACTAATTAATGCAGCGCATTGTTAAAGGGCAGAGCCCAATTAAAAGGCCCAATGGACCAAAACAAATGCTCTGCATTATAAAAAAGGGGACAGAGCCCAACTTAAAAGGCCTAATAGGCCAGAATAAATTGCAGTGCAGGGGCAGAGCCCTAATAAAGGCCTACTAGGCTAAATATAAATAAAAACGTTGAACACCTTCAACTGGACTTAGCCCAATCATGGCCGTAAGTCCTCAAATTAAATTGACTGAGCATGGCTGCTCTATTAAATCAATTTACATCCGGTTCAAGGGTACATCTCCGAACTCCTCTGACACCTATCGTTGTAATCCTTCAACGACGTCAGAGAGGTGACGGGCCCCGACGGCCACGAACCATGGACCACCACGTCCCTAAACTGGCAATGGACCACCACGTCCCTAAACTGACAATGGACCACCATGTCCCTAAACTGGCAATGGACCACTACGTCCCTAAACTGGAACAATAGAGCCCCCAAACTCTCTTTTGTCGGATCTAAATGATCCCGTTTAAGTTGATCTTAACCTCAATGTGGCTAACGTATCCTTAAACCTTCAAATAGACTTTAGTCCCAAATTGGACTATAGATCCCCCAATCAACTTCGGTTCAAGGGTACATCTCTGAATTCCTCTGACATCTGTCGTTGTAATCCTTCAACGTCGTCAGAGAGGTGATGGGTCCCGATGGCCATACATGCAATGGACCACTACGTCCCTAAAATGGAACAACAGAGCCCCTAAATGCTCTTTCCGTTAAGTTAATCTTAGTTTCGAATAGGACTAATGCATCCTTAACGAACGTTTGAGTTGATCTTAGCCTCAAAATTGGCTAACGTATCCTTAAACCAAAACCCCAAACCCAAATCTAAGAAAATACGGATTTGGACTAATCCACGTCCTACGGGCGACGACATAAATTAGTCTCCGTATACAATCCACGGGCAACCACAAACAAAACAAACACCCATGACATGAAGTGAAATTCTGGAGAAAGAGAAAGTAGTTACTGCGATGCGGTAACATAATTAACTGCAGGGGCTTACGCCTACAGGGAAGAGCGTCCCCACAATCAAAATCCTCTCAAGCGAAGGGGAATCTGACGAAGTTTACTACATCGGCCGCATCTGTCTAAACCTCCGATACACGGTGCCATAAATCAACTTGGCATCTTCGGAGAGGTGGACGGATAAAACCAAATAGCATCTGCCCCGAATCTCAGGCAAGACGTCCTCATGTCTTGGCCGTCATTCGGAGGGGAACAGTTGTTACACAGTTGTTTCTTCACAAAGGACTGTTCCCCTCCGAATGGCGGCCAAGACATAGAGACGTCTTGCCTGAGATTTGGGGCAGATGCTATTTGGTTTTATCAGTCTACCTCTCTGAAGATGCCAAGTTGATTTATGGCACCGTGTATCGGAAGTTTAGACGGATGCGGCCGATGTAGCAGACTTCTTCAGATTCCCCCTCGTTTTAGGGCTTTTTGAATGTGGGGGCGCTCTTCCCTGCAAGCGCAAGCCCCTGCAGTTAATTACGCTACCGCATCACGGTAGCCAATTTCTCCTTCTCCAGAATTTCACTTCGTGTCGTGTGTGTTTGTTTTGTTTGTGGATGCCCGTGGATTGTATATGGAGACTAAGTTATGCCGTCGCCCGTAGGACGTGGAGTAGTCCAAATCCGTATTTACTTAGATTTGGGTTTGGTGATTTAGTTTAAGGATACGTTAGCCATATTTAGGCTAAGATCAACTTAAACGTTCGTTAAGGACACGTTAGTCTGATTTGAGACTAAGATCGACTTAACGGGATCGTTCAGATCAGACAAAAGTGCATTTAGGGGCTCTATTGTTCCAGTTTAGGGACATAGTGGTCCATAGTATGCATGGCCATCGGGACCCGTCACCTCTCTGACGTCGTTGAAGGATTACAATGATAGGTGTCAGAGGAGTTCGGAGATGTACCCTTGAACCAAAGTTGATTGGGGGTCTTATAGTCCAATTTGGGACTAAAGTCTGTTTGAATGTTTAAGGATATGTTAGCCAAATTTTAGGCTAAGATTAACTTAAACGGGATCGTTTAGATCCGACAAAAGAGCATTTGGGATCTCTGTTGTTCCAGTTTAGGGACGTAGTGGTCCATTGCCAGTTTAGGGACATGGTGGTCCATAGGTAGTTTAAGGACATTGCGGTCCATTGGTTTAAGGACGCATAAGTTCGTGGGTTTAAGGACCCCACAGTCCGTATCTTGGATTAAGGACGCATAAGTCCGTGGGTTTAAGGACCCCACAGTCCGTGTTGATGTGTGGTTGTCGGGACCCGTCGCCTCTCTGACGTCGTTGAAGGATTACAACGATAGGAATCAGAGGAGTTCGGAGATGTACCCTCGAACTGGATGTAAATTGATTTAGGAGAGCAGCCGTGCTCAGTCAATTTAATTTGAGGACTTACGACCATGATTGGGCTAAGTCCAGTTGGGAATATTCAACGTTTTTTTTTAATTTATCTCTGGCCTATTAGGCCTGTGCTAGGGCTTTGCCCCTTTTTAATAATGCACTGCATTTTGTTTTGTTTGAGCTCTGCCCTTTTATAAATGATGCAGAGCATCTATTTTGTTTGGGCTCTGCCCTTTTATAGATGATGCAGAGTATCTTCTTTGTTTGGGCTCTGTCCTTTTAATGCATTGCATTTTATTAGGCCTGTTAGGCCTTTTTAATTGGGCTTGGCCCTTCAGTAAATAATGCAATGCATTTGTCAGGCGCTTTGCGCCAATCATTGAGCGCAAGCGCATGTAGAGGTGACACGTGTCACGCTCTGGTGAGCGCAAGCGCAACAGCGCAGTGCGCTGCGCTGTTGCGCTGCTGACACGTGGCACACTCTGGTGAGTTGCGCCAATTTCAGAGAGTAATGCTCTATCTTAGAAGCGCATAGCGTAAGTGGTTCAGGTGCCGACACGTGGCGCTCTCTGGTGGCTTACGCCAACCCAGGAGCGCAACAGTGCAGATTTGCAAGTGCAAGGCACTGTTTTAATGACTTGATCCAATTTTGGATTCAAGAAAGGAATTTTTCTGAAATTCCAGAACCAATGGTTCATAAAAAGTGCAAGGTACTGTTATTATTTATTTATTTTTTATGGAAGATCGTTGATCTTGTTCTTAGATATATGATCTATTCAGAAGAAATTCTTCTATTTTATAAAGGTTTTTACCTTTTTCTTGAATTTTCTTCAGAGTTCTCTCTGTTTTGAAGTTCTTGATCTCTCACAATGTTGATGATCCTTTGAATTGGGGTCTAGGGGTCTTTATATAGGGCCCATAGACTTGTTAAGTTTGTTAAAGAGATCATTCTCTGAGTGATTTGGTGAATTTTCCCCACCGTTGGATCTTTGATCTAGGGGCTTCTGTTTTACAGAAGGCAATCTTCTTGTTTTAACAAGAACAAAAAGATCTTACTAAAATCTTAATTCTGTTTGGCGCAAACGCCCCAGCGCGTGACACGTGTCACGCAGCGCGGAGCGCAGCGCAACTGCGCTGACACTTGCCGCGCAGCGCAGCACTTGCGCAACTGAAGTGTTGCTTTCTTTAATTTTTGTTTTAAATAGAGCTTTGCTCTGATTGGGCGCGCTGCCTTGGGCGTTGCGCCTGACGTATCAACTTCTGACACGTGGCGCGTTGCGCGCAGCGCACGGAATTTGAAGCGTTGCTTCAAAATTTGAATTTTTGAAATTCAAACAGAGCCTTGCTCTGATTAGGGGAAACAAATGCCCCCCACCGTTGCGCTCACGTGGCGCACACGTGAGTGCAGCGGTGGCAAAATCTTAGCCGTTAGATCAACAGGTGAGTTGAAGGGGCGAAGACGCCTATAAATAGGACCCTTTGTCCTTGAATTTTTTTTACCATTTTCAAGAACTTGAATTTCAGAGCCTTGCTCTTGTTTAAGAATTTTAGAGCCTTGCTCTCGTTTCTTTCTAAGAACTCCAGAGTTCAGATTTTTAGAACAACTTAGGTAAAATTTTAAGCTAAACTAAATTAAATTAAATTTGATTAACAGAGCCTTGCTCTTATAGATCTTTGATCTAAAGAAAACCCCTTTGGGGTTTTATTAACAGAGCCTTGCTCTCAAAAATTTATAGATCTACAGAGATCTTGTTCATGGGTTTTAACCCATGAACAGAGCTTTGCTCATCGATCAAATGTAGATCTTTTTTTTTTGATTTAAAAATGGAGAACTCCTAAAAGTTTTCATGGATCTTTAAGATCCCAAATTTTTAATCTTTAGGAGTTAAAGTTTTCTTTTGATGGATTTTTCCATCATTATTATAGAGCTAGGCTCTTTTTAGGAAATTTTATTCGCTTGAGACCAGAGTTTGACAAATGTCACTTTGTGACAGAGCTTTGCTCTGAAAGAGGAGATTTTGTCCTTGTCTCTAGGGATTTTCCATTAATGAGAATATTCTCTTGGGGATCTTTTCACTAATTGACAGTGTCACCCAATGATGGGGCTGTCTTATTAAATGATGCACTGTCATCCAGATTTTGTGGGTCCCCATTTGGTCCCCTACCTACTGCCTTGCAATGTAGTAAAAAAGAATTTTTAAAACGCCAAGCGTTGGAATTACAACACTGACGACTAATTTTTGTCCCTCCGCAGGAAACATTTCTGCCAATCTGTCTTTTCCGTTTGTTCACTAGGAGGGAGGGTTTCCCCAGGCACCGGTGGACCGAGTGGTGCTCGCTCTCATTAAGGATCATGACCCCGAGCACAAGAACCTTCACTTGTGGGGTAGGTGGTATAATGAGATCATCCAGGGTCGCCGAAGTTTCAGTTCCGCCATGCCGTCTGAGCCCATAGTTTCGATCCCCTATGCGGATGAACCCCCGGTGAAGTATGCCATGGAGGTCAAAAATTGGAATTCGGATGACCTCCTCCAGCCTGCAATTGGTGCCATTCCCGTGCAGCCGCCGCCGGCAATAGACATTTTGGGAAGGTGAATCTGTCAGGGTGAAGCACGCCCTTGGGGACAGGCCTATAATATTGGATTGGTCCCGCGACCGCCCGCCGGATATTTGCAGTGGGCTCGGTACATCTTATCGGCGAAAAGGACTCATTTGACGAAAATTGGTTTGTATTCGGCTACCTACGTCTCACTCTTTGAGTATCCCTCTCCTCCAACGTGGTGGATTAAGGCTTTTATCGAGCAATGGAATATCCCCACCCACACCTTCTTGATGACGGACAGGGAGGTCTCTATTTTCTTGGAGGAGTTTGCCGAAATCTCGGGTCTGCCGATGAGGGGGGAGCATTACGAAGAGTTGCTTCCTCCTGACGAATACGTCATTGCCACCAAGCCGCTAGTGTTTGATCTGACTCCGGAGAACGCTATTCAGCACCAGTATCCGGGCATGGTGAAGGTGTTGGACATCTATGAAGGGCTCTATCTGGAATCGGGCGTACGGGGAGTCAGTTTCGCAGATTTTATCGCCCGCTTCATTCGGCCGGAGTTTCTATCGGAGCAGAGCGAGAAGTTCGCCCAGCTCGATGACCCTTTTGGCTTCGGCTTGGACCGCTGACCCATATCGGAGAATGATCAAAGGGACTTTTATCTCCCCGGCGCCGCCGTCGTCCCTTTCTCAGAAATCGCCGTCCCGGGTATGGATGAGGAGACCATTTTTATAGGGTTCCTGGGCTTGTGGCTGTGCAGCTTTGCGCTCCCGATGCATCCGCGCCATATGCGGCCATCTGTTTTCTACCCAGCGCATCGGATGGTGGCTGGTTTGCAGTTGTCAGTAGGAATTGCCGGGCTGGCTTATCTTTATAATGGACTTAGCGTAGCAGCAGACGCTAGTGAGCCTGGGGTGCATCCCGCTAACTTTCCGATGCACTACTTCACCTCCTGGATGGAAATGCACGTGCACGGGGTGTTCGGCGCCCATAAGATTCCTCCATTTTTTGAGAAATGCAGACTCCCAAGAGTCATGCGGTTGGTCGGCGCTTCAATCGTGGTTGTATCTCCGCGGGATTCTAGGGGGCTGCTCCTTCGTCCGCACTTGGTCGGAGCGAAGGTTTCCTTTGTGGATAAAGTTATAACCATAGGCTCAGAGACCACCAAGTCAGTAGTGCCGCTGCGCGATGATTTTAAAGACAGGGCTTCCATATTGAAGGATCGGGAGATCCTCCATCTCTACTCCATTCGGCCGGGCTACCTGGTGTTTAGGCAGAATGAGACGGCGCTCCTCATGAGGTCTAACCCTCACCGGTTCGCTCAGCAATCGAGCTATCACCAGGGGATCCCGATGGAAGCGTTCTTGGAAGAGCCCGTGGTCAGCCAAGAGGGGATGATGAATACAATGCACCATTTCATGCAGCTTAACACGGGCTCCTGTTTTTTCATCAGCGAGCCGAGCTGTGTCCCCAAGGTCCTCAACGCGTACGTGGCTTGGTACGCGCATGCCATGGGTCCAGTTATCCATATGGAGAAGCGCATGCTGGTTGAGCGCAAGGGTGCGCCTCCCGGCGGTGATCGCAAGGCTCCCTTGAAGCCAAGGACCCCGGTCATTCCTCCGCTGAAAGACGCCGGAGTTGATCGACCACGCGTGCTGAGCCCCCCGCGTAGATTACCGCTGCCTGTTACGGTGAATGTGCCACCGGCGCCCCGTGCTCCAAGGGAGACGGTCAATGTGGTATCGCCGGAGTCAGGCTTAGGTGCGGATATCGGGACCTGCCGCCCCAAGGTGCCCGCAAAGCGCAAATCGATCCCGGGTGCACCTGTTCATATCAGATTTTTGCATTTTCATACCGCCCAATTTTTATCACATTGCATATCGGTAGATACTCTTGAGCCGTGTTTGCTAGTCAATTGCAGGATACAGGTTCTCGGTTCTAAAACGGTGAAATTCATGGAAAACACGACAAAATCCGGGTTCCTGCCAACCACTGAGAAAACACGGTCTCCGCTCTTCATCTGTATGTTGCCAGATACCAGTTTAGGAAGACAAAATGACAAATCAATGTCGTTTTCATGCACAAGGCTCAATGGCAGCACAAGACCCAAGAAATCTACGCGGAGCTCGAGGAAATCATGACAAAAACATCCACAAAAAGTCCACCTTTCCCTCAACAGAAATTCTGGAAGAAATGTGGAAGTATTTTCAGAAAATACATGTACCAGACAACATGGGACAACAGATCAGGGCTGTACAAGAAACACCATACCCTGACTCCATCATAGGGCCGCGGATCCGCGGCCAATAGGGGGTATTGGCGGCGGATCCGCGGCCATACTGTGGAGTCAGGGCATGGGCTTTGGGGGGTATTTGGGTCTTTGTATATGTATTCTGGTGGTTGCCCTAGATTTTCATTCTTGATTGCGGTAATTAACTTAAACTTGAACACGCAGAATCCCTAACAATCAAATGGCGCCGTTGCCGGGGAGACGGTAGTTTATTTCTTTGTGTAATTTCGGGTTAATTTGTGAATATAAAAACAACCAAAAAACAACCCAAAAAAAAATACTTTGTAAAAAAAATCATCTTGTTATTTTTGATTAGTTTTTGTGCAAGTGTGCAGGATAATACGGAGTTCAAGATCAGTGCCAAAGACGTGGGAAGATAGACCCACATTTCGCGGCTACACCGCGACGGATCAAAACGAAGCAAACGGTCTACTGTAAAAATCTGGAGCAGATACAGTAATCAATTCAACATTCAGCACATCTAGACAAACAGAGGACACCTACAGAAGCACAGACAACAAAACTAGAGCCCCAATTCCACAAGATAGCCGCGGAACCGCGGCATTAGAGCCCTATTGCTACGGAACCGCGGCCACTTGGTGGCCTCAGGCTTCCAAAATCTCTGGGTAAGTCTCTGTTCTCCTCCCCACTCCTCTGGACTCCACTGAACTGTGTTTTCTGCAGATTTCTTTGCGCAAACTCTTCTCCCCCTTCTAATAAACTGTTCTTGTGTAGGATTCTTTGCGCCGCGCTAAAAAATAAAAATTGTTTGCAGTTGATTTGTTACTGCTTTGCATTTCTTAATACGGACTTAAGGGGCTTGAAACCAATTCAGATTGGGTGGGGATTTCATCACCCTTCCCAGGACCCCAAAAATCACAAAAAGCATATGCATTGACCATTGTTAAAATTAAAAAATACTAGACTTCAACCCTAAGGACTTCGCGCTCATTAGGACAGAGGACTAGTTACAGGTATCGGCCGTTTATCCTATCTGACTTTTGCGGTGCCTAGGCAAGTGTGACGAAGGCAAGTGGTTATTTAATTAAGGAACTTCGCGAAAGCGTTGGACAACCTCCCACTTACCTGGCCCTTATCTGGCCGCATTAGACGGAGAAGAGGCGGTTTGAGGTCCTTTTTCTAGCCCTCTGGAACAGTTAGGAGCAGGTCTAGTTGACCTAGGCGACCGTAGATCTAGGTGAGATTGTGCATATCTTGTTTGTGATTACTTAAAGCTGTAAGTCCGTACATATTTCTGTAAATCTCTTTCTAAAAACAAAAAAAAAGAAGAAAAAAATCAAAAACTTTTATAAAAACTTGCCCTTTGTCGCCAAAATCCATTTTTCACCCACCACCCATCACCTTTCTCCATTGACGTTTTCTTACCCTCACCTTCTCGGCTTTGACTATACTAAACTCGTTTAGTGTATGTCCGCTTGGACTCGGGACACTAGCGCCCGTCTAGTCCGCGTTACGTTAGTCGCTACCGACTACGCGATCGACTCAGACATCAATACTCCGTCCACTCCTCTTTCACCCCTTCCTTTGCCGGCCAACTCCGACGTTGACCGGAATTCTGTTCATACATCTTCACCTTCACCTTCACCAACCTCTTCTTCCGCGATGTCAGGATTTAATCCGAACATCTCTTTGACTACCCCTGGATTGGCTCCACCTCCTACGGAGACCAATATCCCACCACCTCCGCCTGTTGTAGCGCCGCAGCGAATCGCGCTCCAGGATCGTTTCTATCCCACCCGTTCTGCACTTCCCACCCGCCTTTCTCTTCCACCGGCCAATGGGGACAACTTTGAAATTAAGCCCCACTTCATCAACATGCTTCCACGATTTCATGGGCTTGAATTTGAAGATGCCTATATCTTCATCAACAAATTTCAAAACGTTTGTGCCATGATGAAAACTACCCAGCTGTCGGACGATGCTATACGTCTACGGGTCATTCCGTTCACTTTATGCGATCTTGCTGAAAAATGGCTGTATAGCACCGCTTCCCACTCAATCACCAGTTGGGACGAGTTTGTAAAAGCGTTTCTAAAGAAATTTTATCCGAATCATAAAACCGCAAGGATTCGAAATGAAATCAACCAATTCTCTCAGCTTCCTTCTTAACCCTTCTGGAAGTGCTTTGACCGATACAACGACCTTCTTGTTCAGTGTCCTCACCACGGTATAGAGAAATGGCAACTTTGCCAAACCTTATACGAGGGACTGAACCCAGCAACGAAGCAGTTGTTGGAAACCATCTGTCAGGGCCACTTCCTATCGAAATCTGACGAGGAAGCGTGGCAGTTCTTTGACGACCTTGCGGAGCAAACGCTAAAATGGGAGAGCACCAAACCGACTTCTTCTTCTTCTACCTCCACTTCTACCGGTCAGTCTAGGGTAGGAATTCACCAACCTGATGTCTCTATTGCGATGAAAGCTGAAATGGCTGCAATAACGAGAAAGCTTGAAGCGATAGAGAGCAAATTTTCTTCTCCTGCTCCTGCCCCTGTTCTCCCCCTTCGTACCATTTGCGCTTGTTGTTCCGATCCTTCCCACTTGACCGAAGAGTGTCCTTACAATCCACCCTCGCAAGGATAGGATCAGGTTAATGCTGCATTCCAGCAAAGACCGAGGAATGATCCATACTCTTCCACCTACAATCCCGGTTGGAGGAACCACCCCAATTTCGTCTGGAATCAGAATCAGAATCAATTCCAGGGCAACAATTTCCAAAGGGCCCCTCCGCCGCAACAACAAGCGCAACAACAAACTCAGTATCAGCAGCCCTTCCAACCCCAACCTTTCCAAAATCAGACGAACAACTTTGCACCCAACAATTCTTTTCCACCTAACAACTTTGTTCCGTCAAACAACGATAAGGTTTCCTCGCTCGAAAGAACTCTGGAGGCGTTCGTTAAACAATCGACCCAATCCACCGCCAACATCCAGTCTTCCATTCAATCCTTAGTGCAACACACTGCCGCACACGGGCAAAGCATCAAGACCATCGAGGCCCAGATTGCACAGCTGAACGCGTAAGCGAGCGAGAGAAGGGGAAGCTCCCGTCCCAGCCACTCCCAAATCCCGGTCACCCACATAATGCACATGTTGCTCTTGAACAACAGAACCATAATGTGAGTGCCGTGACCACACTGAGATCGGGAAGGATGCTGCAAAACAACATTGGCAAACGAATCAATAATGACACCCCGGCCGCTTCTTCTTCTTCTTCTTCTTCCTCGTCTTCTGAGCCTATTCTCCGTTCTTCACAAGGCTCTCCTTCCTCTTCTTCTGCTCTGAACGGACCCACTTCTCACTCCACGAAAACACCTATTCTGGGATCCGTTCCAACTCCACAATCTCCTCCTCCAGCATTAGACTCAACCAATTTTCAAAATGTTCCATTTCCAAACCGGTTGAGGTCTAATAAACAAAATCCTCAAATGGAGAAGATTCTGGAGTTATTTAAGCAGGTTAACATTAACATTCCTCTTTTAGATGCTGTCCAACAAGTCCCGTCCTACGCGAAAATCTTAAAGGACTTGTGCACGAAAAAGAGGAAGTCTCAGGTACCCAAGAAAGTTTTCTTGGCTAGTGCTGTGAGTGATGCCCTTACCCAATCTTTACCACAAAAACGGAAGGACCCTGGCTGTCCTACGATTTCAATTACCATTGGGGATAAGAACATCAACCGCGCACTATTAGATCTTGGTGCCAGTGTTAACCTGCTTCCGTATTCAGTATACGAGCAATTAGGCGTCGGAGAGCGAAACCCACATACTGCACTCTCCAAATGGCCGACCGATCGATCACCCATCCTAGGGGTGAGCTAGAGGATGTGTTAATAAGAGTCGGGGACTTCATATTCCCCGTTGACTTCATTGTATTAGATACACAGCCTGTAGCTAACCCCCGGAATCAAATTCCGGTGATACTCGGTCGCCCATTTCTCGCAACCTCAAATGCTGTGATCAATTGTCGCAATGGTTCGATGAACCTCTCTTTTGGAAATATGACGATTGAACTCAACATTTTTAGGTTGGGGAATCAGCCCGCTGAACCTAATGCTCATATACTGGACGTCTGCTCGATCCAGGAGATCACCCCAGAAGAGTGTGAATTCGGGGAGTTTCTGTTTGAACACGATAATCTTGACGCCACTAGTGCATTTCTCTTCGAACCTGCTGCTGTTTCTGCGCCCGACAACGACTACGAGTGTTTCACGTTCCTGAACGATCTTAGCGGCGCACAACCCGAGTTTGAATCTTTCGAATTTTCGGATGAGTTACCTGAACCATCCGACTCGGTCGCCTACACTCGCTTTGAACCTTTGCTGGAGTCCTTTGAGTTCGAGACCTCTGCACCAATCTTGCCTTCCATTGTTTCACCTCCAGCGCTCGAACTCAAGCCTTTGCCGTCTCACCTTAAGTATGCTTACTTAGGTGAGAACGAGACCCTCCCTGTCATCATCTCGGCTTCTCTAGCTCCAGAGCAAGAGAAAGCCCTTCTCGCGGTCTTGCACAGCAACACGCAATCTTTTGGCTGCTCCATGGCGGACATCAAGGGGATTAGTCCCCTAATCGTTGAGCATCACATTCATCTGATGGATGATGCCAAACCAGCCCGGGATCCACAGAGACGTCTCAATCCAGTCATGAAAGAGGCTGTGAAGAAGGAGATCATAAAATGTCTAGATAGTGGTATCATTTACCCTATCTCTGATAGCCAGTGGGTTAGCCCCATTCATGTTGTCCCCAAGAAGTCAGGCATCACGGTCATCACTAACGAGGCGAACGAGTTAATCCCTACTCGCACCCAAACTGGGTGGCGAGTGTGCATTGATTACAGAAAACTCAACGCCGCAACGCGGTAAGACCACTTTCCGCTACCCTTCATTGACCAGATGCTTGAACGATTGGCCGGACACGAGTACTACTGCTTTCTTGATGGCTACTCCGGCTATAATCAAATTCCCATCGCCGAAAAAGACCAGGACAAGACCACTTTCACTTGTCCTTTCGGCACGTTTGCATATTGACGCATGCCCTTTGGGTTATGCAATGCGCCCGCTACCTTCCAGCGGTGTATGATGGGTATCTTCTCAGACATGGTGGAAAAATTTCTGGAGATTTTCATGGATGACTTCTCCATCTTCGGCGATTCCTTCAACTAGTGTTTGCTGCATCTTGACGCTGTCCTTACCCGATGTAAGGACAAGAATCTCACTTTGAACTGGGAGAAATGCCACTTCATGGTGCGCGAATGTATTGTCTTAGGACATATCATCTCGCAAAATGGCATAGAGGTTGACAAAGCAAAGATTGAGGTCATTTCCAATCTGCCTCCTCCCCGATGCGTCAGAGATATCCGAGCCTTCCTTGGCCATGCCGGTTTCTATAGACGGTTCATCAAGGACTTTAGCAAGATTGCTAGGCCCTTGACTCTTTTGCTGGCCAAGGATACGCCATTCGACTTCAACTCGAGCTGTGTGACTGCATTCGAGTCACTAAAACGCTCACTCACTTCTGCTCCTGTTCTTTCTTCACCTGACTGGACGCACCCATTTGAGATTATGTGCGATGCATCCGACTTTGCCATTGGTGCTGTCCTTGGACAACACATCAACAAGATGCCGCACGTAATCTATTATGCGAGCCGAACCCTGAACGACGCCCAACTCAACTATACAAAAACTGAGAAGGAATTCTTAGCTGTTGTATTTGCTTTAGAAAAGTTCAGGCCCTACCTCATCGGCTCTCCAGTCATTGTCTACACTGACCATTCTGCTCTGCGCCATCTTTTTGCGAAGAAAGATGCAAAATCTCGGTTAATACGTTGGATCCTCTTGCTTCAAGAGTTTGACCTTGTCATTAAGGACAAACGAGGATGTGAAAACGTAGTTGCCGACCATCTCTCACGACTTCCTTCTTCGCCTTCGCTTCCAATTCCGATCAACGACGTTTTCCCGGATCAACAGCTCTTGACAGTATCGTGCGAACCCTGGTTCGCAGATATTGTGAACTATTTGGCCACAGGATTACTACCGACCGAATGGTCAAGTCAGGACAGACTTCGCTTCTTATCCCAAGTAAAACACTTTTACTGGGACGAACCCTACTTGTTCAAGTATTGTCCCGACCAGATTATTCGTCGGTGTGTCCCTGACGAGGAATTGAAGAGTGTGCTGTCATTTTGCCACGATCAAGCGTGTGGCGGGCATTTTGGGCCCAGAAAGACAGCCGAGAAGATCTTGCAATGTGGTTTCTACTGGCCACAACTTTTCAAAGACCCTCATGACTATTGCAAGACTTGCTCCCGGTGCCAACACATGGGCCGGATATCCCGGAGGAACGAGATGCCGCTCCAACCGATCTTGGTTGTGGAGATTTTCGATGTTTGGGGGATAGATTTCATGGGGCCGTTTCCCAGCTCTTTTGGGAACTTGTACATCCTTCTCGCTGTTGATTACGTCTCTAAATGGGTCGAGGCTGTGCCCGGCCGAACTAACGACAACAAGGTTGTCGTTAGGTTCCTTAAAGAAAACATTTTCTCTCGTTTTGGGCACCCCCGAGCGATCATTAGCGACAATGGAAGTCATTTCTGCAACAAGACTTTCGAGGCCTTGATGCGGAAATATTCCATTAATCATAAGCTTTCTACGCCCTACCACCCCCAAACCTGCGGGCAGGCCGAAGTTTCAAATCGGCAAATCAAGCAGATACTGGAGAAGACGGTTTCCAAGAACCGTAAGGATTGGTCGCAGAAACTCACTGATGCCCTTTGGGCTTTTCGAACCGCTTATAAGACCGACCTTGGCATGTCTCCCTATCGGCTTGTGTACGGAAAAGCCTGCCACCTACCTGTCGAAATAGAGCATCGCGCATTTTGGGCGATAAGAGAGCTGAATCTGTCTCTCGAAGATGCGGGCAGCCATCGGAAGCTGCAGTTGAACGAACTGAGCGAGCTTAGGGATGAGGCTTACGATAACGCGGTTGTCGTTAAGAATCGAACGAAGGTGTTTCACGATAAACACATTTTGCGCAAAACCTTCATACCTGGTCAGCAGGTACTGCTTTACGACACCCGACTTCACTTCCATCCAGGAAAGCTCAGATCTCGCTGGAAAGGGCCGTATTTTGTGCGGAATGTGTATCCGCAGGACGCTGTGGATTTGGAAAATCCAAATGACGGTTCACTTTTCAAAGTAAACGGACACCGATGCAAACCGTACCTTAGCGCCGAACCTACAGAGGAGCTCTTGTTCCTACAGGAGCCGGTTTACCCTGAATGATCTTCCTCTGCCTACCTCCAAACTTCGGTTATCCAGCCAAGAACAGTAGACACTGTTCCAAATAAGTTTGGGGGTATGTATAAACCATTTTGTATATATTTGTGTATATTCTTTTTCTTTTCTTTAAAAACAAAAAAAAAATTGTGTATCGCTAACCGACAATTTTGACCCTACAACTGATCTCTTCATGCAATGACAGTGAGGACATTGTCCAGTTTAAGTTTGGGGGTACGCTCGGTACGCATTTCTTATCTTCGCATTCATGTGTAAATTTTGCATCTGCATATTAAAATCCATAAAATCCATAAAAATCTGAAAATTTTCTAAAAAATATAAAAACTTTTCTGTCAAGTTAGCTTGTGGAAGAACTCTGATTCAACATTTCGACGGTTTTTGTTTGAAAAAATAGGAATAACTAAATCTTATGTTTAGATTTTGAAAACCTGAAAGATAACTCTCCTTTGAAGTTAACTATAGCTGATATACGTCTTTACATCACACTACACGTGTCGTGAGTTTTTGGGAACTAGATGACAAGTCTTTTATGTTTAAAAACTCTTAAACAGATAAATGATTTTCTGAGGATCAAATAGGTTTGTTCTGAAATAAGTAATGTCAAGAATAGTTTATGAAGTAAAGCGAATATGAAGGAATATTATTGATGCCGTAATTGGAACTAAGTCTGAAAAATAACCAATCTGAAACTTCGTTGGAATGATTACATACCGAATCCACTAAACACGTCTTTTATCCAAAAAAATAATTGAACTGTCGGTTATGTCTCCATTCGTATTAAATCATCTGATTTTCACGCCAAACTGTCTTTTGTTTTTGGACCTAGGTAACTTGAGTAATTAAGTCCGCTGGGGTGTTTCTACACCTAATGCCCTAAAACCAACTGGTTTGGGTGCATTGGCCCAAAGCTCGCTAAGAAGCCTAGAAATTCCAGTTTAAAACAAAGTCAAGCAAGTGTTCTCTCCGAGTTAAAATTCCTAACGGTTCTTTGTGTGAGAATAATCTTGATAAAAGACAGGCTTTTATAAAAAAAAATTTAACGGAGATATGAAGGTTCTATTCTATGATAAAGACTATTGCACGTTCACAGAGGTGTGTATGAAATGAAAACAAGAAAAAGGTGGAGTGAAAAATACGACTTAGTTTCCTGTTAAGGAAGATAGAAATTCTGAAGTTGAAACCTTACTGGAAAACGAAACTTGAAAAATGCTTAACTCTTTATAAAACTTATGTGATCCTTTTAAAATTGTTATCTGGGCTTTATTATGCGACATGATGACTTTAATCGATCCTTCTGGAACTTAACGACACTATTTGCACTGCACGTAAAGACATATAAAATCTGTAGTTAAATAAGAAGCGAGGTGTGAAAAATAAAGGTTCGATGGTCTAGACTTAGGATTATAGAATTGTTATTTTCTAAAACAAAACTTTAGGGTTTAAATCTTAGTTATTTTACAAAACCAACTCGACCGGATTTTGTGGGTAGTATCCGCTGAAAACCCTCAGGAGACAACACTCCTCCTACTAGGGACACCTAGAGGTTTAACGGCTTGTTGCACATGCTCAGTGCAATCGCGTTCCCTGCGAAAGTGAGGTTAGGAAATTTTTTGTGAATAAATTGGCTTTGCTCGGGACGAGCAAATGATAAGTTTGGGGATATTTGTTCATATCAAATTTTTGCATTTTCATACCGCCCAATTTTTATCACATTGCATATCGGTAGATACTCTTGAGCCGTGTTTGCTAGTCAATTGCAAGATACAGGTTCTCGGTTCTAAAACGGTGAAATTCATGGAAAACACGACAAAATCCGGGTTCCTGCCAACCACTGAGAAAACACGGTCTCCGCTCTTCATCTGTATGTTGCCAGATACCAGTTTAGGAAGACAAAATTGCAAATCAATGTCGTTTTCATGCATAAGTCTCAATGGCAGCACAAGATCCAAGAAATCTACGCGGAGCTCAAGGAAATCATGACAAAAACATCCACAAAAAGTCCACCTTTCCCTCAACAGAAATTCTGGAAGAAATGTGGAAGTATTTTCAGAAAATACATGTACCAGACAACAGGGGACAGCAGATCAGGGCCGTACAAGAAACACCATACCCTGACTCCATCATAGGGCCGCGGATCCGCGGCCAATAGGGGGTATTGGCGGCGGATCCGCGGCCATACTGTGGAGTCAGGGCATGGGCTTTGGGAGGTATTTGGGTCTTTGTATATGTATTCTGGTGGTTGCCCTAGATTTCCATTCTCCAGCCTATAGATAGCCAAGAACTTTGAGAAGGAAAGGGTCCATTCTTGTATTTTCATTTTTCTAGGTTTAGTGTTTTCTTCTTCCTCTTCTCATCTCTTCTCCATTAAAACTTGTAATGAGCTTGGTGAGTGAAGAATGGTGAATAAAGGAGATCATTTTATTATCATGCTTATCTTGTTCTTTCTATAATTGTTGTAATTTTCATTTGTTAACTAGTTGTTGTTATTTCTTGTTGTTTCTTTCTTCTCTCTTTTTCTTTATCCTTAACACAACCATGATGCTTACGCTTGATCCTCGCCAAGGTGAGGTCGCAAATAGCTAGTTGTTATCTTCTAATCCCTTTCTTTCTATCTTCCTCTTTTGTTTTGTTTTGTTTTTCCGTATCATGATGTGTGAGTAGTTTCATACTTGTTAGGATAGGATAAGGGAAGTTTGAGAGAAGGAAATCTCTCGCACTCTTTCCTTGCCCAACAGCTTAATTCGACTCCCGTTAATTGAACCACAATCCGCTCCTTACGGCACCCTATCCTACATGATCGCAGTGATTCCGTAGTGAGACCGGTTGTGGTTGAATTAACCGGAGGTTATGGCTAAGAGCCAAGAACGAACGGACAAGCACCAAAAGGAAGAACTATGCGTTGGAAAGCCTAGCTTATACTCGCAAGTTCCTTCCTAGTCGTGCTAATCCCCGTTGTTGCCGATTACCGTAACACCGATATTAAGAGGGGCAACGAAAGATGTGGGAGACTCCTAACTCAAACTAACCTAATCCTAACCCTAACAAGCTCTCTTTACATATCAATCTACCACTTAATTAATCACAACAAAATCTGGAAAACCAGACTTAACTCGTTAAAGCATACAGAAAAAGACTCTCATCTCCCTGCGGATGACCCGTACTCAACCGGCTAGCTACGTGCGAAACCGTCTTAATTGCGGTAATTAACTTAAACTTGAACAAGCAGAATCCCTAACAATCAGCACCCAGGGCTGGCGGGCAAAAGAAGAAGAAGTCGCTCCTCTCCCTCGACGCTATCCTCGGTTTAGAGCCTCAGGCCCCTCTAATCGAAGGTATAAGCGAGTATGGCAGCAATGAAGGCTTCTCGGTACATCCCGCAGACACCGACCTGGCGGCCGCCATTGCGGCTTCCGAGCAATCAGCGAGGCTCGAAGCGATGATGAATAAACTCGCTCTGTCAGGTAATCGTTAGCTGTGTTCTTCGTCATTTTATCGCAATTTTATCATTATTTTTGACTAATACTTTCCTCCATTTTTTAAACAGGTGTCACTACCGAAGAAGCCATTGCTGCCTCTTTAAAAACCTTCCAGGAGGAGGAGAAGAAGCGCGCCTTAATGGGTGCTGGTACGTCTCTCCTTATCAAAGATTTTTTGTTATCTTTTTTGATGGCCAACCTAACTTTCTTCCTTTGTTTCTTTGCAGAGGCTGCACCAGCTGATGCGGGGACTCTCCCCGGGCCCGCTACTGAAGTCCCAGTCTCGTCGGGGTTGCTGTGAGAGCCTCAACTCGACGAGTCGACGAGGGATGCCTTAAAGAATTTGGAGGCATCCCTGTTCACGGACGAGGACGTCTCAATGAAAGAGTCTTTAGTGAGGTCCGTCTCAACGGCTCGGGAGAAGAGAAAGTGGCTGAGGCGCGAGGCGAAGGCACGCAGAGCTGCTTTAGCCGCGGTAGCAGGTCCAAGCACCATCATTCCCATTGGTTCTCCCTCCGAAGAGCTCCCGGCTGGCCTATCTACCGCACGCAGACAAGTGGCGCGTGCAGTTCGGGAAGCTAATGATAAGTCCACTTCAGGTAACGTACCTTTCAAGATTTCGTTGTTAGAATTGTAAACCTATCGGTTCCTATATATTTTGTCTTGCAGGGCCAAGTCCAACCGAAGGGGAGGCGGAAACCGTCGAACCCAAGGAGCCAGAGGAAGAAGCACCGGCCGAACCCGATTCAACGGTGGGCAACGTTGATGGGGCTGCTGAGCCTGAGTTGGGGGCTGAGGGAGCTGCACTCGAAAGGGTCGTTGATGCCGAGCCCGAGGTAGCGGCAAATGAGACGACCATCATAACTGAGCTTGGGGCAGTAGCGGCCGAGGTGCCTGAGACCAGCGACCCCATGGCAACGGCGGATGAAACAACAGCAGCCGCTGAGCCTGAAGGAGTAGCGGGTGAGATGGGTGTGACTCCCGAGGACGAGCCAGCCGCTCTTTCTCAAGAGTCTGGTAATGCTCCGATCATTGCTCTCCCCTTCTACGGTCTTCCACCGTCTCCTGGTCGTGCGAGCACAACGACAGCCCCGGTTGAGTCCGGTGATGAGGCTACGAAAGGTGGACTCGTATCGATGGAGGAGGGAGATGCCTCTATTTCGGCCGGCGGTTCATCAGGTAAATCTCGAGTTACTGTCCCTTTTTATCTCGCAATCCTTTCTGACAAGCTTATCTTTGTTTTTAACGCAGGTGCGGCCAGTGCCGATGCTCCACTGCTCAAGGGGGCGCCATCAACTACTGTCTTGACAATGGCCACCTCTGTACCTTCTCTCGTGCCATCGCAAATGTTAGAAGGTATGGTCTTGTGCCTTATCGGTTTCATCTTTGCTGCACTATTTATGTATTGATGTCGTATTATTACGCTTTTGCAGGAGCGCTTTTTGATCATCTCTACCAGGTGCTGCGCCCACACTTCTCCTTCCCATTGGAGCTCGCTTCATCTAGTGGCTTCGGTGAGCATAATTTACAATTAATACTCCTTCTCTTTCCAGCAATGGACTTGTTTCTGATTTTTCCTTGCCCTAATTGCAGTGCTACAAATCGAAGGAGGAGATGCAGGATCGGCCACGCCACCGGCCCGTCTGCTGTAGCTGGTATAGTAAACTTCCTTATTGATGACTCTTATACGTCTCTTGAACCGTCATTTGACTGTGTTTTGTTTTGCAGCTATCGTTCCGGTTCTGGTCCCTCTTGAGTCTCGCATCCTAACGCTGGCATGCCCCTTCCTGAAACGTCCATCTTTAAAGGGTGCCGTGATGAGTTTGGGCATGTTGAGCGGGTACATCGAAGAGCTTAACGCAGACGCTCTCCCATCTGCCGCAGATTTCGCTGTGGAGGTTAACCCAATGTTGGCGGCGCTTGTAAACTTTCATAACGAAGGCGTCGTCGAATCTTGGGTTAATCACTGCAGGGAAATCGAGGCCTTCCTGCATCAGCTGGAGTCGATGCGTTATGCCCCTGAGGTTTTGGCCGTGAGTACTCAACGGCAGCATGGCTCGAGCAAAGCACTTCTTATTTTCGCCATTTGGAACAAGAAGCAACTTTAAGGCTGAAGGAATGTCAGGAGTCTTCAAGCCAAACTGCTCGCCTACGTGCTGAAGTTGAGGCGAACGCTGCCGAGGTAAAGGTTGTCTTCGAGGGCCTTCTGGAGCGTATCTCTAATGGGCTAGCACTGAAGCGGAAGCTTGATGCCACCGAGCGTGATGCCCAAGGCCGCGAAGCAGCTCAGCAGGTCGTTGGGGAGCAGCTTGCATCCTTCATGCAGCAGCGGGCTCAAGTGGAGGCCGAACTGGCGGTGGCGGCCGATCAGGAGAAAGCGTGGAAGGAGGTGCGCGAACAATTGACAGGTCTGCTTAAGACGCTTCCTTCCCAGTAGCTGCCTTTGTATCAATATACTTGTAAAAAAAAAATTTCTTTTTCTAATAACATGTATCCATTCTTTATTCTTTTGTACGATTCACCTTGTACTTGATTGAATTAATAAATAAAGATACACATTTTTTCTTTGCAATGTCTTGTATGCTCTTTTGCTTTCTCCCCTTTCTCTTATTATCAGCGTGTTGTCTTAACAAACACGGTTGACAGATAATAGAGTAAACATCTTAGTTTTTTTTAAAGAAATAACGATGGCTTAGGCCGCAGGTTCAGATCTGCCGCCTAAGACTTTTCAACTCCATGAGCCGTGAGGGTCCCATAGTGACTTTTCTCTCTACGGATCGAGAGGATCTCGTAGGTGTATTTTCTTCTTAGGAATCGTGAGGATTCCTAAGCGCGTTTTCTCTTATACGTCGTAAAGATCCTATAAGAGAATTTTCCCTCTTACTAATCGAGAGGACCCGTAAGCGGTTGTTTCCCTCCTTGTCGAGATTCGACTTTGGAGAGTGAGACCCGTGAATAGTATGCAAGAGACCGTTTTAGACTGACTTGCAGGCTCCCAATGCTCAGGAAACAAGTTTTTTAATCCCTGCTGCCTGAGACTTTATCTTGCAAGTTGAGACGAATCGGAAATTTCCCGCAGAGACACTGGTTTCTCTGCGAGCCGACGCGAATCAGGAGGCTCTTATCAAGGACGCTAGTTTCCCTGAATTGAGGTATTTGCCAAGGACACTTGTTTCCCTGGGGTTGAAACGAATCGAGAATTTCTCGCGGAGACGCTAGTTTCTCTACGGGTCGACGCGAATCGGGATTTTCTTCGTCAAGGACACTTGTTTCCCTGAGTCGAAGGATTTTGCCAAAGACACTGGTTTCTTCGGGGTTAAGACGAATCGGGAATTTCTCGCGGAGACACTGGTTTCTCTGCGAACCGACGCGAATCAGGAGGCTCTCTTCAAGGATGCTAGTTTCCCTGAGTTGAGGAGTTTGCCAAGGACACTTGTTTTCCTAGGATTAAAACAAATCGAGAATTTCTCGCGGAGATGCTAGTTTCTCTGCGGGTCGACGCGAATCAGGATTTTCTTCGTCAAGGACACTGGTTTCCCTGAGTCGAAGGATTTTGCCGAAGACACTGGTTTCTTCGGGGTTGAGACGAATCGGGAATTTCTCGCGGAGACACTGGTTTCTCTACGAGCCGACGCGAATCGGGAGGCTCTCATCAAGGACGCTAGTTTCCCTGAGTTGAGGAGTTTGCCAAGGACACTTATTTCCCTGGTGTTGAAACGAATCGAGAATTTCTCGCGGAGACGCTAGTTTCTCTGCGGGTCGACGCGAATCAGGATTTTCTTCGTCAAGGACACTTGTTTTCCTGACTCGAAGGATTTTGCCGAAGACACTGGTTTCTTCGGGGTTAAGACGAATCGGGAATTTCTCGCGGAGACACTGGTTTCTCTGCGAGCTGACGCGAATCAGGAGGCTCTCATCAAGGACGCTAGTTTCCCTGAGTTGAACTGATCTGTGGTGGTCTTTCAGGTTTTATATAAGTTACCGTCAAGACCGTGAAGCTAGGAATTTGATCTTCGCTTCGTTTGCTTGCACCGCGTCTGCTGTATTGAGACGAATGTCGCGGTTGTCTCTAGGCTGTTGGTGAACCGTCGAGATTTGGCTTAGCTTTTTGGCGGAGTCTGTTGGAAAGGTATGGTTCCCTCTTTGTTTGTGCCCTTGGATTGTATACAGGGATCGATGTGATCTTAACTGTAGGGCAAAAGTTTCATTTATTTTTATTGTTTTATTTCCGCGATGCTCTATCATTTCAGCTTTTATATCGCGAAGGTCGCGATTGCCCAATCATTTCGGCTATTTTTCGCGGTGCCCAATCATTTCGGCTATTTATTTTATTTTTACTCGCTGCTTTTTATTGCGAGTTGCCCAATCATTTCGGCTGTTTTATATGCATACGTTTTTACTTGCTGATTTTTATTGCAAGTTGCCTTATTATTTCGGCTATTTCGTATGCATGTGCGGCTTGCTGGCTTTTCACCACAAACTTTGAAATTAGACACCGATTTCGGCATCAGCACCGCTACAACTAGGATATTGTCAGGAGCGAATCATCATTTGCCTCTGTCGATGTCGAACAAAGGTGGCTTAGCGAACAGGGTTAAGGTCCTGTCGACTAAGGCTTTTAACTTCATGAGCCGTAAGGGTCTCACAAAGGTATTTCTCCCTACAAGTCGTGAGGATCTTGTAAGTGTATTTTCTCCTTAGGAATCGTGAGGATTCCTAAGTGTATGTTCCTCTGTAAGTTGTAAGGACTTGTAAGTCGAGAGGACTTATAAGGGTTGTTCATCATGCGTACATATCCCTAGTCATGGATGGGACTTGATTAGGGAAATGTTTATTCGCGCCCGTGGATTGTATACAAGGGTCAGCACTGAGCCGCTTGTAGGGCAAAATCGAAGGTCGTGGAGGTTGCTTAAGCACAGCTTTAGGTCTCTGTAACTTAAGACTTTCAAATCTTATGAGCCGTGAGGGTCCCATAAGAGAGTTCTCCTTACGAGTAGTGAGGATCTCACAAATGTATTTTCTCCTTAGGAATCGTGGGGATCCCTAAGTGTGTTGCTCCCTTGTGAGTCGTAAGGATCTCATGCGGGTGGTTTCTCCTTACAAGGTCGAGAGGACCCTGTAAGTGTCATTTTAACGAGGTTGCGCCCTTTCAGGTTTTCACAAACACTCGCCGGTAGTCCTGCTGTTTTTACTCACGGAGCCCTTTCGGGTTTTCATCCGTGCCCATTTTGCTTATGGACATACCGTTTTTTTTATTCTTTTCTTCTTTCTTTTTTTACGAGGTCGCGCCCTTTCGGGTTTTCACGAACACTCGCCAGTAGCCCTGCTGTTTTTACTCACGGAGCCCTTGCGGGTTTTCATCCGTGCCCATTTTACTTATGGACATACCGTTTATTATATTTTTTTAATATTTTATATATATATATATATTTTTTATTCATCTCGTCGGCCTAAGGATGCTGCGGTAGTATTTTAAGGACGTTTTGGCCCGTCATTAGTTTAAATACGTTTCGGTCCGTCGTTTGTTTAAGGACGTTTCGGTCCGGTCAGGAGAAGGCCGGCTACTGCTTATAAAGTTTGAGCTTTGGAAGATAGCGAGCGGACATAGTCGTCGTCATCTATCATCGACCTAGGCGGTAACTCGCTAAGCGTAGTATTTGTTTAGTAAGCGACCATTTATTGGCCTGAAGGGCCTTTCACCGTGTATATCCATGAGTAGATTGGCTCCACCCTGGTAGACCTTGTCTATGATGTACGGGCCTTCATAGTTTGGCTCGAATTTTCCCCGCTTGGTGCGATTGGGGATCATAGGTCTTTTGACCACTAGTACGAGTTCGCCCTGGTGGAATGTCCTCGGCCGGGTCAATCTTTCATATGAGCGCGTCATCTTTGCTTTATAGGCCTCCAGATTTTGTTGTGCTATGATCCGGGTTTCATCAAGGGCATCAAGCTCCTCAAGCCGAAGGTGAGCATTTTCTTCGTCAGTCAGCTCGTAGTGGACTGCCACTCATAGAGAGGGTAATTCTATCTCGAGGGGGAGTACTGCTTCTGTACCGAATACCAACGCATATGGCGTTGTGTTCGTGGCTGTCTTGAATGTAGTTCGAAACGCCCAGAGAGCTTCTTGCAGTCTCTCGTGCCAGTCCTTCTTATTTCGGGACACCGTTTTCTTCATGATCTTTGTCAAGGTCTTGTTGAAGGCCTCAGCTAGACCGTTAGCTCGCGGATTATAAACTGAGGAATATCTCCAGTCTATATTGTGTTGTTGCGCGAAGCGACTGATCTTGTGGCTTCTGTAAGCTGGCCCGTTATCGGAGATGATCCGTCGCGGAGTTCCAAACCGATATATGATATGCGTCTTGAAGAAATGGAGGATATTTTCCGTCTTCACTTCTCTCAGCGGTACTGCTTCTGCCCATTTGGAGAAGTAATCAATCGTTGCCAGGATGAAACGATGTCCTCTAGACGATGCCGGTTCGATGGGGCCGACGATGTCAGTCCCCCACATTTCGAATGGCCAGCTAGCCACCGTTGGATGGAGTGGATTTGGATGCTGGTGGATGAAGTCCCCATGAATTTGGCATGAGTGGCATTGCTTCGCATATTCGAGGCAGTCCTGAATCATCATGGGCCAGTAGTAGCCCATCCGTTTAATCTTCAACTTCATCTTTGGGCCTGCTTGGTGAGAACCGCAGAGTCCGTCGTGAACTTCCTGAACGACTCTTTTCGCTTCATCAGGTCCCAGGCATCTCAACCACAGAGAATCAAATGACCTCTTGTACAGAGTATCATTGACGAAGGCGAAAGACAGAGCTCGTTTCATAAGCTGATGTCTTGAGGACGCATCTTCGGGCATTCGACGGTATTTGAAATAGTCTATAAAGACTTCTCTCTAATCCTCGGTATTTTACCGATCTTTTATTTGCAGGGTCGTCTGCTCAGTCGCTCCCTTTTCTTCGGATGATTCCGGAGATATTTCCGCTGGGGCAAGTACCCGACGGCTTTGTACCACGATTCTTACATCATCGAGGTTCTCATCATCCAGTTCCTTAGCGAGCTTGGCCAACGCGTCCGCTTTGATGTTTTCCGCGCGCGGTATGTTTTCCAAAGTATAGGAAGGGATTTGGGTCAACAGTTGCTGCACCTTTTCGCCGTACTTCACCAACTCTGGTTTGCACGTTTGGTAGTCGCCGTTTACTTGACTAACGACCAGCTGAGAGTCTCCGTATATGGGGAGGTTTTCAATTTCCATGTCGATGGTGATCTCGAGGCCTGCTATCAAAGCTTCGTATTCGACTTCAGTGTTTGTCCTCGGCTCTGTTAGGGAGAAAGCAAAGCGCATTATCCATCCTTGTGGAGTTACAAAGATGAGTCCTATCCCCGATTTAATTATAGGGGTACTTTGTTTGCGCTTCTTCATGGAAGATGCTCCGTCGAAATAAAGCTCCCATCGGGCATCACTACCGTCGATCGCATCAAACGCATGTTCGTCTGGAAGATCGCAATTCAGAGGAGAATCGGCTGGTATCGGATGCTCAGCGAGGAAGTCGGTGATGGCATGGCCTTTCACTGCCTTGAGAGGTTGATACGCTATCGAGAACTCCATCAAGAGCAGGGCCCATTTAGCAAGTCGTCCCGTCAATATAGCCTTGGACATTAAATATTTAAGAGGGTCCACCTTCGAAATGAGACGGACCTCATGTGCCAACGTATAGTGTCTGAGCTTTGTTATCGTAAAGATCAACGCCAGGCAGTGTTTTTCAATGGGGGAGTAGTTGCTTTCTGCCCCTAGTAGAACTCGACTTAAGTAGTAGAGTGCTCTTTCTTTCCCTTGATCGTTCTCTTGTGCCCATAATGCACCTAAGGAACCTTCGAGGGCGGTTGTATAAAGGATGAGGGGCTTTCCCTTGACCGGAGCAGCCAATACTGGCGGGTTCTGCAGGTATTGCTTGATTTCGTCTAGCGCGCTTTGGCATTTTTGGTCCCAGACGAATGGGGTTCCCTTCTTCATCAGGTGGCTGTAAGGACATCACTTTCCTGAAAGGTTGGCTATAAATCGCCGTATATACGCGAGCTTTCCTTGGAGAGACCGCAGCTGTTTGAGAGTCCTTGGCGGAGGAATTTCCATGATCGTCTTGATATTCGACGGATCTATCTCAATACCTCGGTGTCGGACGATGAATCCCAGGAATTTGCCCGAGGAGACTCCGAATACACACTTGAGAGGGTTCATCTTCAAGTTGTATTATCGAAGGTGTTGAAATACGGTCTTCAGATGCTCGAGATGTTCCTCGTATGATTTGCTTTTAACCACGAGATCGTCGATATAGCATTCGATGATTTCGTGTATAAGGTCATCGAAGATCTTCATCATGGCCCTCTGATAGGTGGCACCGGCGTTCTTTAGACCGAAGGGCATCACCTTGTAGCAGAATATACCTAAATGAGTCCTGAAGGCGGTGTGCTTCTGGACTTTGGGATGCATCTTTATCTGATTATACCCTGATGAGCCGTCCATGAAGGAGAAAACCCCATGAGTGGACGTATTGTCTATCATCAGTTCGGTGACTGGCACTGGGAAATCGTCCTTCGGGCAGGCTTTATTGAGATCCCGGAAATCCACGCATATGCGCACTGTCCCATTTTTCTTCATCACCGGGACGATGTCGGCGATCCACTCGGGATACTTGACCTCCTGGATAAAACCAGAGTCGATCAGCTTCTTGACCTCGGCGTTGATGCTCATCTCAAGCTCGAGCCGCATTCTTCTTGGCGCCTGTTTGACTGGCGTGACGTCTGGGGATATTGCCAATTTGTGCACAGCAATTTCTGGATCTAGTCCCGGCATTTCGGAATAGTTCCATGCGAAGCAATCTCTATGCTTCATAAGTAGGTCCTTTAACGCAGCCACCCTTTCATCAGATAGCAGTTCATTGACAAATGTCGGTCGCGGGTCGCTCGACGTCCCCAACTCAATTTTCTTGAGGTTATCTGCGGTGGTATGGATTCCATCTTCCAGCTCTTTTGGCGCTGGTGGAAATTCTGAGATCACCTCATCGTCGCTGTTTTCGAAGCACCAAGGTAGGTCATCCATATTCTCGGGCTCTTATTTTGATATTGTTATCATGTGACAAGTACGAATTTGCTTCCAAGCCCAATGTGGAACTGGTTCTGCTCTCGTGGCTTTGGGTTCGTGCTTCTGTGGCGGCGTTACCCTCCAGTTGTCAGATAAAGCGAACTTGCCGAGCTGATACTGATCTTCAACCCAATTCTTAAAGGTGAAGCAGTCCTCGAGAGGGTGTCCTATCACTCGGTGATAAGGGCAATAGTCCGGGTGAGAGACTTCGTTTGCTTGTTCGGGATGTTTAGACTCCGGCAGTGTAAGCATCTGATATTTTAGAGCGAGGTCAAGTATTTTCTTCGTCTTGTCCCGAGGAAAAGAATATGCCCGACCCATTTTCCTCATGAGGGATAGATCGGAACCGCTCGATTCTCGTTTGCGTGGCTTCTTAGTCCCGCTTTGTTGCTGTTGAGCGCATTTTTCGCCTTTCGACTTATTCTTCCTCTGCGTCGTGGCTTTTTTATAACAAGTTGACAGGGAGCGGCGTTTTCATCTTTCACAGCCTGTTGGAGGAGGCGTTGCGTTTTGGCTTTCTCATAAATGGCCATCTCACGGTTGTGGTCGTCTCTGACTTTTTGGCCAGCTTCCCTTATAAGCTTGTCCATTTGTTCTTCAAACGACGGACTGGGCACTTTTGCATCAGGAACTTTTACTGGTTCAGGATTAGCATCTTCCCATTGAGCATTCGCTTCTTCATCGAAGTCATGCACGACGTAGAAACCATGGAGTAGCTCTCGTTTCTTTAACCGGATGTATCCAACCCCGATTGTTTCCATTCTCCCATTAGGCAACTTGTGCTGAGTCCCGGGAACGTTCCAGACCTTGTCATAGAACTTGGCTTTTCGAGCAGTCTGTTTGAAGGATATCCCCTGGCACTTCAATAGACTTTTCAAGCCTTCTGTATAATATCTGGGGAGACGGATGGGCTGAAGCCTGTCAAGTGTAGGATCCGCACCATGCCAGATTTCTTTCTCCACTTTGATTTCTTCAGAGCGGTAGAATAGAATTTCCTTTTCACCTCTTCGCCTGGGAGGGACATAGAACGTCCGCAACTCTTCTACACTGTAGATATCAAGTGCATCCAGTTCTTTATGGTGTTTAGGTGGAACCATGACGACTTGCAGACTTTGCTCTTCGTCGGCGGGCGTTTGTATTGAAGATCGAGCAGAGAATACAGCATGGACCTCATCTTCCGAGTCGGTACCAAAGATCAACGTAGGAGCAGATGGTCCCGGCTTGTTGTATTGGGGCGGACCCGAATAAATCATCTCTTCCTCTTCTTCAGTGTCACTCCCGAAGACAGGGATGGTGGCGTTAGCTTTGTTCTCCGGCTTGTGATACCTCTCTGTGTCTTCGAAATCCGGTAAAAAGTATTTGGCATCTTCATATTTGCGAACCTCGTTCACAGAGAATGGGTTCAGTTCTCCCGTCACGGTATACTCGAGACCATCCTTAAAATATTTCATACACTGATGCTGTGTAGACGGGATGACATTATACTCATGTAACCATGGTCAGCCGAGCAGAGCATTGTAGCATGTCTTGGCATCTATGACGTGGAACTTAATGTCCGTGACGAGCAGCCCGAAGCGTAGCGTCAGTATCACAGACCCAAGAGTTCTTGATGATTGGGAGTCGAACCCAGAGATGGTGATCTTATCCCGAGCAAGGTGTTGGACGCTCATGCAGATTTCTTTTAACACCCGCACATTGAGGAGATTAACGGAGGATCCATTGTCGACCAGGATTTTGCCTATCTTTATATCGGGGCAGTATCCTGAGACATAAAGGGGGAGATTGCGTTCGCACGTCCCAAGGAGAAGGTCTTCATCGCCAAATGTGACATCGGCCGTGTGCACTTCCTCCAATTCATCCTTCATCTTTTCTTTGGCCAGGAAAGCTTAGAATTGTTCCGGCTCCTGTAGTGCCTTGATTAACGAATCTCTCGCCTCTTTTGATAGTAAAAGGGCGTCAAGAATGCTGAGCTGCGAGGGTAGCTTCCTCATATGCGCTAAGACGTTGTAATCCACCTTATTTCTCTTCGGCGGGTCCTTGGCAATTAACTCATCCACAACTTGGTCATCTAGGGCGATCTCCTCAGGGACCTTCTCTTTTCCCTTATCTTTTTTGTTTGAGGGTCCGAGATTCTTTTCGGGAAGCGTCCGATTACGCAGCCGGATATTTTCGCAGACCTTCGTCTCTTCTTCTTTCCCCGAGGTGGACTCTTTAAAGAGGGGTCTAAGAGCCATCTCCTCGTCAGAATCGCTTCCGAATGTGAGAACTTGTGATCCCCCGGCATTAACCATGGAACAATCGCCGGTAGTTCTGTTAAGCCCTTCGACCGTATTTTTCCGCTCCCGACGAGTTTTGCGCTTCTCCCGCTTAAAATGTTGTCGGTGAGCAACATATCCTTGCCACCATCTATCGAAAGCTTTGCACTCTTCGGTGGGGTACGACATCCTCCGATGATACAAGCAGTAGGAGGGGTGCATTTCCACTTCACCAGTTATGCTTCCTTCAGAGGATGGTAGCTTCATGCCCCTTGATATGACCTTAGCAAACCTTTTCCTCGTCTTGAATTTGCTTTTATCCGTAGTGGATGTATTTTGATCCAGCGGAAGTGTCTCAGCTCTTTCGTCAAGTCGCTGGCGCTTGGCCCTTTCAAATATAGCCGTTTCGCGTTCTCGATCAGCTTTACTTTTCAACAGAGCTTCGTTGAGTAATGCGTCAATTACTTCATCCGATGGCCCCAGAATTTTTGGTTCAGGATCTCCCCCAGCTTTTCAGTGCAAGGAGTCTCCTCATCGTCCGTGAACAAATGGGAAATCACATGACAGCTCGCTACGTATTCTTCAGATTCATCCGACGAACTTTCCTCCTCATCTTCGTCTTGAAAGACATGGTTGAGGAACTCTTGGAGTGTAATGGGAGTCCGTGCTTTCAGGTTGTATTCCTCCAGCGCATCAATTTGTTTTTGTAAGTCCGTGCGCTTGTCGCCAGGCTTCACGGGCTTCTTGTATTTCTTCTTCTTCTTCGAAGATTTTGACGGCTGGTTGTGGGCGCTTGGGCCACCACCATCGGTCTTTGGAGTTGGACGCGGCTTCAACATCCCTTCAATGATCTGCGGTTCCAACGGGTTCTTCCACTTGATCGCTGAGCATGTTTGAAGATCGTTCAGCATCCTCTTTGTCTTGGCTGACAGCACAACCTCCCATGGGGCTTCTTCGACGAGAGAGCACGTTGCCCCCAGCATATTCATCCTTTTAGAGGCGTGAGGTTGCGGCGGGTTCACCTTCCATCTGTCGGATAACGCGAACTTGCCCTGTTGGTATTGGTCTTCAAGCCAATTTTTGAAGACGTAGCAATCTTCGATCGGATGACCCAGTACCCGATGTTAGGGACAATAGTTAGTCTCATTGACATTATTTGGCTGCGACGGACGTTTTGGATCCGGCAGATTTATGAGTCGGTTGCGCAACGCCAGCTCGAATAATCTTCTCGTTCTATCTCGGGGAAACGAATAAGGACGTCCTAGCCTCTCCTCAAGGGGTACGTGCGGACGCATATTATTTTGACGAACAACCGGCTTCGAGTTGCTCGGCTGTTGTTGAGCATTAGCGACAACGATCGTTTTCCCCTTCCCCTTTTCATTTCGGGAGTCCGTCTTTGGAAGAGGAGGTCTATGGCCCATCTGATCCATCTGAGCTAACTTGTCGATCAGGGCCTGGAAGGTAGTCGGCTTGAAGAACATCATAAATTGAGAGATAGTTGCCTGCGGATCAAGGGTTCCCACAAACATACCCACTGCAGGAGCTTCTTCAATGCGTTGCTCGCATTTTGACCATAAGTTCCGCCACCGTATAGCATATTAGACCCATGTCTCGCCTGGCTTCACCCTGGCATTAATCAATGCTGTCATCGGGTGCGTTCACTGGCGCTTGCAAAACGCTGGGTAAACAACAGCTCCATCTCCGCGAAGGTCTTTATAGAGTCGTTTGGGAGCTCAGAATACCACTCGAACGCTGTATCTGACAAGCTGCCAACGAACTAGCGAAGCAACAACTTATCATCACCGCCGGTGTTGCCGCAGAGCGCCCTGAACTGAACAACATGCTGGTGGGGATTGCCCGTCCCCTTGTAGACGTGGAATTTGGGTATTGTATAGCCCGGCGGATACTTGATTTGATCGTACCAACTCGGATATGGGCGTCCTGTTTTTACGACCTGACCGGCTGCCTCAGTCGCATGATGAACCCGTATTTGTTGGGCTATATACTCGTCCAAGTCAGCTTTGGAGATTGTCTCCTCCTTGGCTGTTGACAGAGCCGGTGGAGGATTTGACGTTTCTCCCCTATCGTCTTCAAGGACGATTGGGGGATCTTCAGTTGGAGGATCTTGTTGGATCATCATTCCCACCATGTCTTGGAACAGGAGGGCTATACGATTTATGTTGGCTGCTTGTTCAGCAGCCTCTTTATCCTTCTTCTCCAATATCCGACGAAGGAATTCAGCGTCAGTTTCTTGCTCCTGGCGTTCATCCGAGGACGCTTCAGGGATTTCTTTTGGCCCAGTGAGTGCAGTCATCGCGGTCATCATTTCTTGGAGCTTCTGCTGCTGCTCCTGCGCTTTGGTCACCGATCGCGTAAGCGGTCTATGACCTGTGGATATGCGGCTGTCCTCTTTACCAGACGCCATGTAGACGGTATGAACTACGATGCCTTCGGACTTAGGGCGTTTGGGTTCACCGCCTTTGATATTCGCCGTCGGCGTGGGGACTTTCTCCGGCCTTCTTCTCTTGTAGGCCGTCGAAGTTGAAGAGGCCGTTGCTTTGGGCACCCAAGTAGTCGTCGTCTTTCGTTGCTTGACAGGAAGATTTTCTTCCTGCCGACCTTTCGACTTCTTGTGCTGGTGAGAGAAATTCGGATCAATCACCGATTCTCGGACTCGTTGCCACGTCTTCTAGATCCTGGAGGACAGCGATTGAGGAGACTGCTCCGGTTTTTCTGCTTCCACGGCGGTCTCTACCGGTGGAGGAGATCTTTTGAGCACCGCAGTTGGCGAATTTCTGCGTACCCTGTTTAGCAGCTCAAAGCTGTTCCCAGTTGGAACAACAGCATTAACTTCCACCGTTGGAGCTGGTGGAGTTGCCCCCGGTCTTCCTTATCCGGCGCCAGTGGCGTCGTCGGGCGTGACGAGTTGTCGGTATTGGTTCAGCGACAGAGACAGCTTCTTCTTGCCCCATGTCCGAATGAGGCGCCGCTGGTGCCAGCCTCTTAAAGACTGAGGTCGTCCTTTGATTGGCAATATTTAATCTGTCAAAGACAGATCCTCGAGCAGGGGCAGGAGTGGGAATAGTCAGCCTTGCAAAGACTGACTCTTTGACAGGAGAAGCCGTCTTGGCGACTTCGGGAGCAGCCGTCTTCTTTAGGATGGCCTTCTTAGGTATCATGGGCTTTTTGGCGGGCCCTTTAGAATTCAGGCTCAGTCTGGAGAAGACCGAGGAGTTGGACGACCTGTTGAGAGGGGCCGTAGGAGTAGCAAGTCGATCGAAGACCGACTTCTTCGAAGCTTCCGGTACGGGCATAGGGATGGTGAAGCTTGCTGGCGGGAGCATGGTCCCGAAGAACAGACCAGTGGTAGCCTGAGTCACTTGCTCCACAGGCATAGTAAGGATGGAGGCCGCTTGAGGCCTATATGCTACGCCTCCAGGTGAGGTGGAGCGTCGGTTTCATTGGCACTTCGAGCAATTTGAGGCCATTGATGCTTGATTTCTGCGCCAGGCAAAAGATCAAATCATAGTAACTTGAAATCCAAAGGCAACCATTAACAAACCGCGATTCGTTCGCGAAGACGACACACGAAGTGTGGAGTGGAAAGAGGAAAAGGTCCCACCGGGCGTGCCAGAATCTATTCCCCTCCGAATGGCGGCCAAGACATAGAAACGTCTTGCCTGAGATTCGGGGCAGATGCTATTTGGTTTTATCCGTTTACCTCTCCGAAGATGCCAAGTTGATTTATGGCACCGTGTATCGGAAGTTTAGACGGATGCGGCCGATGTAGCAGACTTCTTCAGATTCCCCCTCGTTTGAGGGGTTTTTTATTGTGGGGACGCTCTTCTCTGCAGGCGCAAGCCCCTATAGTTAATTACGCTACCGCATCGCGGTAGCCACTTTCTCCTTCTCCAGAATTTCACTTCGTATCGTGTGTGTTTGTTTTGTTTGTGGATGCCCGTGGATTGTATACGGAGACTAAGTTATGCCGTCGCCCGTAGGACGTGGAGTAGTCCAAATCCGTATTTACTTAGATTTGGGTTTGGTGATTAGTTTAAGGATACATTAGCCATATTTAGGCTAAGATCAACTTAAACGTTCGTTAAGGACACGTTAGTCTGATTTGAGACTAAGATCGACTTAACGGATCGTTCGGATCTGACAAAAGAGCATTTGGGAGCTCTATTGTTCCAGTTTAGGGACATAGTGGTCTATAGTATGCATGGCCATCGGGACCCGTCACCTCTCTGACGTCGTTAAAGGATTACAACGATAGGTGTCAGAGGAGTTCGGAGATGTACCCTTGAACCAAAGTTGATTGGGGGTCTTATAGTCCAATTTGGGACTAAAGTCTGTTTGAATGTTTAAAATACGTTAGCCATATTTGATGCTAAGATCAACTTAAACAGGATCGTTTAGATCAGACAAAAGAGCATTTGGGAGCACTGTTGTTCCAGTTTAGGGACGTAGTGGTCCATTGCCAGTTTAGGGACATGGTGGTCCATAGGTAGTTTAAGGACATTGTGGTCCATTGGTTTAAGGACGCATAAGTCCGTGGGTTTAAGGACCCCACAGTCCGTATCTTGGTTTAAGGACGCATAAGTCCATGGGTTTAAGGACCCCACAGTCCGTGTTGATGTATGGTTGTCGGGACCCGTCGCCTCTCTGACGTCGTTGAAGGATTACAACGATAGGAATCAGAGGAGTTCGGAAATGTACCCTCAAACTGGATGTAAATTGATTTAGGAGAGCAGCCGTGCTCAGTCAATTTAATTTGAGGACTTACGGCCATGATTGGACTAAGTCCAGTTGGGAATATTCAACGTTTTTTTTATTTATCTCTGGCCTATTAGGCCTGTGCTAGGGCTTTGCCCCTTTTTAATAATGCACTGCATTTTGTTTTGTTTGGGCTCTGCCCTTTTATAAATGATGCAGAGCATCTATTTTGTTTGGGCTCTGCCCTTTTATAAATGATGCAGTATATCTGCTTTGTTTGGGCTCTGCCCTTTTAATGTATTTCATTTTATTAGGCCTGTTAGGCCTTTTTAATTGGGCTTGGCCCTTCAGTAAATAATGTAATGCATTTGTCAGGCGCTTTGCGCCAATCATTGAGCGCAAGCGCATGTAGAGGTGACACGTGTCACGCTCTGGTGAGCGCAAGCGCAACAGCGCAGTGCGCTGCGCTGTTGCGCTGCTGACACGTGGCGCACTCTGGTGAGTTGCGCCAATTTCAGAGAGCAATGCTCTATCTTAAAAGCGCATAGCGCAAGTGGTTCAGGTGCCGACACGTGGCGCTCTCTAGTGGCTTGCGCCAACCCAGAAGCGCAACAGTGCAGATTTGCAAGTGCAAGGCACTGTTTTAATGACTTGATCCAATTTTGGATTCAAGAGAGGAATTTTTCTGAAATTCCAGAACCAATGGTTCATAAAAAGTGCAAGGCACTGTTATTATTTATTTATTTTTTATGGAAGATCATTGATCTTGTTCATAGATCAATGATCTATTCAGAAGAAATTCTTTTATTTTATAAAGGTTTTTACCTTTTTCTTGAATTTTCTTCAGAGTTCTCTCTGTTTTGAAGTTATTGATCTCTCACAATGTTGATGATCCTTTGAATTGGGGTCTAGGGGTCTTCATATAGGGCCCATAGACTTGTTAAGTTTGTTAAAGAGATCATTCTCTGAGTGATTTGGGGAATTTTCCCCACCGTTGGATCTTTGATCTAAGGGCTTCTGTTTTACAGAAGGCAATCTTCTTGTTTTAACAAGAATAGAAAGATCTTACTAGAATCTTAATTCTGTTTGGCGCAAACGCCCCAGCGCGTGACACGTGTCCCGCAGCGCAGAGCGCAGCGCAACTGCGCTGACACGTGTCGCGCAGCGCAACTGCGCTTGCACAACTGCGCTGACACGTGTCGCGCAGTGCAGCGCTTGCGCAACTGAAGCGTTGCTTCCTTTAATTTTTGTTTTAAATAGAGCCTTCCTCTGATTGGGCGCGCTGCCTTAGGTGCTGCGCCTGACGTATCAACTTCTGACACGTGGCGCGTTGCGCGCAGCGCACGGAATTTGAAGCGTTGCTTCAAAATTTGAATTTTTGAAATTCAAACAGAGCCTTGCTCTGATTGGGGGAAACAAGGACATGGATATAATATCAGACATTCTGGTTACTAGATCTATGGTTTTAGATCTAGATTTGGGTAGTTTCCCAATATGGGTACTTTGACAGTATTCTAATGGTATTTAGAATAGATGACTGCTGGCATGGTGGTGTACCTGCAGGTGATGGAGTCACCCTCTCTAAAGTTGTCTTACAGACTAAAGGAGAGAGGGATGTACATGATTGGCAGATCACTTGCTTAGGCAATTGAGTCAATCATGAGATATCAAGTACCACACCAAATGTTGTTTTTGCACTTGATGCGATAAGTTTATATTAATCCAATTCTAAAGAAACATAAGGAAGCAGTTTTAAAACATAAGTGCTTGTTCTACGGATTTGATGACAACAGCCTCCTTCAGGAAACGGTTATCATTCCAGGCTTCCAAGGTGACATAGATGACAGAGTGATTGTCAGAGTTATAGTTTTCCCTCTGACGAGAGACAGTATTATGGACAGGTGGTCCAAGAGGATACTGTGGGAGGCATGGCGCTGGATACTGATTAGGTTCAGTTATCAATAAAGTCTAAGAAGTTTGGATTTGGAGTTCATTTATGAACTAGGTCCCATCAGATATTCAGACATATTCTAAGACAGGTATTACTCGATTCGGGAGATGGCTTTCTCCGCTAACTTGAGATTAAGAGAGACATAGAAAGAAACATCAGGGCGGATCCACTCACTAAGGCTATTTCTCGAACACAAGAGTTTTACAAACTAGCTTTGTGAAACTGATTAGTAGAGGAGTTGGATGTTCGGTATCACACGGGCTGTGAGTATGCGACATCGCAATAATTAGCCTTAAGTGCAAGTGGGAGATTGTTGGAGATAGTGCCCTCAAAGTCAATTATTGGATCGCAGGTACGTGATTGCAATGACTGAGGCAGGACCTATACCGATATGACAGTCTTGCTCGAGATGATAGTATGCTATATAGTTTGTCTTTATCATCGTATACATGCTTTAGTTCGCTATTTCATGTTGATAGAGCCCATAGGATTCTTTCTTGACTACCAGCAGTATGATGGCGATCATATACGTGGGAGCTGGGGTCTGTAAGCACATCTTTAAAGTGTTCCTAGTCGCGGGAGTTTCGAGACAGGGCATCGATATTCCAGAGTAGACTAGTGTATACAGTCGAGACCCCGACAAGGGGCGATGGCCGGTCTCACAAGCCATTGGTGTCAGTAGGATCACCTAAGATGTATACAGGTGCTCATTAGGTTATGAGTACACCGGACAGGACTCGCCGGGAACATTCTAGTTGGTATTATACATATCGTCAGATAGCAGTTCCCTGGTGACATGTGTACAGGTTAGTTCATCGACCTGAGATCGTCATTTGTCCCGTGTGAGTTCCCACTGTGCTTTGATTTCTACCCTACCACGGCTCAAAGGAGTCGTGCAAACAGGTCTTTTTTGGGTACAGTCCCGAGCCACATGGAGGCAAGTGAGCGGATCGGCAGGGGATTCGTCTCTCCCGGTATTGGGGGTGAGATCACGCTGAGTCTAGGAGAGCCATTACACATAGCCCTCGGCCGAGACAGGAGATTTACTGGTAGGTACTCCAGTAGTATCTCAGGGTGTTCTGGGTCACTCTCTGACACGACTTATACTACTATTGGGGGTCTGACGTTACCAGCCCCTAGGCCGATATGCGATACTCATAGACGAACGGACCGGATTGTATGTATATTGTCAATGTTAGGCTTAGTAGGGTTTATGGATGAGTTCGCTCGTCATCATCCCTTCCAATCAATACATAGGCAACCGTTACGTACAGCCAGTACCTCTGACGTGCTAGTGGTTATACCCAGTGCCAGTATGTTGATGAGTCATTAGAGTCCCCCATAGACACTTTCCCAAGTTCGGGCGAAACGTTGTAGAGGCCATCTGGTTTTATGGCAGGTTTCGGAAAATGCACGTGCGTTTACGCACGTGTCATATTTCGAGCAGATAATACTGGTCGGCTTTGGTTTAAGCCGGATCCGAGTATTATGCTGTGTAGATATAATATCTTTGTCTCAATTGCATTTGTATTCGGTCGTAACACAAATGCGGGTATGTTTATACTGATACGGGGTTATCCTGAAATTCGTTTCAGGATCACTTTTGGAAGTTGTCAGTTTCCAGTTTTCTATCAGCCGTATTAAACATTCGGTTTAATACGGATTTATCTTTTCTAGAGATGAGTGTGGAAGCTTCTAGATGATGACTAGGATGGTTAGGTGTTATGTGACTCATTAGTTCATTTAATGCAAGGGTGACTAGGTTAATGACTAGGTTTATGTTCATTGGTTTGCTTTTAATGTGTTCATACAAGGTGTTTCATGACTCATTCTTTCATTCATGGTAATGGTCACCCCCCCTCTCCTACACTCACCCCCCTCATCCTCTATATATATGGCCGGCCCTCCCCTCCTCTTCACACACACTCACTAGGGAAAAGATTATGATAGATTTGTATATGGAAATTTCATATAGCTCAAATTCTTATCACCCGATTCCAAAAGGCAACTTCATTAACCGTTCGTCCATAACTTTGGACGTAACGAGACAAAGTGTTCTACTCTTTCTTTACATCATCTTGGTCGTCTCTTCTAGCAAAGTTGACGATCGAGTTGCCTCGGTTCAGAGGCGGGAGCCCGTTTAAAGATCCGTCGACGTGATGCCACCTGGACGAGAAGACTGGAGATTTAGGAGATCAGAGCAGCCGCAACAAAGCGTAGGATGATGGTTGAAGACCGAAGGACTCGGATCGTTCGGTATAACCCTTCTACCCACTTTGTAGTTTGTTAGTTTAGCTTTAATGGCAGATCCGGGTTATAGTACGCGATAGCGCCAGTTGTAAAAAGTTTTTTGTTCCGCATTTGGCGTCTGATAGACGGCCGGGACGCTACCGTGGACTTACAGATTCGAGTCCTCGGAACCAGCCTCGCCCGGAATAGATGAGAGTGGCCGGAAAAGCCCGGCACTGGGCGGCATCGGAGTGGTCTTGGAAGCTCATTCCCACGGTGAACGCATCCAAATGGTCCTTCGGGTCAGATTTACCATCGAAAAGAGAGACCTTCGGGGGCTTGTTGCGGGAGGAGACGTGGACGGCGAGCAGCTCCTCGGTGAACGGTTTTGTGAGAGAGTCGGCGGCATACTTAGCCCCGTCGCTCGAACGGTGACTTTCCCGATGCAGACTCTCGCTCTTCTTATCGAGGGTGTCGAGTCGGCCATGGTACCCCGACGACTCGGCGTATTCTGATCCCAAGCCCCTTCTATTGGCGGTCTGCGTCTGGGCTCGGCCGCGATTTCTCTCAATGAGGTTCCTAAAATCCCCGGGTGAGGTAGCCCTTGAGCTGCCTTGACGAGCCCCGTCTGCGCGGCCCCGTCGGGGGAGGGTGTGTCGGTCATGCCTGGTGACAGGCGAGCTGACCGATATTTTCTCAGGAGGGACAGGCGCGTGAAAGACCTCGGGGCGGGGTGCTCTAGCGACGGACCTCGGTGTCGAGCTGTTGGGCTTTCAGCGAGTCGCAGAATGTTCTAGCCCGGGGGATCCGCGGCTGTGGGAGGCAGCGAGGCGGCGATCGACAGTGCCGATGCGGGCTGAGTGTTATCTTCTCCCGTAGGGGTCCTGGTCCCGAGGCGGGGGAGCGGCGACCTGGGGATTTTGCCCCGCCGTTTGGACGCGGACGAGCGCTTCCACGAACGATGCGAGTCGGTCTATCCGGCCGTCGAGGGCGTTGATGGCATTCGGCGGAGGAGGCTCGTCTGTGCCTCCGTTGAGAGGGAGGCGGCGGTTGGTGCTTGGATCATCTTGATGATCGCTCGCAATTGGAGTGAGATCGGGGCGAACTTTTGTTTTTGTGGAATCAAAGTATTCCCACAGACGGCGCCAGCTGATGGAGGGTTGAATCTCCTTCAGATGTTGCTTCCCGTTGATCTGCTGATGGCGTCAATGAGTGGCTAAGATTTGATCTGGAGGCAGACTCCTGAAGCGTGTGGGTCTCAATGGGTTTGAAGTTGTTGAGCCGAGCTAACTGTAAGGAATTCCCGGGATGGTTGGACCACCGAGGACCCTCCGACGATCAAGTTAGTCTAGAGATCCGAGCAGAGTAACGGCTTAGTGGAGTAAGAATGGCTTACCTTGACCGTCTGAAAGAGGGGTTTAAGTAGCGGTGGCAGCAGGTGCAGTAGGCGCGAGAATCACGCCGGCCGTTACGCTCCCGACGTTACGCCTGCATGATAAGAGGGACCTCCCATTAATGGTGAGATAGGCTCGTTAATGGGGGATCGTGGTGGCGTGGAACATGGGATGTGGCCGGCGGAGATCTCGCGCATGGCTAGATTCGCGGGATGGCGGTTACGCCTGTGAGCGGTGCCGTCGGTCGGTCGATGGACCGAGGAAGATGACCTCGGCGGAGAGCTCGCGGACGAGCGGGAGAGCCGAGGCATCTTGTTTCTGCGGTAGCTCGGGAACGAGCTGTGAGGCCGAGGAGGCCAATTGTGCTAGGGTTCGGAGACGAGCCAGCCTCGTCGGTAGGACAGGCGTAGGAGCAGTCTGGTCGGTCCATGTAGGTCCTTTCTTGTATGCTCTGGGACATGTCATCTGCCACGTGTCATGATCTGGGAGATCACCGATATCGAGCATCATCAGTACCACAATCACACACACCATCCATTATATATGGACTATGGATTCATTAAGAGTTTCTACTCATCCTTCTAACGCTGCAGTTATGCACCAATACACTATAGGATGCTTCCGCTGGCATCTATCAGGTCACCCCATGACTTGTTATTACCCATATGTACCTATTTCCTGAGATCTCCATTCGCATAGGTTGTGTTACCATCATTGTTGACCTGTGTAGTGAGTCTTGGTCCCTTTCTCTTGGATATTTCAAACGTTAGTTTTCTTCCAAAGTGGTTTGGTGATTTGCCAAATTCATCTCCGACCTCACAAAATTCAGGGATATTGTCCCCTCCTCTTAACAGTTGTTGAACAATCTTATGTCTCAATTTAATATGCCTATAGGTCTTTCTTAGCTCGGGCTACAGTAGCCTGGCTGTCACAGTGTAGGACATAGACGGAGTTGGTCTCATCCATATATGGATATCCGCTAAGAGGTCTTTAAGCCACTCAGCCTTTGAACCTTCCGTTTCTAAGGCAACAAACTAGGATTTGCTTAGTTCTTGATGGATTCAAATGAAGCTTTAATATACATGTTATGGACTATAAGAACAGAAACACACAAACTGACTGCAATTATCCAAGCTAATCATATTACGTTTCTTGTAGCATGAAGTGTATTGGATTCTTCATGTGACACTAAATATTATTTCCCATAAGGAAAATGCGGCTAGGGCCGACTGCAGACCGATGGCTGCGACTGCATGACCTAGCCCCTGGGATGAGACCTGTCCAACTTAAATACAGAGTCATATCCTTCTGATTTACCCATTTATGCGCTACAATGAGGCTATGGAGTTATGATGAACCGCAATACTCTATCTCTTCCCAATATTTATGTTCTTTTTTTTTTAATCAAAATGAAGGCAAATGCTCCCGCGTTTTATTGAATGAAAATTTTAACGAAACATTAACCCAGTCTAAAATAAAAACAAAATAGAGATAAAAGTATAAAAAAAAAAAGACAAACAAGAAATAAAGAAAAAACAAATCCTACTCCTCGCCGATTTTAAAAGCATTCCTTTCCTCTTCTGGACTCCAAAATCGCTCTTGTTGGAGTTAAAAATCTTAACTCTCAAGAAAGTATAAATACTTATATGAGTAAATGATCACATTAGGCCTAAAAGGCAGTAAAAGAACAAGTGGGCCCCTATGTCTTGGACCCACTTAGACAATTCAAATTGAATTGTTTTGAGGCATCCCGACCATCGGTGTAATGACCCATAACTTTCTGTCATGACCCACCCCCAAACACAGATGGTATTGTCCGGTCTGTCCGAAACCGCACGGTTTTGTCCCTTTGAATGAACCAGACTCAAGTAAGGGGCTACTTCCCAGTAGGTCACCCATCCCAGAATTTCTCTAGCTCAAACACGCTTAACTACGGAGTTTGAAAAACTCCGGAGTACCGATTCATCCAAAAGACGTCTCTATATTATAGAAGTGGTATCATTCCATTTATAGTTCAGATCGTGCCCTCTTTCAGGATGAAATTCGATACTCCCCATTGTTCTGGTGGGTCCCCGTGTGCATCCGTATCGGTTACATCCCCACCTCGATATCGGATAACATCTCACTTCTCACGGGTAGGTGTTATTCAGCTCCAACTCCACATGGGGTATTACACTTCATATGGTAAATGAAAGCCTATTTTATTTTTAGAGCTAAATATTTCTTTCATTGTATTTTAATGTTAATGGTTTCCATTAGAGAAATCTTAGATTTATATGGAAAGAAATGATTAGTTAAAGATTTATTTATTTTTTATTAATATAATTTTTATTGAAGAGAATTTTATTTTAAAAGATAGAGAGAAAAACTAGAATTATGGATATCCTTAGAATTTTGTTAGATTTTTTTAAAGAAATTTGTTTAAAAAGAAACTGTTTCATTTTTGGTAAATAGTATAAATTTTTTAGGAATATATTTCCTTATTGTTTTGTATTATGAAAGAAATCTCATTTTTAAAGAGAAGTATTTATTAAAAGATTTTGTTGGAGAAAAAATATATTTTTTGAAAAGAATCATGATTTTAAATTTTATTAGATTTAGGTGAAGGGGATTTTTGAAAATAGATATCTTTTGAAAAGGATTTTCAATATAAAATTATTTATTAATATTTTGAAGGAAAAGATTTTATTTGGATTTCAACCTTTATTTTGAAATATTATGTTAGAGAAAATAATTTATAAAATCATTTTTGGTATTTCTAACAAAAGAATTAATTAAGAGAATTTTTATTAAAAAATTGAAAAGATAAGATTATTCATTTAATATTTTTAGGAGTTTAATTAGATTTTATTTTAATCAAAACTAATATTTAAAGCCTTTATTTTTATGAAACTCCTCTTTAAACGGTTTGATCTAATCTTATTTATTCCTATCCCGTGATCCTTAGAAACCTTAATCTCTAGTCCTATAAATAAACCCCAACCTTTCTTCTCTATCTTAGAACTTTCATAATATATATATATAGAGAGAGAGAGAGAGAAAAGAAGAAGGAAGTTGTTACATTAAGAGATCGTTTTTAAGGTAAGTCTCTCCCTTTCCTTTGACTCCGTCGTCTCATTCTCCTCAATCCTATTCTAGATGTGTAAGTCTCTCTTCTTTCCTGCTTGAATCTCGTTGCTTCTCACTTGCCATGATCACCATCTGGACTATTACTTATGCATGACTTCGTTTAATCTATAAACGAAAAAGAAAAAATGACTGATTAGTATTTATGCTTGAGATCGTATAATTGTGACTGTTTGACGATGCTATTTCTTCAAACTAGTTAGAACTCGATTCTTGTTAATTTTCCGCTACTTGAGATTGTCGCCATGCATAAGTTATATGTTGGACCTCCTCTGCGAGATAGATTCATTGTATTTTAATTTGATGAACAAACTAATGACCATAGCAAAATCGTTAAAACGTAACCGGTATACTTGCTGGATTATCCGATTAGTAGACATAGAATTGGTCGTAGTTGTTACTGTGTTTATCGAACGACAAACCCTTTTAAAACAACTATTATCCGCAACGAAAAGATATACAACTTCCGTGTTGACACTTCTCGCTGATTTTACATGTAAAACCCTTGAATTGATGAAATGGTTCACTACATGCAGCACACACCTTTGCTGAAAATTACGGGCTGAACCGGTGTACTATTTTTCATATTTTACTGAGACATCCTTTTCACAAACTGTTTTTTTTTTCACAAACTGTTTTTTTACAATAGTACGATTACTATGTTAGGAGGTCTCTGTAATTTTCACATCGAAAAATACCATTATTTAGGTCGGTTCTGGAAATCATTAGTCACTACAGTAATTATCTATTTTCTTCCACATGTGTTACCTGAATGACACCAAGTTTGATTGTAACTGTAGTTATAGAGAAAGAGCCATCTTTTCTATGAAGACCCCAACACTTGAATCCGACAATAAATCGACTTTACTGTAGCTTGAAAATGGACCTTGCTTCGCAGGAAATACAACGTGGTGATACAATAAAATACATTACTCTCACCTCTGAAATCCAAACCGGGAAAACTCAGGTTGCATACTTATCTAAATAGCGAGACCTGCAACTTTTATTTAGACATCCATACTAGAAAACTGATGAAAACTAAGCTTATAAGTAAAATAAGATGATACATCGAATCAGGACAGAGGTTAGAAATTCTGCGTAGCTGTCCTAAAACACCTATAAGTTTCACTTTACTTGCTGGAATGCCTTAATTCTTTTTGTACACTATTCTAATACGATAGAAGAATATTTCTTATTTTAAAAGCATTTTCATAAAAAAATAAGAATATTTTCAAAACTGCTCCATAACCTTCACAGACTGTTTTCAAAAACTGTTTTGGGCTGAACCATACACTAAAATTTGTAACTATTACCACCTAAGCTTTAATCTGCATTTGACATCATCCATTACCCACACACTCAGTTCACTACTACAAATAGGGGTTGTCCCTACGGATTTATCCGTAGGAGCAAACCACTGTCCCTACGGATATATCCGTAGAGGCAAGAAATATCCATGTAGGTGCAAACGCCGTAGGTGTAAGTCTTAGCCTTGAACATGTCTCTACGGTCAAAAACTTGCCCCTACGGCGTAATGTGTAGGTCCAGTTGTCCCTATGGATTAGGCTGTAGGGACAAAAAACTTATTTAATTTATCGGTTTATAAAATAAATTAGTTGGTCCTACGGAACGATCCGTAGGGCCAAATAGTTGCCCCTACGGATACGTGCGTAGGTCCTGATGTGTAGGGACAAAATATCAGGTATCCTGATATTTTGTCCCTGCGGATATATGTGTAGGGGCATTTGTTTCCCCCTACGGACAACTCCGTAGGGACAAGTATAACCCCTATTACTGAGATCATAGGGGCAAAATATCAGGTATCCTGATATTTTGCCCCTACGGATAAATCAGTAGGGGTAAAAAAGGTCCCTACGGATTAATCCGTAGGGGCAATGTTGGGCCCTACGGATTAATCTGTACGTACATATTATCAGTTTTATTTTTTGAAAAAGGGCTGCCTATTTTTTTCTCGCCCTGTGCACAATAATATATACATTATATATAAAATTAATCAAGACGCAGAATATATATCGCAGTATTCATAATCACATCTCACGCATAATATACAAAAGAAATCAACAAGCAGAATATGATATCAATATAAACACTCAAACACCACCAATATCAATATCGTCCAAAATATATACAATATGTATCATATAAATAAATACATGTTTAAAATATAAGAATCAAAAAGCTACCCTGGCTCGGTCTAGCTCCACCTCTGATAAACGCCAAAATCTGGCTCGCCTGCTCCTCGGATATACCCTGAGTCAATAAATCATGCAATGCGGAGTGTGCGGGAGTCTGAGCGGGCTGTGGAGCTGTAGGAGTGGTCTGCGCAACCGCCGCCGAGGTAGTGGCTTGCGGAGCCGCAGCTGCGGGAGTCTGATTGGGCAGTGGAGCTATAGGAGCTGTCTGCGGAACCGCGGTCGAGGTAGTGGCTTGCGGAGTCGCAGCCGAAAGAGATGCATGTGGAGGCTCAGCCGATGTACCCTGTCGCGTCTGGACCTACTTGTGTAATAAATGAGTAAGAACTGTGTATTAGTCGAATTCGTATCATTATCAAGTTATTGCGAAACCCCAATTTATGTATACTTAGGGACTTAGGCCTCGTTTAGATATCTAGTTTGGAAAACCGTAGTTTATTTTAATTAGATATGTATGTTTGATTAATCAAAACTAAGTCTACAACCAAATAAGCTCAGGCTACGTACTAATATTGGACAATATGATATAATATTTTACTATTAAGTAGTATATATACCAACATCTCCTTCAACTCCTGAACGGTGGCCTTCAAGCTGTCCAGTTCTTGCTGGAAATGCGCTCACTGGAGACGGAGGAAGTAACCGCCGGAGTGGAGTCCGGCCTCATATGGGCCCTGCTAGGGCTCAGTCCCTGGCCTCTCTCCCAACCTCCGCGGTGCCCTCCGTGTGCGGCGTCCAGGATTGGGGTCAGCAGTATCGGATCGTTCTGTCCAGTAAAATCGATCCCCGATGCCTCGGCCTGCTCAACCACCCGCTCCTATACCCACATTAACCAGTAAAATATAAGTATATCATTTAAATTTGAATCTTTCGAAACTAAAATTTCAAATAGGGGTTGAATAAATATTAACACTTACGCAATACTCCTGGGTAGCGGCGTCGGGGTATCGAAGCTCGCCCGTGATGGGATCTGTCGAGGTGCCGTGGACGACAAGATACGCGGACAACATGCTCGGTGTACCACCCTGCGCCAGTGTCTGAGCTCTCTATAATATTAGAAAAAAAACTCTTAATATTAGATATATTAGAAAATAACTCTTAATATTACATTATATCACAAAGGCCGGTCTATTGTAATTTACCGATAACTCCATGGCACGAGTAATATTCCTCGAGCCACCTGTATAAGTGGGGCGACCCCTCTTCGTCGACTTCCTATTCTCTTTATTTTGATCGGCCTGTTTCTGCACAACGTATTCACATTTAGTTTTCTAATTAAGCAACACAAAAAAATAAATTATATACTAAACAATGAATTACATTTAAAATACATACCTGTTTGCGATGAGAGTCTAAATATTCGCACAATAGAGCCCATGTATCTACGTCGACTCTCGCAAAGGCCAGAGTAGATAGGAGAGCCGCTCTCTCTGCCTCGGGGGTCGCCATCCATAGGGAATAGCAGTCGGTCTTCAGCTTATTCCTGTTGTATCGGACCTTCGTCTGCATGTTCTTCATCAGGCCATTGTACAGAGCGTGAAGATCGAGCACCGTCCCAGGGTGATCAGGGTCGGGTACAGGCTGAAAATCGTAATCCAACTGAAAATACAAAAAAACATTGTTATTAGATTGCAAGTGTTAATAATAAATATATTGGATAAATCAAATGAAAATATATATTAATACCTGAGCCTGATCCCAGAAGAGGGCGAATGAGCGTTGGTGCTGGTCGCCCCACTCAACGTGAAGTGAATAGTTCTTCACGAGCCATGTGTTGTGACTTCCATCCATATAGTTGAATGGGCAGAAGCCATCACTAACCAGTCCGAGCGTGACATTGCGAGGATCGCTACTGAATATTGCGTGCCTCCTATCGAAATCCTTCCATGCCGGTGAATCTCTTGGATGGCTCATTTTTCCATCTTCACTTGGAGGAGCACGGTGATGCCAAATCATTGCCTCGGTTGTTTTCTTGCACCTGAATAGCCTCTGCAGCCTCTGTGTTATGGGAAAGTATCGTGCTATCTTGACAGGTATATCAGGCTTCTTATCATAATCTTTCGGCTTATACCTGGCCTCTCGGCATGTTGGACACTCTTTCAAATCTGAATTCTCTTTCCGGTACAACACGCAATTTTTAGGACATGCTTGAATCTTCTTACACTTTAGACCCAAATCAGACATCATCTTCTGGGCTCCGTACCAGCTGTCGGGCATGTTATTTCCCGAGGGCATAGAATCTTTCAAGAACGAAAGAAGCATTGTGAATGACTTGTTGCTCCATCCATTTAGACACTTAATCTGGAAAAGTTGGACGAACCATGAGAGGGTGGAATACTTTGCATTCTCATAAATTGGTTTTCTAGCATCATTCATGAAATTTTCATATTTATCCGCACGCGGTCCTTGACCGGAAGGAATGTCATCTTCGGTACGAATAGATTCACCTAGGGCAGTCTCTACCATATCCTCCATTTCTTCTGATGGAAAAAAATTACCGTCTTCTTCTTCTGCCGCATTACCGTTTTCTCCTTCTTCTCCTGCCGCATTAACGTCTTCTCATTCTTCTTCTATCGCATTACTACGTTCTTCTCCTTCCCCGTGATATTTCCAAGTTGTATAAAGTCTAGTAAAACCATATTTTACGATATGAAGCTCTGCCAATTCTACCTTCTGCCAGCACTTATTCCCATATCTATCGCACGGGAAGAGAATCTTCTCTATCACGATCTTATTATGTGCACATGCAAATTCAATAAAAGCAGTAACTCCTGCGACAAACTTAGGTTGCATACGTTGTTGCCAATCCACATACATCCAGTCCTTAACTCTGACGTACTCATGGGCCATGTTAGACTGTATAACATATAAATTGTAGGTTATGATGACTAAATTGAGAAATCTAAGAACGGGATGGTTACTGACAAAGGAGAAAATCCGTGTATATGCTTTGTGTGTGCGTTTGTCGTTGAAAAGAATAAATTATCGATAATAAAAGTTAGATTTAAGGATGCTCATCTATGAGAATATGAAAGTTTCATATTATCATCGAGTGTCATATATTGGTTTTAACTTGAACATCTTGAATCACACTCTAATTAATGATGCGTTTGTTGTGTATTCTTGTTGTATGTGTGTGTTTCGGCTGTCAGGGGTAAGGCTTCTATCCCATTAAGAATGTATAGAGTGAACACCCACTCGCTTGTGCTTTCAACCATTTCGAGTAAATTTTGGCAGCACCTCCCCGCTGTTCTCCGAGTACACTGTAATAGAATAGATAATCATTTCAAAGCTGTGAAACAACGTTGAAATGAACATCTAATCTATCTTTGTACACGGAGAACCAGCGGAAAGGTACCGAAGAAATATCTCGAAACGGATGAAAACACAAGTAATTGAAGGTGTTTGCTTTATACATTCCTAACTTTTCCACACGGGACAAATCTATCGGTTATCATACGATTGAATCTTCTCGTCACATAGACTATACGACGGTTGTTAGTATCGAGCTATACCGTCCGATATTTAACAAGCCTCGTATAGTTCTATGTCACGACGAACATCGAACGTATGTTAACCGATAGACGGGGACTGAATGGCGCTTTGAGTTTCATATATGAGTATCGATGAGAATATTAAAGTTTCATATTATCATCGAGTATCATATATTGGTTTTAACTTGAACATCTTGAATCACTCTCTAATGATGCGTTTGTTGTGTATTCTTATTGTATGTGTGTGTTTCGGCTGTCGGGGGTAAGGCTTCTATCCCATTAAGAATGTATAGAGCGAACACCCATTCGCTTGTACTTTCAACCGTTTCAAGTAAATTTCGGCAGGACCTCCCCGCTGTTCTCCGAGTACACTGTAATAGAATAGATGATCATTTCAAAGCTGTGAAATAACGTTGAAATGAACATCTAATCTATCTTTGTACACGAAGAACCAGCAGAAATAAATCTACCCCTAAAATAAATCTGCCCCTACGGATTTCATTATCCGTAGGGGCAACCCCCTATATTAGTAGTGATTTACCCAGGGGCAAGATTTCATGATATATGCAAATTACAATTTGAGAGGAAAATAAATTAGATGTTCATTTCAATGTTGTTTCACAGCTTTGAAATGATTATCTATTCTATTACAGTGTACTCGGAGAACAGCGGGAAGGTGCTGCCGAAATTTACTCGAAACGGTTGAAAGCACAAGCGAATGGGTGTTCGCTCTATACATTCTTAATGGGATAGAAGCCTTACCCCCGACAGCCGAAACACACACATACAACAAGAATACACAACAAACACATCATTAGAGAGTGATTCAAGATGTTCAAGTTAAAACCAATATATGATACTCGATGATAATATGAAACTTTCATATTCTCATCGATACTCATATATGAAACTCAAAGCGCCACTTAGTCCCCGTCTATCGGTTAACATACGTTCGATGTTCGTCGTGACATAGAACTATACGAAAGTTGTTAAATATCGGACGGTATAGCTCGATACTAACAACCGTCGTATAGTCTATGTGACGAGAAGATTCAATCGTATGATAACCGATAGATTTGTCCCGTGTGAACAAGTTAGGAATGTATAAAGCAAACACCTTCATTCACTTGTGTTTTCATCCGTTTCGAGATATTTCGTCGGCACCTTTCCGCTGGTTCTCCGTATACAAAGATAGATTAGATGTTCATTTCAATATTGTTTCACAGCTTTGAAATGATTATCTGTTCTATTACAGTGTACTCGGAGAACAGCGGGGAGGTGCTGCCGAAATTTACTCGAAACGGTTGAAAGCACAAGCGAGTGGGTGTTCGCTCTATACATTCTTAATGGGACAGAAGCCTTACCCCCGACAGCCGAAACACACACATACAACAAGAATACACAACAAACGCATCATTAGAGAGTGATTCAAGATGTTCAAGTTAAAAACAATATATGATACTCGATGATAATATGAAACTTTCATATTCTCATTGATACTCATATATGAAACTCAAAGCGCCACTTAGTCCTCGTCTATCGGTTAACATACGCTCGTTAATTTATTATTTTCAACGACAAACGCACACACAAAGCATATACACGGATTTTCTCCTTTGTCAGTAACCATCCCGTTCTTAGATTTCTCAATATAGTCACCATAACCTACAATTTATATGTTATATAGTCTAACATGGCCCATGAGTACGTTAGAGTTAAGGACTGGATGTATGTGGATTGGCAACAACGTATGCAGCCTAAGTTTGTCACAGGAGTTGCTGCTTTTATTGAATTTTCATGCGCACATAATATGATCATGATAGAGAAGATTCTCTGCCCGTACGATAGATGTGGGAATAAGTACCGGCAGAAGGTAGAATTGGCAGATCTTCATATCGTAAAATATGGTTTTACTAGACTTTATACAACTTGGAAATATCACGGGAAGGAGAAGAACGCAGTAATACGGCAGAAGAAGAAGGAGAACACGATAATGCGGCAGGAGAAGAAGGAGAAGACGGTAATGCGGCAGAAGAAGAAGACGGCAATTTATTTCCATCAGAAGAAATGGAGGATATGGTAGAGACTGCCCTAGGTGAATCTATTCGTACTGAAGATGACATTCCTTCTGGTCAAGGATCGCGTGCGGATAAATATGAAAATTTCATGAATGATGCTAGAAAACCAATTTATGAGAATGCAAAGTATTCCACCCTCTCATGGTTCTTCCAACTTTTCCTGATTAAGTGCCTAAATGGATGGAGCAACAAGTCATTCACAATACTTCTTTCATTCTTGAAAGATTTTATGCCCCCGGGAAATAACGTGCCCGACAGCTGGTACGGAGCCCAGAAGATGATGTCTAATTTGGGTCTGATGTGTGAGAAGATTCAAGTATGTCCTAAAAATTGCGTGTTGTACCGGAAAGAGAATTCAGATTTGAAAGAGTGTCCAGCATGCGGAGAGGCCAGGTATAAGCCGAAAGATTCTGATAAGAAGCCTGATATACCTGTCAAGATAGCACGATATTTTCCCATAACACAGAAGCTACAGAGTCTATTCAGGTGCAAGAAAACAGCCGAGGCAATGATTTGGCATCACCGTGCTCCTCCAAATGAAGATGGAAAAATGAGCCATCCAAGAGATTCACCGGTATGGAAGGATTTCGATAGGAGGCACACAATATTCAGTAGCGATCCTCGCAATGTCCGGCTCGGACTGGCTAGTGATGGCTTCTGCCCATTCAACTATATGGCTGGAAGTCAAAGCACATGGCCCGTTTTAATGATAATTTATAATCTATCGCCTTGGTTGGCTATGGACCAATCATACTTTATGATGCCTCTTCTTATCGACGGACCAAACTCACCGGGAAACAATATCGACGTCTATCTCCGACCTCTGATCGAGGAGTTAAAATCTTTGTTCATTGATGGTGTAGAGACTTACGATGCAAACACAAATACAACCTTCATACTGCGTGCGGTTTTAATGTGGACAATTAATGACTTTCCTGCGTATGGAATGCTATCAGGTTGGTCCGTACATGGTCACAAAGCATGTCCTCATTGCCATCAACACACAATATCAAAATTCTTGAATTTTAGTAGGAAGGTTTGTTATTGCGGCCATCGACGTTTCCTGCCTTTAGACCACCCCTACAGGTTAGACGCTGTTCATTTTGATGGTCATCAGGAGCTTCTTGGACCTCCAGCCCCATTGTCCGGAGAGGACGCGACTGCTCAGTGGGATGGTTACAATAATGTGACTTTCGGGATGGATCCGACAAAACAGGTCAAACCACCATTTTGGAACAAGTTAAGCATTTTCTTCGAGCTTTCGTACTGGTGTGTCATTGTCTGGACGTCATGTATAGAGAGAAGGGAGTATCAGAGCACATACTCAACTTGCTTCTTTGTAAAGACGGAAAATCGAAAGACAACCTGAATGCTCGGATGAATCTACAGGAGTGGGGAATAAGAAGTGAATTGCACCCTAGAATGGTAGCGGGTAAACTAGACAAGTTTGTACTTCCTAATGCCGCTTATCATATGTCACAACCGGAGAAGAAAAGATTCCTACAGGTGTTGCATGATTTGAAAGTTCCCACAGGTTTCTCAGGATCATTCAGCAAGAAGATAAAAATTGTGAAAGGCAAGATCGATGGGCTAAAAAGTCATGATCACCATGTTATCGTGGAGCACCTTCTTCCATTAGCCCTCAGGACTTCTCTCCCCAAATCGGTTGGTCTAGTAATCAACGACCTATGTTGTTTTTTCAGAGAGCTGTGTGCTAAAACACTGGATGTTGTGATGCTGGATAAACTAGAAAATTCTATTGCGTTGATACTTTGCAAGTTTGAGCGTATTTTCCCACCGTCATTCTTCGATATCATAATACACCTGACGGTTCATCTTGCAACTGAGGCTAAGTTAGCCGGACCGGTACAATATCGATGGATATATCCCGTCGAGAGGTACGTGGAATTTTTCATTTCACGCAATTTTTAAAATTATTGTTGTCCTGTATGCCCGTATTTATTTATTCAACATATTTTCTTTAGATACCTCTATACTCTTAAAAAGTATATACGCAATAGAAACCGACCAGAGGGTTCTATCATGCAAGGTTATCTTCTTGATGAAGCAACCACATTTTGTTCATGCTATCTGGACGAGAACATTGAGACGAGACTTAACCGGCCTCAAAGAATTCAAGACGGGACATATGGTTAAAGCCGATTATAAGAGGGTAGACACTATGTTTATCAACAAGATATACCGGTTTATCTTGTTTAATTGCGCATGTCTTGAACAAATTAGAGAGTAAGTTTTTTTGGATTAATTGTTATATTTGTGTTTGTGTGTGTATGAAATGATATAATATTAATGTCATAATTTATTGTCGAAAACAGAATTCATTTTAACGAGGTATGTGAGGGGCATCCTGATTGGAACGATGAACGATTGGAAAAATATCATCAAGATAATTTTTGCGATTGGGTCACAGATCATGTAAGTTATTCTAATAACATGTTATTTCTATCAGTTTTAATCTAAACTTATATCGTTATATATTTGTCGTAAAATTTGTTTTGTTAGATCTACGATCCGAACTTGTCTGAATCACTTGAGAGTGATTCAGGATGTTTAGCTCAATTTCCTAGTATGAAGGTTGCATATTATAAAGGATTCGTTGTTCTTGGATATAAATTCGAAGTTAAGGATATAGAAACATCTAGAACCACTCAGAATAGTGGGATTGCGACGGTAGGATCGGACGGTGTGATTTATTATGGATACTTAAATTGTATACTCGGCATCCACTCTCCCGGACGATCAGAACCCTTTGATATATTCCAGTGTACTTGGTAGGATACACGAACCGATACGGATAAGTGGAGAAGCAATCTTGGGACTTGGAAAGATGAATATGGATTGACCAGTGTGAACACACTTCGATTTTACGGTCAGGAAGATCCGTTTATCTTTCCGAACCAAGCGTTCCAAGTATACTACTCACAGTGTTTGAAGCATCCGGGATGGAGTGTCGTATGCCGTTGGAAACCCAGGGATGTCTACGATGTCCCAGAATTCTAGGACAGCGATGAGGATGAAGAAGAGAGAAGACTTAGAATGCTCCGACCGTCTGTTTCGAAAGACGGGTTGTCTTCGGCTGATCATGAAGTTATGTGGGTTAGAAATGATATCTATGATGAAATCCAAGTAGATATGTCTAATGCGCCCACGAAACGAAAAAGCTTATCAGTAATGTTATATTATTACTTCACATTTTACGATCTATACATATATAGTCAATACTTGTAACGATTGTCTAATGCGTCCACGAACAGTTTATCTAGATTTGATGACGATGACGGGAGTAGCGAGGGGCGGCAGGAGCTCCAGTCGCGGCACCGGCAGAGGCAGAGGCAGAGTGGTTCTGCCGCCCGGAGAGCTGCGTAGGGAGCTTCAGAGGGCTGGTCTTGCACCCCGATCGGAGACCCCTTCAGATGCCTCCTTCCGTGTGGACTTTGCCACACCTCCAGGTATATTGCACACATATCCATTTTGAATGTAATATTATAGATATACATGCATGTTCATGTCAAAATTACTTATATTGTCAATGTTTGATTGTCTAGCTGTTGGTAATGCGTCCACATCAGGAACAGAGGCCACTCCCGCACCTCCAGGTATGTTTATATATCATATAGTGCATGTATATTGATTTAGAATGCTATATCATAAATACACACACATTCCTTTTGCTCTTACTTAGATAATTATTTTTTTTATTGTCTAGCTGTAGGTGGTGCCTTCGCATCTTGGGCAGAGGCCACCACCGCACCTGCGGGTATGTTTATATATCCTTAGTGCATGCATATTGATTTAGAATGTTATATTATTGATCTACACATTCTTTTTGCAATTACTTATATAATCTATTTTTAATTGTCTAATTATAGGTGGTGCGTCCACATCTGACGCAGGGGCCACTCCCGCCACTTCCGTACCCTCCGCTCAGTCTGCAGGTTAGTATGAATAAATATAAAATATTTATTCATTTTACATATCCATTAAAGAATAAATATGAACTTCATGGAAATTTATCGTCAATGTTTATTTTCTAGTCGGAGGGGATGCGTCCGCATCCGGGTCACCGGCTGTTCCTCACCGGAGGAACTATCGTCCCACTCGTGCTGCTGCCCGGGCCCAGGCTCGTGCTTTAGTCACCGGAGGTATATATCACACTTCAATTTTTGTTAAACCTTTATTTCTTAATACAACTTTGTCTTAATATTGATTGTCTTGATATTTCTTGCAGACGCAGGGCCTCCCCATCCCCAGAGGGGGACTCGAGGCCCGAATCAGTCTCACAGGCTGAGGCCCGACAGAGCTAGGGGGGAGACAGCATTCCCCCTCTTTTTTACCCCTGATTATCGCTATACCTGCGATCATGCCGAGAGGTTCAGCCGGTATATGGGGGATGAGAGCCGGCTCGTGAAGAACAATCCACTTCACGTTGAGTGGGGCGACCAGCACCGGCGCTCATTCGCCCTCTTCTGGGATCAGGCTCAGGTATTAATATATATTTTCATTTGATTTATCCAATATATTTATTATTAACACTTGCAATCTAATAACAATGTTTTTTTTGTATTTTCAGTTGGATTACGATTTTCAGCCTGTACCCGACCCTAATCACCCTAGGAGGGTACTCGATCTTCACGCTCTGTACAATGGCCTGATGAAAAACATGCAGACGAAGGTCCGATACAACAAGAATGAACTAAAGACCGACTGCTATTCCCTGTGGATGGCGACCCCCTGAGGCAGAGAGTGCGGCCCTCCTATCTACTCCGGCCTTTGCGAGAGTCGACGTAGATACATGGCCTCGATTGTGCGAATATTTCGACTCTCATCGCAAACAGGTATGTATTTTAAATGTAATTCATTGTTTAGTATATAATTTATTTTTTTGTGTTGCTTAATTAGAAAACTAAATGTGAATGTGTTGTGCAGAAACAGGCCGATCAAAATAAAGAGAATAGGAAGTCGACGAAGAGGGGTCGCCCCACTTATACAGGTGGCTCGAGGAATATTACTCGTGCCATGGAGTTATCGGTAAATTACAATAGACCGGCCTTTATAATATAATGTAATATTAAGAGTTATTTTCTAATATATCTAATATTAAGGGTTATTTTCTAATATTGCAGAGATCTCAGGCCCTGTCGCAAGGTGGTACACCGAGCGTGCTGTCCGCATATCTTGCCGTCCACGGCACCTCGACAGGTCCCGCCACGGGCGAGCTTCGATACCCCGACGCCGCTACCCAGGAGTATTGCGTAAATGTTAATATTTATTCAACCCCTATTTGAAATTTTAGTTTTTAAAGGTTCAAATTTAAATGATATACTTATATTTTACTGGTTAAAAAAATGTGGGTGTAGGAGCGGGTGGTTGAGCAGGCCGAGGCATCGGGGATCGATTTTACTGGACAGAACGATCCGATGCTGCTGACCCCAGTCCTGGGCGCCGCACACGGAGGGCACCACGGAGGTTGGGAGAGAGCCCGGGGCTTGGGCCCTAGCAGGGCCCATATGAGGCTGGACTCCACTCCAGCGATTACTTCCTCCGTCTCCAGTGAGCGACGTTTCCAGCAAGAACTGGAGAGCTTGAAGGCCACCGTTCAGGAGTTGAAGGAGATGTTGGTATGTATACTACTTAATAGTAAAATATTATGTCATATTATAGATAGCAACATATCCAATATTAGTACGTATCCTGAGCTTATTTGGTTGTAGACTTAGCGTTGATTAATCATACATACATATTTAATTAAAATAAACTACGGTTTTCCAAACTAGATATCTAGATTGGGGTTTTGAAATAACTTGATAATGATACGAACTCGACTAATACATAGTTCTTACTCGTTTATTACACACGTAGGTCCAGACGCGATAGGGTACATCGGTCGAGCCTCCACATGCATCTCCTTCGGCTGCGGCTCTGCAAGCCACTACATCAGCTGCGGTTCCGCAGACAGCTCCTATAACTCCACTGCACGCTCAAACCGCAGCCGCGGATCTGCAAGCCACTACCTCGGTGGTGGTTGTGCAGGCCACTCCTACAGCTCCACAGCCCGCTCAGACTCCCGCACACTCCGCATTGCATGATTTATTGACTCAGGGTATATCCGAGGAGCAGACGCGCCAGATTATGGCGTTTATCAGAGGTGGAGCTGGACCGAGCTAGGGTAGCTTTTTAATTCTTATATTTTAAACATGTATTTATTTATATGATATATATTGTACTATATTTTGGACGATATTGATATTGGTGGTGTTTGCGTGTTTATATTGATATCATATTCTGCTTGTTGATTTCTTTTGTATATTATGCGTGAGATGTGATTATGAATACTGCGATATATGTTCTGCGTGCTGATTAATTTTATATATGATGTATATATTATTATGCACAGGGCGAGAAAAAAATAGGCAGCCCTTTTTTAAAAAAAACTGATAATATATACCCACGGATTAATCCGTAGGGCCCAACATTGCCCTTATGATCTCAGTATTAGGGTTTACGCTTGTCCCTACGGATATATCCGTCGGGGCAAACAAATGCCCTACACAGGTATCCGTAGGGACAAAATATCAGGATACCTGATATTTTGTCCCTACAGATTTATACCTATGCACTTATCCGTAGGGGCAAGTATTTGGCCTTACGGATACGTCCGTAGGTACACCTAATTTATTTTATAAACAAATAAATTAAATAAATATTTTGTCCCTACAGACTAATCCGTAGGGACAACTCGACCTACACATTACTTCGTAGGGGCAAGTTTTTGACCGTAGGGGCATGTTCAAGGCTAAGACTTGCACCTACGGCGTTTGCACCTACAGGGTATTTTATTACCCCTACGGATATATCCGTAAGGGCAGTGGTTTGCTCTTACGGATATATCCGTAAGGGCAGTGGTTTGCTCCTACGGATAAATCCGTACGGGCAACCCCTATTTGTAGTAGTGAATGTTTAGGTTTAGGGTTAAAGTCCAGTATCTACTCCAGTTTATTACAGAACCAAGCAGAATTGTTGAATCATAACTTGCACTACACACTCACCATTTTGACTCTTCCACTCTCACATCTATAGGCACACCTTTTTTCAACCTAATAATAAGTTAGCAGCCAACACATCGACATTCGCTCTAGTTAGAGTTTTCCAATAGCATCTTGCTCCTCGCTCCATGGCCAATATTCCTGTCAAACATCAATCCATGGCCCACGCCCACAAACAAAGTGGGGGCATAGAGAAATGATGCTCTATATAAACTTACAAAGGGATTGATATGTACAGGGTCAACATGCATTATGCAAAGCTTTTTCCTAAAATTGGGAAATATTTTTTCAAACATAAAGAGGTGCCCAAGGCTGTTAATTCTACTCTCGTTTGTCTTATTCGCAAAAAGGCAAACTGTCGCTCCATCATCGATTATAGGCCTATAAACCTTTGTAATTTTCTACACAAAATTTTCATTATCCCCAACCCTAGCCCCAGCCGAAACCCAACCCCAACCCTAACCCTAACCCTAACCCCAGCCCCAGCCCCAGCCCTAGCCGAACCCCAACCCTAACCCTAACCCCAACCCTAAACCCAACCGCAACCCCAGCCGAACCCCAACCCCAACACCAAACCCCAACCGAACCCTAACCCCAATCGATGCCTAACCCTAACCCTCATTGGTACCCAAACCCTGAACCCTAGCCCTAAAATCATCAAAATTATGTTTAATTGGAGATTTACTAACCTGTAGGCGGTGGAGGAGACGACGGAGACGCTCGATCGGTGGTCGACAACTCGCGCAATTGGCGACGAGGAAGAACGAGGGCGGTGGCGACGATGAAACGGAGGGTGGTGGCGATGACGAGAAAACTGCGACGGCGAGAACGAGAAATTTGGGGATTTTGGGAGTTAACGCGCAAGAGATCGAGATGAGGCGTAGGGCATTTCTGTGCCTTTTTAATTAAATTCCCATTTAGATGCCCCTACGGATTAGTCCGTAGGTCATTAGTTTGCGGCTCCGTAGGGGCAAATAACAAATTATGATTTAATATTTTTAAATTAAAACGTCGGGCACCGTAGGGACAACCGTCGGGCCCTACGGATTAGTCCGTATGGCCAAAATAAATCTTCCCCTACGGATTTTATTATCTGTAGGGGCAACCCCCTATTGTAGTAGTGGTTGCTACAATGTTCCTATTCTCAAACACATGATTTACTTGTATATATGAATTGCCATGCTCTCACATGCTAATGTTTTGGTCGTTTATAAATTTTGCCTTGCATGTTTATATAAGATAGTTTATATAACGGTTATTCGTGGCAAAAAATGGAATGATATATGTCATGGATTTGAGATCATGCTAAGAGATGTCACAGTGCAAAGTCAAGTCATGTATCATGTTATTGCTTTCCATAAACTATGATCGTTGTATACACGAATAGTAAAACGTGGGGTTGAGATAGTCTAATGAAGCGGTGAGTCGGTGATAGGTTATTTTTAAGTTCTAATTTATATCCGCAAGTGCACATTAACGTTGTAGCACATGTGCAAAAGCCGGTCGAATCCATAGGGAAGAGAGAATCTAATTAAATCCAGGTGAATTAAAAATAAGATTTTTTAATTGAAGAAAGGATTATCAATAACTGGTTGCAGATTTAAAAGAAATAGAAATAAACACATTGAGAAAGTTAATTAATAAAAAGCAAAATATATGGGGTAAGAATCCTCTAGAAAGATACATGTGTCAGATAATTCATGCTATATTTTTCTATTAAATTCCTCTCTTTAATACTCAAGAATTAGACAATAAATGCACAAATTATATGATATCCAATATAATTCATCAATCCAAAAGAAAGTATAAACTATTTGGTTTTCAAAATAAATTATCAATCAAATATCTTAATTCAAGACTATTATAAGGCTTGTTTAGATCTCTATAATCTCAAACATAAACTTTGTGTGTGTGATAAACATAATTTATTACATTTATTTCAGTATTATATCACTATCTTTTGTTATTCATTTTAATTAAAAATGCTACTAAACAAGTGCATTGAGTGTAAGTGCAGATTACAGGTCTACGTGCAAGAAATAGATCAAATCAGATCTGATTGGATGTTTAAATTCATATTTACAAAAAGATACAGTCAAGCCAACCAAGAGACCGGTCTAAACTAACAAATTAATCACTTCAATCATGTGCAAATGCATTTGGGTTAATAAATTGAAGAAATGGTCATTTAATAAAAGCCATGGAGAGGAGTCGAAGACGTCTTAAAAGATGAGCCCCAGAAGCTTAAGGAAGTCGGCGGTTTGTGTTGGATTTCCACACATTCCGCAGCTGTTTGGTGTGAGCTTTGGCGACAATGATCCTACAGCTATGATCTATTTGATTTTGATGTTAGATTATTTATATCGTATTTCCAAAGGACAGAAAACCTCTCGTACTTATATCCTCTATAAGAAACCCTAGTTTTAGGTTTTTATTTTGGATCATTGGTGTGGAGCATGATTTATTAGTAAGTTATTTATCTTTGAATTTTATTTTATCATGTTTTTGTTATTTGCTTTGCTTGCTTTTTAATTATGTTTAAGTAAATTTCTTAATACCTAGGGAACGATCTAGCTTGATCTTTTCATATGTTTGATGTTTGATTAATCTAAATTTCTATTGTGCTTTATTGATGATTAGATAGATCTAAGTTAATTTTAATTTTATGATCCCTTTGATAGATTATGTAGCGTTTGCATATATCCTATGCCTAAATCACTTTGATAGGTTATGTCGCATAGCATATAGTTTATTCTTAGGAATAAAAAAGTTAGGAAAAACAATAGATTTATTTGATTGATAAAAAGTACATCTTTTTAATGTTGATAATCTATTTAGTTTGATAAGTTATGTTGAGAATCTTTTAATCTATACTTGCTTAGATTTGATAGGTTAAGATGAATGTCAAAGAATTTATGCTTATTAAAAGATCGTAGTTATTAAAAGGAGTAAGGAAAAAATGACAGATAGATTAATTAAATTGATAACATATGTTAGATCTAGTGAATTCGTAAACCCTAGGTATGCTTTTCTTTATTTTAAAAAGTATAGATTTAAATTTTATTATTAATTTATAAAACCTTTCCGTAACTTGATTGAATAATTTTGGAAAATTAGAAATTACAAGTTATCCATGTGGATCGACCCGTATCCCATACTGCAACCACCATGCACTTGTGGTTTTATTTTATGCAATTTATTTCATGCATCTAGTTTTTGGCACCATTGCCGGGGTTAATGGTGTTTAATTTTTAGTTTTCATAATTATTCTTCAAGTTGTTTATAACAAAAAAAGAAAAATATAATTTTTTTAGTTGAGTTTTAGACTGCAGAAAACGGGAAATCAAGGAGGAAGCAGTAGAAAAAATTTGGAGCAGAACAGGGAAGAAAATTCGGCGGAAACGGTGGGAATCTCACCTTTTTAGCCAAAATATTTAGGTATGTTGGTTATGGTTTTTTTTTTGTAAGTCTCTATCCTTCAGCCCTTCTCGGATCTCCTATAATTCTACTTTTTCCTATAGGGTTTCTTTGCGTACAGCCAAGTCTAATTAAACTAAATATTTATTGCTTGGTTGGAAGCAAAGTGTTAGATTGGTTAATGCTATTTTATTTTTCTGCTTATAAAATATATATATATAAATTTTAGTTTACAAAAAAATATGAATTTTTCTTGGAACAATCTTCCCTCCAATATTAATTTTTCATTTAATAACAACAATTATTTTGATTTCAAACCTTCTTACATAAAAATGCCTCCTGATTTCACTAGTCCCCTAGGTTATAATCAAGAAAATGCAACATGTTATTTGCCCATGAATGATAATTATGCTTCAACTTACGATTCAAATTATCCCAATTTTTCTTGGAACCAAGATGTTCCTAACCTTAGCTATAACAATCAATTTCAACCCTACCAAAACCATGTAGCAGGTTCATATTCACATCTTAATCAACCAAATCCAATGTGCAGTGCACTAGATTTTGCTGACAAGAGTAATAGGCAGTTGTCCAGTTTAGAACTAGCATTGGAAGAGTTTGTTAGGGTAACCAATCAAAATACTTCAAACCTAACCGATCTCATGCAACCAACTGGACAAGTTAAAATTGAACCCTACTTTCACCCTATCAGATTTTTCTAATAAGAATGATAAGCAGATTTCCACGTCAGAAGATAGGTTAGAAACTTTTGTTCTGACTTCCATTCAAGTCGATCCCAACACTACTAATGTGAATGAGGGAGAGATCAATTTAGAGAAAAAATTGGAAATTTTAATTCAAACTCGTGTACAAAACGCTCAAGCTTTTGATAGGTTACAAATTAAAATGGATCAGTTAATTGCATAATTTAGTAAAAAGGAAGAGGGAAATTTTCCCAATCAACCTAGTCAAAACCCTATGGATTAATGGGCTAGTTCAAGTCAAAATAATATATTTCAAAATGACCCAAATGATTTTGCTAATTCCCTAACAACTTTAAGCTCCGGTTTGGAATTTGATACACACGTTGACAGACCTAACGATTCGATTGAGCCACATTCTCAAACACATTCTTCTGAGTCTAGATATCACTTTGAGTTTGGTCTTATGGATAATTGGAGTGAAACAAATGATCAATTTTTTTTCCGAAGAAGTGTCTAAAGAGGAGAAAATTAATCTTGAGGAGCATAGTATTGAAGAACCACCAAGGTTAGAGCCTAAAATTCTTGATCTCAATATTTCCAAATTAAGAAGCAATGTAATGACTCTTTTGACCATATTTCTAACGTCAATGCTTTTAATGATAAATCAAAGGAAGAAACATTTCCCTTTGATGATTCATTTGAAGAAATTTATCAAGAAAAAATTGTGCTTCTTGAAGAGTTGGAAAATAACGCATTTGACTTTGATTTGGGAGAATTTTTCAAAGAAGAATCTAAACTTTCGGAAGAATTACATCAAACTATTTCTCCAATTTTACAAAACGAGTTTGAGGATTATTACTTAGAGGAAATTTTTAAAGAGGAATTCATTCTCTTAAATGAATTAGATTATTCAAGATTTCTAGTTTCGCAATCAGAACATCATCTTGAACTCATTATTAAAGAAGATCATGTGATTCCACCATTTATTAATACACTTTCTAATGATTCACTACACGATTATTCTTCTCTTGTCTACAACTCCTCATCATTTCAAAATCCGATTGAATCTCCTTATATCCCTATTCCTTATTTTTTGTGGAACCCATCGGAATTTAATCCTATAACTTGACATCGAAATGCTTTCGTGCAGGAAAAAGCTGAAAAAGCAAATCTTTATCTTCAAGTTTTTGCACCATATCATCCACAGCTTTCAATTTCTGTTTATCACAATAGTTATAGATATAACCATTCTTACATACACCTAAATAAATTTTATGAATGGTTAATACACATTAGTTATAGATATAACCAGTTAAATTTTTATAATGATGTAATTTTTGAATGGTTGATTCTGACGTTTGAGCAAGTCCAGTCTGATTATGATTCACTTATATTCTTAGATACAATATATCACCCCAATTCTCAACCATTTTCTCCTATTATGAAAACTTGTGATTTAGATAACGACAATTTTGAGGAAATTTTTAAAGAAGAGCTTATACTTTTAGAAGAGTTAGATCGACACAGTTCTCAAATTTTACACATTCAAACAGAATATCATGTTGCATCTTTCATTATTCAAAGTCAATTACTTTTATACATTGAGAAACAATTCAGGTTGGCGCTTAAACAATTGATGAATTCATGGAAGGAGAGGTTCTTGAGGAATCTTCGAGGTAAGTTTCTCATTTTTAATAATTTATGTTTACCCTTCCTTAAATATATATATTAAATAATGAAAATTATTTGATACTGAATTGGAAAAAACGGTTAGGACACGAAGACACCGAAGACGGTGTTTAGCTTAGGTGTGGGGGAGTTTAAGTTATTAGTTATTTTGCTTTTCTTTTATAAAAAAAAGAAATTTAGAGATAAAGAAAAGAAAAAATAAAGGAAATTTTTTATTAAGATTAAGTTAGTTTGTTTAGAAATGAGTAATCTTGAGTCTAGTTCTCAGGTGAAGTTAATATGAAGGAAACCTAATGAATCTGAGGATAGAATTAAATCTAAAAATAACTCCTTATCTTGAAATCAAATTTAGTGAATATACACCCTATAAATTGCATGAACACGAATCTTGAAGCTTAAGATAGTAGAGAATACCACGAAATTTCTTTACCTCAATATCTAAGAAATAATATATATATATATATATATATATATATATATGATAAAATTTAAAAAATATATAAATATAATAAGTTTGGTTTTGTGATTACTCAGGGTAAGTAAAACTTCAGTCTTAGGGGTGTTTAATCACCTAGTGTTTTAGAAGTCACTTCTGAAGGTCCGAGATAGTTGCTAGACTAGGCATGATTCAACTCACATATTGAGTAACCGGTTGGTTGGTACCTCATGAAGCATTAACGGACGTATTGAAAGATGTGTGTGTGTGTGTGTGTGTGTGTGTGTGTGTGTGTGTGTGTGTAATACGAGAATATGAGGCATTGATACTATAGCTTGAATTGAATTCTCAAGTTTAGGGATATTTTACACACACGTAAAGATATATGAGCGACATTTGAAGAAAAGATAGGAGTGAAGACTAGGATTAAGTTCTATTGAGGAAGGATAGAATTTTTGGATTAGAGACTAAACTTTAGGATGAAAACTTAAGAAAGTTTAGGACTTTACAAACTTTCGAAATACTTTTGGAGTTCTTTCTTAATCTTCATTTTCTTGTTTCGAATCTTCTCTTTATGAATTTTGTGGGTGTAATTCGTTGAAAACTCTAGGGAGAAAACACTCCTCCTACCAGGGACACCTAAAGGTTTAACGGATTATTGCACATGCTAAGTGCAATCGCGATTGCCTGCGAAAATGACCTAGATTTTAGTTAGTTTTTATTTTTAGGTTATCGTTTCTTAGTTTTGCTTGAGGACTAGCAAAAGATATGTGTGATGGTATTTGATAAACATAATTTATTGCATTTATTTATTTGAGTATTTTATCCCTATCTTTTGTTATTTATTTAAATTAAAAGTGCTACTAAACACGTGTATTGAGTGTAAGTGTAGATTACAGGTCTACGTGCAAGAAATGGATCAAATCATGTCTAATTGGGTGTTTAAATTCGTATTTATAAAGAGATGCAGTCTAGCCAACCAAAGGACCGGTCTAAACTAGGAAATTAATCACTTCAATCACGTGCAAGTATGCTATATTGGCTTATGGATTTTCGTAATCCGATTATTTAGTTTTGATGAGGTTGTAAAATATTAATGGATAGATATAAAAGGATTATTATTGCATATCTTATAATACTGTATATGAGCTTGGTCGTGCTTGAGATTGGTTTTCCAGGATATTCTCACGACACAAGCTTATCATGGAGGATGGAGCAAAATGAGCTTAACGACAAATCTATTGGAAGTTGGAGGATAATAGACTAGAGCTCCTCAAATTTCATATTCAAGCTTCAAGAAGCCGAGGAGTCAAAATCCAAGTTTAAAGAATTCAAGAATTGAAGAAGTCGAATAATTCAAGAGTTCGAGCTACAAGTGTAATCTCTATGAAACCGATATAAGTATTTCATGGTTTATGAGATTAGCATACAAAAGCTCAAACACACACACACACACACACACACACACACACACACACACACTATTGCATGCATGAAACTATTGGGCAAAACTTTGCAAAGGTTTTCATTCAAAACTATTTTCAATTTCAAGTTCAAAATTTTCTGTGCATTCCTTTTTCAGACATCCGTCCAAGTCTTATTCAGACGTCTTTATACTATTGAAAAATATGCACAAGTTTTAAAATGTGAGTTTCTTACTTCAGAACAAACGTCTGAAGCTTACCAGAACAAACGTCTAGTTGTTCTCTGTGTTTTCATTGCCTTAAAACTTTTGACAAAACAAACGTCTGTCAATACTTCTTTATACGTCTTGTTGTTATCTGTGTTTTCATTGCCTTAAAACTTTTTACAGAACAAACGTCTGTCAATAATTCTTCAGACATCTGCCAATACATCTTCAGACATCTGGTTGTTCTCCGTGTTTTCATTGCTTTAAAACTTTTGAGGGAACAAACACCTGAACCTATTGGGCACAAACGTTTAAAGGTTAAAATCTTTTCTTCATCAGACGTGTGTCACTTGTTCTTCAGACGTCTGTCTGTTCTCTATACTTTCATTGGCCATATTTTGAAAACCACGGAAAATGTCTGAATCTCTTTACGACAAAGGTCTGAACCTATTTTTGTTTAAAAATATTACCGTTATAGTGCATTTAATGCTATAACGGCTAGTTTTACTTTTCCTTCAGACGTCTGTCCCCTTTACCTTCAGACGTCTGTTCTCCTGCCAAAGCCGTAATAAATGCATGTACTTGAATGTTTTTTGTGGGGTTTAAAAAGTTTTCTTGTGAAGTTATTGCATCTCAACTATTCTAAAAAATAGCAATCATTTCTTGAGGTCATCTTCACCCACTAAAAGAAAAGAAAAACACATGAGCTTTAATTGCAAATCAAATACTCCATTGAAGTATTCTATAGCTTTGATTGTAAACTCTTGAGAGAGTATCTTCGATTTTAATCTTCTTCTTCTTTCTTTATGTGGAATCTCTTGAGTGCAAGAGAGTTCATATAAGTAAGGAGAAATCTTGTGAAGAGAGTTAACCGTGTCGAGTGACGTATTGTTGCGGGTGCTAAAGTGTTTGTCTCATCGAAGACGCGATTAAGTGGAACAAGCTCGTACGTATAAAGAAAGAGGATTAGGGTGTCTCCCGAACCTCTCTAAAATCGTTTTTCTTTGAGTTTGGTTATCTTTAACTCTCTCTTATACTTGCTAGCTATAATTGTATTTAATTTTATTTGCAAGTAGATTTTTAATTTGTGGGAATTGTTAGTATAATCCTATTCATCCCCTCTAGGATTATTTCGATTGGTGTCAGAGCTAAGTGCTCTTATTTGTTAGGATTCAACCCCTATAGAGATCCTATAGACTATACTTCGACTTCGTCACACAGTGAGGAACATTCCCAATCCATCACCAAACCATCATACTTTGATGGCATAAACTTTCCAATTCGGAAAGATAAGATGGAGTCCTTCTTAGAATCTAAAAGGAGAGATGTGTGGAGATTCACCGTTTCGAAGGAATATAAGTTACCCGACATTGATGAAGATAGTTGGACCTTGTCACATAAAAGAGCTCATGAAGCTAACCATAAGGCCATATTTGCTTTATTTTCTTGTCTTAATGGGAATGATTTGGCTAGAATTATTAAATGCAAAATGCTTATTCTATGTGGAAATCTTTATTGAATTCTCATGAAGGTAGTTCCGATGTTAAGAGGGCAAAAATTAATCTTTTAAAAATTGAATATGAAATTTTTTGAATGTTATCCAATGAAAACATGGAAGGTATGTTTAGTCACTATATTCACATTACTAATGCTCTTGATTCCTTACTAGATGAACCCATGGACAATGAGAAAAATGTGAGAAAGATTCTTCGTTCTCTTACTAAGAAATGGCAAGTGAAAACGACTACTTTTAAGGAGATAGCCGACATCAAAATCATGTCGTTCAAAGAGCTTCAAGGAAATCTAAAGACCTATAAGATTGAGCTCAAGGCCTATGACATGGAAGATGAAAAGATTGAGAAGAACGACAAACTGAAGAGCATCGCACTCAAAGCCTCATCTAAATTCAAATCTAGCGATAACGAGTTTAGTTGAGATGACGAGGACATCAAACTTTTAACAAAGCAGTTCAATAGATTCTTGAATCTTCAAAAAGATTACAAGAAATGCAATTTCCAAAGGACCGCTCCTACAACAACAAGGAAGTCGGCCTATGCTTCAAATGTAGAAAGCCCGATCATCTTGTTGCCGATTGTCACCTTAACAATGAGAAGGAAGCTCCACAACAACCCAACTGAAAAGCCTTCAAGGCTAGAGCATGGGACAACTCAGAGGAGAGTGACAATGATGAAAGGCCTTCTGATCAAGAGATTGCGAGCATGTGCTTTATGGCACATGAGGATGAGATAATAGATGATCTAAACTCTTATTCTTTTGAAGAATTACTTGAAACTTTTGGATCATTACATGATACTTTCTCTAAACTTCAATCTAAATATTCCTTTGCTAAAAAGAAAATTGCTTATCTTCAAAATGAAAGCTCTTTTATTAAAACTAGTGGTTGTGAGAGTTTAAAGTTTGAGAACGAAAATCTTTTGTCTAAAATTGCTTCCTTAACTAGTTCACTTGAAGACACGAATTTCAAAAATGAGAGACTCGTCTCTACTTTTACATATCTCAGAAACAAATATGATGCTTTGACAAAGACTCACAATTCTATGCTAGTTGATATTGAAAAGATGAAAACTATAATTAGTGATCTTGACACTACTTTGCACAAATTTCCAGTAGCAAAGATTCCTTGAACACCATGATAAGAAATTTGAGAATTTCAAATCAAAATAAGGTTCTTGGTTTTTAAAATGTATCTTCTTCTCATACTAGTGGTTCTAAACAATTGCATGATATGGCTTTCAAGACTACTTTCGTTAAAGCTAAATGTTTGCATGACTCTATTTCTTCTGATCACCATGCTAATCAAGTATATGCTTCTACCCCATATGATCATTATGCTAGATTTTCTTATGCTCCTAAGTTTGTAAAACCTTTTGCTAGACCTACTTATGCTAAACCTTTTAGTAGAACCACTTTACATCACCATAATGCCAAACACACACATGCACATACACATTCTAGCTCTACTCATGCTGTGTGCAACTATTATGGTTAAATTGGGCATATTTCATATCATTGCAAGAATAGAACTTCTAAGAATTTAGTTTTGGTTTCAAAGACTAAACCCCGTAGACCCACAAAGACTTGGGTACCAAGGAATACAACTCTTGTATCTTTTATATGTGCATCACAAGTTGCAACGTATGGATCAATGGCTCCTTGATAGTGGTTGATCAAAACACATAACCGACAATATCAAATGCTTTGCAACACTATCAAGTGAAAAAACTAGCATGATCACTTTTGGAGATGATGTATATGGTAGAATTATCGGTAAAGAGGATGAAAGTTGGTTTTGGCACCAATGGCTTAGACATGCTTCCATGAACCTACTTCATAGCATCACCACTAATGACCGGGTCTCTAGAATTCCAATGTTCAAGATTGCAAGAGACAATTTAAGTGATGCATGTCAAATGGGCAAACAAGTCAAAAGCTCATTCGTGCCAAAGGTTGAGGTATCGACTTCTAACCCTCCCCTACTGATACATATGGTTTTATTTGGTCTATCTAAGATTTTGAGGCTTGAATTTAAATTTTTTCCAATAACCTTTGTACTCATTTGCTTTTCTTGTTTTTCTATCCATAAACACAACGTGGTTTTGAAAACTATGTGTATATTTGCATATCCTGTGTTTTCAATGCCATGTCTCACTCTCACTTGCTTAAATTTTCTTATTTGTGAGAGTTTTTATCCATGTGGTTTTTAAATTTTTTAAATCTTTTGCACCTGGATACATTTGGCACATGCTTCTACTTTGAACCATCTTTCATTTGGGATTAACTTCTTTTTCATCTTGTCAAATAGATTATGCAACCCTTTTAGGAGAACCCAGTTGTGGATTTGTTGTTTATAACATATCCTATTCAAGAGTCTAGCGGAGAGAACTAGAGATCCTTCATCGGATAGTCGGATCTTAAAGATGAGAAAAACCTACTTTGCTTATCCTTTTATCTCATTTTTGCCTCCATATGTTATTAGAACTTGACCATTTTTGCATATGGTTTCTTGCATGTATCGCTTGTTTTTGCTTATATCATATATACATGCTTGTTGTTATGAGCCAATTGCCTTTAAGGAAAGTTATTCAAATGATTAACTTGATTCTTGCTCATATCAACTCGTATTAATTTTCTATGCATACATTTTAGGGGATTTATTCAAATATTTAACTTACTTTTGGATGTACGCATATATTTAGAGGGAGTAATTCAAACATTTTAAACTCCTTAAACACCTTTTTTTATTATGTCAAAAAGGAGGAGAATAATAGGATTGTATATCAATATTTGTTGTTCAATATGCTTCTTGTTTATATTTATATACTCCCATTCATTAATATTTTGACATCAAAAAAATGGGGAGATTATTGGCTTATAGATTTTCATAATCCAATTATTTAGTTTTGATAATGTTGTATAATATTAATGGATAGATATAAGTGTTTATTATTGCATATCTTATAATACTGTATATGAGCTTGGTCGTGCTTGAGATTGGTTTTTCAGGATATTCTCACGACACAAGCTTCTCATGGAGGATAGAGGAAAATGAGCTTAAACGGAAAATCTATTGGAGGTTGAAGAATAATAGACTAGAGCTTCTAAAAGTTCATATTCAAACTTCAAGAAGCTAAGGAGTCGAAGTCCAAGTTTAAAGAATTTAAGAATCGAAGAAATCGAAGAATTCAAGAGTTCGATCTACAAGTGTAATCTCTAAGAAATCGACGTAACACTTCATGGTTTATGAGATTAGCATACAAAAGCTCAAACACACACACACTATTGCATGCATGAAACTATTGGGCAAAACTTTTCAAAGGTTTTCATTCATCACGATTTTCAATTTCAAGTTTAAAATTTTCTGTGCATTCCTTATTCAGATGCCTGTCCAAGTCTTATTCAGACGTCTGTATACTATTGTAAAAAACACACAAGTTTTAAAATGTGAGTTTCTTACTTCAGAACAAACGCCTGAAGCTTACTAGAACAAACGTATTGTTGTTCTCTATGTTTTCACTGCCTTAAAACTTTTGACAAAACAAACGTCTGTCAATACTTCTTCAGACGTCTGGTTGTTCTCTGTGTTTTTATTGCCTTAAAACTTTTGATAGAACAAACGTCTGTCAATATTTCTTCAGACGTCTGGTTGTTCTCTATGTTTTCGTTGCCTTAAAACTTTGAGGGAACAAATTTCTGAACCTATTGAGCACAAACGTCTGAAGGTTAAAATCTTTGAAAAGCTTTTCTTCTTCAGACGTGTGTCACTTGTTTTCCATACATCTGTCTGTTCTCTGTACTTTCTTTGGCCATATTTTGAAAACCACGGCAAACTTCTGAAGCTCTTGACGACAAACATCTGAACCTATTTTTGTTTGAAAATATTACCGTTATAGTGCATTTAATGCTATAACGGCTAGTTTTATTTTGCTTTCAGACATCTGTCCCTTTTGCCTTCAAATGTCTATTCTTCTGCCAGAGCCGTATTAAATGCATATACTTGAATGTTTTTTATGGGGTTTAAAAGGGTTTCTTATGTAATTATTGCATCTCAACTATTCTGAAAAATAGCTTTAATTTTTTGAGCTCATCTTCACCCACTAAAAGAAAAAAAACACTTGAACTTTAGTTGCAAATTAAATACTCCATCGAATTATTTTAAATCTTTGATTGTAAACTCTTGATAGAGTATCTTGGATTATAATCTTCTTCTTCTTCTTTCTTTGTATGGAATCTCTTAAGTGCAAGAGATTTCTTGTATGTGAGGAGAAATCTTATGAAGAGAGTCACTCCTGTGTCGAGTGACGTGTTGTCGCGGGTGCGCAATGTGTTTGTCTCATCGGAGACATGATTAAGTGGAACGGGTTCATACGCCTAAAGAAAGAGGACTAGGGGATCTTCGAGCCTCTCTAAAATCGCTGATCTATCGTTGATCTTTGTGTTTGATTATCTCCAACTCTCTCCTATACTTGCTAGCTATAATTGTGTTTAATTTTATTTGTAGGTAGATTTTTAATTTGTAGGACTTGTCAGCATAATCCTATTCACCCCCTCTAGGATTATTTCACACTGGGGTCACTAAATTGTAGAAATAATAATTTAATAAAAGCCATGGAGAGGAGTCAAAGACGTCCTAAAAAGATGGGCCCCAGAAGCTTAAGGAAGTCGGCAGTTTGTGTTGGATTTCCACACATTCTGTCGAAATTTATCAGCCGTTTGATGCGATCTTTAGCAACAATGATTCTACGGCTATGATTTATTTGATTTTGATGTTAGGTTGTTTATATCGTATTTCCAGAGGGCATAAAACCTTTCGCACTTCTATCCTCTTTAAGATTTAGGTTTTTATTTTGGATCATTGGTGTGAAGCACAATTTATTAGTAAGTTATTTATCTTTGAATTTTATTTTATCATGTATTTTATTATTTGCTTTGCTTGCTTCTTAATTATGCTTAGGTAAATTTCTTAATACCTAAGGAACAATGTAGCATGATATTTTCATATGTTTGATTAATCTAAATTTCTATTGTGCTTGATTGATGATTAGATAGATCTAAGTTAATTTTAATTTTAAGATCTTTTTGATAGATTATGTAGCGTTTGCATATATCCTATGTTTCCATCATTTTGATAAGTTTTGTCGCATAGCATATAGTTTATTCTTAGGGATAGTAAAGTTAGGAAAAATAATAGATTTATTTGATTGATAAAAATTACATCTTTTTAATGTTAACGATCTATTTAGTTTGATAGGTTATGTTGAGAATCTTTTAATCTATGCTTGCTTTCTTAGGTTTGATAGGTTAAGATAAAGATCATATAATTTATGCTTATTAAAAGATCGTAGTTATTAGAAAGAATAAGGGAAAAGATGAGAGATAGATTAATTAAATTGATAACATATGTAAATCTAGTGAATTCGTAAACCCTAGGTATGCTTTTCTTTATTTTCAAAAGTTTAAATTTAAATTTTAGTATTAAGGTATAAAACCTTTTCGTAACTTGATTGAATAGTTTTGGAAAATTACAAGTGTGGATCAACCCGTAACGCATACTACAACCACTGTGCACTTGTGGTATTATTTTATGCACTTTATTTCATGCATCGGTGTCTAAGCATGAGATATATGCATCGCATGATATCTCATCAAAGTTGCATGCAAAACCTATATTTGTATAATAAGAAGCTAATTTTTATAAACCCTAACTTAATATAACATAGATCTAAAATCTTGCATACACTAAGAATAAATTATAAGCATTAAGCATCATCATAAATTATTAAATAAAATAAAAAAACTATAGATCATGTCATGTAAATCAAGATTAATTAATTAAAGCACATAGAAAAACTCATCATGATCACCCTACACATAATCAACCTAGATTTATCTCCTTAATTACATAAAAGATTAGCTACTCATAATAGAAAAGAAAAGCAAAAATAAAAAGCAACATAATAATTAAAATGCAAAATAAAATATTCTTACTAAAATATTTGACCTCTTCCTACAAATAACCTAGGAAAACCCTACATAGAAAAAGGTGGCCAAGAGGAGATGAAAACCTAAATAATTATATAGCAGTATTTATAGGACTCTAAACCGATTAAAAGAGATAAAATAGAACATTTATTGATTCATGATTCGCACGCAAAATCCGAAACTTGTCTCGAAGTTTGGGACGCATTTTTAGGGGGTTGACCGCATTTTCGCGATTTGAATTTTTATTTTTGGCCTCAAATTTTTGAAGTGTGTTCTTATTGTTAATACCTTTCCAACGAGCCTAAGAAAATCCCTATAATACCCCAGAGCAATGCGTTCTTGGAAAATCATGGTGATCTGCTCTGTCCACACTCAGTGCGGTATGTTGCAGACACATGGTAATCTGAGTATGGAGCCGCTTCAGAACAATGGGATCGGATCCTTGAAGCAAATTCCTAAAGAGGACCGGACTGAATTATAAATGTAATGATTCCACGCTCAATTACACAGGCTTTTTGGATGAACCGACACTCCGGAGTTTGAAGAACTTCGTAGTTAAGTGTGTTTGGGCTAAGGAAATATCTTTCTCTAATAAAGAACCTTTGGATTTAAAATCCAATGGTGATTGATTAGTCTAAAATATTGCACATTTGAATGATTATTTTCCCCACTATTGTTAAGTTCTAAAAGGTGTTTATTGTAATTATAGAACATATGAGGGTTTATGTGTGAAAAGTTTATTATCATATGTTCCTACATTATAATTAACATAATGAGGGAAAATACATGCATATAATATTTATATAAAATATTGGTAATTAAAATATGCATACCATATCAAATATTTCTAATCAATATTCTTAAAGTTTTAAATCATATAAAATGGTTAGGATAATGTCTCAAAATAATAATAAATACAACTAACAATATGACTTGAGATATTGTGCAGATATTAGCTCAGGTCTGAAATCCAAGAGATCCGAGATGTCGGAATCAAATCTGCCAAAATATTGAAGAAAATCATAAGATCTAGCAACGGCAGAGACTCAGTGAAAGATTTGCAGAATATAAACATCTAAGAGATCTCCACATGTCAACATAAGAGAGAGAAATCCCAAGTCCTGATGCTACTATGTAGTCGCGGTTGGGCGGCCAAATAGGCATATACACGGCGGATTCACGGCGACTTTATGGCCGTTGGATAAGATATTTGGTGGCTTGGATCATGACTGCATATCTTAACCTATGGAATTTAGAGTTTTTAGTTTCTGTGACTATAAATAGGACCGAGAACTTCACATCTAAGATGATCAAACCGAAGAGATCAAGTGGTTCAAAGTGATCCACGCATCCAGATGATCATCAGCTAGTCATCTACCTCCAACAAGAGAGAGAGAGCGAGAGCAAAAACTAGGGTTCTTTGTAATCTACTTTAAAAAAGGAGAGTTGTATGAAATAGTTGATTAATAAAGGTAGATCTTAGTTTATTTATTTTCGCATTTACTTTCTGCACTTAATTTCTGCATTTTATTTCTGCATCTTAATCATGTTTTCATTCTTCAATTTTTCTTCTAGATCTCAAATCATGAGCGAGTAATTCCTAGCTTTCTAGGGTTCGTAGGCTAGGGTAGATCAATGGATGATAAAATTATTTAATCTCTTTTATACATTTTAAAGTCTATTAACTTTAGCAAAATAAATGTTAACATCCTTATCGTGCGTGCTACCAATCTATTGCTAGTCACGACCATGATTCGAGATCTGTTCAACACTTATTTTGTTAAGGGCTAGTCATGAATAGAGATCAATGCAAGGATAAGGGTTAAGAGTGAGAAAACCCTAGTTTCTTCCAAAAGAATCTTAATCTACATTCATCACTATCGATCTAGTTTTAAACTATTAAAAGATAAAAGGAGTCATTTTTAATTATTCATCCATTACTACTAAGTCCTATGAACTCTACAAGCCCCGTCTTTATAAATCTTACACCCGTAGTATATCCGTAACTACAACCAATCATCCTTCTTCTATTAACTCGTCTAAAGCAAGAAAAATGTTCACGTTTCCCTACGGACGACCCATACTCATCACGGCTAGCTACTAGAAATACCATCTTGATTGCGGTTATTTACAACACACTTTTTAAACACACTAATCAAATGGCGCCGTTGCCGGGAAAACGGTCGTAATTTTTTTCTTGCTATTCGGGTTGAATTCTTAAATCCATATCATAAAATAAATAAAACCGCATCTTGTGTATCTAACGATTATCGTGCGAATTTTGCAAGGAAATATGGAGTAACTGGAGCAAGGGAACAGAGATTCAGGGACTTTCATCGTAGCCTAGAGGAGCATAGGTTGTCACTGAAGAAATTTTGGCAACCAACCCTACCAAGTTGCGACGGAACCACGGCGGAGTGGGGGAGTTAGGCGCATAAAATCCTCTGGTATCTTTATCAAATCTTTCTCTCTCCTCTAAAGCTCCAATAATCTGATTTTGACGGCAGGATTCTTTGCAAATACCGCCGCTCAAAAATCTTTTTGCGTGTTTTGATATCGGTTTGTTTGTGGATATATTAACTGGACATTAAGGGGCAATAACCCAAATCCAGATTAGGTGGGGATTTCATCACCCTTCCTAAACCCCACAAATCACAAACGTGCATACGCACAGCCCTACATTAATTAAAAATATATATAAACCTAGCCCCTAAAGACATTCGCACTCAATTAGGATAGAGGAAAGTCATGGGTAATCTATCGCTTATCTGCATTTCTCTTGTGGTGTCTAGGCAAGTGTGACTAAGGAAAGTTGTTACTTAATTAGGCCTGCTATTTCGGTGATTCGTATAGCGGATACCTTCCACTTACCTGGCCACAAGAGTGATAAAGAGGTGGTAGAGGATTGATCTTGCGACTTGTCCTTTGGAAGTCTAGGAGCGGTCTTGTAACTCGACCTAGGAAATCCTAGTTCTAGGGGTTGATTGTGCATTTTGTGATTTGTCGAGTCAAGCCTCAAGTCCGACTATTTTTCAAAGCAAAACAATTTCCAGAATCCAAAAAGAGCTTAAATCTTTCTTCTAATGGGTAACACAAACATGCAAACTATTGCCGAGCTTTGCTATCCAGAACCAAATATATCTTGTTTTCGCAACTGCTTCGGTACAAAATCTGACTCTACCATGTCTTTAAGAGATAAGATAGAGCAAGAAGAAAAGAACAGTTGGATACCTCACTCAAGGTCCTATCAACCACATCAAAATTCCACATCTTCTTATGTTAATAATCCGTTTAAAGCGAGTGAGAGAACTTCGAAACACATGTCCATCGCTGAGCATATTGCAAAGGCTGAAAGCCAAAGTTTCAATCCTTTCACTAATCCAAAACCGTTATGACAACAAACACCATCATTTACATATGAAGATATTGATACTCGTTTTAAGGAGAATATGACGTCTTTTACCATTGCTAAACAAATAGCAATTGCCAGTCGCCAACTAACCAATAAATCTCAGTATTCTTCATATCACAATGTTGATCCTAATCCTGGTTATGAAACTTGGGTTCACCCATCTAATTCTTATCCACAGTACCAAACCTTTACACGCTCTCATATTGACACTTATCTTGAGGCTAATGGGACAAATTAGAAACGCATGTCGATTGCGAAATACATTGAATTCACCCATAGCCAAAAAGTAAGGGCAACTCTTCTTAACATTTTTCTTCAGGCTAATGCGGCAAATCATAAACGCATGTCAATTACTGAACACGTTGAACTTGCCCGTGGCCAACAATTAGACACTTCTCAACCATATTCATCTTCTTCACCTTATCTAGACAGTGCTTCTGAAAATGAATTAGAAAGTTCTACGGTTCAAAAAGAATCATTCATTGGAACTTCTTCACAACACATGTCTAGCTTTAAAGTAGAGTTGGAATTGAGTGGTGACAAAGAACAAGAGATCCCTCAAAGTCAAACCAAAACCAATTCTTTTGATCTCAACACCTCTATCCTGTACCCCAACCAAATAAATTCGATGTTCAACCGCTTCATAGTTTAAGTGATGAGGTGCCCGAGAATAACATGTCTGACTTTGCTAATAGTGAGTGTGAAAGAGAGCTCGACACCATTTCAAATCAAACTGATCCTTATTCGACTACACTTGATATTTCAAACCTTCCAACTCTATCAAGTGAACCAGGTGATTTATCGATTAAGAATACCTATTCGTTTGATTTGACCGAAGGTGTTAGTGAGGGTGGTGATGAGAATCCCGTTGAAGATGAACCCGTTATGTTGGATGAGTTGGATTCTCCTACCCATCATATCCTTTCTATTGAATACAAACATCTTCTTATACAATTAACCGATCCTATTCTTACCACCGACCTATCCGATAAGCAGAACGATAGTCACCCTTCATCTTCCACATCTGGTTCAACAATACTTGACATCTAAATTTGTTTACCCATTTCATCACCCACTTTCTTTGGTTCTTCTAATCTTCTTTCAACTCCACCGAGTTTCGATGAATCACACTCCGATATTTCGAGTTCTATGATTCTTAAAAGATCACTCGATTTAGACTGTTTTGAGGAGGAGGGAGACGATCATTTCGAATCTCCTACCTCTATAATTTTTGACGAATCGAGTGTTTTGAATCTTGGTGCACATAAGACTGACCTTGGAACTTCCAACCATCTTAGTAAATCTGCTTATTCCATCAATATAGATATTGATGAAATTATTACTCGAACCTTTGATGAAAGTTTTGAAGACATTTTCTCCGAAGAACTCGCATTCCTAAAAGACATGGATGTTGTGACGAATCAACCTCCACTCGAAGAAGTTGAACCGCCACCCTTTCTTCTTATCAAGTAAAATAATGCGTATATTCCACTCATTCCTAATCATTCACATTCTCGTTTTCTTCCACCATCACTGTTTCGTCTCTACCAACTGAGACGTAAACCCAATCGATTACGCCTCTTATCTCCCCACTTCTTCACATCTATGATCTTTTACCAACAATGTTGTTACATCGATAAAATCTTCGAATGGTTGGTGTTGATTTTTGGTCTTTGTAAAGTTTTGTATAGACCAATAACTTTACCCCCCCTTATAATTTTAAATGTTTAATACTATTTTACTCAAGTTTGGGGAGGAGAAAATATTTTGGCTCTTGAAAGAAAATAAATTTTTACAAAATTGTGAGCCAAAAATAAGTTTGGGGAAGGTTTTCACTGTCATTATTCCTTATCCCCGTTACTAACTTTTCCTCCAAAATCTACAGGTTTTAAGATTAACAGATGACATCAGTGAGGACACTGCTGCAAATAGGTTTGGAGAGCTTTGTGCTTATTCACGCATCATTCTTTGCATTATACTAAATAAAAGCACAAAAAAAATTTGATAATGAAAGTTAGAAACTGAAAAATACATATGAAAAATAGGAAGAGGTTTACGAAAAGCAAGAAAATTAGATGTTTTAAAACGAAATTAGTAATAGATAGTTATGAGCTGTTGTCCCAAGGGTTAGTAAGATGAAGGGAATCACTAATCTAAGAATAGAATCGAGTCTGAAAAATGGTCCCTATTCTTGAGCCTAAACATCTGAACGTTGATACCCTACTATATGCACTTGCACACATCTTGAAACTTCGGATAGTAGAGGATATCTTGAAATGCTCTTGTCTAAAAGCTTAGTATGAAGGAAAATAAATATATAAACAAAAATATAAATGAAAAAATGTTGAAGAAAAATGAACACTGGTTTTGTAATTACTTAAGGCAGCATAAAAAATATAGCAAGGGTGCTTTATCACCTAGTGTCTTAGACCAACTGGTTTGGGAGCCACTGCTAAGCCTTAGGTGTTGCAAGACTAGGATATTGCTAATTACGTCTTAAAAGAGTGAGCACATTTGGTAATCAGTTGGTTGGTATCTTAAAAAGTATTAACGGCCGCATGAAGAATGTGTGAGCAATTCCATCTATAAAACACTCACCGACTAAAATAAGTACTAAGGAAGATGGACAAGAGTAAGATAGCTTGAATTGAATTCTCTAAGTGTAGGGATGTCTTTTACACACACGTAGGAGTATATGATCTATGTTTGGAAGAAAGGTAGGGAGGAAGAGTAATGGCGAAGTTTTATTGAGAGATGATATGATTTCTGACATCTTTTCATGACTATTAAGATAGAGCTCATGGAAACTAAAAAGCTAGTAGAGTTTGAAACTCTTATTTTCAAGTTCTTTCTTTTATATGTTCATTATCTTTGTATGTAACTTTCATCTTCTCTATTTTATTATGGGATTTTGTGGGTGTAATCCGCTGAAAACCCTCAGGAGACAACACTCCTCCTACTAGGGACACCTAGAGATTTAAAGGCTTGTTGCACGTGCTAAGTACAATCGTGTTGCCTACGAAAATGTGCTAGGTTTTTTTTTTCTTCTTCTCTTTAATAACTGGTTTACTCGGGACGATCAAAATTAAGTTTGAGGGTATTTGATTAGTCTAAGATATTGCACATTTAAATGATTATTTTCTCCACTATTGTTAAGTTCTAAAAGATATTTATTGTAATTATAGAACATATGAGGGTTTATGTGTGAAAAGTTTATTATTATATGTTTCTACATTATAATTAAAATAATGAGGGAAAATACATGCATATAATATTTATATAAAATATTGGTAATTAAAATATGCATATCATATCAAATATTTCTAATCAATATTCTTAAAGATTTAAATCATATAAAATGGTTAGGATAATGTTTCAAAATAATACTAAATACTACTAACAATATGACTTGAGATATTGTGCAGATATTAGCCCAGGTCTAGAATCCAAGAGATCCGAGATGTCGGAATAAAATCTGCCAACATATTGAAGCAAATCATAAGATCTAGCAATGGTAGAGATTCAGTGTAAGATTTGCAGAATATAGACATCTAAGAGATCTCTACATGTCAACATAAGAGAGACAAAAAATCCTAAGTCCTGATGCTACTATGTAGCCGCGGTTGGGCGGCCAAATAGGCATATACGTGGCGGATCCGCGGCGGCTTTGTGGCCATTGGATGAGATATTTGGTGGCTTGGATCATGACTGCATATATTAACGTATGGGACCTAGAGTTTCTAGTTTCTGTGACTATAAATAAAACCGAGAGATTCATATCTAAGAGGATCAAACGAAGAGATCAAGAGGTCCAAAGCGATCCACACATTCAGGTGATCATCATCTAGTCATCTACTTCCAACAAGAGAGAGAGCGAGAGCAAAAACTAGGGTTCTTTGTAATCTACTTTCAAAAAGGAGAGTTGTATGAAATAGTTGATTAATAAAAGTAGATCTTAGTTTATTTCTTTTCGCATTTACTTTCTTCACTTAATTTCTGCATTTTATTTCTGTATCTTAATTATGTTTTCGTTCTTCAATCTTTCTTCTAGATCTCAATCCATGAGCGAGTAATTCTTAACTTGATAGGGTTCGTAGGTTAGGGTAAATCAATGGATGATAAAATCATTTAACCTCTTTTATACATTTTAAAATCTATAAACTTTAGCAAAATAAATGTTAATATCCTTATCGGGCGCGCTACCAATCTATTGCTAGTCACGACCATGATTCGAGATCAGTTCAGCACTTGTTTTGTTAAGGGTTAGACATGAATAGAGATCAATGCAAGGACAAGGGTTAAGAGTGGGGAAACCCTAGTTTCTTCCAAAAGAACCCTAATCTACATTCATCACTATCGATCTAGTTTTAAATTATTAAAAGATAAAATGAGTCATTTTTGATTATTCATCCATTACAACTAAGTCCTTTGAACCTTACAAGCCTCTTCTTTATAAATCTTACATCCGTAGTATATCCGTAACTATAACTAATCATCTTTCTTCCATCAACTCGTCTAAAGCAAAATAAAGGTTCACGTTTCCCTGCAGACCACACATATTCATCACGGCTAGCTACTAGCGACACTTTCTTGATTGCGGTTATTTACAACATCCTTTTTAAACACACCAATCAGTGATAAAATATCACCAATTAAACCATCTGATAGAATTAAATTCTTTGTGGGAAATTTTTCCCCGATCTTTCTAAAATAAGAAAGATCTTCTCTGTTCAACAGAATTAAATTCTATGTTAGGAAAATATTTTCCTAACAAGATAATCATATGATAGAATTAAATTCTATGTTGGGAAAAGATTTTCCAAACCTTGTTAAACAAACAAAATATCCATATGATAGAATTAATTATATTTAGGAAATATTTTCCCATGATCTTTCTCATACTAGAAATATTTTCTTTGTTAAACATGGAGCCTCTGGATTCAAAATCCAACGGTGATTATAATATCATCAACCAAATCATACGATAGAATTGAAATCTTTGTTAAGAAAATATTTTCCTAACCTTACTAAAACGAACAGAAAATATTTTCTATTAAACAAAATTTCCCGGATCTTAGATCTAACGGTGGATATAATTCCCCGAGTGATCTTTGATATCAATTAGATTTATCGAGATATCTCAATGAGAGATTCTCTCGAACTAATTGATATCTTTCCCTGTCCTATATAAAGGGTTCGAGACTTCAAGTCTCACATATACGCGATAGACAATCCCCTCTATAAGCTTTAAGGAGGTATATAGAATACAAAAAATATCGCCCAAGCTTTCGATACATAATACCCTCCAAGCTTTTGCGAAATCCCTTCCTTATGCTTTCACAACAACAAAAACAGAGAATTTAATTCTCTCTTGGAGAAGATCACTCTTTGTTCGATCACTATGTAAAGACAGAGATAAAAATATCTTTACCTTTTGTCTATTTCATATATGATATAAGAGTTCAACCATCTTATAAGAACTTAGTTCTACCTCGGGATCTAAGATCCACAAGACAAACCTCCCACAAGGTGAGAATTTAATTCTCATCGGGAATATCTTATTCTTCAGATCAAAGATCCACGGGAGAACTATGGCATTTTACCCCCTGCACATAAAAGAGAGAACATCAAAGAATAGACTCACAAAGATGGAATTGATATTCTAAGAACTTAGTTCCTCCAAAATATAATAGGGTTTTATCCCAATAAGAACTTAGTTCTCACAAAAAAGGAAGAACTTAGTTCTTGCAAGATCTGCAGAACTTTTAGAGTTTAACTCTAATTTTCAGAGTTAATATCTGCATGAATATGGAGAGGATCATGTGGAAGACATGTGAGTATCCTGGAAGTCAAAGAAAACAAAGACCCACATGAGAGGCATGCAGACACTCAAAGAAAATATAGAACAACGGATCACATGGAAGACACGTGAGTGCTGAGACTTATAGTCTCACGTAGAAAACACATGAGTGCTAAGACTCTGTTGATTAGCACTATTCACGTGGAAGACATGTGACTAATCATGAAGATGATACCCCATGTGGAAGACACGTGTGCGCTGAGACTTTGGTGCTTAGCACTCCTTACGTGGAAAACATGTAACCAATCATGAAGATGATACCCCATATGGAAGACTCATGAGTGCTGAGACTCTAGTGCTTAGCACTGCTTACGTGGAAGACATATGACCAATCATGAAGATAGCAGTCCATGTGTCATTCACATGAGCATCATAATAAACCAGTGCTTAGCATTACTCACGTAATAGACACGTGAACACTAAAAACCAGGCTTCTCAAATGAAGAGCACGTGAAGCGGACTCTGTGATGAAGCTTAAGCTTCTAGGCCCAGTGCTTAGCACTGCTGGGTTATCTAAAGCCCAAGACAAAATGTTTGGCCTAGTGCTTAGCACTATTGGGAAACAGAGCCCGACATCTATTCTAAAATTAGACTAACTCCCTGAAGTTTCAAACTTCTTCGATTTTCAAAGGAAAATTGATCTTGATCATACATATTTTAAGTCGGTCTTAATTTAAAAAAAGATTAACGGTCCCTAAAATAGATTTTAAGTCGATCTTAATGTAAGAATAGATTAACGATCCTTAAACCCCCCTGAAATTATGGACCTTATTTATATGAGATCTATGTCTTAAGTTCAAAGCCTCAAATCTGATTTATGGGTTTGGACTAATTCGCGCCCTACGGGCATGACAAGATTAATCTCCGTATACAATCCAATGGCAACCCTATAATAAACAATATATAACACGACACGAAACAACCTACTGGATAAGGTGAAAGTTGTTATCGCTTTATGATAACGTAATTAACTACAGGGGTTTGCGTCTGTAGGGAAGAGCGTCCCCACAATAAAAAATCCCTCATCATTGAGGGGGAATCTGATAAGTCAGCTACATCGGTCGCATCTATCCAAACCTCCAATATATGATGCCATAAATCAACTTGGTATCTTCAGAGAGGTGGATGGATATGTTCCATATAGCATCTACCCCCAAATTCAGGCCAGAGTCTCCAACGTCTCAGTCCAGTTTTTGGCGGTAAACAGTTATGTTATACCATTGGCTTAGCACAACTTAACTCACTCTTTTAGGAGTGACAAGTGGAGGGAAGAGAAGAGTATGGACACTTGGAAGCTTGATTAAATCCTAAGGTTAGGATTTGTAAAGAAAAAATATTAGTAACCATTTTCTTTTATAATGGTTCATAACTAATGTTAGCTTCCCTCTTTTCAAATGTTCCACTCTCTTCTTCTTCTTCTTCCTCTTTAGTTAGTGGATAAAAGAAATTAATTAGTGAGAAAAATAATTAGTGAACAAACTACATCTTCTAGCAATATAGATTAGCATACTCGTTTCTTAGGTTACTTCAAGTGAGGAGTTGAAGCCATTGGAGGGAGCTTTCGAGGTGGATCATCTATGATAAGGAAGATCAACTTGTAAGCATGTACCATGGACTTTCAAGGAGCCTATATTGGATTCCAACACAAATTGGAGCATATGTAGATGCTACAAAGGTTGGATGATTCTAACCTTGGATGCAAATCTTGTTGCTAGTTCAATTCTTTAGCTTGTATCTTTGTATGTATACCTAGAGCTCTCTTGAATTTTTTAAATTCTAATTATGCATGTTCTAAATTCTAAGTAGAGAGCCCTAGTTTCCCTAATATGGGATACTCCCTAAATCCATCTAGATCTATCACCATAAACCTGCTTACCAGAATCAAAGATATATTATCCAAATCCTATATGGAGAAATGAATGTGACAACCATAATTTTACCAACTGTAGCATAGAAACATCACTTTCTATCAAGAGTATGTTATCTACATCTCATATGAGGAACTTGACAGTACTCCCTACATCCTTGTTACAAATACCGTATTCATCAATAATTTTGATGAAGTCAAACACTTTCACCGTAACATCAAAAAGATGATCCATCTCCGCTGTGCTTGCTTTAGTCTACAAATAAACGTAAGCAACTTGCACACTTTCTGCTGCTCCCACTAACTACGGCATCCCTCCGGCAGTGTCATATAAACATGCAGTTCTAAATCCTTATTTAGAAAGACGTTATAGTCATTCACCTGCCAGATATCATAGTCATGAAAATAGCAGTTGCAAGTTATATCCGTATGGACTTCAGCACAGACACTGAAATAACAGTTTCATCATAATCCTCACTGGGTATTTGATGAAAACCTTATACTACAAGTCTAGCCTTATAAGCTTAATACCTTTCCATTTGCATTGATCTCGAAAGATCTGCTTGCTCCTAATGGGTTTTATCTCTTCAGGAGCACCCAACGAAGTTCATACTTTGTTGCGATGCATGGAATCCAACTTAGATAACTCGATATTCAGCCATCAGTCGGAAATCACCACTTCCTATAGCCCGCTGATAACTAGTAGGGTCATCATCAACATGATACAAACCTTCCTGTCACCGTATACGAGGAAACCGAAATATCTCTCGGGTGGCAGAAGCCCCTTAATAAATCTACGAAGTAGCTATGGTTTGTCAAGGTCAATTGAATTCTCATGTTCTACTAAATTTTCACTAACTGTTTATGATTCTGGAATTACTTCCAGTTCTACCATACTCCTACTAATTTTTTTGCAAGAAATTACTTTTCCAAGGAGATGGCGAGTCAAGAACAAAGTACTTTTGATCTGAAAATGGTAGAAGTTAAACCCATGCAAAATCTTAGGATAACCTACAAACTATATATTACTGAAACGTGCCTTGATTTTGTCCGGATTCTGTTTTTTAAGTATAAGCTAGATAAATCCATATCTTAACAACCTTAAGATATGATGTCATTCTATATCCAATATATAATCGTAGACACAAATTTAGACGAAACCTATATCCAATTGATATGCTGCTATTTCCAGTGCATTTCCTTTATGTGAAGAAGGTCATTCAGCATTACTCATCATGGAGCATACCCACAGAGGAGCAATCTGAGAGAGAATCAAATTCACATTACAGAATACCGATCTTAAATATCTACATCTTCGGACAATTCAATGAATCTTGATACTTCCAACGTTTGGTTCTCTACTTTATTCTCATACTCTATGAAGTACTCAATAGCTTCAGACTTTGCGTTTCAACAAGAACGCGCGTCCAAAACCAAAGAACTCATAGGTAAATGGAATGAAGTACGAGTACCATCCCATTTTCCGTGTGGACATCAAACAACATACATAAATATGTATAACTCCTAAGAGTTCACTAACTCAAACTCCGTGTGTTGTAAGTTGAAAACTGTATTTTGGTTAAGAATGCCTATACCGTTATTCAATACACCTTACCCAATCATCAAATGATAAAGGTAAATATTAAGAACATGATTTTTAAAATTTATATCCCACTTTATTCAATAAAGAGACAGATTTATCAGTTTTAAAAGTTGGTTCATAACAACGGTCATTCAAAACAAAAATTTTGCCGCTAGGAAAAGCCAGGTGATTTTCCCAATAGCAACAATTGCTCCGAGTTCTGACATTGAGGATCAAATCACCCTGTTTACCGTCGGAAAATGGATCAGGAAGTTGGGACGTCTGGCCTGAATCCTGGGGGCAGATGCTATTTGGATTTTTCCTTCTATCTCCCCGAAGATGCCAAGTTGATTTATGGCACCGTATATCGGAGGTTTGGACGGATGCGGCCGTTGTAGCAGATTTTATCAGATTCCTCCTCGTTTGTGAGGGGTTTTTGATTGTGGGGACGCTCTTCCCTGCAGGCGCAAGCCCTTACAGTTAATTACGTTACCGCATCGCGATAACCATTTTCTCTTCCTCCGGAAGTTCACTTCGTGTCATGTGTGATTTTGTTTGTTTAGGTTGCTCGTGGATTGTATACGGAGACTAGTTTCTGTCATCGCCCGTAGGACATGGATTAGTCTAAATCCGTATATTTTTATATTTGGATTTGGGTTGATTTAGGGATCGTTAATCTGGTTTGAGGTTAAGATCAACTTAAACATATGAGCATTTGGGCTCGATTATTTTAGTTTAAGGACACGCAGTCCATTATCGCCATGTTTGAGGTGAAGTGTTAGTTTAAGGACGTTTCGGTCCTTTGTCGCCGTATTTGGGGGCGAGTATTAGTTTAGGGTCATTTCGGTCCAATATCGCCCATGTTTGAAGCGAAATGTTAATTTAAGGACGTTTCGGTTCTTTAGCGCTATTTTAGAGGCGAATATAAGTTTAGGGACATTTTGGTCCATTATCGCCATGTTTTAGGCGAAATGTTAATTTAAGGACGTTTCGGTCCTTTATCGCCATTTTGGAGGCGAATATTAGTTTAGGAACATTTCGATCCATTATCGTCATGTTTGAAGCGAAATGTTAATTTAAGGACGTTTTGGTCCTTTATCGCCATTTTGGAGGCGAATATTGGTTTAAAGAAATTTCGGTCCATTATCGTCATGTTTGAGGCGAAATGTTAATTTAAGAATGTTTCGGTCCTTTATCACCATTTTGGAGGTGAATATTAGTTTAAGGACATTTCGGTCCATTTTCGCCATATTTGAGGCGAAATATTAATGTAAGAACGTTTCAGTCCTTTATCGCCATTTTGGAGGCAAATATTAGTTTAAGGACATTTTGGTCCATTATTCATCTTGCGCGCACGTGTATTTGTTACATGACGAAGTAAACAATGGAGATATTGAATGTGCCCAATTTAGGGCACGATCCGATTTGAGACACGCACGTCAATTTGGAAGTGCATCAGCGAAAGAATTTGTTGGTCATCGGGACCCGCCACCTCTATCAAGACGTTGAGGAATTAAAATGACATGTATCAGAGGTATGGAAAGATATACCCTTTTGAACCAAATCCTGTATTTGAGAGAAAAAGGGTTGTTGTGGACCTAAGAATCATTAGTCGTATTTCAGACTAAGATTAATTTAGGAGACACAGGATAAATATCATTTTGGATATCATCATTGGGAGACCACTAGTCATTTTTTAGACTAAGATCGGTTTGGGAAACCATGAGCCATATGAGCTTGGTTGATTTAAAATCAAAGAGGTTTAACCACAGGAAACTTAGCCGATTTAGGCTGAGATATAATTACTCCACAGTGCTAAGCACTGAGACATACAGTGCTCACGTGCATTTCACGTGGGCACTGGATTAGTGTTAATCACTAGAGTTCTGTGGCGCTCACGTGTGAAACACATGAGGCCCCCAAATATACGACGATGCCCCTCTTTTACAGAAGTGCTAAGCACTTGATTAGATCCCTCGTGCAAAACATGTGGTTGCTTTCTTTTGGGACGGCTGCCTAATTGAAAAAGAAGTTTTTCTTTGCTTTTTAGGCGCCCACGTAAGAATCACGTGAGGCAGCTTTGGCTTTTCTTTTGCTTGTTTCCCTTTTTTAAGCACTCATGTAGAGAAACACGTGAGGCGGTTTTGGTTCTTTTTGTTCGTTTGAAGCACTCATGTGGGAAACACGTGAGGCTTCATAATAGTGCTAAGCACTAACGAGTCACTAAGCTATTCTTGTGTTTTCTTAGAGATATCGATCTCCTGTTAATGACATTTTTAGTCATTGATGATCATCCAGATTTCGGGTTTGAGGATCTTGTATCATCATCATTTTTTTTTGAAGAACTAAGTTATTTATATAGGGTTAAACCCTAATTTTTGGAGGAATTAAATTTCCATATGCTCCTGTTATTTCTTTTTCTTTTATAACCTAGTTCTTTTCCCCTAAATTTTGAATCCGCAAAACGAAATCTCCCCGATGAGAATTAAATTCTCAACTTGTGGGTAGATTTGCTTCCGCAAATCTCAAGCAGAGGAAGAACTAAGTTCTTATATAAAGGTTTAAACCCTTAGATAGGCAAAGAAGAGACACTATGATCTCTGTGTATTTTTTTTACCTAAGGTTTCAATGAAGCAAGTCTTCTTTTTCTTTTGAGAATTAAATTATCTTCTTTTTCAAGAGCTCACTGTATATTTTTTTGCAGAAACTTGTGAGGAGTTCCGTGTCTCTCTTCTCTCTCCTCTTTTTATGTTTTTTCTCTTCTATTTATAGGATAAGAGAAAAGATAAACTTGTTAGGAAAATTTCTAATTGAGAGATCATGATTGATTTGATAATCAATCCAAAATGATCTCTCGGATCACTTGGTGAATTTTATTCACCATTGGATTTTTAATCCAAAGGCTCTCTGTTTAAAGAGAAGTTTTCTTGTTTATTTAACAAGATTTGGAAATATTTTTTCCTAAGATAAAATTTTTATTCTATCAGATGATCGGTGGGTGATTTTATAATCACCGTTGGATTTTTGATCCAAGACTCCTCTGTTTAACAAAGAAGATCTTTCTAGTTTGAGAAAGATCAAGAAAATATTTCCCACATAGAATTTAATTCTATCAGGTGGTTTGATTGGTGATATTTTATCACAATTGGATTTTAAATCCAAAATTCTCTATTAGAAAAGAATCTTTCCGTATTAGAAAGATCAGGGAAAATATTTTCCAAATAGAATTTAATTCTATCTTGCCAAAGAGTGCAGCATAAGAACTCGCGTGTTTAACACGTGACCCCTAGCATGGGTTTCAGCATACTTTATTTCCAGCGCTCATATGCATATAAACTCTCATGTGTTTAACATGTGAAGCCTGTTTGGCTTTCCAATCCTTCACTTCCCGATCGTTCGCGAGTCGAACTCGCTCTCTTGCCACGCCTTTCACTCACTCGCTTGAGGATTGCAGCGCTTATATGCTTTGCATATAGGCGCTCACGTGTTTAACACGTGTGGCTCTTTTAGCCCATTTGTTTTTAACTGCAGTGCCTATATACTTTTGCATATAGGTGCTCACGTGTTTAACACATGAGACTTTAATAGTGGGGAATTTTCCCCCTTTTCCTTTTTTATGAGGGAACAAATGCCTCCCAGCGTTGCTCTCACATGGTTTGCACGTGAGTGCGACGCTGTCCACCCTCACAACCGTTGGATTGCCTAGGGGAACGAGGAGATGGACCGCTCCCCATCATGTCTTATAAATTGGGGGTTTGTCTCTTTAGATGATCACTATTTCTTTATCTTCTTTCTTAATTTTTTCTTGAGAATTTAATTCTCCTCTCAGAGCTTAGCTCTCTTTCCATTGATCTTTCAGAATTAAACTCTGCAAAAACTCTCTTTTTGGGTAAGATTCTTGAACGACATTTACCCCTTAGGGAAAAACCTCTTTTTTTTTCTTTGGAATTCAAATTCATCAACAGAGCTTTGCTCTTGCCTTGAACTGATCTCTTAAAGATCTAAAAACACCCCCTTTTTAGGAAGACTCTAGGGTCTTAAGAATTATTAGTTCTCCTTTTTGGGTTTACCCTATCACCGATCTTTGAGAATTCTTGGAATTTAATTCCATTTTCTTTGTTTCCCCACCATGGAGGTTTCTGGGATTTAATGCCATTAATAAAGGAATTTAATTCCATCTTACAGAGCTTAGCTCTGAGAGACCCGGAGACTTTTGGGAATTTTATTCCCCTTCTATTCTTGGGCATTTTTTAAGGTTTTAATACCCTTTTCATAGATTTGAATCTGTTGTGAAACACATTTTCCGAGGGTATTGGGAGTTTAACTCCACAGTTTAATGAGATTCTTTATTAAATGAGAATCTTTTTAGCTTATTACAATGAGTGCTTTCCTCATCATTTTGATTGCTAACCCCTTACTGATTTTTCTTTCCAGATATTATGGCTTCTCATTTTTATAATCTAGAAGAGATTATCTCTTACGGGGACATTTGCATCCAGGGCCATTGTCAAGGCCAAGAATTTACCGACGCCCAATGTGCTGAGGTGATGCATCATTTTGACGACTACAACGGTCGGTTACTCCCCGCCGTTCTGCTCTCTTGAACATTATCGCTGGGTCGATCTGGGTAGAAATTCCCAGTCTTGACGAGTCTTTGCTACTCGAGACGCTTGATGATGCCGAAGACAAGGTGCATGCAATATATCTGATGAGCCTGATCTCAAAGAAGCGAAGAGATGATCTTGTCGATATTTTGCATCGCGTCTTCCAACAGAAGGTGATAATATCCGCATGCCAGAGGACGAATGACATTAGTTAAGATCCTGACGCTTGCATTCGCGAGAAAATGCATAAGAAAATGGCCAAAGAAGCCGGAAGCACTTTACTCAGACTTGCTTCCAAGTTCCTGAATCCATGTTCGGGATTCAGTGTTTTGCCGTTGTAAACACTTTGATGATATTTTTTTATTGTTGCCTTTTAATCACCAATGTATAAATTTCTTCGAAATATGAATGACAAAATTCCCTTTTCTCTTTATGCCAATGCTCATATGTGTCTCACATGAAGTGTTGTTATACATATATACAAATCGTTGCTGGCACCCATGTGTCATGCGCGTGAGGCGCTGCTAAGGATTTAATCCTTAACTAGCGCTGGCGCTCACATATTATGCACGTGAGGCGCCGCTCTAGTTCCGGAACGAATCAATGTGGGCATTCACGTATCATGCACGTGAGGCGCTGCGGATAGAGTCATTTTACCTCCTTGCTCTGATTCCCATAAATAAAAATAATGTCGACCACTGAACATTTCATCCCTAGCACATATTCATATGGGCATCCTGCCTCTGTACATATATTTTGTATTTTAATCTTTAGAAGTTTCTTATGCATGCATCTATACATAGGTGAACATTGGACTGAAGTGATGCATAGAATTTGGCCAGTTTCTAGCTGGCACACATGACTTTTATTAGAATTTTGATATGAGAATATAGCGAGCGGATTCAAGCGTCTTCTCATATCTCGATCCTTAAGAAATGTAGTCATGAACCCCGAGGCCCATGAGTTGCGCCTTTCTGTTTCTTGATGTCTTGACTTGGCGTAAAGTAGTTTATGTACTCATTTTGGAGTTTGTAGTTTATTCACTCGTTTCGGAGTCTCTAGTTTATGTACCCATTTCGGAGTTTGTAGTTTATTCACTCATTTCGGAGTCTCAAGTTTATGTACTTATTTCAGAGTTTATTTAGTTTACCTCCCTTAGGTTTACAGGAAAACTTGTCCTAACACTGTATATAGATAACATCCATTCTTTATGACAGAGGCCTGTTTGGTTTTGTGGTATTAGGGTTTTGGTCCGTAGTACCGTCGCGTTGGCTAATGTATTCCTCGATATGCGGTCTTTAAGCCGTTGTTCGAGTAGCCCCATGACTTCCATGTCTATAATCCCTTCAGGGGCTGGACAAGATGTCTTCAAGTAATCTCTTTAGGTTATTTTACCGTCGGAAGAGCAAGCGTTAGGAATTTTCCATGTCGCTTTTTTACTTGAGGTTAGGCTCAATTTGGAGCCCTGATGAGTCATAACCACTCCGCGCTGGAGTGGAATGATCTCCGATTGTCTTTTAGGCTTTATATGAGTTACCGTCAAGACCCGAAGCTAGAAATATGCCGTCAATTCATTTTTATTTTGACGACACCGTGCCGTTTCTTTGCCGAAGTAGGGTAGACATCTGTAGGACCTCTATGTTGTATGTATTACAGCTGAAGTCCGGAGCTAGGAATATACCATTGCTCCAATTTCATTTGATAGTTGCATCTGCATCCTGCTGCAATGAAAAGGGAAACGCCGAGGTAGTCTCTCAGTTGTATATACGCCGTTGAGACTTAGAGCTAGGATTTTGCCGTGGCTCCTTGGGTCTTTGTTAACGTTGTGTCTGCATCAAGAAGGAACGTCGGGATGGAACTAGGATTTTGCCGTCACTCCGTTTTTGATTTGACCCTTGGGTCTTTGTTAACATCGAGTCTTCATCCTGCTGGAATGAGAAGGAACGTCGGGCTGGAGCTAGGAATATGGCATTGCTCCACTTTGTTCGACCTTTGGGTCTTTGTTGACGTTGCGTCTGCATTGAGAAGGAACATCGAGCTGGAGCTAGGAATATGCCATTGCTCCACTTTTGTTCGACCCTTGGGTCTTTGTTGACGTTGTGTCTGCGCTGAGAAGGAACGTCGAGCTGATCTCTAGGTTGTAGATGTCATACCGATTCTTTGCTGAAGTTGGGTAGACATCCAAATGACCTTTATACTGTATGTGTCGCCATCGAGGTCCGGAGCTAGGAATATGCCATTACTCTAATTTCATTTGACAATTATGCCTGCACCCTGCTGGAATAAGGAGAACGTCGAGCTGGAGCTAGGGTTTTTTCCATCCCTCCACTTTTATTTGACCCTTGGGTCTTTGTTGATGTCGTGTCTGCATACTGTCGGAATGAGAAGGTACGTCGGGGTGATCTCTAGGCTGTAAATGTTGCCGTCGAGGTCTGGCTCTCCTTTTGACGGAGCCTGGTGGGAAAATATAGTTTCCTTTTTCATTTGCGCCCATGGATTGTATACAGGGATCAGTGTAGACTCACCTGCAGGGTAGAGGATATTTTATTTTATTTTATTTTTTATTGCCGCGATGCTCTATCTTTTTAGCAATTCATATCGCGAGTGTCGCAATTGCCCAATCATTTCGGCTATTTTTCGCGGTGCCCAATCATTTCGGCTGTTTTTATATGCATATTTTTTGCTCGCTGATTTTTATTGCGAGTTGCCCCATCATTTCGGCTATTTCATATGCATTTTTTTGCTACTCGCCGTTGTTTTTATTGTGAGTTTGGAATCTGATATCAATCTTGGCATCAACATCGCTATGACTAGAATATTTCCAGGAGCGAATCATCATTTGCCGTGAAAAGACTTGGAGTTTGATACCTGTTTAGGCATCAGCATCGCTGCAGCTGGGATATTGCCGGGAGCGAATCATCATTTGCCTTTATTGATTTGAACAAAGGTGGCTTAGGAAACAGGGTTAGTATCCTATCGACTAAGGCTTTTTGACTTTATGAGCCGTAAGGGTCTCATAAAGGTATTTCTCCCTATGAGTCGTGAGGATCTCGTATGTGTATTTTCTCATTGGGAATCGTGGGGATTCCTAAGTGTATTTTCTCTTATAAGTCGTAAGGATCTCACAAGAGTATTTTCTCCTTATAAGTCGAGAGGACTTACAAGTGTCGTTCACCATATAAGGACATTTCTCGCCATTGGTGGAACTTGGTGGGGAATGTTTATTCATGCCCGTGGTTGTATACAAGGGTCAATATTAGACTGCCTGTAGGGAAACTTAGGGGATACGATGGCTTAAGAACAGGTTTAGATCCCTGTAGCTTAAGGCTTTTGAATCCTACGAGCCATGGGGGTCTCATAGGCGGGATTCTCCTTACGAGTCGTAAGGATTTCGCAAGTGTAATTTCTCCATAAGAATCGTGGCGATTCCTAAGTGTGTTGTTCCTTTGTGAGTCGTAAGGATCTCACGTAGGTATTTTCTCCTCACAAGGTCGAAAGGACCTTGCAAGTGCCCATGAATTTTTATTTTACGAGTTCGCGCTCTTTCGGGTTTTCACAAACTCGCCGGCAGTCCTGCTATTTTTACTCAAGGCGCCCTTACGGGTTTTCATCCGTGCCCATTTTGCTTTTGGAAATACCGTTTTTTTACGGAACTCTCAAAAGTAGTTTCTTCGTAAGTGACCCATCTGTTTGCCGTTGGGATTTAGGGGTGGCTTCTTCGCGGAATAGCTGTGTAGCCGGTAGGACTTGAGTTGCAACCCTCGCCATTGAAACATCGATTGCAATATAGATCTCAAAGAAGGATATCACCGTTTTGGAGGCGATATGCTAGTTTAGGGACATCTCGGTCCGTTATCGCCATGTTTAAGGCAGATAATTTCTAGTTTAAGGACTTCTCGGTTCAATGTCACCATATTTGAGTCGAGGTTTTAGTTTAAGGACATCTCGGTCCGTTATCGCCATGTTTGAGGCGAATTTTTAGTTTAAGGACATCTCGGTCCTTTTTCACCATGCTTGAGGAGAATTTCTAGTTTAAGGACATCTTGTCACCATGCTTGAGGAGAATTTTTAGTTTAAGGACATCTCGGTCCTTTGTCACCATGCTTGAGGAGAATTTCTAGTTTAAGGACATCTCGGTCCTTTGTCACCATGCTTGAGGAGAATTTCTAGTTTAGGGACATCTCGGTCCTTTGTTGCCATGTTTGAGGAGAATTTCTAGTTTAAGGACATCTTGGTCCTTTGTCGCCGTGTTTGAGGCGAATTTCTAGTTTAAGGACATCTTGGTCCTTTATCGCCATTTGGGGCAACGGAGTTTCTTTGCATAATACTTTTAGAGTTTTGACTTAGGAAGATAACGAGCGGACACGAGCGTCATCATCTATCATTGACCTAGGTCATGACTCGTTAGGCATAGTGTTTTTTGAGGAATCGGCCGTTTATTGGCCGGAAGGGTATTTCGCCATACATATCCATGAGCAGGTAGGATTCACCTTGGTAGACTTTGTTTATGATGTACGGGCCTTCATAGTTCGGCTCGAATTTCTCCCGTTTTGCACGATTGGGGATCATTGGTCTTTTGACGACTAGCACGGGCTCGCCTTGGCGAAACGTTCTCAGCCTAGCTAGTCTTTCGTATGACCGTGTCATCCTTTCCTTATAAGCCTCCAGGTTTTTCTATGCTATAAGGTGTGTTTCGTCAAGGGCATCAAGCTCCTCAAGATGAAGATGGGTATTTTCTTCATCTGTCAGCTCGTATCGAACCGCTACTCGCAGAGAAGGGGGTTTTATTTCCAGGGGAAGCACTGCTTCCATGCCGAATACCAACGCGTATGGTGTTGTATTCGTCGTTGTTTTGAACGTTATTCGGTACCCCCAGAAAGCTTCATGCAACCTTTCGTGCCAGTCTCTCTTGTTTATGGACACTGTTTTCTTTATAATCTTCGTCAAGGTCTTGTTGAAAGCTTCATCTAGACCATTGGCCCGAGGATTATAGACTGAAGAGTATCTCTAATCTATTTTATGTTGTTGTGCAAAGCGACTGGTTTTATGACTTCTATAAGCTGGCGCATTATCCGAGATAATTCGTCGCGGAGTGCCGAACCGGTAGATGACATGGGTTCTGAAGAAATAGAGGATATTCTCCGTCTTCACCTCCCTTAGTGGTACTGCTTCTGCCCACTTAGAAAAGTAATCGGTCGTTGCCAGTATGAACCGATGTCATTTGGATGATGTTGGTTCAATGGGACCGATTATATTAGTTCCCCACATTTCGAACGGCCAGCTAGCTACCGTTGGGTGTAGCGTATTTGGATTTTGGTGGATGAAGTCCCCATGAATTTGGCATGAGTGATACTGCTTCGCATATTCGAGGCAGTCCTGAATCATTGTGGGCCAATAATAAGCCATTCTTTTGATCTTCAGCTTCATCTTTGGCCCAGCTTGGTGAGAACCGCAGAATCCGTCGTGAGTTTCTTGGATGACTCTCTTCGCTTCTTCTGGCCCCATGCATATTAGACACAGACAGTTAAACGATCTCTTATATAGAGTATCATTGACAAAGGCAAATGATATAGCTCGTTTCATGAGCTGATATCGAGAAGATGCATTTTAGGGCGTTCATCGAGATTTGAAGTAGTCTATGAAGACTTCTTTCCAGTCGATGACCTTTTCTTCATCTCCTATTTGAAGGGATGCTAGTTCGATTGCTTCTTTTCCTTTAGATGGCTTCATTAGGTCTTCCGAAGATATCTCTGTTAGCGCGAGGATCCTGCGGCTTTTCACGATGAAATTATGTCATCGAGGTCTTCGTCGGCCAGTTCTTTAGCCAATTTAGCCAACGCATCCGCCTTGCTATTTTCTGCACGCGGTATATTCTCTAGGATGTAAGAGGGGATTTGTGTCAACAGTTGTTGCACTCTTTCGCCATACTTTTTCATCTCTGGCTTGCACGTCTAATAGTTTCTATTTACTTGGCTAACGATCAGCTGGGAGTCTCCATATATGAGGAGGACTTTGATTCCCATGTCGACAGCGATCTTGAGACCTTCTATCAAAGATTCATATTCAGCTTTGTTATTAGTCCTCGGCTCTGTTAAGGAGAGGGCATAACGCAATATCCCTCCTTGTGGAGTTGCGAAGATAAGGCCCACCCCGGTTTTAATTATGGGGGTGTTTTGCCTTCGCCTCTTCATGGAAGATGCTCCATTGAAGTAGAGTTCCATCAAGAATCATTTTCTTCCTTCTCTCCTTCGATTGTGTCGAACGCATATTCATCCGGCAACTCGCAATTTAAGGGGGAGTCAGCTGGTATCGGATGCTCGGCGAGAAAATCGGCAATGGCCTGACCTTTTACTGCTTTAAAGGGTCGATACGTTATCGAGAACTCCATCAGGAGGAGGGCCCATTTAGCAAGCCTTCCTGTTAGTATGGCGCTTGAAATCAGAAGTTTGAGAGGATCCACCTTTGATATGAGATGGACCTCATGTGCCAAGACGTAATGTCTGAGCTTCGTTATCGCGAAGATCAGTGCCAGGCAATGCTTTTCGATGCGGGAGCAGTTGTTTTCTGCCCCCAGGAGAACTCGACTCAAATAATACAAAGCTCTCTCCTTTCATTGATCGTTCTCTTGTGCCCATAGCACGCCCAGAGAACCCTCAAGGGCCGTTGTATACAGGATAAGGGGTTTTCCCTTAACCGGAGCGGTCAATACCGGCGGATTTCACAGGTGCTGCTTGATTTCGTCTAGTTCATTTTGGCATTTTTGATCCTAGATGAACGGGGTCCCCTTCTTCATCAAATGACTATAGGGATGACATTTTCCGGAGAGGTTGGATATGAACCGCTAGATATATGCGAGCTTTCTTTGAAGGGATCGCAAATGTTTGAGAGTTCTTGGCATGGGAATTTCCGTAATCGCTTTGATCTTTGAGGGGTCGATTTCGATACCCCAGTGCCGTATGATGAATCCTAGGAATTTTCCTGAGGAGACTCCAAACGCGCCTTTTAGGGGATTCATCTTCAGATTATACTTCCGAATACGTTGGAACACTATGTTTAGATGTTCCCAATGTTCCTTATATGATCTACTTTTAACCACAAGGTTGTCGATTTAACATTCGACGATCTCATAGATAAGGTCATCGAAGATCTTTGTTATGGCCCTCTGGTAGGTAGCGTCAGTGTTCTTCAGACCGAAGGGCATCACCTTATAGCAAATATGCCCAGCGAAGTACAGAAGGCAGTATGCTTTTGATCTTCAGGATGCATTTTTATTTGATTGTATCCTGAAGATCCATCCATGAAGGAGAATACCTCATGGGTAGATGTATTATCGATCATCAGCTCGGTAACAGGTGCTGGGAAGTCATCCTTCTAGAAAGCTTTGTTGAGGTCCCGAAAGTCCACGCAGATGCACACTGTCCCATTCTTCTTCATCACTGGAATGATGTTAGCGATCCGGTCGGGATATTGAACTTCTTGGATGAAGCCATAGTCGATTAGTTTCTTGACTTCAGCGTTGATACTCATCTCAAGTTCCACCTGCATTCTTCTTGGCGCCTGTTTGACTGGCTTTATGTCCGGCGATATGGCCAGTTTATGTACTGCTCCCTTTAGATCTAGACCCGGCATCTCGGAATAGGTCCATGCGAAGCAGTCTTTATATTGCATAAGCACATCTTTTAACGTGGCTACCTATTTTTCAGATAGTAGCTCACTGACGAACGTTGGCCTCGGGTCGTTTTCCGTCCCTAAGTCAATTTTCCTTAGGTTGTCCGCCGTAATGTGTATCCTGTCTTCCAGCTCTTTTGGTGCTGGTGGAAACTTTGAGATCACCTTATCCTCGTCTTCATTTGCGAAGCACCTGAATGGGTCATCTATCGTCTCGTGCCCTCCCTCCTTTGAGAGTGTTACCACATGGCAGGTATGAGTTTGCTTCCATTCTTGACGTTGAGATGGTCTTGTTCTCATGGTATAGGTCCTTTTTAGGTCATGCTTTTGCGGTGAGGTTACCCTCCAACTATCGGACAAAGCGAATCTGCCTTGTTGATACTGGTCTTCAACCCAGTCTTTGAAGGTGAAGTAGTCTTCAAGGGGATGACCTATTGCTCGGTGATAGGAGCAATAATCCGGATGATGGATCTCGTTTATTTGTTCGGGGTGCCGAGACTCCGGAAGCGTCATCATTTGGTGCTTCATGACAAGGTTGAATATTTTCCTTGTCTTGTCTTGAGGGAAAGAGTATTCCCGGCCCATCTTCTTCATAAAGGACGGGTTCCAGCTGGCTTTTCCTCGATTGTACGGCTTCTTGGATCCGTTTTGTTGTTTTCGAGCATTTTTTGCTTTCTCCTCCTTGTTTTTTTCCTCTATTTCGAGATTTTCCTTCGAGGCAAGAACGTACAGCTAGCTAAGGATGAAGGGCATTGTAGTCTTCTTTCTCCGTGAACTGCTGGTTGAGGCGTTGCGTCCCGGCCTTTTCATAAATAGCCATTTCGTGACTGTGGTTATCCCGAATCTTTTGACAAGCTTCTTTTATTAACTTGTCAACTTTTTCTTCGAATGATGGGCTTAACGTTCTTAGAGCGGGATCTCGTTCTGTTTCAATGTCACAGTTATTTAGAAGAGCGTTCTCTTCTTCATCAATGCTGTTTATGAAGCGGCAGCTGTAGAATCGTTCCCGTTTTTGGACCGAACGTATCCGGGCCCGGTTGTTCCTATCTTCCCTTTGGGCATCTTTCGCTGGGTCCCAGGGATATCCCAAATCTTTTTGTAGAAGTGGGCTTGTCGAACAGTTTGTTCGAAGGGTACACATTGGCATCTTAATAACCTTTTCAATCCCTCCGCGTAGTATCTTGGAAGACGGGTTGGTTGAAGCTTGTCTTGTGCAAAATCGGCACCATGCTAGACTTCTTTCTCTACTCTTGTCTCTATAGATTGGTAGAAGAGGATCGCCTTTTCACCTCTTCGCCTGAGAGGCATGTAGAAAGTCTGTAGTTACTGTATGCTGTATGTATCGAGCGCACCAAGTTCTTTATAATTCCGAGGCAGAACCATTGTGATTTGCAGGATCTGATCTGCTTCGTCGAGGGTTTGCATTGACGGGCGGATGGCGAACACTGTGTCGGCCTCGTCCTCAGAGTCGCTGCTAAAGACCATAATAGGGGTCGATAGTCCGGGCCTGATGTTTTCTTTCTGGGGTTGCCCCGAGTAGACTATTCTTCATCTTCTTCGGAATCACTCCCAAAGATCAGGATAGTGGCGACGGATTTCTTTTTATCCTCTGGCTAATGACACCTTTCTGTATCTTCGAAGTCTGATAGGAGTACTTTGCATCTTCGTATTTCCGGACCTCGTTTACGGAGAACGGATTTAGCTCCCCTGTGATGGAGCATTCCAAGCCATCCTTGAAATACTTCATACACTGATTTTATTTAGAAGGTATGACATTGTACTCATGCAACCAGGGCCTGCCGAGCAAAGCGTTATAGCAAGCTTTAATGTCAATGGCGTGAAATTTGATGTCAGTGACGAGCAACCCGAAGCATAACGTCAGTATTACGAACTCAAGCATCCGTGATGATTGTGAGTCCAACCTGGAAATTGTAATTTTGTCTCGGGCAAAGTGCTGAACGTTCATGCAAATCTCCTTCAGCACTCTCACGTTGAGAATGTTGAAGGAGGATCCGTTGTTGACAAGGATTTTCCCTATCTTGATATCGTGGCAGTACCTGGTGACGTATATCGGGCGATTATGTTCGCACGTACCGAGAAGGATATCTTCATCGCTGAATGTAATGTCAGTCGTGTGGACTTCTGCCAGCTCATTCTTCATCTTCTTTTCTACGAGGAAAGCTTGGAACTGATCAGGCTCTTGTAATGCCTTGATCAGAGAATCTCGTGCGTCTTTGGACAGGAGGAGAGCATCCAATATGCTCAATTGTGAGGGTATTTTCCTCAGATGTGCTAGGATATTGTAATCCACCTTGTTTTTCTTAGGCGGGTCCCTTACGGCGAGTTCTTTAACAACTCCACCGTCGAGGGCAATTTCCTCAGGGATTGTTTTCCTTTTGTCTTTTTTACTCGAACCTTTGTTTGTAGGTCCGAGATTCTTTTCAGACAGCGTGCGGCTACGCAGTTGAATATTCTCGCAGTTCTTCTCCTCCTCTTCTTTTTCAGAGGTGGGGTCTTTGAAGAGAGGGCTGGGGAGTATTTCGTCTTCAGAATCACTCCCGAAAGTAAGAACTTGGGGCTTTTCCCCTTCCGGACTGGTATCAACCATATGAAAGTTGCCAGTCGTTTTTTCACGCGCATCTGTCACACTCTTTTGCCGTCGAAGAGCTTCGTGCTTTATCCACTTGAAATGTTTTTGATGGGCAACATATCCTTGCCACCACTTCTTGAAGGTACTGCATTCTTCGGTGAGGTGGGTGACCCTCCGATGATATAGACAGTAGTTTGGATGTGAATCCTCTCTGTCGAGTCATATGACCCCGGGAGTGTTTCTTACGAGAGGTGGCAGCTTCATTCCCATAGACAGGGCTTTGGCGAACCGCTTCTCTGCCTTGATCCTGCTCTTATTTATGGCAAGGGTGCTTCGGTTTGGTTGGAGTACTTTAAGACTCATCCTCGCCACAACTTCTTCACCCTAACGCTGACGCTTAGCCTTTTCGTATATAGATGTTTCGTGTTCTCGATCAGCTTTACTTTTTCGAAAGGCTTCGTTTAACAGCCTATCGATCGGGTTTTCTGGCAGTTCTGGGGATTTTAGCGCTGATTCTGCCCACAGTTCCTCTGCGTTGTTTTCTGACGCTGAGGGAGCTTCTTCGTCATTTAACAACGAATGGGAGACCATGTGGCAACTTGCTATATAGTCTTCGGTTTCTTCTGATGAGTCATTTTCCTCATCGTTGTCACTATCTTCGTTCTTAAGAATATGCTTGAGGAACTCTTCGAGGGTGACTGGTGTCCGCGCCTTCTAGTTGTACTCTTCCAACGCGTCAATGTACTTTTGTATGTTTGTGTGCTTGTCGTCATACTCGGCAGGCTGTTGGCTAAAGTGCCATCAAGGAATTATCATAGTCGCGGACTTGTGATTATGATATTGAATGAGGACCTATACCGATAAAACAGTCTTACTCAAGATGATAGTATGCTATCTGGTTTGTCTTTATTATCATATACGTGTTGATAGAGCACATAGGATTCTTGCTTGACTGCCAGCATTATGATGGCGATCATATATGTGGGAGCTGGGGTCTATAAGCACATCCTTAATGTCCCTAGTCGTAGGAGCATCGAGACCGGGCATCGATACTCCAGTGTAGACTAGTGTATACTGATCGAGACCCCGACGATGGGTGGTGGCCAGGTCTCACAAGCCATTGGTGTTAGTATGTTCACCTAAGATAGTATACAGGTGCTCATTGGGTCATGAGTACACTGGATGGACTCGCCGGGAACCTGCTAGTTGGTATTATACATATTGTCAGATAGCAGTTCCCAGGTGACATGTGTACAGGTTAGTCTATGCCAGCACCCCGGCCGTCTATTCGAGGCCAAATGCGGAACAAAAACTTTTTACGGAACTGGAGCTAACGCAAACTTAAAATCCGAATCGTTCTATTAACCATAAACTAGTATACTGTAAAAGGGGGATTAGAGATTATACCGATCAATCCGTGTCCTTCGGTATTTAACCTCTGCCCCTAGCTTGTTGCGGCTGCGCCGACGATGTTCGCTCTCCGATCTCGATCGATCTACTGTCTCCTCCTCGCCGAAGGATGCGCCACGTAAACGAATCTTTATACGGGCTCCTACCTCTAAACCGAGGTAACTCGGACACGAAGTTTACTAGCCGACGTGTCCAAGGTTGATGTAGAGAATGTGTTGAATAGTTTGTCTCAAGGTTAATGAAGTTACCACAATGGGGAAGTGAGATAGAAATTGACTTTGTAAATGGAGCTTAGGAATTTTCTTTTGCAATGAAATGAATCTCTTACTCTCACACAAAATTGGGGCTGCCTCATCTTGCTCTCGGCCAAGGCCAGAGAAAAAGAATGGGTGAGTGCAAGGGAATGGAAATATTAGGTGACTACAAGCAAAAACAATCAACTTAATATCTTAGCATTTCCAAAAAGCTTTAAATGCTAACATGAATCCAAGCACATCTAGAAAGCCTAAGAGACTTCATGAAGCTGCTGGATAACCAGCCACCACAAAAAAAACCCTTCACTTTCAAAAGTCGCATTTGCAAAGAACCCCCTCCTCACAACAATTTCAGCCAAGAACAAAAGAAAAGTGATTTGGCTAAAAAGAAGACACAAACTGGCGACTTCAAAAAAAAACGGTCCCGTAATAAATTACAGGATAACCCCGCAACAGTATATACATACCCGCATTTGTATTCCGACCGAATACAAATGCAATGAGACAAAATCTACACAGTATAATACCAGGATCCGGCTTAAACCAAACCCCGCTAGTATTATCCATCCGAATCATGACGCGTGCACAAGTGCACGTGTATGTTCGAACCCTGCCATAAAACCATACGGCCTCTACAACGTTTCGCCCGAACTGGGAAACTTTCTGTGGGGGGCTCTAAAGACTTGTCAATACTCTGGCAGTGGGTTTAACCATAAGCCGTCAGTGGTACTAGCTGTATGTAATGGCTGCCCATGTACTGAGTGAAAGGGAGTCCGATGAGCGAACTCATCCTGGAACCCTACTGAGCCTATGTGTGACAATATCCCTACAGTCCGGTCCGTTCGTCTATGAGTATCGCATATCGGGCATAGGGAGCTGGTAAACGTCAGACCCTTAAAAGCGGTATAAGTCATGTCGGAGTGTAGTCCAGAACACCCTGAGATACTCCTGGAATACCTACCAGTAAATCTCGCTTGCCATGGCTATGGAATTTGTGTAATGAATCTCCTAGACATAGCGCGATCTCACCCCCAACGTTGGGAGAGATGAGTCCCCTGCCGATCTGCTCACTGCCTCTATGTGGCTCGGGACTGTACCCAGCTAAAACCTGTTTGCACGACTCCTTTGAGCCTTGGTAGGGTAATAATCAAAGCACAGTGGGAACTCACACGAGACAAATGACGATCTCAGGTCGATAGACTAACCTGTACACAGGTCACCTAGGAATTGCCATCTGATGACAGGTTTCAAAAACCAGCTAGCATGTTCCCGGTGAGTCCTGTCCGGTGTACTCATAACCCAATGAGCACCTGTATACATCTTAGATGAACCAACTAACACCAATGGCTTGTGAGACCGGCCACCGCCCCTCGTCGGGGTCTCGATTGTACACACTAGTCTACTCCGGAGTATCGATGCCCTGTCTCGAAACTCCCGCGACTAGGGACCACATTTAAGGATGTGCTTATAGACTACCCTACTCTCATGTATACGATCGCCATCATACTGTTGGTAGTCAAGCAAGAATCCTATGGGCTCTATCAACGTGTAATAGTGATACATATCATGTCACCTAAAGCAGTACACGATGATAAAGATAAACCAGATAGCATACTATCATCTCGAGTAAGACTGTCCTACCGGTATAGGTCCTCCCTCAATCATTGCAATCATGTGCCTGCGATCCAATAATTGACATTGAGGGCACTATATCCAACATACAGGTTAGTCTCTCGACCTGAGATCATCATTTGTCTTGTGTGAGTTCCCACTGTGCTTTGATTACTACCCTACCACGGCTCAAAGGAGTCGTGCAAACAGGTTTTAGTTGGGTACAGTCCCGAGCCATATGGAGGCAGTGATTGGATCGTCGGGGATTCGTCTCTCCCAGTATTGGGGGTTGATGTCACGTTGTGTACGGATGGCCATCACCAAAAATCCGTGGCCACGGTGGACAAGAATTATCGATCCAGGATCGATAGTTTCTCAGGTGGTGATGGGGTTTCATACTGACACTAAATGTCGCGTTGTTAGGGGTCTGACTTTATCCACCCACTTAGACTCGATATGCGATACTCTTAGACGAACAGACCGGACTGTACGAGTATTGTCGCTGTCAGGCTCAGTAAGGGTTCTGCATGATTTTGCTCGTCGGCCTCCCTTTCGCTCAATACTTGGGTAGCCGTTACGTACAGCTAGTGCCGCTGGCGTGCTTGTGGTTAAACCCACTGCCAGCGTATTGACGAGTCTTTAGAGTCCCACACAGAGGGTTTTCACGGTTCAGGCGATATGGTGTACATGGCGTATGTTGGTACATACAGGTGTCCGATTAAATATGTGCACAAGCTGCGCAGACTTTAATCGGACGGTTGATAATACTAGCGGCTTAGGATTAAGCCGGATTATTAAATCGGGTTTTGATTTAATAATTTATATATGTATTTGTATATACGTATTCTAGTATTATTGTTCACTATTTATTTTCTCTCTTGGTTATTCGATTTTTGTACGAATACACGTATACGTATTTCGATACATGTACCGGGAAGTATTCCGTATTTTCTATGGAATAGCTTCTAGAAGGTGCCACCTCATTTGTATGAATTTCCATTTATGGAAATTCATTTGTTTAACAAATGAGGTGGAGGGTGTGAGGTGGCACAAGCATGGGTTTGTGCATGTTCATGGCATGGGCTTGAGATATGGTTGCTATTATTATTATTGAAAAAGGAAAATGAGTTTTTTGATGATGGGGGAGAGAGAGGGGCCGGCCACTTTTTTGGTGGGGGTTAATTTTTTTTGATTGATTACATTATCACAAAAGTGGCCGGCCCCTCTCTCTCCCCCCAAGGGATAGGCACGAACGTGCATTGTTTTGGTGCACAGCCGGTTTTGGGTCATTCGGTTGTTGTTGAGTATTGGCGATGAAGGTCGCTTTCCCTTTACCTTTGGAGTTTGGAGGGTCCTTACTTAGGGAGGAAGGTCCGTTACCCATATGGTCCATTTGGGCCAGTTTATCAATCAGAGCCTGGAAGGTCGTCAGCTTGAAGAACGTCATGAACTGGGACACAGTCGTTTGCGGATCTAGGGTCCCGATGAACATGCCCACGACAGGGGATTCTTCGATGAGTTGTTCGCACTTTGACCACAGGTTCTGCCACCGAATCGCATATTGGACCCAGGTTTCTCTCGGCTTTTCCCTGGCATTAATTAAAGCAGTGATCGGGGTGCGCTCGCTAGCGCTGGCGAACCGCTGTGTGAACAGTAGCTCCATCTCTGTGAATGTTCTCACATAGTCATTTGGGAGCTCCGAATACCATTTAAAGACCGTCCCTGACAGGCTACCAACAAACTGGCGAAGCAGCAGTTTGTCGTCGCCTCCAGTGTTACCGCACAAAGCTCTGAACTGCGCGACGTGTTGGTGTGGGTTTCTTGTCCCTCTGTACATATGGAACTTGGGGATCGTATATCCCGGCGGGTACTTAATTTGGTCATACCAGCATGGATACGGTCGCCCAGTTCTGACAATTTGACCGGCCGCTTCATTTGCTTAATGAGCTCGTATTTGTTGAGCGATGTAATCATCAAGAGCAGCCTTGGAGATCGTTTCCTCCTTAGCTGTTGATAAAGCCGGAAGAGGGTTTGATGTTTCCCCTCTGTCATCCTCGATGATTATCGACATATCCTCGGCTGGGAGTTCTGGCTGGATCATCATTCCAACCATATCCTGAAACAAAAGAGTCATCTGCTTTATGTTTGCAACCTGCTTAGCAGCTTATTTGTCCTTTCTTTCAAGCACCCTTTGCAGGAACTCTGTATCGGTTTCCTGCTCTTGGCGTTGTTCAGATGCTGGTTTTGGACTTTCTTTCTATCCGGTGAGTGCTGCCATTTTGTTCAACATTTCCTGGATCTTTTGTTGTTGCTCCTGAGCTTTTGTTAATGACCGAGTTTGCGGTCAATGAGCCACGGAAGCACATCTTTCCTCTTTTCCGGAAGCCATGTAAACCATGTGTATGATCATGCCCTCAAAATTTGGGCATTTGGGTTCATCGCCTTTGGAATTTTCCGCAAGCGGTGGGATTTTCTCCGGCCTCCTCGTTTTGTAGGAGGTCGAAGTTGAAGGAGCCGTTGTAACAAGAACCCATGTGGAAGAAGTCACTCGCTGTATGGTGGAGGGATGGTCTTCCTCTTGCCGAGCCTTCGATTTCATTGGTTGACGGGAGTAGTTTTGATCAATCACGGAGTGCTAGACTTTTCGCCAGACTCTATGAATTTGGGAGGAGAGCCGTTGATGGGGCTGCTCCAGCTTTGCCTGCAATGTGGTTTCTGCAGGCGGGGGCGATTTCTTTAGCACCACCATTGGAGAGTTCTTTCTCACCCTCCTAAGCAGATCAAAGTTGTTCTCGGTTGGAACAACAGCATCAACTTTCACCATTGGAGCTGGCGGAATAAGTCCATAAGAGGAGTTTCCCCCAACTTTTCTTACCCGGCGCCAGTGGAGACGTCGAGCGTATCTTGCAGAGGGGACCGCCTCAGTTTGGGAAGCGGCTTCTTTATGTCCCTGGCTTTGGTGAGGGACTGTTTCCGGTGTCATCCTGTTGAAGACTGACGTCCTTGGCAGGGTTTGAGGATGCCCGACCAATCTTTTAAAGGCCGACTTTTTGTTAGGGGAAGCACCTTTGACGACTTCGCCCGTAACAGGAGTTGGGAGGGCTATCCGTTTTGGGTCAGCCCCTTTAGGTGTGACGAGCCTATTTTCGAGCCCGTTTTGGTTCTGGCTCAGCCTGTTTGAGACGTCTGAGCTTTGACTCAGCCTGTTGAAGACTGGGGCATCGGATTTGGACGGTCTGTTGAGAGGGGCCATTGTGGTTGCAAGTCAATCGAAGACCGACTTCTTGGGAGCTTCGTTTTGCTGCGCTAGATCGCTGAAACTCATTGGTGGGATCATGGTCCCGAAGAACAATCCGGTAGTGGCTTGAGTTACTTGCTCCACCGGTATTGAAAAGATGGAGGTCGCATTAGGCCTATAAGTCATTCCTCTAGTTAGGACGGAGCGGGAGTTGCTGTTGCAAGTTATGCAGCTGAAAGCCATCAATTTTTTTCTTCTTCTGCACAGGAACAAGACACCTAATCTTTGTACCTCGAGTCCAAGGGCAACCATAGTGAACCGCGATTTTGTTTGCGAAACAATGACATACGAAGTGTGAAGTGGAAAGAGGAAAAGGCCCCACCGAGTGTGCCAAAATCTGTTCATCGCCGGAAGACGGACCGGGACGTTGGGTGGTCTGGCCTGAATCCTGAGGGCATATGGTATTTGGATTTATCCGTCCACCTTTCCGAAGATTCCAAATTTATTTATGGCACCGTATATCGGAGGTTTGGACGGATGTGGCCGTTGTAGTAGACTTTATCAAATTCCCCCTCGTTTGTGAGGGTTTTTGATTGTGGGGACGCTCTTCTCTGCAGGTGCAAGCTCCTGCAGATAATTACGTTACCGTATCATGATAACCACCTTCTCCTACTCCGGAAGTTCACTTTGTGTCGTGTGTTTTTTTTTTTTAGGTTGCCCGTGGATTATATACGGAGACTAGTTTCTTTCATTGCCCGTAGGGCGTGGATTAGTCCAAATCCGTATATTTTTAGATTTGGGTTTAGGTTGATTTAAGGATCGTTAATCTGGTTTGAGATTAAGATCGGCTTAAACATATGAGCATTTGGGCTCAATAATTTAGTTTAAGGACATCGCGGTCCATTATCGCCATGTTTGAGGCGAAATGTTAGTTTAAGGACGTTTCGGTCCTTTGTCGCCGTATTTGGGTGCGAGTATTAGTTTAAGGACATTTCGTTCCAATATCACCCACGTTTGAAGCGAAATGTTAATTTAAGGACGTTTCGGTCCTTTAGCGCCATTTTGGAGGCGAATATAAGTTTAAGAACATTTCAGTCCATTATCGCCATATTTGAGACGAAATGTTAATTTAAGGACGTTTCGGTCCTTTATCACCATTTTGGAGACGAATATTAGTTTAAGCACATTTCGGTCCATTATTCATCTTGCGCGCACATGTATTTGTTATAGGACGAAGTGAACAATGGAGATATGGAATGTGCCCAATTTGGGGCACGATCCGATTTGAGGCATGCACGTCAATTTGGAAGTGGACCAGCGAAAAATTTTGTTGGTCATCGGGACCCGCCACTTCTCTGAAGACGTTGAGGAATTACAACAACATGTATCAGAAGGTGTGGAGAGATGTACCCTTTTGAACCAAATCCCGTATTTAAGGGAGAAAGGGTTGTTGTGGAACTAAGAATCATTAATCGTATTTGAGACTAAGATTACTTTAGGAGACATAGGATGAATATCATTTTGGATATCATCAATGGTGATATGGAATGTGTTCAATTTGGAGCACGATCCGATTTAAGGCATGTACGTCAATTTGGAAGTGCATTAGCGAAAGAAGTTGTTGGTCATCGGGACCCACCACCTCTCTGAAGATGTTAAAGAACTAAAACGACATATATCAGAGGTGTTGAAAGATGTACCTTTTGAACTAAATCCCGTATTTGAGGGGAAAAGGGTTGTTGTGGACCTAAGAATCATTAGTCGTATTTGAGACAAAGATTACTTTAGGAGACACGGGATGAATATCATCAATGGGAGAACACTAGTAATTTTTTAGACTAAGATTAGTTTGGGAAATGATGAGCCATATGAGCTCGGTTGATTTAAAATCAAAGAGGTTTAACCTCAGGAAACTTAGCCGATTTTGGTTGAGATATAATTACTCCACAGTGCTAAGCACTGAGACATACAGTGCTCACGTGCATTTCACGTGGGCACTGGATTAGTGCTAATCACTAGAGTTCTATGGTGATCACGTGTGAAACACATGAGGCCCCCAAATATAAGGCAATGCCCCTCTTTTACAGAAATGCTAAGCACTTGATTAGATCCCTCGTGCAATACACGTGGCTGCTTTCTTTCGGGACGACTGCCTAATTGACAAAGAAGTTTTTCTTTGCTTTTTAGGCGTCCACGTAAGAATCACGTGAAGCAGCTTTGGCTTTTCTTTTGCTTGTTTCCTTTTTAAGCACTCACGTGGGGAAATACGTGTGACGATTTTGGTTGTTCTTTTTGTTCGTTTGAAACACTCACGTAGAAAACACGTGAGGCTTCATAATAGTGCTAAGCACTAACGAGTCGCCAAGCTATTCTTGTGTTTTCTTAGAGATATCGATATCCTGTTAATGACATTTTTAGTTATTGATGATCATCAAGATTTCGGTTTTGAGGATCTTGGATCATCATCATTTTTTTTAAAGAACTAAGTTCTTTATATAGAGTTAAACCCTAAATTTTGGAGGAATTAAATTCCTATATGCTCCTGTTATTTCTTTTTCTTTTATGACCTAGTTCTTTTTCCCTAAGTTTTGAATCTACAAAACGAAATCTCCCCGATAAGAATTAAATTCTTAACTTATAGGGAGATTTGCTTCTGCAAATCTCAATCAGAGGAAGAACTAAGTTCTTATATGAAGGGTTAAACCCTAAGATAGGCAAACAAAGGACACTGTGATCTCTGTGTTTCTTATACCTAGGGTTTCAATGAGGCAAGTCTTCTTCTTCTTTTGAGAATTAAATTCTCTTTCTTTTTCAAGAGCTCACTGTATATTTTTTTGCAGAAACTTGTGGGGAGTTCTGTGTCTCTCTTCTCTCCCCCTTTTTTTCTCTTCTATTTATAGGATAAGAGAAAAGATCAACTTGTTAGGAGAATCTCTGATTTCGAGATCATGATTGATTTCATAATCAATCCAAAATGATCTCTCGGATCACTTGGTGAATTTTATTAACTATTGGATTTTTAATCCAAAGGCTCTCTGTTTAACAGAGAAGTTTTCTTATTTATTTAACAAGACTAGAAAATATCTATTCCTAAGATAGAATTTTTATTCTATCAGATGATCGGTGGGTGATTTTATAATCAACGTTGGATTTTTGATCTAAGGGTCCTATATTTAACAGAGAAGATATTTCTAGTTTGAGAAAGATTAAAGAAATATTTTCACATAGAATTTAATTCTATCAGGTGGTTTGATTGGTGATATTTTATCACAACTGGATTTTAAATCCAAAATTCTCTGTTAGAGAAGAATCTTTCCGTATCAGAAAGATCAGGGAAAATATTTCCCAAATAGAATTTAATTCTATCTTGCCAAAGAGTGCAGCAAAAGAACTCACGTGTTTAACACGTGACCCCTAGCATGGGTTTCAACATGCTTTATTTTCAGAGCTCATATGCATATAAACTCTCATGTGTTTAACACGTGAGACCGGTTTGGCTTCCAATTATTTGATTGCAGCACCTATATGCTTTGCATATAGGCGCACACGTGTTTAACACGCGTGACTCTTTTAGCCCATTTGTTTTTAACTGCAGCGCCTATATGCTTTTGCATATAGGTGCTCACGTTTTTAACACATGAGACTTTAATAGTGGGGAATCCCCCCCCCCCCCCCGTTCCTTTTTTTTATGAGGGAACACACCCTTTTCCAATAATCTACTCCCTCTCACCATCTGTAGTGACTTACAGATGTGGAATTCCAATCCGGTATCCACATACTTAGGAGTCGGTGTTAATTGAGAAACAATTTTCAATTACAACCACACAGGAAAACTGAAACATCAAAATATTTCAAGGGGGTGGCCAGGTATTCATAGTAATGCCTCTTCCAGTTCCCAGGCTTATGACAATGGTAGCAATTTCCTTTCCTCTCATTACAACCCTGTAACAACCCTAATTTTCCTATACACTTTTTCCTATACAAATTTTTTTCAAAATATTTTTTAAAATCCACAATGGGGTATTTTAGCCTGAGCACAAGATTTAGGTAATTATTTTTGTTTTTAATTACAAGCTACAAGAATGAAATAACTCCATTTTTAGTGTACAAGAAATTACTTTAAAATTTAATGTATACTTGGAGTATTTACTCTTGCAGCTATCATTTTAAATAATTAAATAACACAATAATTACAAGAAAGAGCTTGTAGCTCATTGGTAATACCTTGCACTGCTGAACCAAGCCACCGGAGTTCAAATCCCATGCCCCACATTATTTTTGTATTTATTTTTTTTGGAAGTCAACGGTAAAAAGGCCATAACTCCCAAAATAAGTACTGGACAACAAAAAGTAAAAATACCAAGTTGTTCCTCAAGAAAACCCCCGGCCATTGGACCCTTGACTCGGCCCGACTCGGCGCCGCCGGCCGGCGACTCGGCCGACTCGGTCCGGCGCTGCCGGCCGGACTGGGCCGGACGGCCAAGTCACCAACTGAGAAAAGTTGGCTCTTGACTTGGTTAACCCTCTTGCACACTTATTATACCTGGATCGATTTTTATTTGGCCAATAAATCCCTTTTACTCCTAGGTTTAATGATTTTTAATGTTTTTTATATTTTTTAAAATATTTTTTAATCCAAACCCTAACCCTAGCCCAGCCCTATATAAAGACCCCTATCCTCTACCTTTTCCCCTCACAACTCTAAGTCCACTCTCTCAAATTCTCGAGAACTCGGTACGAAGAGCGAGAAGCGAAGCGCTGCCGAAATCGACGACGGATTCCGGCGACCGGATCAGAACCTTCGCGACGTTTTCGACGAATCGACAACCACCACATCCCTTAGCTTCCTTAGCTTGTCCAAACCGTAAGTCCCATCCCCTCTATCTCTCTTTTCTATAAGTATAAAAATACGACTTTTTGGAACCCGACGGAAATCGGACAAACCGATTTCCGATTCGGTTTTTCTATAAATTTCCACTTGTCACCAAATAAATATTATCTACCCATATTCATGTTGACTATTAATCACCCATAAACCAATTTAATCAAACTTTTTCACATAAAATGATAAGTTCTTTGCAAAACCGTATTCCTTTCATAAAAATACCATGAAGTTCATTTTTCTTAGTTTAATTAATTCCCTCACTCCTAAATAGGTTTATCTTGATCACTAAACTTGTAGAACCCAATTTGAATGAAATTTCACACATAAAATGATAACGTTTTCGAATACCGTATTCTTGCGCTATAATACCTTTAAGTTTAACATAGCATGTTTTACCTTTAAACTTCACCAAAACTTAAAATAAGTCACGGGGTAATGACCTACCCCTACACACACTCAATATAACCCTAATTGATAGATATCAAAACACAGAATACGAAATTACAGGACTTTTCACTAAAATACCCTAATCTTTATTTAAAGCTTTAAGTTGTAAACTTTTCTAGATAAAATCTTTTAATAAAATGAAAACACGATTGGTCATGGACATCGATCGTTTATCTAAACTGTCTTGTGGTGCCTAGGCAAGTGTGTCTAAGGCTAGTGGTTTTTAATTAGGCCCACGACTGTGGTTCTTTCCGACTTACCTGGCACTTACCTGGCCGCAATTGACGGTGAAGAGGCGATTTGAGGCTTCTAATGACTCATCGTTTAGACCTTAGAAATAGGCTAGTTGGTTTAGGAAACCCTATTAACTAAAATACGGAAAACTGTACTCTTTTGCAAATAAATACCCTATATTTATAAAACCGTTTTCCCAAATGAAAAGTATTTATAAACCTAAGCAAAGCGCCGCTACAACCCACTTTGGGGGAACCTGTTAGGGATAGTACGGTTCATCGTGCACCCGCAAGCTAGTAGTGCGAGATTCAGACCTCCGCAAGGAGCATTCGGTCTCGAAAGGTTTAAAATACGACATTTAAGGAAAATGAGATTTTTGAAAATAAAATATTTATATAAAATTATTCATGTGTTAATATATATATAATTATCATTTAAACACCTATTTTATCATAATATAAAGTTTTCATATTTTTCTAAAAATTACAAGATTAAAAGTTACACTAAAATACCATGAATTTCAGATAAGATAATTAATACTTTTATTAGGATATATTCACTAGAATAACACAAATAAAATTCACATTCATTATAACAATTAAGACGATTATTAAATACTTGAAGTGTATTTTGAAAACTATACAAAAGTATTTTTACATAAAACCCCCTCAAGTTTTACAAATTACAATAAGGCCCCTAGCTAATATTGAACTTCAAATTCTCTTCTTTTAGTCTGACTCGGGTTATAGTCTGACTATTTCTGACTTGAATATGATTCAAGTCAATCAATACAATTTGAATACATGAAACCCTGAATCCAGTTAACAATATATTCTATTTGACTGAATCAAACCATGGATATTCATCCATTATCCTGATATTCCATTTACCTGATTATACAGTTGCAACATGTTTACTGATATCATGATTTTGGTCAGTCATCCAACTTACATAATCCAACACTACAATACTGTTAAAACACTACGGGGTTTAAGGGGTAGATTGGTACGGAAGGTGTTAAAGGTGGCATGAGGTGGTCAGATTAAGACACCTAACCTGAATCCTATTGCTGTTGTACCGTGGCATAACGGTTCCTTGTAATTTCCTTTTTTCCTGATCTCTAGCATATAGAGATCCCCCTCGTATACACTGGCATCCTTCTGTACCAAGCTACAAACAACAGCGTTACACAATGTTCCATAATATTCAACAATATAATACATTAAAAAATACTGTTACTTTATCATTCTCATTCTTCTTATCTTTGGGACTTACCGAGCGACCTGTTCGCTGACGACATTCTATCTCTTTCTTCTTTGAATGTCGTCAGGTGCGTTGGACCAAGCTGAGATTGAGCCCACCGGTGAAGATTTGGAGCAGTTCTAGGCAGACCCAGAGCTCTAGATAATTGTACCTTGTTCTTTCCAGTTTATTTCATTTCCTGTTATGCCACTGTTTAGGCATTGCTTTTCATTCCAGTTGTATTTTCTTTTCCTGCATTGTAAAAAGAATGTTATTAATAAAAGTTGCTGTTATTTTTATATTATTCGTCTCTTGTGATTTACTTTATATTGCTTAGTTACGCTTAGCGTATATACTTCTGAGTATATACGTAGCGGGCCTCGTCGCGTCCCCTTTGCCGTATACCAGGAAGCGGGGCGTGACAGGTTTTGTTGGTGGCCCATGCAGGTCAGAGCTGTATGAATCCCTGTCATGCAGTTCTGGTCTGCGTGAACAACCTAAGCAATATAACATAAGAAACAGCAACTAAAACATTCTTTACAATTCATGTTCTTTGAAACTTGCAAATCTCTGTTCCTTGAATCCCATCATTTCTTTGAATCATATACCTTGAATCTGTTCTAATCCAAAATTCCCTCATCTCTTTTACAATTTTACCAAAACCTTCGCATCCTTTCATTCCTTCAGACATTATTCACATTTCTAAAACCCTTACACCACCTTGTTATTTTTCGCATATTGTTAGTACACCAGCACCAAACATTCCTTGGATTGTTACACTTTCCTTTTACAAATTTCGAGGACGAAATTTTTATAAGGAGGGTAGAATGTAACAACCCTAATTTTCCTATACACTTTTTCCTATACAAATTTTTTTCGAAATATTTTTTAAAATCCACAAAGGGGTATTTTAGCCTGAGCACAAGATTTAGGTAATTATTTTTGTTTTTAATTACAAGCTACAAGAATGAAATAACTCCATTTTTAGTGTACAAGAAATTACTTTAAAATTTAATGTATACTTGGAGTATTTACTCTTGCTGCTATTATTTTAAATAATTAAATAACACAATAATTACAAGAAGGAGCTTGTAGCTCATTGGTAATACCTTGCACTGCTGAACCAAGCCACTGTAGTCCAAATCCCATGCCCCACATTATTTTTGTATTTATTTTTTTTGGAAGTCAACGGTAAAAAGGCCATAACTCCCAAAATATGTACTGGACAACAAAAAGTAAAAATACCAAGTTGTTCCTCAGGAAAACCCCCGGCCATTGGACCCTTGACTCGGCCCGACTCGGCGCCGCCGGCCGGACTGGGCCGGACGGCCGAGTCACCAACTGAGAAAAGTTGGCTCTTGACTTGGTCAACCCTCTTGCACACTTATTATACCTGGATCGGTTTTGATTTGGCCAATAAATCCCTTTTACTCCTAGGTTTAATGATTTTTAATGAATTTTTAATGTTTTTTTAAATATTTTTTTAAATATTTTTTAATCCAAACCCTAACCCTAGCCTAGCCCTATATAAAGACCCCTATCCTCTACCTTTTCCCCTCACAACTCTAAGTCCACTCTCTCAAATTCTCGAGAACTCGGTACGAAGAGCGAGAAGCGAAGCGCTGCCGAAATCGACGACGGATTCCGGCGACCGGATCAGAACCTTCACGACGTTTTCGACGAATCGACAACCACCACATCCCTTAGCTTCCTTAGCTTGTCCAAACCGTAAGTCCCATCCCCTCTATCTCTCTTTTCTATAAGTATAAAAATACGACTTTTTGGAACCCGACGGAAATCGGACAAACCGATTTCCGATTCGGTTTTTCTATAAATTTCCACTTGTCACCAAATACATATTATCTACCCATATTCATGTTGACTATTAATCACCCATAAACCAATTTAATCAAACTTTTTCATATAAAATGATAAGTTCTTTGCAAAACCGTATTTCTTTCATAAAAATACCATGAAGTTCATTTTTCTTAGTTTAATTAATTCCCTCACTCCTAAATAGGTTTATCTTGATCACTAAACTTGTAGAACCCAATTTGAATGAAATTTCACACATAAAATGATAACGTTTTCGAATACCGTATTCTTGTGCTATAATACCTTTAAGTTTAACATAGCATGTTTTACCTTTAAACTTCACCAAAACTTGAAATAAGTCACGGGGTAATGACCTACCCCTACACACACTCAATATAACCCTAATTGATAGATATCAAAACACAGAATACGAAATTACAGGACTTTTCACTAAAATACCCTAATCTTTATTTAAAGCTTTAAGTTGTAAACTTTTCTAGATAAAATCTTTTAATAAAATGAAAACACGATTGGTCATGGACATCGATCGTTTATCTAAACTGTCTTGTGGTGCCTAGGCAAGTGTGTCTAAGGCTAGTGGTTTTTAATTAGGCCCACGACTGTGGTTCCTTCCGACTTACCTGGCACTTACCTGGCCGCAATTGACGGTGAAGAGGCGATTTGAGGCTTCTAATGACTCATCGTTTAGACCTTAGAAATAGGCTAGTTGGTTTAGGAAACCCTATTAACTAAAATACGGAAAACTGTACTCTTTTACAAATAAATACCCCATATTTATAAAACCGTTTTCCCAAATGAAAAGTATTTATAAACCTAAGCAAAGCGCCGCTACAACCCACTTTTAGGGAACCTGTTAGGGATAGTACAATTCATCGTGCAGCCGCAGGCTAGTAGTGCGAGATTCAGACCTCCGCAAGGAGCATTCGGTCTCGAAAGGTTTAAAATACGACATTTAAGGAAAATGAGATTTTTGAAAATAAAATATTTATATAAAATTATTCATGTGTTAATATATATATAATTATCATTTAAACACCTATTTTATCATAATATAAAGTTTCCACATTTTTCTAAAAATTACAAGATTAAAAGTTACACTAAAATACCATGAATTTCAGATAAGATAATTAATACTTTTATTAGGATATATTCACTAGAATAACACAAATAAAATTCACATTCATTATAACAATTAATACGATTATTAAATACTTGAAGTGTATTTTGAAAACTATACAAAAGTATTTTTACATAAAACCCCCTCAAGTTTTACAAATTACAATAAGGCCCCTAGCTAATATTGAACTTCAAATTCTCTTCTTTTAGTCTGACTCGGGTTAGAGTCTGACTATTTCTGACTTGAATATGATTCAAGTCAATCAATACAATTTGAATATATGAAACCCTGAATCCAGTTAACAATATATTCTTTTTGACTGAATCAAACCATGGATATTCATCCATTATCCTGATATTCCATTTACCTGATTATACAGTTGCAACATATTTACTGATATCATGATTTTGGTCAGTCATCCAACTTACATAATCCAACACTACAATACTGTTAAAACACTACGGGGTTTAAGGGGTAGATTGGTACGGAAGGTGTTAAAGGTGGCATGCGGTGGTCAGATTAAGACACCTAACCTGAATCCTATTGCTGTTGTACCGTGGCATAACGGTTCCTTGTACTTTCCTTTTGCCCTGATCTCTAGCATATAGAGATCCCCCTCGTATACACTGGCATCCTTCTGTACCAAGCTACAAACAACAGCGTTACACAATGTTCCATAATATTCAACAATATAATACTTTAGAAAATACTGTTACTCTATCATTCTCATTCTTCTTATCTTTGGGACTTACCGAGCGACCTGTTCACTGACGACATTCTATCTCTTTCTTCTTTGAATGTCGTCAGGTGCGTTGGACCAAGCTGAGATTGAGCCCACCGGTGAAGATTTGGAGCAGTTCCAGGCAGACCCAGAGCTCTAGATAATTGTACCTTGTTCTTTCCAGTTTATTTCATTTCCTGTTATGCCACTGTTTAGGCATTGCTTTTCATTCCAGTTGTATTTTCTTTTCCTGCATTGTAAAAAGAATGTTATTAATAAAAGTTGCTGTTATTTTTATATTATTCGTCTCTTGTGATTTACTTTATATTGCTTAGTTACGCTTAGCGTATATATTTCTGAGTATATACGTAGCGGGCCTCGTCGCGTCCCCTTTGCCGTATACCGGGAAGCGGGGCGTGACAAACCCCTTTTAATGTCTCTCCATCTTACCTTCGGTATACCGAGCTTATGCTAGTTGGTTTTCTTCTTACCCTTCCTATCAGCACCAGTGTCAAGATCAGAAAAAGGCTATCCAATAAGCATAACTGGTATTTCTCCTTATTTAATAAGTTCTCAAACTTGAGATAAGATGGAGGGGAGAGACAAATGGACAATTCACTTTCTTCAAAACCAGTGTCCATCCTCGGACTAAAACAATTTCTTCGAGTTCGTATCTAACCATACGATGGCCTTCCAAGCAATATGGATCTCTGTACTGGATACAGAGAGTTCTGGAGCATGCAAAAAGGGAAGTAGGATAGGTAAGGACAGATGTAACTATGTCGTGAATTAGGGCAAAATGATATTCCAAAGCTGATGTTTGTAATAAGGTTCGGTTATCTTGGTTAACGAGTTTTAGTTCAAGGTAATTCTTAGATCGCTGTCAGAGAGAGAAAAGAAACACTCGGCATACACTTAATCAAGATTAGATTGGTTTATTAATTCATCTAATCTGGATGGCTCCCACTGTTTCGTCGAATTCTCTTTCAAACCCTAAAAAGAGAACTGGCCAAGATCATGTATGGAAAATCTCCCGAGAGTAACTATTACTCACAGTGAGAATCGGAATCCAAAAAATCATGGCGTGGTAACCTTGACATAGTCAAAAAATTACCCCACTCCATAGAAAGTTTGCAATCACACTGCATGTTTCAACACTTGAAAATCCCGATATGATTTTTACCTCAAACGGCTTATGACCTTGACACAGTCAACAAACCATAAGTCGCTAGTCAAGTTCAATCCGCCGTTTCTTGATTGATTTAGATCCACCTGCATAACCCTTGACACAGTCAATAAGATTATACGACTGTCCTAACCAATTGCATCGTATGCAGGCTACAAGACATCACTTAGCTATCGTACACTACGCCTTGACATAGTGAACAAATGCAGCACGAATACTAAGTACTCTACTTCCTGTAATGACAGAGGGCTATGGTTGGTTTTGAAAAAAACCTTTAACGTAATGAACTTGATATCATCGAAGGAACCGGTGGTTTTGCAAGATTATACTTACATAAACTTTTGCTTAAGTGCGGATTCCCGTAAAGGGATCAGGGCTCTTACCTCATCGAATGAGGTGCTTGATATTCCTAATCTAATACCTCTATGCAAAGCAAAAGAATACGGCTATAATTTCTTTTGCAAAACTTAGATTGGTTCCAATAATGTATTTTTGGTTTGTTTTCCTTCACATTAATCCAATCAACGCAATCCCATCAATTAGACAATAGCATATATTATCTAGTATCTTCCCACACCATTACAGAAAACCATGATATGAAAAGAAAAATAGAATACTATATATGCCATCTGTGTTCACCATGGGGCCTCGGCCTTTGGGTGTGGTTTCAAAATGATCAAAAGAGCTCAAAAAAATGGTCCAAAAAATTTTCATAGAGCATAAAAATTCCAACAGTGACTTGCATTTGGAAAACCAGTTGGAAAGTAGAGGTTTTGAATCTATTGAATCATTATAGCAATCTATTAGTAAATGTTAGGCTCTGATACCACTGTAGGGTTTGTTTCTAGGGTCGCAACACTTGTGCACCACAGCGGAATTTGAAAACATAATTTTTCTAAAAAAAGAATAGAACCAAAATGTAACCAAGATCATCATCTACCAATAAATTGCAAACTACAAGAAACTAGAGAGGGGAGAGGGTTCTAGGGGCTACAACTTTTGTAGCATGTCCGCATAATTGCGAAAGACCCCTTCTAGACTCCGTCACCTTCCGGATCGAGCTTGCAAACTAATCATCTTGTCAAAAATGATCCACATCGAAGAAACCCCATTCAAGCTTCTTCTCCAGCTTTAGACTAATTTATGTGAAGAAACTTAATCAATAGGTTTGCCAATCCAATTGATCAAGAGATGTAGCAAGCACACACAAGTTATCCCTTCTCATTTTTTACTCTCATCCATGAATAATGAAGAATAAGAAAATGAAGTGAGGTAAGATGACATTTAGAATGAGTGAAGTGAGAGTTAGAATTCATCCTTCTTCTCCACAATCTTATAATTCCACCTATTCTTTTCTTTTTCCTTTTCTTAATTAAATAAATGATTTGTTAAACATCTAGATGTTATATATATATATATATATATATATATATATATATATATATATATATATATATATAAAAGACAAACATCTAAATGTGTATTATATACACAAACTTGTATTGGTATCGCATACAAATACCAATGAGAGAGAAAATATAAGAGAATAATGGAGGAAAGATGCCACAGGAGGGAATTTCCTCCTATAACGTCAAAAAAATACAATCTCTATTATGTTTTTCGACGATCGGCACCCATCATCTTTATCGTTATCATCTAAGATATGGGTGCACCAAATTTCATGTGATTCTACAACTTTTTCACCGTTGAATTAGTGGGTTCAAAATTAACGGTTTACCGATAATAGAACTTTTTACATTGCTAAATCAACGGTGAAAAAGTTATAGAATCACATGAAATTTGGCGTACCTACATCTTAGATGATAACTATGAAGATGATAGATTCCGATCATCGAAAATTACGACGGAGGGTGTATTTTTTCGACGCCATAGGAGGAAATTCCCTCCTATGGCCTCTTTCCTCCATTATTCTCAAAATATAATGTGAATATAACATTATATATATATATATATATATATATATATATATATCACCATTAGATTTAATAATCCGTTTTATACATAAATGGATAGTATAAAAAACGCCGATTAATATACATGTATTTAATCGAACTCCCGCACGTATCGCCATACGCACACTCTATCGTTTCGCCTGAGCGGGAAAAATCTCTGCGTGGGACTCTAAAAACTCAATCAATATGCTAGAAGTAGGTTAGGATGATATCCGATCTATCTGAAACACTTTCAAATTAATCCCCTCACGGGTTAACCCACAAGCACGTCAGTGACACTAGCTGTACGTAACGGCTACCCATATATTAATTAAAAAATGGTCGACATGCAAACTCGTCCGAACGCAATCAAAGCCTATCAGTGACTGTCGCCGTACAGTCTGGTATCTTCGTCTAAGAGTATCGCATATCCGGTCTGGAAAGTGGAAACTGTCAGACCCATATTAACTCGATAAGCCGTGCTGATGTCAAACACATAACCATCTGAGATACAACCGACAACACTTATCAGTTTATCTCTACTGCCTCGGCGCCGAGGATTTCGGTTTATGGTCAATCACGCACAGTGCAATATTGACTCCCTATATCAGGAGAGACGAATCCCCTCGACCGCTCACCGCCTCCATATGTTTCGGGACTGTACCTAACTAAAACCTGTATGCACGACTCTTTAAAATCGTGGTAGGATAGTAATCAAAGTACAGTGGGAAAACACACAAGACACTATAGCGATTTTAGGTCTAGAGAGTACTATGTACTCATGTCACCAGAGAACTGTTATCTGACATTAGTATAATACTAACTAAGAGTTCTCGATCAGTCCGTCCAGTGAAGCTTATTCTTAATAAGCACATATATACAATCTTTGGTGTCAAATACCAATGGCTATGGGATAAACCATCGCCCCGATCGAGGTCTAGAAACTTATACATTAGTCCAAACTAGAGTACTGATGCCCGGTCCCGATACTCCTATGACTAGGGACATTTTAGGATGTGCTTATGGACTGCCAGGCCCCACAAGTATGATTCCTATCATAATCCTGGTAGTCAAGCAAAGATCCTATGGGCTTTATCTCATGTATTAGCGATACGTGATAACGAGTGAAATATTTACACATGAAGATAAAGACAAACCAGTTAACATACTATCATTTCGAGCAAGACTGTTTTATCGTATAGGTCCTCCTTCAATCAAGTAATTGCCTTTCTGCAATCATAATAATTGCCTTGAGGGCACTATATTCACCATCAACCACCCTGTCAACTCTTTCTATACCAATATCCTTTGATCCACCTTCCTTCTCATTATTACTTGTCTTATGCCCGTCCTTAATAACACCGGTATTTAACTCGTAATTTGTCACTTCATCGCCATACAGGTCTTTTTCCGAGCAATAACTATTTCCATTCGAGATATGAACTTCCACTAATATCGCCTTTAGATTTTCATCTGCATTTTCCAAATTCATTTTTGTTTTTGCTGCAAATCCCTATATGGACCGTCTAAATTCACCTCTCTTTTCCTTCAAGGCCCGATCTATTGCAGGTTTATTTTGAGTATCCCCAGCTCCCACAACCCTCCACTCATTTGTCCCAGCCCGGCCCAAATCACCTCCCTTTGAATTTTGATAACCACTCACTTTGACCCCCGTGGAAATCTCGCTCGTAATCCTTTCTCTTTCGTGTCGCCTCCTGGCTCGTCGCATCCGAATGATTAATTCCTCAATCTACATGCATTTCATGCGAACAAGTCCTTTCGCTCTCCTTACGTACATAAGTTTCCATCAACATGGCTCCCCCAAATTGGTTACTTTCACCTCGACCATCTTCAGCCTCCAGCTCTTGGATTTCAAGAGGCCCTAATTTCCTCATCAAATCACCGCTTCCAGTTCCAACCGTCTTATCATCCTTGAAATTCACCGTCCCCTCTTGATCGAATCTCCTCCCTCAATTGAAAAGATAACCTTAAAAATTCCTTCCGCAACTCGTACCCTCTTCTCTCGTGGAACAAATTGGCTTCCCTCGCACCTTACTCTCACTCGAGCCAAATTGCTAATCTTTCTCGCTTTGGTATCATCGCCGAGTTCCAGCAGCACCACAACACTTCTCACTACCTCCTCAAAAACATACCAATCCCAAACATGCACAGGAAGATTTTCAATGAATAGCCATGCTTCAGAGTAACGATGAAGACAGGTAGAACTTTCGTAGCCGGTCCATCTGCAAACTCTAAACTTGAAGTGATTTATGTCATCGTTAATACTCGGGCATTTACAGAGAATCTTGAGCGACGTCGCATCTAGGAAGTAAGCCATATATCCTAATGGGTGTGGCATGAGCATCCATTGATGAGTTTTATAATTGTCTGACAGTTGTTGAAGCTTCGCCACTATTAGCCTCAGTGGTGGCGTCCCATCCTTTGCATTGAGAATTCTTATCACCCCAAGAGTCGTTGTCAAGTTCTTCCTTCTTTGCTCCATCTCGTCATTATAAGGTGCTATAATCTCCTCGTCATCTCCATTTCTTCCCCTACCGCCACCCCTTCTGTAACAAACACAAATTCCATGTACCTTTATTTTAATTTTCTTTGAATTACCTGAATATTATTTTATTTCTTTTCTAAATTCATACATGGCCCATTCTTGTATCTTTTGGTAAACACCTTACTTTGCTATCCTATAAGTCTCGATTTCAAACCTAATATATATTCTTCAAATTATTTATTTATTTATTTTAATTATTTTGCATTATAAAATCATGTTTAAAGGTTTTTAAAGGATCCATTAGATTTTATTGTTTTGTTTTTAAAAGGAAAAAAGATAAATTGTTTTAAAAAGAATTATGATATTTAAGATTTGATTTGAAAAGAATGTTATTTATTTTCTAGAAGTGACATATTAAAGATTTTATTGCATTTTAGAAAAAATAATTTTTATATTAGAAAATAATTTAAAATACTTATTTATTTTGTTGTCGTTTTAAATTGTTCGTTTGTTTATTTGTTTAAATACTTTATTTATTTGTTTTGATATGTTTGATTTGATTTTGAGGGATTTTGATAAAATGAAATATTTTTGAAATAAAAACTATAGAATTTGTGAAGAAAAATTTAATTGGAATTTTCTAAATATTTTCATATTTTTTTATGATTAAAAGTATTTTTAAATAATTTTTAGAAATTAAAACCTGATTTAAAAATTAATTTCCGAATTTTTCTTAAAAAAGAAAATATATATTTATCTAAAATCTTTCTAGAATTTATTTAGATTTTTCAATATTAAAAAACTATTTTTAAATTTTTTTTACCCGTTAGATCGACTGTTGTTTTAATCTTAGCCCTTCATCTAAAGGCTCTAATCTCTACTCTTATAAATAAACTCTAATTGTAATACCCAGTTTATTATGTACTCTATCTTTTGTATTATTAATAATAAATTCTTTTAAAATATTTTTCCCAAATGATTTTTCCTATACTTTTCCTATGACTCTAATTTCCTAATTATTTTTAATGAGAAACCCATTTAAACCAATTTTTCTTTATCATATATTTTTCCTTATCATATATTTTCCTTAAGTCTATTCTATTTTCCTAATTATCTAACTTTAAACCCTAACACTAAACCCTGATCTAAACCCCCGGCCCAAACCCAGCCCATGACAGCCCAAACCCACAACCCTAGCCCCAGCCCTTTCTTCTTCTCCTCTTTCTTTTTTCCTTCTTCTTCCTTTTCTCTTCGAATAAGCCCTCGTCCCCATCTCCTTCTTTCTCTCCACGAGCCCCCAAGAACTGCTCCACCCATGACGACTGAGCTTGCCGTTAACAACCCCCTCCCGAGATCCCATCGAGCTCCTCAACACCTATGACGTTTTTAAACTGGACTATGATGTTCTTAAACTTTATGGACTATGATGTTCTTAAAATCCGTGGACTATGATGTCCTTAAACTTATGGACCGCGATGTCCCTAAACTAAAACAATAGAGCACAAATACTCTTTTGTTGGATCTAACTGATCCTGTTAAGTAGATCTTAGTCTAAAATTAAACTAACGTATCCTTAACAAACGTTTAAGTTGATCTTGATCTCAATGAGATAAACGATCTTTAAACCCAACCCAAAACCAAATCTAAGAAAATACGGATTTGGACTAATCCACGTCCTACGGGCGACAACATAAATTAGTCTCCGTATACAATCCACGGGCAACCAAAAAACAAAAAAACACACACGACACGAAGTGACCATCTGGAGAAGGAGAAAGTGGTTACCGCGATGTGGTAGCGTAATTAACTGCAGGGGCTTATGCCTGCAGGGAAGAGCGTCTCCACAATCAAAAACCCCTTATAATGAGGGGGAATCTGACGAAGTCTGCTACAATAGCCGCATCCGTCTAAACCTCCGATACATGGTACCATAAATCAACTTGGCATCTTCGGAGAGGTGGACGGATAAAACCAAATAGCATCTGCCCCCTAAAATTCAGACCGGATGTCCCAACGTCCCGGTCGCGTCTTTCGGCGGAGAAAGATTCTGGCATGCCCGGTGGGACCTTTTTCTCTTTCCACTCCACACTTTGTGTGTGGTGTTCATGAACGAATCGCGGTTTGCTATGGTTACCCCTGGATTCGAGGTACTAAGATTTGGTGTCTTGCTCCGTGCAGAAAACAGAAAATCAATGGCTTTCAACTGCAACAACTGCAACAGCTCCCACTCCGTTCTTGCTGGAGGAGTGACCTACGGGCCTCAAACGGCCTCCGTTTTCACGATGCCAGTAGAACAGGTGATGCAAGCCACCACTGGGCTATTCTTGGGACCATGCTCCCACCGATGAGCTTCAACGCCCCGCTGCCGTCGCAAGAAACTCCGAAGAAGTCGGTCTTTGATCGGCTTGCAACTACCGCGGCCCCTCTCAACGGGGCGCCTAAATCCAGTGCCTCGGTCTTTAACAGACTGGGCCAAAACTCCAATGGGTCCATGAAGAAGCCCGCGATACCTGAGGGGGTTATCCCGAAATGGATAGCCATCCCTGTTCCAATAAACGAAATCATCAAAGAGGCTTCTACTAAGGGATCGGTCTTCTCTAGACTGTCCACTCCAACTCCCGTTTCGGGCGAGGTCACCAAAGTTGCTTCCTCTGCCCAAGGGTCAATCTTCGACATGTTGGGCGCTTCTTTTTAGCGGACGTCAGTTTTCAAGAGGCTGGCACCGGCGGCAACCCTTCACCAGAGCATGGGGGCATGATGAAACCACCCCCACAGCTGAGCCGATACCGTCTGCAATGCATGCTCGGCGTCGCCACTGGCGCCAAGTGAAAAAAGCTGGGGGCAGTTCCCCTTCTGGATTTACTCCGCCAGCTCTAACGGTGGAAGTCGATGCTGCTGTTCTGACTGGGAACAGCTTTGAACCACTTAGGAAGGTGCGCAAGAACTCTCTGATGGCCGTGCTAAAAAGATCTCCTCCACCTATGGAGAATGTTACAAAGGTGAAGCCAGAGCAGCCCCCTCAGCGGCAGTCCTCTAAAATTCACAGGGTCTGGCGAAGGGTCTAAGATTCTGTGGTTAACCAATACTACTCTCGCCAACCAAAGAAAATGAAGGTTCGGCAAGAGAAGGATCACCCTGTCGTACCACAGAAGGTGTCATCTACTTGGGCTCCCGCTGTATCGGCCCCCTCAACTTCGACCGCCCACAAAAGGAGAAGGCCGGAGAAGATCCCCGCGTCTGCGACGAATCGCATGGGCATTGAATCCAAACGCCCTAAGTCTGGGGGCATGATAGTGCATACTGTTTATATGGCTTCCGGAAAAAAGAAAATTTGTGCTTCTATGGGTCACCGACCGCTCACCTGATCAGTAACAAAGGATCAGGAGCAACAACGGCAAAAGCTCCAAGAGATGCTAACGAAGATGGCGGCACTCACTGGGCCAAAAGAAAGCCCGGAAACATGGTCGGAACAACGTCAAGAACAGGAAACTGATGCCGAATTCCTTCAAAGAATGCTCGAGAGGAAAGACAAAGAGGCCACGGAACAAGCGGCCAACATAAAACAAATGGCGCTACTATTCCAAGACATGGTCGGCATGATGATCCAGCCGGACCATCCAGCCGAGGATCTTCCAGCAATAATTGAAGACGACAGAGGAGAGTCATCGAACCCTCCTGCGGCCTTTTCAGCGGCCAAGGAAGAAACAATCTCGAAAGCTACGCTCGATGATTATATAGCTAAACAGATACGAGCTCATCAGGAAAATGAAGCAACTGGCCAAGTCGTCGGAACTGGGCGACCATATCCAGGATGGTATGATCAGATAAAGTACCCGCCGGGATATATGATCCCTAAATTCCACGTGTACAAGGGGACGGGCAATCCCCATCAACATGTCGCTCAGTTCAGGGCTCTGTGCGGCAACACTGGAGGTGACGATAAGCTACCGCTTCGCCAATTCGTCGGCAGCTTGTCGGAGACAGCGTTCGAATGGTATTCGGAGCTTCCTAATGACTCCGTCAAAACTTCTACGGCGATGGAATTGCTATTCACCCAGCGTTTCGCCAGCGCTAGCGAACGTACCCCAATCACGGCATTGATCAATGCCAGGATGAAGCCAGAAGAAACCTGGGTTCAATACGCCATTCGATGGCGAAATCTATAGTCAAAATGTGAACAACGCATAGAAGAAGCTGCTGCAGTGGGCATGTTTATGGGAACCCTCAATCCGCAGGCGACCATATCTCAATTCATCAAGCTGACTACTTTCCAGGCCTTGATCGACAAGCTGGCCCAAATGGACCAGATGGGCCACAGGCCTTCCTCTTCGAAGTCGGAGCTGCGGAGTGAAAAGGGGAAAGGGAAAGCGACCTTCGTCTGCAATGCTCAGCAACAACCGACTGGTCCAAAACCAGCTGATCACCAATGCGAGAGGCAGCGATTCCTCAACGAAAAGTTAAGACATCCTTACTCATTTCCGCGGGAGAAAACAAAGAGACTGTTCGAACTAGCGATACGCAACAGTCTCATCAATCTGCCGGATCCGAGACGTCCATTGCAGCCCGGTGATGTCAACAATCCCAATTATTTCCCCTATCACCGAGTAGTAGGCCATCCAATCGAAGATTGCTTCGTCTTCAAAGGCTGGATTGAGGACCAATACCAACATGACAAATTCGCGTTGTCCGAGAATTGGAAAGTAAGCCCGCCCCGGCCGCACGCTCTTAAAAAGGTGGACACACCAGGGGCATCATGCTCTTTTGTAGAAGAAACTCCATGGGAGGTCGCTCTTTCAGCCAAAACGAAAAGAATGCTGAAGGATCTCCAAACATGCCCGGCGATCAGGTGGAAAAGTCCGCTGGAACCCGAGGTCATTGAGGGAATGCTTAAGCCGCGCCCGATACCAAGAATTGGTAGCGACACTCAAAACACCCATATCCAGTCGTCAAAGTCTTCAAAGAAGAAGAAGAAGACCAAAAAGCCCGTGAAGCCTGATGACAAGCACACAGACATGCAAAAACATATTGACGTGCTGGAGGAATACAACCAAAAGGCGTGAACCCCGGTCACACTCCAAGAATTTCTCAACGATATCCTTGAGAGCAGAGATAACGACAATAACGACGGAGATGACTCGTTAGAAGAATCTGAGGATTATGTGGCAAGTTGCTACATGATCTCTCATTCGGTGTTAACTAATGAAGAAGCTCACTCGGCGTTAGAAGATAGCATAAAGGAGTTGGGGGCAGATCCAGAACCGGAACTCTTGGAACTGTCAAATGAGATGATCGACATGCTACTAAACGAAGCTCGTCAGAAGAGCAAAGCTGATCGAGAGCGCGAAATGGCCATATTCGAAAAAGCCAGACGTCGGCGACTGGATGAAAGGGTTGAAACACTCCAACCAAATCGAAGCACACCCGCGGCAAACAAAAGCAGGCTTAAGGCAAGGAAACGGTTCGTTAAAGTCCTGTCAATGGGAATGAAGTTGCCATCTCCCAAAGAAAATACTCCTGGCAGTATACGCCTTGACGAAGCGGATGTACATCCTCACTACTGCTTATATCATCAAAGGATGGCGCACCCTACCGAAGGGTGCAACTGTTGGATATGTATGCCCTAGAGGCCATTATTGTATAGTACTAGTTTATATAATACATTTTGGAAGCTTGGGATATATACACGGGTTTGCGACAGTCTTGCTCAATATAGTAGTATGCTACTTGGTTTGTTTCTAACTTAATATATGTATATGTTTCTTTTTAACATATCGCTAATACATATTGATGGAGCCCTTAGGATCTTTGCTTGACTACCGGCGTTGTGATGGCGATCACACTAGTGGGGGCTGGGTAGTCTATAAGCACATCCTTATTCTTGTCCCTAGTCGTAGGATTATCGAGACAGGGCATCGATACTTCAGAGTAGACTGGTGCCTACGCTTCTCGTCCCAGCAGGGGAGATGGTCTGTCCCACAGCCATCAGTACGTCGTACTGGAGATAGTATGCAGGTGCTCGTTAGGTTACGAGTACACTGGACAGGACTCGTCGGGAACTATTGGTTGGTATTATACCTATCCTCAGTTAACAATTTCTAGGTGATATGAGTACAGCTTAGTCCGTTGACCTGATACTGCCACTTCGCCTCAAGTGTGTTCCCACCGTTCTTTGATTGCTACCCTACCAGGGCTCTATTGAGTCGTACAAACAGGTAGTAGTTGGGTGCAGTCCTGGAGCACTTAGAGACGGTGACGGTTAGACAGGGCTCGTCTCTCCCGGTATTGGGGGTTGATATCGAGCTGTGTCTAGGAGAGCCATTACACATAGTCGTCCCTGGCCAGGGCAAGCGAGATTTACTGGTAGTGTTTACAGTAGTTTCTCAGGATGTTCTGGGCTACACTCCGACACGACTTATACCGCTATTAGTGGTCTGACATTTACCACCCCCCTAGGCCCGATATGCGATACTCTTAGACGAACAGACCAGACTGTACGGAGATTGTCACAAATAGGCTTAGTAGGAGTTTGGATGAGCTTGCTCGTCGAACTTCTTTTCGACAGATACCTGGGTAGCCGTTACGCACAGTTAGTGCCGCTGAGGTGCTTGTGGTTAAACCCACTGCCAGAGTACTGTCGAGTCTTTAGAGTCCCACACAGAGGGTTTCCCAGCCTCGAGTGAAATGAGTAGAGGTCGTATGGTTTTACGACAGGGTTTGATCACATACGTGCACTTGTGCACGTATGGTGTTCGAGCGGACTATACTAGTGGGCTTTGGTTTAAGCCAGATCCTAGTATATGATTATTGGATTTGCTTCGTCTCAGGGCATTCGTGTTTTTCGGAACACGGATGCGGGTATGTATATACGATTGGGAGGGGTACAGACGGAGACTTTCTCATTAAGGTTTTGACCATTGATTTGGACAAAACACAAATGAGGAAAAGAAAAGATTATGTTATTTTTGATAAATGATAATTGTTTTTGGAATGGATATTTTTTGTTGACCATTTGACTTTGTTGACCATTTGACATTGGTTGACTTGTTGACCAAAGATATTATGGATGGATATTTTCAAGCTAGAAGTTTCTTTAGATATTTTTCTTCTCTCCAAAGTAAATGGTCAACAATATATATATATCTATTTTCCAATCTTTTATTTATTCATAACAAAAGCATTCTCTCTCTTCATGCAAGCTCTCTCCTTCTTCTTTCTCTCTCAAACCCTAACCCTAATCTATCATGAGTTGATAATCAAGGGTTAGTTAGATTAAGCCATCCAAATCACTCTCTACTCTCTCTAGTTTACTTGGATTAGCAAATCAAGTATTCTATTTACCTCAAGCTAAAGGTTTAGTTCAAGGTTGGAGCTCTCGGGTGGATCATCATAGACACAAGGGGGTCGGAGTTCAAGCACGATCCATACGACCACCGAGGAGCTTAAGGAGAGGATCGAAGACCCGAAGGACATGGTTTCTTTAGGCATAACATATTTTCATAGTAGATAGAACTCTATTAAGAGCTAACTAGGTTTATGGTAAAGATCCGGTTAGGGTTTATGTTAGCGCCAAGTTCGTTATCGCTACGAAATTTTTGTTCCGCATTTGTCCACGGATGAGGCCGGGACGCTAGTGTAACCCTTCAGCAACACCTTTAAAAACTGGTGGCAGGGATATATTGCCTACCGACAACACGTCAAGTGATTGAAGCGCAAGGCTCATCGGGAATAGAGAAGCACGACAGATGAGCGTAAAGGAACTCCCGGCAACTGTCACATGGTTGATTCCAGGGGATCGCAAGTATTCATCTTCGGGAGTGATTTTGATGAAGAAATAGCCCTCGGCCCTCTCTTCAAGGAATCCATCTCTGAAATAGAAGAGATGAAGACCTGCGAGAGCATTCAGCTGCACAATTGCACGTTATCCGAAAAGAATCTCGGACTCATAAACAAGGGATCGAACAAAAAAGATAAAGGGAAAGAAAAAGTCCCTGAAGATATCGCCCTCAATGACCGAGTCGTCGAAGAGCTGGCAGCCAAGGACCCACCCAAGAAAAACAAGGTGGATTACAACGTTCTGGCACACCTGAGGAAGATACCCTCACAGCTAAGCATTCTCGATACCTTTCTCCTATCTAAAGAGGCAAGAGATTCTTTAATCAAGGCACTACAAGAGCCCGAACAGTTTCAAGCTTTCCTTGCCGAAGAAAAGATGAAGGACGAGCTGGAAGAAGTGCACACTTCTGACGTCACTTTCGGCGAGCACAACCGTCCCCTGTATGTCACCGGATACTGCCATGATATCAAGATATGGAAGATTCTAGTTGACACTGGGTCTTATGTCAATCTCCTAAATGTGAGGGTACTAAAAGAAATCTGCATGAGTATACAACACCTCGCTCGGGATAAAATCACCATCTCCGGGTTCGACTCCCAGTCATCATGGACGCTCGGGTCTGTGATACTGACATTACGCTTCAGGTCGCTCATCACTGACATCAAATTTCATGTCATTGACGCCAAGACCTGTTACAACGCTTTACCTGGAAGACCTTGGTTACACGAATACAACATCATCCCTTCTACACAACATCAGTGTATGAAGTACTTCAAAGATAGTCTCGAGTATACCGTGACAGGGGAACTGAACCCATTCTCTATAAATGAAGTCCGCAAATATGAAGACGCCAAGTACTTCTTGCCAGACTTCGAAGACACGGAAAGATGCCATAAACTGGAGAGTAAATAGAAAACTATCACCACTATTCCGGTCTTCGGGAGTGATACCGAGGAGGAAGAAGAGATAGTTTATTCAGGGCTGCCCCAATGCAATAAGCCTGGACCGTCTACCCCTATGTTGATCTTCGGTAGCGATTCTGAAGATGAGGTCAATGCAGTATGTTCTGTTCAGCCATCAATACGAGCCTTCACTGGCGATGAACAGAGCTTGCAAATCGCCATGGTTCCGCAAAAGCATTACAAAGAGCTCGACGCACTTGATACCTATAGTGTGCAAGAACTGCAGACGTTCTATGTCCCTCCCGGGCGAAGAGATGAAAAGCGATAATCTTTTATCGATCCACGTAAACCAAAGTGGAGAAAGAAATCTGGCATGGTGCCGATTCTACACTTGACAGGCTCCAGCCCATCCATCTGCCCAGATACTATATGGAAGGATTAAAAAGACTGTTGAGGCGCCAAGGCATACCCTTCAAACAGGCTGCCCGACAAGCTCATTTCTACAACAGGATCTGGAACGTCCCCGGAACTGAGCAAAAAATGCCCAACGGGAGAATGGAAACGATCGAGCTTGGATATGTTTAATCTAAGAAGCTGGAGCGATTCCATGGCTGCTACGTTATACATGACTTCGATGAAGAAAGAGATGCTCTGTTAGAAGACACTGCAATTGAAACAAAACGAAATCCTGCTGTAAAAATGCCAAGTCCATCGTTTGAGGAACAGATGGACAAGCTAATAAGGAAAGCGGATCAAAAGGTCCGGGATGACCACAACCGTGAAATGGCCATTTACGAGAAAGCCAGGACACAGCGTCTCCTTCAGCAGACTATGGAGAATGATGATGCCCTTCGTCATCAGCCCGCCATGCATTCCCGAGATGCGAAAAAGGCATGATACGGAGGCACAAACTAGTTAAAAACGGAAAAAACGTTCGACAGCGGCAAGACGGATCCAAAAAGCCTCGCGATCGAGAAAAGGTCAACCAAAATCCATCCCTGATGAAGAAGATGGATCGGGAATATTCTTTCCCCCAAGACAAGACAAGGAAGATATTCGACCTCATCGTGAAACATCAAATGATTACACTTCCGGAATCCAAGCACCCCGAGCAAGCAAACGAGGTTCATCAGCCGGATTATTGCTCCTAACACCGAGCGATAGGACATCTTCTTGAAGACTGCTTCACCTTTAAAGACTAGGAAGAAGACCAGTATCAGCAAGGCAGGTTTGCTCTATCCAGCAGTTGGAGGGTAACCCCGCCACAGAAGCATGAACCGAAAGCCACGTATACAGCGAAAGTAGAATCGTATCAACATCGGTCTTGGAAGCGATCTCGTACCTGTCACGCGATAACGCTGTCAGGAGAAGGAGTACGCGAAGATATGGCTGACCTTCCCTGGTGCTTCGAAAATGAAGATGAAGATGAGTTGATCTCAGAATTTCCACCTGCACCAAAAGAGTTGGAAGATGGAATACATACTACTGCGGACAATCTAAAGAAAATTGACTTGGGGACGGCAAGTGACCCGCGGCCGATGTTCGTCAGTGAGCTGTTGTCTAAAGAACAGGTGGCTACGCTAAAAGACGTGCTCATGCAGTTAAAGACTGTTTCGCATGGAACTATTCCAAGATGCCAGGACTAGATCTGGAAATAGCTGTGCATAAATTGGCGATATCTCCAGACGTCAAGCCAGTCAAATAAGCACCAAGAAGGATGCGACTCGAACTTGAAATGAGCATCAACGCCGAGGTCAAAAAGCTAATCGATTCTGGCTTCGTCCGAGAAGTTCAGTACCCTGACTGGATCGCCAACATTGTCCCAGCGATGAAGAAGAATGAGACGGTGCACATCTGCCTAGACTTTCGGGACCTCAACAAAGCATGACCGAAGGATGACTTTCCCGTACCGGTCACCGAGCTGATGATAGACAACACGTCCACTCACGAAGTCTTCTCCTTCTTGGATGGCTCATCAGGGTACAATCAAATAAAGATGCATCCCGAAGACCAGAAGCTTACCGCCTTCCGGACTCCTCTGGGCATATTTTGCTAAAAAGTAATGTCGTTCGGTCTAAAGAACGCCGGTGCTACCTATCAGAGGGCCATGACGAAGATTTTCGATGACCTCATACACGAAATCGTCGAATGCTATATCGACGACCTCGTAGTGAAAAGCAAATCGTATGAGGAACATTGGGAACATCTGAAGATCGTGTTTCAACACCTTCGGAAATACAACTTGAAGATGAACCCTCTGAAATGCGCGTTCGGAGTTTCCTCGGGCAAATTCCTAGGATTCATCGTACGACACCGGGGCATCGAAATAGACCCATCAAAGATCAAGGAGATTATGGAAATGCCTCCGCCAAGGACTCTGAAACAACTGTGGTCTTTCCAAGGAAAGCTCGTATATATCCGACGGTTCATAGCTAACCTCTCTGGCAAATGCCGCCCTTACAGTCACCTAATGAAGAAGGGGAACCCGTTCGTCTGGGATCGCAAATGCCAGAGTGCACTCGACGAAATCAAGCAATACCTGCAGAATCTGCCGGTACTAACTGCTCCGGTCAAGGGGGAACCCCTCATCCTGTATACAACTGCCCTTGAAGGTTCCTTAGGCGCACTATGGGCACAGGAAAATGACCAAGGGAAGGAGATAGCCCTCTACTATTTGAGTCAAGTTCTCCTAGGGGCAGAAAACAACTACTCCCCCATTGAAAAACACAGCCTGGCGTTAATCTTCGCGATAACGAAGCTCAGACACTATGCGTTGGCGCATGAGGTCCATCTTATGTCAAAAGTGGATCCTCTCATGTATTTGATGTCAAGAGCCAAGCTAACGGGACGGCTCGCTAAATGGGCCCTCCTCTTGATAGAGTTCTCGATAACATACCGACCCCTCAAGGCAGTAAAAGGCAAGTCTATCACTGACTTCCTCGCTGAGCATCCGATACCTGCCGATTCACCCCTAAATTGCGAGTTGCCGGATGCGCACGCGTTTGACATGATTGACAGGGAAAGAGGAGGGAGTGATACCCGATGGGAACTCTACTTCGACGGGGCATCTTCCATGAAGAAGAGTCAACACAATACCCCTATAATCAAATCAGGGGTAGGCCTTATCTTCGTAACTCCACAAGGAGGGATAATGCGCTTTGCCTTTTCCTTAACAGAGCCGAAGACGAACAACGAAGCAGAATATGAAGCAATGATAGCAGGTCTTGACATCGCTGTCGACATGGGAATCGAAAACCTCCTCATATACGGAGACTCCCAGCTAGTCGTTAGCCAAGTAAACGACAACTATCAAACATGCAAACCAGAGTTGGTAAAGTACAGCGGGAGAGTACAGCAACTGCTGGCGCAAATTCTTTCCTATATTCTGGAAAGCATACCACGTGCGAAAAATAACAAGGCGGATGCATTAGCCAAGCTCGCTAAAGAACTGGCTGATGAAAACCTCGATGACATAAGGATCGTTGTACAAAGCCGTCGAGTTCTTGCACAAGCAGAAATATCTCCGGAGTCGTATGAAGAAAAGGAAGCGACCAAGCCAACAACCCTACAAATAGAGGACCAAGAAAGGACTAAGGATTGGAGGGCAATATTTATAGATTACTTCAAATCCCGTCGAACACCTGAAGATGCATCCTCAAGACATCAGTTCATGAAACGAGCTCTGTCCTTCGCCTTCGTCAATGACAATCTATATAAGAGATCGTTCGACTCTCTATGGCTAAGATGTCTAGGAGCAGAAGAAGCAAAGAAGGTCGTCCAAGAAACTCATGATGGATTCTGCGGTTCTCATCAAGCTGGGCCGGAGATGAAGCTGAAGATCAAAAGGATGGGTTACTACTGGCCCACGATGATTCAGGACTGCCTCGAATATGCAAAGTAGTGCCACTCATGCTTGATTCACGGGGATTTCATCCACCAGCATACAAACCCACTACACCAAACGGTGGCTAGCTGGCCGTTCAAAATGTGGGGAACTGACATAATTAGGCCCATCGAACCAGCATCGTCCAAAGGACATTGGTTCATATTGGCGACAACTGATTATTTCTCTAAGTGGGAAGAAGCAGTACCGCTAAGAGAAGTGAAGACGGAGAATATTCTCCATTTCTTCAAGACACACGTCATTTATCGGTTTGGCACTCCGCGACGGATTATCTCCGATAACGGACCAGCCTATAGAAGTCACAGAATCAGCCGCTTCACGTAGCAACATAATATAGAGTGGAGATACTCTTCGGTCTATAATCCACGAGCTAATGGTCTAGCTGAGGCTTTCAACAAGACCTTGATGAAGATCATAAAGAAGACGGTGTCCAGAAATAGAAGATATTGGCACGAGAGATTGCATGAAGCTCTTTGGGCGTATCAGACTATGTTCAAAACGGCCACAAACACAACGCTGTATGCATTGGTATTCGGTGTAGAAGAAGTATTCCCCATGGATATAGAGCTACTCTCTCTACGAGTGGCAGTTCATTACGAACTGACAGGCGAAGAGAATGCTCATCTTCGGTTCGAGGAGCTCGACACCCTCGATGAAACTTGACTCATGGCGCAGGAAAACTTGGAGGCTTACAAAGCGAAAATGATGCGCTCATACGAAATATTGACTTGGCCGAGGACATTCCACCAAGGCGAACTCGTGCTAGTGGTCAAAAGACCTATGATCCCCAATCGTGCAAAAACGAGGGATGTTCGAGCCAAACTATGAAGGCCCGTACATCATAGACAAAGTTTACCAAGGTGGGGCTTACTTGCTCACGAATATGCATGGCGAAAGACCCTTCAGGCCAATAAACGGTCGGTTCTTGAAAAAATACTACGCCTGACCAAACGTCTTTAACTACTACAAACCGCAGCATCATAGAGCTAACGCAAACAAAAAAAACGGTACGTCCAGAAGCGAAATGGGCACGGATGAAAACCCGAAAGGTCTCTGTGAGTAAAAATAGCAGGGCAACCGGTGAGTTTGTGAAAACCCGAAAGGGCACAATCTCGTTAAAAGACACTTGCAAGGTCCTCTCGACCTTATAAGGAGAAAATACCTGCATGAGATCCTTACGACTCAAAAAGGAGTAACACGCTTAGGGATCCCCATGACTCCTATGGAGAAAATACACCTACGAGATCCTCACAACTCGTAGGGAGAAAAGTCTTTATGAGACCCTCACGGCTCATAGGGTTCAAAAGCCTTAAGCTGCAGGAATCTGAACATGTTCTTAAGCCATCATATTCCGCATATTGCCCTACAAGCGGTTCAATACTGACCCTTGTATACAATCCATGGGCACAAATAAACGTCTCCTCCACCCAGTTCCACCAATGGTGTGAAATTCCCCTATTTGGTGAACAACACTTGTAGGTCCTCTCGACTTGCAAGGAGAAAATGCTCTTGTGAGATACTTACGACTCTTAAGAGAACACGCACTTAGAAGTCCTAAGGAGAACACACATCTACGAGATCCTCACGACTCGCAGGGAGAAATACCTTTATGAGAGCTTTACGGCTCATGAAGTCAAAAGCCTTAGTCGACAGGATCTTAACCCTATTTGCTAAGCCACCTTTGTTCGAACCGACAAAGGCAAATGATGATTCGCTCCTGGCAACTTTCCAGTAGCAGCGATACTGATGCCTAAATTGGTAACAAATTCCAAGCCCTTTTACGGCAAATGATGATTCGCTCCTGGCAATATTCCAGTCGTAGCGATGCTGATGCCTAAATCAGTATCAGATCCCAAATCCCAAACTCGCGGCGAAAGTTAGCGAGTCATAAATGCATATGCAATAGCCGAAATGATAGGGCAACTTGCAACAAAATCAGCAAGTAAAAGATATGCATACAAAAATAGCCGAAATGATTGCGAAACTCGTAATAAAAAGTAGAGAGTAAAAAGAAAAATAGCCGAAATGATTGGGCACCGCGAAAAAAATAGCTGAAATGATTGGGCAATCGCGACTTTCGCGATATAAAAAGCTGAAATGATAGAGCATCGAGGAAAGAAAGAAAAGAAAAGAAAAAATGAAACTTATGCCCTGCAGGTAAGTCCATACTGGCCCCTGTATACAATCCATGGGCATAAACGAAAAGGGAACCATATGTCCCAACAAACTCTGCTAAAGAGAAAGTCAGATCTCGACAGCAACATCTGCGTCCCAGAAGACCAATAACGACGTTCCTCCTCACTCCAACAGCATACAGACGTGACATCGCCGATCGGAGCCACGACAAAGTCTCCAGTTCCAAGACCCCACGGTTCACGGACAACCTAGAGTCAACCCTGACACCGCGGAAAATGGAGCAAGTCAACCACGACACCATAGAAGGCGGAAACACGTCATCCAATGACCCTATGTCGGAAATACGTCATCCAAATGACCCCGTCGCGGAAACACGTCAGCAAATGACCCCATCGTGCAGCCAATGACCCCATCTCTGAAACACGTCATCCAAATGACCCCGTCGCAGAAACACGTGAGCAAATGACCCCGTCGCTGAAATACGTCAGCCAATGACCCCGTCTCGGAAACACGTCATCCAATGACCCCGTCGTGGAAATACTTCATCCAATGACCCCGTCTCAGAAATACGTCAGCAAATGACCCCGTCTCGGAAATACGTCATCCAATGACCCCGTCTCGGAAATACGTCAGCAAATGACCCCGTCACGGAAATACGTCAGCAAATGACCCCGTCTCGGAAATACGTCATCCAATGACCCCGTCGCGGAAACATGTCATCCAATGACCCCGTCGTGGAAACACGTCATCCAATGACCCCGTCTCGGAAACACGTCATCCAATGACCCCGTCTCGGAAATACGTCATCCAATGACCCCGTCGCCCAATGACCCCATTGCAGAAATACGTCAGTCAATGACCCCATCACAGAAACACGTCATACAATGACCCCGTCATGGAAACACGTCAGCCAATGACCCCGTCATGGAAATACGTCATCCAATGACCCCGTCTCGGAAATAAGTCAGCAAATGACCCCATCTCGGAAATACATCATCCAATGACCCCGTCGCGGAAATATGTCAGCCAATGACCCCGTCACGGAAATACGTCGGCCAATGACCCCATCGCGGAAATACGTCGGCCAATGACCCTGTCGCGGAAATACATCCAATGACCCTGTCACGGAAATACGTCATCTAATGACTCCGTTCCGGAACCAAGTTAACTCACAAATATCTCGATTCATGGAAATCAGCGTCCTTGACGAGAACCTCTCGATTCGCGTCGACCGGAAAGGAAATCAGTGTCTTTGCAGGAATCTCTCGATTCGTCCCAACCTCAGGGAAATTAGTGTCCCCGCGCATCAAAAGAAAATTCTCTTGTGAGATCCTTACGATTCTCAAGAGAAAACGCACTCAGGATTCCTCACGACCCCTAAGGAGAAAATACACCTACGGGATCCTTTCAACCGGTAGGGAGAAAAGTCTTTATGAGACCCTCATGGCTCATAAAGTTGAAAAGTCTTAGGTGGCAGATCTTAACCCTATATTCTAAGCCATCACTGCCCTACAAGGAGGTCAAGATGGACTATCCACGGGCCATACTCTCCCAAGTCGAATATCGACAATGAGGGAAACAACCACTTACGAGTCCTCTCGACTTGTTAAGGGGAAAAATTCTCTTGTGAGATCCTTACGAATCTCAAGAGAAAATGCACTTAGGAATCCTCATGATTCTTAAGAAGAAAATGCACCTACGAGATCCTTACGACTCGCAGGGAGAAAAGTCTTTATGAGACCCTCATGGCTCATAAAGTTGGAAAGTCTTAGGCAACAGATCCTAACCCTGTTTCCTAAGCCATCGCTACCCTATAAAGAGTTCAAGATGGACAACTATTTATTATCTACAAACCACACTTGCCAAAATTACATGCCATCGAAATCGAGGTGCTACTCAAGAGTTCGTAAACTGCTTTGCGCCAAGTCAAAAAAACAAAAAGGCATAATCCACGGACGTCAATCACATATTATGCAAGGTAATAAGGAGAACATTTGATTTACATCCAATTGGGCGTCCGAAGCGTACCCACTCATGTATGTGCGAAAAGGATAAAATAAACGTATGGAAAGGAAAAATTTTCTATTCATACTTCAGAAAGTTCTTACATTGATGAAAATAGTAAACAAAAGTGTCATTAAAATGTTTACAATGGCAAAATATTGAGTCCGGGACACGGATTGAGAAATTCGAAAGTGAGGCCATCTAAAATATTTCTGGCCTCTTTAACCATTCTCGTGTGCATCCTCTCACGATCACAAGCGTCAGGATCTTCGCCGATGTCCTCCGCCATCTGATAAGCAGCGATTATCGTCGTCTGTTGGAAAGTTTGATGCAAAATATCAATGAGATTATCCCGCCGCTTCTTCGAGATCAGGCCCGTCAGATACACTGAGTGCACCTTATCTTCAGCATCATCCAGTGCATTAAGCGGCATGGAATCATAAAATCCAGGAAGTGCTCCCCAAATTGCTCTCACTATAATCTTCAAGAGAGCAGAGCGACGGGGAAGTAGTCGATCGTTATGTGCATTAAAATGATTCATAATTTCAGCGCATTAGGCGTTTGTAAAATCCTTGTTTTGACAATGGCCTTGTGCGCAAATGTCCTCATAAGAAATGATTTCGTCAAGACAGTACAGATGAGCGGCCATAGCGCCTGAAAATGAAAATCAGTGAGAGTTTAATGAACATACTGATCAAGAAAATGCATATTGAAACAGATATGGGGATTTAAATCAACTCTTAATATCCGCATGAAGAAAATAAGTGCTGATTAAGACACCTAAAAAATTCAAATTTGTGCAATTAAGGAGGAAATCCTAAAAGGATTCTTATTTAATAAGGGCCCCTCGGGCTAAGGAGTTAAACTCCTCGAGAGCAATGCTCTGCAGACAGGAGTGACACCTGTCAACCCTAATCATTGGGGGAATAAAAATTCCTCAAGAATCCTAAAGAGCCATGCTCTGCGAAGAAGAGGGAATAATCCATCAAAAACCCTAAAAGCAAAGCTTTTTACAGAAATTAAAAACTTCAGGATTTTTAAGATCTGTAAAGCGAACTCTAAGAGTTCTTCGTTAATGGGTTAAAGGAATCCTAAAAAGGATTTCTTTTTCTGATCCATGATCGAGAAAAAGCAAAGCTCTGGTTTTTAATTAACGGGTTGAGAAACCCTAAAAATCTTTAAGATCTGTGATCTAAGTAGAGTAAAGCTCTGCTAATGGGTTAAAATCTTACTAAAAGAATTTGACAGAATCTTAACTCAAAGAGAGTTTTCTGAACCAGAGAGCTTGGCTCTAAAAGAGAATTAAATTCTCAAGAATAAGAAAACAAGAAGATGAACAAACAGTCATCTCAAAGGCCAAAGGCCCTATTTATAGGCACCGTGAGCCGTTTCAACTTCTAAGTTGATCTAACGGTGGAAAGGCTACCACCGCTGCACTCACGCGTGAGCCACGTGAGTGCAACGGCGGGGGACATTTGTTTCCCCCAATCAGAGCAAAACTCTGTTCAAATTTTGAAATTTGAAATGAAGCAGCGCTTCATAGAAGCGCTGGCGCCAAGAGCGCCAGCGCTAAGAGTCAAAGACTCTGAGGCAACGCTTACGTGCAAAGCACGAGAACGCTCACGCCAAGAGCGCCAGCGCTGAGAGTCAAAGACTCTGAGGCAGCGCTCACGTGCAAAGCACGAGAGCGCTGGCGCTAAGAGCGCCAGCGCTGAGAGTCAAAGACTCTGAGGCAGCGCTCACGTGCAAAGCATGAGAGCGCTAGCGCCAGCGCTAAGAGTCAAAGACTCTAAGACAGTGCTCACATTCAGAGCACGAGAGCGCTGGCACCAAGTGCGCCAGCGCTAAGAGTCAAAGACTCTAAGACAGCGCTCACGTGCAAAGCACCAGAGCGCTAGCGCCAAGTGCACCAGCACTAAGAGTCAAAGACTCTAAAGCAGCACTCACGCTCAAGGCACGAGAGTGCCAAGCGTTAGAACTAAATGTTCCCCACCGTTGGATCAAAGATCCAACGGAGATGATTAAAAATCACCAAAGTAAAGAATTAAATTCTGTTAAGGAAATACTCCTCAAAATCTTTCCAAATAAGAAAGATCGTGCTCTGTAAATCAGAGCACCGTTGGATCAATGATCCAATGGTGATTAAAAATTACCAAGATACAGAACAATCTCTGTATGGGAAAATAATTTCCCAATCTTGTTAAAATAAGAAAATTGTCTTCTGTAAATCAGAAGCCCTAGAATCAAAGATCCAATGGTGAGGAAACATCCCCAAATCAATCAGAAAAAGATTGCCTTAACTGATCAGCCTCCACTATATAAAGGATCCAAGACTTCAAGTTTTAAAAAAAAGAAAAGAGGAAAAAAGGTAGAAAAAAACTCCTCATAAGTTTCATAGAGAGGAACCCCCCCCACACACACACAAAAACTTTGAGAAATTTCAAAGAGAAGAGCAAGCTCTCGGAAGAAGAATTTCTTCAAGGTAAATAAAATAGAGAGATCGAAGCATCTCATCAAAAAAAGAAGAAGAACTTAGTTCATTTTCTAGATCATTGATCTATAAGACAGAGGTCTTTCACAAAAAGATATCATAGCATCTCATCATAAAAAGGAGGAGAAGAACTTAGTTCTCTTTAAATCACAGATCTATAAGATAAAGACAAAGTCTTTCACAAAAAAACATAGGAGATTGTAACATCTCCTCTTAAAATAAGAACCATGTTCTTAGAGCCACGAGACAAAGTCTCTTATAAACGAGAACTTAATTCTCAGAGCACAAAATTAATAAAGAGCGCTCTACACTCATTGGCTGGTGCTCAGCGCCAAGCGCGCCACGTGCTCCTTACATGTGCACTATTTCATAAGAAGCGCTCTGCACTCATAGGCTAGCGTTCAGCGCCAAGCGCGCCACGTGCTCCTCACGTGGGCGCTACTTAATAAAGAGCGCTCTGCACTCATTGGCTGACGCTCTACACCAAGCGCGCCACGTGCTCCTCACGTGTGCGATATTTCATAAGAAGCGCTATGCACTCATTGACTGGCGCTCAGCGCTAAGCGCGCCACGTGCTACTCACGTGGGCGTTGAGAAAACACAAAGTGTTCTATAAAACCCCAGAGCCATAAGGAGTGCTCAACACTCAAATTAATGCTCAGTATTATTGAAAAAAGAGGCTAAGCCCAAACAAACATTCAACGCCCAAATAAATGTTCAACATTTTATTTAAACTGAGTGGGCTGAGCCCAAGTTGGCCACAAGTCCTAAGCTCAGACCAACCGAGCCCATGTGCTCATAATTTCCCTAATTGGTCTTAGTCTCAAACATGACTACAAAACTCCCAACCAACATTGGTTCAAGGGTACATCTCTTCATACCTCTGATATATGTTGTTGTAATTCTTCAACGTCTTCAGAGATATGGAGGGTCATAATAACCAATAACTTTTGGCGCATCCCCAAATGGTCGAACCAAAACCACATAGACTATGACGTCTTTAAACCGGATTATGATGTCCTTAAACTTTATGGACTATGATGTCCTTAAACTCCGTGGACTATGATGTCCTTAAACTTATGGACCGCAATGTCCCTAAACTAAAACAATAGAGCCCAAATGCTCTTTTGTTGGATCTAAATGATCCTGTTAAGTAGATCTTAGTCTAAAATTAGACTAACGTATCCTTAACAAACGTTTAAGTTGATCTTGTTCTCAATGAGATTAACGATCCTTAAACCCAAACCAAAACCAAATCTAAGAAAATACGGATTTGGACTAATCCACGGCCTACGGGCGACAACATAAATTAGTCTCCATATACAATCCACAGGCAACCAAAAACAAAACAAACACAGACGACATGAAATGACCATCTGGAGAAGGAGAAAGTGGTTACCGCGATGTGGTAGCGTAATTAACTGCAGGGGCTTGCGCCTGCAGGGAAGAGCGTCCCCACAATCAAAAACCCCTCACAATGAGGGGGAATCTGACGAAGTCTGCTACAACCGCTGCATCCATCTAAACCTCCAATACATGGTGCTATAAATCAACTTGGCATCTTCAGAGAGGTCGATAGATAAAACCAAATAGCATCTGCCCCCCCCCCCCCAAAATTAGGCCGGACGTCCCAACGTCCCGGTCGTGTCTTTTGGTGGAGAACATCCTTGTTGTCTCTGTGGATTATCAATATCATGATCATTCGGCTCGTCGGCCCAATCAGGTGTACTTACGGAACAGTCCCGCTCCGGAACTCCTATGATCACTATTTGGCCAATCAACATGACCACTCTCAAACGTCACATTACTAACGGCGGCATCTGGCACTCTAAATACGTACGCTATAACTGATCCTAGATGCAAGTCTCTATTGCTGCGGTGTCCTGAAAAGAACCTGCTCACGGCTTCTGCTAATCTCACATATGCCGAACTATACAAAGGTTGGCACTCTTGCTTAACTCTTTTCTCATAAACGGACAGCTGTGTCCTCAGCACGACTTTCATATGAAATTTTAGCTGTATCCTGCACACATATCAATCCTCCGGCATCAACGGATAGTACCGACCGCTCGTTAACATCTCGTACGAACCTCTGGTTCCACTCGTCTTTATTATCGTCCACTTCAACGTCATCTCTTGCTGTCTGCATATTGCAATTCATCCTCAGCTACGGTCAATTTGGAGTCTCTCACATGGACTCGAAATTACAAACTCGGTATCTTCATCACTCTGTAGAAGATATCTAGCCGAACACGTCCTCAGAAACTCGTCCAATTCATCGGAGGAATACACTTTATTTGTTCGTTCTCGATCAACCCATAATGCATCTGGGTGAGGTCCTTCTATCTAAATCTGGTCAACTTACTGATCTCACATCGGAGCATCCGACGAACAACGTCCTCTCTTGATCGATCTACTCTAGATCCAAGTAAGATCCTTCAACTGGAATTCTTCGACTCTACTGAGCCTGCATCGGCACATCAAATCTGATGAATCATAACAGTCGCTCCACTTAAGATAGACTAGCTATCTCCTGTCACATCTCTGCTCGAAAGCTCCAGCGGTTTCAGCTCATAAACTCTAGAAACGACATCCCATCAATCTCAGCAACAGCTGGGTCACCTGTCTACACGGTAGATAACATCACGATCTCTGAAGTAGGCTGTACATCAACAGTCCTCTCAATCCGGCAGCCTCTATCAATGGCCCGATCATCTGGTGCAAAACCGAACACTCGCCTCAAATGAGAGGTCACAACACAACACTATACCTACACGTCCCTATGTCACCAGAAAACAACAATAGTCAGTCCTTGTCCATGACGAGCTCGCCCTGACCGTAACACTAGCAGCAGCTCAATCTGCACTCAAACCATAGTGACAGGAACCTCAAGCAGGTATCGAAGAAGATAAATCATATGAACGAAAGAAATCATCAAATCCCAAATGGATATATGATCATAGGAACGAATAGTATCAAAGATCTCAAGATATGTACATCCTAAGGTTTCTTAAGTGGAGTATCGTATCGTAAATATGCTGCGGAACATATATACGGTACGTCACTCTACTTAAGCTACATACTCCATCAATCAAGGTCAACCTATGAAACGAAAGTTCGGGTCTAATACCCCCCGTTAAGTCTAAGTTCCGTAAGGTCAAGCCTAGGTTCCGAAATATAAACGCCCTAGACTCCGCATAGTCAAACCCAGACTCAAACCAAGGTTAAACCTAATGCTCTGATACCAACTTTGTCACGACCCGTAATTAAGCACATGACTGGCACTTAAATTACGCAACGTCTAAAGGCGTGTCGTAAATCAAGTAAGCCGAAACCCAGAAAATCTAAACCTTTTTCCGGAAAATAGTGGGTGTGCAGTTTTGAAATAAAGGTATAATAATCATGTTTTGTCTTTTCAAAATTCGGGCAGCACCTCCCTTGTATATTTTGATCCAAAAACAGATATACAAAAATATATATAGGCATCCCCAAGCGGGAGCTAGCTCTTCGCCAACTGGCGGAAACACAACCACGCAATAACATATATACGACGCCCAACGACGAAGAATCAACCCAGAAAGAACAATAAACGAGCAAGACATCAAACTCAAGAAGTGAACATAAACCCATCGCTCTAAGTCTCGCACAATCAAGTCTGACTAGGTCTACCAATATACAATGTCTAGTCTCTGATCTGATAGAGTTTATATAGATACAATAGAGTATAACAGTACGAGAGTGGGCACGATCCAACTTGTGTCCTACCTACCAAAGCAAACACCCTGGATGAAGCTGTGTGCCGGCAATACCGCAACTGATCCCAAGCGGTCAAACCTGCAAGAACTGTGGCACAACGAGGGTGAGTTGCCAACTCGTGAGTAGAAAACATCAGCAAGTAGAAATCAAATAAAACAATGATTTCTAAGGTCACTATATCCTGAAGGTAATGCTATGATATCTAGGGTGACCACATATGCATATATGTCAACAATCGATCAATGCAATGACATACATAAATAAACATCTGACATCATATGCCTGTAATATCTGTGGATATCATCCACGTGTCCGTCAACGACACAAAACAATATCATGGAACCTGAGTATCCCATACCGACACTCGAATATCATGAAAACATAAGCCTGTATATATATGAGGATATCAACCATGTGTGTCCATCAACGACACATTAAAATCATGGAACCTGGGTGTCCAACACCAACACTCGAAACATCAGGAAAAACCCGTGTCCAGCATCGACACGCAAATCCTCATATCTCTGTCCCTCGGACTCCATCAGTCCAAATCGACCTACGGCTCTCTCAGTCCGGATCGGCCCATATCATCTCACGACTCCGGTCGGTATCCTCCAGATATCCACCGAGCCCAAAACTATCACCGGTAGGTAGTGCTCCCCTGCCAAGCTCATTGTCTACATCTCGAGCTTCTTGCACTGGGGTACCACACTGGGCCCACCATGTACCCGTAAACGGCCTCATTCAGCTCATCGAATCGGGTATCACATAACTCATAACCAAGAAAACACATGGCGGACGTCTCGAAATATCATATCAAGAGAAACCGCGTTTTTAAAATAATACATAATTTCCTTTGAAATCATACTGCGGTTCTCAAATCCAGAGATCTCATAAAAAACTGCATCTCAATGTGTATAACAATAAATTATAATGTATGCAACATAGAGTTGTAATATGAGAATATCGAGTATATCATGCAAGCATATAACCATAAGGTACGATGTATGCAACATAGAGTAGTAATATGAGCATATCGTTTATATCATGCAAGCATATAACCATAAGGTACGGTGTATGCAACATAGAGTAGTAATATGAGCATATCGTGTATATCATGCAAGCATATAACCATAAGGTACGATGTATGCAACATAGAGTAGTAATATGAGCATATCAGGTATATCATGCAAGCATGTCAAGTGATAGTACTGAACAATGAATGTACTTTTACTTTTAAGATTAATATCATGATAGGGCAGTTCTCCTGTATAAAAGGCATGACAGTTCTACTGTGTAATGACATGACAATTACCGATGAAGAATGTGTGATCTGGCAAATCTGTGTATGTGTAACATGCGCATCAACGGTAATTATGCAGGTGTACTAGCAATAATATCATATAGCATTAAATACGGGCACGTGGCATGTACATCACGAGGGGTAATATCCTATACAACATGAACAATAAATTGGTGTATCTATCTACACAAGAATCATACGGTTACTTTTAAACGATACACATCGTCGCTTTGAAAATAGGTATGGTTCAGGTGGAAATCTTTATATCGGTGATCCCGCCACATAACATCCGATATGATAATAATCATCGATCATCATCCTCAAATCACTAGCGCAGATCAATCATCCGGTACATCTCATCACGTACAGTAATCTATCGTACGGGGTCATCAAAAAGAATAGGGAATCTATCGACCTATACAATAATGAGGGTATGGATCTAAAGTCTCGTACGGCATATTACTCATAAATAAATATATACACATATATCTCAAATCACATTTGTACAAACGTCATATCTTATTAATTCCACAACACCTCTATCTCAATCTCGTGTCGTGTTTATCGATCTCGAACTCACCTCATTCCATTATCAACTCGTACTTGTTCTCTTTCAATTCGTACCTATCATGATTCACTTCCCAATTCATAATCTCATATATCAATATATTCATTAGTGTCAACTTTTATCATATCATCTTTTTACTAAATCTTATACTAAGGTTATCTTAAACTCGTAGCATATCCTTTATCATATTATAATTATATCACAATCTTCCATATCAATGGATGCGGGGGTGCTATACGCCATCCACCCGACTTCCTCCGTAGATATAATCTACTCACCAGCAATTCTCCTCGCTTGGCCGAAGTGTCGATGTGCTTCGTCGTCTTGGAAGTCCACACGAAGGTACCTACAATACAACACATATCGAAATGCAATTAAAACCAATCCGAAAATCGATACGGCACACGGTTCGCTCGTAGGTTCAAACCTATAGCTTCGCATGAAAAACATAACCAAATAACCCTCGTTCGTTGACGTATAAACGTCCAACGATAGAATCCAAATCAAATCTAAAAACCACGTTTTAGAAATCGGAAAACGAAATTCAACAACTAAGGAAATCCATCCCAGATTTTGACTCAGGTAAAATTAGCCAATTTTGCACATAGGGTTGCTCTAGATATAGGATAAGGAAACTACAGAACAAAAAGCACATGATTCCACTCTGATGTGGCCGCAATTTGCGGCCATAATGAATTAATTTATGGCCAGAAGTGAAGGGAATGGGCTCGTGTTTCAAGGGGTGCTTCTAGGTTTCCTGCACGTCTCTCTGTAATCGCTAAATAATTTTTAGGCTCTCCGGGTCATAGAAGATCTCAGTATCCCCTCACAAATCACACAAAATACGATATCGGCTAAATTCAAAATTCGTGTTTTGGTTTCTATTCTCGGGTCTTGGCCAGTAAAACACCCTCTAAGGTCTAGTAAATACTCCCTACACCTCAATTAGTCACTTAACAGCATCTTATAATTTTCTAAAATCACAAACCTAACTAATCAATATCTAAACTAGAATAGGATATATTAACACAAATACTTAAATAAAAGTGTATGGATTACCTTGTTTGGCCACCTAGGAAAATTCTAGAGTTGCTCAAAATCTTCAAAATCCACACTTGATTGGTCTAAAGGGTTTAGAATGAGCTTATGTGTGTTTTGTGTGAAGGTGGCATAAGGTTTTGGCAAAGAAAATGAGATGATGCATGAGGTAGTGGAGGTGAAGAAAGCATGGAGGAGATGAAGAAAACAATGGAGGAAACAATGGAGAGTGAAGGATGAATGAATAAGGTAGCAAAGTCAAACCCTCTCTCTCTTAAGCTCACTCTCTCTCACTCCAAATATCCCCCTACACCCACCTCTCAATAAAACATTTGCTTCTTTCTCTTTTCTTTTGTTTTTCACTCTTTACTTTTCTTTGTTTCTTTTCTTTTCTTTGTTTCTTTTTCACACTCAAACTCTTTTCTTTTAAATCTCACAAGTCACAAACACAAACTCAACATGCACATGACATGGTGCACTAACCGTGGAAAAATGTAAAAATACGGATTTGGCCAAAAATCCGATAAATATCATTAAAATAAATAAATCATTTTAATCTCCGATAAATTTCCAAATATTGGTATATACTTATACCATTTTACGAAAAATCCCTATTCGCAAATTGAATAGTTTTCGCGAAATATATTATTTTAATATTAAATTTCCAAAAATAATATTTTATATTTTCTGAAATGTTACAATATATATATGGATGCGTTGATATATATATATATATATATATATATATATATATATATGTGTGTGTGTGTGTGTATGTGTGTGTGTGTGTGTATGTGTGTGTGTGTATATATGTATGTATATATATGTATATGTATACATACATACATACATATACACCAACATCATGTCTCGTGTGTGCGTGTGTGTGTGAGTGTGACAACCTATACACTACGGGTTCGTGACTAAGAAACTACACTAAAAGCAATCTTCTTCCAAGTATGCTTAATCAACCTATGGTCTCCTAGAAAACCCTATTTGCTTAGTATCCGTACTCCATATTAACATACATATACATACTATACACATCCTAATTTACGAATTTGCGGGGGTGTATACGCCATCCACCCGACTTCCCCCGTAGATATACATCCACTCACCTCGATCTTCACTTCCCGAAGTTGATGACGCCACGCTCTCCCTTGTCATCCCGAAGTCCACACGGAGGTACCTACAGTTTCAAATGCGTTATATCGTAAAACAAAAATCAAAAACAAGAAAGTCCGATACGGCACACAAAAACACACATAGGTTAGAACCTACGGTCTATGCATGCAAAACAACTAAATAAGCCTCGTCGTTTATGTACAAACGTCTAACGACCAAATCCAAGTTCAAATACCAAAAACCAAGTTTTAAAATTCGGAAAACATTGTCAAAACAATATTAAACTGCTCCTATATTTTTGCTCAAGTAAATATGGACCAAACTAACATTACAGGAGCTAGATTACATGGAATAGGAGCTCCAGGGAAAACTAATACACCATTGCCCATACTCGGCCCGGCGAGATTTCCTAGATCCCCAGTGCCGCCGGTCAGGAAGTGAAATCTTGGTCTCGTCGTTTGTTGGTGGTCTCCTAGAGTTCTAGTTAGGTCAAAGTACTTGTTTGATTTTTCTATAGAGTTCCCAAACTGCTCTAGATTTCTCTACAGTCCTCAAACTTTTCACAAAACCGATATTGAAATATTTCTAACTCAAGTCTTGGATTTTTTGTCTCTGTTTTGGTCCATAATTCTAGCACTACAAGAGTTGTGGTCACAATTACACCATCACAAGTCATAAAACCCCCATAAACTTCAACTTGGAATTTTTAAAGATCACTAACCACAATAGTTTTAACTCTAAACTATAATAGGACATTTAGAAAACTAAGAACTAAATTAAGGGTATATGAATTACCTCATTTGGCAACTCAAGAATTTTCTTGAGTTGCATAAAGTGCTCAAAACCTTCACTTGTTCCTACCATCATGCTTGTAGTGAGCTAGAGGCCATTTTTGGTGAAGAGGTTACAAGGTTTTGGCTAAGATTTTGAGGTGATTGTGTGAGGTAGAGGAGGTAGATGGTGAGGGATATGAAGCTATGAAGAAGATGAGATGAAGATGAGGAAAAGGGTGAAGGAGCCATGGTCAAAATCATGGAACCATCTAGAGTCTCTCACTCACTCTCCCTCCCTCCCTCTCATGTCTCATGTCCCTACCTCACAAATATCTCCAATTATAAATTTCATTTTTATTTTCTTTTTGGAAACCAAATATCACTTAAAACAAAGAAGAGCCATGGTTAACATCAAAGGCGAATTAAGTGTTTTGCAATATGTTTTGTTGCATGCATAACACATAAGCTAGAGTAATGCATAATTAGTAGATACTAATCAAGTTTAGCATTAACATAGAATACAATTAATTATTTAAAAATCTATAAATGGTCAATTCATATAACTCCTTTCCAGATCAATAATTTAAATAAAGTTTCCAATTATTTCCCAACTATAAATATAAAATTATATCATATTGTTAAAACCAATCTCTGTATCTATATAATATTCATGAAATTTATTATTTTAATTATTTAAATTCCCAAAATAATATTTTATTTTCATAAATATTACAATGCCATAGAAATATCATATAGTAACTCCTGAATTAATTTCATGTTGATCGGGTAAAAGGAATCGATATTTCGATCGATAACCGTTTGCATAGTCTAAGTGTTCAATATAGGACCCTATGCGATAACTTAAGCGAATATAGTGGAACTCATGATCATTATATCCTATTACTTTTAATGAACACTCTGTAGAAATTGGACGGCAAAACGACGCCGTTTCACCCATGAAACATTACCCTCAATAACCCTTGCAAAAGCTGAATTTTCCTGGACAAGCTGAACGGTTAAAATCATAATAAATCATTAATATACCGGATCTTGGCGTTCTCTAGCTAGTATCGAAGCCAATAGACAAACCTACAGCACTCCATAGTTCATCTCTGTATTTTAATAAGTTATGACAATAAAAAATGAGGCGATTCATGGCTTTGGACTGCAGTCCAGAGCAAGAATCTCTGCCTTTACCCGTTTTAGAACGCATACTTTTCACTGTTCAAGCATGCAAGTGTATGGAACCATATATGGAAGTGTGGAGGATTGAATTATCTTTCTAACGGTACTGGTCCCATTGCATTCCGGTGCCATTTGACATTTATAACACCTTTTAAACCGTAGATGTGTACTGCAGTTTCATGCAAAAACAGAATGTATATCTTAACCTTAGACAATGCATATCTCCCTCCGTACAGCGGATATTATTGATCCGTCTAATGCGTTGGAAATATAACAGATAAATATAAACATTATCTAACTGTATCGTCATCTAATTATACTCTCAACAGAGAGTAAAATATGTTACGAAACGGACTTCCAGTTCAGAAATTGGATTTCCAGCGGTTAACACTCAAAATAGAAGGACCGTAACTCGAAAACCTAAAATTCGAATGATTTGAAACTAATTTTTATGTACATATAATTTAATGCACTGTTTATGCCTTTTATATTGTTTCGCAAAATTATGTACGTGTGATTTTATATGATTTTTCTAATCCAACCGACACCAACTGCTCTTATGTATTTAGTAGTGCATTTACTGTATCCCCATCATGCTGCATGACTATTATACCCTTGTAAATAGTGTTCAATTGCATCGATATCCTAATGACTATTTTACATTACTGAGTGATAGTGTTAGTGATTGGATTGTGGCGAGTGCATTAGTGTAAAAACGTTATTGAATGGTGGAAGTGACACGTACTTGTACACAATCAGCGGAACCATTTAGTTATTGCATTGTCGACGCCTATGGGGCATATATAAGTGTAACTATAACTGGTATGGGACGGGTATGGAAGCACTTATATTAGTGTCATAGGTAAGACATCGAGGACTGTCCACTTATTTTGGATACCGATCAAGACATGCTTGATGGAGACACAGTCTCTAATTCTCGTGTAGAGTTGTCAGGGAGCGACTAATATTTAGATTCATAGTCAGTGTTTGATGTATATCGTGGGGTGTTGGGGTAGTTTGAGTGTCAGTTCGATCAACGGAATCTCAGGAGTCCCACTGTTGGCATATTTCGTGATTTCGTGATTTCATGATTTTGATACTGATCGTGTTACTGATTCTTACTGATTGTGATTCGAGACCGTATTTCCTTGCCCCTGGGCTTACCCTTGGGTTGGGAATACTCCTGCGGTGGTTGACGCTCACACTCGAACTGACGATAAGCTTAGTGACTTGGATATTGAGACTCTGAGACCGATAGAACATTACATTGATTATTGATTAGATACACCTGCTTTACCATTACATGTACTGGTTATTTCATGCTCATGTCATTACTCTATACTTACTGCTTTATGTTTATCATCATTGCACGTTATATATGTATATATTGCTATTGTGTTGCTCTGACGACCTGAGTTTTCATGCTCAGAGGAAGAAGTGGACTTGACTAAATTCGAGAAGATCGCGGAGATCCAGACCAGTGAACCGACGGTATCATTCCTCTTATATCACTGATTAGTTGTCTCTTTGGTTTGTGTCCGTTGCGCTCGGTTTCTTTACATCTGATAGTTATAGTGACTGTATTTCTCTTTATCCGTGATGTGTCTTACTGATTGCCACGTACTGCTAGAAGCCGAAGTGTGACTATGGCAGGATATTTTCTCGGCCGTAGGAGTGTGGTTGGCCTTTTCACCCCTCGTATTCCGTATTTTGGGAAGCGGGGCGTGACACTAATCCCCTCATCTTCCCTTTTCTCTTTTTTCTTCCTCTCCTCTCTTTATTTTTTTATTTCCTACCTTCAAAACCCTAACCTAAGGACTCAAGCAAGAAAAGAGAAAAAATCCTAGAGAAGAAGACTATAGATCCTCCTTTTTGTAAGTTCCTCTCTGTCTTTCTCTTTTCTTATTTTTATTGAACAATGAAAACCCTAGTTTTTATAATAAAAAAAGTGTGAAAATCCTAATTTTGAAAGAAAATGAGTTTTTTTTAAATAAAAAGAAAATAGTATGATATTCCATAATTGATTCTACATGTGTATATAGATTGTTTGAGATACCTAAATTAGATGTTAACGGTGTTCATGATACTTTTCATATTTACACTATGATCTCTTGTGAAATTTCTATATGTTGTATATACTTTTGGTCCATCTCATGTCACGGATGCATCGTTACCATGAATTATGTTTTTCGGTACATCTCATTTCACGGATGCACCTTGTAACCTTATTTTAAATATTTAGATGTGAATAAAAACTATTACGCTCTATGTCATGAGGGGAGATATTTAGATTTTTAATATATTTAATGGTTTTCTTTTCTCAAATTAATATTTCATAGCATCCACCGCATGTCACGGGTATGATGATTTTATTGTTATGTGTGGTGAATTTCTAAGTTATTGGGTAAATCCTATAAGTTGATTATTAGGAAATATATATATATATATATATATAGAGAGAGAGAGAGAGAGAGAGAATAATGAAGGAAAGATGCCATAGGAGGGAATTTCTTCCTATGGCGTCGAAAAAATACATCCTCCCTCATTTTTTCCGCCGATCGGCACCCACCATCTTCATCGTTATCATCTAAGATGTGGGTACACCAAATTTCATGTGATTCTACAACCATTTCACCGTTGATTTAGCAATGTAAAATGTTCTATTGTCGGTAAACCGTTAATTTTGAACCCACTAAATCAACAGTGAAAAAGTTGTAGAATCACATGAAATTTGGTATACCCGCATCTTAGATGATAACGATGAAGATGGTGGGTGCCGATTGTCGGAAAAAATGAGGGAGGGTGTATATTTTCGACGCCATAGGAGGCAATCCCCTCCTATGGCCTCTTTCCTCCATTAATCTCATATATATATATATACATACATATATATATATATATAAGAAATTATATATGTAAATATACCCTATATTTCCATATCGGGAAGATTTAACTATAATCATAGTTTCATAATGATCCAGCGACCGCTCTGTTGTAGTCGTCTAACCTACGAGCGATTGACGTTTCCTCGTGGTCAGTATGAAAATTAATGGTTTAGATTAAGTCGGTAGTTTTTGACTTTCTTAAGCTATGTCTCTAAATCTGTTTTTATTAATATGCTGAAATTATTTTACCCTTGGATTCAAATAGTCGTAATTATTAGTTCTGGATTCCAAGTTGAGCAAACTCAAGTTGTTGGAACATCTATAGAGATAGCTACATTTTCTTTCTAGTGTAATTTCCCTGCAAATTAATAGAATTTTATTTAAATCTGGTTCTAACAAAATGTGTCAAATCTGGATAGCGGCAGGAACTATCTGTGGGATTGTAATAATATAGGCTTAACTCCCTACTTATTTATCGCAATCTGGATTTTCTTATAGAAATCGTTCACAACAGCCCGACGCTTAATTCTTGTTTTAAATGCGAGATCATAAACTGAACACAAACTTCCCGAAAATATAAAATACTGCCGGTGCATGCATTTTGAAATCTGCACTAGCCTGCTCTACGCAGCATTACGAAAACACTTGTAACTCTCCACCAGGAACTCGATCGAGGTAAACTCGATCTCGTTATTGACACGATACCCTGATCTACAAATTACTTCTTTTGTATTGCTTCCAAATTCCAATCCAAAAGCACTCTTTTATGTATGCGAATTTATAATTGATTCCTGGCATGAATTTATTGTAATAGTTGAAATTTCATGTTACATGTGTGAATAGATATCTTACATTATGACTTGCCTTTGACATGACTTTCTCTACACATGTATTCATGAACCTGTGTCGACTTATAAATGGTTTGACTTCATTTATTCCCGTACTCCTGTATTCTTGTATTTCGCTATCCTATATTTGAACCTGTATTAACTTATAAATAGCTTGACCAATGTTTGCCGGGGGTGTTAGGATAGTTAAGGATGGGTAGTTCAGCAACTTCGGAGTCCGCAATATGTAATCATGTACTCCTGTATTCCTGTAATCCTGCATAAATTCTTATGAAGTGGTTGAACACCATACCTTAACTTACGTTAAAATGGTCATGACCGATATTTACCGGTGGGTGTTAGGAGCTGAGAATGTGTCTTCCAGTTGCATCAGGGTTTCCATCTGCCTGTACTCTACCATCTTATATAAAAACTCACAACGTAGTTAGACGCCATACCTTAACTTGCGTTAGGATATGAAACCTATACGGTAACGATACTACCAGCTTCCTGTATTCCCGACATGTTCACTTCATATTTGCATATAAATTTCCGGACCTCTAGTATCATTGTTTACATGTACCATCACCATGCATTTTCTTATTTGTTATGATATGTTTTTCTTTCCATGATAATATGTTAAATCCCTGACATGTACTATCTTATTTATGTTAATATCATCTTCTATATATAATGCAAATACCAATGGTTAGAGGTCCACCCTTCTCATTTTTTTTCTAGAAAAATAGAAAAAAGAATGAGAAAAATCCTCACCTCTCAAGCCCTCCACATCATCTCTCTCACTTCTCAAGCCTTCCACCTCATCCTTCCACTTTTTTTAAAATAAATAAATAAATAAGATTCTAGAACCCTCCACATTTCTTTCTCTTCCCTTCTCAAACATCTTTCAAGCCCTCCACATCATCTCTCTCACCTCTCAAGCCTTCCACGTCATCTCTCTCTCTCTCCTAAAAAACAATTAATTGTTTATCTAGAACCTTCTATATCATCTCTCCCAAATATATATATATATATATATATATATATATATAGAGAGAGAGAGAGAGAGCGAGAGAGAGAGAACATTCCATATCATCTCTCCCAATATGTGTGTGTGTAATGCCAATAGGGGTTGGTTAGAGTACCCTCTCCCAAATTTTTAAATAAATAAATAAAACTCTAGAACCCTCCACATTTCTTTCTCTTCCCTCTTCTTAAATTTTTTAAACTAACACGTGCAACGCGCGTGTATAAATTCTAGTATGTTTAACTGCCATACATTCCTCATACCATGTGCTTGTATTCAATGTTCCTCTTGTATGTATCGAGTGATTTTTGTGTCTTTTGTTATTAATCTGATGCATTGCTAGTTTGCATATACTTGATTATCGTCTTTTAAAATGATTTACTTATTATACATTATTTTTAAATTGGTATGGTCGATGCCACCCGAAACCTTGCTGCCGTGCTAGACAACCCTGCAGTGGTATCAGAGCTACTAGGAATTGATGTCGACCTATATGGGGGTTCTCACCGTGTGACAGTGTGGCGAAGCATATGCTCTTACCCCCTGGGTGTCCCGAAACCGGAAGGTGTTCCAGCGGGTTGTAGTCCTCGCGAGGGGGCATGCGTAAAAAGTAGCTGCTGAGGGACCCGTTGGTGCCACGGCGACCCCATTTGATGGGGTGGCTGCCTGACCTGCAGTGGTATCAAAGCCATGCTAGAAAATTAGACGATGTTTGCTAGGATTACGAAACTGAAATTACTCCAAAACATCCGATACGATGACCTAGTTTCTGTCGAATTTTTAGAGGGCTCTAAAATTTTTTTAAACAACTGCAGAATGTTGTATGTGATATAACATGAATACGGTACAAAACTCACCCCCTCGCCAGAATTTGGCCGGCCAGACACCCCTGAAAACCGGTGTGCTCGGTTTTGTGAGGGAGTTGAGGGTTGAATTTTGCACTGTGTTCTAGTCTCTGGGTTTCGGGGTTTCAGGTGTTGTTTGTTTTTGCTAAATTTTCATGTAATGTTAACTTTCTTCAAAAGCAATTCGGAGTGTTTTGTAATCATAATTCTAACATGTATTCGGGTTATTTAGACGATGTTAAAATGTTTGAACGGATATTAATAACCCAATTTTTCCCCCGCTGGAAATTTTCAAGAGTTGGATTTTTTCCGAGTTTAAAATTTTCAGAAAATCTTGCAAGCGGTTCTATGGACCCTCTAGAAGAACGAAACCCTAACTCGATTCTGTGACCGTCAGAACCTCCATCAAACCCTAGGGTTTGTGGTTGTTCAGCGGTGCCACGGGTGAGGCATTGGTTGACCCTTCTACGGCTGGTTCATAGAAGCTGAGGCATGTTCTGGGTACTTTTTGAACTCCGCTCAAGTGTTGAGCTTGTTGGGAAATTTTGGGTGCTTGCTTATTCGATCAAAAAGTTTAACTTCGTCTAGCTATCTGTGATTGTGATACAATATTTGGAATCTACAAATGTAGTTATGAGATAACTAGTTTGAATTTTATAAATCTAGCAGTTTAGTCTCATTTGATCGGTTGCCATGGGATTTTGATGTTGATCAAAAGTCCGTCGCAATTACTTAGTGTACGCGGATACTCACCGAGTAACCTTACTAGATAGCCACGCCCCATAGCCCCGACCAAGTGACTGTAGGAGAACTCCGTCGCCAAAAGCATCCGTTCGGGTGCTCGCGGCTGTGATGTTCCGCATTAGTGCACTTCGTCGACGGCACCGGGGGGTGCGGCCGTCTACTAAAGTTTCTGACAAGCATTCGATCAGGTTATCGGGAATCTTGTTGAATTACCCGACAAGTTATTGGAAAGTGTTTTCAATATCGAGACTAAAATGCGGGGTTTATAATGGTTAGGCATGTGATGTCTAAGGAATTCATTTGGTTAGGCATGAAATCCAAAGTATGTGATACGTTAGGTCTATGATGTCTAAGGTGGTTGCGGATTCCAATTGTTGTAGTTTTTCACTTTCTTTTATGCGACCGTAAGTGTAATATGTGGTGTATCGCCGGTTTCGTTGCTATATGTCAATGACATTTGGGATACGCATATTTACTTACGCTGATGACATATGATGTTATGTGTTATTGTGATATGTTATATTGGATTGTCGTGTTCTGAATGGCCGGGGGTTTTATGTTAGATGAGAGTTTTTCATTTTCATTCATGTAAAAACTTGTATGTAATATTCTTTTATTGAGGCACTTCCGGGTTGAGGATGATGTCACCATTGATGTATATTATTTACTTTTCCGCATTAGGATAGACTCAAGGCGGGGAGCACAAATAACCGGGTTCTAGGGTCCAGTGGAGACCATCTCGAGGAGTCGAGACCGGGTCTCCTAACTCCAGAATTGGTAGGGTTGCTTGCCGCTCTCGTAGGGATCTAGGGATGTGTATTTGGCTATTCATCGGGAACGTGGAATCCGCGTTTTTTATTGGCTTATTTAAAACACGGAATTCCTAGTATATCCAATATTTCATATATGTTCTTCTTCTGCTGATATTTTGTGATGTGATCACTTGATATGTTCTGAGACGAATGCATATATTATATATATGAGATATAATTAATATTGTTGCTTTCGTTTCTTCTGAGATGCTTGGGAAGCATAATTGATGGGACTTCATTGATGAGATTAATGAAATAAAAGAGAAAGAAACCTAAATATGTTGTAGAAACTTGTTTTAAAAAATGGTAGCTCTAGTTCTTGCTTTGCATAGCGGTATTCCTTGTAGAATATCCAGCACCTTATTCGATAAGGAAAGAGCCGAGATCCCTTCACCGGGAGTGACCTCTTTAGCGAAACTAGCAGGTGCTACAAACACGGTTTGTCTTTTAATTGCTTTTATAATTTTTGTTTTGCATAGTGGTATTTGTGAAATATCCTGCACCTTATTCGATAAGAAAAAAGCCGAGATCCCTTCACCGGGAGTGACTTCTTTAGCGAAACTAGTAAAAGCCTAAAAACACTCCTTTTTCAAAATCACTCGATTCTACGACGATATTATGTTCATTACGCAAAAGGTTTTCATAAAAACCTGTCGTGGCTCTCCGTCATTTCAGATAAGTACTACTTAGTATTCGTGCTACGTTTGTTGACTATGTTAAGGCGTAGTGTGTGGTGGCTGATTAGTGCTTATCTGCATAAGCATATGATGCGATTGGATTAGGGTAATTGTACAACTTTGCTGACCATGTTAAGGATCGTGTGGGTAGGTTTAATTCAATCAGGAAATGATTGGTTGAACTTGGCTAGCGTTTATGATTTTTTGACCATGTTAAGGTCATAAGTTGCTAGGGGAAAAATATTATCGGGAATTTCAAGTGTTGAAATTTGCAATGCGATTGCATACCTTCTATGAGATAGTTGGATCCCGATACCCACTGCGAGTAAGAGTTACTCCTGGGAGAGTTTTATACATTACAATTAGCCGATAAAGTAGGTGTCTATAATTGTGTTAACGGGGTTACGACCCTGGGAAAACGAGGTTTATTTTAATTAGGTCCGTGCGAAAGCACGAGAAACCTCCCTCAAAGTACCGACACTGGCCTGGCCGAAAGATTGGCGAACTTGTAGGGTGTAATTAATCCCGGCTAGTCTTACATTTTAGGGTTTAAAGGAAGATTTGATAAAAACTGTGGGAGCCATCCTAATTAGATAAATTAATAACCAATCTGATCTTGCAAGAGCGCACGCAAAGTGTTTTCTTCTCTCTCTCTCCTGTAGCTACCATGTCACTCCTTAATCAATGGATCCATTGACCGAACCTGCTTATTATACCGAGCTAGGGAACGTTGGTTCCGCTCTATTTTATAATTATTATAAGTCCGAGCAGGAAATATGGGAATATCCAGATTTCCACACGACCCAATTGAGAAATAAGCATGTTGATGCATATTCTTCGGGTGTGTTCATTACCAAGAACTGTTTCTCAGTTTCCTCTACGTCCTAGGTATGAGATACCAGATAAGGATGACACATATGTAAGAGTTACATGGGCTACAGAAAGGTAGAGAACTTATAATGGGTGATATGTCTCTAAGTGTTAGAGAACGGCGCAATTGTTGCAGCCAAGTTAGTTGGCAGATATCACCTTGTATTGATACATTGATTCTGAACGAATGTTATTACATACTGAACCTGTTATACAATATTACATCGGTTACTTTAATGAGTTAAAGAAGGATATAATTCTATATTGGAGGATAATGTTGTGAACAATTTCCTGGATCAAAAGTTGATTGGATCAGGCACATTATGAAATGGCATATACATTCTAAATCAAACCACAGTTCAAAATATATAGAACACAAACAAGAGGAATAGTTCAGAAATGAACGAATCCTTCTTGTAGCATTATAGGCTAGGTCATATCAATGCGACACGACCAGCTAAGTTACATAAGGATGAATATAAGAATCTGTTTGAATTTTCATCTTATGCTACTTGCCAGTCTTGTCTCAAAGATAAAGCCGTTGACCTTCCTTTTGAAAATCTCTTTACCTTCCCCTCGCTCTGTCGATACGACCAATACTCCGTTTACTGAAAATAGAGAAAGAGTTAGTGAACTCTTGGGACAGGTACATGATGATTTATATGGTCCTATGTCTACAAATGCCAAGGTTGGTTCTTGTTACTTCATTATATTCATCGACTATCTCTCAAGATTCGGATATGTGTTCCTGTTGAAACACGAGTCTGAAACTTTTTAAGAAAGTCAAGGAATATAAGCTTGAAGTTAAAGAATCAGACGGGTAAAAGTATTAAGTCCTTCGATGTGATCGAGGAGGAGAATACTTGCGCATGGAGTTCCTGAAGTTTCTAAAAGGAGAATATGATTCTCTCTCAGCTTACTCCTTCGAATACACCACAGTACAACGGTGTATCGGGGCGGAGGTATTGCACCCTATGAGATATGGCGCGCTCTATGATAAGTATTGCTGAGTTACCTGTTTTCTTTTGGTTTTATGCACTTGAGAAGCTGCATACCTATTGAATGGGGTTCCGTCCAAATCAGCGCCTACCACTACATATGAGATATGGAATGGGAAGAGACCATGTCTTAAACGAGTTAAGATATGGGGTTGTCCGGCTTATGTTAAAAGGAAGAATCTGGACAATCTCGAGGCAAGGTCAGTTCTGTAAGTTTGTTAGGATATCCTAAATATTTGTGAGGGTATATCTTCTACCTAACTGAGGAACGAAAGGTGTTTTGTTTCTCAGCATGCCACCTTTTTAGAAAGGGTATTTCTTGTGAAGAAATTAATGGTTATGAGGTAGAACTGGAAGGAGTTCCAGCTAGACAAACTAACAACTGATGATTTGGTGAAACCAAAGGATTCAATAGCCTCCAACGAATCTCAGCCTCTCCGCGAATCTGGTAGGGTTCCTCATCCACTTGAGAGATACTACGGTCTTCTCGGTGACAGTGGGAGCAAGGGTTGCATCATGGTTGATGATGACCTAACTAGGTTCAGGCAGGCCATCATGAGTAGGGACTCTGTGAAACGGCTGGATGCTATGCGATCAAAGATGGAATCCATGTACACCAACAAAGTATGACTTTGAATGTTTCACCTGAAGGGGTAAAACCCATTGGGAGCAAAATAATCTTGAGAAGATTATTGGTATAAATGGAAAAGTTGAGACCTTCAAAGCTATGCTTAAGTCCATCAGGATCAATGCGCGCATCGCGGAGTTAGAACATCTGTTTTGATGTGGCAGTCAAAGAGTTTGACTTCATCAAAAAGGTAGATAAACCTTGTATACACAAGAAGGTTGTAGAAAGTAAGGTTATTGTACATAGATGACATACTCTTGATAGGAAATGGTTTCCTATACTACACTCGGTCAAGCTCCTCTTATCACGAGGATTCTCAAAGGAAGATCTGGATGATACCTACTACATCCTGTGGATTATGATCTATGAGATAGATCTAAGTGGATGTTGGGAGTGTCCCAAATCTAGGTACATTAACACCATACTAAAGGGGTTTAGTATGGATGATTCTAAGTGTTATGGTTCGTCCACTTACTCAGGAATCACTCTCTCCAAAAAGATGTCTTCCAAGACTGATTTGGAGAGAGCTCGTGTGCAAAGATACCCTATGCTTCGGCAGTAGGCTCTATCAGAGTATGCAATGTTATGTACCAGACCAGATGTAGCTGACTCACTAGGTGTAGTGATAAGGAATCAATCGGATTTTGGGAGAATCATTGGACAGCTATGGAAGACATTCTTAAGTACTTGAGAAGCACTAAAAGAAAGTTCTTGGTTCCAGCTTCCAGAGTGATAAGTTTGACTGAGAGTCGGTCACAGGCATTGTCTTTACCCTCAGTACAGGGACGGTATGTTGGAAGAGTTCCAAGCTAGCTACCGTGGCATACTAGACGATAAAGGCTGAATACATTGCTACCAATGATGCTGCCAAAGTGACTATCTGGACATTTCTTGTTTATGAGATGAACAAGGTTCCTACCATTGAGCGTCCAATAACTGTTATTATGACAACAATGGAGTTATGGTTTTGGCCTAGGAACGCAGGTCCCATCAGCGTTCCAGACATATTCTGAGGACAGTATCACCTGATCAGGGAGATGGTTGATCTCTAAGGAATCGAGGTTAGGAGAGTAGATACGAAGGATAACACAGCGGATCCACTCACAAAGGCCTTACCCCTAAGAGACTTCTATGGGATGGTTGAGTATAGTATACTACAACCATTGCTATATTGTTGGGTATTGGATACTACAACAGATGACCTTAGTGCAAGTGGGAGATTGTTAGTTATATATATGCCCTAGAGGCTATTACTGTACATATGATGTATATTGTAGTGGATGCTTGGACATATATAGGGAGGACTTTCTTGCTCGACATGGTAGTATGCTATCTGGTTGCACTTTATTTTAACATGCACACCGATTGTCTCTCTATTACATATTGATAAAGCCCTTAGGATGAGTACTTGACTACCAGAATTATGATGCAGATCATACTAGTGGGGCAGAGGTAGTCGGTAAGTACATCCTTAGATTGTTCCTAGTCATGAGAGTATCGAGACAGGGCATCGATACTCCAGAGTAGACTAGCATATGCGCTTCTCGACCCATATGATGGGCGATGGATGATCCCACATCCATTAGTGTTTGACATCAGAGAAGGTATACGGGTGCTCAGTGGAGACTGGGTATATTGGACGGACTCGCCGAGAACTCCTACATGGTATTATACCTATAGTCGGATAGCAGTTCTCTGGTGACACTGGTACAGGTTAGTCTGTAGACCCGAGATCGTCATAGAGTCTTGTGTGATTCCCACTGTGCTTTGATTTCCACCATACCACGGTCAAGAGATCGTGCAAAAAGGTGGTTTTTGGGTCCAGTCCCGAGTCACATGGAGGCAATGAGTGATAGGAGGGGTTTCATCTCTCCCGGTATTGGGAGTTGATGTTGCGCTATGCTCGATTGGCACTAACAGGAAATCCCTAGCCAGGGTTGCTGAGATCTACAGGTAAGTGTTATCGGTAGTTTCTCGAACCGTTATAGACCTTGTATCGGCATGAATTATCAGGCTATTAGGGTCTGACATTATACCACCTCCAGGCTGTGATATACGACATATCAGACGAAGAGACCGGACTGTACGGTAGTTTTACTGATTGGATTCGCAGGAGTATGAGCAGGCATGCTTGTTGATCTTCTGATCGCTCAATACCTGGGTGGCTGTTACGTTTAGCAGACCGATTGCGACTTGTGGGTGTTTGATATGATCATCACCTACTGCCGGCGTATTGACGAGTCTTTATTGTCCTACACAAAGGTTTCCTGGCTCAAGAAAAACGGAGTAAGAGCAAATATGTTCTCCTCCGAAACATAGAGACGAGACCGCGTAGGTCCGTATTGCCTGAATTTCGAGGGCAGATGCTAATTGGTGCTATCCGTCCACCTCTCCGAAAATGCCAAGTTGATTTATGACACCATGTATCGCGGGTTTAAACGGATGCGGCCGATGTAGCAGATTTCGTCAGATTCCCCCTCATTGAGGGGTTTTTGATTGTAGGGACGCTCTTCCCTGCAGACGCAAGCCCCTGCAGTTAATTACGCTACCGCATCGCGATAACCACTTTCTCCTTCTCTAGCCGGTCACTTCGTGTCGTGGGTGTTTGTTTTGATTTTGGTTGCCCGTGGATTGTATACGGAGACTAATTTATGTTGTCGCCCGTAGGGCGTGGATTAGTCCAAATCCGTATTTTCTTAGATTTGGGGTTGGGGTTGGGTTTAAGGATACGTTAGTCTCATTTGAGACTAAGATCAACTTAAACATTTGTTAAGGATACGTTAGTCTAATCTTAGACTAAGATCAACTTAACGGGATCGTTTAGATCCAACAAAAGAGTATTCGGGCTCTATTATTTAGTTTAGGGACATTGCAGTCGATTACCAGTTTAAGGACATAGTTTCCAAAGTTAAGGACATCATAGTCCATGGGTTTAAAGGACCCCACAGTCCAAGCTTAAGGCCATCATAGTCCATGGGTTTAAAGGACCCCACAGTCTAAGGTTAAGGACATCATAGTCCATGAGTTTAAGGATCCCACAGTCCATAGAATGTCCGGTTTCACCTCTCTGAAGACGTTGAAGGATTACAACGACAAATATCAAAGGAGTGAAGAGATGTACCCTTGAACCGATGTGGGTTGAGAGATCTGTAGTCCAATTTGGGACTAAAATCAATCAATTAAATTATGAGCACATGGGCTCAGTTAAATCTGAATTGAGGACTTATGGCCAACTTGGGTTAAGTCCAATTAGGTTTGAAATGTTGGACCTTTATTTGGACCGTTGAACATTTGTCTGGGTTCTGCCCCCATTATTTAGCAATGCTAAACAGAGGTTTAGGGCTCTGGAAACATTTTATCTTTGGCCGAGCACTAACCATTCAATATAGCTCTGGACTTTACTTTGCATATCATATGAACTGATCAATTTTGAGGTTCAGTTGGAGGGGAGTCTTGCCTCTGGAAGACTCAGCCAATTTAGGCTAAGACCAGTTTGAATATAGTGTTAAACACTAGCACATATCTGGCTGTCACGTGTTCCCACGTGATGCACATAAAATAGTGTTAAACACTAGGGATGGAATGCTCAAAATAGTTTTAAACACTAGAAAAATTAGGCGCTCACGTGAGACACGTGAGGCGCCCTAGGATTGGGCCAAGATTCCTTTATTTTATTCTCAGAATAAGTGTTAAACACTTTTTGTCTTCCAGGCCATCACGTGTGGGTACGTGATGGGCATCCATGCATTGGATATTAAAAGGATTTGCTAGGGGTCACGTGGGGACACGTGAGACGCCCAAAGTCTGTTCTGTCTTTGCTTTGTTCTCTCTTTTTTGAGGAATTTATCCAAGGGTCACGTGGGAGCACGTGACCCCATCTCATTCATTCTTTTCTGACCGTTGAAGGGATGGTCACGTGTTGCCATGTGATCAGGTTGGATACTGACTTCTTTATGTGCATGGAGAGTTTTTAAGTCCCTTGTTTAAGAATTAAATTCTTTGTAGGGTTAAACCCTAATTTTGTTTAGATGAATTAAATTCCTATGTATATAGAAGAATTAAATTCTTTAAACCCAACTCTCCCTCTAAGTTTTGGATCTGCATAGCAGAATCTCCCCGGTGAGAATTAAATTCTCAACTTATGAGGAGATCTGCTTCTGCATATCATCAACCATGAAGAAGAACTAAGTTCTTATTTTTAGGGTTAAACCCTGCCTCTGTTGGAGGAATTAAATTCCTAAGTATTTGGAGGATTTAAATTCCTAAGTATTTGGAAGAATTAAATTCTTCAAACTCAATTCCCCTTCTAAGTTTTGGATCTGCATAGCAGAATCTCCCCAATGAGAATTAAATTCTCAACTTATGGGGAGATCTGCTTCTGCAGATCTTCAACCAAAGTAAGAACTAAATTCTTATTCAGAAGAGTTAAACTCTTAGTTTGAGAATTAAATTCTCTTTTTGTTTTGTGGAGCCTATGATCTCTTTCCCTTTCTCACCTAGGGTTTCTTTCTCTTTTGAGGAAATCTTCTTTCCTCTCTGGAGAATTAAATTTTCATATTTTCTCTCTCTGTTGTTCTATCTCTCCCTTTTTTTTCTTCTCTTCTTGGCTTCTATTTATAGGAGAAAGAAAAGAATCAGTTTGTTTAGTCAATTTTTCATTGAAAGATTTTAATTGATTTTGTAACCAACATGATCTATTAGATTACTCAGTGAATTTTATTCACCTTTGGATTTTTAATCCAAAAGATCTTTTATCTGTTATTCCTGATAAATTTCAGGGAAATCTTTCCTTGTATAGAATCTTTCTATAAATTAGTGATTTTTAATCACCATTTGATTTTTAATCCAACGGTACTCCACTTTACAGAGCATAATTTTTTTGTTTGGAAAGATCTTTGGAAATATTAGGGATTTTGATTTCCCTTAATTAGAATTTAATTCTATTAGTTCCGAAAGTTTAAAAGTCTATCACGTGTTAGCTCGTGACCTCACTGATTAAGCAATTTAATTCTATTGGTTTAGAGGGCTCAAGAACCCATCACGTGTTGGCACGTAACCCCACTGATTAATTATTTAATTAGGATTTAATTCTATTGTTTCAGAGGGTTTAAGAGCCTATCACGTGTTGGCACGTGACCCCACTGATTAATTATTTCCAATTATTTATTTTATTCAGTGCTTACAGGCTTTGCCTGTAAATGGTCACGTGTCTGCACGTGATGACCGGTCACGTGTGGGCACGTGATGCCTCATAACTTTTGATCCCGGATAAATTATGAGGCCCATAATATATCAAATCGAAGGATTTTTCGAGACACTTTCGATTACATCAGAATTTAGTTATTTTTCATTCGGAAGTTTGTCAAAATACAGCCCGGAAGATACTGGTTCACATTTTCTTCCTTAGATTACACGTGCATAGCATATTTGCTCATAACTTTTGATCCCGGATGAATTATGAGGCCCATAATATATCAAATCGAAGGCTTTTTCGAGACGCTTTCGATGCCATCAGAATTTAGCTATTTCAAATTCGGATGTTTGTCAAAATATAGCCCGAAAAATACTGGTATACATTTTTTTAAACGTATCGCTGCCATTTGATACCATGGGCTCTTTTGTTCAGAAAATTTTTTTTGGCGGGAAAAAATGCCCCCCACTACTTTGCCCACATAAGTATATACGTGGGTGAAGCAGTGCAGAGTAATCCATAGCGTATGACCAGTTTCGGGTTGGTATATAATTTTCAGAATCTTGATCTGAGAAGATAACGTGCAGACACAAGCGTCGTCATTTATCATTGACTCAAATATCGACTCTTAAGAGATATAGTTCCAAACTCTCAACTCCATGAGCCGCACCCTTCTATTTCTTTATGTTTTACTCTAACGTGAAGTAGTTTATATGCTCATGAGTAACTTCTCCATTTCAGTGGCATATAGCTTTGGCTTAGGAAACAGGGTTAGGATCTGTTGCCTAAGACTTTTCAGCTTTATGAGCCGTGAGGGTCTCATAAAGACTTTTCTCCCTACGAGTCGAGAGGATCTCGTAGGTGTATTTTCTTCTTAGGAATCGTGAGGATTACTAAGTATGCTTTCTCTTGAGAGTCGTACGGATCTCATAAGAGAATTTTCCCGCTTATAAGTCGAGAGGACTCGTAAGTGGTTGTTTCCCTCCTCGTCGATGTTCGACTTCGGAGAGTGTGGCCCGTGGATAGTCCATGTTGACCTCCTTGCAGGGCAGTGATGGCTTGGGGGACAGGGTTAGAATCTGCCACCCAAGACTTTTCAAATATATGAGACGTGAGGGTCTCACAAAGACTTTTCTCCCTACGAGTCGAGAGGATCTCATAGGTGTATTTTCTCCTTAGGAATCGTGAGGATTCCTAAGTGTGCTTTCTCTTGAGAGTCGTAAGGATCTCACAAAAGAGTTTTCTCCCTTACGAGTCGAGAGGACACGTAAGTGATTGATGAGTTGACTTGCTCTCGAATTAAAGAATTGCTTTGATGGGGAAGTCGAGGTTGACTTTATCCGCATTTCACGGAGTCAGAGGTTGACTTTATCCGCATTTCACGGAGTCATGGGTTGACTTTATCCGCACTTTACGGAGTCAGGGGTTGACTTTATCCGCATTTCACGGGGTCAGGGAATTAACTTTATCCGCATTTCATGGAGTCAGGAGTTGCTCTGGACGTTTCCCACGGGGTCAGGATTGACATTAGCCGTGTTCCACAGGACCAGGATCCGCTCTGGACGCTTTCCATGGGGTCAGGATTGACATTAGCCGTGTTCTACAAGACCGGGATTTGCTCTGGACGCTTCCCATAGGGTCAGGATTGACATTAGCCGTGTTCCACAATACTTGGATTTGCTCTGGGCGCTTCCCACGGGGTCAGGATTGACAATAGCCGTGTTCCATAGGACCAGATCCACTCTGGACAATTTCCACGGGGTCAGGATTGACATTATCCGTGTTCCACGAGACCAGGATTTGCTCTGGGCGCTTCCCACGGGTCAGGATTGACATTAGCCGTGTTCCACGGGACCAGGATTTGCTCTGGGCGCTTCCCACAGGGTCAGGATTGACATTAGCCGTGTTCCACAGGACCAGGATCCGCTCTGGACGCTTCCCACGGGGTCAGGATTGGCATTAGCCGTGTTCCACGAGACCAGGATTTTCTCTGGATGCTTGGTCAGAATTGACACAAGCCGTGTTCCGCGAGACCAGGATTGGTTGACTCTCGGTTGTCTGTGCCTCGCCGAGTCATGGAACTGGGAAATTTGTCGCGGCTCCGATTTGCTGATGTTGTGTCTGTTGTAATGAGAAGAATGTTGAGATGATCTCCAGGATGTCTGTGAACCGTCGAGATTTGGAACAGGGACTTTGCCATGGCTCCAAGGTTGATTGTCGCGTCTGAACCTTGTTGGAATGAGGAGGAACGCTGTTGGTGATCTCTAGGCTGTAGATGCGGCCGTCGAGACTTGGAATAAGGGACTTTGTCGTGGCTCCTTTTTGCTAACATCGTATATTCCTGCAGAGATACTGATTTCTCTGCGGGTCGACGCGAGTCGAGATGCTCTCGTCAAGGACGCTGATTTCCCTGAATCGAGGTTTTTGCCAAGGACACTGATTTTCCTGGGGTTGAGACGAATCGAGGTATTCCTGCAAAGATACCGATTTCTCTGCGGGTCGACGCGAATCGAGATGCTCTCATCAAGGACAATGATTTCCCTGAATCGAGGAGGTTGCCAAGGACACTGATTTCCCTGGGGTTGAGACGAATCGAGATATTCCTGCAAAGACGCTGATTTCTCTGCGGGTCGACGTGAATCGAGATGCTCTCGTCAAGGACGCTGATTTCCCTGAATCGAGGAGGTTGCCAAGGACACTGATTTCCCTGGGGTTGAGACGAATCGAGGTATTCCTGCAAAGATGCTGATTTCTCTGTGGGTCGACGCGAATCGAGATGCTCTCGTCAAGGACGCTGATTTCCCTGAATCGAGGAGGTTGCCAAGGACACTGATTTCCCTGGGGTTGAGACGAATTGAGATATTCCAATAAAGACGCTGATTTCTCTGCGGGTCGACGTGAATCGAGATGCTCTCGTCAAGGACGCTGATTTCCCTAAATCGAGGAGGTTACCAAGGACACTGATTTCCCTGGGGTTGAGACGAATCGAGGTATTCCTGCAAAGACGCTGATTTCTCTGCGGGTCGACGCGAATCAAGATGCTCTCGTCAAGGACGTTGATTTCCCTGAATCGAGGATGTTGCCAATGACACTGATTTCCCTAGGTTTGAGATGAATCGAGTTATTCCTGCAAAGACGCTGATTTCTCTGCGAGTCAATGCGAATCGAGATGCTCTCGTCAAGGATGCCGATTTCCCTGAATCGAGGAGGTTGCCAAGGACACTGATTTCCTCGGAGTCGAAATGAATCGAGATATTCCTGCAAAGACACTGATTTCTCTACAGGCCGACGCGAATCGATGTGCTCTCGTCAAGGATGTTGATTTCCCTGAATCGAGGTTTTTGCCAAGGACACTGATTTCCTCGGAGTTGAGACAAATCAAGGTATTCCTGCAAAGACACTGATTTCCTTGCGGGTCGACGCGAATCGAGGTGTTCTCGCCAAGGACGCTGATTTTCCTGAATCGAGGTTTTGCCAAGGACACTGATTTCCCTGGAGTCGAAACGAATCGAGGTATTCCTGCTAAGACACTGATTTCTTTGCGGGTCGATGCGAATCAAGGTGCTTTCGCCAAGGACGCTGATTTCCTTGAATCGAGGTTTTGCCAAGGACACTGATTTCCCTAGAGTCGAAACGAATCAAGGTATTCCTGCAAAGACACTGATTTCTTTGCGGGTCGACGTGAATCGAGGTGCTCTCGTCAAGGACGCTGATTTCCCTGAATCAAGGTTTTTGCCAAGGACACTGATTTCCTCGGAGTTGAAACGAATCGAGGTATTCCTGCAAAGACACTGATTTCTCTGCGGGTCGATGCGAATCGAGATGCTCTCGTCAAGGACGCTGATTTCCCTGAATTGAGGTTTTGCCAAGGACACTGATTGCCCTGGAGTCGAAACGAATCGAGGTATTTCTGCAAAGACACTGATTTCTTTGCGGGTCGATGCGAATCGAGGTGCTCTCGCTAAGGACGCTGATTTTCCTGAATCGAGGTTTTGCCAAGGACACTGATTTCCCTGGAGTCGAAACGAATCGAGGTATTCCTGCAAAGACACTGATTTCTTTGCGGGTCGATGCGAATCGAGGTGCTCTCGTCAAGGACGCTGATTTCCTTGAATCGAGGTTTTTACCAAGGACACTGATTTCCTCGGAGTTGAAATGAATCAAGAGATTCCTGCAAAGACACTGATTTCCTTGCAGGTCGATGCGAATCAAGATCCTCTCGTCAAGGACGCTGATTTCCCTGAATCGAGGTTTTTGGCTGACTTGTTTCAGAGACGGAGCGTTGATCCGGCGGGGAGGTCATTGATTGACTTGTTTCCGAGACGGAGCATTGATCCGGTAGAGAAGTCATTAGTTGACTCTAGGTTGTCTGTGGACCGTAGAGTCTTGGAACTGGGGACTTTGCCGTGGCTCTGATTGATGGTGTAGCATCTGTGTCCAGCTGGAATGAGGAGGCACACCGTTGTTGGTCTTCGGGCCATAGATGTGGCCATTGAGATTTGGAACTAGGGACTTTGCCATGGCTCCGCTTCATTGCGACTCTGAGGTCAGTTGTTGACGGCACGTCTGCATCTGGTTGGAGTGAGGAGAAACGCCGTTGGTGATCTCTAGGCTGTCGATGTTGACGTCGAGACCCTAAAGCTAGGGATCTTCCTTCGCTTCGTTTGTTGATATTGTGTCTGCAATATTGCGATGCACGTCGAGGTTTGGAACTAGGGGACTTTGCCATGGCTCCATTTGTTGATGTCGCACCTGTATCCTACTGGAAGGAAGAAGAACGCTGTTGTTGTTCTCTCTAGATGCAGATGTTGCCATCGAGACTTGGCTCTCTTTCTAATAGAGCCTGGTGGGATGATATGGTTCCCACTTTGTTTACGCCCCTAAATTGTATACAGGGATCGATGTGATCTCAGTTGTAGGGCAAAAGTTTCATTTCATATGTATATTTTTTGTTTTCTTTCCGCGATGATCTATCATTTCAGCTTTTTGTATCGCGAAAGTCGCGATTGCCCAATCATTTCGGCTATTTTTCGCGGTGCCCAATCATTTCGGCTTTTTTTTCTCTTTTTACTCGCTGCTTTTTATTGCGAGTTGCCCAACCATTTCGGCTATTTTGTATGCATATATTTTTACTTGCTGATTTTGTTGCAAGTTGCCCCATCATTTCGGCTATTTCATATGCATTTGTGGCTCGCTGACTTTTCGCTGCGAGTTTAGGATTTGATACCGATTTAGGCATCAGCATCGCTACAACTGGGATATTTCCAGGAGCGAATCATCCTTTGCCTCTGTCGATATTGAACAAAGGTGGCTTAGCAAACAGGGTTATGATCCTGTTGACTAAGGCTTTTTGACTTTACGAGCCGTAAGGGTCTCATAAAGGTATTTCTCCCTACGAGTCGTGAGGATCTCGTAGGTGCGTTTTCTCCTTAAGAATCGTGAGGAATCTTAAGTGTATGGTCTCTTATAAGTCGTAAGGATCTTACAAGAGTATTTTCTCCTTATAAATCGAGAGGACTTACAAGGGTTGTTCACCGTGTGAGCATATCCCCGGTCGCAGGTGGGACTTTGTTAGGAAAATGTTTATTAGTGCCCGTGGATTCTATACAAGGGTCAATATTGAACCGCTTGTAGGGTAGCATCAGAGATTGTGATGGCTTAAGAACAGGTTCAGATCTCTGTAGCTTAAGGCTTTTGAATCCTATGAGCCATGAGGGTCTCAAAGGGAAATTCTCCTTACTAGTCGTGAGGATCTCGTAAGTGTAATTTCTCCTGAGGAATCGTGGGGATCCCTAAGTGTGTTGCTCCCTTGTGATTCGTAAGGATCTCACGCGGGTATTTTCTCCTCACATGGTCGAGAGGACCTTGCAAGTGTCTTTTAACGAGATTGCGCCCTTTTGGGTTTTCACAAAACTCGCCGGTAGCCCTGCCGTTTTTACTCATAGAGCCCTTTCGGATTTTCATCCATGCCCATCTCGCTTGTAGACGTACCCTTTTTTTTACCACGTCAGCTTGGGAACGCCGCGGGTTTGTATTAGTTTAACGACGTTTTAGTCAAGCATTCATAGGTCCAAGATTTTTCAGGCAACTTATGATTATGCAGCTAGATTTTCTTGCAACTCTTCGCATTTTTTGTGTCGGAGGTGGATTCCTTGAAGAGAGGGCTGAGGGCGATTTCTTCATCAGAGTCGCTTCCAAAGGTGATAACTTGTGATCCCTTGGTGTCGACTATGTGACAGTTGCCAGCAGCTCTTTTGCTCTCATCTGTCGTGCTTTTCTGTTCCCGACGAGCCTTGCGCTTCACTCGTTGAACATGTCGTCAGTGGGCAACATTTCCTTGCCACCAGTTTTTAAAGGCTATGCACTCCTCGGTATGGTGTGCAATCCTCTGATGGTATAAGCAGAAGTTAGGATGTATGTCCGCTTCATCAAGATGTATACTGCCAGGAGAATTTCTTCTGAAAGAGGGCAACTTCATTCCTATTGACAGTGTCCTAGTGAATCGTTTCCTTACTTTAAGCTTGCTTTTGTTGGCGATAGGGATGCTTCGATCCGGTTGGGATGCCTCGACCTTTTCATTCAGTCGTCGGCGTTTGGCTTTTTCGAATATAGCCAGTTCGCGCTCTCGATTGGCCTTGCTTTTCTGACGGGCTTCGTTCAGTAGCAAGTCGATCATCTCGTCAGACGGTTCTAAGGGTTTTGGCTTCGATCCTGCCCCCAGCTCTTTTATGCTGTCTCTATCGCCGAGTGAGCTTCTTCGTTAGTTAATGCCGAATGAGAGATCATATGGCAACTTACCACATAGTCCTCAGATTCTTCTGACGAGTCATCCTTGTCGTTATTGACGTTATCTCCGCTCTCAAGGATATTGTTGAGAAATTCTTGGAGTGTGACCGGGGTCCGCGTCTTCTGGTTATATTCCTCCAGCGCGTCAATATCCTTTTGCAGATCCATGCGCTTGTCATCAAACTGCTCGGGCTTTTTGATCTTATTCTTTTTCTTCGAAGACTTTGACGGCTGGGCCCGAATGTTTTGTCCACCATCACTATTAACTCCCAATATTGGGCATGGTTTCAGCATCCCCTCGATGATCTCCGGCTCTAGCGGGCTTTTCCACTTGATCGCCGGGCATGTTTGAAGATCTTTCAGCATTCTTTTAGCTTTTGCCGAAAGAACGACTTTCCATGGAGCTTTCTCTATAAAAGAGCATGATTCCCTCGGCGTGTCCACCCTTTTAGGGGTGTGCTGTTGTGGCGGATTTACCTCCCAGTTTTCAGATAGCGCGAACTTGCCTTGTTTGTATTGTTCTTCAACCCAGTTTTTGAAGACGTAGCAATCTTCGATCGGATGGCCCAATACTCGGAGGTAGGGACAGTAATTGGGATTGTTGACGTCGTTCAGTTGCGGTGGGTGTCTCAACTCCGGTAGAGTAATGAGCCCATTGCGCACTGCCAGTTCAAACAATTTCCCTGTTTTATCTCGGGGAAACGAGTAAGGACGTCTCAACTTCTCATTGAGGGATTGCCGCTTGTTGCTTTGGCGAACAACCGATCTCGGGCCGCTCGGTTGTTGTTGAGCGTTGGCAACGAAGGTTGCTTTCCCTTTGCCCTTTTCATCCGAGGCTCCGACTTTGAAGAGGAAGGCCTATGGCCCATCTGGTCCATTTGGGCTAACTTGTCAATCAAGGCCTGGAAGGTAGCCGGCTTGAAAAACATCATGAATTGGGATATGGTCGCCTGTGGATCGAGGGTTCCCACAAACATGCCTACTGCAGGAGCTTCTTCGATACGCTGTTCGCACTTCGACCATAGATTCCGCCACCGTATTGCGTACTGCACCCATGTTTCGCCTGGTTTCACTCTGGCATTGATCAACGCCGTGATTGGGGTGCGTTCGCTGGCGCTTGCGAACCTTTGTGTGAATAGTAATTCCATCTCCGTAAAAATTTTGACGGGGTCGTTGGGCAGCTCTGAATACCACTCAAAGGCCGTTTCCGCCAAGCTGCCGACGAACTGACGAAGTAACAATTTGTCGTCACCTCCGGTATTGCCGCAGAGAGCCCTGAACTGAGCGACATGTTGATGGGGATTGCCTATCCCCTTGTATACGTGAAACTTAGGAATCGTGTATCCTGGCGGATACTTGATCTGATCGTACCATCCTGGATATGGTCGCCCAGTTGTGACGACTTGGCCGTTTGCTTCATTTGCTTGATGAGCTCGTATTTGTTGAGCTATATAATCATCAAGCATGGCTTTAGAGATGGTCTCCTCCTTGGCTGCTGACAGAGCTGGCAGAGGATTTGATGTCTCTCCTTTATCATCTTCAATTATTACTGGAGGGTCTTCGGCTGGAGGGTCTGGCTGGATCATCATGCCGACCATGTCTTGGAATAAAAGGGTCATTTGTTTTATATTGGCCGCTTATTCCGTGGCCTCTTTGTCCTTCTTTTCGAGGATTCTGCGAAGGAACTCAGCATCAGTTTCTTGTTCTTGACGTTTCCGGGCTTTTTTTTGGCCCTGTGAGTACGGCCATTTGTGTTAACATTTCCTGGAGCTTCTGTTGTTGCTCCTGGGTCTTTGTTACAGATCGCGTAAGCGGTCGATGACCTGTGGAGATACGGCTATCCTCTTTTTCGGATGCCATATAGACGGTATGCACCACCATGCCCCCATACTTAGGGCGTTTAGGCTCAGTTCCCTTGACATTTGTCGCAGACAGGGAAATTTTCTCCGGCCTTCTCCTCTTATGGGCGGTAGAAGTTGAGGGGGCAGTTGTAGTAGGCACCCAAGTAGCTGTCGCCTTCTGTGGCTTGACAGGGTGATCCTTTTCTTGCCGAACCTTCATCTTTTTCTGTCGGCGAAAATAGTCTTGATCTATCACGGAGTCCTAGACCTGTCGCCAAACTTTATAAATTTTAGAAGACAGCCGCTGAGGGGGCTGCTCCAGCTTCGCCTTTGGGGCATTCTCCATAGGTGGAGGAGATCTTTTCAGCACAGCAGTTGGTGAATTCCTGCATACCCTGTTAAATAGTTCAAAGCTGTTCCCAGTTGGAACAGCAGCATCAACTTCCACAGTTGGAGTTGGCGGAGTCAGTCCAGAGGGTGCATTGCCCCCAGCTTTTCTCACTCGGCGCTAGTAACGACATCGAGCATGTCGTGCGGCCGGAACCATCTCCGCTGTTGGATATGCTTCTTCATTCCCCCTATTCTGATGAGAGTCTGTTGTTGGCGCTATCCTGTCAAAGACAGATGTTCGCTGAGAGGGAATGGCCAATCTTGAAAAGGCCGATTTTCGTGCAGGGGAAACGGCCTTAGTTACTTCGCCCGGAGTGGAAGCTGAAACGGCCAGTCTTGTGAAGACCGACCCCTTAGCCGGAGAACCCGCCTTGGTAGGCTTCTTCACGGGCCCGTTCGAGCTTTGGCCCAGTCTATTGAAAACTGAGGCATTGGATTTGGGCGACCAGTTGAGAGGGGCCGCAGTAGTTGCAAGCCGATCAAAGATCGACTTCTTCTGAGCTTCTTGCAATGGTACAGGTATAGGGTTCCTAGGAACACTCATGAGGTTCTACAACTGATCAACCATGCCAAAATCAAATTTTTCATGTGCCAAAGAACCCTAATGCTAGATCGTTAACAAGAGGTAAGACGAAACGAAGTAAGTTAACAACTTAACTACAGGTGAAAGTGACTACAACATTTGTAGATCCGGTCCTCCACCTCTTTAGCTCCGTGATGACGTCCCTCCACTGCGATCATCGGTATCCTGGACTCTAGCGTTGGTTTCATTGGAGAAATGATCGGGCTAGGTCGTTGACTTCGATGCCGAAGATGATCTACGTCGAGGCAACTCAAACTCAAGCTCCATCTTCACTAAGTCATGAAACTTGTGAAGAAAACACCCTATACAACATGGCAAGTGGTAGAGGATGAAGAAATAGGAAGTAGGTTCACTTTGGATTTGGATTTCTCACTTGATTTCATCACTTTTCAAGAAAGCTTTTCTTTTCTTCATGAAGAAGAAGAAGAAGAAGAAGAAGAAAAGAAAATGAATTAAATTAAAAGAAAATTCAAGTGAATCTTATCATAATGCAACCATGGGTGAAGTAAACACATGTAGAGAATAAATTAGGGTTTAGGTGTAAGGGTTAGGTTAAGGAAAAAACAAAATGGTTGAAGCTTCATGAAACTTCAAGAATAAAACAAAGAAAGCAACCATTTTATTTTTGCCAAAAATAAATAAAGAAAATAAATAAAACAAATAAAACCTAACCATTAACCTAAACATGGTTTAAAGCATACACACACCCAAGTTTGCATGTATCATCAAACATGATATAAACTAGTGCACAAACATATATCATATATACAATGTGCACAATCTAGTGAGAAAAATAATCTTAAGTGAATAAATACTAGTTAATGTAAAGTAATATATCAAATATATAATTATACATTAAATCATTAAATCAGCACTATATTTAATGATCCGGTCATACTGCATACAACTGACTAATATCAAGTGTATCAATATATCGAATCAACATTTGATTCGGTAACCCGGCTATATCTTATATAACCGTCCGATGATACAAATCTCGAGAATAGAATTCAGTATCATATACTGGTATTATTCTCGGTCCCGCACATATCTCATATGCGCTCCTATTTCGTTTTGCTTGAGCCAGGAAACCTCTGTGTAGGACTCTAAAGACTCGTCAATACGCCGGCAGCAAGTGATGATCATATCAAACACCCACAAGCCGCAAGCGGTCTGCTAAACGTAACGGCCACCCGGGTATTGAGCGATCAGAAGATCAACGAGCAAGCCCGCTCACACTCCTGTGAATCCAACCATCAACACTTACCGTACAGTCCGGTCTGTTCGTCTGATATGTCGCATATCTCGCCTAGGGGTGGTAAACGTCAGACCCCAGTAGCTTGATAAGTCATGCCGATATAAGGTCCATAACAAGCGTGAAACTACTGATAACTCTTACTAGTAAATCACTGCAACCCTGGCCAGGGATTTCCGGTTATGGCCAGTCGAGCATAGCGCAACATCAACCCCCAATACCGGGAGAGACGAATCCCCTCCTATCGCTCATTTCCTCCATGTGAATCGGGATTGTACCCAAAAATCACCTGTTTGCACGACTCAGTAGAGTCGTGGTAGGGTGGAAATCAAAGCACAGTGGGAGACACACAAGACTCTATGACGATCTCGGGTCAACAGACTAAGCTGTACTAGTGTCACCAGAGAACTGCCATCTGACGTAAGGTATAATACCATCTGGGAGTTCTCGGCGAGTCCGTTCAGTGTACCCAGTCTCCACTGAGCACCCGCATACCATCTCTGATGTCAAACACCAATGGATATGGGATCATCCATCGGCCATCACATGGGTCGAGAAGATATACGCTAGTCTACTCTGGAATATCGATGCCCCGTCTCGATATTCCCACGACTAGGAACATTGAAGGATGTACTCATGGACTACCCAGGCCCCACTAGTATGATCTGCATCATAGTCATGGAAGTCGAGTACACATCCTAAGGGCTTTATCAACATGTAACAGAGAAAGACAGAAAGTATACATGTTAAGATAAAGAGCAACCAGATAGCGTACTATCATGTCGAGCAAGAAAGTCCTACCTATATATGTCCCAGCATCCACTACAATATACATCCAATGTACAGTAATGGCCTCTAGGGCATACATATAACTAACAATCTCCCACTTGTACTAGGGCCATCTGTAGCAGTGGTTGCAGTATCTAATACTCAACCATCCCATAAAATTCTCTCTTTGGGAAAAGGCTTTTGTGAGTGGATCCGCCGTGTTGTCCTCTGAGTCTACTCTCCTAATCTCGATCACCCTGGAGATCAACTATCTCCATGATCAGGTGATGCTGCCTTAGAATATGTCTGGTTCACTGATGGGACCGGGGTTCCTGGGCCAGAGCCACACTTCCATTGTCATACAATGGTAGGAACCTAGTTCATCTCATGAACCAATATACACCCAAACTTCCTCTTTGGTAGTATCTTTAATAGCGATGTTACCAACCTTTATTGTCTAGCTTGCCACGGTATCTAGGTTGGAACTCTTCCAACATACCGTCTCTCCACTGAGGGTAAAGGCAATGCCTGCGACTGACATTCAGTCGTCCTTATCACCCTGGAACCTTTCCAGTGATTCTCTCTAGGATCGATTGATACCATCTCACTAAACCTAGTGAGAACCCTAACATCCCTTTAGATCTATCTTATAGATCCAAATCCCAGGATTTATGAGGTATCACCTTTATCCTATTTAGAGAATCCTTGTGATAAGAGGAGATTGACCGAGCGTAGTATAGGAAACTCCTTCCCTATCAAGAGTATGTCATCTATGTACTCTACGAGGATCACCACCATACTCCCTACTACCTTTTTTAATAAACAAGGTTCATCTACCATTTTGATGAAGTCAAACACTTTGACTATCACATCAAAACAGACATTCCAACTCCGCGATGCCTGCTTTATTATGTAAAGCAACTTGCACACGTTTCCGCTGCTCCCACCTTTTACGAAGCCCTCTGGCTGTGTTCTTATAGACATTCTCTTCTAAATCATTATTTAGAAAAGTTTTCATGGCACCCAACCACCAGATATTGTAGCAATGGCAAGTAGGATCTGGATGGACTTAAGCATAGTCCCTGGAAAAGGTTTCATCATTATCCACGCCTGGTCGATGACGAAAACCTTTAACAAGTCTAGCTTTGAAAGTCTCAACTTTTCCATCTACACCAAGTAATCTTCTCAAGATATACTTGCTCCTGATGGGGATTTAACCCTTCAGATATAGCAACTAAAGTCTATACTTTGTTGGTGTACATGGATTCCATCTCAGATCGCTAAGCATCCAGCCATTCTTACAGAGTCCCTACTCTCGATGGCCTGCTCGAAACTAGTTGGGTCATCATCTCATGATGCATTCCTCGCTCCCACCGTCATCGAGAAACCGAAGTATCTCTCAGGCAGATGAGGAATCCTACCAGATCGGCGGAGAGACTGAGGTTTGTCGGGGACTATTGAATCCTTTGGTTCTGTCAAATCAGCTGCAATTTTGTACAGCTGGAACCTTTCCAGTTCTACAAAACTGACCTTACCTCGATCTTGTTCGGATTTTGCTTTTGACATAGGCCGGACAATCCCAAATCTTAACTTACTTAAGAGATAGGCTCTTCCCATACCATATCTTATATGGAGTGGTAGGCACTGATTTGATTCGAACCCAATTCAATAGGTATGCAACTTCTCAAGTGCATAACCCCCAAAAAGAAATAGGTAACTCAGTAATACTCATCATAGAGCACACCATATCTAATATGGTGCAATTGCTCCGCCCTGATACACCGTTGTGCTGTGGTATGTTCAGAGGAGTAACACCGAGAGAGAATCTCATTCTCCTTTAGAATAGTCCAAGAATACCATGCACAAGTATTCTCCTCCCTGATCTTATCATAGGACATAATACTTATACCCGGTTTTTGGTTCTTTACTTCTAACTTATATTCGGTGATTATCTCAAAAGTTTCGGACTTGTGTTTCAACAGGAACATATGTCTGAATCTTGAGAGATCATCAGAGAATGTAATGAAGTACAAAGAGCTGATCCTGGCATGTGTAGACAGGGGACCTTACATACATCATCATGTATCAGTCCCAAGAGTTTACTAACTCTTTCTCTATTTCCAATCAACAGAGCTATGGTCATCTAATCTTTGTGACATGACTGGAAAGTTTCACAAGATGTAAATTCAAACTAATTTAAATATACATCTAAATGTAACTTCAGCTAGTCGGGTCGCATTGATATGACCTAGTCTAAAATGCCTCAAGAAGGATCCGTTCATTTCTGAACTCTTCCTCTTGTATGTGTTCTGTATACTAGGAACTGTAGTTTGATTTAGAACGTCAATGCTTTTAGATAACATGCCTGAACCGATCAACTTTTGAAATGTTCAAAACAGTATTCAACAATACAAAATTATATCCTTCTTTAATAAATAAAGAGATTGATATGATTTTGTACATCAGGTTCGTTATCTAATAGCATTTGTTCAGAATCAATGTATTGGTAATACTGGGTGACAGTGACCAACAGACTTGGCTGCAACACTTGCACCGTTTTCTGTCTCATGAAACTTATCACCCGTTCTCAGTTCTCTACCTTTCTGTAGCCCATGTAACTGATTACATTTGCGGGATCCTGATCCGGTATCTAATACCTAGGACGTAGAGGATACTGAGAAACAGTTCTTTATAATGAACACATCCGAAGGAGATGCATCACATGCACTTTCTTCGTTAGGGCGGCATGGGAATCCTGGTATTCCCCTATTTCCTGCTCGGTCTTATAACAATTATAAGTTGGAGCGGGACCAATATTCCCCAGCTCAGTATAACAAGCGGGTTCGGTCAATACATCCATATTATTATCTTAATTAAGGCGTGATATGGTCGCTACCTGGAGAGAGAGAGAAGAAAACATTCTGCGTGCACTCTTGCAAGATTAGATTGGTTATATATTTTATCTAATCAGGATGGCTCCCACTGTTTTTATCAAATCTTCTTTCAAACCGTAAAAGGAAAAACTAGCCGGGATTAATTACACTCTACAAGTTCGCCAATCTTTCAGCCAGGCCAGTGCCAGTACTTTGAGGGAGGTTCCCCGTGCTTTCGCACGGACCTAATTAAAGTAAACCTCATTTTCCCAGGGGCGTAACCCCGTTGACACCTTTCTAGACACCTACTTGATCGGCTAATTGTAAAGTGCAAAATTCTCCCAGGAGTAACAATTACTCGCAGTGGGTATCGGGATCCAACTATCATATAGAAGGTATGCAATCTCATTGCAAATTTCAACACTTGAAACTTCCGATAAAGGTTTTTACCCCTAACACTTATGACCTTAACTATGGTCAACAAATCTTAAGCACTAGTCAAGTTCTACCTATCATTTCGTGATTAATTAGACCCACCCACATGACCCTTAACTAAGGTCAACAAAGTCACGCGACTGTCCTAACTAATCGCATCATATGCGGTGTAGGAAGACATCACTTAGCTACCGTACACTGTGCCTTGACTATGGTCAACAAACACAGCACGAATACTAAGTACTCTACTTCCTAAAATGACGGAGGGTTGCGGATGATTTTTAAGAAAACCTTTAACGCTTTGAACTTGATCTCGTTGCGGAATCAAATGGTTCTTAAATGTAGTGTTTTTGAAGCTTTTCTAGTTTTGCTAAAGGGGTCACTCCCGGTGAAGGGATCGTCGGCCCTTTCCTCATCGAATAAGGTGCAGGATATATCATATATACCGCTGTGCAAAGCAGAAACTATAGAAGCAATCAAAAGGCAAACCGAGGGTTGTAGCATCTGTCAGTTATTGCTAAAGGGGTCACTCCCGGTGAAGGGATCCGGCCCTTTCCTCATCGAATAAGGTGCAGGATGTTCTAAAAGGAACACCGCGATGCAAAGCAAGAACTGTAGCTACCTGTTTTTGAGAAATTCGATTCCACAACATCTTTTAGGTTTATTTTCTTTCATTAATCACATTATTGAAAGTCCTATCATTTAAGTCCACCTAAACATCACAGATAAATATAACGTACGCTTATGCCATCTGCATTCGCCTCGATGTCCCGTCTGCACCGTTAGGTTAGGTAACTAACGCCAGAGCGAGGCAGGGCTGGCGCGGGTGTAAAACATAAGCAACGTCTATATAATATATCATATATGCTATATACAATATCTATCTGAACATATCATATGATCACATCACAGATAACGCAGCAGAAAATATTATATGAAATATTGGATATACTAGGACGTCCGTGTTTTATTTTGAGCCTGAATAAAACACGGATTCCACGGTCGTGATGAATAGCCAATCCCACACCCCTAGACCCCTACGAGAGCTGCAAGCAACCCTACAAATTTTAGGGTTAGGAGACCCGGACTCGACTCCTCGAGATGGTCTCCCACTGGACCCTAGAACCCGGTTACTTGTGCTCCCCTCCTTGGGTCTATCCTAATGCGGAAAAGTAAATAATATACATCAACGGTGACATCTTCCGCAACCTGGAAGTGCCCCAATAAAAGAATATTACATATAAGTTTTTACATGAATGAAAATGAAAAACACTTATCTCACATAAAAAAAACCCGGCTATTCAAACACGACGATCCAATATAACATATCCAGCAACACATAACATCACATGTCATCAACGTAAGTAAGTATGCATACACCGATTATCGTCGACGTATAGCAACGAAAACAATGATACAACTACATACTACACTTACGGTCATAGAAAAGGAAGTGTAAAACTACAACAGTTGGAATCCACAACCTCCTTAGACATCGCATGCCTAACAATTATAAACCCCGCATTTTAGTCTCATTATCGAAAACTCTTTTCAATATCAAGTCGGGCAATTCATCAAGATTCCCGACATCCAAAACGAATGCTCGTCGCAAACTTTAGTAGACGGCCGCACCCCCGATGCCGTCGACGAGGTGCACTAAGGCGGAACACCGCTGCCGCGAGCACCCGAACGGATGCTTTCGGCGATGGGGTTCTCTTACAGTCACTTGGTCGGGGCTATGGGGTGTAGCTGCCTATTAAGTTTACCCGGTGAGTATCCGTGTACGCTACGTGATTGCAATGGACTTTTGATTGCATCAAAATTCCGTGGAAACCGATCAAGTGAGACTAAACTGCTATGTTTATAACATCCAAATCAGTTATCTCATAACTACTTGTGGATTCCAAATATTGTATCACATTCTAGATAAATAGAAAATGTTAAACTTTCTGATCGAACAATCAAACACCCAAGTTTTCCCGAAACAGCTCAACACAAGAAATAAGTTTAAAAACATTCACTTCATGCCACAGTACCAACGGTCCAGCCATAGAAGGGTCAAGCCAACGCCTCACATGTGGCAAGCCGTACTGCCCCAAACCCTAAGGTTCAAAGGGCAGTTCAAGACGGTCACATAATCGAGTTAAGGTTTGTTGTCTTCTAGAGGGACCATCGCGTTACTTGCACTACTTAGAACGTTATTAAACTACGGAAAAATCCAACAATTGGAAATTTCCCGACCGGGGAAAAAGTGGGTATTTATATCCGGTCGAACTTTTTAACATGTTCTAAAATTACCCGGAAAAAACACAATAAACAAAGTTAATTAAACCGATCGAATCATCGAATCCCCAAAACAACCCAGAAAATTCAACTGTTGAATATAACTTAAAAATTCCCAGAAAACACAGCACTTACAGAAAGAGATTACTGTGCAAACCATGTGGCAAAATTCACTAATATGGCCGCGGAACCGCCGCACAAGCCAGGGTGGGGCCGCGGTTCCGCGGCGCTTTAGTCGAGTTATGGTCACGTGCTGCACAGTAACTCCTATAAAACCCTGCTGAATTTTTTGACAATTTTTAATTAGGAAAAATCCACTGTTTTAGAAAATGTACAGAGAGGGTTGTAATTTAGGGTTTCGGGGTTCGATCGGGTTTCTAACATCGTCTACACTTCGCCTAAAGCTCTAGCTAGGCTCTGATACCACTGTAGGGTTCTTAGGCACACTCATGAGGTTCTACAACTGATCAACCATGCTAAAATCAAATTTTTCATGTGCCAAAGAACCCTAATGCTAGATCGTTAACTAGAGGTAAGGCGAAACTAAGCAAGTTAACAACTTAACTACAAGTGAAAGTGACTACAACCTTTGTAGATCCGGTCCTCCACCTCTTTAGCTCCGTGATGACGTCCTTCCGCTGCGATCATCGGTATCCTGGACTCTAGCGTTGGTTTCTTCAGAGAAATGATCGGGCTAGGTCGTTGACTTCGATGCCGAAGATGATCTACGTCGAGGCAACTCAAACTCAAGCTCCATCTTCACTAAGTCATGAAACTTGTGAAGAAAACACCCTATACAACATGGCAAGTGGTAGAGGATGAAGAAATAGGAAGTGGGTTCACTTTGGATTTGGATTTCTCACTTGATTTCATCACTTTTCAAGAAAGCTTTTCTTTTCTTCATGAAGAAGAAGAAGAAGAAGAAGAAAAGAAAATGAATTAAATTAAAAGAAAATTCAAGTGAATCTTATCATAATGCAACCATGAGTGAAGTAAACACATGTAGAGAATAAACTAGGGTTTAGGTGTAATGGTTAGGTTAAGGAAAAAACAAAATGGTTGAAGCTTCATGAAACTTCAAGAATAAAACAAAGAAAGCCATCATTTTATTTTTGCCAAAAATAAATAAAGAAAGTAAATAAAACAAATAAAACCTAACCATTAACCTAAACATGGTTTAAAGCATACACACATCCAAGTTTGCATGTATCATCAAACATGAAACAAACTAGTGCACAAACATATATCATATATACAATGTGCACAATCTAGTGAGAAAAATAATCTTAAGTGAACAAATACTAGTTAATGTAAAGTGATATATCAAATATATAATTATACATTAAATCATTAAATCAACACTTGATTTAATGATCCGGTCATACTGCATACAACCGACTAATATTAAGTGTATCAATATATCGAATCAACATTTAATTCGGTAACCCAGCTATATCTTATATAACCGTCCGATGATACAAATCGCGAGAATAGAATTCAGTATCACATACTGGTATTATTATCGGTCCCGCACATATCTCATATGCGCTCCTATTTCGTTTCGCTTGAGCCAGGAAACCTCTGTGTAGGACTCTAAAGACTCGTCAATACGCCGGCAGCAGGTGATGATCATATCAAACACCCACAAGCCGCAAGCGGTCTGCTAAACGTAACGGCCACCCGGGTATTGAGCGATCAGAAGATCAACAAGCAAGCCCGCTCACACTCCTGTGAATCCAACCAGCAACACTTACCGTATAGTCCGGTCTGTTCGTCTGATATGTCGCAATCTCGCCTAGGGGTGGTAAACGTCAGACCCCAGTAGCTTGATAAGTCATGTCGATATAAGGTCCATAACAAGCGTAAAACTACTGATAACTCTTACCAGCAAATCACTGCAACCCTGGCCAGAGATTTCCGGTTATGGCCAGTCGAGCATAGCGCAACATCAACCCCCAATACCGGGAGAGACGAATCCCCTCCTATCGCTCATTGCCTCCATGTGAATTGGGACTGTGCCCAAAAACCACCTGTTTGCATGACTCAGTAGAGCCGTGGTAGGGTGGAAATCAAAGCACAATGGGAGACACACAAGACTCTATGACGATCTCGGGTCAACAGACTAAGCTGTACCAGTATCACCAGAGAACTGCCATCTGACGTAAGGTATAATACCATCTGGGAGTTCTCGGCGAGTCCGTTCAGTGTACCCAATCTCCACTGAGCACCCGCATACCATCTCTGATGTCAAACACCAATGGATATGGGATCATCCATCGCCCATCACATGGGTCGAGAAGATATACGCTAGTCTACTCTGGAATATCGATGCCCCGTCTCGATATTCCCACGACTAGGAACATTGAAAGATGTACTCATGGACTACCCAGGCCCCACTAGTATGATCTGCATCATAGTCCTGGAAGTCGAGTACACATCCTAAGGGCTTTATCAACATGTAACAGAGAGAGACAGAAAGTATACATGTTAAGATAAAGAGCAACCAGATAGCGTATTATCATGTCGAGCAAGAAAGTCCTACCTATATATGTCCCAGCATCCACTACAATATACATCCAATGTACATTAATGGCCTCTAGGGCATACATATAACTAACAATAGGGGCGCTGAAGCTCATCAGTAGGAGAATGGTCCTGAAGATTAGCCCAGTGGTGGCTTGAGTTACTTGCTCCGCTGGCATTGTGAAAAGGGAGGCCGCTTGGGGCCCGTAGGTTACACCTCCAGATGAGGCGGAGCGAGAGTTGCAATTGCAGTTAGTGCAGTTTGAAGCCATTGATCTTCTGTTTTTTGCACGGAGCAAGACACCAAATCTTAGTACCTCGAGCCCAGGGGCAACGATGTCAAACCGCGATTCGTTCGCGAAACACGACACACGAAGTGTGGAGTGGAAAGAGGAAAAGGTCCCACCGGGCGTGCCAGAATCTGTTCTCCTCCGAAACACAGAGACAAGACCGCGTAGGTCCGTCTTGCCAGAATTTTGAGGGCAGATGCTAATTGGTGCTATCCGTCCACCTCTCCGAAAATGCCAAGTTGATTTATGACACCATGTATCGAAGGTTTAAACGGATATGGCCGATATAGCAGACTTCGTCAGATTCCCCCTCGTTGAGGGGTTTTTGATTATGGGGACGCTCTTCCCTGCAGGCACAAGCCCCCGCAGTTAATTACGCTACCGCATCGCGGTAACCACTTTCTCCTTCTCCAGCTGGTCACTTCGTGTCGTGGGTGTTTGTTTTGTTTTTGGTTGCCTATGGATTGTATACGGAGACTAATTTATGTTGTCGCCCGTAGGGCGTGGATTAGTCTAAATCCGTATTTTCTTAGATTTGGGTTTGGGGTTGGGTTTAAGGATACGTTAGTCTCATTTGAGACTAAGATCAACTTAAATGTTTGTTAAGGATACGTTAGTCTAATCTTAGACTAAGATCAACTTAACGGTATCATTTAGATCCAACAAAAGAGCATTCGGGCTCGATTGTTTAGTTTAGGGACATTGCGGTCGATTACCAGTTTAAGGACATGGTGGTCCAAGGTTAAGGACATCATAGTCTATGGGTTTAAAGGACCCCACAGTCCAAGGTTAAGGACATCATAGTCCATGGGTTTAAAGGACCCCACAGTCCAAGGTTAAGGACATCATAGTCCATGCGTTTAAGGACCCCACAGTCCATGGAATGTCTGGTTGTCGGGACCCGTCACCTCTCTGAAGACGTTGAAGGATTACAATGACAAATATCAAAGTAGTGAAGAGATGTACTCTTGAACCGACGTGGGTTGAGAGATCTGTAGTCCAATTTGGGACTAAGATCAATTAATTAGATTATGAAAACTTGGGCTCAGTTAAATCTGAAATGAGGACTTATGGCCAACTTGGGCTAAGTCCAATTAGGTTTCAAATGTTGGACATTTGTTTGGACTGTTGAACATTTGTTTTGGTTCAGCCCCCTATTATTTAGCAATGCTAAACAGGGGTTTGGGGCTCTGACAAAATTTTATCTTTGGCCGAGCACTAACCATTCATTATAGCTCTGGACTTTACTTTGCATATCATATGAACTGATCAATTTTGAGGTTCGGTTAGAAGGGAGTCTTGCCTCTGGAAGATTCAGCCAATTTAGGCTAAGACCAGTTTGAATATAGTGTTAAACACTAGCACATATCTGGCGGTCATGTGTTCCCATGTGATGCACATAAAATAGTGTTAAACACCAGGGATGAAATGCTCAAAATAGTGTTAAACACTAGAAAAATGAGGCGCTCACGTGAGGACACGTGAGGCGCCCTAGGATTGGGCCAAGATTCCTTCATTTTATTCTCAGAATAAGTGTTAAACACTTTTTGTCTTCCAGGCTATCACGTGTGGGCACGTGATGGGCATCCATGCATTGGATATTAAAAGGATTTGCTAGGGGTCACGTGGGGACACGTGAGGTCGCCCAAAGTCTGTTCTATCTTTGCTTTGTTCTCTCTTTTTTGAGGAATTTATCCAAGGGTCACGTGGGAGCACGTGACCCCATCTCATTCATTCTTTTCTGACCATTGAAGGGATGGTCACTTGTTGCCACGTGATCAGGTTGGATACTGACTTCTTTATGTGCATGGAGAGTTTTTAAGTCCCTTGTTTAAGAATTAAATTCTTTGTAGGGTTAAACCCTAATTCTGTTTAGAGGAATTAAATTCCTATGTATGGAAGAATTAAATTCTTTAAACCCAACTCTCCCTCTAAGTTTTGGATCTGCATGGCAGAATCTTCCCGATGAGAATTAAATTCTCAACTTATAAGGAGATCTGCTTCTGCAGATCTTCAACCATGAAGAAGAACTAAGTTCTTATTTTAAGGGTTAAACCTTGTCTCTGTTGGAGGAATTAAATTCCTAAGTATTTGGAGGAATTAAATTCTTCAAACTCAATTCTCCCTCTAAGTTTTGGATCTGCATAGCAGAATCTCCCCGATGAGAATTAAATTCTCAACTTATGGGGAGATCTGCTTCTGCAGATCTTCAACCAAAAGAAGAACTAAGTTCTTATTCAGAAGAGTTAAACTCTTAGTTTGAGAATTAAATTCTCTTTTTGTTTTATGAAGCCTATGAACTCTTTCCCTTTCTCACCTAGGGTTTCCTTCTCTTTTGAGGAAATTTTCTTTTCTCTCTGGAGAATTAAATTCTCTTCTTTTTTCTCTATGCTGTTCTATCTCTCCCTTTTATTTCTTCGCTTATTGGCTCCTATTTATAGGAGAAAGAAAAGAATCAGTTTGTTTAGTCAATTTTTCATTGAAAGATTTTAATTGATTTTGTAACCAACATGATCTTTTAGATCACTCAGTGAATTTTATTCACCATTGGATTTTTAATCCAAATGATCTTTTATCTGTTATTCCTGGCAAATTTCAGGGAAATCTTTTCTTGTATAGAATCTTTCTATAAATTAGTGATTTTTAATCACCATTGGATTTTTAATCCAACGGTGCTCCACTTTACAGAGCAAAATTTTTTTGTTTGGAAAAATCTAGGGAAATATTAGGGATTTTTATTTCCCTTAATTAGAATTTAATTCTATTAGTTCAGAAGGTTTAAAAGTCTATCACGTGTTAGCACGTGACCTCACTAATTAAGCAATTTAATTCTATTGGTTTAGAGGGCTCAGGAACCCATCATGTGTTGGCACGTAACCCCACTGATGAATTATTTAATTAGAATTTAATTCTATTGTTTCAGAGGGTTTAAGAGCCTATCACATGTTGGCACGTGACCCCACTGATTAATTATTTCCAATTATTTATTTTATTTAGTGCCTACAGGCTTTGCCTGTAAATGGTCACGTGTCTGCACGTGATGCCCGGTCATATGTGGGCACGTGATGCCTCATAACTTTTGATCCCGGATGAATTAAGAGACCCATAATATATCAAATCAAAGGATATTTCGAGACACTTTCTATAGCATCAGAATATAGCTATTTCTCATTCAAAAGTTTGTCAAAATACAGCTCGGAAGATACTGGTTCGCATTTTCTTCCTTAGATTACACGTGCATAGCATATTTGCTCATAACTTTTGATCCCGGATGAATTATGCGGCACATAATATATCAAATGATGGATTTTTTGAGGCGCTTTCGATGCCATCAGAATTTAGCTGTTTCACATTCGGGAGTTTGTCAAAATACAGCCCGGAAAATACTGGTTCACATTTTTTAAAACGTATCGCTGCCATTTGATACCTTAGGCTCTTTTGCACAGAAATTTTTTTTGGCGGGAACATCCATATGTGATATGTGCAGGACCGAGATTAATACGATATGTGATACCGTATTTTATTCTCGCGATTTGTGATATCGTTCGGTTATATATGATATAGCCGGGTTATCGGATTAAGTGTTGATTCGATAATTTGTTGCATATGATATTAGTCGGTTATATATGATATAGCCGGATTATTAAATCAAGAGTTGATTTGATAATCTAATGTATAATTATATATTTGATATATTAATTTACATTAACTAGTATTAACTCACTTAAGATTTCTTTTCTCACTAGATTTGTGCACATTATATATATGTGATATATATATTAGTGTACAAGGTTTTGTGTCATGCTTGATGCCACATACAACTTGGGTGTATGAGACTTATGCCATGCTAAAGATAATCCTAGGGTTTTATTTATCAAAGTAAACTACAAATTATGTGGAAATTGGACAAATGGTTGAAGCTTGGAGAAGCTTTTGGAACCATTAACCAAGTCTCTACAAGAGTTAGTATATAACACTAACTCGCCCATGGTTGCCATTCACTCTCTCATGAGTTCATTCTTCTTCTTCATCAAAGAAAAAGCTCACTAGGTTTTTTCTAAGTGAAGAATTAGTGTGATAAAAATAAATCTAAAATGAGCAAAATTCCTACTTCATCATCCTTTATTACTAGTCATTTAGTATAGGGTGTTTGCTTCACTAATTCCACAATTAGTGAATGGGTAGCTTGGGTTAGTGTCTCCTCGACGTAGATCATCTTCGGCCTCGAAGACTTCGATGCAAGCTTGTTCATTTCTTCATGGGAGGCTCTCTAGAGTCTGGGAGTTCATGATCACAGCGAAGGGACTACTATACGGAGCTATTGAAGTGAAGGATCGGTCTACAAAGGTTGTATTCCTTGTTCACTTTAGTTGCAAAGTTGTTTGCATATCGATTCGTCGGATTTTCTAGTTTCGATTTTAGGGTTAGGGTTAGCTAGAACGGCAAAAATTTTAAATTAGTATGGTCGATGCCACCCGAAACCTTGCTGCCGTGCTAGACAACCCTGCACTTCTTAGGAATGTGACCCTCTCCTTAACAATTGTAACATATAAGGCCTAGTTGACAGTTATCTCCATTCACTGCAAGTATAGCAACTTCCTTGATATTCCTTTGGTGGTGACCAAGCAATGTTGAAGCTCTTCACCACATTTGCCTCATTCTTGATATCCACTGGAGCTCTATTCCAACCATCTTTATCAACCAAGCTCACCCCCTCCGGTGAAATCGAACCCTTGAAAGCCTCGGGATCTCTCTCACGCACCCTCCGACTGATGGCCGCCTCCTCCACCAAGTTAATAATTTCCTCCTTCTGATACCTCTTTCCTCTAACCCACAACCCACCATCTCTTTCCTCTACTGTCTCCCCACTTCTTCCCTGGCGAGATAATTCCCCCACACCCACCCTCGACCCTCCATATCGAGACGACTCCCCAATGACCACGCTTGATCCTTCCTCCATTCGTCTCTCCGGCCATGGGCCATCCTCAAAACGCCCCGCCTCCCTCCTCGACCTAGATCTCAACCTTGATCTGTCATGCATCCTCATTCCTGCCCTGCGACGAAGCCATGCCTTGATCTCGATCTAGATCACGACCTCAAACTGCCCTACCCTACAACGGAGCCTCCCTCGCTCCATGATCATGCAAGCCATTCCTACGACGGTCACTACCCTGAAGATGTACCCTTGATGGGCACTAATGGATCTCTGGATCTCTTTCAGATGTTACCTTCCATTGATCTGCAGCGAGTGGAGACGAGTGGCTGAGATTGAGTTGGGAGGTTGCCTCTTGAAGCGTGTGGATCTCAATGGGCTTGAAGTGGTTAAAGCCGAGCTACCTGCAAAGAAGTCCCGGGGTGGTTGTGCCGCCGAGGACCCTTCGACGATCAAGTTAGATGGGCTAAATGGGCAGAGTAACAGCTTATTGGGGTCAAATTGCCTTACCTGAGTCGTCTGAAGAGGGGTTTATATAGTGGCAGCCATGGGCCGGCGGGCACGGGATTCACGCCGGCCGTTACGCCCCTGGCGTTGCGCCTGCGTGAAAGGCGGGATTCCCCATTAATGGCGAGATATGCTCGTTAATGGGGGAACGCGGTGGCGTGGAACGCGGGATTGTAGGCGGCGGATATCTCGCGTCTGGAAAGATTCACGGAGCCATGGTGGAGACGCCAGTGATCTGTGCTGTGGGTCGGCCGATGAGACTGAGGAAACTAGGCTCGGCAGGAGGCTCGGGAACGAGTGGGAGGCCGAGGGAGCTTGTTTGAGCAATAGCTCGAAGGCGAGTTAGGAGAGCTAAGGGAACTCAGCGTGCGGGAGGGCTCAGAGGCGAGCCAATGGGTGTTTGTAAGGCGGGCGCAGGAGTGGTCTGGGAGGCCATCGAAGGTCGGGACCATCCTCGGGTCGAAGGCCCGAGGTATGCTTCTACTGTGCCTTTCTTGCTTATTTCTCAGGAGCTTTGGGACACGTCACTTGCCACGTGTCATGATCTGGGTGTACCCTGGTATCGAGTATCATCATTAGCCCCCCACTCTCGTCTTGGCCCATTAATGGGTCGGGCCGAGAGTGGTCCGACCGATCACCCAGGGTAAGCCCTTATTTGAAGATGTCATCGGTGCGTATTCCCGGGCAATTGATTGTATTTCCTTGGTGACGTCAGCGGATCAGGGAAGAGATCTCGCATTAAAGAGGATGTGCTAATTCAGGCGTATGTCCATTGGAGCGCCAGGTCACGTTTCCGACGCTGGTTGGCTGACGTGACGGGCCGCTGGTGTCCTCACGCCCGATAGGACATGCCCAATGCACATACGATAGGTGAAGCGTCGACGGCCGTTGAATGCGAAGTGTCATTTTAGCAGGAGACGATCGGCGCCGCTGGATGTGTTTGCCGATTGTTATAAATAGAGGTGGGATTCTTGCGAGGGTCCACACTTCGCTACAATTTTCTCTTCCATCCGTGTGTTAGCTCGGCGCTCTCCCTCAAGGTCAGATTTCATGCATTCTTCTCTCGGATGTCCCCTTCCTCTGCTCAGGTTAGATATCTTCCTCTGAGGAATTTGTCGAGGTAGTTCGGGTAGAGTCTAGGGAGTCTTCTGCCGCTTCCTCCTCTTCGTCCGGGTCCGAATCTTCCCGGGAGGTTAGGGTTAGTCGCGCTTCCTGGGGTCGTGCGGCGGGGACGGTCCCCAAAGCGCAGGTCGGGCCCTCCATGACGTGTCATCCATATTGAGGCATGCGGACGAGCTTGCCACCATCCGGGCTCGCTACCATATTCCTCCCGGCTACTCGCTTCGTCTGGTCGGGGGGAGAGAGGGCAGATCAGGTACAGGGCAAGGAGATTACCTTGTACTTGGAAGCCTTTTAGGCCGGAATGCGTCTGACCTTCTCTCCCAAGGTAAGTGCGGCGTTGAATTGTTTTCAGTTAGCCCTGGGCCAGTTAGTGCTGAACTATTGGAGGATTCTCCTAGAGTTCCTGGTTCGGTTGAAATTGTGGGGGATCCATTTCAGTTTGAGCCTTCTCCTTTCCTCTCTCTGCTACAAAAACCATCCCGGCATTCGCAAGGACAAGCCGAGCTGGGTATACATTTCTTTTAGAAAGCACCGGGGAGGCGCTGCCGGGTCGGGGGTCGTCGTAGTATCTTCCTCCATCCACGAATGAAAGAAGAAATTTTTGTTTGTCGGGCCACCCGAGGATGAGGATTGGCCTGTGCCCATCCAGTGGCACAGGGCCAACTGCCCATGGGTGAAGCGGTCAAATGATCCCGACGCGGTAGCGGTGTCGGAGTGGGAGCCCCTCCCCCGGGCCGATGTGCTACTATCTGAGCAGGCTCTCAGTTGGGCCGAGCTCAGCCCCGCTCAGTTTGCGGGTAAGTTAGGAGTTTCTAGGTTACCCATTTAGACATGTATTCTTCCACTTTTTCTGGCATTACTAACTCCTTTTTTGTATTTTCATATTATGCAGAACCCATGGACCAAGCTAAATTTCGGGCAGCCCTGGTCGAACAGAAGAAGGGGGAAGGCCGGAAGTGCCGGCCCCTCCCGCCAGTCGTCGAGTCCGGCTCCACCGGCAGCTGCTCCAGCCAGGCCCTCGAGCACGCCCCGGGCCCCGGAGTCTGGCCATGCGCCGAGCCGAAAACACACTCGGGAGAAGGAACCCCGGGTCTTGGGGGTAGGAGGCGAGACTGGTTCTCCTGCGTCACTCCTCAATATGTACCAGAGGACGGTGCCCCGTACCCTGGCTTCCCCGATCATCATGGATGAAGGGGGGCTCCACTTCGAGGTGCCCTCGGGGCTCCACTTCGAGGTGCCCTCGGGGCTCTCCGTCGCCAGATAGCCTGCTCTCGGAGATGGAAAGGTCAGCCGGGGGTAGAATCCCTCAGGGGACCCTCAGGGCCCAAATGGCGCCTATAGCCCAGGAGGCCGTGCAGGTCAGTGTTCGCACCTTGCTCGAGTTTTTATTCAGTACTTTTTGTTCGCAAGATTGGGTGCCTCCTTCTCTTTTTAAACCCTCTTTTGATTTCTTCAGGTCCTCCAGCACTGCGCCCTCGTTGTCAACATGGAAAATAAGGAAATTGTCCCGGCGATGCAGATCATGGGTGAGTCCTCCTCGCGGGAGGAGAGCTCGAGGTTGGAGCTGCAAGCGGCGATGGAGAGGGTCGCCGCCCTCGAAGACCGGGTGGAGGCTGGGGATCGGGAGATCGCCGGCTGCTGAGAGGCCGTCCGAGTTGCCGAGGCTAAGTTGGAAGATTCCAGGGTGCTTTTCACCACCTTGAAGAAGACGACGAACACCCCCCGGAGGGAGAACGAGGCGGTGAAGGAAGGAGTGAGGCATGCCGACCTCCGAGCGTCGAAGGCGGTGGAGAGCTACAAGAAGTCGGACCAGTACTACATCGACCTCGCTGAAGCCGCTGCCCTCGTTTGGCATGAAGCCCTCGACGCCGTCAAGGCCATGATGCCGGAGTTTCCTGACGGCGGGCTACAGGGTGAGTACCCCCTCGGGGGTGAGGCGCAGGGGAATTCCCCTGGAAGCGCTGCCGGGGAAAGGCCCCTGGTGGGAGCGTTGGGGAGAAGTCGGTCACCCCGGCTTCCAGCGTCGAGGATCCTGCGGTGGACGCCGACCTTCAAGACGCCACCCCAGTTGTGGTGGTGGATGAGGAGATCATCAAGGTTTTCCCCGGCCACGAGGCCTGAATCTCCTCGCCTCATTATTTTCTTTTGTGCAGAAATGTTGTAAGCCTCTGGGCGTTTTTGTAAGGCTGGGGAGCCCATATTACCCCTGTAAAGACTTCCGACTTTTGTGAATGAAATCTTTTTTCAGTGTTCTTTGCGTACATATTTTCCCTTTGTTCGTGGTAAAATCTCTATTTGCGCGGTACTGCTTTCATGATGCGTTAGGTCGGAGATCGGTTATTCATCTAGCGATCGCTCATCGAGTTGAATTCAACCATTCGCCAAGTGTGCAAAGATCGATGCAGGGTCGGTATTTCCATGGCCACGAAGTCGAGGTGGGGATCGCTTAGTAAAGACGTGTAGGAAGTCACCCACTAAGGAAGGACCGAGCAGGAAGCTGCTCGATGGCCTCTTGATGAGGGCTTTGATCCTTGGCGTCGTTGGGTAGGAGATTACCGGCCAAGGATGGACCGAGTAAGGTGGCTGCTCGGTTGCCTCTTGATGATGGATTTGATCCTTGGCGTCGTTGGGTAAGAGATTACCAGCCATGGATAGACCGAACAGGGAAGCTGCTCGGTGGCCTCTTGATGAGGACTTCGATCCTTAGCGCGGGAGGGCAAGGAGTTTCCTGCTAAGGACGGACCGAGCAGGGTTGCTGCTTGGTTGCCTCTTGATGAGGGCTTTGATCCTTGGCGTCGCTGGGTAAGAGATTACCAGCCATGGATAGACCGAGCAGGGAAGCTGCTCGGTGGCCTCTTGATGAGGGCTTCGATCCTTAGTGCGGGAGGGCAAGGAGTTGCCGGCTAAGGATGGACCGAGCAGGGTTGCTGCTCGGTTGCCTCTTGATGAGGGCTTTGATCCTTAGCATCATTGGGTAAGAGATTATCAGCCATGGATAGACCGAGCATGGAAGGTTCTTGGTGGCCTCTTGATGAGGGCTTCGATCCTTAGCACGGGAGGGCAAGGAGTTGCCTGCTAAGGATGGACCGAGCAGGATTGCTGCTCGGTTGCCTCTTGATGATGGCTTCGATCCTTGGGGTCGTTGGGTAAGAGATTACCAGCCATGGATAGACCGAGTAGGGAAGTTGCTTGGTAGCCTCTTGATGAGGGCTTCGATCCTTAGCGCGGGAGGGCAAGGAGTTGCCTGCTAAGGGTGGACCGAGCAGGGTTGCTGCTCGGTTTCCTCTTGATGAGGGCTTTGATCCTTGGTGTCGTTGGGTAAGGGATTACCAACCATGGATAGACCGATACTTGGTGGCCTCTTGATGAAGGCTTCGATCCTTAGCGTGGGAGGGCAAGGAGTTGCCTGCTAAGGAAGGACCGAGCAGGGTTGCTGCTCGGTTACCTCTTGATGAGGGCTTTGATCCTTGGCGTCATTGTATAAGAGATTACCAGCCATGGATAGACGGAGCAGGGAAGCTGCTCGGTGGCCTCTTGATGAGGGCTTCGATCCTTAGCGTGGGAGGCCAAGGAGTTGCCTGCTAAGGATGGTCCGAGCAGGGTTGCTGCTCGGTTGCCTCTTGATGAGGGCTTTGATCCTTGGCGTCGTTAGGTTAGAGATTACCAGCCATGGATAGACCGAGCAGGGAAGCTGCTTGGTGGCCTCTTGATGAGGGCTTCGATCCTTAGCGCGGGAGGGCAAGGAGTTGCCTGCTAAGGATGGACCAAGCAAGGTTGCTGCTTGGTTGCCTCTTGATGAGTGCTTTGATCCTTGGCATCGTTGGGTAAGAGATTACCAGCCATGGATAGACCGAGCAGGGAAGCTGCTCGGTGGCCTCTTGATGAGGGCTTCGATCCTTAGCACGGGAGGGCAAGGAGTTGCCTGCTAAGGATGGACCGAGCATGGTTGATGCTCGGTTGCCTCTTGATGAGGGCTTTGATCCATGGTGTCGTTGGGTAAGGGATTACCAGCCATGGATAGACCGAGCAGGGAAGCTGCTCGGTGGCCTCTTGATGAAGGCTTCGATCCTTAGCGCGGGAGGGCAAGGAGTTTCCTGCTAAGGATGGACCGAGTAGGGTTGCTGCTCGGTTGTCTTTTGATGAGGGCTTTGATCCTTGGCGTCGTTGGGTAGGAGATTACCTGCCATGGATAGACCGAGCACGGAAGCTGCTTGGTGGTCTCTTGATGAGGGCTTCGATCCTTAGTGCGGGAGGGCAAGGAGTTGCCTGCTAAGTCTGGATCGATCAGGGTTACTACTCGGTTTCCTCTTGATGAGGGCTTTGTTCCTTGGCGTCGTTGGGTAAGAGATTACCAGCCATGGATAGACCGAGCAGGGAAGCTGCTCGGTGGCCTCTTGATGAGGGCTTCGACCCTTAGCGTGGGAGGGTAAGGAGTTACCTTCTAAGGATGGACCGAGAAGGGTTGCTGCTCGGTTGCCTATTGATGAGGGCTTTGATCCTTGGCGTCGTTGGGTAAGAGATTACCAGCCATAGATAGACCGACCAGGGAAGCTGCTCGGTGGCCTCTTGATGAGGGATTCAATCCTTAGCGCGGGAGGGCAAGGAGTTGCCTGCTAAGGATGGACCGAGCAGGGTTGCTGCTCGGCTTTGCGTGGTTCGGTCTAACCTTCCTTGGTGTGCGAACATCGGGAAGAGTGACCGTCGCGGACGACACGTGTTAGGAACACATGGGGAAAGCAAAGCGTTTCGAAGAGCCGTGTCAGTTCCGCCACGTTGCGATGCAATATTGGAGTAATTTGGGTGGATCCCAGGATTCGCGCCCATGCGCGCGTGAATTTGGGTCCTTAGGGATACTGTTTGGGGTTATAAATACAGAAAGGTGTGTTGCCCATACTTTGGTTTGCATCCTGAAACATAATAATGGACGGATTCCCTTTGTCCATTCCCGAGATCATTTCCTTCGAAGACGTATATTTGTATGATCAGCAGAGCTCCGAGGAGAAGTTGCGGGCTGTGGTTCGGCGTGTGGAGGATCATGTCGGCCTCTTGCTTCCCCGGCGATCACCCCTGCTCCAGCAGCTGATGTATTCGATTTGGAGGGCGTCGCCGGGACTGCACAACCCCTTGTCCGAACAACTGAAGGATGAGACGGTTGGCAAGCTGAGATCGCTATGCCGTCTGGGCCTGATATCGATGAGTCGGCAAGATCTCTCAGTGTCACTCATCCTCGAGTGTTACCGACTGAGGCATCTCGCCGATGGGTGCCCACCCGTAGAGCCTTACGGCCCGTCCGTGGCCTCGAGGGTTCGCAGACAGCATCAGAGGCAGAGGTCCGAGGCGGCCAGGGCTCGGTTGACAGCTGTTTCTTCGGAGTACCACGAGCAATGTTTCTTGCACCCCCTTCCCCCTCTGTTGTAAGAATTTTTCTTTTTCTTTTGGATGTAAGGCTGAGGAGCCTACAATACCTTTTGAATGAATAAAATTCTCCTTTTTGCGATGCTATATTGTTTCCTTCTTATTATTTAAATAAAAAGAACTTATAAGAATTTATATCGCTTTGTGAAAGAAGAAATATACATTTAGATATTCTTTTCAGAGGTGCGGCTTGAGCTTTTCGGCGTTGTAAGGCCGTGGAAATTTGCAACCATTCGTATCTTGTAAATGATAGGCTTCGCCGGACAGGACCTCGGAGACGAGAAAGGGGCCGTCCCATTTCGGGGAAAACTTATGCAGCTTGCCTTGATCGACGAACTCGTTCTTCCTTAGGAAAAAATCTCCGGTTTTGAAGAAGCGATGGTTGACTCGCACGTTGTAGTAGCGGGCGGTTTGCTGTTGATAGGCGGCAGCTCTGATCTGAGCCCGGCCGCGTTTCTTTAACAACACGTCCAAATTAGTCCGTAGGGCGGAGGTGTTGGCTTCATCCATATTCCTGCCGATCTGTGGCTTGAACATCTAATTAACCAAGCGTTGGTATGTAGCTCCGGTGTATTTGAGGCCGAAGGGCATCAACTGGTAGCAGTATACCCCCGGTCTGTTGTGAATGCGGTGAGATTCTCGTCCGCCGGATTCATACGGATCTGGTTGTAGTCTGAGAACGCATCCATGAAGCTAAGCAGCTCGTGGCCTACCGAACTATCGACGAGCTGACCTATCCGAGGGAGGGGATAGTTGTCTTTCGAGCAGGCCTTGTTGAAGTCACTGAAGTCGACGCACATGCGCCACTTCCCGCTAGACTTTTTAACCATGACTACATTCGCCAACCATTCCGAGTAAGGCACGTTCCGAATGAATTTGGCAGTGAGGAGCCTGTCTACCTCGTCCTCGATTGATTTTTGTTTGATCGGAGTGAAGCTTCGCTTTTTCGGCCTGACGGGCCAGACCATAGGGTCCACCCCGAGCTTATGTGATATGATTTTGGGGTCAATCCCCGGCATGTCGGCAGGCGCCCGGGCGAATATGTCCGAGTTATTCCTGAGGAAGTGGATCAGGACGTTTCGGAGATTCCCTATCAAGAGTGACCTGATTTGGACGGTTCGCTCATTGTCCCCTTCCGCGAGGGTGACCTCAGTCAGTGGTTCCACTAGGGTTCCTCGAACCTCATTTTGCTCGTCTCGAGTATCTAGGGAACCCTTGATATCATTGTTCTCTCATGGGAATTAAATAAAATACAGATACATCAGCAAGGAAAACCCCCAAATGGGGCATCACGTGCTCACACGTGACCGGGCATCACGTGCTCACAAGTGACCAGGTCTGACGTGCAGACACGTGACCTTTTACAGGCAAAGCCTGTAGGCACTGAATAAAATGAACAAATGCTTAATCAGTTGCATCACGTGCCCACACGTGACCAGGTCTCACGTGCAGACACATGACCTTTTACAGGTAAAGCCTGTATGTGCTGAATGAAATAAACAATTGGAAATGCTGTATCAGTGGGGTCACGTGTCAACACGTGACGGGTCTCTGAGCCCTTCGAACCAATAGAATTAAATTCTAATTAATTTCTTAATCAGTGCGGTCACGTGTCAACACGTGATGAGATTTTAAACCCTCTGAACAATAGAATTAAATTCTAATTAAAAGGGATATCAAAAACCCTAATTGGAAAAATATTTCTCTAGATCTTTCCAAACAAAAAGATTGCACTCTGTAAAGAGGAGCATCGTTGGATTAAAAATCACCAGTTTATAGAAAGATTTTACATAAGCAAATATTTTCCTAAAATCTGTCAGGAACAACAAATAAAATATCTTTTGGATTAAAAATCCAATGGTGAATAAAATTCACCGAGTGATCTAAAAGATCACGTTGGTTACAAAATCAATCAAAATCTCTCAATAAGAGATTGGCTGAACAAACTGATTCTTTCTTTTCTCCTAAAAATAGGAGCCAAGAAGAGAAGAAAAAAGAGAGACAACAACAGAGAGAGAATACAAAAAAAAGAGAATTTAATTCTCCAGAGAGAAAAGAAGATCTCTTCAGAAAAGAAAGAAACCCTAGGTAAGAGAGGGAAAGAGATCATTCTATAAGCTCCCGTAAAACAAAAGAGAATTTAATTCTCAAATTAAGAGTTTAACTCTTCTAAATAAGAACTTATTTCTTCTTCTGGTTGAAGATCTACAGAAGCAGATCTTCCCATAAGTTGAGAATTTAATTCTCATCGGGAAGATTCTATCATGTAGATCTAAAAGCCTGAGGGGGGACCTAAGTTCAGAGAATACTATTCTCCCACAAAGCATATAGGAATTTAATTCCTCCAATAAAGATAGGGTTTAACCTTTAATACAAGAACATAGTTCTTCATCATGGTAATAGATCTGCAGAAGCAGATTTACCCATAAGTTTAGAATTTAATTCTCATTAGGGAGATTCTGCCATGCAGATTTAAAGCTTAGAAGGAGAATTGAGTTTAAAGAATTTAATTCTTTTAAACACATACGAATTTAATTCCACTAAATAAAATTAGGGTTTAACCCTATAAGAGAATTTAATTATTATACAAGGGATTTATCTCTCCATGCACATAAAAGGATCAAGTACCCAACATGTTCATGTGGCAACATATGACCCTCCCCTCCAATGACCAAAAGAGAATGAATAATATTAAGTCGCGTGCTCCCACGTGACCCTTGAACAGACTTCTCAAAATAAAAAGGGCAGAATCGATCTTGGGTGCCTCACGTGACCCCTGACAAACACCTCTTTAAAAAAGGGAAGATGGGAAAAAACTGAAGGATTAATATCCAATGCATGGGCACCCTTACGTGTCCCCATGTGACCCCTAACAAATCCCTTTAATATCCAATGCATGGGTACCCATCATGTGCCCATACGTGATGGCCATAAAGATTGAGTGTTTAACACTTACCTGCATACTCTGACAAAAAAATAAAGGAAGTTTGGCCCAACACTCAAGCGTCTCACGTGACCACACGTGAGCGCTTCTTTTTAGTGTTTAACACTATTTTGTGCGTTTCATCCTTGGTGTTTAAAACTATTTTAAGCGCATCACGTGGGAGCACGTGATAGAAAAGTGTACTCTAGTGTTCAACACTATATTTGAGCCAATCTTAGCCCAAATTAGCTATGTCTTCCAGAGGCAGGACCCTCCCTTTTGACTGAACCTCAAATACACTCTTGTTTTCCAAAATTGATCATCTCATATGACATTCAAAGCAAAACCCAGAGCCTTTCAATCAACTTTGGTTCAAGGGTACATCTCTTCACACCTGTAATACATGTCGTTGTAATTCTTCAACGTCTTCAGAGAGGTGGTGGGTCCCAATGACCAATAACTATCTGGTGCATTTCCAAACCCATGTTTGCATTTGAACTTGGACCGCAATGTCCCTAAACTAAATAATAGGGCCCAAATACTCTTTTGTTGGATCTAAATGATCCTGTTAAGTAGATCTTAGTCTAAAATTAGACTAACGTATCCTTAACAAACATTTAAGTTGATCTAAATCTCAAACGAGATTAACGATCCTTAAATCAATCCAATTACAGATCCCCCAACCAATATTGGTTCAAAGGTACATCCCTTCACTCCTCTGATATTTGTCGTTGTAATCCCTCAACGTTTTCAGAGAGGTGACGGGTCCCAACAACCAGAAATCCCACGGACTGTGGGGTCCTTAAACTCATGGACTATGACGTCTTTAAACTTTACGGACTGTAGAGTCCTTAAACTCATGGACTATGATGTCCTTAAACTTTACAGACTATGATGTCTCTAAACTACCATAGACTGTAAGGTCCTTAAACTCATAGACTATGATGTCTTTAAACTCCATGGACTATGATGTCCTTAAACTCCATGGACCGCAATATCCCTAAACTAAACAATAGAGCCCAAATGTTCTCCTGTTGGATCTAAATGATCCCGTTAAGTTGATCTTAGTCTAAAATTAGATTAATGTATCCTTAACAAATGATTAAAATGATCTAAGTCTCAAATGAGACTAACGTATCCTTAAACAGAACCCAAAACCCTAATTTAAGAAGATACAGATTTGGACTAATCCACGCCCTACGGGTGACAATATAAATTAGTCTCCGTATACAATCCATGGGAAACCAAAAACAAAACAAACATACACGACACGAAGTGACCATCTGGAGAAGGAGAAAGTGGTTACCGTGATGCGGTAGCGTAATTAACTGCAGGGGCTTGTGCCTGCAGGGAAGAGGAGTGTCCCCACAATCAAAAACCCCTCATCGGTGGGGGGGATCTGACGAAGTCTGCTACATCGGCCGCATCCGTTTAAACCTTCGATACATGGTGTCATAAATCAACTTGGCATCCTCGGAGAGGTGGACGGATAGCACCAAATAGTATCTTCCCCTAAAATTCTGGCCGGACGTCCCAACGTCCCGGTCGCGTCTTTCGGCGGTGAACAGATTCTGTCATGCCCGGTGGGACCTTTTCCTCTTTCCACTTCACACTTCGTGTGTCGTGTTTCGTGAACGAATCACGGTTTGACATGGTTGCCTTTGGATGTGAAGTACTAAGATTTGGTATCTTGCTCCGTGCAGAAAAAACAGAACATCAATGGCTTCAAACTGCACTAACTACAACTGCAACTCTCACTCTGTCCTGTCCGGATAAGTGACTTATGGGCCCCAAGCGGCCTCCAACTTCGCCATGCCAGTGGAACAGGTGACTCAGGCTACCACTGGATTGTTCTTCGGGACCATGCTCCCGCCAACGAGCTTCAGCGCTCCTGTACCATCGCGAGAAGCTCCGAAGAAGTCGATCTTTGATCGGCTTGCAACTACTGCGGCCCCTCTCAATGGGTCGCCCAAATCCAGTGCCTCGGTTTTCAATAGACTGGGCTAAAGCTCCAACGGGCCCATGAAGAAGCCCACAATACCAGAAGGCGTTATCACAGAACGAATAGCCATTCCTACTCCTGAAGTCACCATGGCGGTTCCTCCTGCTAAGGGGTCGGTCTTCACAAGACTGGCCGTTTCAGCTCATATTCCAGGAGAAATCATGAAGGCTGCTTCCCCTGTTCGAAAATCGGCCTTCGCAAGACTGACTATCCCTTCTCAACGGACGTTAGTCTTCGACAGGCTAGCACCAATAACAGCCTCTCCTCAAAGTAAGGGCAAGAAGAAGCTCATCCAACAGCAGAGGTGACCCCGGCCGCATGACATGCTCGACGTCGCCATTGGCGCCGAGTGAGGAAAGCTGGGGGTAGCTCTCCTTCTGGACTGACTCCGCCAGCTCCAATGGTGGAAGTTGATGCTGCTTTTCCAACTGGGAACAACTTTGAACTACTTAACATGGTCCGTAAGAACTCTCCGACTGCTATACTCAAAAGATCTCCTTCACCTGTGGAGAATGCCACAAAGGCGAAGCCAAAGCAGCCCCCTCAACGGCTGTCCTCTAAAATTTACAAGGTCTGGCGTCAAGTCCAAGACTCGGTGATTGATCAAGATTACTCTCGCCGACCAAAGAAGATAAAGGTTCGGCAAGAGAAGGACCATTCGATCATACCACAGAAGGTGTCATCTACCTGGGTGCCCGCTGCAACGGCCCCCTCAACGTCACCAGCCCATAAAAAGAGAAGGCCGGAGAAAATCCCCGTGTCTGTGACAAATGTCAAGGGCACTGAGCCTAAACTCCCTAAGTCTGGGGGCATGGTGGTGCATACCGTCTATATGGCATCCGGAAAAGAGGATAGCCGTATCTCCACAGGTCATCGACCGCTTACACGGTCTGTGACTAAGGCTCAGGAGCAACAACAACAAAAGCTCCAAGAAATGCTGAAAGCCATAACTGTGCTCACTGGACCAAAAGCTGGCCCGGAGACATCTTCGGAGCAGCGTCATGAGCAAGAAACGGATGCCGAATTCCTTCGAAGAATGCTTGAGAAGAAGGACAAAGAGGCTGCGGAACAAGCGGCCAGCATAAAACAAATGGCCCTTTTATTCCAAGATATGGTAGACCTGATGATCCAGCCGGACCCTCCAGCCGAAGATCCTTCAGTAATAATGGAAGATGATAGAGGAGAGACATCAAATCCTCTACCGACTCTATCAGCAGCCAAGGAGGAGACCATCTCCAAAGCCACGCTCGATGATTAAACAGCTCAACAAGTACAAGCTCATCAAGCCAATGAAGCGGCTGGCCAAGTCGTCAGAACTGGATGGCCCTATCCGGGTTGGTACGATCAAATAAAGTACCCGCCAGGATACATGATTCCCAAATTCCATGTATACAAAGGGACAGGCAATCCCCATCAACATGTCGCTCAGTTCAGGGCTCTCTGCGGCAACACTGGAGGGGGTGATAAGCTACTGCTTCGCCAATTCGTCGGCAGCTTGGCAGAGACGGCGTTCGAATGGTACTCAGAGCTTCCCAACGACTCCGTCAAAACTTTTACGGAGATGGAATCGCTGTTCATCCAACGTTTTGCAAGCGCTAGCGAACGCACCCCAATTACAGCATTATTAACGCCAGAGTAAAGCCAGGCGAAACATGGGTGCAATACGAGATACGATGGTGGAATCTATGTTCGAAGTGCGAGCAGCGCATCAAAGAAGCGCCTGCGGTAGGCATGTTCGTAGGTACTCTTGATCCGCAGGCGACCATTTCACAATTCATGATGTTCTTCAAGCCGACCACTTTCCAGGCTTTGATTGACAAGCTGGCCCAAATGGACCAGATGGGCCACAGGCCTTCCTCTTCGAAGTCGGAGCCGCGGAGTGAAAAGGGAAAGCGATCTTCGTCGTTAATGCTCAGCAATAGCCGACTGGTCTAAAACCAGCTGATCGCCAAAGCGATAGGCAGCGATTCCTTAATGAAAAGTTAAGACGTCCTTACTCGTTTCCGCAGGAGAAAATAAAGAGACTGTTCAAACTGGCAATACGCAACAGGCTCATCAATCTTCCGGATCCTAGACGTCCATCGCAGCTCGGCGATGCCAATAATCCTAATTATTGCCCCTATCACCGAGTAGTAGGCCATCCAATTGAAGATTGCTTCGTTTTCAAAGGTTGGATTGAGGACCAATACCAACAGGGCAAATTCGCGCTGTCCGAGAATTGAAAAGTAAGCCCGCCCCAGCTGCACGCTCTTAAAAAGGTGGACACGCCAGGGGCATCGTGCTCTTTTATAGAAGAAGCTCCATAGGAGGTCACTCTTTCAGCCAAGACGAAAAGAATGCTAAAGGATCTTCAAACATGCCCGGCGATCAGGTGGAAAAATCCGCTGGAACCCGAGCTTATTGAGGGAATGATAAAGCCGTGCCCGACACCAAGAATTAATAGCGATGGGCAAAACGCTCAGGCCCAGCCGTTAAAATCTTCGAAGAAGAAGAAGAAGACCAAAAAGCCCGTGAAGTATGGTGACAAGCGCACGGACCTGCAAAAACATATTGACGCGTTGGAAGAATATAACCAGAAGGCGCGAACCCTGGTCACGCTTCAAGAGTTTCTCAACCACATCCTTAAAGACGGAGATAGTGACAAAGATGAGGGAGAAGACTCGTCAGATGAACCTGAGGATTATGTGGCAAGTTGCCACATGATCTCTCATTCGGTGTTAACTAACGAAGAAGCTCACTCGGTGATAGAAAACAACATAAAAGAGCTGGGGACAGGATCGAAACCAAAACCCTTGGAGCCGTCTGACGAGATAATCGACTTGCTACCGAACAAAGCCCGTCAGAAAAGCAAAGCTAATCGAGAGTGCGAACTGGCTATATTCGAAAAGGATAAACGCCGGCGATTCAATGAAAAGGTTAAAACACTCCAACCAGATCGAAACACGTCCGCCGCAGACAAAAGCAAACTTAAGACAAGGAAAAGGTTCGCCAAAGCCATATCAATGGGAATGAAGCTACCCTCTTTCAGAGGAAATTCTTCTGGCGGTATACATCTTGATGAAGTGGACGTACATCCTAACTTCTTCTTATATCATCATAGGATTGCACACCCTACTGAAGAATGCAACTCCTTTAAAAATTGGTGGCAAGGGTATGTCGCTCACAGGAAACACTTCAAGAGGATGAATCCCGAAGCTCATCGACGGGGGAAAAATGCGACAGACGAATGAGGAAGAGCTGCCGGCAACTGTCATATAGTTAATAGCAGGGGATCGCAAGTTCTCACCTTCGGGAGCGATTCTAAAGAAGAAATGGCTCTCGGCCCTCTCTTCAAAAAATCCACCTCAGGAAAAGAGGAAGAAACGAAGACCTGCGAGAACATTCAGCTGCACAATCGCACACTACCTGAAAAAAATCTCGGACCCGCAAACAAGGGATCAAACAAAAGGGATAAGGGGAAAGAAAAGGTCCCTGAAGATATCACCCTCAATGACCGAGCCATCCAAGAGAGGACCCGCCCAAGAAAAACAAAGTGGATTACAATGTTCTGGTTCATCTGAGGAAGATACCCTCGTAGCTAAGCATTCTCGATGCCTTTCTGCTATCCAAGGAGACAAGAGATTCTCTGATCAAGGCGTTACAAGAGCCTGACCAGTTTCAAGCTTTCCTCGCTGAAGAAAAGATGAAAGACGAGCTGGAAGAAATTCACACAATTGGCGTTACTTCGGTGATGAAGATCTCCTCGTCGGAACATGCGAGCACAACCGTCCCCTATAGTCTCCGGGTATTGCCATGACATTAAGATAAGGAAGATCCTAATTGACAATGGGTCCTCTGTCAATCTCCTAAATGTAAGGGTGCTAAAAGAAATCTGCATGAGCGTTCAACACCTCGCTCGGGATAAAATCACTATCTCCAGTTTTGACTCCCAGTCATCAAGGACACTCGGGTCTGTGATACTGACGTTACGCTTTGGGCTGCTCGTCACTGACATCAAGTTTCACGTCATTGACACTTGCTACAACGCTTTGCTCGGCAGGCCTTGGTTACACGAGTACAACAGTATCCCTTCTACACAACATCAGTGTATGAAGTATTTCAAGGATAGTCTCGAGTATACCGTGACAGGGGAGTTCAACCCATTCTCCGTGAATGAAGTCCGAAAGTATGAGGATGCAAAATACTTCTTACCAGACTTTGAAGACACGGAAAGATGCCATAAACCTGAGGATAAGCAAAAAGCTATCACCACCATTCCTGTCTTCGGGAGCAATACCGAGGAGGAAGAAAAGATAGTCTATTCGGGACCTCCCCGATACAACAAACCGGGACCGTCTACCCCTATTCTGGTCTTTGGCAGTGACTCTGAAGATGAGATCAACGCGGTATTCTCGGCTCGTCCATCAGTGCAACCCTTCATTGGAGATGATCAGAGTTTGCAAATCGCCATGGTTCCGCAAGAGCATTACAAAGAGCTCGACGCACTTGATACATACGGTGTGCAAGAACTGCAGACGTTCTACGTCCCTCCCAAGCGAGAAGATGAAAAGGCAATCCTCTTTTATCGATCCATAGAAACCAAAGTGGAGAAAGAGATCTGGCATGGTGCCGATTCTACGCTTGACAGGCTCCAGCCCATCCGTTTGCCTAGATACTACACAGAAGGATTAAAAAGGCTATTGAGGCGCCAAAGCGTACCCTTGAAGCAGACCGCGCGACAAGCCCAGTTCTACAACAAGATCTGGAGTGTCTCTGGAACTCAGCGCAAATTGCCCAACGGGAGAATGGAAATGATCGGGCTTAGATATGTTCAATCCAAGAAACGGGAGCGATTCCATGGCTGCTACGTTATACATGATTTCGATAAAGAAGAGAATGCTCTTTTAAAATACGCTAACCTTAAACCAAGATGAGGTCTCGCCATGAAAATGCTAAGTCCGTCATTTGAAGAACAGATAGACAAGCTAATAAGAGAAGCGGGTCAAAAGGTCTGGGATGATCATAGCCACGAAATAGCCATCTACGAGAAAGCCAGGACGCAGCGCCTCCTCCAGCAGGCTACGAAGGATGACGATGTCCTTCGTCTCCATCGCGTCATACAACAGACCCGACGCAGAAGTAGAAACAAGCTAAAGAGCGGAAAAGACGTTCGACAACAGCAAAGCGGGTCCAAGAAGCCACGCGATCGAGAATTGAGCAGTCGAGATCCGTCTCTTATAAAGAAGATGGGTCGAGCATATTCTTTTCCCCAAGACAAGATAAGGAAGATATTCGATCTTGTCATAAAACATCAGATGATGACACTCCCGGAGTCCAAGCACCCTGAACAAGCAAGTGAGGTTCATCACCAAGACTATTGCTCCTATCACCGAGTGGTAGGACATCCTCTCGAAGACTGCTTCACATTCAAAGACTGGGTAGAAGACCAATATCAGCAAGGTAGGTTCGCTTTATCCAACAGTTGGAAGGTAACCCCACCACGGAAGCATGAACCGAAAGCCACGTATGCAGCGAAAGTAAAGTCGGATCAACATCGGTCTTGGAAGCGATCTCGTACCTGTCAGGAGAAGGAGTACGTGAGGATATGGATGGCCTCTCCTGGAGGATGACGAAGTGATCTCAGAATTTCCACCAGCGCCAAAAGAGCTGGAAAATGGGATACACACTACTGCAGATAACCTCAGAAAAATCGACTTGGGAACGGCAAACGACCCACGGACGACGTTCGTTAGTGAGTTATTGTCTGAAGAAAAGGTAGTTACTCTCAAAGACATGCTCATGCAGTATAAACACTGCTTCGCATGGAACTATTCCGAGATGCCGGGATTAGATCCAGAAATAGCCGTCCACAAGTTGGCAATATCTCCGGACGTCAAGCCAATCAAATAAGCGCCGAGAAGAATGCGGCTTGAACTTGAAATGAGCATCAACACCAAGGTCAAGAAACTAATCGATTCCGGTTTCATCCAAGAGGTTCAGTACCCTGACTGGATCGCCAATATCGCCCTAGTGATGAAGAAAAATAGGATGGTGCGCATATGCGTGGGCTTTTGGGACATCAACAAAGCTTGCCCAAAGGATGATTTTCTTGTACCAGTTACCGAGCTGATGATAGATAACACGTCCACTCACGAAGTTTTCTCCTTCATGGACGGCTCATCAGGGTACAATCAAATAAAGATGCATCCCGAAGACCAGAAGCATACCGCTTTCCAGACTCCTCTGAGCATATTCTGCTACAAAGTGATGCCTTTCGGTCTGAAGAACGCCGGAGCCACCTATCAAAGGGCCATGACGAAGATTTTCGATGACCTCATACATGAAATCACCGAATGTTATATCGACGATCTTGTGGTGAAAAGAAAATCGCACGATAAGCATTGGGAGCATCTAAAAATAGTGTTCCAACGTCTTCAGAAATACAACTTGAAAATGAACCCTCTCAAATGCGCGTTCGGGGTTTCCTCGGGCAAATTCCTAGGATTCATCGTACGGCATCGAGGCATCGAAATAGACCTGTCAAATATCAAGGCGATTATAGAAATGCCTCCGCCATGGAATCTGAAACAATTGCGGTCACTCCAAGGAAAGCTCGCATATATTCGGCGGTTCATAGCCAACCTCTCCGGCAAATGCCACCCCTACAGTCACCTAATGAAGAAGGGGAACCCGTTCGTCTGGGATCGTAAATGCCAAAGCGCACTGGACGAAATCAAGCAATACCTGCAGAATCCTCCGATGCCAACCGCTCCGGTCAAGGTAAAGCCTCTCATTCTATATACAACCGCCCTTGAGGGTTCCTTAGGCCTTCTACTATTTGAGTCGAGTTCTCCTGGGGGCAGAAAACAACTACTCCCCCATTGAAAAACACTGCCTAGCATTAATCTTCGCGATAACGAAGCTCCGATACTACGCTTTGGCACATGAGGACCATCTCATATCAAAGGTGGACCCTCTCAAGTATTTTATGTCAAAAGCCATTCTAACGGGATGGCTAGCTAAATGGGCCCTACTTTTAATAGAATTCTAGGTGACATACCAACCCCTCAAGGCAGTGAAAGGCCAGGCCATCGCTGACTTCCTCGCTGAGCATCCAATACTTGCCGACTCTCCCTTGAACTGCGAATTGCCAGACGAGCACGGGTTTGACACGATCGATGGGGAGAAAGGAGGGAGTGATACCCGATGGGAACTCTACTTCGACGGAGCATCTTCTATGAAGAAGCGAAAGCACAACTGTTAGTGATATGTATGCCCTAGAGGCCATTACTGTACATACAATGTATATTGTAGTGGATGCTTGGACATATATAGGGAGGACTTTCTTGCTCGACATGATAGTATCTGGTTGTACTTTATCTTAACATATACTCTGATTGTCTCTATGTTACATATTGATAAAGCCCTTAGGATGAGTACTTGACTATCAGGACTATGATGCAGATCATACCAGTGAGGATAGTGTAGTTGTTAAGTACATCCTTCAAATGTTCCTAGTCGTAGGTGTATCGAGACAGAGCATCGATATACCAGAGTAGACTAGCGTATAGCTTCTCGACCTATGTAGATGGGCGATGGATGATCCCATGTCTATTGGTGTTTGACATCAGAGATAGTATATGGGTGCTCAGTGGAGACTGGGTACACTGGACGGACTCGCCGAGAACTCCCAGATGGTATTATACCTCACGTCAGATGGCAGTTCTCTGGTGACACTGGTACAGGTTAGTCTGTAGACCCGAGATCGGCGTAGAGTCTTGTGTGATTCCCACTGTACTTTGATTTCCATCATACCACGTCCAAGAGGGCATGCAAAACGGTGGCTTTTAGGTACAGTCCTGAATCACATGGAGGCAATGAGCGATAGGAGGGTTTCGTCTCTCCCGGTATAGGGAGTTGATATTGCGCTGTGTTTGATTGGCTATAACAGGAAGTCCTTGGCCAAGGCAGTTTCAGAGATATACTGGTAAGTGTTATCAGTAGTTTCTCGACCAGTTATGAACCTCATATCGACATGACTTATCGAGTTACTGGGGTCTGGCGTTTACCACCCCTAGACGAGATATGCGACATATCAGACGAAGAGACTGGACTGTACGGTAGTGTTACTGATTGGATTCGCAGGAGTGTGAGCTGGCTTTCTTGTTGATCTCTGATCGCTCAATACCCGGGTGGCCGTTACGTTTAGCAGACCGCTTGCGGTTTGTGGGTGTTTGATATGATCATCACCTACTGCCGCCATATTAGCGAGTCTTTAGAGTCCTACATAGGGGTTTCCTGGCTCAAGCGAAACGGAGTAGGAGTACATATGTGATATGTGCGGGACCGAGATTAATACGATATGTGATACCGTATTCTATTCTCGCGATTCATGACATTGATCGGTTGTATGCGATATAGCCGGGTTATCGGATCAAGTGTTGATTCGATAAGTTTTTACACATGATATTAGTCGGTTATAGCCGGATTATTAAATCAAGAGTTGATTTAATAATTTAATGTATAATTATATATTTGATATATTACATTACATTGACCAGTATTAGCTCACTTATGATTTCTTTTCTCACTTTGGATATATTGATGTATATGTGATATATGTTAAATGTATCATGCAAGGTTATAAATGCAACTAGGGTTAATGAAGGTTAAACCATGCTAGGGTTTGAATTTATCATTAAGTTATTCAAATAATGTGGATAATTGTCATGAAAGATATTTGATGAAAGCTTGTAGAAGCTTCAAGTCTTCTTTGACTTTATCCACTCCTTTTGTCTAGCTTGAGATATTTTTGACCTAACCATTAACCATAGCATATGGTTAACTCTCTACAAGGGTTAAGCATGACATGCTTAACCCTTGGTTGCATTATTAACCTCACTAATAATTCATTTGATGAGTTATGTTCTTCATCTTCTTCTTCCTCCTCCAAGCTCACTAGCTTCAATGGAGTTGTGAGAAAATGAGTGAGAAAATGATTTCTAATGTGAGAAAACTTCCTACTTCATCATCCTCTATTTCTTGCCATGTAGTATAGGGTGTTCTCTTTACAAAGTTCATGACCTAGTGAAGGAATAGCTTGAGTTAGTGTCTTCTCGACGTTGATCTTCTTTGGCCTCGAAGTCTTCGAAGCAAGCACATTCGTTTCTTCTACGGAGCCTCTCTAGAGTCCGGAGTTTGCGATTGCAGTGGAGGGGACTTCTACATGGAGCTATTGAAGTGAAGGACCGGTCTACAAAGGTTGTATTCTTTGCTCACTACATATTGCAAAGTGTTTGCATTCATATCCCGTATTATTTCTAGTAGACGATCTAGTTTAGGGTTAGCTAAAACGGCAAAATTTAAATTTGGCATGGACGATGCCACCCGAAACCTTGCTGCCGTCGTAGGTAACCCTTAAATGGTATCAGAGCCATGCTAGAAATTAATACGAATTTTGTTAGGATTACGAAACCGAAACAACTCCGAAACTTGAAACGGAAAACCTGCTTGCTGTCGATTTTTAAAAGTTGTCAAATTTTTTTTTAAATAAGTACAGAGTGATGTATGGTATATATCATGAACACTGGAAAAATTTCAGGACATTTGGTGAAAAATGGGCCGGCCACCATAGGGTCCATATCGGCCCAATCCGAGCACCCTCTCCTGAAATTTTGCCTGTGTTCCAGTGACTTGGTTTTGATTTTTCAGGTGTTGTTTATTTTTGCTAATTTTGCATGTGATGCAATTTAACACTATAAGCAATTCGGAGTGTTTCGTATTCGTAGTTTTAATATTGTTTCGGGTGTTTCACGTATTGTCTAGACAATGTTAAAAAGTTCGATCGAATGTCAAAAACCCATTTTTCCAAGTTTAACATACTCAGAAAAACATGCAAGTGATTCCGTGGACCCTCTAGTAGAACGAAACCTTAACTCGATTATGTGGTCGTCAAAACCACCACTTGAACCCTAGGGTTTGTGGTAGTTTAGCGTTTCACGTGTGAGGTGTTGGTTTGACCCTTCTACAGCTGGTTCATAGAACTGAGGCATTTTCTGGGTATTACTAAAACTGTGCTCAAGTGTTGAGCCATCGGGAAATTGTGAGACTTTGATGAATCGATCGAAGAGTTTATCGTCGTCCGAATATTATGTGATGGGATATAATATTTAGAATCCACAAGTAATTATGAGATAACTAATTTGAATGTTATAAATCTAGCAGTTTAGTCTCAGATGATCGGTTGCCACGGGATTTTAATGTGATCAAAAGTCATTCGCAATCACGTAGCGTACGCGGATACTCGCTGGGTAAACTTAATAGATAGCCACGCCCCATAGCCCCGACCGAATGACTGTAGGAGAACCCCGTCGCCAAAAGCATCCATTCGGGTGCTCGCGGCAGCGGTGTTCCGCCTTAGTGCACTTCGTCGACGGTATCGGGGGTGGGGCCGTCTACTAAAGTTTCCGACGAGCATTCGATCAGGTTGTCGGGAATCTTGTTGAATTGCCCGACTAGATATTGAAAAGTGTTTTCGAGATCGAGACTAAAATGAGGCGTTTATAATAGTTAGGCATGCGATGTCTAAGGAATTCATTTGGTTAGGCATGCGATGTCTAAGGAGGTTGCGGATTCCAACTGTTGTAGTTTTTCACTTTCTTTTCTGCGACCGTAAGTGTAATATGTGGTGTATCGCCGGTTTCGGTGTTATATGTCAACGACAATTGGGATACGCATATTTACTTACGTTGATGACATGTGATGTTATGTGTTGCTTGGATATGTTATATTGGATCGTCGTGTTTTGAATAGCAGGGGGTTTTATGTGAGATGAGAGTTTTTCATTTTCATTCATATAAAATTCATTGTATGTAATATTCTTTTATTAGGGCACTTCCGGGTTGAGGATGATGTCACCATTGTATATTATTTACTTTTCCGCATTAGGATAGACCCAAGGCGGGGAGCACAAGTAACCGGGTTCTGGAATCCAGTGGGAGACCATCTCGAGGAGTCGAGACCGGGTCTCCTAACTCTAGAATTGGCAGGGTTTCTTGCCGCTCTCGTAGGGGTCTAGGGGTATGGGATTGGCTATTCATCACGACCGTGGAATCCGTGTTTTATACAGGCTTAAAATAAAACACGGAAATCCTAGTATATCCAATATTTCATGTGTTTTTCTTCTGCTGCAATGTTCTGTGATGAGATCATATTACTGCCTGAGACGAATGTTTATATTATATATATGAGATATATATTATATATATTGTTGATTTCGTTTCAAAAATGATGCTTGTGAAGCATAATAAATGGGACTTTATTAATGAGATTAATGAAATAAAAGAAGCCTAAAGATGTTGTAGAAACTTGTCTCGAAAACTGGTAGCTCTAGTTCTTTCTTTGCATAGCGGTATTCCTTGTAGAATATTCAGCACCTTATTCGATAAGGAAAGAGCCGAGATCCCTTCACCGGGAGTGACCTCTTTAGCGAAACTAGTAGATACTATAAACTCAGTTTGTCTTTTGATTGCTTTTATGGTTTTTACTTTGTATAGCGGTATTTGTGAAATATCCTGCATCTTATTCGATAAGGAAAGAGCCGAGATCACTTCACCGGGAGTGACCACTTTAGCAAAACTAGTAAAAGCCTCAAAAACTCTCCATTTCAAAATTCACTCGATTCTACAACGATATCAAGTTTATCACGCAAAAGGTTTTCTTAAAAACCTGTCGTAGCCCTCCGTCATTTCAGATAAGTACTACTTAGTATTCATGCAACGTTTGTTGACCTCCGTCAAGACGTAGTGTGCGGTAGCTGACTAGTGCTTATCTGCTGCATACGATGCGATTAGATTAGGGTAGTCGTGCGGCCTTGTTGACCTCCGTCAAGGATCGTGCGGGTGGGTTTATTTCAATCAAGAAATGACGGGTTGAACTTGACTAGCAGCCTATGGTTTGTTGACCTCCGTCAAGGTCATAGGACGCTAGGGGTAAAATATTATCGAGAATTTCAAGTATTGAAATTTGCAATGAGATTGCATACCTTCTATGAGATAGTTGGATCTCGATACCCACTACGAGTAAGAGTTACTCCTGAGAGAGTTTTACACATTACAATTAGCCAATCAAGTAGGTGTCTAGAAAGGTGTCAACGGGGCTACGCCTCTGGGAAACGAGGTTTATTTTAATTAGGTCTATGCAAAAGCACGGGGAACCTTCCTCAAAGTACCGGCACTGGCCTGGCTGAAAGATTGGTGAAATTGTAGGGTGTAATTAATCCCGGCTAGTCTTTCCTTTTAGGGTTTGAAGGAAGATTTGACTAAAACAGTGGGAGCCGTCCTGATTAGATATATTGATAACCAATCTAATCTTGCAAGAGTATACGCTGAGTGTTTTCTTCTCTCTCTCTCTAGGTAGCGATCATGTCACGCCTTAATTAAGATAATAATATGGATGTATTGACCGAACCCGCTTGTTATACTGCGCTAAGGAACGTTGGTCCCGCTCCAACTTATAATTGTTATAAGACAGAGCAGGAAATAGGGGATTACCAAGATTCCCGTGCCGCCCAAACGAAGAAAGTGCATGATGATGCATCTTCTTCGGGTGTGTTCATTACAGAAAACTGTTTCTCAGTATCCTTTACGTCCTGGGTATGAGATACCGGATCAGGATCCCATACATGTAATCTGTTACATGAGCTACAGATAGGTAGGGAACTGAGAAAGGGTGATAAGCTTTAAGTGTTAGAAACGGTGCAAGTGTTGCAACCAAGTCTATTGGCAGTTATCGCCCTGTATTACCAAATACATTGATTCTGAACGAATGTTATTAGATACCGAACCTGATATACAACATCATATCAGTCTCTTTATTAGTAAAGAAGGATATAATTTTGTATTGTTGGATAATGTTTTAAACATTTCCTGTATCAAGAGTTGATCGGTTCAGGCACGTTATCTAAAAGCATATACGTTCTAAATCAAACTACAGTTCTTAAAGTACAGAACACACACAAGGGGAAGAGTTCAGAAATGAGCGAATCCTTCTTGAGGCATTGTAGACTAGGTCATATCAATGCGACCCGACTAGCTAAGTTACATAAAGATGCATATTTAAATCAGTTTGAATTTACATCTTGTGAAACTTGCCAGTCATGTCACAAAGATAAGATGACCATAGCTCCGTTTATTGGAAACAGAGAAAGAGTTAGTGAACTCTTGGGATTGATAAATGCTGATGTACGAAAGTCCCCTGTCTACACATGCCAGGACCGGTTCTTTGTACTTCATTACATTCACTGATGATCTCTCAAGATTCGCACATGTGTTCCTGTTGAAACACAAGTCTGAACCTTTTGAGATATTCACAGAATATAAGTTAGAAGTAGAGAACCCAAAAAAAGGTATAAGTATTATGTCCTTTGATGTGATCAAGGTGGAGAATACTTGAGCATGGAATTTCTGGATTATTCTAAAGGAGAATGAGATTCTCTCTCAGCATTACTCCTCCGTATACACCACAGCACGTTGATATATCGGGGCGGAGAAATCGCACCCTATGTGATATGGTGTGCTCTATGATGAGTACTACTGAGTTGCCTATTTCCTTTTGGGGGTTATGCACTTGAGAATCTGCATACCTATTGAATAGGGTTCCAATCAAATCAAGTGCCTACCACTCCATATGACATATGGTATGGGAAGAGCCCATCTCTTAAGGATGTTAAGATTTGGGGTTGTCCGGCCTATGTCTAAAAGCAAAATCCGGAAAAGCTCGAGATAAGGTTAGTTCTGTGGAAGTTTGTTGGATATCCTAAACATTCGCAAGAGAATATCTTCTACCAAACTGAGGAGCAAAAGGTGTTTTGTTTCTCAGCATGCCACCTTTTTGAAAGGGAATTTCTTGTGAAGAAATTAGTGATCATGAGGTAGAACTGGAAGAAGTTCCAGCTATACAAACTACAGATGATGATTTGGTAGAACCGGAGGATTCAATAGCTTCTAACGAACCTCAGCCTCTCCGCCGATCTAGTAGGGTTCCGCATCCACTTGAGAGATACTTCGATTTCTCTATGACAGTGTGAGCAAGGATTGTATTATGAGATGATGACCCAACTAGTTTCGAGCAGGCCATCAGGAGTGGGGATTCTGTGAGAATGGCTGGATGCTAAGCGATCTGAGATGAAATCTATATACACCAACAAAGTATGGACTTTGGTTTCTTTATCTGAAAGGTTAAATCCCCATCAGGAGCAAGTATATCTTGAGAAGATTACTTGGTTTACATGGAAAAGTTGAGACTTTCAAAACTAGCTTAAGTCCATCCAGATCCTAGTTTCCATATGCTACATACCATGACTACGATATCTGGCGGTTGGGTGTCATGAATGCTTTTCTAAATAGTGATTTAGAAGAGAGCATCTATAAGTACACAGCCAGAGGGCTTCGTAGACAGTGGGAGCAGCGGAAACATGTGCAAGTTGCTTTATGGGTTAAAGCAGGCATCGCGGAGTTGGAACATCTGTTTTGATGTGGTAGTCAAAGAGTTTGACTTCATCAAAATGGTAGATGAACCTTGTATATACAAAAAGGTAGTAGGGAGTATGGTGGTGATCCTCGTATTGTACGTAGATGACATACTCTTGATTGGAAAAGAGTTTCCTATACTGCGCTCGATCAATCTCCTCTTATCACAAGGATTCTCCATATAGGATCAAAGTGATACCTCCTAAATCCTGGGTTTTGGATCTATGAGATAGATCTAATTGGATATTAGGATTCTCACTAGCTGTAGTGAGATGGTATCAATCGATCCGGGGGAGAATCACTGGAAAGGTTCCAGGGTGATAAGGACGACTGAATGTCAGTCACAGGCATTGTCTTTACCCTCAGTGGAGGGACGGTATGTTGGAAGAGTTCCAAGCTAGATACCGTGACATACTAGATGATAAAGGCTAGATACATTGCTACCAAGGATGCTACCAAAGAAATAGTCTGGATGTATATAATTTCATAAGATGAACTTCGTTCCTACCATTGTGTGACAACGGAGTTGTGGCTTTGGCCTAGGAACCCCCATCTCATCAGTGATCCAGACATATTCTTAGGCAATATCACCTGATCATGGAGATGGTTGATCTCCAGGGTGACCGAGGTTAGGAGAGTAGATACAGAGGAGAACATGGCGGATCCACTCACAAAGGCCTATTCCCAGTAGAGACTTTTATGGGATGGTTGAGTATGAGATACTTCAACCACTGCTGAGTGTTGGGTATAAGATACTACAACAGATGGCCCTAGTGCAAGTGGGAGATTGTTAGTGATATGTATGCTCTAGAGGCCATTACTGTACATACGATGTATATTGTAGTGGATGCTTGGACATATATAGGGATGACTTTCTTGCTTGACATGATAGTATGCTATCTGGTTGCACTTTATCTTAACATGTACTCTGATTGTCTCTATATTACATGTTGATAAAGCCCTTAGGATGAGTACTTGACCTACCAGGACTATGATGCAGATCATACTAGTGGGGACAGTGTAGTCGTTAAGTACATCCTTTAAATGTTCCTAGTCGTAGGTGTATCGAGACAGGGCATCGATATACCAGAGTAGACTAGCGTATAGCTTCTCGACCCATGTAGATGGTCGATGGATGATCCCATATCCATTGTTGTTTGACATCAGAGATAGTATACGGGTGCTCAGTGGAGACTGGGTACACTGGACGGACTCGCCGAGAACTCCCAGATGGCATTATACCTCACGTCAGATGGCAGTTCTCTGGTGACACTGGTACAGGTTAGTCTGTAGACCCGAGATCGGCATAGAGTCTTGTGTGATTCCCACTGTGCTTTGATTTCCATCATACCACGTCCAAGAGGGCGTGCAAAATGGTGGCTTTTGGGTACAGTCCCGAATCACATGGAGGCAATGAGCGATAGGAGGGGTTTCGTATCTCCCGGTATAGGGAGTTGATGTTGCGCTGTGTTCGATTGGCTATAACAGGAAGTCCTTGGCCAAGGAAGTTTCAGAGATATACTGTTAAGTGTTATTAGTAGTTTCTCGACCAGTTATGAGCCTCATATCGACACCACTTATTGAGTTACTGGGGTCTGGCGTTTACCACCCCTAAACGAGATATGCGACATATCAGACGAAGAGACCGGACTGTACAGTAGTGTTACTGATTGGATCCGCAGGAGTGTGAGCAGGCTTGCTTGTTGATCTTCTGATCGCTCAAAACCCGAGTGGCCGTTACGTTTGGCAGACCACTTGCGGCTTGTGGGTGTTTGATATGATCATCACCTACTGCCGGCGTATTGACGAGTCTTTAGAGTCCTACACAGGGGTTTCCTGGCTCAAGCGAAACGGAGTAGGAGCATATATGTGATATGTGCGGGACCAAGATTAATACGATATGTGATACCGTATTCTATTCTCGTGATTCGTGACATTGATCGGTTGTATGCGATATAGCCGGGTTATCGCATCAAGTGTTGATTCGATAAGTTGTTACACATGATATTAGTCGGTTATAGCCGGATTATTAAATCAAGAGTTGATTTAATAATTTAATGTATAATTATATATTTGATATATTACATTACATTGACTAGTATTATCTCACTTATGATTTCTTTTCTCACTTTGGATACATTGATGTATATGTGATATATGTTAAATGTATCATGCAAGGTTATAAATGCAACTAGGGTTAATGAGGGTTAAGCTATGCTAGGGTTAAGATTAGGGTTTGAATTTATCATTAAGTTATTCAAATAATGTGTATAATTGTCATGAAAGATATTTGATGAAAGCTTGTAGAAGCTTCAAGTCTTCTTTGACTTTATCCACTCCTTTTGTCTAGCTTGAGATATTTTTGACCTAACCATTAACCATAGCATATGGTTAACTCTCTACAAGGGTTAAGCATGACATGCTTAACCCTTGGTTGCATTATTAACCTCACTAATAATTCATTTGATGAGTTATGTTCTTCATCTTCTTCTTCTTCCTCCAAGCTCACTAGCTTCAATGGAGTTGTGAGAAAATGAGTGAGAAAATGATTTCTAATATGAGCAAACTTCCTACTTCATCATCCTCTACTACTTGCCATGTAGTATAGGGTGTTCTCTTCACAAAGTTCATGACCTAGTGAAGGAATAGCTTGAGTTAGTGTCTCCCCGACGTAGATCATCTTCGGCCTCGAAGTCTTCGAAGCAAGCACGTTCGTTTCTTCTACGGAGCCTCTCTAGAGTCAGGAGTTTGCGATCGCAGCGGAAGGGACTTCTACATGGAGCTATTGAAGTGAAGGACCGGTCTACAAAGGTTGTATTCCTCGCTCACTACATATTGCAAAGTGTTTGCATTCATATCCCGTATTATTTCTAGTAGACGATCTAGTTTAAAGTTAGCTAAAACGGCAAAATTTAAATTTGGCATGGACGATGCCACCCGAAACCTTACTGCCGTTGTAGGTAACCCTTCAACAACTCCCCCATAATCAAATCTGGGGTTGGACTCATCTTCGTGACTCCACAAGGAGGGATAATGCGCTTTTCCTTTTTCTTGATAGTGCCGAGGACGAACAATGAAGCAAAATATGAAGCTTTGATAGCAGGTCTTGAGATTGTTAGTGTATATGCCCTAGAGGCCATTACTGTATCATACTAGTTTGTATATTACTTAATGGAAGCTTGGGATATTCACCTTGTATATACAATCTTGCTCAAAATAGTAGTATGCTACTTGGTTTGTTTCTACTTCAATGTGTACATGTGTTTATTTTAGTATATCGTCTATACACATTAGTGGAGCCCTTAGGATCTTTGCTTGATTACCAGCGTTGTGATGGCAGTCACACTAGTGGGGCTGGGTAATCTATAAGCACATCCTTATGCAGGCCCCTGGTCGCAGGACTATCGAGACAGGGCATCGATACTCCGGAGTAGACTAACGCATGCGCTTCTCATCCCAGTGTGGGAGACGGTCTGTCCCACAGCCGTCGGTACGTCGTACTTGAGATAGTATGCGGGTGCTCGTTGGGTTACGAGTACACTGGACAGGACTCGTCGGGAACTGACTAGTTGGTATTATGCATATCGTCAGTTATCAGTTCCCAGGTGACATGAGTACAGCTTAGTCCGCTGACTTGACACTGTCACTTCGCCTCGAGTGTGTTCCCACTGTACTTTGATTACTACCCTACCACGGCTCAAAGGAGTCGTGCAAACAGGTGGTAGTTGGGTGCAGTCCCGAAGCACTTGGAGGCAGTGACGGTTAGACAGGATTCGTCTCTCCCGGTATTGGGGGTTGACATCGCGCTGTGTCTAGGAGAGCCATTACACGAGTAGTCCCTGGCCAGGGCAAACGAGATATACTGGTAGGCTTCCAGTGTTATCTCAGGGTGTTTTGGGCTTCACTCCGACACGACTTGTACCGCTATTGGGGGACTGACGTTTACCGCCCCCTAGGCCCGCCATGCGATGTATCAGACGAACAGACCGGACTGTACCGAGATTGTCACATTCAGGCTCAGTAGGAGTTCAGATGGGTTTCACCTCGTCAGTCTTCTTGTCGGCATCTACCTGGGGACCGTTACGCACAGCTAGTGCCGCTTGCGGTCTGTGGTTAAACCCACTGCCAGCGTAGTGTCGAGTCTTTAGAGTCCCACACAGAAAGCTATTCGCCTTTAGTCAAAAGAGTAGAGGTCGCATGGTTTTGCGACAGGGTTCGGTCACATCCGTGCACTTGTGCACGTACAGTGTCCGGACAGTTTACACTAGCGGGCTTTGGTTTAAGCCAGATCCTAGTATACCTTTTGTGATTGGATTTATCCAGTATGCATTCGTGTTCCTCGGAACGCGGATGCGGGTGTGTATGCACAGTTGACGGAGAGACAGAGGCGGGGGATTCTCATTAGGGCTGTTGACCGTTGACAGTTGACTATTGACTTTTTGCTCAGCCCTAATGAGAATATGATATGTGATTAACAATTATATTAATTAAGTATTATGGTGATATGGTTGTTGAGGGGTTGACTTTGTTGACTTGTTGACTTGTTGAATTTGTTGACCGGTTGACTAGGCTTGACTAGTTGACCATCATGATAACCATAGCTATCATTTCATGGCAAAGACTTTTGCTTGCTTGCTCTTTTGTGCAAAATGAGTGCATGAAATGATATGGCTATGGTTGCTTAAACCATCACATAATACTTGATTGATATGATGTGTTATGATTGTTTTGGATTATGAGAGCCAAATGAGAAAAGTCTTCTCTCATTCTTTCATGCTCATTCTCTCTCTTGTTCTTGAGCTCTCATCTCCTCCTCTTGCTCTCCCTCTCTTGACTCTATGGTTCACTTGTCTCATGAGTTGAGAACCAAGAACCATAGATAAAATCCAATACTAACTCTTCTCTACTCACTCTAGTTCACAAGGTTTAGCAAACCGAGTGAACTAGTTTCTTCAAAGTTCGAAGAAGGAGCCAAAGGTTGAAGCTTTCAGGTGGATCTATCTTCGGCGCAAGGAGACGACGGGGAGAAGCCGATTCGGACGACCATCAAAGCTTGAAGACGAAGGAGTTCGAGAAAAAGAAAGGTATAACCCCCTAACCGAGTAGTTAGCAACTCGTAGTTAGGTTGTTAGTTAGATGTTTAACAAAGATCCGGGTTTTAAGTCCATGTTACCACCTCTAAGAAAATCGTTTTTTATCAAATTCCGCATGCCCGAAAGTACCGGGAGAGGTAGCATGGACTTACAGTGGTATCAGAGCCTAGTTAAACTCTATCTAACATTTTAGCAAAGTAGCTAGAAGATCGATCAAAGAAAAGTCGCAAAACGAACCCGAGAATGTCTAGTTTCTGCCGATTTTTATTCTGTTCAAAAGTTGATAATTTTCATCTTAAAAATCGGCTCAGGCTTTTGTTTGAATAACCACCAAATTTGGTCCCACGAACGATTCAAAGCGCCGCGGAAATGCGGCGGGAGCACGCTCCCGCCGCGGTTCCGTGGCCAAGTTGACTCGGTCGGGGTCCAAATTTGGTGCAGTGTATTTCTGGGGTTGTTTTGGGATTTTTGGAATATGTATTTTCTGCCCAGATTTTCCAGAATGAAAATTTTGTGTTTAGGGCCTATAAATCCGTATTTTTGATCGAACTTCTAAAAGACTTAAGCTGACGGGTTTTTCTGTAATGTGATATTTGTATTGAACATCTACTAATCGCTATATGTCGATTAGTGGGGGTTATACAAATCTGTGATCTGTAATGTTATTGGAATGTGTATATGAATTCATTGGATTGTCGCGGGTGAATAGCCGGGGGTTGTGAGACGAGAGTTTTCTTTTCTTTCAATTCATGTAAATTTGTAAATTGATGTAATAATTATTTGTATGGCCGCACAACCGGGTCGGGGTTGTAGCCGTCATTGTATAATTTCTTTTTACTGTTTTTGCTCCTAGGATAGACCTATGGAGGGGGTGCACAAACTACCGGGTATGCCGAAGTGCCGAGTGGCCTACTCACAGGGATGAGGGAGGTTGCTTCGCTTCGGGTACTTGGCGGGTAGTTTGCCGCACCCGTAGGGGTCTTGGGTGGGGTTTTGGCTATTCACCGCGACCGTGTAATCTGCTTTTCGTTACAGGCTCGTACGAATTGCGGGTTCCTAGTATATCCAATGTGTTCATCTGTGATCTGAAATGTTTATCATTGCAATATATCTATATATGATATTATTTAGGCGTTGCTTATGTTTTACAGCCGCGCTAGCCCAGCCCCCACTCTGTCGTTAGTTAAGTAACCTAACGGGTAATGACGGGGCCCTGTGGCGAATGCGAATGGCATAAGCGTACGTCATATTTTGGTTGTTTTCTGCAATGGTAGGATTAAATGATGGGACGCATTAAAAGAACTAATGCAAGAATATCACGCATTAAAAGAACTAATGCAAGAAAATAAACCATGTAAAAGTCGTTGGAACACTTTCGAAAAACCACTCGGTTCTTTTCAAAACAAACTTTTAAAATGCGAAGTTTGAGCCACTCCATTTAAAAGCTATCTCGTTCCATCGACTAAATCAAGTTCACTACGTTCACGGTTTCGCCAAAACTATTCGTAGCCCTCCGTCGTTTCGCATAAATGGTCAATAGTATTCAAGCTATGTATGTTGGCCAAAGTCAAGGCATAGTGATTGGTAGCTATTGGGTATTCATGTGTAGCATAGATAGATGCGTTGGTTTGGGACAGTCGTACTGCCATTTTGGCCAAAGTCAAGGGTGGGTATGGGTGGATCCAAATTAACCTGGATAATGACGGGCAGAACTTGACATGTGACTTATGATATTTTGGCCAAAGTCAAGGTCATAAGAGCATGGGGCAAAAATCCACATCGGGAGTTTTAAAAGAACTGAAACTTGCTAGTATTGCATACCATTTGGAGCGTGATGATTCTGGTAGGATTCCTTCAGTTTCGTCACGCGATGATATTTGGATCCCGATCCTACTGTGAGTATATGCTACTCCTCGGGAAATTTCTCACTTAACGATCAATGCTATAAACCTAGTAGGTGTCTAGAAAGGTGTTAGTACGCCCCCAGGGAAAAGAGGTTCTTAAATTAAGGAACTTCGCGAAAGCGTTGGAAAACCTCCCTCGAAGTACCGACACCAGCCTGGCCGAACGGTTAAGCAAGTATTGTACGGTGAGATTTATCCTGACTAATTCTTCCTTTTTGGTTTGAGGAGGGATTCGAGAAACAGTGGGAGCCATCCTGTTTAGACAAACTAAAAACCACTCTAAACTTGCAAGAGCATCATGCTAAGTGTTTCTTCTTCTCTCTCCTAATTGCAGCGACCAATCGAAATGACTGGACTTAAGTTACTTCTAGATAAAAACATACTGACAGGGCCAAACTACAAAGATTGGCTCAGGAATAATAAGATGGCAATCACTTACGACAAGCTGGGGTATCTTCTTACCACCAAAGCTCCCCCTGTCCCTGGTCCCACTTCCAGCGTCGCGGATAAGAAAATCCGTAAGACTTGGGAGATTGATAGCGCGAAGGCCAAGTGTCTCGTACTTGCCTCTATAGACAATGAACATTAGAGGAGGCACGAGAATATGGACTTGGAATCCATATTTCTTCACACAAAAGAACTGTATGGAGAACAATCTCGTATCGCAAGATACGAAGCGTCGAAAAAGTTATTTTCGGCAAGGATGGCCGTCGGATCATCAGTAGCAGAACACGTACTTAAGATGATCGGCTACATTGAGGAGCTCGCGGACCTAGGGACCACATTGGAGAGTGAGCTCTATACGGACTTAGTTCTCCAGTCCCTTCCTTCCACTTACGCCCAGTTTATACTGAACTTCAACTTACAAGAAAAAGAAGTTGAACTTTCAGAGCTCCTCAACATGCTGAGGAGCGCAGAGGGCACCCTACAGAAAGGTAGGGAAACATCCACTTTGTTTGTAGGAGGATCATCTTCTTCTAGGTCCAAGGCGAAAGCCAAAGGAAAGAAGAAGAAAGCCCCCGCCAAACCAAGAGGCGGTGTTAGTAAAGTGGATACGAAGGGAAAAGCTAAAGCAACAAAGATAGCGGGGAAGCTTGTGGATAAGGAAGAATGCTTCTATTGTCATAAGAAAGGACACTGGAAGAATGATTGCAGGGCCTGGAAGGCCAGAACACAGGAATTGAAGCAGGTTGCAGCTTCAGCTTCAGGTGTGTATGTTATTGAAAACTGTCTTTCAATAAACTCTACTTCCTGGGTATTGGATACCGGATCAGGATCTCATATCTGTAATTCTTTGCAGGCGTTGAGAAACCGTAGTGTTTTGAAAGCAGGTGACATGACCGTCAGAGTTGCGAACGGAGCTAGCATGGATGCTAAAGCCGTGGGGGACTATCATCTGGGAATGTCAGATGGACATGTTTTGGTTTTGCGTAATTGCTTTTTTGTACCCAACGCAACTTGTAATATCATTTCTGTATCTTTAGTTTCTAAAGAAGGTTATGAATTTGCGTTTGTAAGTAATGTTGTAAACATTCACCTTAATCAAGTTTTGATTGGGTCAGGTACATTGAGCAATGGTATATACGTATTAAACCAACCACAGATTTTCAATGTCCAGAATACACACAAAAGAAAGTCTCCGGAAATAAATCAGACTTTCTTATGGCATTGTAGACTGGATCACATCAATGAGAGAAGGTTGATGAAGTTACATACAGAAGGATATTTGAATCCGTTCGAATATCAGTCGTATGCCACTTGTCAATCCTGTCTCAAAGGAAAGATGACAAAGACTCCGTTCACTGGACACGGAGTAAGAGCGAGCGAGCTCTTGGGACTCGTACACAGCGACGTGTGCGGTCCAATGTCTACACATGCGCGAAGCGGTTATTCTTACTTCATTACTTTTACGGATGACTTTTCAAGGTACGGTTATGTCTTCTTAATGAAACATAAGTCCGAAGCCTTTGGAAAGTTCCAGGAATATAAGAATGAAGTAGAAAAACAAACCGGCAAAAGTATCAAGATTCTAAGATCGGATCGAGGTGGAGAATACTTAAGTGCCGAGTTCCTGGATTATTTAAAAGAGAACGGAATTCTCTCTCAGCTTACTCCTCCATACACTCCGCAACATAACGGTGTATCGGAGAGATGGAACCGAACCCTATTGGATATGGTACGGTCCATGATGAGTAACGCTGAGTTACCGCGATCATTCTAGGGGTATGCGCTAGAATCAGCTGCATACCTTTTGAACCGAGTTCCTACTAAGACTGTGCCTACTACGCCATATGAGATGTGGTGTGGGAAGAGACCCTATCTTAATCACATTAAGACATGGGGAAGTCCAGCTTTTGTTAAAAAGCAGCATGCGGACAAGCTCGAGGCACGCTCAGTACAGTGCAAGTTTGTGGGATATCCAAAGAATTCCAAGGGATATTTCTTCTACTGCGAAGAGGAACAAAAAGTTCTTGTTTCTCGTCATGCCCACTTTCAAGAACACCAGTTCTTAGAAATGGAAATAAGTGGGAGCGCAGTAGAACTGGAAGAAAATCCAGAACTACAGACTATTACTGAAAGCTTAGTGGAACCAGAGGGTTCAAAAGAACAGGACATTCCTACGCCGCTCCGCAGGAGTAGTAGGCAGTCTCATCCTCCCGAGAGATACTACGGTTTTCTCATAGACGGGGATAGAGAGGATTGCATCATAGATTATGATGAGCCTACTAGCTTCCAGCAGGCCGTTCAGAACGTTGACTCGGTAAAATGGCTGGATGCAATGCGGACCGAAATGGAGTCCATGTACACCAACAAAGTATGGACGTTGGACATTGCTCCAGACGGGATAAAACCCGTAGGATGCAAGTGGATCTTCAAAAGGAAGATTGGTGTAGATGGACAGGTTGAGACCTATAAAGCTAAACAGGTTGCAAAGGGTTTTCGTCAAAGACCTGGTTTGGACTATGAGGAGACCTTTTATCCAGTAGCTTTGCTGAAATCCATTCGGATCCTTCTTGCCATTGCTGCCTTCCACGATTATGAGATCTGGCAGATGGACGTAAAAACCGCTTTTCTAAATGGAAATTTAGAGGAGTGTGTCTATATGGACCAACCAGAGGGTTTCATTCAGAGTGGGAGCAGCGGAAAGGTGTGCAAGTTGCTTAAGTCCATCTATGGACTAAAGTAGGCATCGCGGAGTTGGAACATCTATTTTGATGAGACGGTCAAGGAATTTGGCTTTATCAAAAATCCAGATGAACCATGCATCTATAGTAGATTTGTAGCGAGAACTGTAGTATTCCTCATTTTATACGTGGATGACATTCTCTTAATAGGAAATGACATTCCTATGCTACAATCTGTCAAGGGGTTCTTGTCACACAGGTTCTCCATGAAAGACCTGGGTGATGCCTCATACATCCTGGGGATCCGGATCCATCGTGATAGATCCAAGAGGATATAAGGACTTTCACAGTCCATGTACATCGACACCATACTGAAAAGATTCAGTATGGAAGATTCCAAGCGCGGTAACTTACCGGCTTGTCACGGGATCACCCTCTCTAAAGAGATGTCTCCCAAGACTGATTTGGAGAGGGATCGCATGTTTATTATACCCTACGCTTCTGCGGTAGGCTCTATAATGTATGCGATGTTGTGTACCAGATCGGATGTAGCTTATGCACTGAGTGTGGTAAGCCGGTATCAGTCAAACCCTGGGGAGAAACACTGGATAGCGGTAAAGAACATTCTCAAGTACCTGAGAAGGACTAAGGAGATGTTCTTGGTGTATGGCGGAAAAGACCTCCAGATCGAGGCCTTTGCTGACTCCAACTTCCAGAGTGACATGGATGATTCCAAGTCCATGTCGGGTTTTGTCTTTACCCTCAATGGAGGGGCGGTGTGTTGGAAGAGTTCCAAACAGGAAACCGTTGCAGACTCGACGATGGAAGCGGAATACATCGCTGCATCTGATGCCGCAAAAGAAGCTGTCTGGATAAGGAAGTTCTTGAAAGAACTTCAGGTGGTTCCGTCCATTGTTGATCCAATACCTCTGTATTGCGACAACAACGGGGCTATAGCTTTAGCGAAGGAACCCAGGTCCCATCAGAGATCTAGACACATCTTGAGGCGGTATCACCTGATCAGGGAGATCGTGGATCGCCAGGAGATCGAGGTTCGGAGAGTCGCTTCAGAAGATAACACTGCAGATCCATTCACCAAGGCCTTGCCCCAGACTCAATTCGAGCGGCTGATCGAGATGATAGGTCTTCGATACGCCAGTACATGGCCTTAGTGCAAGTGGGAGATTGTTAGTGTATATGCCCTAGAGGCCATTACTGTATCATACTAGTTTGTATATTACTTAATGGAAGCTTGGGATATACACCTTGTATATACAATCTTGCTCAAAATAGTAGTATGCTACTTGGTTTGTTTCTACTTCAATGTGTACATGTGTTTATTTTAGTATATCGCCTATACATATTAGTGGAGCCCTTAGGATCTTTGCTTGATTACCAGCGTTGTGATGGCAGTCACACTAGTGGGGCTGGGTAATCTATAAGCACATCCTTATGCAGGTCCCTGGTCGCAGGACTATCGAGACAGGGCATCGATACTCCGGAGTAGACTAGCGCATGCGCTTCTCATCCCAGTGTGGGAGACGGTCTGTCCCACAGCCGTCGGTACGTCGTACTTGAGATAGTATGCGGGTGCTCGTTGGGTTACGAGTACACTGGACAGGACTCGTCGGGAACTGACTAGTTGGTATTATGCCTATCGTCAGTTATCAGTTCCCAGGTGACATGAGTACAGCTTAGTCCGCTGACTTGACACTGTCACTTCGCCTCGAGTGTGTTCCCACTGTACTTTGATTACTACCCTACCACGGCTCAAAGGAGTCGTGCAAACAGGTGGTAGTTGGGTGCAGTCCCGAAGCACTTGGAGGCAGTGATGGTTAGACAGGATTCGTCTCTCCCGGTATTGGGGGTTGACATCGCGCTGTGTCTAGGAGAGCCATTACACGAGTAGTCCCTGGCCAGGGCAAACGAGATATACTGGTAGGCTTCCAGTGTTATCTCAGGGTGTTTTGGGCTTCACTCCGACACGACTTGTACCGCTATTGGGGGACTGACGTTTACCGCCCCCTAGGCCCGCCATGCGATGTATCAGACGAACAGACCGGACTGTACCGAGATTGTCACATTCAGGCTCAGTAGGAGTTCAGATGGGTTTCACCTCGTCATTCTTCTTGTCGGCATCTACCTGGGGACCGTTACGCACAGCTAGTGCCGCTTGCGGTCTGTGGTTAAACCCACTACCAGCGTAGTGTCGAGTCTTTAGAGTCCCACACAGAAAGCTATTCGCCTTTAGGCAAAAGAGTAGAGGTCGCATGGTTTTGCGACAGGTCGCATGGTTTTGCGACAGGGTTCGGTCACATCCGTGCACTTGTGCACGTACAGTGTCCGGACAGTTTACACTAGCGGGCTTTGGTTTAAGCCAGATCCTAGTATACCTTTTGGGATTGGATTTATCCAGTATGCATTCGTGTTCCTCGGAACGTGGATGCGGGTGTGTATGCACAGTTGACGGAGAGACAGAGGCGGGGGATTCTCATTAGGGTTGTTGACCGTTGACAGTTGACTATTGACTTTTTGCTCAACCCTAATGAGAATATGATATGTGATTAACAATTATATTAATTAAGTATTATGGTGACATGGTTGTTGAGGGGTTGACTTTGTTGACTTGTTGACTTTGTTGACTTGTTGACTTTGTTGACCGGTTGACTAGGCTTGACTAGTTGACCATCATGATAACCATAGCTATCATTTCATGGCAAAGACTTTTGCTTGCTTGCTCTTTTGTGCAAAATGAGTGCATGAAATGATATGGCTATGGTTGCTTAAACCATCACATAATACTTGATTGATATGATGTGTTATGATTGTTTTGGATTATGAGAGCCAAATGAGAAAAGTCTTCTCTCATTCTTTCATGCTCATTCTCTCTCTTGTTCTTGAGCTCTCATCTCCTCCTCTTGCTCTCCCTCTCTTGACTCTATGGTTCACTTGTCTCATGAGTTGAGAACCAAGAACCATAGATAAAATCTCATACAAACTCTTCTCTACTCACTCTAGTTCACAAGGTTTAGCAAACCGAGTGAACTAGTTTCTTCAAAGTTCGAAGAAGGAGCCAAAGGTTGAAGCTTTCAGGTGGATCTATCTTCGGCGCAAGGAGACGACGGGGAGAAGCCGATTCGGACGACCATCAAAGCTTGAAGACGAAGGAGTTTGAGAAAAAGAAAGGTATAACCCCCTAACCGAGTAGTTAGCAACTCGTAGTTAGGTTGTTAGTTAGATGTTTAACAAAGATCCGGGTTTTAAGTCCATGTTACCACCTCTAAGAAAATCGTTTTTTATCAAATTCCGCATGCCCGAAAGTACCGGGAGAGGTAGCATGGACTTACAGAGATCACTGTCGACATGGGAATTGAAAAGCTCCTCATATACGGAGACTCCCAACTGGTTGTTAGTCAAGTAAATGGCGACTATCAAACGTGCAAACCAGAGTTGGTAAAGTACGGTGAGAGAGTGCAAAAATTGCTGACTCAAATCCCTTCCGACGCCCTGGAAAGCATACCGCGAGCGGAGAATAGCAAGGCGGATGCATTAGCCAAGCTCGCTAAAGAACTGGCCGACGAGAACCTCGACGACGTAAGGATCGTTTTGCAAAGCCGTCGGATTCTTGCGCCAGCAGAAATATCTCCGGAATCGTCCGAAGAAAAGGGAGCGACTAAGCAAACTGCCCTACAAATAGAGGACCAAGAAAAGTCCAAGGATTGGAGAGAAGTCTTTATAGACTACTTCAAATCCCGTCGAACACCTGATGATGCATCCTCGAGACATCATCTCATGAAACGAGCTCTGTCTTTTGCCTTCCTCAATGATATGCTGTATAAGAGATTGTTCGACTCTCTATGGCTAAGATGCCTGGGACCTGAAGAAGCAAGGAGAGTCATCCAAGAAAGTCACGACGGACTCTGCGGTTCTCACCAAGCCGGGCCGAAGATGAAGCTGAAGATCAAAAGGATGAGTTATTATTGGCCCACGATGATTCAGGACTGTCTCGAATACGCGAAGAAGTGACACTCATGCCAGATTCGCGGGGACTTTATCCACCAGCATCCAAATCCTCTGCACCCAACGACGGCTAGCTGGCCGTTCGAAATGTGGGAAATTGACATAATCGGGCCCATTGAACCAGCATCGTCCAGAGGACATCGATTCATACTGGCAACAACTAATTACTTCTCCAAATGGGCAGAAGCAGTACCACTAAGAGAAGTGAAGATGGAGAATATCCTCCATTTCTTCAAGACGCACGTCATCTATCGGTTCGGCACTTTGCAACGGACTATCCCCGATAACGGGCTGGCCTACAGAAGTCACAAAATCAGCCGCTTCGCACAGCAACATAATATAGATTAGAAGTACTCTTCGGTCTATAATCCCCGAGCCAACGGTCTGGCTGAGGCTTTCAACAAAACCTTGACGAAGATCATGAAAAAGATGGTGTCTAAAAATAAAAAGGACTGGCACGAGAGACTGCATGAAGCACTCTGGGCGTATCGAACTACGTTCAAAACGGCCACAAACACAACGCCGTATGCATTGGTATTCGGCGCTGAAGCAGTACTTCCTTTGGAGATAGAGTTACCCTCTCTACGAATAGCGGTCCATTATGAGCTAACGGACGTAGAGAATGCTCATCTTTGGATTGAGGAGCTCGACGCCCTTGACGAAACCCAGCTCATGGCGCAACAAAACTTGGAAGCTTACAAAGCAAAAATGACGCGCTCATACGAGAGATTGACTAGGCCGAGAACATTCCGACAAGGTGAACTCGTGCTAGTGGTCAAGAGACCTATGATCCCCAATCGTACCAAATGGGGAAAATTCGAGCCAAATTACGAGGGCCCATACATCATAGACAAAGTTTACCAAGGTGGGGCTTACTTGCTCATGGATATGCATGGCGAAAGACCCTTCGGGCCGATAAACGGTCGGTTCCTAAAGAAATACTACGCCTGACAAGTCACGGCCCAGGATAATGATAGATGACGACGCCTATGTTCGCTTGCAATCTTCCCAGGCCCAAACTCTAGAAGTGGTAGCCAACGAAACCGTTGAAACAACGGACCGAGATGTCCTAAAAATAGCAATGGACCGAAACGTCCCTAAACTAATGACTGACCGAGACATCTATAAACTACTACAGACCGCAGCATCCCAAGGCTGACGCAAAAAAAAGGTATGTCCACAAGCGAGATGGGCACGGATGAAAAACCGAAAGGGCTCCGTGAGTAAAAACAGCAGGGCTACCGGCGAATTTGTGAAAATCTGACAGGGCGTAATCTCGTTAAAAGACACTTGCAAGGTCCTCTCGACTTTGTAAGGAGAAAATACCTGCGTGAGATCCTTACGACTCACAAGAGAGCAACACACTTAGGGATCCCTACGATTCTTAAGGAGAAAACACACTTATGAGATCCTCACGACTCGTAAGGAGAATTACCCTTTGAGACCCTCATGGCTCATAGGATTCAAAAGCCTTAAGCTATAGGGATCTAAACCTATTCTTAAGCCGTCACACACCTCGCCTTCGCCCTACAAGCGGTTCAATATTGACCCTTGTATACAATCCACGGGCGCGAATAAACCTTTCCCTAACAAATTCCCATCAGCGACTAGGGATATGCTCACACGGTGAAAGTCCCTTGTAAGTCCTCTCGACTTATAAGGAGAAAACACTCTTGTAAGATCCTTATGACTTATAAGAAAACATACACTTAAGAATCCTCACAATTTTTAAGGAGAAAACGCACCTACGAGGTCCTTACGACTCGTGGGGAGAAATACCTTTATGAGATCCTTACGGCTCATAAACTCAAAAAGCCTTAGTCAACAGGATGCTAACCCTGTTTACTAAGCCACCTTTGTTCGACATCAATAGAGGCAAATGATGATTCGCTCCTGGCAATGTCTCAGTGGTAGCAATGCTAATGCCTAAATCGGTATCAAATTCCAAGCCCTTTCACGGCAAATGATGATTCGCTCCTGGCAATATTCCATTCGTAGCGATGCTGATGCTAAGATTGGCACCAGATTCCAAGTTCCACACTCGCGGTAAAAATCAGCGAGCCAAAGATGCATATGAAATAGCCGAAATGATGGGGCAACTTGCAACAAAATCAGCAAGTAAAAGATATGCATACAAAAACAGCCGAAATGATTGGGCAACTCGCAAAAAAAAGCAGCGAGTAAAAAAAATAGCCGAAATGATTGGGCACCACGAAAAAATAGCCGAAATGATTGGGCAATCGCAACTTTCGTGATATAAAAGCTGAAATGATAGAGCATCACGGAAAGGAAACAAAAATACATATGAAATGAAATCTTTGCCCTACAGATGAGATCACATCGATCCCTGTATACAATCCAGGGGCACAAACAAAGAGGGAACTATATTATCCCACCAGGATCCATCAGAAAAAGAGCCAAGTCTCGACGGCCACATCTACAGCCTGGAGACTCACAACAGCGTTTCTCTTCATCCCAGCAGGATTCAGACGCGACAATCAACCACGAAGCCATGGCAAAGTCCTTAGTTCCAAATCTCGAAGGTTCACAGAAAGCCTAGAGACTATCTTGGGGCCATGGCAGAGTCCCTAGTTCCAAGTCTTGATGGCCACATCTACAGCCTGGAGACCCACAACAGCGTTCCTCCTCATCTTAGCAGGATTCAGACGCGACAATCAACCGTGGAGCCACGGCAAAGTCCCTAGTTCCAAATCTTGAAGGTTTACAGAAAGCCTGGAGACTATCTCGGAGTCATGGCAGAGTCTCTAGTTCCAAGCCTTGACGGCCACATCTACAGCCTGGAGACCACCTCGACATTGATCTCATTACAGCAGACGCTACGTCAACACATTACCCCGTCACTGAAATACATCAACACATGACCCCGTCACGGAAATACGTCAGCACATGACCCCGTCGCGGAAATACGTCAGCACATGACCTCGTCTCGGAAATAAGTCAGCACATGACCCCGTCTCAGAAATACGTCAGCACATGACCCCGTCTCGAAAATACGTCAGCACATGACCCCGTCTCGGAAATACGTCAGCACATGACCTCGTCGCGGAAATACGTCAGAATATGACCCCGTCGCGGAAATACGTCAGCACATGACCCCGTCTCGGAAATACGTCATCAAATGACCCCGTCGCGGAAATACGTCATCAAATGACCCCGTCACGGAAATACGTCATCCAATGACCCCGTCTCGAAAACACGTCAGCAAATGACCCCGTCGCGGAAACACGTCATCAAATGACCCCATCCCGGAAATACGTCATCCACATAACCCCATCGCGGAAATACGTCATTCAAATGACCCCGTCTCGGAAATACGTCAGCACGTGACCCCGTCTCGGAAATACGTCATCCACATGACCCCGTCTCGGAAATATGTCATCCACATGACCCCGTCGCGGAAACACGTCATCAAATGACCCTGTTGTGGAAATACTTCATTAAATGACCCCGTCGCGGAAACACGTCATCAAATGACACCGTCATGGAAACACGTCATCAAATGATCTCGTCTCGAAAACACGTCAGCAAATGACCCCGTCACGGAAACACGTCATCAAATGACCCCGTCGCGAAAATACGTCATCCATATGACCCCGTCGCGGAAATACGTCATTCAAATGACCCCATCTCGAAAATACGTCAGCACGTGACCCCGTCGCGGAAACATGTCAGCAAATGACCCCGTCATGGAAATACGTCATCCAAATGACCCCGTCGCGAAAATACGTCAGCCAATGACCCCGTCGTGGAAACACGTCAACACATGACTCCATCACAGAAAAACGTCATCAAATGACCCCGTCGCGGAAATACGTCATCCAAATGACCCCGTCGTGGAAATACGTCATCAACTGACCCCGTATGACCAAAGTCAACCCTCGACCTCCCCGTCAAAGCAATGCTTTGATTTGGGAGCAGGTCAACTCATCAATCACTTACGGGTCCTCTCGACTTGTAAGGAAGAAAATTTTCTTAAGAGATCCTTACGACTATCAAGAGGAAAAAAAACAACACACTTAGGGATCCTTACAATCCCTAAGGAGAAAATACACCTACGAGATCCTCTCGACTCGTAGGGAGAAAAATCTTTATGAGACCCTCACGGCTCATAAAGTTGGAAAGCCTTAGGAGGCAGATCTGAACCTGACTCCTAAGCCATCACGGTCCTGCAAGAAAATCAAAATAGATTATCTACAAAATGCATCTGCTGAAAATGGACAAATCACCATGAAACAAAGTATGTCTTTTATTCATGAATCAAAATGAATACAAAGTACAATCTATAAAAGAATTAAATAATACTCTCATTCAGGAGTATGTACAAAAAAAAGACATATACATTGTCTTCAAGCCGGCAGACGATTTAATAGAGTCGTCAGTTCATCCTGCTTCCGCTGGGTCTCGGCCTCATAATTTGTTATTGCGATAAGACGGGTCTCCGCCTGAGACTGTTAGGCCTGGTACGAGGCAAGCCGACTTTCAAGCTCATTTTCGGTAACTTTGTGAGCTTCAACTATTTCGCGAGTAAAAACGATGGCTTTATCAATAGCTACCACCTCCCTGATAGCTTCTTGAAGCACTCGCCAAAGTTCATACGCACGAGTGGTCTTGACTGTGAGTTCAGCTTGAAGTTCCCCCAGCGCATTGGAAGCCAGCTCCCTCTCCGAAAACTTTCGGTTGAGCCTCTTCTCACATGACTGCAGATTTGCGGCGCACCGTTCAACAAGCCCCTGCAAGCTTGCCTTTGCAACCACGACCTCTAAAGGAAGGCGCATGCACTCAAGACTATGTAAGCAAGCCTCCACTCGACGACAAAACTCGACCCAGACTTGCACCAGTGTTTCATCATGGTAAGAAGCAAGAAAGGGAAGAGAATTGTTGGCTTCAGCAGCAAATTCTTCGGCCGTGATCGAGCTACTAGCACGAAGATCTTCGATGAGAGCCGACAAAGAGTGAAGGCTCAGCTTCGCCATCCGTTCAGATGCACGTAGGGCATAAGGGCCAGGTGGCATGATGATGCGAGATTTCAGTGGGGCAAGAACGGGCAAAGCTATTAAGATTCATAAACAGTCGGCGAGATTCGCAAGCAAAGAGCAGATGGAACAACGTTAAAACTCTACTTACCCACGGTCATGTAAGAAGGGTTTAAAAGATCCTCAGGCCCGTCAAGGATCTCAACTTCATCGTCAGCTTCCAGAACTACAGAAGGTATTAGCATCGTTATACGAAATAATTATAATACAATAAAAGGGTCAAATAAAACCAACCTTGCCTAGAAGAGAGGACGATGCGTTGCGGGGATATTGCCTGCGGAGCGGCTATCTCAAGCAAACGTTGGAAAGACTTTCTGGGAGATAAATCAGCGATAAACGCCGCCAATCCGCGTAATTCTGAAAAGACGGAAGGGTTCAGATAATGAAGAGTTCATTAAAACAAAAGATAGAAGAATACCTTCGATAATCCTCCCGCTTTGAACAGGAGAGATAGCAGCTTCAGCAGCCTCCTCCATACCCCCAGGCACGTCATCGGAAACATTTGTTGGTGTGGCGGCTATCAGTCGAAGGACAGCGGCCACCACTTCAGGGATGGCAATCTCAGTTGCCTGTTCCACCATCACCAGAAAAGTCCATTAAATCCACGGCCAGAGGGGACACCTCTTCCGGGAGAGCAAGCACCGGGAGAACGGAAGCCACCAATGGAAGCTCTGCCACGGGAATAGTAACTGTAACGACCCCCTCTACACTTACTGGTGTCTCATCAGGGATATTTACAGAGTCCATGGTCAAGGCGCCACTCGAGATCAGATTCTCCGCCATGGACGAAGTCCCTGCAAACGTTTTACGAAGATAAGAAGACATAGAAAGCAAAACAAATTACTTGCCAAAGGAAAAATACAGAAAACATGCATACCGATTCGCTAAGATGCCTTGAGTATAGCATTTTCAAGCCGACGTTCCTCCCTGAGGAGGTATGCTCGCCAGGGTTCAAATATGGATTCGTGGCCACCGGTCCACAATGACAACTCATCTTCGGAAGTGGCTGAGATAGGTTGTTTAAGGGCTATCTCTCCTCCCTCTTCCAGAGGACCTATAAATATTTGCTGTATTGATGGTGGATCTTCATAGAATATGACGGCATGATAAGGACTCTTAGGGATGCGCACGTTCTCGATCTCATCCTGAAAATGCCTTATAGCCTCAGCCAATTGAGTGGCTTCCTCGGCGAACGAACCTGGAAAAAGAAGACCATCATCCGACTCTTGCATAGATATTGGTTCGTCTTGAATGATAGGCTTAGATTCCGTTAAAAAGTCAAGCAGACTGGTGACTGTCTTCTTCCTCCGCTTCGATCCGGAACTGGCGCTAGAAGATGATCGTTTCCTTCCCCTCGGCGCTTTGGTGCGACGTTGACCCACTTTGCCTTCAGTATCCTCTCTCAGTGGTGCTACCGATGATGACACTGCCATTGCTGACGCCGCAGCTGATGAAACTGCTACTGGCGCCTTATTAGAAGCCCTTGCCTGAGCTCTAGTGTGCATCGGCATGCCAATCGTGGAAGGAGTCAGGCCCGCGTCCATCGCCTCAGGAATAATTAAGGCACCAATACCCCTCAAGGGAGGGCGAACCATTGTCCGCAGTCGCGGCGGGACTCCCATAGCTTAGAGCGGGGCGGGAGCTCTATGTCCAAAAAGGATCCTCCTCTCCTTTGCAATAATGGGACTAACTCGGTGGCGGTACCAACCCATAAAAGCCCCAACACACCTTGGAATGTAGTCAGCCTCGGGGATCATGAAGTGAGAACCGGTGTTCAGCCGCATGAAATGGTGGGTGGCATCACGAACAGCATCCAAAGAAGAGCTAGGCTCCATCATAAATGCCTCAAAGAGAACGCCCTGGTCATAACCCAATTGCCAGGCAAAGCGGTGTGGATTATATCGCATAAAAAGAACCGTATCATTTCGGCGGAACACCAAATAACCCGGCCTGATCGAGTACAAGTGCATGGCTTCCTTCGGCTACAAGGATGGTACTCCCTCTTTTGATAAATCAAACAACTGCTGAATAGGTCCCGAAGGAGCAGAGAGGATTCGGTCATTAAATACCATCCCGCCTTCGTTGGCATAAGGATTGAGCAGCACACGAAGAGCCCCTAACTGAGTCGGGTCAGGAGCAAAAGCATTGATTGTTTCGAAAGTGTTTGTTTGTAGTATAACCGCAATCAGAACGGTGTCGCAGGTAGCTAGACCGAGGTGAGTACGGGTCGTCCTCAGGGAAACGTGGAACCTTTTACTTTTACCTTAGATGTGTTGAGAAAGAGAGGAGGGATAAAGAATTTTTATAGAAAGATTTCTAGATCTACGTTAAACAAGAATGTAAAATATAGATCTAGATTATTTTAAAGATGTAGATAATATAATAAGAGGGCTTGTAGGGTTCGTTAGGATTTAGTAGTTATGGACAATTAATTAAAGTTACCCTTTTTATCCATTAATAGATTTAGAACTAGAACGACGGTGATGCGTGTAGATTAGGGTTTCTGGAGGGAAAAGGAATCCCACTCGTAACCCTTATCTCGACACGGAACTCCGTTCATATCTAGCCTTTACCAAAACAATTATTAATCTAATCTCTAATCGCGGTCGGAACTAGCAAAGAATTGCTAGCGCGCCCGATTAGGATGTTAATGATTCTTTTGATAAAGTTCCTAAACTTTATAGGACTTAAAAAGGGTTTAATTATTTTCATTGCCCATTAGCCTACCCTAATCCTACGAACCCTAACAAGCGGAGAATTACTCGCGCATGTTGGGAGAAGAAGATGAAAAGAAAGAGAGGGAGAACATAATGTAAAAAAAAACAATTAAATAAAAAAACTACCTTTATTAATCAACTCCTTCAAACTACACTTTTAATCCATAGAAAATGATTACAAAACTTGATTTGCTTCTCGATCTTTCCTAAGGAGGTAGTCGAACAGTCGATGATCAGCCTGAATGCGTGAGCGTCGGGAGCTTCGTGATCTCTTCGGCTTGATGAATTTTCCAAGAGACTCTCGGTGCCTTTTTATAGTGCAAAGCCAGAATATTATTGTTGAAAACTTGCTAAAATTTAGCAATGATTTATCTCCCAAAATCTTTTCTTCTAACCCCCTTAAATTGCGGCGGATCCGCGGCCCAAGGGTGGGTTTGGCCGCAGATCCGCGCTCAAGGGTGGGGATCATTTGATGATTTTTCTTGTGCTTTCATCTGGTGACATTTGGCAATCCTAGGCATCTTCAGAATCTGAAAATCTTTTCTCGGTTGCTTCCAGACTTGGTCTCCAAGTTTGCTTCTTAATTTGGCAAGATTTCTTCAACAGCTTGATTTCTTTGATATATTCTGCATAACAACTTGGAAAATTCTGCACAACAACTCAAATAAGATTTTAGTAGATTTTGTTCTACTAGGATTAGGTCAATAATATTTGCATACATTTTCCTACCAAAATGATAATTAAAATATATTAACACATGGAAAATAATGTTTTTACACATAAACCCCCATATGTATAATATATTATAATAAAGTCCTTTTTTAATATGAAAATGGTAGGAAAAATGTAATACAAATGTGCAGTTTTATCAACTGAACAAATACCCCCAAACTTATCTTTGATCGTCCCGAGCAAACTAGTTTATTCAAGAGGAGAAAAAGAAAGGAGAAAACTAAGCACACTTTCGTAGGCAGACACGATTGCACTGAGCACGTGCAACAAGCCGTTAAACCTCTAGGTCTCCCTAGTAGGAGGAGTGTTGTCTCCTGAGGGTTTTCAGCGGATTACACCCACAAAATCCTATAACAAAAGAAAGATGGTGAAATTTACATATAAAGACAAGAACCATAAAAGAAAGGCCTTGAAAAGAAGAGTTTCCAACTATACTAGCTTTTCAGTTGTCATGAGCCCTATCTTAATAGTCATGAAAAAAATGTTAGAAATCAGATCATCCCTCAATAAAACATCGTCTTTATTCTTCATTCCTACCTTTCATCCAAACATTGATCATATAACCCCACGCGTGTGTAAATAACATCCCTATACTCGGAGAATTCAATTCAAGCTATCATACTCTTGTCCATCTACCTTAGTACTTTTTAAGTTGATGAATATTCAAGATTTGCTCACACATTTTCATGCGACCGTTAATACTTCTTGAGGTACTAACCGACCGATTACTCATGCGCTTGCTGATTTGGTGATAATATTTTCCTCGTCTTGCACCACCTAAGGCTTAGCAGTGACTCCCAGACCAGTTGGCCTTAGGGCACTAGGTGAAGAGGCACCCTCGCTATATATTTTTTTATTGCTGCCTTGGCGATAACAAAACCAGTGTTCATTTTTTTTTTCTTTTCACCATTTTTATATTTTCTCCATTTTTTTTTCATTTCCTTCATACTTTGGCTTTTAGACAAGAGTATTTCAAGGTATCCTCTACTATCCCGAGTTTCAAGACGTGTGAAAGTGCATATAGTAGGGTATCAACATTCAAATGTTTGGCTTCCAGAATAGGAACTATTTTTCAGACTTATTTTTATCCTCAGATTAGTGACTTTCTTCATCTTACTAACCCTTGGGACAACAGCTCATAATTACTTATTACTAGTTCGTTTAAGAAAACTTCTAATTTTCTTAGTTTTCTTAAACTATTCCTATTTTTTGGATGTAATTTTTCACTTTCTATTCTTTTGTTATAAAATTTTATTTTTTTTTAAATTGTTGTGCTTATGCAAAATATGATGCAAATTGATGTGTAAATAAGCACAAACCTCCCCCAAACCTGTTTACAGCAGTGTCCTTACTGATGTCATCCGTTAAGCTCAAAAACCTGTAGACTTGGGAGGAAATTATTAATGGGGGAAAGAATATATGAAAGTGAAAATCCTCCCCCAAACTTATTTTAGGCTCACAATTTTGTAAAAATCATTTTCTTTCAAGAGCCAAAATATACCACCCCTCCCCCAAACTTGAGTTAAACATTTTTAATCTTTTAAAATCACATGAGGGGGTCAAGGTTATTGGTCAATGCCAAGCTTTACAAAGACCGAAGGTCAACACCAACCATTCAAAAATTTTATCGATGAAGCACCAAGGTTGGTGGAAGAACATGTCACCTATTGACGTGAAGAAGTGGGGAGGTGACAAGAGGTGTATTGGAAAAGGATTGCGTCTCAATTTGGAGAGACGACACAGTGATAGTAATGATGGATTACTCGCATTGTCATGATTGTCCAAAAGAGGGGGTGGAGGTCCAATTTCTTCATCTTGGAGTTGATTCATCTCAACACCCGTGTCTTGTAAAAATGTGAGTTCATCAGCGAAAATTTCCTCAAAGCTTTCATCGATATCCCGAAAAATAATGTCATTAGAAAAAATGGGGTGATCGTCAGACTCAATATAAAGTTCCTCATTAGATGTTGACCCGGACAACTCGGTGGAAGAGTAAATGGTTGGGTCAAACAACAACATATGAAAAGAGTCTGTATTATGAGGTTGATCAAATTCGCTGCTGTCGACATCCATTAATTTGACAGAACACACATAAGCATAGGGTTCGGAGGGTTCACTTCCCAACTTGTAAATGTTAAGCTCAATTGACTTCTTTCCAAGGGATAGGGTCATAGAGCCGTTTCTACAATTAATTACTGCGTTGGAAGTGGCCAAAAAGGGTCGACCGAGTATCACCGGAATTTGATTGCGTGGGTTTGCTACAGGTTGTGTATCTATAACGATAAAGTCCACAGGGAATATGAATTTCCCGACTTTGATTAACACATCCTCTAGCTCACCCCTAGGTTGGGTGATAGATTGATCGGCCATCTGAAGAGTGCAATACGCAGGTTTTAACTCTCCGATCCCTAATTGCTCATAAACAGAATACGGAAGCAAGTTAACACTAGCACCTAAATCGAGTAGAGCACGATTGATATTTTTACCCCCAATGGAAATAGAAATTGTAGGACTTCCGGGGTCCTTTCGTTTCTTGGGTAGTTGTTGTGTAAAAGCGGTGCTCACATTACTCGCAAGGAAAACTTTTTTAGGTACTTGAACTTTTCGCTCCCTAGTGCACAAGTCCTTTAAGATTTTCGCATATGACGGAACTTGTTGAATAGCATCTAGGAGAGGAATGTTTATGTTAACTTGCTTAAAAATTTCCACAATCTTCTCCATTTGTGGACTTGGTCTGTTGCCCCTCAACCTGTTTGGATAAGGTGCTTGATCAATAAGTTTTGGGTCCAACGTTTGTGGAGAAGACTGTGGAGATGGATTCGATCCTAAAATTGGAGTGGGCATCGACTTAGATAGATTTGGCAAAATGTTCGAGCCTTGGGGAAAACGGAGAATAGGCTCGGATGAAGGTGGGAGACTAGACGAATTAGGGGAAGAAGAAGAAGAAGGAGTATCAAATGTGTCACTATCATCAAATTGCTCACCCACTTGGTTATTCAGCACTCTCCCCGATCTCAACGTAATAATGGCATTCACATTATGACTTTGTGAATGGCCAGGATTCGGTAGGGGTTGAGATAGAAGTTTCCCTTTCTCTCTCGCACTCATTGCGGCGTTTAACAGTGCGATTTGGTTTTCTATTGATTTAATACTCTCACCATGGGAGGAGGAGTTTTTTGTTAGGGTATCAATAGAAGACCTTATCTCAGCCGAATTTTGCATGGATTGTTTCATGAACATATCCAAAGTTTGTGCAAGTGAGTTGTCAGTACCGGCCACTTGTGGTGTAGAAATGTTGGCCGGATTTTGGAAATTTTGTGACTGAAAGGGGGGCTGATTCTGTGGTTGTGGTTGTTGTGGAGAAGGTCTTTGATAATTACTTTGTTGGTTTTGATTCCAAGCAAAGTTAGGATGATTCCTCCATCCTTGATTGTATGTGGAAGAATAAGGGTCGTTTCTAGGTCGCTGCTGAAAAGCAGCATTAGCTTGAAACGATGCATTCATAGGACATTCTTCCGTTAAGTGTGAAGGATCCGAACAGCAACCACAGACAGTCTTAGGAAGCGTGACCTGATTTAGGGAAAAAGATGAGAACTTGTTTTCAATAGCATCGAGTTTCTTCTGTATCGCTGCCATTTCGGCTTTCACTGCGATAGAAACATCGAGCTGGTGAATACCTCCCTTAGTTGAAGGTGGTCTTACGCTTTCCCACTGCAACGTGTGTTCAGCAAGGTCTTCCAGATATTTCCATGCTTCACCGTCATCTTTAGACATGAAATTGCATTGACACATTGTTTCAAGCATCTGCTTTGTCGCTGGATTAATGCCCTCATATATAATCCGACATAAATCCCATCTTTGTATTCCGTGATGGGGGCATTGGACAAGCAGATCTTTGAAACGTTCAAAGCACTTCCAAAATGGTTCATTGGGAAGCTGGGTGAACTGGTTGATCTCGCTCCTAACATGTGCAGTCTTATGATTTGGGTAAAACTTCTTAAGAAATGCTACGACGAATTCATCCCAATTAGCGATAGAGTGTGCGGCAGTATTATAAAGCCATTTTTCTGCCAAGTCGCACAGTGTGAATGGGAGAAGACGTAAGCGCATAGCATCTAAGGTCAATTGTGAAGTACCCATCATTGCGCATACGTTTTCGAATTCGGTGATGAAAACGTACGCGTCTTCCGACTCAAGCCCGTGAAATTTGGGCAGCAGATTGATGTAGTGGGGTTTAATTTCGAAATTATCCCCGTTAGGTGGTGGAAGAGATAGACAAGTAGGAAAGGGACCACGGATAGGATAACATCTCTCTTGAAGAAAAATACGCGATGGATTCTGCGCACCTTCGGGCGGTGGCAGCGTAGTGTTATAATTTGATGGAGTGCCGTCCATCTCGGTTGATGTGGTGTGTGGTGGGGGAAAAGAAGATGAAGAAGTACCGACTTCGGTGTCGATAGCAGGAACGCGGACAAGACGGGCACTAGGATCCCGTGTCCAGCCGAGCATGCACTAAGCGGGTTTAGTGCAAGTGGCAGCGTGTGTGTGATTTAAAATTGGCTTGTTTTGAAAAGAAGTGGGACTCAAGACAAATCACCCTAATATGCACAAGCAACCCTAGAACTAAGGTTACCTAGGTCAGTCTCTAGACCGCTCCTAGACTTCCAAAGGACAAGCCGCAGGATAAATCCTCTACCGCCTCCATACTACCCTTGTAGCCAGATAAGTGCCAGGTAAGTGGGAAGGAACCACGTCGTGGGCCTAATTAAAAACCACTAGCCTTTGTCACACTTGCCTAGGCACTGCAAAAGTAATGCGGATAAACGATAGATTACCCACGACCTTCGTCTGTCCTTATTGAGCGTGACAGTCCTTAGAGTCTGGTCTAGATATTTTTTAAATTAATGAAAGGTTGATCTATATGCTCGGTTTGTGATTTGTGGGGCTTAGGAAGGGTGATGAAATCCCCACCTAATCTTGATTTGGTCTTTTCCCCTTAGAATCCGTATTAAAATATGCAAAACAAAACCAATCACAAAACTTTTGCAAAAAGATTTTTATCGGCGCAATTTTCGCAAAGAATCCTGCAGAAGATAGATTTTATTGGATTTGAGAGGAGAGAAAAGGAGTTGAGAATCTTACCAGAGAGTTCTGTAGCCCTAATCCCTCCAAGCAGCCGCGTTTCCGCCGCAGGAAGCACCTTAGTGCCGCGGTTCCGCCGCGAGGTGGATGGATCGCTTGCTGAAAATTTTTCTGTGTCCCTCTGTGCTCCTCTGGATCTCGATGAATGGCTCTGTCTTCTGTTTTCCTCAATTCCGTAACTCCAGATCTCCTTGCAAAATTCACGCACAAGTCGTTAAATATGCAATTTGCAGTTTTGTGTTAATAATGATATAAATCATCTGAGAATTCAACACAAATAGTAAAAATAAAAATTACGCACGTATCCCCGGCAACGGCGCCATTTGATTGTTTCGAAAGTGTTTGTTTGTAGTATAACCGCAATCAGAACGGTGCCGCGCATAGCTAGACCGAGGTGAGTACGGGTCGTCCTCAGGGAAACGTGGAACCTTTTACTTTTACCTTAGATGTGTTGAGAAAGAGAGGAGGGATAAAGAATTTTTATAGAAAGATTTCTAGATCTACGTTAAACAAGAATGTAAAATATAGATCTAGATTATTTTAAAGATGTAGATAATATAATAAGAGAGCTTGTAGGGTTCGTTAGGATTTAGTAGTTATGGACAATTAATTAAAGTTACCCTTTTTATCCATTAATAGATTTAGAACTAGAACGACGGTGATGCGTGTAGATTAGGGTTTCTGGAGGGAAAAGGAATCCCACTCGTAACCCTTATCTCGACACGGAACTCCGTTCATATCTAGCCTTTACCAAAACAATTATTAATCTAATCTCTAATCGCGGTCGGAACTAGCAAAGAATTGCTAGCGCGCCCGATTAGGATGTTAATGATTCTTTTGATAAAGTTCCTAAACTTTATAGGACTTAAAAAGGGTTTAATTATTTTCATTGCCCATTAGCCTACCCTAATCCTACGAACCCTAACAAGCGGAGAATTACTCGCGCATGTTGGGAGAAGAAGATGAAAAGAAAGAGAGGGAGAACATAATGTAAAAAAAACAATTAAATAAAAAAACTACCTTTATTAATCAACTCCTTCAAACTACACTTTTAATCCATAGAAAATGATTACAAAACTTGATTTGCTTCTCGATCTTTCCTAAGGAGGTAGTCGAACAGTCGATGATCAGCCTGGATGCGTGAGCGTCGGGAGCTTCGTGATCTCTTCGGCTTGATGAATTTTCCAAGAGACTCTCGGTGCCTTTTTATAGTGCAAAGCCAGAATATTATTGTTGAAAACTTGCTAAAATTTAGCAATGATTTATCTCCCAAAATCTTTCCTTCTAACCCCCTTAAATTGCGGCGGATCCGCGGCCCAAGGGTGGGTTTGGCCGCGGATCCGCGCTCAAGGGTGGGGATCATTTGATGATTTTTCTTGTGCTTTCATCTGGTGACATTTGGCAATCCTAGGCATCTTCAGAATCTGAAAATCTTTTCTCGGTTGCTTCCAGACTTGGTCTCCAAGTTTGCTTCTTAATTTGGCAAGATTTCTTCAACAGCTTGATTTCTTTGATATATTCTGCATAACAACTTGGAAAATTCTGCACAACAACTCAAATAAGATTTTAGTAGACTTTGTTCTACTAGGATTAGGTCAATAATATTTACATACATTTTCCTACCAAAATGATAATTAAAATATATTAACACATGGAAAATAATGTTTTTACACATAAACCCCCATATGTATAATATATTATAATAAAGTCCTTTTTTAATATGAAAATGGTAGGAAAAATGTAATACAAATGTGCAGTTTTATCAACTGAACAAGCGTCCACCAACCTCATGAGCCGTGGGAAGGTATAAGTATCGTAAAAGCCCGGTCTCTAGTGCGCAGCGCACGCCCCTAATACGTGCATCTCAATCCACGAAGTAAAATAATGAAGAGAGAAACTCACCACATTCACACCTGGGGTTGAGGTATTGGCTACAGTGCTCAGCCCGTGGTACAAATGCGATAACCCTGCAATGCCCACGGCTAGTCGCGTCCCTTCAGCAATGCAATGAGCAGGGTAAATGACCAAGGCTCTCATAAAGCGACGATGCGTTGGAACGACAAACCAACTGAGCCAAACGCTGATAAAACCGACAAAGAAAGTTTCTTCATCTACGCCGGGAGCCGCAATCGACTCAAAAGGTATAGCTGATAAGATTGGGATGTAAAACTACGGCAGATCCTCTTCTCTGGCCAGTAACTTATTTAACCCAAACCCAAAGGGGTCGTTGATATTCGCGAACTTCGGAGCCTTCTCTGATAGGACATCTACACGAAGAAAGCAGGCGATAAAGCTCTTAAAAGTGACGCCTTGTTCCTCTGATTCGGTGAACAGCTTCTCAAAGATACCCAGAGTCTTGATTAGACTTGGATACTTGTGACGGACGGCATTTTCAGTTGACAAGCCGTCAAGCATAGCAGGCACAGTTGCGAAAACATACTCGTCAGGATGCAGCAATTCTTCATAGGACACTCCCCTGATCGGCAATCCAAAGATTTCGCGAAACTCTTCCAAAGAAATCGAAACTTCACGATCCCCTAATAAGAAAGTGTTAGTGGGAAGATTCCATTGATTTAGGAAAGCTTTAACCCACCATACATGGGGAGACTGGTAATGGAAGAAGGATGCGTACACCATCTGGTAAAGCCCGACCCTCTGCAGTCGCACACGATGAGAGGACAAGATGTAACGAGCCCAGAGAAGATAGCCCGTGGGATGGCGAGGGGTAAGCCCTATCTTGTAAACTTGTCCCTAGGGCTGGGCTTCACCTTGGCAAATGCGACGCCCCAAGATATCGATGGCTGGCACAGGCTGGTGCGGTATCCCAACTGTAGACGGCTCAAGATGGCCCGTAGGAGTCCAATCTGCCACCTCTACAGCAAAAGCAGTCTGCGGACGATCCAACGACAAGAATGGGCGGAGAGGTTCTGTTGGTTCCTCGCAAAGAAAACTTCGGCGACCGCGGATGATATGACCGTACCAGGTTCACCACAAAAGCAGATTGGCGCAGTCCGGGTCATGAGCTTTATCATCGCCATCACCTCTTCATCAGACGGTGACAGAGGAAAGGCAGCCTCCGAGCGGGGGAAAGCAAAGTATGGAAGAGAAGCCATAGTTCCTGAAACAAAGGAAGGGGAAACTGTTGATGAAACCCACATGTGTGTGTGTATGTGTGTGTATAAAGATAGTGGAAGAAAATAACAAGCCACTTAGTTCATGGGACCATTGGTTGCAAAACACATGGGCCCCACAAAATCAATATGGCGGCTCACTAATGATGAGGCAAGGTAATCATTATGAGAACAAAAAGAAGATTCTCAATAAATGAATAGGGAAGTTTAAACATCTCTGCACATTCCCCCAAGGCAAAACCCATCATGACCTCTGTGCAAATCAAACAGAATCTTTCCTAAAAATTTTGTCAAGAACAGCTGAGGATAGAAAAATCCCAAGAAGTCTTCTTGTTAGAACTACATTCACTGAAGGAATTAAATTCCTTTTGAATAGAGAAATTAAATTCCAAGAAAATTTTCAGAGCTATGCTCTTTGGATTGGAATTAAATTTCAAAAGAAAATGGGTACCATCATCAATCTCCTAAGATCAGAGAAAGACACTTAACATAGGGGGCTTACTACCTAAAGATTGTGCATTCTTGGAGTTCAGAAAGATGAGTTCTTTTTAAAGGAAAAAACCCTTGGTGTGGATTTAAAATCCAAAGAAATTTTCTACAAAAGTTCCTCAGCCGCTCAAGACCCTTACCTGAAAAGGGATTCTTTTTGTGTGGACAGAGTTAAACTCTGAAAATTTTTATAACAGAGAACTGAGCTCTGAGGAAGAGAATTAAATTCTCAAGGCAGGAACGAGAAAGGAAGAAGATGAAGGAGTGGAGGCGCTGTTGAAGAGACCTCTGCATTTATAGGACATGATGGGAAACGGTTCATCTTCCCTGTTCCCTAGGCAGATCCAACGGCCACAAAAGTTACAGCGTTGCACACACGTGCAAACACGTGAGAACAACGCTGTGGGGGCATTTTTCCCTCATGGGAATTAAATAAAATACAGATACATCAGCAAGGAAAACCCCCCAAATGGGGCATCATATGCTCATACGTGATGGGGCATCACGTGCTCACATGTGACCAGGTCTGACGTGCAGACAGGTGACCTTTTACAGGCAAATCCTGTAGGCACTGAATAAAATGAACAAATGCTTAATCAGTGGCATCACGTGCCCACATGTGACCAGATCTCACGTGCAGACACGTGACCTTTTACAGGAAAAGCCTGTATGCGCTGAATGAAATAAAAAAAAATTGGAAATGCTGTATCAGTGGGGTCACGAGTCAACACGTGACGGGTCTCTGAACCGTCTGAACCAATAGAATTAAATTCTAATTAATTCCTTAATCAGTGGGGTCACGTGTCAACATGTGATGAGCTCTTAAACCCTCTGAACAAGAGAATTAAATTCTAATTAAAAGAGATATCAAAAATACTAATTGGAAAAATATTTCTTTAGATCTTTCCAAACAAAAAGATTGCACTCTGTAAAGAGGAGCATCGTTGGATTAAAAATCCAATGGTGATTAAAAATCACCAGTTTATAGAAAGAATCTACATAAGGAAATATTTTCGTAAAATCTGCCAGGAACAATAAATAAAATATCTTTTGGGTTAAAAATCCATTAGTGAATAAAATTCACCGAGTGATCTAAAAGATCACGTTGGTTACAAAACCAATCAAAATCTCTCAATGAGAGATTGGCTGAACAAACTGATTCTTCCCTTTCTCCTATAAATAGGAGCCAAGAAGAGAAGAAAAAAGAGAGACAACAACAGAGAGAATACAAAAAAAAGAAAATTTAATTCTCCAGAGAGAAAAGAAGATCTCTTCAGAAAAGAAAGAAACCCTAGGTAAGAGAGGGAGATAGATCATTCTATAAGCTCTCATAAAACAAAAGAGAATTTAATTCTCAAATTAAGAATTTAACTCTTCCAAATAAGAACTTAGTTCTTCTTCTGGTTGAAGATGTGTAGAAGTAGATCTCCCCATAAGTTGAGAATTTAATTCTCATCGGGGAGATTCTGTCATGCAGATCTAAAAGCCTGAGGGAGGACCTAAGTTCAGAGAATCCTATTCTCCCACAAAGCATATAGGAATTTAATTCCTCCAATAAAGATAGGGTTTAACCCTTAATACAAGAACTTAGTTCTTCTTCATAGTAATAGATCTGCAGAAGCAGATCTCCTCATAAGTTGAGAATTTAATTCTCATCAGGAAGATTTTGCCATGCAGAGTTAAAACTTAGAAGGAGAATTGAGTTTAAAGAATTTAATTCTTTTAAACACATAGGAATTTAATTCCTCTAAATAAAATTAGGGTTTAACCCTATAAAAGAATTTAATTCTTATACAATGGATTTATGTCTCCATGCACGTAAAAGGATCAAGTACCCAACATGATCACGCGGAAACACGTGACCCTCCCTTCCAATGACCAAAAGAGAAAGAATAAGATTAAGCCACGTGGTCCCATGTGACCCTTGAACAGACTTCTCAAAATAAAAAGGGCAGAATCGATCTTGCGTGCCTCACATGTCCTCACGTGACCCCTGACAAACACCTCTTTAAAAAAGGGAAGATGGGAAAAAACTGAAGGATTAATATCCAACGCATGGGCGCCCTCACATGTCCCCACGTGACCCCTAACAAATCCCTTTAATATCCAATGCATGGGTACCCATCACGTTCCCACACGTGATGGCCATAAAGATTGAGTGTTTAAAACTTACCTGCATACTCTGAGAATAAAATAAAGGAAGTTTGGCCCAACACTCAAATGCCTCACGTGCCCACACGTGAGCGCTTCTTTTTTAGTGTTTGACACTATTTTGTGCATTTCATCCTTGGTGTTTAAAACTATTTTAAGCGTATCACGTGGGAGCACGTGATAGACGAGTGTACTCTAGCGTTCAACACTATATTCGAGCGAATCTTAGCCCAAATTAGCTAAGTCTTCAAGAGGCAGGACCTTCCCTTTTGACTGAAGCTCAAATACACTCTTGTCTTCCAAAATTGATCATCTCATATGACATTCAAAGCAAAACCCAGAGCCTTTCAATCAACTTTGGTTCAAGGCTACATCTCTTCACACCTCTGATACTTGTCGTTGTAATTCTTCAACGTCTTCAGAGAGGTGGTGGGTCCCAATGACTAATAACTATCTGGTGCATTTCCAAACCCATGTTTGCATCTGAACTTAGACCGCAATATCCTTAAACTAAACAATAGAGCCCAAATGCTCTTTTGTTGGATCTAAATAATCCTGTTGAGTAGATCTTAGTCTGAAATTAGACTAACATATCCTTAACAAACATTTAAGTTGATCTTAATCTCAAACGAGATTAACGATTCTTAAATCAATCCAATTACAGATCCCCCAACCAATATTGGTTCAAGGGTACATCTCTTCACTCCTCTGATATTTGTCGTTGTAATCCCTCAACATCTTTAGAGAGGTGATGGGTCCCGACAACCAGACATCCCACGGACTATGGGGTCCTTAAACTCATAGACTATGACGTCCTTAAAATTTACGGACTGTGTGGTCCTTAAACTCACAGACTATGATGTCCTTAAACTTTACAGACTATGATGTATCTAAACTACCATGGACTGTGAGGTCCTTAAACTCATAGAATATGATGTCTTTAAACTCCATGGACTATGATGTCCTTAAACTCCATGGACCGCAGTGTCCCTTAACTAAACAATAGAGCCCAAATGCTCTCTTGTTGGATCTAAATGATCCCGTTAAGTTGATCTTAGTCTAAAATTAGATTAACGTATCCTTAACAAACGTTTAAGTTGATATTAGTCTCAAATGAGACTAATGTATCCTTAAACCAAACCCCAAACCCAAATCTAAGAAGATACAGATTTGGACTAATCCACGCCCTACGGGCGACAACATAAATTAGTCTCCGTATACAATCCACGGGCAACCAAAAACAAAACAAACATACACGACACGAAGTGACCATCTGGAGAAGGAAAAAGTGGTTACCGCGATGCGGTAGCGTAATTAACTGCAGGGGCTTGCGCCTGCAGGGAAGAGCGTCCCCACAATCAAAAACCCCTCAACGAGGGGGAATCTGACAAAGTCTGCTACATCGGCCGTATCCTTTTAAACCTTCGATACATGGTGTCATAAATCAACTTGGTATCTTCGGAGAGGTGGACGGATACCACCAATAGCATCTGCCCCTAAAATTCATGCCGGACGTCCCAACATCCCGGTCGCGTCTTTCGGCGGTGAACAATCATCCCCGCACTCAAGGTCATTGTTTGGCCGCTCAGACGTAGATGTTGCCGTGAAGCAAACCTTTGTGGTTCGTTGGTCCTCATAGGCCCGACCTATCCCGCCTTAGTCGAGCGAGAACTTTATCGCTAGGTGGTAGGTCGATATCTGGGCGCGAAGGGAGTTTAGCGTCGGGCGACATAGGAGGACGTTGTAGGCCAATGGAATTCTCGCAACGATAAACTCCATAGGCACGGTGCGCGTACGACCTTCTTCCTCGATGTTAAAATGGAGGGTGATTACCCCTTCCACAGGGATGGAGTGGTTAGTGAACCCCGAAAGGACGTGGGCAGTCGACCTTAGGTCTGACGGGGTGAGTCACATCCGCAGAAAGCAGTCATAAAAGAGAATGTCCGCCGAGCTTCCTGAGTCGACCAATATCCTATGCACTTCGTAGCGGTGGACCCGAGCTGTGATCACCAGTAAGTCGTTGTGAGGCACGGATATCCCATGGAGGTCCTCGTCGGAAAAGATGATCGGCTCGGCCCCTTTAGCCTTCTTCCTTGGGTGGCTATCTGTCCCCTCGATTGGTAAGGGGTGCCTCATTTTGTCGGTCCCTGTCACACCCCCCCTGACACGACCATGATTTGGCTAATTATCAACTCGCCAGGAAGGGGATGGTGCTCTTGTTCACGGTCGGCTTGCCGCTTGTTTCGCAAGTACCTCGCCAGGTGCCCCGAGCGGATCAACTCCTAGATGTAGTCTCGGAGCTGGTTGCAGTTTTCGGTGAGGTGGCCCTGCGACCTGTGGAAAGCGCAGTAGGGGCCCTGAGTATGCTTTGCCGCCCTATTCGAGACTGGGGGAGTTTGAAGAACCTCTCGCCCTTAGCCTCCTCCAACAGTACCGTCTGGGAGACATTGAGCAGGGTGTACTCCTGAAACTTCAGGGAGTAGGACTTTGGCCGCTCAATCTTCTTTTTCTCCTCCCTGGCCCTTTACTTCTGATCGGCTTGCTCTGTTCGGGACAGGTTGGCGTTCACCTCAGACTCAAGCTGGATCTCACGTTCGGTTCAGGCCTTTACCTCGGCCATGGTCTTAGGCTGCGCTAATGTAAAGGAGCGTAGCCACCCCTTATGCCTAAGACCCGACCTAAGGGCCGTAATGACCGTCTCGGCCCGATGCTCTGGGACCTCAAGGAGGGCGTTGTAGAAGCGGGTGACGTATCCTTTGAGGGATTCTTTGTCCCCGCTCTTTATGGTGAAGAGATGATCAACGGTACACTTCTGCCGTCTGTTCCCGACGAAATGACCGAGGAACTAGGTGGCCAGCTCATCGATGGTAGAGATTGAGTGTGGCGCGATTCCTCAAAACCAGTCTCGTCCAGAGCGGATGAGAGTGGCACGGAAAGAGAGGCATTGCGCAGCGTCGGAAATGTCCTAGAAACTCATCCCGGCTATGAACGCGTCCAAATGTTCTTTCGGGTCGCACTTCCCGTCGCAGAGGGAGACCTTCGGGGGCTTGTTCCTGGAGGAAACGTGGACGGCGAGAAGTTCTTTGGTGAAGGGCTTCATGAGCGAGTAAGCGGCATATTTAACCCCGTCGCTTGAAGGACGATTTTCCCGATTCATGCCTTCGATCTTCTTTTCGATGGCGCCGAGTCAGCCATGGTATCCTGACGATTCGGCATACTCTGATTTATGGCCTTTGCTGCTGGCGACCTGCGCCTGGCCACGGCCCCGGTTCCGTTCGATGAGGTTCCTTAGGTCCCCTGGCGAGGTTGTCTTCGAGCTACCGTGGTGAGTCCAGTCCGCGCGACCCCGTCGAGGGAGGGGGCTCCGGTCATGCCTTGGTGCAGGCGAGCTGACCTATACCTCCTTGGGAGGGACAGGAGCGAGATGGGCCTCAGGGCAGGGTACTCTGGCGAGAGACCTCAGTGTTGAGCTGTGTGGTGCTCAGCGGGTCATTGAATTGGTCATCACGGGGGACTTGCATCTGCCGGAGACAGCGAGACGGTGCTCAGTCGTGCCGACGTGGGCAGCGTCTTCTCTCCCTCTGTAGGGGTCCCGGTCCCGAGGTGGGGGAGCGGTGTTCAGACCATAATATTGAATTTTTCATCCCCCTATTCTAATCCATTTTATAAAAAAACAGGTACTCTTGACGCACGTTTGTTGCATGTTACAGGATACAGGCTCTTGGAGCAAATACAGTGAAAAAGACGAAAGTTAATACAGAAAAAGGACTTTTGACCAACTAGTAAACGGATCTTACTCAAGCTGAGACGAAGAACAGTGCAAGGTCCAAAAAGACGAAAGTGAAACGGTCAAAAGATCCTTACAAGTTTTCACTGAAGATCTGTAGAAGACCCAGAAGTCAAACAGAGAAAAGTGGTGAAGAAACAAGAAGCCCAAATGCCCAGAATACAGCTCAAGAATTTTGGTAAGCTGAGCTCACCAAAGGGCCGCGGAACCGCGGCCCAAGCGCCCTATTACCGCGGTTCCGCGGCCGTCTAATGCCCGTGTCGGCGCAAACTTTCTGAGTTGGTGCGTCGGTGCGGGTGTTGGGATTTTCAGTGGGCAAATCTGTAATTGCACATATGCGAGAGTCTGTAACCCTAGTTTCCTTGTTTGCTTATAAATTGTAATAAAAAATTGTAAAACCCTATGCCTCTTTTCAATCAATAAAATTCAGAATTGCTGGGAGTATTATTCAGATCTGTTCTATATTGCTTGGAGGGAGCCGTCAACCTAGTAAGTAATTTTATTTCTTTGTTTTAATTCTTTTAATTAGTATGTCTTATCATCCCCTAATAAGCGAGTAGTCTCCTCGCTTGTTAGGGTTAGCCTTAGAGAAAGGTTTGAGAGATGAGATCTCTCACCCCTTTCATGCCATCCACACCTAAGAGTTAGAACTCCATGCATGCACGCACAACCGCTCCCTACGGCATCCTACCCCTTGAGGTAACGATGAACCGTAGTATAAAGGGCCGGTTACGCGTGTTTTCCATGGGGGTTAGGGTAATTATCGATAAAGGAAGGATAAGAATCTAGAGGAAGAAACATCTTCCCAAAAGATTCTAATCCACTTTATTGATAATTACACCAACATCTAATAGATCAAAAATAGGGCAATGAAAGCGGTGAGGAAACCTTTAATCTCCAAACTTCCCCTAAACCTAACCCTAGCAAGACTTTAATTTAGATTAACTTAGTTCATTGATATATCCAGTTTTTATAGATTTTAGAAACCAACCAAAACATCATTTTGAATCAACTCGTTAAAACACATTAAAGGAAATTACCCATCTCTGTGGATCGACCCGTACTCACCGGCTAGCTGCAAAGCGACGCCGTTTCTGATTGCGGTAAATATAAGTTTTTGGACTAATCAAATGGCGCCGTTGCCGGAGATGGCGTAATCTTTCTTTTGTGTAATTTCGGGTTGATACATTTTTTAGAAAATCATAAAAATCTGAAAATATAAAAAGTAAAATAAAAAAAAATCTTTTCGTTACTTTTATCTGTTTGAAGGGTTTCTCGTTCGAATCTTGCAGGAACAGTGAAGACTCTCGGATTTGGAATTTTACAGAGGTCAAATCAGAAAAGTGAACATCACAACAGAGGAAGATTGAACCAGCAGAGCATCAGAAATTTTCTGAGTCCCTGATCTGCTCAAGGAGCCGCGATTCCGCCGCAAAAGACCCATCTAGACCGCGTTTCCACGGCCTTCTGTTGGCTTCTCTGCATAAAAATTTCATGGTTTGATCCCTCATTCTCCCCTCTGCAATCTCCCATATTTCTCTCTGTAAAACCTTCTTGCAGGAATTCTGTGCGCTAAAAATCTTCTCCCCCTTCTCGATAACAGATTTTCTGCAGGTTTCTTTGCGCCGCGCTAAAAAATTGATTGCAAGTGAATTTTACTGTTTTGCATAATTTAATCGGACTTTAAGGGGCTAATTGACCAAACTCAGATTGGGTGGGGATTTCATCACCCTTCCCAGGACCCCAGAAAACACCTAAAGCATGTGCATTGACCACAATTAATTAAAAAAGACTAGACTCAGACCTAAGGACATCGAGCTCAATAGGAAAAGGACTAGTATGGGCATCGACCGTTTATCCTAACCGACTTTGCGGTGTCTAGGCTAGTGGTTATTAATTAGGCCCACTGTAGTGGTGGTTCCTTCCCACTTACCTGGCCGTACTTGTCCGTGAAGAGGCGGTTTGAGGTCCTATTTCTAGCCCTAGTTAGGAGCTGTCTAGCAAACCTAGGCGACACTAGATCTAGGCCTGATTGTACATGTGTGGTTGATACATTTGTGTCACGAGTCTCTTTTCAAAACTTCTTTGCAAAACTCTCACATAAAAAAAAAATTATTTTCAAAACTTGCAACTTGCCGCTAAGAAAACTTGCAACTCACTTCCCTCCATTAACGTTATCTTACCCCCACATTCTGTTTTTCTATTTTTCTGACTACACTACCCCTTTAGTGTATGTCACTTTGGACTAGGGATACTAACGCCCGATTAGTCCGTGTTTCGTTGGTACCGACCGACGAACCTTTCGACACCGAAGTCGAAATTCCCTCCATTTTCTTACCTCCATCTTCAAATTCTTCTTTCGAAGGTATGTCGGGATTCAACCCCAACGATACCTTACCGACGGGAATGATTCCACCTCCGCCAGGTGCGAATAACCCGAATCTTCCGCCTGTTGTAGCGCCCGCACGAGTTGCGCTCCAGGATCTTTTCTACCCCGTCCGCACTTCTTTACCTACATGTCTTTCACCCCCACCGGCAAATGGGGACAACTTTGAAATAAAACCACATTTCATCAATATGCTGCCAAAATTTCATGGTTTGGAATCTGAAGATGCATATATCTTTATCAATAAATTCCAAAATGTGTGCGCTATGATGAAGACGACCCAATTAAGTGATGACGCTATAAGGCTAAGGGTCATTCCTTTTACCTTATGTGACCTAGCCGAGAAGTGGCTATACAGCACCGCATCACATTCCATTAGAAATTGGGACGAGTTTGTGAGAGCTTTTCTGAAAAAGTTCTATCCTCATCACAAAACTGCTAGAATCCGTAACGAGATTATACAATTTTCACAGCTTCCTTCCGAACCATTTTGGAAGTGCTTCGAGAGATTTAAAGACCTACTTGTTCAATGCCCTCATCATGGGATCGAAAGTTGGCAACTTTGCCAAACATTATACGAGGGATTGAACTCGGCAACGAAGCAGTTGCTAGAAACCATATGTCAAGGTCATTTTCTCTCCAAGTCTAGCGACGAAGCGTGGCAGTTTCTTGAGGATCTTAGTGAGCAAACAATTCAGTGGGAAAGTACCAAGACCACATCATCTTCTTCTGTTGGTCAATCTAGGGTAGGCATACATCAAGTAAATATGTCGATTGCTATGAAGGCCGAGATGGCCGCACTTATGAAAAAGCTAGAAGCCATTGAGACCAAAATCTCATCGTCTTCTCCTGCCACTGCTTTACCCACATGAACTGTTTGTGCTTGTTGTTCGAATCCATCGCATCTAACCGAAGAGTGTCCTTATAATGCACCTATTCAAGGACAAGATCAAGTCAATGCTGCATTTCAGCAACGACAAAGAAACGATCCGTACTCTTCGACATACAATTCGGGGTGGAGGAGTCACCCAAATTTCGCTTGGAACCAAAATCAACAAGTCCAAGGAAATAACAATTTTCAAAGACCTCCTCCTCCACAACAACAACAAGCACCTTCACAAACTCAAAACCAGCAACCTTTCCAACAACAGCCTTATACAAATCAAACGAACAATTTGGTTCAACCAAATGATGATAAGGTTATCTCGCTCGAAAAAAGTCTAGATGCATTTCTCAAGAAATCTACAGAATCCGCAGCAAGATTTGAAAATTATGTTCAATCTTTGATGACTAACAATGCTTCACGATCAAAGTATCAAATCTATTGAGGCACAAATTGCACAATTAACTGCTGCGTTAAGCGAGAGAGAAAAGGGAAAGCTTTCATCTCAACCATTGCCAAATCCCGGTCACACACAAAACGCATATCCCAATCACAATGTAAATGCGGTGACCACGTTGAGATCCGGAAGAGTGTTGCAAAATAATGTGGGAACTAGTGATGATATCCCCACCGATGGTTCTTCTTCTTCTTCTTCTTCTTCTTCTCCATCGTCATCTTCCCCTTCTTCATTTTCTTCACTTTCTTCTTCACCTTTTTCTTTAGAGCCAATTCTCCACCCTTCACATGGCTCTACTTCTTCTAGCTCGAACGGACCCAAGTCTCACAACATGAACACATCTACACCGGGATCCGTTCCTACTCCACATTCTACTCCACAGACATTTGACTCAACGAATTTTCAAAATGCTCCATTCCCGAATAGGTTGAGTCCTAATAAACCAAATGCACAAGTGGAGAAAATTGTGGAGATATTTAAGCAGGTTAGCATAAATATACCTCTCTTGGATGCAATCCAACAAGTCCCTTCATACGCGAAAATCTTAAAGGGATTATGCACCTCGAAGAGAAAAGCATCTCAAGTACCCAAAAAAGTGCTAGTGGCTAGTGCAGTGAGCAATGCTATTAACCACCATCAAACCTTACCCCAAAAACGAAATGACCCCGGCTGTCCTACGATTTCAATCACAATTGGGGATAAGAAAATTAATCGAGCACTTTTAGATCTTGGGTCTAGTGTTAACCTGATTCCCTACTCCGTGTACGAACAATTAGGGGTTGGAGAGTTGAAACCCACTCGTTGTACTCTCCAAATGGCTGATCGATCAATCACCCATCCAAGGGGTCAGCTAGAGGATGTGTTGATCAAAGTTGGGAAGTTCATATTCCCCGTTGATTTTATTGTTATGGATACACAACCTGTTGCTAACCTAAGAAACCAAATTCCGGTGATCCTCGATCGACCATTTTTGGCCACTTCCAATGCTGTAATAAACTGTCGCAATGGCTCCATGACTCTATCCTTTGGGAAGATGTCTAGTGAATTCAATATTTATAAGATGGGAAGTCTGCCCCCCGTGCCTAAAACTAGTACACGAGAAGTTTGCTCTATTCACGAAATCACGCAGGAGGAATGCGAGCTTGAAAGATTTCTATTTGATGAAAATAGTTTTGACGCCACTAGTGCGTCCCTCCTTGAGCCTACCACCGTTGACACAACCGACATTGATTATGAATGTTTCACTTTTTCGGATGATGACGACTCACAGCCCGAATATGAGTCTTTTGAATTTTTGGATGAGTTAGTCGAACCATCCGAATCGGTTGTTTGCAGTGATTTCGAACCTGTGTTGGAGTCCTTTGAGTTCGAAGTAGATTCCGCAATGATTCTTTCGCCTCCGAAACTCGAACTCATGTCCTTGCCACCTCACCTTAAATATGCTTACATAGATGAGAATGAGACTTGTCCTATTATAATATCAGCCTCTCTAGCCTTCGAGCAAGAGAACGCTATTTTAAAGGTCTTACAAGATAGGCGCCAAGTTTTCGGTTGGACTATGGCGGATATCGAGGAGATCAGTTCCCTTATAATTGAATATCATATGCAATTGATGGATGATGCCAAGTCAATAGAGGACCCACAGGAACATTTTGGGGGTATTGTGGTTAGTCAACCTCCTCCTTTAGAAGTTGAACCACCCCCATTTCTTTTAAGAAGCTACGAGAATGCCAACATTCCACTGATTATTGATCATTCGCATTCTCGTTTTGATTCATATTCATCACCACCTCCTATCTATTCACCTCCATACCATCCATACCACCACTTCTATCTTCCCCAATTCTTTTTGGACCACCACAACTTATTTTTTCCACCAACCAATACTCTTTACTGATAAATTTTTCAACTGGTTGGTGTTAACGTTTGGTCTATGCAAGGTTTGGCAGTAATGTCTAACATAGTTTAAATGAAGTTTGGGGGAGGGCCTTTCTGTATATATTTTTGTTTTCCTTAACAATAAAAAAAAGTATAAATAAATAAACAGGGAAGTGCCGGTATTTTGACCCTCTTGGTTTAGCATGACAGTGAGAACACTGTCAAGTTCAAGTTTGGGGGTATGCTTGGTACGTCTTCTTCCTTCGCATTCATTTGTACATATTTTTGTATAAAAATTTGAAAAAATTTCAAAAATTATAAAAATTATCGTATTCAATTTTGGCTTATTTGACTAGAGTTTGACAAATAGGTCAACTGGCTAGGAACAACTAGATCTTAGACTTAGTAAATTAAAAACCCTAAAAATAATATTCCTTAAAGTTTAACGGTAGAAAGTATATGCCTTGTAGTTTATTTAGAAATAGGCAAATTTTGGGTTCACTTCTTAGGCTAGGTCGAAACGAAGAAAAAATATTGAAGCTTTTATTAGAGTATAAGTTTGAAAAATAGTTCCTAGCTTAAGTCTAGATTCTGAAAATATATACCCTACAACTTGCACAATCACGCACCTTGAAACTTGGAATAATAGAAGAGACCTTGAAATGCTTTTGTCTAAAGTCCTTAGTACAATGAAAATAAAGAAAAAAAAGTGAATAAAGAAAAAAAATGGATACTGGTTTTTGTGATTACTTAAGGCTGTAAAAATAGAAAAATATCTAGCGAGGGTGCTTCATCACCTAGTGCCTTAGACCAACTGGTTTGGGAGTCACTGTTAAAGCCTTGGGTGTTGCAAAACTAGGAAGTACGCTTGAAAGTGCTAACGTATCTTGTAATCGGTTGTTGGTACCTCAAGAAGTATTAACGGTCGCATGAAGGATGTGTAAGCAAATTTCATTTAAAAATTCACTAATTAATAAGTGCTTTGGACAATGGACGAAAGTACGATTGCTTGATTTGAATTTCCAAGTGTAGGGATGATATTTACATATACGTAGGGGTATGCGATTGGAATTTAGATAAGAGAAAGGAATGAAGAATAGAACTTGTATCTTTAATAGAGTTGATAGAAATTCCTAAGTGAAGATGGAACCCTAGAAGGAAAACTTAAGAGATGCCGAAAGCTAAGTAGGTCTACATAATATATATAATCTTAAGTTAAATAATGAGGAAGTGTGAAGAATATGGGTGGATAATTTACGAGTCAAAAGGTAATAGAATTCCTTGTTAGAAAACCTAATTGGAAAACAAAAATCAATGGGCCGAATTGATAGGATTTTGTGGGTGTAATCCGCTGAAAACCCTCAGGAGACAACACTCCTCCTACTAGGGACACCAAGAGGTTTAACGGCTTGTTGCACGTGCTCAGTGCAATCGCGTTTCCCTGCGAAAGTGTGGTTAGGATTTTAGAGAATAAAATAATAAGTTTGCTCAAGGACGAGCAAAAGGTAAGTTTGAGGGTATTTGTTCAGAACATAATATTGCATTTTTCATCCCCCTATTCTTATCCATTTTATAAATAAACAGGTACTCTTGACGCACGTTTGTTGCATGTTACAAGATACAGGCTCTTGGAGCAAATACAGTGAAAAAGACGAAAGTTAATACAGAAAAAGGACTTTTGACCAACTAGTAGACGGATCTTACTCAAGCTGAGACGAAGAACAGTGCAAGGTCCAAAAAGACGAAAGTGAAACGGTCAAAAGATCCTTACAAGTTTTCACTGAAGATCTGTAGAAGACCCAGAAGTCAAACAGAGAAAAGTGGTGAAGAAACAAGAAGCCCAAATGCCCAGAATACAGCTCAAGAATTTTGGTAAGATGAGCTCACCAAAGGGCCGCGGAACCGCGGCCCAAGCGCCCTATTGCCGCGGTTCCGCGGCCGTCTAATGCCCGTGTCGGCGCAAACTTTCTGAGTAGGTGCGTCGGTGCGGGTGTTGGGATTTTCAGTGGGAAAATCTGTAATTGCACATATGCGAGAGTCTGTAACCCTAGTTTCCTTGTTTGCTTATAAATTGTAATCAAAAATTGTAAAACCCTATGCCTCTTTTCAATCAATAAAATTCAGAATTGCTGGGAGTATTATTCAGATCTGTTCTATATTGCTTGGAGGGAGCCGTCAACCTAGTAAGTAATTTTATTTCTTTGTTTTAATTCTTTTAATTAGTATGTCTTGTCATCCCCTAATGAGCGAGTAGTCTCCTCGCTTGTTAAAGTTAGCCTTAGGGAAAGGTTTGAGAGATGAGATCTCTCACCCCTTTCATGCCATCCACACCTAAGAGTTAGAACTCCATGCATGCACGCACAACCGCTCCCTACGGCATCCTACCCCTCGAGGTAACGATGAACCGTAGTATAAAGGGCCGGTTGCGCGTGTTTTCCATAGGGGTTAGGGTAATTATCGATAAAGGAAGGATAAGAATCTAGAGGAAGAAACATCTTCCCAAAAGATTCTAATCCACTTTATTGATAATTACACCAACATCTAATAGATCAAAAATAGGGCAATGAAAGCGGTGAGGAAACCTTTAATCTCCAAACTTCCCCTAAACCTAACCCTAGCAAGACTTTAATTTAGATTAACTTAGTTCATTGATAGATCCAGTTTTTATAGATTTTAGAAACCAACCAAAACATCATTTTGAATCAACTCGTTAAAACACATTAAAGGAAATTACCCATCTCTGTGGATCGACCCGTACTCACCGGCTAGCTGCAAAGCGACGCCGTTTCTGATTGCGGTAAATACAAGTTTTTGGACTAATCAAGCGGCAACCTGGGGAGTTTGCCCGGCCGTTTGGACACAGACGAGCGCATCTACGACGGATGCGAGCCGATCTATCCGAGCAGATAGGACGTGAATGGCGTTCGGGGGAGGAGGGGATCCTCCCGCGTCTCCATTGTGAGGGTGGTGACGGCTGGTGCTTGGATCATCGCGGTGATTGCTCGCCATGAAGTTGAGATCGGAAGGTGAACTTTCGTTGAGTGGAACTAGCTTGTTCCCACAAACGGCGCCAACTGATGGATTTCTGGATCTCTTTCAGATGTTACCTTCCGTTGATCTGCAGCGAGTGGAGACGAGCGGCTGAGATTGAGTTGGGAGGTTGCATCTTGAAGCGTATGGATCTCAATGGGCTTGAAGTGGTTGAAGCCGAGCTACCTGCAAGGAAGTTCCGGGTTGGTTGTGCCACCGAGGACCCTCCGACGATCAAGTTAGATGGGCTAAATGGGCAGAGTAGCGGCCTATTAGGGTCAAATTGCCTTACCTGAGTCGTCTGAAGTGAAGAGGAATTTATGTAGTGGCAGCCATGGGCTGGCGGGCGCGAGATTCACGGCGGCCGTTACGCCCCTGGCGTTGCGCCTGTGTGAAAAACGGGATTCCCCATTAATGACGAGATATGCTCGTTAATGAGGGAACGCGATGGCGTGGAATGCGGGATCGTGGGCGGCGGATATCTCGCATCTGGCGAGATTCGCGGAGACGCCTGTAATCTGTGTTGTCGGTCGGCCGATGAGACCGAGGAAGTTAGGCTCGGTGGGAGGCTTAAGAACGAGCGGGAGGCCGAGAGAGCTTGTTTCAGCGATAGCTCGGAAGCGAGCTAGGAGAGCTGAGGGAACTCAGCGTGCGGGAAGGCTCGGAGGCGAGCCAATGGGTGTTTGTAAGGCGGGCACAGGAGTAGTCTGGGAGGCCACCGAAGGTCGAGACTATCCTCAGGTCGAAGGCCCGAGGTATGCTTCCACTGTGCCTTTCTTGCTTCTTTCTCGTGAGCTTTGGGACACGTCACTTACCACGTGTCATGATCTGGGGTATCCCGGTATCGAGTATCATCAGGGACCTACCCCAATCAAGCCAAAGCGGGGTCCTTTGCCGCGGTGACCAATTCCTAGGATTGCGTCCCTCCTCGCTCGAGAAACTATCCGAAGATCTCCACAGGATACGAGACGCCATTGAGATCTGAGAGAACTAAACCCTAGTCGCTGGAGAACGCACCAGAATCCCTTCGCCAGACCTCATCTTCGCCAGAATCCTAATCGCCCCCCTGTAGCCAGAACCCTAATCGCCCCCTGTAGCCAGAACCCTAATCGCATATCCACATATTTCTGTTTTCTATATGTATGTTCTTAAGTTTAAGAAATAAGATATCATGAGCAAAGATTGAGCCAATAGCAAGTGTCCTACAGCCTGCTGGTAAACATCCGGCTGTTGAGCAAAAGAGGTGGGGCTGAAATCCCGCTTGCATTAGTTACAGTCTTCTGTTCAAAAAAGAAAATAGAATGATTTGGATGTGACTTAATTGTGTGATCACAAGTGAATGTAGATTGAAATGTTCATTATTCCAAGGAAAATAGACCAAAAACAACCTTTTCAACAAAATAAATAGTGATAATATAATAAAATATTATTTCTGTTACTTGAAATTGGTCCACAGCCAACTCTAGAAATAAATTTTCTGCAATAAATTAGGAAAATAATCATTCAGGATTTAGGACTCCTATTCGCTTTTGAAATTACTCTCAACGATTTAATTTTCAATCTAGAAAACACAACAAAAAAAATAAACCAAACAAAGAAGTCCGTACTTCTCATATTTTCATTTGAGAAATGCTTAACCATTTTCGAATCAACCTGGTAGCTTATATGAATTCTTCTGGATTGGATGGAATAACTAGTTCCATTTTATGCTTCCGATATAACTCGCATGAAACCAGGGATGGAACCATCTTCGAGATAGGGGGAGATCCCCCCCCCACCCCACCCCACCCCACGCACCACCACAATTTCTGAGAATCTATATGGGTTTGATCAAATCTTGCCCCTCCTCGTTCCTATTTTCTCTCAGATCTCCACGTAATCATGTTAATTTAAGGAGGTATAAGTATTTTGTATGGTTAAGACAATAAATTCAGTTCATATTGTGTAGTTTTTCCCTAATTTTATAGGGAAACAATTAATCTTTGATTTATTTGCAATCCATTTAAATATACAATTTAAAACTTATGTAAGGATCGTGTTTATAGAAAAGGCTAGTTTTTATAATATAAATCCTATTTTTAAATTCTAGTTTAACATAATCCAAGTTCTTATAATACATAGTATGTATCTTAGATCTCATTAATCTATATAAAATTTAGAGAAAAAGATTGGATTTTCAGTTTCAAACCTTATTAAGAAGATATAAACAAAGTCTTCTCTACTTAAGAAAAATGGAGAAAGAACGAAAAATAAACTAATTATGCACCAAGGAATGAGCAAGAATAAACAAGCCACGAGAAGGAGATCTAATTCTATGAAAATTCATGTTTTCTAACATCATTTATGATCCTTTGATAACGAGTTATTATAATCTAATGCTTGATTTATAATCCTTTGTTTTATTAGAATCAAAGTCCCTATAGAGATATTCAATTTTTTACAATAGAATAGGTTATGCTGACGTTAATCTGATTTTTTTCCCTCTTTGATTAAGCAGCGGTCATTTTTTATATTAGCTCATGCACGCACAAACAAACAAAACCTGGTTCCATCCGGGCATGAAACCTTACTGCCTCTCCCATCTCCATCTGCGCTCTCACACGTGCCATTTGAATCCGGCTTTTAAATTCCATCCACTAATCACACGTGCCGTTGGAATTCTATTTTTAAATGGAAGGGACCCAGGCATCCATTTGTTTAGGAATGTTCCTCTCTCCTCGTGTCTTCTTATTATCACAACTTTTACATGGGGATCAAAAGGATTAGATAATAAGAAAACCATATTCAATCTAATAATTTTAAATAATATCTAATTTGTGCATCAACATCAGATTAGAACCGTCAGCTCACCTAGAGGAGCACACGTGGCAGCGTGGCGTTAGATCTTATCAAGAATGGTGAAAAGGAACAATTTTATTTCTCTTTTTGAGGAATTGGGGTCCTTAATACAAACCAAACACTAACAAACATTAACTAACTTGAGCACCACACGATGACATGCATGCAACAATATATAATAGCTATTAACTTGCATGCCATTTTAAATTTGTGTGGTTAGGTTTTGAGGATCAGGTAGTTGCTTGTCTTTGTAAACATTTGGAAAAAGTGTCTTTCATGAGTGACAATGTTAGAGGGATCAATATGGTGGCCAACTTCTTGTAATATGATGCAGTGCGGGTAGTGCAAGAATTTATGTGCCGTTTGAAAATAAACAAATCCAAAAATGCAGAAATGAGGTATTGATTTTAGGTCAACTTTCGAAAGCTATGACTTTTGAGTTGGGCATTAGAACAGCTATTGTTACACATTTTTGGAAATGATATTGAATTGAAAGTCAGTTCAACAATGTTGTTGAATGGGCATTTGAGGTAGTTTGAAGGACGTAAAGATGCTCTAAAGTTTACTGTACGGATTTGACAGTTTTATTAGTTTAGTTATTTTCCAATGTTTCCCTAAAAATTAATTTCCGACTTGAAGATATCTTTAACTTTTGGATTATTATGGTTTGCGGAGTACACATTTAAAGATGTTTTGCCAATATTATGTAGTCAAATTTTTGTGTTTGAATAAAATTGAGATTCTCTATCTCTAGCTAAAAAATTTTAGGGTTTGCCTCTCCCTTCTTATCTTATAGCACAACATTTAATACTCCACGTTTGGAAAACAATATCTACCCACTCCACCAATATGCATGTCATAATAAGATAAGATGATGGAGTTTTTGAGCGGTTGGGGATTTTGAAATTTGAATTTCGAAAACTCAGTTTTGAGCGGTTGTGAATTTTACAATTTGAACTTTTGTCCTTTTAAAAAGTTACAACTGTTTTTGATGACCTTTGAGAATTTATACATAGAACCGATTTTCTTAAGAACTTTACCACTTCTTCTTCTCTACTATTCACTTACTAGTTTGAATTTCGAAGTTTCTTCGATTTTTTCTGATCGTAGGAAATTCAGACTCTGTTGTATCCTGAGGAATCCTTCTCTGCAACCCTTTAGCAAACTCAATTTGAGTGGGGATAAGTAAATCCTTGAAGGAAGCTGATTGCGTCTCAAAGTCAATAAATTCATTTACTTGTACCCATCATTTTTCCAATTCCTACACTAAATTTCTAACAATTTCTAGGATTTATCTTCGTTTACAATGGAGTCGGATTCCAGCCTAATCTCGTTTAAAATTATGAACCAAGACATTGTCAAACTTGATCGATTTGACGAGACAAACTATACCTGATGGTCAGACTGTTGGATGTATATGCCCTAGAGGCCAGTATTGTATATGTATACATATGGATACTAAGGATATGTACGTACAGAACAATCTGGCTCAGTTTTATAGTATATTATTTGACTTGTTTTTATCAGGATATGTGTATTTATTTGTATTGTTGTTATATCTGTTGCACATATTGATAAAGACTCGATATGGTAGTATACTATTGTGGTTTGTTTTTATCTTAACATGGCATATACCATACTTGTTATTACATATTGCGGTTACATGTTGATAAAGCCCCTAGGATCTTGCTTGACTACCTGCGTTGTGATGGCGATCATACTTGTGGAAGCACGGTAGTCCATAAGCACATCCTTAAATGGTTCCTAGTCGTGTGAGTATCGAGACTGGGCACTGATACTCCAGACTAGACTGGTGTGTACGTTTCTAGCCCTGTCAAGGGATGGTTGGTCCCGCAGCCATTGGTCTGATGCACCTAAGATCGTATACAGGTGCTCAATTGGTGTGAGTACACTGGACGGACTCGCCGAGAACTTCCATGTAGTACTATACCTATCGTCAGATGGAACTTCTTAGGTGACATGTGTACAGGTTAGTCTTTGGACCCGAGATCGGCATTTGTCTCGTGTGAGTTCCCACTGAACTTTGATCACTACCATACCACGGCTCTACTGAGTCGTGCAAACAGGTTTTGGTTGGGTTCAGTCCCGAGCCACATGGAGGCAGTGAGCGATTGTCGGGGATTCGTCTCTCTGGGTATAGGGAGTCGATATCGTACTATGGTTCGATTGATCATGACCATAAGACCTTGGCCAAGGTAGTTGGGATCTACTGATAGGCTGATCAGTAGTTTCCCGGATTGTGTTGGATGTATATGCCCTAGAGGCCAGTATTGTATATGTATACATATGGATACTAGGGATATGTATGTACAGAACAATCTTGCTCAGTTTTATAGTATATTATTTGACTTGTCTTTATCGGGATATGTGTATTTATTTGTATTGTTGTTATATCTGGTTTGCACATATTGATAAAGACTCGATACGGTAGTATACCATTGTGGTTTGTTTTTATCTTAACATGGCATATGTCATACTCGTTATTACATATTGCGGTTACATGTTGATAAAGCCCCTAAGATCTTGCTTGACTACCTGCGTTGTGATGGCGATCATACTTGTGGGAGCAGGGTAGTCCATAAGCACATCCTTAAATAGTCCGTAGTCGCGTGAGTATCGAGACTGGGCACTGATACTCCAGAGTAGACTGGTGTGTACGTTTCTAGCCCTGTCGGGGGATGGTTGGTCCCGCAGCCATTGGCCTGATGGACCTAAGATCGTATATAGGTGCTCACTGGGTTTGAGTACACTGGACGGACTCGCCGAGAACTTCCATGTGGTACTATACCTATCGTCAGATGGAACTTCTCAGGTTACATGTGTACAGGTTAGTCTTTGGACCCGAGATTGGCATTTGTCTCGTGTGAGTTCCCACTGAACTTTGATCACTACCCTACCACGGCTCTACTGAGTCGTGCAAACAGGTTTTGGTTAGGTTCAGTCCCGAGCCACATCGAAACAGTGAGCGATTGTCGGGGATTCGTCTCTCCCGGTATAGGGAGTCGATATTGTACTGTGGTTCGATTGGTAAGGACCATAAGACCTTGGCCAAGGCAGTTGGGATCTACTGATAGGCTGATCAGTAGTTTCCCGGATTGTGTTGGATGTATATGCCCTAGAGACCAGTATTTTATATGTATACATATGGACACTAGGGATATGTATGTACAGAACAATCTTGCTCAGTTTTATAGTATATTATTTGACTTGTCTTTATCACGATATGTGTATTTATTTGTATTGTTGTTATATCTGGTTTGCACATATTGATAAAGACCAGATACGATAGTATACTATTGTGGTTTGTTTTTATCTTAACATGGCATATGTCATACTCGTTATTACATATTGCGTTTACATGTCGATAAAGCTCCTAGGATCTTGCTTGACTACCTGCGTTGTGATGGCGATCATACTTGTGGGAGCAGGGTAGTCCATAAGCACATCCTTAAATGGTCCCTAGTCGCATGAGTATCGAGACTGGGCACTGATACTCCAGAGTAGACTGGTGTGTACGTTTCTAGCCCTGTCGGGGGATGGTTGGTCCCGCGGCCATTGGTCTGATGCACCTAAGATCGTATACAGGTGCTCACTGGGTGTGAGTACACTGGACGGACTCACCGAGAACTTTCATGTGGTACTATACCTATCGTCAGATGGAACTTCTCAGGTGACATGTGTACAGGTTAGTCTTTGGACCCGAGATCGGCATTTATCTCGTGTGAGTTCCCACTGAACTTTGATCACTACCCTACTATGGCTCTACTGAGTCATGCAAACAGGTTTTGGTTGGGTTCAGTCCCGAGCCACATGGAGGCAGTGAGCGATTTTCGGGGATTCGTCTCTCCCGGTATAGGGAGTCGATATCGTACTGTGGTTCGATTGGTCAGGACCATAAGACCTTGGCCAAGGCAGTTGGGATCTACTAATAGGCTGATTAGTAGTTTCCCGGATTGTGTTGGATGTATATGCCCTAGAGGCCAGTATTGTATATGTATACATATGGATACTAGGGATATGTATGTACAGAATAATCTTGCTCCGTTTTATAGTATATTATTTGACTTGTCTTTATCGGGATATGTGTATTTATTTGTATTGTTGTTTTATCTGGTTTACACATATTGATAAAGAATCGATACGGTTGTATACTATTGTGGTTTGTCTTTATCTTAATATGGCATATGTCATACTCGTTATTACATATTGCGGTTACATGTTTATAAAGCCCCTAGGATCTTGCTTGACTACCTGCGTTGTGATGGCGATCATACTTGTGGGAGCAGGGTAGTCCATAAGCACATCCTTAAATGGTCTCTAGTCGCATGGGTATCGAGACTGGGCACTGATACTCCAGAGTAGACTGGTGTGTACGTTTCTAGCCCCGTTTGGGGATGGTTGGTCCCGCAGCCATTGGTCTGATGCACCTAAGATCGTATACAGGTGCTCACTGGGTGTGAGTACACTGGATGGACTCGTCGAGAATTTCCATATGGTACTATACCTATCGTCAGATGGAAGTTCTCAGGTGACATATGTACATGTTAGTCTTTGGACCCGAGATCAGCATTTGTCTCATGTGAGTTCCCACTGAACTTTGATCACTACCCTACCACGGCTCTACCGAGTCGTGCAAACAGGTTTTGGTTGGGTTCAGTCCCGAGCCACATGGAGGTAGTGAGCGATTGTCGGGGATTCGTCTCTCCCGGTATAGGGAGTCGATATCGCACTGTGATTCGATTGGTCAGGACCATAAGACCTTGGCTAAGGCACTTGGGATTTACTGATAGGTTGATCGGTATTTTCCCGGATTTGTCCTGAGCCACATCGCACGACTTATCAGGTTATCAGGGTCTGACGTTTACCATCCCCTAGACCCGGTATGCGATACTCTTTGACGAAGAGACCGGACTATACGGATATTGTCACGGATAGGCTCAGTAGGAGTTCGGACGAGCTTGCTCATCGGCCTTCCTTTTCGACAGGTACCTGGGTAGCCGTTACATATAGATAGAGCCGCTGACGTGCTTGTGGTTAAACCCACTGCCAGAGTACTATCGAGTCTTTATGGTCCCACACAGAGGGTTTCCCTGATTCAGGCGAAATGATGTAGTAGCCGTATTGGATACGTACAGGGTTCGATCGATTGATGTATTTTGTACTCGGACTTTCGTTCGGACAGTTGGTAATACTAGCCGGCTCGGATTTGAGCCGGATTATTAAATCAGGTATTGATTTAATAATTTACGTATATGTATTTCGATATATATATTAGTATTACGTTCTTCGTGTTATTCTATCTCTTTGGGCGTTCGGATTTTTATCTGATTGCCGGTATATATATACTGTAGACTGAAATTCGTATTTATTACAGATTTCCTTCTAGATGGTGGCCACCTCATTTTGGATTTTCCATTTATTTGATAAATGGAAATGAGGTGTAAAGTGAGAGGTGAGGGAGGTATGTAGTTGACCATGCTTCAATAGTTTACAAATGAATTTATAATTCATTTTGTGTTTACTATTGAAGCATGGTCGCTATTTTTTAATGAAAGAAATGAACATACAAAACTCTTGTGTGTGAATTTCTCTCTCATGCTTGATCATTATTTTCTTGAGCTCCATTTTCTCTCCAAGCTCCTCCCTCCTTTTGCTTTCCTCCATCTTCATCTTCTTCCTCTTCACTAATATTCTCATGTGTTGAGAAACAAGTGAAGAGGTTAGAAAAGAGATAGCAAACACTTAGACATCCAAACTACATCCTAAATTACTTGGACTAGCATCCCAAGTTCTCTAGTTGCTCTTTTGACACTTAGCAAAGAGCTAAAGCCATGGATCATATTCCCCGAGTGGATCATCAAGGACCAAGGAAGGCCGAAAAACAAGCTCGATCCCGGAGGACCGACGGAGCAAGAAAAGAAGATCAAGCAAGTTCAAGGTGGCTAGTAGGTGCTAAGGATGAAGAACGAAGACCGAAGGACTTGGTTCGTTTGGTAAGAATTCCTCATCATAGTAGATAGCTCTCCTAGTGTAGCTAGTTAGTTTTATGGAAAGATCCGGGTTTAGAGTTATACTAGTGCCAAGTTTTTGTTCGTTAGAAAATTTTTGTTCCGCATTTGGCCACGGAAGTTGGCCGGGGCACTAGAGTAACCCAACATGGTATCAGAGCCATCCCATAAAACCTACACTAGCTTGTTTAAATGTGTTTAGATTAACGATCGACTGAAAATTTCAAAAACCGCATTCCAATCCATGTAGTTTCTGCTGATTTTTAAAAGTGCTCGAAAAATCAATTTTATGGTCTCAGAAAATCATGCAGGCTTTTTTAAGACGACAGAAGAAAATTGGTCACGTGATCCCTCCAAACCACCGTGGAACCGCCGCGAAAACTCCCTATTTGCGGCGGTTCTGCGGCCGTTTTAGGGCCCACGTGAACAAAATTTCTTCTGGGCCTCTTATTTTTGAAATTATGGTTTCTGGAATAATTATTTTTGGGCTCAGATTTGTTACAGTGTTGGTTTAATACTTGGGTCCCACTTGGAAAGTTTAGTCGATCGTAATTTTAAAATACATATTTTATTTCCAGTACATTCACTTTTATCTGCGACCGGGAATGTCACTCGATCGGTAAAACTCGTCTAATTGCTATATGCTCCTTTAGACGGGTTTTGCGAACGTAGAATTCACGTTGATGTTTTGTGCTTGTGCTGTGTTTGTAGTTGGATTGTCGTGGTGGATAGCATGTGGTGCATTGTTAGAAATACAGTTTATAATTTAATCTGTACATTTGTTATTGCGGGGCGAGCATCCGACATGTGGACTGCCGTCTTTACCAGGTTGTATATTATTTTGGGGCACGACCGGGTTGAGGTCGATGTCACCGCTTGTATATATTATTTTCTTTTTTTGTATTAGGATTACCCCGTAGTGGAGTGCACGAATAGTCGGGTTCTAGAAGGCAACAAGCCCGCATCTCATGGCGCTGAGACAGAGCGGGCTTCATTCTAAAATTGGCGGGCTATTCGCCGCACTCGTACGGGGTACAGGTTTTCATTGCACAGGCTATCCACAAGACCGGGAACGTCGGGTTTTATTTGCGGCTCAAATGAAACCCGGGGCTCCAAGATTATCCACCATTCTGTATTGTTATCTGTGATGCTGTTCATTATCATGCCTGAGACGAATGTTATATATACATATATATATATATATATACTAGTAGATGTTGTATATGTTTTGCACCCACGCTAGTCCAGCCCCCGCTTTGTCGTTAGTTAAGTAACCTAACGGGTGATGACGGGGCCCCGTGGCGAATGCGGATGACATATACGTACATTTTATTTTCGTTCTTTTCTGGTGTGATTGGTTACAAATTGATGGGACCGCATTAATTTTGATTAATGCAAGATAATAAACCTAAAAGATGTTGTTGGAACTAAGCTTTAAAAACTGACATTACAGACGTTCTCTTTTGCTTTGCACCGTGGTATTCGATTTAGAATATCCTGCACCTCATTCGACGAGGCAAGAGCCGAGATCTCTTCACCGGGAGTGACCCCTTGAGTAAAAGTTTGCGTCAGGGTAATAACTTCAATATAGTTGATTATTTTTTGCTTTGCATCGTGGTATTCAGTTTGGAATATCCTGCACCTCATTCAACGAGGAAAGAGCCGAGATCCCCTTACAGGGAGTGACCACTTTAGCAAAGGTTTTCGTCACTGTATATTTACAAAACTACTCAGGTTCCTTCAACGATATCAAGCTCATTACGTTAACGGGTTTTTCGCCAAAAACCCAGCCGTAGCCCTCCGTCATTTCTTACAAGTATTGCTTAGTATTCATGCTGTGTATGTTGACCTCTGTCAAGGCATAGTGAATGGTAGCTAAGTAATGCCTGTTTGTTGCATAGATATGCGGTTATTTAGGACGGCCGCACGGTCATTTTGACCTCTGTCAAGGGCTTGTGCGGGTGGGTCTAAATTAATCCAGGACAATGACGGGTTGAACTTGACTTGCGACTTATGATATGTTGACCTCTGTCAAGGTCATGAAGCCGCTTGGGGCAAAAACCACATCGGGAGTTTCAAATATACAGGAAACTTGCAAATTTAGCATACCTTCTGGAGTGTGGTGGCTAGAGTGGATTCCATCTAGTGCATCACACAATGATAGTTGGATCCCGATCCCACTGATGAGTAGGATTACTCTCGGGAGATTTTTTCACTTAACAATCAATGCTATAAACTAAGTAGGTGTCTAGAAAGGTATTAGCGGGGCTACGCCTCCAGGGAAAAGAGGTTATGTAATTAAGGAACTTCGCGAAAGCATTGGAAAACCTCCCTCGAAGTACCAACACCAGCCTGGCTGAAAGGTTAAGCAAGTATTGTGACGTGCGATTAATCCTGACTAGTTCTTCTTTTAGGGTTTGAAGAAGAATTTGAGGAAACGGTGGGAGCCATCCTGGTTAGATAAATTAATAAACCAATCTAATTTTGCAAGAGCGCACGCTAAGTGTTTTCCCTCTCTCTCTCCAGGTAGCAACCATTTCGCGCCCTAATCAAGATAATAAAATGTATCGTTTGACCGATCCGAGTTCTTATTCGGGGCTGGGGAGCATCGGTTCGGCTCTAACTTATGACAACAGTCATGAGTATGAGCAAGGGAAAGAAGAAAGTTTGAATTCCTTGATAAACCCATCGAAGAAGAAACATACTGTTGCGTCTTCTTCAGGTGTTCTTATTATTGAGAACTGTTTTTCGGTCAGTCCTACCTCCTGGGTACTTGATACCGGATCAGGATCTCATATCTGTAATTTATTACAGGGACTGAGAAAAAGTAGGATAGTTGCACCTGGTGATATGTCCCTCAGAGTAGGGAACGGAGCACAAGTTAATGCTGCGGCCGTCGGTGAATATCACCTAGTGTTGCCAAATGACAATACTATGATTTTGAACAATTGCTATTATGTACCTTCCATGCTTTGCAACATCATATCAGTTTCTTTACTTGATAAAGACGGATATAACTTTGTTCTTGATAGAAATATCATGAACATTTACCTTGATAAGGTACTGGTTGCAGAAGGTACACTGTGTAATGGTATCTTTGTTCTAAATCAGAATACAGTTCTCAATATACAAAACACACGCAAGAGGAGGAGTTCAGATACGAACGAATCCTACTTGTGGCATTGTAGACTTGGTCATATCAGAGAGAAAAGACTGACTAAGTTACATAAAGATGGACTCTTGAATACGTTCGAATTTTCATCTTATGAAACTTGTCAGTCTTGTCTCAAAGGAAAGATGACCAAATCTCCGTTCACCGGACATGGAGAAAGAGCAGTAGAGCTCTTGGGACTCATACACAGTGATGTGTGTGGTCCGATGTCTATACATGCAAGGGGTGGATTCTCATACTTCATCACATTCACTGACGATCTCTCTAGATTCAGATATGTGTATCTTATGAAACACAAATCTGAAGCTTTTGAGAAATTCAAAAAATTCAGAAAGGAAGTAGAGAACCAGATTGGCAAAAGTATTAAGATCCTCCGATCTGATAGAGGGGGGAGTACTTAAGTACGGAATTCATGGACTTTCTAAAAGAGAATGGTATTCTCTCTCAGCTTACTCCTCCGTATACTCCACAACACAACGGTGTGTCGGAGCGGAGGAATCGTACCCTATTGGATATGGTTCACTCCATGATGAGTAATACTGAGTTACCTCTTTCATTCTGGGGACTTGCTCTCGAGACAGCAACATACCTATTGAATCAAGTCCCATCCAAATCTGTGCCTAAAACTCCATATGAAATATGGAGTGGAAAGAAACCATGTCTCAAAAGGGTTAAGATATGGGGTTGTCCAGTCTATGTGAAAAACCAGAATCCAGACAAACTTAAGGCACGGTCAGTTCTATGTAAGTTTGTAGGATATCCCAGGCATTCAAATGGATATCTGTTCTACCACACCGAGGAACGGAAGGTGTTTGTTGCTCAGCACGCCACCTTTTTAGAGTGGCAATTTCTTGCAAAAGAAATTAGTGGGAGCACGGTAGAGCTGGAAGAAATTCCAGAAGGACATACTGCAACTTAAGATTTAGTGGAATCTCAGGATTCAATAACCCCGGACGAACCTCAGCCACTCCGCAGATCTAGTAGGATTTCTCATCCGCCCGAGAGATACTATGGTTTTCTCATAGATGGGGATCGAGAGGATTGCATCTTGGAAGAAGATGATCCTACTAGTTTCGGGCAAACCATTATCAGTAGGGACTCTGATAAGTGGCTGGATGCTATGCAATCTGAAATGGAGTCCATGTATACCAATAAAGTATGGACCCTGGAAGTTGCTCCATTTGGGGTAAAACCCGTTGGATGCAAATGGATCTACAAGAAGAAACTTGGTGTAGATGGGCAGGTGGAAACCTATAAGGCCAGACTCGTTGCAAAAGGTTTTCCTCAAAGACGAGGAGTGGACTATGACGAAACCTTTTCTCCGGTGGCTATGCTCAAATCCATTAGGATCCTGCTTGCCATTGCTGCCTTCCATGACTATGAGATCTGGCAGATGGACGTAAAAACGACTTTTCTAAACGGAAGTTTAGAAGAGTGCGTTTACATGGATCAGCCAGAAGGTTTTGTAGACAGTGGGAGCAGCGGGAAGGTGTGCAAGCTGCTCAAATCCATTTATGGATTGAACCAAGCATCGCGGAGCTGGAATATCTGTTTTGATGAGACAGTCAAGGACTTTGACTTCATCAAGAACGAAGATGGGCCATGTATATATAAGAAGATTGTAGGACGAACTGTCGTATTCCTAGTCTTGTACATGGACGACATTCTTTTGATAGGAAATGACATTCCTATGCTACAATCGGTCAAGCTATTCTTATCACAAAGGTTCTCCATGAAAGACCTATGTGATGCCTCGTACATTCTCGGGATCAAGATCTACAGAGATAGATCCAAGAGATTACTGGGACTTTCGCAGTCCTGGTTGTTCCCTTCCGAACGGCGGCCGGGACGCGTAGGGCGTCTAAGCCTGGGGTTCGGGGCAGATGCTAATTGGTGCTATCCGTCCACCTCTCCGAAGATGCCAAGTTGATTTATGGCACCGTGCATCGGAGGTTTAGACGGATGCGGCCGATGTAGCAGACTTCGTCAGATTCCCCATCGCTTGAGGGGTTTTTTGATTCTGGGGACGCTCTTCCCTGCAGGCGCAAGCCCCTGCAGTTAATTACGCTACCGCATCGCGGTAACAACTTTCTCCTTCTCCAGATGGTCACTTCGTGTCGTGGGTGTTTATTTTATATTTTGTTGCCCGTGGATTGTTTACGGAGACCGAGTTATGTCGTCGCCCGTAGGGCGTGGACTAGTCCAAATCCGGGTTATCTTAGATTTGGGTTTGGGGGTTTGGTTTGAGGATACGTTAGCCATACTTGAGGCTAAGATCAACTCAAACGTCTGTTAAGGGTACGTTAGTCTAGTCTGAGACTAAGATCAACTTAACGGGATCGTTTAGATCCGACAAAGGAGCGTTTAGCCTCCATTGTTCCAGTTTAGGGACATAATGGTCCATCGTATGTATGGCCGTCAGGACCCGTCACCTCTCTGACGACGCTGAAGGATTACAACGACGGATGTCAGAGGAGTTCAGAGATGTACCCTCGAGCCAGAGTTAATTGGGGGGATTCATAGTCCAGTCTGTTTGAAGGTTTAAGGATACGTTAGCCATCTTTGAGGCTAAGATCAACTTAAACGGGACCGTTTAGATCCGACAAAAGAGCATGCGGGGCTCTATTGTTCTAGTTTAAGGACATTGCGGTCCATGGGTAGTTTAAGGACATTGCGGTCCATGGGTAGTTTTAAGACATCTCGGTCGAGGTTAAGGACGTCGTAGTCCATGGGTTTAAGGACCCCACAGTCCATTGTTAGTTTTAAGACATCTCGGTCAAGGTTAAGGACCTCATAGTCCATGGGTTTAAGGACCCCACAGTCCATTGTTAGTTTTAAGACATCTCGGTCAAGGTTAAGGACCTCATAGTCCATGGGTTTAAGGACCCCACAGTCCATTGTTAGTTTTAAGACATCTCGGTCAAGGTTAAGGACCTCATAGTCCATGGGTTTAAGGACCCCACAGTCCATTGTTAGTTTTAAGACATCTCGGTCAAGGTTAAGGACCTCATAGTCCATGGGTTTAAGGACCCCATAGTCCATATCAATGCGTGGTCATCGGGACCCGTCACCTCTTTAAAGACGTTGAGGGATTACAGCGCCAAGTATCAAAGGAGTGAAGAGATGTACCCTGGAACCGGAGTGGATTAAATAGTCTTTGGTCCAATTTGGGATCAAGACCAATTAATTATGTTATGAGCCCATTAGCCCAGTTAATTACGAATTGAGGACTTATGGCCAGCTTGGGCTAAGTCCAATCATGTCTGGGACATCGGTCCTCCTGTTGGTCCCTTGAAGGAGAGGCTTTGCCTCTGGCCATTTAGCCAATTGGGCCAATGCCTAGTGTTAAACACTAAAGACCAATCAGTGTTGAACACTGGGAATGAGATTGATAAGTCAGTGTTTAACACTAAAAGATAATTGGTGTTAAACACCAGCAATAAGGCTTTCAAATTAGTGTTAAACACTAAAACAGATCAGTGTCAAACACTGGCAACAGAGATCTTAAATTAGTGTTAAACACTAAGGTAGTCAGTGTTGAACACTGCAAATAAAGTTTTTTGATTAGTGTTGAACACTAAGGCTCAACAGTGTTTTAACACTGGATTCGGGAGTTCCAATTTAGTGTTAAACACCAAGGCAAGAGGGGTCACGTGGCAACACGTGAGGGCGCCCTCCCTTCATTTATTCTGCTGAGATTATCACATCTTTCAGAGCATCACGTGCCATCACGTGACGGGCATTCAAATGCTTGTGTGTTAAAGCTTCTGTCAAGAGTCACGTGGGTCACGTGGGGCACTGCCTCAAAGGGGCTCTCTGTAGATCTTTTGGGGGGTCACGTGGTGACACGTGACCCTGCCTCTATGTATGTTGTTTAGAGGATCTGTTAATCTTTTTCCAGGAATTAAATTCCTCGTAGGGTTGAACCCTGACAATAATTTCAGAGGAGTTAAATTCCTACTTCCTTTTGAAGACTTATATTCTGGAATAGAGTTGAACTCTGAATTTTCTGTAGGAATTAAATTCCTCATATATGTGAAGAACTGAATAGGGTTGAACCCTAATAAAAGCTTTTAAGGAATTGAACTCCCATTCTCTGTTAAATTATGATTAAGGGAATTAAATTCCCGCTGTTTCGACAGAACTAGGTTCTTAATTAGGGTTAAACCCTGTTTCTCTTTGTTCTGAAGGAATTAAATTCCCATGACACAGGGTCAAGCCCTAATTTTGTTTTAAAGGAATTAAATTCCTATAGTTCTGTGAGAATTAAATTCTCGTGCTTCCGTTCCCTCTCTATGTTTTGGATCTGCATGGCAGGATCTCGACCCATTGAGAATTAAATTCTCAACTTCAAGGGGAGATGTGCACTTTGCAGATCCTCTATCAAAGAGAGAAGAAATATGTTCTTCTGTTTTATATATCAGAGTTAAACTCTGTTGAGAATTAAATTCTTTTTTCTTTCAAGGAGCCTTCCCTTTCTTACCTAGGGTTTTCTTTTGCAGAAGATCCAAATTCCTCAAAGTATCAAAGCTCTCTTCCTTTTCTTTTTCTCTGCGTATATGTCCCTCTTTTTTGTATCTCTTGGCTCCTATTTATAGGAGAAGCAGCCGAGTCAATTAGTTTTTGACGAATCTTCATTGAGAGATTTGATTTGCATCTATTATTCGTTTTTGACCTTTGGATTATTAGGTGAATTTTATTCACCATTGGATTTCAAATCCAGGGATTCTCCTTTGTTATTTCGGTTAGATTTAAAGGGGAAATCTTTCCAAACCCGAGATTTTCCCATAGATAGATGATATTTAATCACCTCTGAATCTTCAATTCGATTGGTTCCAGATAATCGCTTTCCTTTGGAAAGATTTGAATCTCTTTCAGAATTTAATTCTGTTAACAAAACGGGCTTTGAAAGCCGGTCACGTGTGACCACGTGGCCCATGGTCACGTGTGGGCACGTGACCCCCTTGGAACGAGCCTTCCTCTTTCTTTTTGCGCTCTGTCTTCTGGTTGCTGCTTAACCGTCACGTGCCACCACGTGACCCCTGGTCACGTGTGAGCACGTGACCCTCATCTGGAGTCTTTTTCTTGATTTAACCGGGGAATGAGTCTGGTGTTTTGAGCGTCACGTGCCAACACGTGACCCTGGTCACGTCGGAGCACGTGACCTCTTCGGAAGCCTTTTCCTTAATTTAACTGGAGAACAAGTCTGCTGCTTTTAAATGTCACGTGCCAACACGTGACCCCTGGCCACGTGTGAGCACGTGACCTCTTCTGAAGCCTCTTCCTTGATTTCATCCGGGAATTGATGTGCCTGTGAAGCCGCTTTAACATGTCACGTGTCAACACGCGACTGCTGGTCACGTGCTAGCACGTGATGCCTTCTCCGTTGGTTCTTTCCTGATTTTAAATCAGGAAACAAATGCCCCCACAGCGTTGTTCTCACGTGTCAGCACGTGAGTGCAACGCTGTCACTTCTTGCGACCGTTGGATTCCCCTAGGGATTTGGAGGAGACGAAGCGTTTTCATCACTTCCTATAAATATCGGGGTCATTTCAGAAGGGCCTTCACTTTGCTTATCTTCCTCCTTGCAAACTTTTTCTGAGAATTTAATTCTCTTCTTTCAGAGCTTAGTTCTCTGCCCTGAAGTAATTTTTAGAGTTTAACTCTGTTCGAAAATAATTCTTTTCTTCAGGTAATGTTCTTGGACAAACGATGGACCTCCACATTCCTCTGGATTTTAAATCCAAAACAAGGGTTTTTACCCTTTTAATATGAACCCATTTCCTTCAAATTCATCAACAGGAACAGAAAGCCATCTAATCTTCAAACTGCAGACATCTTAGGGCTTAAATGATCTTTAGGGAAGTGGTGATGACAATCTGTGGAATTCAATTCCGTTTCAACAAAATGTTTTATGGGAATTTAATTCCCTTTTCTAAAAGGAATTTAATTCCTGTGAAGAACTCAGTTTCTTCACGTGGAGCCTTCTTGGGGTCTCTTGGCCCGAGGTTGTCCTTCTGCAATTGATGAAACAGGAACTTTCTAATGATTCTCATGACCTTTATTTCAGGTATTATGGATGCCCATCTGTATGGTCTTGACGAGATCATTTCCTATGGGAATATTCGTGCACTAGGCCGCAGTCAGAACCAGGAGTTCACCGATGCTCAGTGTGCCGAGATCATGAGCCGCTTTGACGAGTACAACCATTGGCTACTCCCCCGTCGCTCTTCTCTTCTGAGGCTGATCGTGCTGGCGATCCGGGAGGCACTTCCTCTCTTTTGCACCGGCATACCGCTCGGGGCCTTGGACACTGCTGAGGATAAAGTGCATTCGGTGTACCTTATGGGCTTGATCTCAAAGAGGAGGTGAGATCACCTCATCAATCTCTTGCACCAAGCCTTTCAGCAGTCAGCCATACTTGCCGCCTATCGGAGGGTGGAGGACATTCGTGAGGATCCCGACGCTTGCGACCGCGAAAGGAAGCATACTCGGGAGGTTCGAAATGCTTGGAGAATCTTGGACAAAGTTAATCTCGAGTTTCTCAACCCATGCCCCGCGTCTGAAGCCTTGCCATTGTAAACGTGTCCTCTTTATTTTGTATGAACTTCTTGAAAGATTCAGTGACAAGTTTTATTATGTCTTTCCATGTTTGCATGCCTTTCTCTGGGATTTTATCATTTTGCTACCGTTGTTGTTGGTGCTTTCAATATGCAGGGTGCTACTCCATTTTTTTTAGTGTACATCAGGTTTAGGCCTCACGTGCTCTGCACGTGGGGTCCCTTGACGGGGTTGTTCACAAAATCTTCTCATGCCCTGTTTTCAGTGCACAATACCAGACGCAGAAAAAGGGCCTTGGAAATAGTTTCATCTCCTTGATTTTCGATGCCTTTCCTTTTTTGGGCCTTGGAAATAGCTTCACCATGCAAGATTTTCCGCGCACAGCACTTAATGCACTTCTTTATATATATGAGGCTATAGCTTTCTTTTCCCTTCACAAAGAGATTTATATTATTATTTTTTTTTATCTTGGAGTAACTTGTCTTGAGAAACAAACGAGCGCCATGGCCTGCAATCGCCCTCATGCTCGTCGACAGCTATGGGAAGTTCCTATTGAGGAGATGGTCCCCCGCTTTGCTGCTCGGTTGGTGGATCCCCTCCTTACCGACAACGAATGCGACTCAGCCATGCATGAACTCTCGATCCGTAGGGGGTCCCCCCTCCCGATGGGTTCTCTCTGGCTCCGGATGATTCTCACGGCCGTGCTTGCCGACATCCCTCCTCACTCGGCGGAGATGACCCTGGCGATGCTCGACGCGGCAGAAGAAAAGCTCGAGGGCTTTCATGAAGCGTGCCTGATTACTCAGGCTTTGAAGGATTGCTCAATTCATCTGCTGAGCCAGATCAAGGCCCGGCGAGCTATTATGTCTGCTTTCGCGGACGAACACGGCGCCAATCGATGGGGAGCGACTCCTCGTGAGAACCGTCGCTTTGATGTGCTGGAGAAAGCAGAGAGAGAGATGGAGAATTTTGTCTTCTGCTTCATTAACCCTTGTGCTGTTGATCCCATGTTTGGTGACCTTTTCCGTTAGCGTAGAACATTTTTAAATTAGTCCCTCATTTTTTACGCTTTATGCAGAAATTCCATGTAGGCTTGGTACTAGTATGTATGTTTCCGCTTGCATAAATAAACTTTGTATTCTTCTCATGAGAACTTTCTTTAATTGCAAATGCTATCATCACTCTCCTGCGCATCAGACCTTTTTAGGCATTATGAATGTTCATGCGATTGCAAATGCTATTATTATTATTTTTTTGAATACTCATATGATTGCGAACGCATGCTTGAAATATGTCGGAAACCTTTCTTGTTGCCTTTCACGTCAGGTGATGTGAGCGCGTTTTAGATCGATTATTCCCGTCGACTGGAAGCCCATTTATACGGTCTTGTAAATGTCTTGTTTCCAAGGCCGCGGTCACGAAAGCGAGCTTACGTGGCCTGATAGAGCGACACGTAGCGAACATTTTGTTGTGCGAGAAAAGGGCTCGGCCGTAAATTTTCGGAGAGGGAATTGGCTTCTAAGGCGCTGAGCGAGCTTCGCGCCACTCTTACCGCCAAGGCCAACAAAGCATACGAACTCTGGCGGGTGCTTCAGGAGTCCATCAAAGAGGTGGTGGCTCTCGATAAAGCTGCCACGTTCACTCGTGAGAGGGTCGAGGCTCATAAGGCCACCGAGAAAGAGCTCGAAGCTCGGCTCGCTTCGTATCAGGCTCAGCAAGCTCAGGCGGAGGCTCATCTTCTGGAGATCTTGCGTCATGAAGCCGTGGCTCAGCAACAGAATGATGAGCTGGTAAAATTATTGCACCGCCCGCCGGCTTGAGGACTTGTATCTTTTTTCCCTTTTTTGTACATACTCATGGATGGGAGTATCTTTTTTTTTGTTTCTTTCATGAATTGTACTTTGTATCCATTTTGGTTTATGAATAAAAGATACATTTTCCTTCTCAATGGTGTGTCCCCTTTTTATTGAATGTATTCTGCGGATATTCTATCTTGATCTCCTTGCAGGACAGCGATGGCTCAGGATTCAGGGTTAAGATCTGCTTCCTAAGACTTTTGCATTTTATGAGCCACGAGGGTCTCATAAAGAGTTTTTCTCCCTACAGGTCGAGAGGATCCCATGTAAGTTCTTCTTAAAGATCGTGAGGATCCTTAAGCGGGTTTTCCCTTGAGAGTCGTAGGGATCTCACAAGAGAGTTTTTCTTCCTTACAGGTCGTGAGGACTTGTAAGTGCTGGATGTGGTCACCCTCGTCCGTGTTTTATGGAGTTAGGGGTTTCTCCAGGTATCGTAGTTTAAAGACGTCGCGGTCAAGGTTAAGGACCTCATAGTCCGTGGATTTAAGGACTCCACTGTCCGCTGTTAGTTTTAAGACATCACGGTCAAGGTTAAGGACCTCATAGTCCGTGGATTTAGGGACTCCATAGTCCGATGTTAGTTTTAAGACATCACGGTTAAGGTTAAGGACCTCATAGTCCGTGGATTTAAGGACTCCACAGTCCGATGTGTGGTTGCAGGGACCCGTCACCTCTTTGAAGACGTTGAGGAATTACAACGCCAGCCATCAAAGGAGTGAAGAGATGTACCCTTAAACCAAGGCAAAATCTATAAGGAATCGGGGTGGTTGATCGTTAGTTTTAAGACATCACGGTCGAGGTTAAGGACGTCATAGTCCGTGGATTTTAAGGACTCCACATTCCGGTATTTGCTCTGGATGTTTCACACGGGTTCACTGCCGTGATTGGCGAGGACCAGGCTCCGCTCTGGGCGTTTTCCGCGGGGTTAAAGAGTGACGTTATCCGCGTTCCACGTAACCAGGAATTTTGCACTAGATGCTTCACACGGGTTCACTGCCGTGCTCGGCGAGGACTAGGCTCCGCTCTGGATGCTTCACACGGGTTCACTGCCGTGCTCTACGAGGACCAGGATCCGCTCTGGACGTTTTCCACGGGGTCAAAGAGTGACGTTATCCGCGTTCCACGTAACCAGGAATTTTGCACTAGATGCTTCACACGGGTTCACTGCCGCGTTAGGCGAGGACTAGGCTCTGCTCTGGATGCTTCACACGGGTTCACTGCCGTGCTCTGCGAGGACCAGGATCCGCTCTGGACATTTTCCATGGGGTCAAAGAGTGACGTTATCCGCGTTCCACGTAACCAGGAATTTTGCACTAGATGCTTCACACGGGTTCATTGCCGTGCTCGGCGAGGACTAGGCTCCGCTCTGGATGCTTCACACGGGTTCACTGCCGTGCTCTGCGAGGACCAGGATCCGCTCTGGACGTTTTCCACGGGGTTAAAGAGTGACATTATCCGCGTTCCACGTGACCAGGAATTTTGCACTAGATGCTTCGCATGGGTTCACTGCCGTGCTCGGTGAGGACTAGGCTCCGCTCTGGATGCTTCACACGGGTTCACTGCCGTGCTCTGCGAGGACCAGGATCCACTCTGGACGTTTTCCACGGGGTCAAAGAGTGACATTATCCGCGTTCCACGTGACCAGGAATTTTGCACTAGATGCTTCACACGGGTTCACTGCCGTGCTCGGCGAGGACTAGGCTCCGCTCTGGATGCTTCACACGGGTTCACTGCCGTGCTCTGCGAGGACCAGGATCCGCTCTGGACGTTTTCCACGGGGTCAAAGAGTGACATTATCCGTATTCCACGTGACCAGGAATTTTGCACTAGATGCTTCACACGGGTTCACTGCCGTGCTCGGCGAGGACTAGGCTCCGCTCTGGATGCTTCACACGGGTTCACTGCCGTGCTCTGCGAGGACCAGGATCCGCTCTAGACGTTTTCCACGGGGTCAAAGAGTGACGTTATCCGCGTTCCACGTAACCAGGAATTTTGCTGAATATATCCGCATTTCACGGAATGGGGGTTTGACTCTTGGTGATATGTATATCGCCGAGCCATGGAACTGGGGGTTGCCGCTGTTCCGTTTCGCTTGATGTTATGTCTGCTGCCATGAGACGAACGTCGAGATGATCTCTAGGCTATCTGTGAACCGTCGAGATTTGGCTTCTTCTTATGATGAAACCTGGGGGAGGAGTATGATCCCTTCTTTGATTGCGCCCCTGGATTGTATATAGGGATAGATGTAACATCACCTGTAGGGCGTGGATTTCATTTTTGTTTTATTTCTTTTTCCGCGATGCTCTATCATTTCAGCTTTTATACTGCGAAGGTCGTGATTTCCCCATCATTTCGGCTATTTTTCGCGGTGCCCAATCATTTCGGTTATTTATTTATTCTCTACTCGCTGCTTTTTATTGCGAGTTGCCCCATCATTTCGGCTATTTTTCATGCATACATTTTTACTTGCTGCTTTTTATTGCAAGTTGCCCCATCATTTCGGCTATTTTGTAGGCATGTGTGGCTTGCTAGCTTTTTCGCCGCAAGCTTGGATTTTAGACACCGATTTCGACATCAGCACCGCTACAACTGGAATGTTGCCAGGAACGAATCATCATTTGCCTTTGTCGATGATGAACAAAGGTGGCTCAGCAAACAGGGTTAAGGGTCCTGTCGACCAAGGCTTTGACTTCATGAGCCGTAAGGGTCTCACAAAGGTATTTCTCCCTACAAGTCGTGAGGATCTTGCAGGTGTATTTTCTCCTTAGGGATCGTGAGGATTCCTAAGTGTGTGCTCCTCTGTAAGTCGTAAGGATCCTACAAGAGGGCTTTCTCCTTATGGGTCGAGAGGACCTACAAGGGTTGGACTTTGCTGGGGAAATGTTTATTCGCGCCAGTGGATTGTATACAAGGGTCAGTATTGAGTCCCTTGTAGGGCAATATCGAAGGTTGTGGAGGATTTGCTTAAGAACAGGTTTAGGTTTCTGTAACTTAAGACTTTCAAGTCTCATGAGCCGTGAGGGTCCCACAAGAGAGTTCTCCTTACAAGTCGTGAGGATCTCGTAAGTGCATTTTCTCCTTAGGAATCGTGAGGGTCCCTAAGTGTGTTGCTCCTTTGTGAGTCGTAAGGATCTCACGCAGGTGGTTTCTCCTTACAAGGTCGAGAGGACCCTACAAGTGTCTTTTAACGAGGTTGCGCCCTTTCGGGTTTTCACAAGCACTCGCCGGTAGTCCTGCTGTTTTTACTCACGGAGCCCTTTCGGGTTTTCATCCGTGCCCATTTTGCTTGTGGATATACCGTTTTTTTTCCTCTCCTTTTTTTTATCTTGTCAGCCTAAAGATGCTGCGGTAGTAGTTTTAGGGACGTTTCGGTCCGTCGTTAGTTTAAGGACGTTTCGGTCCGTCGTTAGTTTAAGGACGTTTCGGTCCATCGTTAGTTTAAGGACGTTTCGGTCCAGCGTTAGTTTAAGGACGTTTCGGTCCATTGTTATGGGAAGGCCGGCTGCTGCTTGTAAAGTCTGAGCCTAGGAAGATAGCGAGCGGACATAGTCGTCGTCATCTATCATTGACCCAGGTTGTGGCTCATTAAGCATAGTATTTCTTTAAGAAGCGGCCGTTTATTGGCCTGAAAGGCCTTTCACCGTGCATGTCCATGAGTAGATAGGCTCCACCCTGGTAGACCTTGTCTATGATGTACGGGCCTTCATAGTTTGGCTCAAATTTTCCCTGCTTGGCACGATTGGGGATCATAAGTCTTTTGACCACTAGTACGAGTTCGCCTTGGCAGAATGTCCTCGGCCTGGTCAATCTTTCGTACGAGCGCGTCATCTTTGCTTTGTAGGCTTCTAGATGTTGTTGCGCTGTGAGCCGGGTTTCGTCGAGGGCATCAAACTCCTCAAGCCGAAGGTGAGCATTTTCTTCGTCCGTCAGCTCGTGGTGGACTGCTACTCGTAAAGAGGGTAACTCTATCTCGAGGGGGAGCACTGCTTCTGTCCCAAATACCAACACGTACGGCGTTGTGTTCGTGGCCGTCTTGAATGTAGTTCGATAAGCCCAAAGGGCTTCTTGCAGCCTTTCGTGCCAGTCTCTCTTATTCCGGGAAACGGTCTTTTTTATGATCTTCGTCAAGGTCTTATTGAAGGCCTCGGCCAGACCGTTAGCTCGTAGGTTGTAAACTGAAGAATATCTCCAGTCTATATTGTGCTGCTGCGCGAAGCGGCTAATCTTATGGCTTCTGTAGGCTGGCCCGTTATCGGAGATAATCCGCCGTGGGGTTCCAAACCGATAGATGACGTGCGTCTTGAAGAAATGGAGGATATTCTCCGTCTTCACTTCCCTCAGTGGTACTGCTTCTGCCCATTTGGAGAAGTAATCAGTTGTCGCCAGGATAAAACGATGTCCCCGGGATGATGCTGGCTCAATGGGGCCAACTATGTCAGTCCCCCACATTTCGAATGGCCAGCTAGCCACCGTTGGGTGTAGTGGATTCGGATGTTGGTGGATAAAGTCTCCATGAATCCGGCATGAGTGGCATTGGTTCGCATACTCGAGGCAGTCCTGGATCATCGTGGGCCAGTAGTAACCCATCCGTTTAATTTTTAACTTCATCTTTGGGCCTGCTTGGTGAGAACCGCAAAGTCCGTTGTGAACTTCTTGGACGACCCTTCTCGCTTCGTCAGGTCCTAAGCATCTCAGCCACAGAGAGTCGAATGACCTCTTGTATAAAGTATCGTTGACGAAGGCGAAAGATAGAGCTCGTTTCATGAGCTGATGTCTTGAGGACGCTTCTTTGGGCATTCGGTGGGACTTAAAGTAGTCTATGAAGACTTCCCTCCAGTCCTCGGCCTTCTCGTGGTCTTTTATTTGTAGGGTCGTCTGCTCAGTCGCCCCCTCTTCTTTATATAATTCCGGAGGTATTTCTGCCGGGCCGAGCACTCGACGGCTTTGTACCACGATTCTTACATCATCGAGGTTTTCGTCCGCTAGTTCTTTAGCAAGTTTGGCCAACGCGTCTGCTTTGCTGTTTTCCGCGTGTGGTATGTTCTCCAAAGTATAGGAGGGAATTTGGGTCAATAGTTGTTGCACCTTTTCGCCGTACTTCACCAACTCCGGTTTGCACGTTTGATAGTCACCATTTACTTGACTAACGACCAGTTGAGAATCCCCGTATATAAGGAGGTCTTCAATTCCCAGGTCGATGGAGATTTCGAGGCCTGCTATCAGAGCTTTGTATTCAGCTTCATTATTTGTCATCGGCTCTGTTAAAGAGAAGGCGAAGCGCATTATCCCTCCTTGTGGAGTTGCAAAGACGAGGCCTATCCCCGATTTGATCATTGGGATACCTTGTTTCTGTTTCTTTACGGAGGACGCTCCATCGAAATAGAGTTCCCATCGGGTGCTACCGCCGCCAATCGCGTCAAATGCATGCTCGTCCGGCAAATCACAGTTCAGAGGAGAATTGGCCGGTATCGGGTGCTCAGCGAGGAAATCGGCAATGGCCTGGCCTTTCACTGCTTTGAGAGGTTGATACGTTATCGAGAACTCCATCAAGAGCAGGGCCCATTTAGCGAGTCGTCCCGTCAATATGGCTTTTGACATCAAATATTTAAGGGGATCCACTTTTGAAATGAGACGGACTTCATGCGCCAACGCATAGTGCCTGAGCTTTGTTATCGCGAAGATTAACGCCAAGCAATGTTTTTCAATGGGAGAGTAGTTGCTTTCTGCCCCCAGTAGAACTCGACTTAAGCAGTAGAGTGCTCTCTCTTTCCCCTGATCGTTCTCTTGTGCCCATAATGCGCCCAAGGAACCTTCGAGGGCGGTCGTATAAAGAATGAGGGGTTTTCCCTTGACCGGCGCAGCCAACACCGGAGGGTTCTGCAGGTACTGCTTGATCTCGTCTAGTGCACATTGGCATTTATGATCCCAAACGAATGGAGTTCCCTTCTTCATCAAGTGGCTGTAAGGACGACATTTGCCTGAAAGATTGGCGATAAACCGCCGGATGTATGCGAGCTTCCCTTGGAGAGACCGCAACTGTTTGAGGGTTCTTGGCGGAGGCATTTCCATGATCGCTTTAATCTTTGACGGGTCTATTTCAATACCTCGGTGTCGAACGATGAATCCCAGGAATTTGCCTGAGGAGACTCTGTTCATATCAGATTTTTGCATTTTCATACCGCCCAATTTTTATCACATTGCATATCCGTAGATACTCTTGAGCCGTGTTTGCTAGTCAATTGCAGGATACAGGTTCTAGGTTGTAAAACAGTGAAATTCATGGAAACCACGACAAAACCCGGGTTCCTGCCAACCACTGAAGAAAACACAGTCTCCGCTCTTCATCCGTATGTTGCCAGATACCAGTTTAGGAAGACAAAATGGCAAATCAATGTCACCTTCATGCACAAAGCACAAGGCAGCATCAAATCCAACAAATCTACGCGGTGCCCGAGAAAAGCATGGGCAAAATATCCACTTTCAATCACCTTTTTGATCAACAGAATTCTGGAAAATTCGTGAAGCAATTATGAGAAAATACATATACCAGAATGAAGTGCACAGAAAACCAGGCCAGCACCAAAAAAGCCCAAAGCCCAATTCCACTATAAGGCCGTGGAAGCGCGGCCAAAGGGGGGTCTTGGCCGCGGTTCCGCGGCCGTTATGGCGCCAAAAAGCTAGGGTTTCCAGGGGGTGTTTGGTCATTTCATTTGGGCCCGTATTGTTGCCCTAGATTCTCATTTTCCAGCCTATAAATACCCCAGAATTCTGTGAAGGAAGGGGTCCATAATCTTGTATTTTCATTTTTGCCTAGGTTTAGTTTTTCTCCTTCTTCTTCTCACCTCTTCTCCATTAAACTTGTAGTGAGCTTATGAGTGAAGAGTGATGAATAAAGAAGAACCGTTTATTATCATGCTTGTCTCTTTATCTTCATGCTTGTTGTAATTTTACTTGTTGTAATTTTAATTCGTTAAGTAGTTGTTGTTATTTCCTTGTTGTTTCTTTCTTCTCTCTTTTTCTTTATCATTCATACGACCATGATACTTACGCTCGATCCTCGCCAAGGTGAGGTCGCAAATAGTTAGTCGTATTCTTCTAATCTCCCTCTTTCTATCTTCCTCTTTTGTTTTGTTTTATTTTTCCGTATCATGAAGTGTGAGTAGTTCATACTTGTTAGGGGTAGGATAAGGGAAGTTTGAGAGAAGGAAATCTCTCTCACTCTTTCCTTGCCCAACAGCTTAAATCGACTCTCGTTAATTGAACCACAATCCGCTCCTTACGGCACCCTATCCTACATGATTGTGGTGATTCCGTAGTGAGACCGGTTGTGGTTGAATTAACCGGAGGTTATGGCTAAGAGCCAAGAACGGACGGACAAGCACCAAAAGGAAGGACTTATGCGTTGGAAAGCCTAGCTTATACTCGAAAGTTCCTTCCTAGTCGTGCTAATCCCCGTTGTTGCCGATTACCGTAACACCGATATTAAGAGGGGCAACGAAAGATGAGGAGACTCCTAACTCAAACTAACCTAATCCTAACCCTAACAAGCTCTCTTTAAATATCAACTTAACACTTAGATAATCACAACAAAATCTGAAAAACCGGACTTAACTCGTTGAAACACATTGAAAAACACTCCCATCTCCCTGCGGACGACCCGTACTCAACCGGCTAGCTACAAGCGAAACCGTCTTGATTGCGGTATTTAAACTAGAACTTGAACACGCAGAACCTCTGACAATCAAATGGCGCCGTTGCCGGGGAGACGGTAGTTTGTTTCTTTGTGTAATTTCGGGTTAATTTGTAAGTATAAAAAAAAAACGAAAAAAAAATATACTTTGTAAAAAAAAAACCATCTTGTTATTCTTGATTAGTTTTTGTGCAAGTGTGCAGGAAAATACGAAGTTCAAGATCGACGCCAAGAACGTTGAAAATACGGAGTTCAAGTACAGTGCCAAAGACGTGGGAAGATAGACCCACATTTCGCGGCTACACCGCGACGGAAAAAACGAAGCATACGGTCTACTGTCAAGATCTGGAGCAGGTACAGTGAGCAAGTAAAAATTCAGAAGATCCAGACAAGCAGAGAAGACCCACATCAGCAAGCTCAAGAAAAAATGGTGCCCCAATTCCCTGTTCCTGCCGCGGAACCGCTGCAATAGAAGGATTAGGCCGCGGATCCGCGGCCAATTGTTGGCCTTAGGGTCCCATCTTCTCTCTGTAAGTCTCTCCCCTCCTCTGGACTCCAATAAATTATGTTTTCTGCAGCCTTCTTTGCGCAAATTCTTCTCCCCCTTCCAATAAACTGTTCTTGTGCAGGATTCTTTGCGCCGCAAATAAAAATTGTTTACAGTTGATTTGTTACTGTTTTGCATTCTTTAATACGGACTTAAGGGGCTTGAAACCAATTCAGATTGGGTGGGGATTTCATCACCCTTCCCAGGACCCCAAAAATCACTAAAGCATATGCATTGTCCATTGTAAATTAAAAAACTACTAGACTTCAGCCCTAAGGACTTCGCGCTCATTAGGAGAAGGTAAACCGTGTTTAGAACCTCGCTTAACCGTATATTGTTTACGGGGTGTCTAGGAAAGTGTTAAAGGCGCAACCGCCGAAAGAGAAAGGGTTATTTAATTAAGGAACTTCGCGAAAGCGTTGGATAACCTCCCCTTATCTCTGCACTTACCTGGCCTCGTGATCAGTGTATTTTTGAGCCCGTTTCTCGACATTGTTTAACTTCGACAATCAAGTTCAGGAGCAGGTCTAGTAGACCTAGGATGCCCTAGATCTAGGTGTGATTGTGCATATCTTGTTTGTGATCGCTTAAGCCGTATTTCCGTACATACTTCTGTAAATTTCTTTCTAAAAAAAAAAAAGAAAAAAAAAAGAAAAAGAAAAAAATCAAAAACTTTTATAAAAACTTGCCCTTTTTGTCGCCAAATCCATTTTCACCCACCACCCATCGCCTTTCTCCATTGACGTTTTCTTACCCTCACCTTCTCCGCTTTGACTATACTAAACTCGTTTAGTGTATGTCCGCTTGGACTCGGGACACTAGCGCCCGTCTAGTCCGCGTTACGTTAGTCGCAACCGACTACGCGATCGACTCCGAAGTCGATACTCCGTCCACTCCTCTTTCACCCCTTGCTTTGCCGGCCAACTCCGACGTTGACCGGAATTCTGTTCATACATCTTCACCTTCACCTTCACCTTCACCAACCTCTTCTTCCGCGATGTCAGGATTTAATCCGAACATCTCTTTGACCACCGCTGGATTGGCTCCACCTCCTACGGAGACCAATATCCCACCACCTCCGCCTGTTGTAGCGCCGCAGCGAATCGCGCTCCAGGATCGTTTCTATCCCACCCGTTCTGCACTTCCCACCTGCCTTTCTCTTCCTCCGGCCAATGGGGACAACTTTGAAATTAAGCCCCATTTCATCAACATGCTTCCACGTTTTCATGGGCTTGAAACTAAAGATGCCTATATCTTCATCAATAAATTTCAAAATGTCTGTGCCATGATGAAAACCACCCAGCTGTCGGACGATGCTATACGTCTACGGGTCATTCCGTTCACTTTATGCGATCTTGCTGAAAAATGGCTGTATAGCACCGCTTCCCACTCGATCACCAGCTGGGACGAGTTTGTTAAAGCGTTTCTGAAAAAATTCTATCCGAATCATAAGACCGCAAGGATTCGAAATGAAATCAACCAATTCTCCCAGCTTCCTTCTGAACCCTTCTGGAAGTGCTTTGACCAGTACAAAGACCTTCTTGTTCAGTGTCCTCACCACGGTATAGAGAAATGGCAGCTCTGCCAAACCTTATACGAGGGACTGAACCCAGCAACGAAGCAGTTGCTGGAAACCATCTGTCAGGGCCACTTCCTATCGAAATCTGACGAGGAAGCGTGGCAGTTCTTTGACGACCTTGCGGAGCAAACGCTACAGTGGGAGAGCACCAGACCGACTTCTTCTTCTTCTTCTTCTACCTCCACTTCTACCGGTAAGTCTAGGGTAGGAATCCACCAACTCGATGTCTCTATTGCGATGAAAGCTGAAATGGCTGCAATAACAAGAAAGCTTGAAGCAATCGAGAGCAAATTTTCTGCTCCTGCCCCCACCCCTGTTCTCCCCCTTCGTACCATCTGCGCTTGTTGTTCCGATCCTTCTCACTTGACCGAAGAGTGTCCTTACAATCCACCCTTGCAAGGACAGGATCAGGTTAATGCTGCCTTCCAGCAAAGACCGAGGAATGATCCATACTCTTCCACCTACAATCCCGGTTGGAGGAACCATCCCAATTTCGCCTGGAATCAGAATCAGAATCAATTCCAAGGCAACAATTTCCAAAGGGCCCCTCTGCCGCAACAACAAGCGCAACAACAAACTCAGTATCAGCAGCCCTTCCAACCCCAACCTTTCCAAAACCAGACGAACAACTTTGCACCCAACAACTCTTTTCCACCAAACAACTTTGTTCCGTCGAACAACGATAAGGTTTCCTCGCTCGAGCGAAGTCTGGAGGCGTTTGTTAAACAATCGACTCAATCCACCGCCAACATCCAGTCTTCGATTCAATCTTTAGTGCAACACACTGCCGCACACGGGCAAGGCATCAAGACCATTGAGGCCCAGATTGCATAGCTGAATGCGGCCTTGAGCGAGCGAGAGAAGGGGAAGCTCCCGTCCCAGCCACTTCCAAATCCCGGTCACCCACATAATGCACATGTTGCTCTTGAACAACAAAACCATAATGTGAGTGCCGTGACCACACTGAGATCGGGGAGGATGCTGCAAAACAACATTGGCGAACGGATCAACGATGACACCCCGGCCGCTTCTTCTTCTTCTTCGCCTTCCGAGCCTATTCTCCGTTCTTCAACAGGCTCTCCTTCCTCTTCTTCTGCTCTGAACGGACCCACTTCTCACTCCACGAAAACACCTATTCTGGGATCCGTTCCAACTCCAAAATCTCCTCCTCCAGCTTTAGACTCAACCAATTTTCAAAATGTTCCATTTCCAAACCGGTTGAGGTCTAACAAACAAAATCCTCAAATGGAGAAGATTGTGGAGTTATTTAAGCAGGTTAACATTAATATTCCTCTTTTAGATGCTGTCCAACAAGTCCCGTCCTACGCGAAAATCTTAAAGGACTTGTGCACGAAAAAGAGGAAGTCTCAGGTACCCAAGAAAGTTTTCTTGGTTAGTGCTGTGAGTGATGCCCTTACCCAATCTTTACCACAAAAACGGAAGGACCCTGGCTGTCCTACGATTTCAATTACCATTGGGGATAAGAACATCAACCGCGCACTATTAGATCTTGGTGCCAGTGTTAACCTGCTTCCGTATTCAGTATACGAGCAATTAGGCGTCGGAGAGCTGAAACCCACACACTGCACTCTCCAAATGGCCGACCGATCGATCGCCCATCCTAGGGGTGAGCTAGAGGATGTGTTAATAAAAGTCGGGGACTTCATATTCCCCGTTGACTTCATTGTCTTTGATACACAGCCTGTAGCTAACCCCCGGAATCAAATTCCGGTGATACTCGGTCGCCCATTTCTCGCAACCTCAAATGCTATGATCAATTGTCGCAATGGTTCGATGAACCTATCTTTTGGAAATATGACGATTGAACTCAACATTTTTAGGTTGGGGAATCAGCCCGCCGAACCTAATGCTCATATACTGGACGTCTGTTCGATCCAGGAGATCACACCAGAAGAGTGTGAATTCGAGGAGTTTCTATTTGATCACGATAATCTTGACGCCACTAGTGCGTTTCTCTTCGAACCTGCTGCTGTTTCTGCGCCCGATAACGAATACGAGTGTTTCACATTCTCGAACGATCTTAGCCGCGCACAACCAGAGTTTGAATCTTTCGACTTTCCGGATGAGTTACCTGAACCATCCGACTCGGTTGCCTACATTCGTTTTGAACCTTTGCTGGAGTCCTTTGAGTTCGAGACCTTTGCACCAGTCTTGCCTTCCATCATTTCACCTCCAACGTTCGAACTCAAGCCGTTGCCATCTCACCTTAAGTATGCTTACTTAGGTGAGAACGAGACCCTCCCTGTCATCATTTCGGCTTCTCTAGCTCCCGAGCAAGAGAAAGCCCTTCTCGCGGTCTTGCACAGCAACAGGCAAGCTTTTGGCTGGTCCATGGCGGACATCAAGGGGATTAGTCCCCTCATCATTGAGCATCACATTCATCTGATGGATGATGCCAAACCAGCCCGGGATCCACAAAGACGTCTTAATCCAGTCATGAAGGAGGCTGTGAAGAAGGAGATCGTCAAATGTCTAGATAGTGGTATCATTTACCCTATCTCTGATAGCCAGTGGGTTAGCCCCATTCATGTTGTCCCCAAGAAGTCGGGGATCACGGTCATAACCAACGAGGCGAACGAGTTAATCCCTACTCGCACCCAAACTGGGTGGCGAGTTTGCATTGATTACAGAAAACTCAACGCCGCAACCCAGAAAGACCACTTTCCGCTACCTTTCATTGACCAGATGCTGGAACGATTGGCCGGACATGAGTACTATTGTTTTCTTGATGGCTACTCTGGCTATAATCAAATTCCCATCGCCGAAAAAGACCAGGACAAGACCACTTTCACTTGTCCTTTCGGCACGTTTGCATATCGACGCATGCCCTTTGGGTTATGCAATGCGCCCGCTACCTTCCAGCGGTGTATGATGGGAATTTTCTCTGACATGGTGGAAAAATTTCTGGAGATTTTCATGGATGACTTCTCCATCTTCGGCGACTCCTTCGACGAGTGTTTGCTGCATCTTGACGCTGTCCTTACCCGATGTAAGGACAAGAATCTCACTTTGAACTGGGAGAAATGCCACTTCATGGTGCACGAAGGTATTGTCTTAGGACATATCATCTCGCAAAATGGCATAGAGGTTGACAAAGCAAAGATTGAGGTCATCTCCAATCTGCCCCCTCCCCGATGCGTCAGAGATATCCGAGCCTTCCTTGGCCATGCCGGTTTCTATAGATGGTTTATCAAGGACTTTAGCAAGATTGCTAGGCCCTTGACGCTTTTGCTGGCCAAGGATACACCTTTCGACTTCAACTCGAGCTGTGTGACTGCATTCGAGTCACTGAAACGCTCACTCACTTCTGCTCCCGTTCTTTCTTCCCCTGACTGGACACACCCATTCGAGATTATGTGCGATGCATCCGACTTTGCCATCGGTGCTGTCCTTGGACAGCAAATCAACAAGATGCCGCACGTAATCTATTACGCGAGCCGGACTCTGAACGACGCCCAACTTAACTATACAACAACTGAGAAGGAATTCTTGGCTGTTGTATTTGCTTTAGAAAAGTTCAGGCCCTACCTCATCGGCTCTCCAGTCATTGTCTACACGGACCATTCAGCTCTGCGCCATCTTTTTGCGAAGAAAGATGCAAAATCTCGGTTAATCCATTGGATCCTCTTGCTTCAAGAGTTTGACCTTGTCATTAAGGACAAACGAGGATGTGAAAACGTAGTTGCCGACCATCTCTCACGACTTCCTTCTTCGCCTTCGCATCCAATTCCAATTAACGACGTTTTTCCGGATGAACAGCTCTTGACAGTATCTTGCGAACCCTGGTTCGCAGATATTGTGAACTATTTGGCCACGGGATTACTACCGACCGAATGGTCGAGTCAGGACAGACTTCGCTTCTTATCCGAAGTAAAACACTTTTACTGGGACGAACCCTACTTGTTCAAGTACTGTCCCGACCAGATTATTCGTCGGTGTGTCCCTGATGAGAAATTCAAGAGTGTGCTGTCATTTTGCCACGATCAAGCGTGTGGCGGGCATTTTGGGCCCAGAAAGACAGCTGAGAAGATCTTGCAATGTGGTTTCTACTGGCCACAACTTTTCAAAGACGCTCACGACTATTGCAAGACTTTCTCCCGGTGCCAACACATGGGCCGGATATCCCGGAGGGACGAGATGCCGCTCCAACCGATCTTGGTTGTGGAGATTTTCGATGTTTGGGGGATAGACTTCATGGGGCCGTTTCCCATCTCTTTTGGGAACTTGTACATTCTTCTAGCTGTTGATTACGTCTCTAAATGGGTCGAGGCTGTGCCCAGCCGGACTAATGACAACAAGGTTGTCGTTAGGTTCCTTAAAGAAAACATTTTCTCACGGTTTGGGCACCCCCGAGCGATCATTAGCGACAATGGAAGTCATTTCTGCAATAGGACTTTCGAGGCCTTGATGCGGAAATACTCCATTAATCATAAGATTTCTACGCCCTACCACCCCCAAACCTGCGGGCAGGACGAAGTTTTAAATCGGCAAATCAAGCAGATACTGGAGAAGACGGTTTCCAAGAACCGTAAGGATTGGTCTCTGAAACTCACTGATGCCCTTTGGGCATTTAGAACCGCTTATAAGACCGACGTTGGCATGTCTCCCTATCGGCTTGTGTACGGAAAAGCCTGCCACCTACCTGTCGAAATCGAGCATCGCGCATTTTGGGCGATAAAGGAGCTGAATCTGTCTCTTGAAGACGCGGGCAGCCATCGGAAGCTGCAGCTGAACGAACTATGCGAGCTTAGGGATGAGGCTTACGATAACGCGGTTGTCGTTAAGAATCGAACGAAGGTGTTTCACGATAAACACCTTTTGCGCAAAACCTTCGTACCTGGTCAGCAGGTACTGCTTTACGACACCCGACTTCACTTCCATCCTGGAAAGCTCAGATCTCGCTGGAAAGGGCCGTATTTTGTGCGGAATGTGTATCCGCAGGGCGCTCTGGATTTGGAAAATCCAAAGGACGGTTCACTCTTCAAGGTAAATGGACACCGATGCAAACCGTACCTTAGCGCCGAACCAACAGAGGAGCTCCTGTTCTTATAAAAGCCGGTTTACCCTGAATGATCTTCCTCTGCCTACCTCCAAACTTCGGTTATCCAGCCAAGAACAGTAGACACTGTTCCAAATAAGTTTGGGGGTATGTACAAACCATTTTTTGTGTATATTCTTTTTCTTTTCTTTAAAAACAAAAACAAATAAAAATTTTGTATATCGCTAACCGACAATTTTGAACCTTCCAACTGCTCTCTTCATGCTACGACAGTGAGGACACTGTCCAGTTTAAGTTTGGGGGTACGCTCGGTACGCATTTCTTACCTTCGCATTCATATGTAAATTTTGCATCTGCATATTAATATCCATAAAATCCATAAAAATTTGAAAATTTTCTAAAAAATATAAAAACTTTTTTGTTAAGTTAGCTTGTGGAAGAACTCTGATTCAACATTCGACGGTTTTTGTTTGAAAAAATAGGAATAACTAAATCTTATGTTTGGATTTTGAAAACCTAAAAGATAACTCTCCTTTAAAGTTAACTATAGCTGATATACGTCTTTACATCACACTACACGTGTCGTAAGATTTTGGGAATTAGATGACAAGTCTTTCATGTTTAAACTTTTAAACAGATAAATGATTTTCTGAGGATCAAATAGGTTTGTTCTGAAATAAGTAATGTCAAGAATAGTTTATGAAGTAAAGCGAATATGAAGGAATATTATTGATGCCGTAATTGGAGCTAAGTCTGAAAAATAACCCATCTGAAACTTGATTGGAATGATTACACACCAAACCCACTAAACACGTCTTTTATCCAAAAAATATTTGAACTGCCGGTTATATCTCCGTTCGTATTAAATCATCTGATTTTCACGCCAAACTGTCTTTTGTTTTTGGACCTAGGTAACTTGAGTAATTAAGTCCGCTGGGGTGTTTCTAATCCTAATGCCCTACAACCAACTGGTTTGGGTGCATTGGCCCAAAGCTCGCTAAGAAGCCTAGAAAGTCCAGGTTAAAACAAAGTCAAGCAAGTGTTCTCTCCGAGTTAAAATTCCTAACGGTTCTTTGTGTAAGAATAATCTTGATAAAAGACAGGCTTTTATAAAAATTTTAGCGGAGATATGAAGGTTTTATTCTATGATAAATACTATTGCACGTTCACAGAGGTGTGTATGAAATGAAAACAGGAAAAAGGTGGAGTGAAAAATACGACTTAGTTCCTGTTATGGAAGATAGAAATTCTGAAGTTGAAACCTTACTGGAAAACGAAACTTGAAAAATTCTTAACTCCTTATAAAACTTATGTGATCCTTTTAAAATTGTTATCTGGGCTTTATTGTGCGACATGATGACTTTAATCGATCCTTCTGGAATTTAACGACACTATTTGCACTGCACGTAAAGACATGTAAAATCTGTAGTTAAATAAGAAGCGAGGTGTGAAAAATAAAGGTTCGATAGTCTAGATTTAGGATTATAGAATTGTTATTTTCTAAAACAAAACTTTAGGATTTGAATCTTAGTTATTTTACAAAACCATCTTGACCGGATTTTGTGGGTAGTATCCGCTGAAAACCCTCAGGAAACAACACTCCTCCTACTAGGGACATCTAGAGGTTTAACGGCTTGTTGCACATGCTCAGTGCAATCGCGTTCCCTGCGAAAGTGAGGTTAGGAAATTTTTGTGAATAAATAGGCTTTGCTCGGGACGAGCAAATGATAAGTTTGGGGGTATTTGTTCATATCAGATTTTTGCATTTTCATACCGCCCAATTTTTATCACATTGCATATCCATAGATACTCTTGAGCCGTGTTTTCTAGTCAATTGCAGGATACAGGTTCTCGGTTGTAAAAAAGTGAAATTCATGGAAACCACGACAAAACCCGGGTTCCTGCCAACCACTGAAGAAAACACGGTCTCCGCTCTTCATCCGTATGTTGCCAGATACCAGTTTAGGAAGACAAAATGGCAAATCAATGTCACCTTCATGCACAAAGCACAAGGCATCATCAAATCCAACAAATCTACGCGGTGCCCGAGAAAAGCATGGGCAAAAGATCCACTTTCAATCACCTTTTTGATCAACAGAATTCTGGAAAATTCGTGAAGCAATTATGAGAAAATACATATACCAGAATGAAGTGCACAGAAAACCAGGCCAGCACCAAAAAAGCCCAAAGCCCAATTCCACTATAAGGCCGCGGAAGCGCGGCCAAAGGGGGGTCTTGGCCGCGGTTCCGCGGCCGTTATGGCGCCAAAAAGCTAGGGTTTCCAGGGGGTGTTTGGTCATTTCATTTGGGCCCGTATTGTTGCCCTAGATTCTCATTTTCCAGCCAATAAATACCCCAGAATTCTGTGAAGGAAGGGGTCCATAATCTTGTATTTTCATTTTTTCCTAGGTTTAGTTTTTCTCCTTCTTCTTCTCACCTCTTCTCCATTAAACTTGTAGTGAGCTTATGAGTGAAGAGTGATGAATAAAGAAGAACCGTTTATTATCATGCTTGTCTCTTTATCTTCATGCTTGTTGTAATTTTACTTGTTGTAATTTTAATTCGTTAAGTAGTTGTTGTTATTTCCTTGTTGTTTCTTTCTTCTCTCTTTTTCTTTATCATTCATACGACCATGATACTTACGCTCGATCCTCGCCAAGGTGAGGTCGCAAATAGTTAGTCGTATTCTTCTAATCTCCCTCTTTCTATCTTCCTCTTTTGTTTTGTTTTATTTTTCCGTATCATGAAGTGTGAGTAGTTCATACTTGTTAGGGGTAGGATAAGGGAAGTTTGAGAGAAGGAAATCTCTCTCACTCTTTCCTTGCCCAACAGCTTAAATCGACTCCCGTTAATTGAACCACAATCCGCTCCTTACGGCACCCTATCCTACATGATTGTGGTGATTCCGTAGTGAGACCGGTTGTGGTTGAATTAACCGGAGGTTATGGCTAAGAGCCAAGAACGGACGGACAAGCACCAAAAGGAAGGACTTATGCGTTGGAAAGCCTAGCTTATACTCGAAAGTTCCTTCCTAGTCGTGCTAATCCCCGTTGTTGCCGATTACCGTAACACCGATATTAAGAGGGGCAACGAAAGATGAGGAGACTCCTAACTCAAACTAACCTAATCCTAACCCTAACAAGCTCTCTTTAAATATCAACTTAACACTTAGATAATCACAACAAAATCTGAAAAACCGGACTTAACTCGTTGAAACACATTGAAAAACACTCCCATCTCTCTGCGGACGACCCGTACTCAACCGGCTAGCTACAAGCGAAACCGTCTTGATTGCGGTATTTAAACTAGAACTTGAACACGCAGAACCTCTGACAATCAGACTCCAAACACGCATTTGAGGGGATTCATTTTCAAATTATATTGCCGAAGGCGTTGAAATACAGTCTCCAGATGCTTTAAATGATCTTCGTATGACATGCTCTTTACTACGAGGTCATCGATATAGCACTCGACGATGTCATATATGAGGTCGTCGAAGATCTTTGTCATGGCCCTTTGATAGGTAGCGCCAGCGTTCTTCAGACCAAAGGGCATAACCCTGTAGCAGAATATACCCAAAGGGGTCCGGAAAGCGGTGTGCTTCTGTTCTTCGGGATGCATCTTTATCTGATTGTATCCTGACGAACCGTCCATAAAGGAGAAAACCTCGTGAGTGGACGTGTTATCTATCATTAGCTCGGTTACCGGCACCGGGAAATCGTCCTTTAGACAGGCTTTATTGAGATCCCTGAAATCCACGCATATGCGTACCGTCCCATTCTTCTTCATTACCGGGACGATATTGGCGATCCAGTCGGGATATTGGACTTCTTGGATAAATCCAGAATCGATCAGCTTCTTGACTTCGGCGTTGATGCTCATCTCAAGCTCGAGTCGCATCCTCCTTGGCGCCTGCTTGACCGGCTTGATATCTGGGGATATTGCTAATTTATGCACAGCAATCTCCGGATCTAATCCTGGCATCTCGGAGTAGTTCCACGCGAAGCAGTCTTTATGCCGTAGAAGCACGTTCTTTAACGCAGCCACCCTTTCTTCAGAGAGCAGCTCGCTGACAAATGTCGGTCGCGGGTCATCTGCCGATCCCAACTCGATTTTCTTGAGGTTATCTGCAGTAGTATGTATACCATCTTCCAGTTCTTTCGGAGCGGGCGGAAATTCTGAGATCACCTCATCATTGCTGTTCTCAAAGCACCGGGGAAGGTCATCTATGTTCTCGGACTCTTCTTTTAATATCGTAATCGTATAACAGGTGCGAATCCGCTCCCAGGACTGAGGTGGATCCGGTTCTGCTATTGTGGCTTTGGGTTCGTGCTCTTGTGGCGGCGTTACCCTCCATCCGTTGGATAAAGCGAACCTGCCCTGTTGGTACTGGTCCTCGACCCAGTTCTTGAAGGTGAAGCAGTCTTCGGTAGGATGTCCTATGGCTCGGTGATAAGAGCAATAGCTCAGATGAGAAGCCTTGTTAGCTCGCTCAGGGTGTCTAGATCCTGGAAGCGCGATCATTTGATGTTTTAAAGCTAGCTTGAGTAACCTCTCCGTCTTGTCTCGGGGGAAGGAGTACGCTCGACTCGTCTTCTTCATGAGGGACAAATCCGAGCCGTGCAATACCCGATCACGTAACCCTCTAATCCTGCGTCGTTGTTGTCGGCTCCTCTTTCCGCTTCTTGACTTATTTCCGTCTCCGCATCGGGCCTTTCGTACAACGGGTTGACAAAGACGAACATCTTTGTCTTTTGCAGCCTGTTGAAATAGACGTTGCATCCTGGCCTTCTCGTAGATGGCCATTTCGCGGTTGTGGTCTTCCTGAGCTTTCTGACCCACTTTCCTGATAGGCTTGCCCATTCGTTCTTCAAACGACGGACTCGGCGCTTCAATCGCGGGGTCTAGTTTTGATGAGGGGTTGGCATCTCCTGACAGGGCGTCCTCTTCTTCATCAAAGGTATATATAGCGTAGCTGCTATGAGCCCGTTCCCGTTTTCCGGTTCTCGTGTATCCAAGCCCGAGTGTTTCCATTTTCCCGCTGGGCAATTTGCGTTGAGTCCCAGGGACATCCCAAATCCTGTTGTAGAACCGAGCCTGCCGAACAGTCTGTTTTAAGGGTACTCCTTGGCGCTTCAATAGCTTCTTTAATCCATTTGTATAGTATCTAGGCAGACGGATGGGTTGGAGCCTGTCAAGTGTAGCATCCACGGTATGCCAGATCTCTTTCTCTATTTTCGACTCTGAGGATCGGTAGAATAGGATCACCTTCTCACCCCTTCGCCTGGGAGGGACGTAAAACGTTTGCAGGTCCTGCACATTGTGAGCTTGAAGCGTGTCGAGATCCTTGTAGTGTCCTCGCGGTACCATGGTGATTTGCAAACTATGGTCATCGCCAAGGGGTGCTTGTATTGACAGCCGATTGGAGAACACGGCATTAACCTCATCTTCCGAGTCACTTCCGAAGACTAACATGGGGCGGACGTCCCTGGGTTGTTGCGTTGAGATGGCCCGGCATAAACTATCTCTTCTTCTTCTTCGGTATCGCTCCCGAAAACAGGGATGGTGGCGGCGGCTTTGTTCTCCGGGTTGCGACACCTTTCTGTATCCTCGAAATCTGGCAAAAAGTACTTCGCGTCTTCGTATTTGCGGACTTCGTTCACGGAAAATGGGTTTAACTCTCCTGTTACGGTATACTCGAAACCATCCTTAAAGCACTTCATACACTGATATTGTGTAGAAGGGATGATGTTGTATTCGTGTAGCCAAGGACGACCGAGCAAGGCGTTGTAGCAGGTCTTGGCGTCAATGTAATGGAATTTGATGTCTGTGACGAGAAGTCCAAAGCGTAATGTTAGTATCACAGATCCGAGCGTCCGTGACGATTGTGAATCGAAACCGGAGATAGTAATTTTGTCACGAGCGAGGTGTTGCACACTCATGCAGATTTCCTTCAACACCCGAACATTAAGGAGATTGACGGAGGATCCATTATCCACCAGGATCTTGCCTATCTTGATATCATGGCAGTATCCGGAGACATATAAGGGGCGGTTGTGGTCGCACGTCCCGAGAAGGAGGTCTTCATCACCGAAAGTGATGTCGGCCGTATGCACTTCCTCCAGTTCATCCTTCATCTTTTCAGTGGCGAGGAAGGCTTGGAATTGCTCAGGTTCTTGTAACGCCTTAATTAGTGAGTCTCGCGCTTCTTTTGATAATAGGAGGGCATCGAGAATGCTAAGCTGAGAAGGTAGATTCCGTAGGTGCGCGAGGATGTTATAGTCCACCTTACCCTTCCTAGGAAGGTCTTTGGCAGCCAGCTCTCTCATGACTTGGTCATCTAAAGTGATATCTTCAGTGACCTTTTCCTTTCCCTTATCTTTTCTACTTACGGGCCCGAGATTCTTTTCTGGGAGTGTGCGATTGCGCAGCTGGATGTTCTCGCAGGCCTCCGATTTCTCCTCTTTCCCTAAAACGGACTCTTTAAAGAGAGGGCACAGAGCAATTTCTTCATCAGAGTCGCTCCCAAAGGTGAGAACTTGTGACCCCCCGGCGTGAGCCATATAACAGTTGCCAGTAGTTCTGCTGTGCCCTTCGACAGTACTTCTTCGCTCCCGACGGCTCTTGCGTTTCATGCGCTTAAAATGTTGCCGACGAGTAACATATCCTTGCCACCATATCTTAAAGGCGTCGCACTCCTCCGTGGGGTGAGAAATTTTCCGATGATATGCGCAATAATCAGGGTGTCTCTCCACCCCGTCGAGCGTGTTGTAAGTGCACGGCGGCGCCCCGGCCGTCAATCCGACGGCCAAATGCGGAAGTGGTGATAAACTTTAATTTTGCGAACTTAGCAAACCGGCACCACCGCGCACTAAACACCCGGATCGTGCCATTAATCTAGATCTAGCTAACTACAAGATGGGAAGAGATATACTGAGTGATCCGAGTCCTCCGGTCTTCTCGTCGTCATCCCGATCTCCTGCGGAAACTCCGGTCGTCGCCTCCTCGCCGGAAGGGCACCACATCGCCTGCATCTTTTACGGGCTCCCACCTCAATACCGAGGCAACTCGGGCGCGAAGTAGGCTAACCGACGCGTCCAAGATTTGCTGTAGAATGTGTAGTGTAGAGCCTATGTCTCATTTGGGGTTTGTTGCCTTTGAAGATGATGGAGGAATCAAGATAAGAAAAATGGTGCTTGCATTTTTCTAGCATGAAAAGAGATCAAAATGCTACACTCTCAAAATGAAGCTCTCATCTTCTTTTCTCTCAAAAATGTTCAACCATCTCCTCATGAGAATGGTGGAGGAATGAATACCAAATGCAAAAGGGAGGTGAGTGTAGTAAAAGGTAAGAGGTGACCATATCCTAAACATCATCATAACAATCTCACATCAACTCCAAATCACTTCTAATCAACAAAAAGCAAGTGATAATGATGGATAAGAATGGTATCAAAAGATGCTTTCATAATTAATACATTTGCAAGAAAAACCTCCACAATGTGTTATTTGCAAACTTGCAAATAACCCCCTCCATCAGAAAAGTCCGGCCGGGAAAGAACAAAGGAAAACCGGCCGGAACGGAATGCAAACTGGCAACTCCAGAAAACTGGTCCCGTAATAAATTACAGGAAAACCCCGATACTGCAAATACATGCCCGCATTTGTATTCCCACTGAACACAAATGCAAAGAGACAAAACTACACTATCAAATACTAGGATCCGGCTTAAGCCAAAGCCGGCTAGTAAAAACCGTCCGATCACGATCCGTGCAATACCGCACATATCTGATCGAACCCTGCCATATCTCCATACGGCCTCTACAGCGTTTCGTCCGAAAGCTTGAGTAACTGAAAGTGTGGTGGACTCTAAAGACTCGTCAATACTATGGCTGTGGATTTAACCACTAGCACGTCAGAGGTATAAGCCAATACGTGACGGGCCATCAGCTATTGACCAAAAGGGACGTCGATGAGCGAACTCATCCTGACACCCTACTGAGCCTGTCAGTGACAATATCCGTACAGTCCGGTCCGTTCGTCTATGAGCATCGCATGTCGGGCCTAGGGGGTTGGTAAAAGTCAGACCCCCAAAAGCGGTACAAGTCGTGTCGGAGTGTAGCCCAGAACACCCTGAGATACTACTGGAATACCTACCAGTAAATCTCCTGCCTTGGCCAAGGACTTCGTGTAATGGCTCTCCTAGACACAGCGCGACCTCACCCACAATACCGGGAGAGACGAACCCCTGAAGATCCGCTCACTGCCTCCATGTGGCTCGGGACTGTACCCAACTAAAACCTGTTTGCACGACTCCTTTGAGGCGTGGTAGGGTAGTAATCAAAGCACAGTGGGAACTCACACGAGATAAATGACGATCCCCAGGTCGATGAACTAACCTGTACACATGTCACCTGGGAACTGCTATCTGACGTCAGGTATAAGACCAATTAGCTTGTTCCCGGCGAGTCCTGTCCGGTGTACTCATAACCCAATGAGCACCTGTATACATCTTAGGTGAACCAACTGACACCAGTGGCTTGTGAGACCGGCCACCGCCCCTCTTCGGGGTCTCGACTGTATACACTAGTCTACTCTGGAGAATCGATGCCCTGTCTCGAAACTCCCACGACTAGGGACCTTTTAAGGATGTGCTTATAGACTACCAGCTCCCACGTATATGATCGCCCTCATACTGCTGGTGGTCAAGCAAGAATCCTAGGGGCTCTATCAACGTGCAATAGCGACATGTCAGGTCACCTAAAGCAGTACACGATGATAAAGGTAAACCAGATAGCATACTATCATCTCGAGTAAGACTGTCCTACCGGGATAAGTCCTCCCTCAATCATTGCAATCACGTGCCTGTGATCCAATAATTGACTCTGAGGGCACTATCTCCAACAATCTCCCACTTGCACTCAAGGCTAATTATTGCGATGTCGCATACTCACAGCCTGTGTGATACCGAACACCCAACTCCCCTACTAGTCAGTCTCACAAAATCCGTTTGCGAAACTATTGCGTTCGAGGAATAGCCTCAGTGAGTGGATCCGCCTGGATGTTTCTTTCTATGTCTCTCTATATCTCTAGTTCACGGAGAAAGCCATCTCCCGAAATGAGCAATACCTGTCTTAGAATGTCTGGATGTCTGATGGGACCTAGCTCATAAATGAACTCCAAATCCAAACTTCTTAGACTGTATCGTCAACTGAACTTAATCAGTATCCTGCGCCATGCCACCCTCAGTATTGCCTTGGACCACCTGTCCAAAATACTGCCCCTCGTCAGAAGGAAAACTACAACTCTGACAACCTCCTTGTCGTCCAGGTCACCTTGGAAGCCTGGAATGATAACCGTCTCCTAAAGGAGGCAGCCGTTATCATATCCCTAGAACATTCACTTATGTTCTAAAACTGCTTCCGACTGTTTCTCCAGGATTGGATCAATGTCAACTTATTGCATCTAGTGCAAGAACAACATCTAGTGTGGTACTTGACATCTCATGATTGACTCAATTGCCTGAGCAAGTGATCTGCCAATCATGCACATCCCTCTCCCCTTTAGTCTTTAAGACACCTTTAGAGATGGTGACTCCATTACTTGCAGGTACACTACCATGCTAGGAGTCGTCCATTCTAAATACTCTTAGAATGCTGTCTAAGTACCCAGATTGGGAAACCACCCAAATCTAGATCTAAAACTGTAGATCTAGTAACCAGTATGTCTGATATAATGTCCAAATCCCATATGGAGAAAACACTGTGTGACGACCAAAATATAACCGATCGTAGTATAGGAATATCACTTCCTACTCTGTGTATGTCATCCAAATACCATGACATCACACCTTACTACCTTCTCAACAGATCCATCCCCTATTCTGATGACGTCAAACCCATGACTGTCACATCAGAAATAGATGATCTATCTCCGCTACATCTGCTTTAGTCTATAAATAGACATAAGCCTGATGTCCACCAATGCTTCCGCTGCTCCCACTGACTACGACAACCCTCTGGCAGAGTCATATACACGTACACTTCTGAAGCTAGTTCAGAACGACGCTATACTCATCCTCCTGCCGGGTCTCGCAGCCTGGAACAACAGCAATGGCAAGTGTGGGTAAACAAGAACTTCCCTGTCACCGTCCTTGAGGCTACCGGAGTACCTCTCGGGTGCCTGAAGTTACCTACCGTATCTGCGGAGTGGCCAATGGAATGTCAAATCAGATTGAATCTTTAGGTTCCTTATCAAATCTTCAGTAATCGTTTGCGGTTCTGGAATCACTTCCAGTTCTACCATACTCCCACTACTGTTTTTGAAAAAATCCATTTTTAATAAAACTGTGGCAAGTCTAGAACAATATTTCTATTGATCTGCCAGATGGTAGAAAGTCAACCCTCGTCATAGCCTGGGTCAACCCACAAACAGCCATTACAGAAACGTGCCTTAAGTTGTCCAGTGTCTGGTTTTAATCATAAGCCGGACAACTCCCCGTACCTTAACAACGTTAAGATATGAACTGTTCCATATCCAATATAGAACCAGAGGCACTGATTTAATTTAACCAGATTCAAATCATGCAGCTGTCTCCAGTGCATGTCAACTAAATGGAGAGAGGCCGATCAGCGTTACTCAACTTAGGAATGCTTCCAATTATGAGTAACCTGAAAGAGAAGCAATTTCTCTTTATCATTACTATCAACTGAATACCATACACAAGTATCTACATCTTCGATCACTTTGAAGAATCCCGATACTTGCTACACCTGGTTCTCTACTCTATTCAAATACCTATAACTCCTCAAAACTTAGACCCTGTGTTTCAACGAAACACATGTCTAAGAACTAGAGAAGTTAAAAGTAAACAGAATATAGTATGAGGACCAACCCCTCTGTCCTAATGGACACTGGACAATATACAATACTCTGTATAAGTCCACTGAGTCTAACAACTCTTTCACTGTGTGTCGTAGGTTGAAAACTGTATTTATGGTTAAGAAGAATTACACCGCTGTTTAATGCTCCTTACCTAACCATCCACTGATATAGGTAAATGTCATCGACATAATATCAAAAGGTATATCTCACTCTATGAAAATAGACGTACAGATATATCAATTTGAAATTGGTGCACAACAGCGGATATTCAAAACCAAATATTTGCCGACCGGCAAACAGCCCAGGTGATCTCCTCAAATATCACCGATTACAACGAATCCCGATATAATGAGGATGATCACCCAATTCCCAATAACTTACTCCCACTCATCATCTGTAAAACCATACAGATGTGAGAATCATACCTGGTAAATACATACCCTGGAGTAAGTATCTAATCGGGAAATCAGTTTTCTTTTAACATTACACAGTGAAACTGAAACATTGAAATGTTTCGGTGGGGTATCCCGGTATTCCTAGTAATGCCTCTACCATTATCCAGATTCACAACTATAACTGTATAATTCTTTGCCACCTCTCCAAATCCCTTTATATGTCTTTAGTCATTACCTTCTGCACACCCCTTTAGGCCAATTGGTTTTCTTCCTTCCCTACCGTTCGGCACCAGCCTATGGTTTGGAAGAAGACTATCCAATAAGCATAATGGGTGTACTGTCCTAGTCCTAGGAGCACTCGCAATGCGAGAGAAGGTGAAGATAAAAGACAACCGAATAAACCTTATTCCTATTTCTCCTGGACCAGAATCCATCCCCGAACTGGAACAAGTTCCTTTCGAGTTCGTATATAACCATACGATGGAGTATCCAATAAACTGTGGATCTTCGTAGTGATACGGAGTGTTCTGGAGAAATACAAAGGTGATTTAGGATTGGCGAAGAAATACTTGGTTTGGTCGTGAATATCAGTCGCAATTTACTTTGCCCTCTTACTAATCCCTTGCTTTGTCTTAATCTTAATACCTTCTGTACACCGTTTAGGCTAACTGGTTTTCTTCATTCCCTACCGGTCGGCACCAGCCTATGGTTTGGAAGAAGACTATCCAATTTGCGTAATAGGTGTACTACTCCTAAACCAAGGAGTACTCGCAACCTGAGAGAAGGTGAAAAGAAAAGAAAACTGAATAGTCCTATCCGTTTTCTCCAGAACCGGAAACCATCCTCGAATTCCTTCGAGTTCGTATCTAACCATACGATGGTTTTGTCCAATGGAAGTGGACGTTCGCAGTAATATGGGATGTCCTGGAGAAAAGGGTAAAAGTAGGAGTGGCAATGAGGTCTGCAACTCTGACAATCCAAAAGCCAGTGTTAAGAAGGTTCGGTCAACTTGGTCTCTGAGTCGTAGTCTTAGGGTCGGGTCAATGGTCGCTGCCAGAGAGAGAGAGAAAAGAAACACTCAGCGTGCACTCTAACCTAGATCAGAATGGTTATCACTTTATCTAATCTGGAAACCTCCCACTGTACCTCAAATTCTCCTCCAAACCTGAAAGAAGAATTAGTCGGGGTCACCTGAGGAGTAAACCAACTCATCAGTGGGAATCGGGATCCAACTCTCATCGCATGATAACGTGACGGGATCCGCTCACGGTATCACACTCCAGAAGGTATGCGCATATCTGGCAAGTTTCAGTTCTTTTGAAACTCCCGATGTGATTTCTGCCCCATGCTCTTATGACCTTGACGAAGGTCAACAAATCATAAGTCACATGTCAAGTTCCACCCGTCATTGTCCAGGTTAATTTGAACCCACCCGTACATGCCCTTGACGAAGGTCAACAAGGCTATACGACTGTCCCAAACCAACACATCTATCTATGCAGCAGAAAAGCAACAAGCAGCTACCATGCACTATGCCTTGACGAAGGTCAACAAACATAGCATGAATACTACGTGCTACCTGTCTGAAATGACGGAGGGCTACGAATGGTTTCTGGCGAAAACCTTTAACGTAATGAACTTGATATCGTTGAAGGAACGGATAGCTTTTTAGAAAATATAGTGACGAAAACTTTTACTAAAGAGGTCACTCCCAGTGAAGGGATCTCGGCTCTTTCCCCGTAGAATGAGGTGCAGGATATTCCAAATGAATACCACGGTGCAAAGCAAAAGTAATCGGCTATAGTGAAGTTAATGCCCTGACGCAAACTTCTGTCCAAGGGGTCACTCCCGGTGAAGGGATCTCGGCCCTTGCCTCATCGACTGAGGAGCAGGATATTCCAAATGAATACCGCGATACAAAATAAAAGTGAACGTCCTTGCAATAACAGCTTTTTGAAAAGTGTTCCAACAACATCAGAATAGGTTTGTTTAACTTGCATTGATCCGAATCAACGCAGTCCCATCAATTGATCACACCACAAAGAACAAAAATATACTGACGTACGTATATACCATCCGCATTCGCCACTGGGTCCCGTCATCACCCGTTAGGTTAGCTAACTAACGACAGAGCGGGGACTGGACTAGCGCGGATGTAAAACATATACAACATCTACTAATATATATACCAATATATTATATTCGCTCAAGGCATGATAAGAAATGCAACATCACAGAAATGTACACCATCACAGAACAATACAGATATCTGGGATCCCCGGGTTTCACAGAGCCACTACTGAAACCCGACGTTCCCCTGGTCGTGTGGATAGCCTGTGCAATGAAATCCTAGACCCCTACGGGCGCGGCAAGTTACCCGCCAAAACCTGAAGCGAGGCAGCCCCCTTCAGCTCCGTGAATGGACCACCCAGCACTTCACGGAATCCGGCAACTTGGGCACCCCTCCTGGGTCAACCTGTACCCTCTACGAGTGCGGCGAATAGCCCGCCAATTCTAGAGTGAAGCCCCCTCCGTCCCAATGCCATGAGATGCGGGCTTGTTGCCCTCCAGAACCCGGCTGTCCGTGCACCCCTCCGCGGGGCAATCCTAGTACAGAAAGTAAAATATACATACAACGGGTACATCGACCGCAACCAGGTCGTGCCCCGAAAGAATAATACAAACAGGCAGTGACGGCAGTCCACATGTCGGATGCTCGCCCTGCAATATCAAATGTACATAATACAACAGAAACTGTACTAACATTTCATCCAGGCTATCCCCCACGACCGATCCGCAACATCACAGCAAAATCACAAAACATCAACGTGAAAGTCACGTTCGCAAATCCGTCTAACCGGGCTATAGCAGTTAGACTGGATTTACCGATCGAGTGACATTCACGGTCGCAGATATAATGTAAATACTGTGAAAAATGTGTTTAAAATATCCGATCGATCAAAAATTAACAAGTGGGCCCCTAAGTACTACTGTAGCACATCAAGAAATTCTGGGCCCAAAATTAACCTTCCAGAAACCACATTTTCAACTCAGGAACATTCTGCAAAGTTTTGGGGGCATGAACAGTGAACATTGCGGCGGAACCGCGGCCCAAGCAGGGGTTTGGCCGCGGTTCCGCGGTGGTATGGTGAGTTCATGGTACCAAATTTTTACAGTATGCTTATAATTCCCTTCACATCACTCTGAGACAACCTGAAAAATTTTTGGACTCAAAAAAAATTCGACAGAAACTGATGTGCTTGAAAAACGCGTTTTCGGGATTTTGTTCGATCGGAAACGTAAAACACATCAAACAAAGCTAGACGATGTTAATGGCGAGGCTCTGATACCAGTGTAAGTGCACGCCGGCGCCCCGGCCGTCAATCCGACGGCCAAATGCGGAAGCGGTGATAAACTTTAATTTTGCGAACTTAGCAAACCGGCACCACCGCGCACTAAACACCCGGATCGTGCCATTAATCTAGATCTAGCTAACTACAAGATGGGAAGAGATATACCGAGTGATCCGAGTCCTCCGGTCTTCTCGTCGTCATCCCGATCTCCTGCGGAAACTCCGGTCGTCGCCTCCTCGCCGGAAGGGCACCACATCGCCTGCATCTTTTACGGGCTCCCACCTCAATACCGAGGCAACTCGGGCGCGAAGTAGGCTAACCGACGCGTCCAAGATTTGCTGTAGAATGCGTAGTGTAGAGCCTATGTCTCATTTGGGGTTTGTTGCCTTTGAAGATGATGGAGGAATCAAGATAAGAAAAATGGTGCTTGCATTTTTCTAGCATGAAAAGAGATCAAAATGCTACACTCTCAAAATGAAGCTCTCATCTTCTTTTCTCTCAAAAATGTTCAACCATCTCCTCATGAGAATGGTGGAGGAATGAATACCAAATGCAAGAGGGAGGTGAGTGTAGTAAAAGGTAAGAGGTGACCATATCCTAAACATCATCATAACAATCTCACATCAACTCCAAATCATTTCTAATCAACAAAAAGCAAGTGATAATGATGGATAAGAATGGTATCAAAAGATGCTTTCATAATTAATACATTTGCAAGAAAAACCTCCACAATGTGTTATTTGCAAACTTGCAAATAACCCCCTCCATCGGAAAAGTCCGGCCGGGAAAGAACAAAGGAAAACCGGCCGGAACGGAAGGCAAACTGGCAACTCCAGAAAACTGGTCCCGTAATAAATTACAGGAAAACCCCGATACTGCAAATACATGCCCGCATTTGTATTCCCACTGAACACAAATGCAAAGAGACAAAACTACACTATCAAATACTAGGATCCAGCTTAAGCCAAAGCCGGCTAGTAAAAACCGTCCGATCACGATCCGTGCAATACCGCACGTATCTGATCGAACCCTGCCATATCTCCATACGGCCTCTACAGCGTTTCGCCCGAAAGCTTGAGTAACTGAAAGTGTGGTGGACTCTAAAGACTCGTCAATACTATGGCTGTGGATTTAACCACTAGCACGTCAGAGGTATAAGCCAATACGTGACGGGCCACCAGCTATTGACCAAAAGGGACGTCGATGAGCGAACTCATCCTGACACCCTACTGAGCCTGTCAGTGACAATATCCGTACAGTCCGGTCCGTTCGTCTATGAGCATCGCATGTCGGGCCTAGGGGGTTGGTAAAAGTCAGACCCCCAAAAGCAGTACAAGTCGTGTCGGAGTGTAGCCCAGAACACCCTGAGATACTACTGGAATACCTACCAGTAAATCTCCGGCCTTGGACAAGGACTTCATGTAATGGCTCTCCTAGACACAGCGCGACCTCACCCCCAATACCGGGAGAGAAGAACCCCTGAAGATCCGCTCACTGCCTCCATGAGGCTCGGGACTGTACCCAACTAAAACCTGTTTGCACGACTCCTTTGAGGCGTGGTAGGGTAGTAATCAAAGCACAGTGGGAACTCACACGAGACAAATGACGATCCCCCGGTCGATGAACTAACCTGTACACATGTCACCTGGGAACTGCTATCTGACGTCAGGTATAAGACCAACTAGCATGTTCCCGGCGAGTCCTGTCCGGTGTACTCATAACCCAATGAGCACCTGTATACATCTTAGGTGAACCAACTGACACCAGTGGCTTGTGAGACCGGCCACCGCCCCTCGTCGGGGTCTCGACTGTATACACTAGTCTACTCTGGAGAATCGATGCCCTGTCTCGAAACTCCCACGACTAGGGACCTTTTAAGGATGTGCTTATAGACTACCAGCTCCCACGTATATGATCGCCCTCATACTGCTGGTGGTCAAGCAAGAATCCTAGGGGCTCTATCAACGTGCAATAGCGACATGTCAGGTCACCTAAAGCAGTACACGATGATAAAGGTAAACCAGATAGCATACTATCATCTCGAGTAAGACTGTCCTACCGGGATAGGTCATCCCTCAATCATTGCAATCACGTGCCTGTGATCCAATAATTGACTCTGAGGGCACTATCTCCAACACGTGTTTCCTTCCGAAGGTGGTAGCCTCATTCCCATTGACATGGCTTTGGCAAACCTTTTCCTCGTTTTGAATATCCTCTTGTCTACTTCGGATGCCTTTCGCTCTGGCAGAGGTAGTTCAACTCTTTCGTTCAGTCGCCTGCATTTGGTTCCTTCTGATGCTGCCATCTCACGCTCCTGATCCGCTTTACTTTTTAGACGAATCTCGTCTAGAAAGGCATTGATCATTTCATTTGTCGGCCACGCACGCTCTGGTTCAGGTTCTGCCTCCAGCTTCTTAGTGCCAGGAGTTTTCTCATCATCGGTAAACGAGTGGGAGATTACGTTACAACTCGCCACATATCCTTCGGATTCATCCGACGAGCTCTCTCCATCATCTCTCTCTTGAAAGATGTGGTTGAGGAACTCTCGCAGTGTGACAGGAGTTTGCGCCTTTTGATTGTACTCTTCTAGCGCGTCGATTTGCTTCTGCAAGTTCGTGTGCTCGTCTCCAAGCTTCGCGGGCTTCTTGGATTTCTTCATCTTTTTCTTCGAAGATTTTGACGGTTGGGCGTGAGTATTTGGGCCCTTATCACGAGTCTTCGTAGTTGTGCGGGGCTACAACATCCTTTCGATAATTTGAGGTTCAAGATGGTCCTCCCATTCGATCGCAGGGCACGCATGAAGGTCTCTCGGCATTCTTTTGGTTTTAGTTGATAGCACGACCTCCCATGGAGCTTCCTCAATAAAGGAGCAGGTTGCCCCCGGTGTATCTGCTTTCTTAGGAGTATGCGGTTGTGGTGGGTTCACCTTCCACTTTTCGGACAGTACAAACTTCCCCTGGAGGTATTGATCTTCGATCCATCCTTTGAAGATGAAGCAATCTTCAATCGGATGACTTACCGTTTGATGGTAAGGGCAATAGTTAGGGTTATTCACCTCGGTGGGTTGCGGCGGTCGCCTTGGATTTGGTAGATTTATAAGTCTGTTGCGTATTGCCAGCTCGAATAACCGTTTCGTCTTTTCTCGTGGGAACGAGTAGGGACGCTTCATCTTCTCATTATAATACCGGCGTCTTTCTTCCAGTTGATCTGCCGGTTTCGGGGCGTTAGGTTGCTGTTGGGCATTCGCAACAAAGGTCGCCCTTCCTTTACCCTTGTCATTCCGAGGTTCCGACTTTGGGGGAGGTGGTCTATGACCCATCTGGTCCATCTGAGCCAACTTGTCGATTAAAGCCTGGAATGGTTGGCTTAAAGAACATCATAAACTGGGAGATAGTTGCGTGGGGGTCTAGGGTTCCCACGAACATTCCCACTGCGGGTGCTTCCTCAATGCGTTGCTCGCATCTCGACCACAAATTCCGCCAGCGTATAGCATACTGGACCCAGGTTTCGCCTGGTTTTACCCTAGCGTTAATCAATGCAGTTATTGGAGTGCGTTCGCTGGCACTTGCGAATTGCTGAGTGAATAACAACTCCATTTCAGCGAACGTTTTGATAGAATCGTTCGGGAGTTCCGAATACCATTCGAACGCTGTTTCTGATAAGCTGCCCATGAACCGGCGGAGCAACAGTTTATCATCACCGCCGGTGTTACCGCAGAGGGCCCGAAACTGGGCGACATGTTGATGGGGATTGCCGGTCCCCTTATACACGTGGAATTTTGGTATCGTATAGCCTTGCGGGTATTTGATTTGGTCGTACCAGCTTGGATACGGCCGTCCCGTTTTCACGACTTGACCAGCTGCCTCAGTCGCATGATAAACCCGGATTTGCTGGGCTATGTAGTCAACCAAGTCAGCCTTAGAGATTGCCTCCTCCTTGGCCGTTGAGAGGGATGGTGGTGGATTTGACGTTTCTCCTCGGTCGTCTTCAAGAACGATTGGGGGATCCTCGGCGGGTAAGTCCTGTTGGATCATCATTCCTATCATATCTTGGAAGAGAAGGCCCATACGTTGTATGTTGGCCGCTTGTTCAGCAGCCTCTTTGTCCTTTTTCTCCAGTATCCGGCGAAGGAATTCAGCGTCGGTTTCTTCCTCCTGGCGTGCGTCCGAGGACGTTTCTGGGCTTTCTTTTGGCCCGGTAAGTGCGGCCATAGCATTCATCATTTTCTGAAGCTTTTGTTGCTGCTCCTGGGCTTTCGTCACGGATCGGGTTAGCGGTCGGTGGCCCGTAGAAGTGCGGCTTTCCTCCTTTCCAGAGGCCATGTAAACAGTGTGCACCACCATGCCCCCAGACTTAGGGCGTCTGGGCTCAGTGCTTTTAGCCGTCGTTGCATGCTGGGGGGTCTTCTCTGGCCTCCTCCTTTTATGAGCCATGGAGGTTGAGGGGGCCGTTGAGGTGGGCGTCCAGACAGCCTTTCGGGGTTTAGCCTGGTGACCAGCCTCCGGTTGGATTTTCAGCTTCTTATGTTGGCGGGAGAAGTTTGGATCGATGATCGAGTCTCGGACCTGCCGCCAAACCTTATAGATTTTGGAAGACAGCCGTTGAGGAGATCGGGGCTGTTCTGGTTTTATTTCCACAACCTTTTTTAATGGGGGAGGAGACCTCTTCAGCACTGCAGTAGGAGAATTCCTTCGCACCTTATTTAGCATTTCGAAGCTGTTCCCAGTTGGAACAGCAGCATTAACTTCTGCCACCAGGGCTGATGGAGTCAACCCAGAGGGGGAGTTGCCCCAAGCCTTCCTTACTCGGTGCCAATGATGACGTCGAGCGTGTCGAGCGGACGGCGTAGGGTCAGCGGTAAGAATGGTTTCGTCTTGCCCCCTGTGTGGGTGGGGGGTCGCTGTTGGTGCTAGCCTGTCAAAGACCGATGTCCTTTGGGCAGCAGGAGCGGGAGCTGAAGCCGTTAATCTTGTAAAGACCGACTTCGTGGCGGGAGAGGCCGCCTTGGCGACTTCGGGGGCAGGAGCGGCCACTTTCTTAGAAGCAGCCTCCTCTGAGATTGTAGGCCCCATGATGAGTTCACAGGATTTCTGGCCCAATCTAGAGAAGACCGAGGCGTTGACGTTGGGCGACTCGTTGAGAGGAGCCGCGGCAGGGGTAAGACGATCAAAGACCGACTTCTTGAGAGCTTCCTTTGTCAGCACCGGCGCCGTGAAGCTTGTTGGTGGGAGTATAGTCCCAAAGAACAATCCGGTAGTGGCCTGAGTCACCTGATCCACCGGCATTGTGAATAACGAAGCAGCTTGGGGTCCGTAGGCTATACCTCCTGGTGAGGTAAAGCGTTGGTCGCAATTGCAGTCTGAGCGGTTGGAGGATTTCGCAGAAGTAGAAGCCATCGATCCTTTGCTTTCTGCAATAAGCAAGATGCCAATTCTTAGTATCTTGAAACCCAAGGGCAACCATTAGCGAACCGCGATTGATTCGCGAATCACGACACACGAAGTATGGAGTGGAAAGAGGAAAAGGTCCCACCGGGCGTGCCAGAATCTGTTCCCCTCCGAACGGCGGCTGGGACGCGTGGGGCGTCTAAGCCTGGAGTTCGGGGCAGATGCTAATTGGTGCCATCCGTCCACCTCTCCGAAGATGCCAAGTTGATTTATGGCACCGTGCATCGGAGGTTTAGACGGATGCGGCCGATGTAGCAGACTTCGTCAGATTCCCCCTCGCTTTAGTGGTTTTTTGATTGTGGGGACGCTCTTCCCTGCAGGCGCAAGCCCCTGCAGTTAATTACGCTACCGCATCGCGGAAACAACTTTCTCCTTCTCCAGATGGTCACTTCGTGTCGTGGGTATTTATTTTATATTTTGTTGCCCGTGGATTGTTTACGGAGACCGAGTTATGTTGTCGCCCGTAGGGCGTGGACTATTCTAAATCCGGGTTATCTTAGATTTGGGTTTGGGGGTTTGGTTTGAGGATACGTTAGCCATACTTGAGGCTAAGATCAACTCAAACGTCTGTTAAGGGTACGTTAGTCTAGTCTGAGACTAAGATCATCTTAACGGGATCGTTTAGATCCGACAAAGGAGCGTTTAAGCTCCATTGTTCCAGTTTAGGGACATAATGGTCCATCGTATGTATGGCCGTCAGGACCCGTCACCTCTCTGACGACGCTGAAGGATTACAACGACGGATGTCTGAGGAGTTCAGAGATGTACCCTCGAGCCAGAGTTAATTGGGGGGATTCATAGTCCAGTCTGTTTGAAGGTTTAAGGATACGTTAGCCATCTTTGAGGCTAAGATCAACTTAAACGGGACCGTTTAGATCCGACAAAAGAGCATGCGGGGCTCTATTGTTCTAGTTTAAGGACATTGCGGTCCATGGGTAGTTTAAGGACATTGCGGTCCATGGGTAGTTTTAAGACATCTCGGTCGAGGTTAAGGACGTCGTAGTCCATGGGTTTAAGGACCCCACAGTCCATTGTTAGTTTTAAGACATCTCGGTCAAGGTTAAGGACCTCATAGTCCATGGGTTTAAGGACCCCACAGTCCATTGTTAGTTTTAAGACATCTCGGTCAAGGTTAAGGACCTCATAGTCCATGGGTTTAAGGACCCCACAGTCCATTGTTAGTTTTAAGACATCTCGGTCAAGGTTAAGGACCTCATAGTCCATAGGTTTAAGGACCCCACAGTCCATTGTTAGTTTTAAGACATCTCGGTCAAGGTTAAGGACCTCATAGTCCATGGGTTTAAGGACCCCATAGTCCATGGGTTTAAGGACCCCATAGTCCATATCAATGCGTCGTCATCGGGACCCGTCACCTCTTTGAAGACGTTGAGGGATTACAACGCCAAGTATCAAAGGAGTGAAGAGATGTACCCTGGAACCGGAGTGGATTAAATAGTCTTTGGCCCAATTTGGGATCAAGACCAATTAATTATGTTATGAACCCATTAGCCCTGTTAATTACGAATTGAGGACTTATGGCCAGCTTGGGCTAAGTCCAATCATGTCTGGGACATCGGTCCTCCTGTTGGTCCCTTGAAGGAGAGGCTTTGCCTCTGGCCATTTAGCCAATTGGGCCAATGCCTAGTGTTAAACACTAAAGACCAATCAGTGTTGAACACTGGGAATGAGATTGATAAGTCAGTGTTTAACACTAAAAGATAATTGGTGTTAAACACCAGCAACAAGGCTTTCAAATTAGTGTTAAACACTAAAACAGATCAGTGTCAAACACTGGCAACAGAGATCTTAAATTAGTGTTAAACACTAAGGTAGTCAGTGTTGAACACTGCAAATAAAGTTTTTTGATTAGTGTTGAACACTAAGGCTCAACAGTGTTTTAACACTGGATTCGGGAGTTCCAATTTAGTGTTAAACACTAAGGCAAGAGGGGTCACGTGGCAACACGTGAGGGCGCCCTCCCTTCATTTATTCTGCTGAGATTATCACATCTTTCAGAGCATCACGTGCCATCACGTGACGGGCATTCAAATGCTTGTGTGTTAAAGCTTCTGTCAAGAGTCACGTGGGTCACTGCCTCAAAGGGGCTCTCTGTAGATCTTTTAGGGGGTCACGTGGTGACACGTGACCCTGCCTCTATGTATGTTGTTTAGAGGATCTGTTAATCTTTTTCCAGGAATTAAATTCCTCGTAGGGTTGAACCCTGACAATAATTTCAGAGGAGTTAAATTCCTACTTCCTTTTGAAGACTTATATTCTGGAATAGAGTTGAACTCTGAATTTTCTGTAGGAATTAAATTCCTCATATATGTGAAGAACTGAATAGGGTTGAACCCTAATAAAAGCTTTTAAGGAATTGAACTCCCATTCTCTGTTAAATTATGATTAAGGGAATTAAATTCCCGCTGTTTCGACAGAACTAGGTTCTTAATTAGGGTTAAACCCTGTTTCTCTTTGTTCTGAAGGAATTAAATTCCCATGACACAGGGTCAAGCCCTAATTTTGTTTTAAAGGAATTAAATTCCTATAGTTCTGTGAGAATTAAATTCTCGTGCTTCCGTTCCCTCTCTATGTTTTGGATCTGCATGGCAGGATCTCGACCCATTGAGAATTAAATTCTCAACTTCAAGGGGAGATGTGCACTTTGCAGATCCTCTATCAAAGAGAGAAGAAATATGTTCTTCTGTTTTATATATCAGAGTTAAACTCTGTTGAGAATTAAATTCTCTTTTCTTTCAAGGAGCCTTCCCTTTCTTACCTAGGGTTTTCTTTTGCAGAAGATCCAAATTCCTCAAAGTATCAAAGCTCTCTTCCTTTTCTTTTTCTCTGCGTATATGTCCCTCTTTTTTGTATCTCTTGGCTCCTATTTATAGGAGAAGCAGCCGAGTCAATTAGTTTTTGAAGAATCTTCATTGAGAGATTTGATTTGCATCTATTATTCGTTTTTGACCTTTGGATTATTAGGTGAATTTTATTCACCATTGGATTTCAAATCCAGGGATTCTCCTTTGTTATTTCGGTTAGATTTAAAGGGAAAATCTTTCCAAACCCGAGATTTTCCCATAGATAGATGATATTTAATCACCCCTGAATCTTCAATTCGATTGGTTCCAGATAATCGCTTTCCTTTGGAAAGATTTGAATCTCTTTCAGAATTTAATTCTGTTAACAAAACGGGCTTTGAAAGCCGATCACGTGTGACCACGTGGCCCATGGTCACGTGTGGGCATGTGACCCCCTTGGAACGAGCCTTCCTCTTTCTGTTTGCGCTCTGTCTTCTGGTTGCTGCTTAACCGTCACGTGCCACCACGTGACCCCTGGTCACGTGTGAGCACGTGACCCTCGTCTGGAGTCTTTTTCTTGATTTAACCGGAGAACAAGTCTGATGTTTTGAGCGTCACGTGCCAACACGTGACCCTGGTCACGTGTGAGCACGTGACCCTCGTCTGGAGTCTTTTTCTTGATTTAACCGGAGAACGAGTCTGATGTTTTGAGCGTCACGTGCCAACACGTGACCCTGGTCACGTCGGAGCACGTGACCTCTTCTGAAGCCTTTTCCTTGATTTAACTGGAGAACAAGTCTGATGCTTTTAAATGTCACGTGCCAACACGTGACCCCTGGCCACGTGTGAGCACGTGACCTCTTCTGAAGCCTCTTCCTTGATTTCATCCGGGAATTGATGTGCCTGTGAAGCCGCTTTAACATGTCACGTGTCAACACGCGACTGCTGGTCACGTGCTAGTACGTGATGCCTTCTCCGTTGGTTCTTTCCTGATTTTAAATCAGGAAACACAGGTATATAGAGACCTTACTAAAGAGATTTAGTATGGAAGATTCCAAGCGCGGTAACATACCCGCATTGCACGGAATCACCCTCTCCAAGGAGATGTCTCCTAAGACTGACGATGAGAGAGTTCGCATGAGCACTATACCCTATACTTCAGCGGTAGGATCTATAATGTATGCGATGCTATGTACAAGACCAGATGTAGCTTATATGCTAAGCGTGGTGAGCCGGTATCAGTCAGACCCAGGTGAGAACCACTGGACAGCAGTAAACAACATTTTCAAGTACCTGAGAAGGACTAAGGAGATGTTCCTGATTTACGGTAATGGAGACCTCAGGGTCGAGTCCTTTACTGACTCAAGCTTCAAGAGTGACAAGGATGACAGCAAGTCTGTCTCGGGTTTTGTGTTTACCCTCAACGGAGGGGCGGTATGTTGGAAGAGTTCCAAACAGGAAACCGTCGCAGACTCGACGATGGAGGCTGAATACATTGCTGCAAGCGATGCCGCAAAAGAGGCGGTCTGGATAAAGAAGTTCATAGCTAAACTTCTGGTGGTTCCGTCCATTGTTGATCTGATACCAGTGTATTTTGAAAACAATGGGGCTATAGCTTTAGCGAATCCCATCAGAAATCCAGGCACATCTTAAGGCGGTATCACCTGATCAGGGAGATCGCAGATCGCCAGGAGATCGAGGTCCGGAGATTGGATACGAAAGACAACACGGCGGATCCATTTACAAAGGCCCTCCCTAAAGCACAGTTCGAGCGACTTTTTGGGATGTTGGGTATACGGTACGCCAGCGGCTGGCCTTAAAGAAAACGTTGGGTATTCGGTACTCCAATCACTGGCCTTTAGTACAAGTAGGAGATTGTTGGATGTATATGCCCTGGAGGCCAGTATTGTATATGTATACATATGGATACTAGGGATATGTATGTACAGAACAATCTTGCTCAGTTTTGTAGTATATTATTTGACTTGTCTTTATCGGGATATATGTATTTATTTGTATTGTTGTTTTATCTGGTTTACACATATTGATAAAGACTCGATACGGTAGTATAGTATTGTGGTTTGTCTTTATCTTAATATGGCATATGTCATACTCGTTATTACATATTGCGGTTACATGTTGATAAAGCCCCTAAGATCTTGCTTGACTACCTGCGTTGTGATGGCGATCATACTTGTAGGAGTATGGTAGTGCATAAGCACATCCTTAAATGGTCCCTAGTCGCGTGAGTATCGAGACTCGGCACTGATACTCCAGAGTAGACTGGTGTGTACGTTTATAGCCCCGTCGGGGGATGGTTGGTCCCGCAGCCATTGGTCTGATGCACCTAAGATCGTATACAGGTGCTCACTGGGTATGAGTACACTGGACGGACTCAACGAGAACTTCCATATGGTACTATACCTATCGTCAGATGGAAGTTCTCAGGTGACATGTGTACAGGTTAGTCATTGGACCTGCGATCGGCATTTGTCTTGTGTGAGTTCCCACTGAACTTTGATCACTACCCTACCACGGCTCTACTGAGTCGTGCAAACAGGTTTGGTTGGGTTCAGTCCCGAGCCACATGGAGGCAGTGAGCGATTGTCGGGGATTCGTCTCTCCCGGTATAGGGAGTCGATATCACACTGTGATTCGATTGGTCAGGACCATAAGACCTTGGCCAAGGCACTTTGGATTTACTGATAGGTTGATCAGTATTCTCCCGGATTGGTCCTGAACCACATCGGCACGACTTATCAGGTTATTAGGGTCTGACATTTACCATCCCCTAGACCCGGTATGCGATACTCTTTGACGAAGAGACCGGACTGTACGGATATTGTCACGGATAGGCTCGGTAGGAGTTCGGACGAGCTTGGTCGTCGACCTTCCTTTTCGACAGGTACCTGGGTAGCCGTTACGTACAGCTAGTGCCACTGACGTGCTTGTGGTTAAACCCACGGCCAGAGTACTGTCGAGTCTTTAGAGTCCCACACAGAGGGTTTCCCTAATTCAGGTGAAATAATATAGTAGCCGTATTGGATACGTGCAGGGTTCGATCGATTGATGTACTTTGTACTCGGACTTTCGATCGGACAGTTGGTAAAACTAGCCGGCTCGGGTTTGAGCCGGATTATTAAATTAGGTATTGATTTAATAATTTACGTATATGTATTTCGATATATATATTAGTATTACGTTCTTCGTGTTATTCTATCTCTTTGGGTGTTCGGATTTTTATCTGATTGCCGGTATATATGTACTGTAGACTGAAATCCGTATTTATTACAGATTTCTTTCTAGAAGGTGGACACCTCATTTTGGATTTTCCATTTATTTGATAAATGGAAATGAGGTGTAAAGTGAGAGGTGAGGGAGGTATGGAGTTGACCATGCTTCAATGGTTTACAAATGAATTTATAATTCATTTTGTGTTTACTATTGAAGCATGGTTGCTATTGTTTAATGAAAGAAATGAACATACAAAACTCTTGTGTGTGAATTTCTCTCTCATTCTTGGTCATTATTTCTTGAGCTCCATTTTCTTTCCAATCTCCTCCCTCCTCTTGCTTTTCTCCATCTTCATTTTCTTCCTCTTCACTAACATTCTCATGTGTTGAGAAATAAGTGAAGATGTTAGAAAAGAGATAGCAAATACTTAGACATCCAAACTACATCCTAGATTACTTGGACTAGCATCCCAATTTCTCTAGTTGCTCTTTTGACACTTAGCAAAGAGCTAGAGCCATGGATCATATTCCCCGGGTGGATCATCAAGGACCAAGGAAGGCCGGAGAACAAGCTCGATCCCGGAGGACCGACAGAGCAAGGAAAGAAGATCAAGCAAGTTCAAGGTGGCTAGTAGGAGCTAAGGATGAAGAACGAAGACCGAAGGACTTGGTTCGTTTGGTAAGAATTCCTCATCATAGTAGATAGCTCTCATAGTGTAGCTAGTTAGTTTTATGGAAAAATCCGGGTTTAGAGTTAAACTAGTGCCATGTTTTTGTTCGTTAGAAATTTTTTGTTCCGCATTTGGCCACGGAAGTTGGCCGGTGCACTAAGGTAACCTAACAGATTGGTCCCGATCCACATCGGCACGACTTATCAGGTTATTAGGGTCTGACATTCACCATCCCCTAGACCCGGTATGCGATACTCTTTGACGAAGAGACCGAACTGTACGGATATTGTCACAGATAGGCTCAGTAGGAGATCCGGATGAATTTGCTCATCGGTCTTCTTTTCGACAGGTACCTGGGTAGCCGTTACGTACAGTTAGTGCCGCTGACGTGCTTGTGGTTAAACCCACTGCTAGAGTATTGTCGAGTCTTTAGAGTCCCACACAGAGGGTTTCCCTGATTCAGGCGAAATGATATAGTAGCCGTATTGGATACGTGCAGGGTTCAATCGATTGATGTACTTTGTACTCGAATTTTCGATCGGACAGTTGGTAATACTAGCCGGCTCGGTTTTGAGCCAGATTATTAGATCAGGTATTGATTTAATAATTTACATATATGTATCTCGGTATATATATTCTAGTATTACGTTCTTCATGTTATTATATCTCTTTGGGTGTTCGGATTTTTATCTGATTGCCGGTATATATGTACAGTAGACGGAAATCCGTATTTATTACAGTTTTCCTTCTAGAAGGTGGACACCTCTTTATGTATTTTCCTTTTATTTGATAATTGGAAATGAGGTGTAAAGTAAAAGGTATGGGAGGAATGGTGATGACCATGCTTTAATAATTCACAAATGAATTTATAATTCATTTGGAGTTACTATTGAAGCATGGTTGTTAATTGTTTATTGAAAGAATTCATACACAAAACCAAGGTGTGTGATTTTCTCTCACTTCATGCTTCATTTTTCTTGAGCTCTCATTTCTCTTGAGTTCCTCCCTTCTCTTTCTTTTCATCCACGTTCATCTTTTTCCTCTTCACTACCTTCTCATGTGTTGAGAATCAAGTGAAGAAGTAAGAAAGAGATAGCTTGACACTTAGACACCCTAACTACATCCTAAATTACTTGGACTAGCATCCCAAGTTCTCTAGTTGCTCATTTGACACTTAGCAAAGAGCTAAAGCCATGGATCACATCCCTCAGGTTGATCATCAAGGACCAAGGAAGACCGGAGAACAAGCTCGATCCCGGAGATCCGACAGAGCAACAAAAGAAGATCAAGTAAGTTCAAGGTGGTTACAAGGAGCTAAGGATGAAGAACGAAGACCGAAGGACTTGGTTCGTTTGGTAAGAATTCCTCATCATAGTAGATACAATTCTCATTTTGCTAACTAGGTTTATAGTAAAGATCCGGTATAGGGTTTAGTCTAGCGCCAAGTTTTCGTTCGTCTTAAAATTTTTGTTCCGCAATTGGTCATGGAACTTGGCCGGGGTGCTAGGGTAACCTTTCATGGTATCAGAGACAGGCCATAAACACTAGGTTAGCATGTTTAAGCAACGTTAAAACAGCGAAATCGAAGCAACCACGTGAAACCAAATCCCAATTCTGCAGTTTCTGTTGTTTTTGAAAAAGTCTCTGAAAATTTTTTAAACAAGTGCAGAGTGGTCCTTACCCTATTAGATGTACCCAGAACCAAAACGAGTCGATTTGGACCAACTCTGTTAGTTATGTATATACCCTAGAGGCCATTGTTGTACACATGATGTATATTATAATGGATGCTTGGATATATATAGAGAGGACTTTCTTTCTCGTCATGATAGTATGCTATTTGGTTTCACTTTATCTTAACATGTTGACTTATATTAGTTTACTGTCTGACTCTCACTTGTTGATAAAGCCCTTAGGATCTGTACTCGACTACTGGGACTATGATGAGATCATACTAGTGGGGCCAGAGTAGTCGATGAGTACATCCTATAACTGTTCCTAGTCGAGGGTGTATCGAGACAGGGCATCGACACACCAGAGTAGACTAGCGTATACGCATCTTGACCCATATGATGGGCGATGGATGATCCCATATCCATCGGTGTTTTACATTAAGGATGGTGTACGGGTGCTCAGTGGAGACTGGGTACACTGGACGGACTCCCCGAGAACTCCCAGATGGTATTATACCTCACGTCAGATGGCAGTTCTCCGGTGACACTGGTACAGGGTAGTCTGTAGACCCGAGATCGTCATAGAGACTTGTGTGATTCCTACTGTGCTTTGATTTCCATCTTACCACGTCCAAGAGGGCGTGCAAAATGGTGGCTTTTGGGTACAGTCCCGAATCACATGGAGGCAATGAGCGATAGGAGGGGATTCGTCTCTCCCGGTATAGGGAGTTGATGTTGTGCTGTGTTCGATTGGCTATAACTAGAAGTCCCTGGTTAGGACTGATATAGAGATTTACTGGTAAGTGTTACCAGTAGTTTCTCGACCTGTTATGAGCCTCACATCGACATGACTTATCGGTTACTGGGGTCTGGCGTATACCACCTCTAGACTAGATATGCAACATATCAGACGAAGAGACCGGACTGTACGGGAGTGTTACTGTTTGGATTCACAGGAGAATGTACAGGCTTGCTTGTTGATCTTCTGATCGCTCAATACCTGGGTGGCTGTTACGTTTAGCTGACCGCTTGCAGCTTATGGGTGTTTGATATGATCATCACCTAATACCGGCGTATTGACAATTCTTTAGAGTCATACACAGAGGTTTCTTGACTCAGGCAAAACGGAGTAGGAGCACATATGTGATATGTGCAGGACCGAGGATAATGCGATATGAGATAACATATTATATTCTCGCGATATTTTGATATGAGCCGGGTCATCGGATCAAGTGTTGATTCGATGAATCGGTACATGATTTATTAGTCGGTTATATTCGATATAGCCGGATTGTCGGATCAAGTGTTGATTCGATAATTTAATGTATAATTATATATGTGATATATTACATTACATTATCTAATATTGGCTCGCTTTATTGATTCATTTTCTCACCGGATAATACATTGATATATATGCGATATATGTTAATTGTATTATTTTCTTTTGTTACAAATATATATTATATATGTGATATATAATATTGTAACATGATATGATTACTAATGCAACATATTTAGTGGAGATTCAACAAGGTTAGGGTTTGATTTGGGTTAGTTCTTTCTTGATGCTTGTAGAAGGATTTACTTTGTTTCTAGCAAAAGATATTATGCTTGATATTTTGCTAGATATTTCTATACCAACCCAAACCCTTCACCCTAGGTTAAATCTCTACATGGGTTAGCCTTGTCATCCTTGACCATGGTTACATTTGTAATTATATTAACATTTTATTATTCATCACAAAAGAATTATTCATTTATATTCTTCTTCTTCTTCCTTGAGCTTTGAAAAAGCTTTCTAGATTTTCTTTATGTGATGATTTAGTGTGAGAATTTGATAATAAAAGATAGCATAAATCCTACTTCATCATCCTCATCTAATCTGGCCAATTAGATTAGGGTGTTCACCTCATTAGTGAGAAAGAGCTTGAGTTAAAGGAACTTCAAGGTAGATCATCTTTGAAAAGGAAGACTTCAAGCAAGCATGGATCGTTCGGGTTGTGGAGCCTCTCTTGAGTCCGGGAGATCATGGATCGCGGCGAAGGGACTTCTACTCGGAGCTTATAAAGCGAAGGAGCGGACTAAAAAGGTTGTAATCCCTCTCTCTTAGTTGTAAAGATGTTTACTTGCATGTTTAACCTTAATTATCTAGCAAAGATCCGAGCTCTGGGTTGTTCGGCACGTCTAAATTTTGAATCGGGCATGGTTGATGCCTTATAGACCCTTGTATGAGTGCCTAGGAACCTTACAAACTCTGGCCGGCCATATAGGGTCAAAAACCGGCCTCCTTGGTTTTCATATGGCCAAATGCAATTTTTTTTGGTTCTGGGCACTTATCTCTAGGTATTTGGTTTCCTGATGTTGTTTAATTTTTGCCCAAAATTGATTCTCTGTAGATTCAAGTTTGAGGCAACTTGTGGTGTTTCGAATTCATTATTTTTTAACACTGTTTAATAGTTTACAGTTCATTCACTTTTATCTGCGACCGGGAACGTCACTCAATCGGTAAAACTCGTCTAATCGCTATATGTTCCTTTAGACGGGTTTTGCGAACGTGACATTCGCGTTGATGTTGTGTGCTTGTTCTGTGATTATGGTTGGATAGTCGTGATGGATAGCAAGTGTTGCAATGTTGTTGGTACTGTTTAAATTCATTTGTACATTTGTTATTGCGGGGTGAGCGTCCGACATGTGGACTGCCGTCTTTGCCGGGTTGTATATTATTTTGGGGCACGACCGGTTGAGGTCGATGTCACCGTTTGTACATATTATTTTATTATTTCTGTACTAGGATTACCCCACGGAGGAGTGCACGAATAGCCGGATTCTAGAAGGCAACAAGCCCGCATCTCATGGCGTAGAGACGGAGGGGGCTTCATTCTAGAACTGGCGGGCTATTTGCCGCACTCATAGGGGGTACAGGTTTTCATTGCATAGGCTATCCACATAACCGGAACGTCGGGTTTTATTTGCGGCTCAAATGAAACCCGGGACTCCAAGATTATCCACCATTCTGTATTGTTATCTGTGATGTTGTTTATAATAATGCCTGGGACGAATGTTAGATATACTTATATATATATATATACTAGTAGATGTTGTATATGTTTTGCATCCGTGCGAGTCCAGCCCCCGCTCTGTCGTTAGTTAAGTAACCTAACGGGTGATGACAGGGCCCAGTGGCGAATGCGGATAGCATATACGTACATCATATTTTCGTTCTTTTCTGGTGTGAGGTTACAAATTGACGGGACCGCATTAATTTTGATTAATGCAAAATAATAGACCTAAAAGATGTTGTTGGAACCAAGCTTTAAAACTGACATTACAGATGTTCTCTTTTACTTTGCACAGTGGTATTCAGTTTGGAATATCCAGCACCTCATTCGATGAGGCAAGGGCCGAGATCCCTTCAACGGGAGTGACCCCTTGAGTAAAAGTTTGCGTCAGGGTAATAACTTCACTATAGTCGATTAATTTTTGCTTTGCATCGTGTTATTCAGTTTGGAATATCCTGCACCTCATTCGACGAGGAAAGAGCCAAGATCCCTTCACGGGGAGTGACCTCTTTAGCAAAAGTTTTCGCCACTATATATTTACAAAACTACTCAGGTTCCTTCAACGACATCAAGTTCATTACGTTAACGGGTTTTTCGCTAAAAACCCAGTCATAGCCCTCCGTCGTTTCTTACAAGTGTTGCTTAGTATTCGTGCTACGTATTTTGACCTAGTCAAGGCGTAGTGTTCGGTAGCTAAGTAATGCTTGTTTGTTGCATGTATTGCGATTATTTAGGACAGCCGTATGACCATTTTGACCTATTCAAGGGTATATACGGATGGGTCTAAGTTAATCCAGAATAATGACGAGTTGAACTTGACTAGCGTCTTATGATATGTTGACCTAGTCAAGGTTATAAACCACTAAGGGTAAACACCACATCAGGAGTTTCAAATATACAGGAAACTTGCAGATTTAGCATACCTTCTGGAGTATGGTGGCTAGAGTGGATTCCATTTAGTGCATCACACAATGATAGTTGAATCCCGATCCCACTGATGAGTAGGATTACTCTCGGGAGATTTTTTCACTTAACAATCAATGCTATAAACCAAGTAGGTGTCTAGAAAGGTGTTAGCGAGGCTACGCCTCCAGGGAAAAGAGGTTATGTAATTAAAGAACTTCGCGAAAGCGTTGGAAAACCTCCCTCGAAGTACCAAAACCAGCCTGGCTGAAAGGTTAAGCAAGTATTGTGACGTGCGATTAATCCTGACTAGTTCTTCTTTTAGGGTTTGAAGAAGAATTTGAGGAAACAGTGGGAGTCATCCTGATTAGATAAATTAATAAACTAATCTAATCTTGCAAGAGCATACGCTGAGTGTTTTCCCTCTCTCTCTCTCCAGGTAGCAACCATTTCACGCCCTAATCAAGATAATAAAATGTATCGCTTGACCGATCCGAATTCTTATTCAGGGCTGGGAAACGTCGGTTTGGATCTAACTTACGACAGCTCTCATAAGTATGAGCAACGGAAAGAGGAAAGTTTGAAATCCTTGATAACCCCCATCGAAGAAGAAACATACCGTTGCGTCTTCTTCAGGTGTTCTTGTTATTGAGAACTGTTTTTCGGTTAGTCCTACCTCCTGGATACTCGATACCGGATCAGAATCTCATATCTGTAATGTTAGTTATATGTATGCCCTAGAGGCCATTACTGTACATTGGATGTATATTGTAGTGGATGCTGGGACATATATAGGGAGGACTTTCTTGCTCGACATGATAGTATGCTATCTGGTTGCTCTTTACCTTAACGTGTACACAGATTGTCTCTCTATTACATGTTGGTAAAGCCCTTAGGATGTGTACTTGACTACCTGGACTATGATGCGGATCATACTAGTGGGGACATGGTAGTCCATAAGTACATCCTTCAAAGTCCCTAGTCGTGGGTGTATCGAGACGGGGCATCGATATACCAGAGTAGACTAGCGTGTACCTTCTCGACCCATACAGATGGGCGATGGATGATCCCATATCCATTGGTGTTTGACATCAGAGATGATATACGGGTGTTCAGTAGAGACTGGGTATACTGGACGGACTCGCCGAGAACTCCCAGATGGTATTATACCTTACGTCAGATGGCAGTTCTCTGGTGACACTGGTACAGAGTAGTCTGTTGACCCGAGATCGTCATAGAGTCTTGTGTGGTTCCCACTGTGCTTTGATTTCCATCTTACCACGTCCAAGAGGGCATGCAAAACGGTGGTTTTTGGGTACAGTCCCAAGTCATATGGAGGCAATGAGCGATAGGAGGGGATTCGTCTCTCCCGGTATAGGGAGTTGATGTTGTACTGTGTTCGATTGGCTATAACAGGAAGTCCCTGGCCAGGGCTGATCAGAGAATTGCTGGTAAGTGTTACCAGTAGTTTCTCGACCCGTTATGAGCCTCATATCGACACGACTTATCGAGCTATTGGGGTCTGACGTTTACCACCTCTAGGCAAGATATGCGACATATCAGACGAACAGACCGGACTGTACGGTAGTGTTAGTGGTTGGATTCACTGGAGTGTGAGCGGGCTTGCTCGTCGATCTTCTGATCGCTCAATACCCGGGTGGCCGTTACGTTTAGCAGACCGCTTGCGGCTTGTGGGTGTTTGATATGATCATCACCTGCTGCCGGCGTATTGACGAGTCTTTAGAGTCCTACACAGAGGTTTCCTGGCTCAAGCGAAACGAAATAGGAGCGCATATGAGATATGTGCGGGACCGAGAATAATGCGTGTATGTGATACCGTATTCCATTCTTGTGATGAATGTATCGAATGGTTGTATGCGATATAACCTAGTTATCGAATCAAGGATTGATTCGATAAGCCGATACATTGGATACTAGTCGGTTATATGCGATATGACCGGATCGTTAAATCAAGTGTTGATTTAATGATTTAATGTATAATTATATATTTGATATTTTACTTTGCATTAACTAGTATTGGTTTACTTTAAATGGATTTTCTCACTTGGTTTGTGCACATTGTATATGTGATATATTTTTGTGCACTTATATGTATCATGTTTGAGGATGCATGCTAACTTGTGTTTTGTGTAAAGTTTAAACCATGGTTATGTAATGGTTAGGGTTTTCATTTTCATATCTATTTATTTATTTATTTATTCATTTTGGAAAATGATAAGCATAATGCAAAATGGTGGCTTTCTTTGGATGGATGTTGAAGCTTCATGAAGCTTTGACCAAGTGACCATTTTGTCTCCATGCTTAACCCTAACCATTCCCACTAACCATGATTTATTCTCTACACTTGACCATGGTTATTATTATGATAAGTATTGATTTACTTTTTATTTTAAAAACAACTTATCATAATATTCTTCTTCTTCTTCATCTTCTTCTTCATCTTCTTCTTCCATGAAGAAGCTTACTTCATCAATGGTGATTGATGAAAACAAGTGAGAAATCCAATTCTAAAGTCTACCCACTTCCTATTTCCTCATCCTCTACCTCTTTCCAAGTAGTAGAGTGTGTTTTCTTCACAAGTTTCTTGACTTGGTGAAGTTGGAGCTTGATCTAGTGATGCCTCGACGTAGATCATCTTCGGCATCGTCGTCGATGACCTAGCCCGCTTCTTCTCCGATGAAGCCGACGCTAGAGCCCGGGATCCGTTTTGGACATCAAGGAGACATCATCACGGAGCTATGGAGGTGGAGCACCGGATCTACAAAGGTTGTATTTCCGTTCCCTTAGTTAAAATGTTAACTACTTTCATTTGTCGCCTAAACTTCTAGTCAACGATCCGTGTTAGGTTTTCTCGGCACCCTAAAAATTTGAAATTGGTATGGTTGATGCCTTGTGAGACATCTTGAGAGTGCCTAGGAACCCTACAGTGGTATCAGAGCCTAGCTAGAGCCTTAGGCGAAGTCTAGACGGAGTTTGAAGTCCGATCGACCCGAAACCCAAACCCTAAACATGCTCTCTGGACATTTCTGTAAAATGTGGATTTTTCGAAAATAAAAATATGCAAAAAAATCAGCAGGATAATCTAAGAGTTTCTGTGAATTTCGATGGACTAATTCCATCAAAGAGCCGCGGATCCGCGGCAAGAGCATGGCTCGTGCGGCGGTTCCGCGGCCGTTTTGTCGTTTTGTATATTTAATGTTTCACAGTAATTCTCATTTTTCTGTGCTGGTTTTCCTGGGAATATTTTAATATTTATTCCAGAGTTTTAATTTTCAGGGTTGTTTTGGGGATTCGAATGTTCGATCGGATTATCAAATTTTTTCTGTGTGGCTTTCCGGATAAATTTTAGAATATGTTAAAAAGTTCGACCGGATATAAATACCCAATTTTTCCCCTGTTGGGAAATTTCCAAGTGTTGGATTTTTCCGCAGTTTAAAGACGTTCTAAGTAGTGCAAGTAACTCGATGGACCCTCTAGAAGACAACAAACCTTAACTCGATTCTGTGACCGTCTTGAACTGCCCTTTGAACTTTCGGGTTTGGGGCAGTACGGCGTGCCACATGTGAGGCGTTGGCTTGACCCTTCTACGGCTGGACCGTTGGTACTGAGGCACGAACTGAATGTTTTTAGACTTGTTTCATGTGTTGATCTGTTACGGGAAAACTTGGGTGTTCGAATGTTCGATCGGAAAGTTTAACATTTTCTAATTATCCGGAATGGGATACAATAATTGGAATTCACAAAAGTTATGTGATAACTGAATGAATGTTATAAACATAGCAATTTAGTCTCACTTGATCGGTTGCCACGGAATTTTGATGTGATCAAAAGTCCGTCGCAATCACGTAGTGTACGCGGATACTCGCCGGGTAAACTTAATAGACAGCTACACCCCATAGCCCCGACCAAGTGACTGTAGGAGAACCCCGTCGCCGAAAGCATCCGTTCGGGTGCTCGCGGTGGCGGTGTTCCGCCTTGCTGCACTTCGTCGACGGCGTCGGGGGTGCGGCCGTCTACTAAAGTTTGCGATGAGCATTCGATCAGGATGTCGGGAATCTTGTTGAATTGCCCGACTTGATATTGAAAAGAGTTTTCGATTTTGAGACTAAAATGCGGGGTTTGTAATTGTTAGGCATGCGATGTCTAAGGAATTCATTTGGTCAGGCATGCGATGTCTGATGTGAATGCGGATTCCAACTGTTGTAGTTTTACACTTTCTTTTCTATGACCGTAAGTGTAATATGTGATATCGCCGGTTTCGTTGCTATATGTCAACGACAATTGGGATGCGCATATTTACTTACGTTGATGACATGTGATGTTATGTGTTGCTGGATATGTTATATTGGATCGTCGTGTATGAATAGCCGGGGGTTTTTATGTGAGATGAGTGTTTTTCATTTTCATTCATGTAAAAACTTGTATGTAATATTATTTTATTTGGGGCACTTCCAGGTTGCGGAAGATGTCACCGTTTGTATATTATTTACTTTTCCGCACTAGGATAGACCCAAGGAGGAGGGCACAAGTAACCGGGTTCTGGAGTCCAGTGGGAGACCAACTCGAGGAGTCGAGTCCGGGTCTTCTAACTCTAGAATTGGTAGGGTTGCTTGCCGCTCTCGTAGGGTCTAGGGGTATGGGTTTGGCTATTCATCACGACCGTGGAATCCGTGTTTTATACTGGCTCATATTGAAAACACAGACATCCTAGTATATCCAATATTTCATATGATTCTTCTGCTGCGATATCTGTGATGTGATTATGTGATGTTCTGTGATAGATACAGTATAGTATATATGATATATTATATAGACGTTACTTATGTTTTACACCCGCGCTAGCCCTGCCCCGCTCTGCCGTTAGTTACCTAACCTAACGGTGCACGAGGGGACATCGAGGCGAATGCGGATGGCATAAGTGTACGTCGTATTTATCTGTGATGATTAGGTACTTAAATGATGGGACTTCATTAATGAGATTAATGAAATAAAAGAAACCTAAGATGTTGTAGAATCGAATTTCAAAATAAAACAGGTAGCTACAGTTCTTGCTTTGCACAGCGGTATATGTGATATATCCTGCACCTTATTCGATGAGGAAAGGACCGAGATCCCTTCACCGGGAGTGACTCCTTTAGCAATAACTGGCAGATGCTACACACTCGGTTTGTCTTTTGATTGCTTTTAAGAGTTTTTGCATTGCACAGTGATATATATAATATATCCCGCACCTCATTCGACGAGGAAAGGACCGACGATCCCTTCACCGGGAGTGACTCCTTTAGCAAAACTGGAAAAGCCTCAAAAACACTCCATTTTAAAATTCATTCGATCCTACAACGATATCAAGTTCATTACGCAATAGGTTTTCAGAAAAACCTGTCGTAGCCCTCCGTCATTTCAGATAAGTTGTATATAGTATTCGTGCTGCATTTGTTGGCTTTCGTCAAGGTGCAGTGTGCGGTAGCTATATGCTGCTTATCTGCTGCATACGATGCGATTGGATTAAGGTAGTCGTGCTGCTTTATTGGCTTTCGTCAAGGGTCGTGCGGGTGGGTTTAATTCAATCAAGAAATGTACGGGTTGAACTTGACTAGCGGGCTATGGTTTGTTGGCTTTCGTCAAGGTCATAGCACGTTAGGGGCAAAATATTATCGGGAATTTCAAGTGTTGAAATTTGCAATGAGATTGCATACCTTCTATGAGATAGTTGGATCCCGATACCCGCTGCGAGTAAGAGTTACTCCTGAGAGAGTTTTACACATTACAATTAGCCGATCAAGTAGGTGTCTAGAAAGGTGTTAACGAGGTTATGCCTCTGGGAAAACGAGGTTTACATTAATTAGGTTCGTGCGAAAGCACGGGGGACCTCCCTCAAAGTACCGACACTGGCCTGGCTGAAAGATTGGCGAACTTGTAGTGTGTAATTAATCCCGGCTAGTCTTTCCTTTTAGGGTTTGAAGGAAGATTTGATTAAAAGCAGTGGGAGCCATCCTGATTAGATAAAATAATAACCAATCTATTCTTGCAAGAGCGCACGCTGAGTGTTTTCTTCTCTCTCTCTCCAGGTAGCGACCATATCACGCCTTAATCAAGATAATAATACGGAATATTGACCGAACCCGCTTGTTATACTGAGCTGGGGAACGTTGGTCCCGCTCCAACTTATAATTGTTATAAGACAGAGCAGGAAATTGGGAAATACCAGATTTCCCGTGCCGCCCAAACAAAGAGAGTGCATGCTGATGCATCATCTTCGGGTGTGTTCATTATACAGAACTGTTTCTCAGTATCCTCCGCATCCTGGGTATATGATACCAGATCAGGATCCCAGATATATAATCTGTTACATAGGGCTACAGATAGGTAGAGAACTGAGAACGAGTGATAAGTTTCATGAGGCAGAAAACGGGGCAAGAGTTGCAGCCAAGTCTGTTGGTCACTATCACCCTGTATTACCAGAATACATTGATTCTGAACGAATGTTATTAGATACCGAACCTGATATACAAAATCATATCTGTCTCTTTATTAGTAAAGAAACGATAAAATTTTGTATTGTTGGATAATGTTTTGGACATTTCCTACATCAAAAGTTGATCGGTTCAGGCACGTTATCTAAAAGCATTAATGTTCTAAATCAAACTACAGTTCTTAGTATATAGAACACACACAAGAGGAAGAGTTCAGAAATGAACGGATCCTTCTTGAGGTATTGTAGACTAGGTCATATCAATTCGACCCGACTAGCTAGAGTTACATAAAGATGTATATTTAAATTAGTTTGAATTTACATCTTGTGAAACTCGCCAGTCATGTCACAAAGATAAGATGACCATAGCTCTGTTTATTGGAAACAGAGAAAGAGTTAGTGAACTCTTGGGATGATACATGTTTGATGTATGTAGGTCCCCAGTCTACACATGCCAAGACCGGTTCTTTGTACTTCATTACATTCTCTGATAATCTCTCGAGATTCAGACATATGTTCCTGTTGAAATATAAGTCCGAACCTTTTGAGATATTCACAGAATATAAGAAAGAAGTAGAGAACCAAAATACGGGTATAAGTATTATGTCCTATGATGAGATCAGGGAGGAGAATACCTGTGCATGGAATTCCTGGACTATTCTAAAGGAGAATGAGATTCTCTCTCAGCATTACTCCTCTGGATACACCATAGCACGATGGTATATCAGGGCGGAGCAATCACACCCTATATGATAAGGTGTGCTCTATGATGAGTACTACTGAGTTACCTATTTCCTTTTGGGAGTTATGCACTTGAGAAGCTGCATACCTATTGAAAAGGGTTCAAATCAAATCAGTTGCCTACCACTTCATATTTGATATGATATGGGAAGAGCCCATGTCTTAAGCTAGTTAAGATTTAGGGTTGTCCGGCCTATGTCTAAAAGCAAAATCCGGACAAGCTCGAGGCAAGGTCAGTTATGTAGAACTGGAAAGGTTCCAGCTATACAAACTACAGCTGATGATTTGGTAGAACCGAAAGATTCAATAGTAACCAACGAACCTCAGCCTCTCCACCGATCTAGTAGGGTTCCTCACCCACCTGAGAGATACTTTGGTTTCTCGATGACAGTGGGAGCGAGGATTGCATCATGAGATGATGACCCAACTAGTTTCGAGCTGGCCATCAGGAGTAAGACTCTGTAAGAATGGCTGGATGCTTAGCGATCTGAGATGGAATCCATGTACACCAGCAAAGTATGGACTTTGGCTGCTATATCTGAAGGGTTAAATCCCCATCAGGAGCAAGTATATCTTGAGAAGATTACTTGGTGTAGATGGAAAAGTTGAGACTTTCAAAGCTAGACTTGTTAAAGGTTTTCGTCATTGACCAGGCGTGGATAATGATGAAACCTTTTCCAGTACCTATGCTTAAGTCCATCCAGCTACTACTTGCCACGGCTACATACCATGACTACGATATCTGGCGGTTGGGTGTCATGACTGCTTTTCTAAATACTGATTTAGAAGAGTGCGTCTATAAGTACACAGCCAGAGGGCCTCGTAGACAGTGGGAGCAGCGGAAACGTGTGCAAGATGCTTTATAGAATAAAGCAGGCATCGCGGAGTTGGAACATCTGTTTTGATGGATTAGTCAAGGAAGTTGACATCATCAAAATGGTAGATGAACCTTGTATATACAAAAAGGTAGTAGGGAGTATGGTGGTGATCCTCGTAGAGTATGTGGATGACATACTCATGATAGGGAAGGAGTTTCCTATGCTACGCTCGGTCAATCTCCGCTTATCAAAAGGATTCTCCAGATAGGATCAATGTGATACCTCCTCAATCCTGAGTTTTCATCTATGAGATAGATGTTATTTGGGTGTTAGTATACTCACTAGTTGTAGTGAGATGGTATCAATCGATCCTGGGGAGAATCACTGGAAGGGTTCCAGGGTGATAAAGACGACTGAATGTCAGTAGCAGGCATTGTCTTTACCCTCAGTAAAGGGACGGTATGTTGGAAGAGTTCCAAGCTAGATACCGTGGCATACTAGATGATAAAGGCTGGATACATCGCTACTTAAGATGCTACCAAAGAGGATGTTTGGATGTATATTGGTTCATGAGATGAACCTAGTTCCTCCCATTGTGTGACAATGGAGTTGTGGCTTATGCCAAGGAACGTCCGTCCCATCAGTGATCCAGACATAATCTAAGGTAGTATCACCTGATCATGGAGATGGTTGATCTTCAGGGTGATCAAGGTTAGGAGAGTAGACTCAGAGGACAACACGGCGGATCCACTCACGAAAGGCCTATTCCCAGAGAGAGACTTTTATGGGATGGTTGAGTATGAGATACTTCAACCACTGCTACAGATGGCCCTAGTGCAAGTGGGAGATTGTTAGTTATATGTATGCCCTAGAGGCCATTACTGTACATTGGATGTATATTGTAGTGGATGCTGGGACATATATAGGGAGGACTTTCTTGCTCGACATGATAGTATGCTATCTGGTTGCTCTTTACCTTAACGTGTACACAGATTGTCTCTCTATTACATGTTGGTAAAGCCCTTAGGATGTGTACTTGACTACCTGGACTATGATGCGGATCATACTAGTGGGGACATGGTAGTCCATAAGTACATCCTTCAAAGTCCCTAGTCGTGGGTGTATCGAGACGGGGCATCGATATACCAGAGTAGACTAGCGTGTACCTTCTCGACCCATACAGATGGGCGATGGATGATCCCATATCCATTGGTGTTTGACATCAGAGATGATATACGGGTGTTCAGTAGAGACTGGGTATACTGGACGGACTCGCCGAGAACTCCCAGATGGTATTATACCTTACGTCAGATGGCAGTTCTCTGGTGACACTGGTACAGAGTAGTCTGTTGACCCGAGATCGTCATAGAGTCTTGTGTGGTTCCCACTGTGCTTTGATTTCCATCTTACCACGTCCAAGAGGGCGTGCAAAACGGTGGTTTTTGGGTACAGTCCCGAGTCATATGGAGGCAATAAGGGATAGGAGGGGATTCGTCTCTCCCGGTATAGGGAGTTGATGTTGCACTGTGTTCGATTGGCTATAACAGGAAGTCCCTGGCCAGGGCTGATCAGAGAATTGCTGGTAAGTGTTACCAGTAGTTTCTCAACCCGTTATGAGCCTCATATCGACACGACTTATCGAGCTATTGGGGTCTGACGTTTACCACCCCTAGGCAAGATATGCGACATATCAGACGAACAGACCGGACTGTACGGTAGTGTTACTGGTTGGATTCACTGGAGTGTGAGCGGGCTTGCTCGTCGATCTTCTGATCGCTCAATACCCGGGTGGCCGTTACGTTTAGCAGACCGCTTGCGGCTTGTGGGTGTTTGATATGATCATCACCTGCTGCCGGCGTATTGACGAGTCTTTAGAGTCCTACACAGAGGTTTCCTGGCTCAAGCGAAATGAAATAGGAGCGCATATGAGATATGTGCGGGACCGAGAATAATGCGTGTATGTGATACCGTATTTCATTCTCGCGATGAATGTATCGAATGGTTGTATGTGATATAACCTAGTTATCGAATCAAGGATTGATTCGATAAGCCGATACATTGGATACTAGTCGGTTATATGCGATATGACCGGATCGTTAAATCAAGTGTTGATTTAATGATTTAATGTATAATTATATATTTGATATATTACTTTGCATTAACTAGTATTGGTTTACTTTAAATGGATTTTCTCACTTGGTTTGTGCATATTGTATATGTGATATATTTTTGTGCACTTGTATGTATCATGTTTGATGATGCATGCTAACTTGTGTTTTGTGTAAAGTTTAAACCATGGTTATGTAATGGTTAGGGTTTTCATTTTCATATCTATTTATTTATTTATTTATTCATTTTGGAAAATGATAAGCATAATGCAAAATGGTGGCTTTCTTTGGATGGATGTTGAAGCTTCATGAAGCTTTGACCAAGTGACCATTTTGTCTCCATGCTTAACCCTAACCATTCCCACTAACCATGATTTATTCTCTACACTTGACCATGGTTATTATTATGATAAGTATTGATTTACTTTTTATTTTAAAAATAACTTATCATAATATTCTTCTTCTTCTTCATCTTCTTCTTCCATGAAGAAGCTTACTTCATCAATGGTGATTGATGAAAACAAGTGAGAAATCCAATTCTAAAGTCTACCCACTTCCTATTTCCTCATCCTCTACCTCTTGCCAAGTAGTAGAGTTTGTTTTATTCACAAGTTTCTTGACTTGGTGAAGTTGGAACTTGATCTAGTGATGCCTCGACGTAGATCATCTTCGGCATCGTCGTCGATGACCTAGCCCGCTTCTTCTCCGATGAAGCCGACGCTAGAGCCCGGGATCCGTTTTGGACATCGAGGAGACATCATCACGGAGCTATGGAGGTGGAGCACCGGATCTACAAAGGTTGTATTTCCGTTCCCTTAGTTAAAATGTTAACTACTTTCATTTGTCGCCTAAACTTCTAGTCAACGATCCGTGTTAGGTTTTCTCGGCACCCTAAAAATTTGAAATTGGCATGGTTGATGCCTTGTGAGACATCTTGAGAGTGCCTAGGAACCCTACATGTAATTTATTGCAGGGACTGAGAAAAAGTAGGATAGTTGGACCTGGTGATATGTCCCTCAGAGTAGGGAACGGAGCATAAGTCAATGCTGCAGCCGTCGGTGAATATCACCTAGTATTGCCAAATGGCAATGCTATGATTTTGAACAATTGCTACTATGTACCTTCCATGCTTTGCAACATCATATCAGTTTCTTTACTTGATAAAGACGGATATAACTTTGTTCTTGATAGAAATATCATGAACATTTACCTTGATAAGGTACTGGTTGCAGAAGGTACACTGTGTAATGGTATCTATGTTCTAAATCAAAACACAGTTCTCAATGTACAAAACGCACGAACGAATCCTACTTGTGGCATTGTAGACTTGGTCATATCGGAGAAAAAATACTAAGTAAGTTGCATAAAGATGGACTCTTGAATACGTTCAAATTTTCATCTTATGAAACTTTTCAGTCTTGTCTCAAAGGAAAGATGACTAAATCTCCATTCACCGGGCATGGATAAAGAGCAGCAGAGCTCTTGGGACTCATACACAGTGATGTATGTGGTCCGATGTCTATACATGCAAGGGGTGGGTTCTCGTACTTCATCACATTCACTGACGATCTCTCTAGATTCGGGTATGTGTATCTTATGAAAGACAAATATGAAGCTTTTGAGAAATTCAAAAAATATAGAAACGAAGTAGAAAACCATACTGGCAAGAGTATTAAGATCCTCCGATCTGACAGAGGAGGGGAGTACTTAAGCCCGGAATTCCTAGATTACCTAAAAGAGAATGGAATTCTCTCTCAGCTTACTCCTCCGTATACACCACAGCACAACGGTGTATCAGAGCGGAGGAATCGTACGCTGTTGGATATGGTTTGCTCCATGATGAGTAGTGCTGAGTTGCCTCTTTCATTTTGGGGATATGCGCTTTTAACAGCGGCATATCTGTTGAATGATGTTCCATCCAAATCCATGCCTAAGACACCATTCGAGATGTGGAATGGAAAAAGGCCGTATCTTAAAAGATTTAAGATATGGGGTTGTCCGGCTTATGTTAAAAAGCACAATCCGGATAAACTGGTGGCACAGTCAGTTTTGTGTAAGTTTGTAGGATATCCTAAGAACACTTATGGATATCAATTCTACCACACCGAGGAACAGAAGCTGTTTGTTGCTCAGCACGCCACCTTTTTAGAATGGCAATTTCTTGCAAAAGAAATTAGTGGGAGCACGGTAGAACTGGAAGAAATTCCAGAAGAAAAAACTATAGCTGAAGGTTTGGAGAAACCAGAAGATTCAATAACCCCGGACGAACCTCATCCACCCCGCAGATCTAATAGGATTTCTCATCCGCCCGAGAGATACTACGGTTTTCTCATAGATGGGGATCGAGAGGATTGCATCTTGTAAGAAGATGATCCTACTAGTTTCAGACAGGCCATTATCAGTAGGGACTCTGATAAGTGGATGGATGCTATGCAATCTGAAATGGAGTCCATATACACCAATAAAGTGTGGACCCTAGAAGCTGCTCCACCTGGGGTAAAACCCGTTGGATGCAAATGGATCTATAAGAAGAAACTTGGTGTGGATGGACAGGTGGAAACCTATAAGGCTAGACTCGCTGCAAAAGGTTTTCGTCTAAGACCAGGAGTGGACTATGATGAAACCTTTTCTCCGGTGGCTATGCTCAAATCCATTAGGATCCTGCTTGCCATTGCTGCCTTTCATGACTATGAGATCTGGCAGATGGATGTAAAAACAGCTTTTCTAAATGGAAGTTTAGAAGAGTGCGTTTATATGGATCATCCAGAAGGTTTTGTAGTGGGAGCAGCGGGAAGGTGTGCAAGCTGCTCAAATCCATTTATGGATTGAAGCAAGTGGAGCTGGAACATCTGTTTTGATGAGACAGTCAAAGATTTTGACTTCATCAAGAACGAAGATGAGCCATGCATTTATAAGAAGATTGTAGGACGAACTGTCGTGTTCCAAGTCTTGTACAAGGACGACATTCTTTTGATAGGAAATGACATTCCTATGCTACAATCAATCAAGCTATTCTTATCACAAAGGTTATCTATGAAAGACCTAGGTGATGCTTCGTACATTCTGGGGATCAAGATCTATAAAGATAGATCCAAGAGACTACTGGGACTTTCACAGTCCAGGTACATCGAGACCGTACTAAAGAGATTTAATATGGAAGATTCCAAGCGCGGTAACATACCCGAATTGCACGGAATCACCCTCTCCAAGGAGATGTCTCCCAAGACTGACGAGGAGAGGGTTCGCATGAGCACTATACCCTACGCTTCGGCGGTAGGATCTATAATGTATGCAATGCTATGTACAAGACCTGATGTAGCTTACGCACTATGCGTGGTAAGCCGGTATCAGTCAGACCCAGGTAAGAACCACTGGACAGCAGTAAAGAACATTCTCAAGTACCTGAGAAGGACTAAGGAGATGTTCCTGGTTTACTGTAATGGAGACCTCAGGGTCGAGTCCTTTACCGACTCAAGCTTCCAGAGTGATAAGGATGACAGCAAGTCTGTCTCGGGTTTTGTGTTTACCCTCAACGGAGGGGCGGTATGTTGGAAGAGTTCCAAACAGGATACCGTCGCAGACTCGACGATGGAGGCTGAATACATTACTGCATGCGATGCCGCAAAAGAGGCGGTCTGGATGAAGAAGTTCCTAGCTGAACTTCAGGTGGTTCCGTCCATTGTTGATCCGATACCGGTGTATTGTGATAACAATGGGGCTATAGCTTTAGCGAAGGAACTATGGTCCCATCAGAAATCCAGGCACATCTTAAGGCGGTATCACCTGATCAGGGAGATCATAGATCGCCAGGAGATCAAGGTCCGGAGAGTGGATACGAAAGACAACACGGCAGATCCATTTACGGAGGCCCTCCCTCAAGCACAGTTCGAACGACTTTTTGGGATGTTGGGTATGCGGTACGCCAGCAGCTGGCCTTAGACCAGACGTTGGGTATTCGGTACGCCAATCAATGGCCTTTAGTGCAAGTGGGAGATTGTTGGATGTATATGCCCTAGAGGCCAGTATTGTATATGTTTACATATGGATACTGGGGATATGTACGTACAGAACAATCTTGCTCAGTTTTATAGTATATTATTTGACTTGTCTTTATCAGGATATGTGTATTTATTTGTATTGTTGTTATATCTGGTTTGCACATATTGATAAAGACTCGATACGGTAGTATACTATTATGGTTTGTCTTTATCTTAACATGGCATATGTCATACTCGTTATTACATATTGCGGTTACATGTTGATAAAGCCCCTAGGATCTTGCTTGACTACCTGCGTTGTGATGGCGATCATACCTGTAGGAGCAGGGTAGTGCATAAGTACATCCTTAAATGGTCCCTAGTCACGTGAGTATCGAGACTGGGCACTGATACTCCAGAGTAGACTGGTGTGTACGTTTCTAGCCCTGTCAGGGGATGGTTGGTCCCGCGGCCATTGGTCTGATGCACCTAAGATCATATACAGGTGCTCACTGGGTGTGAGTACACTGGACGGACTCGCTGAGAACTTCCATGTGGTACTATACCGTCAGATGGAACTTCTCAGGTGACATGTGTACAGGTTAGTCTTTGGACCCGAGATCGGCATTTGTCTCATGTGAGTTCCCACTGAACTTTGATCACTACCCTACCACGGCTATACTGAGTCGTGCAAACAGGTTTTGGTTGGGGTCAGTCTCGAGCCACATGGAGGCAGTGAGCGATTGTCGGGATTCGTCTCTCCCGGTATAGGAAGTCGATATCGCACTGTGGTTCGATTGGTCAGGACCATAAGACCTTAGCCAAGGCAGTTGGGATCTACTGATAGGCTGATCAGTAGTTTCCCGGATTGGTCCCGATCCACATCGGCACGACTTATCAGGTTATTAGGCTCTGACGTTTACCATCCCCTAGACCCGGTATGCGATACTCTTTGACGAAGAGACTGGACTGTATGGATATTGTCACGGATAGCTCAGTAGGAGATCCGGATGAATTTGCTCATCGGCCTTCTTTTCGACAGGTACCTGGGTAGCCGTTACGTACAACTAGTGCCGCTGACGTGCTTGTGGTTAAACCCACTACCAGAGTATTGTCGAGTCTTTAGAGTCCCACACAGAGGATTTCCCTGATTCAGGCGAAATGATGTAGTAGCCGTATTGAATACGTGCAGGGTTTGATCGATTGATGTACTTTGTGCTCGAATTTTCGATCGGACAGTTGGTAATACTAGCCGGCTCGGGTTTTGAGCCGGATTATTAGATCAGGTATTGATTTAATAATTTACATATATGTATCTCGGTATATATATTCTAGTATTACCTTCTTCGTGTTATTCTATCTCTTTGGACGTTCAGATTTTTATCTGATTGTCGGTATATATGTACAGTGGACGGAAATCCGTATTTATTACAGTTTTCCTTCTAGAAGGTGGAAACCTCATTATGTATTTTCCTTTTATTGGATAATTGGAAATGAGGTGTAAAGTAAAAGGTATGGGAGGAATGGTGATGACCATGCTTTAATAATTCACAAATGAATTTATAATTCATTTGGAGTTACTATTGAAGCATGGTTGTTAATTGTTTATTGAAAGAATTCATACACAAAACCAAGGTGTGTGATTTTCTCTCACTTCATGCTTCATTTTTCTTGAGCTCTCATTTCTCTTGAGTTCCTCCCTCCTCTTGCTTTTCATCCACCTTCATCTTTTTCCTCTTCACTATCTTCTCATGTGTTGAGAATCAAGTGAAGAGTTTAGAAAGAGATAGCTTGACACTTAGACACCCTAACTACATACTAAATTACTTGGACTAGCATCCCAAGTTCTCTAGTTGCTCTTTTGACACTTAGCAAAGAGCTAAAGCCATGGATCACATCCCTCGGGTGGATCATCAAGGACCAAGGAAGACCGGAGAACAAGCTCGATCCTGGAGATCCGACGGAGCAACAAAAGAAGATCAAGCAAGTTCAAGGTGGTTACAAGGAGCTAAGGATGAAGAACGAAGACTGAAGGACTTGGTTCGTTTCGTAAGAATTACTCATCATTGTAGATACAACTCTCGTTTTGCTAACTAGGTTTATGGTAAAGATCCGGTATAGGGTTTAGTCTAGCGCCAAGTTTTCGTTCGTCTTAAAATTTTTGTTCCGCAATTGGTCATGGAACTTGGCCGGGGCGCTAGGGTAACCCTTCACAGACAAGATGTGCTTCCTTCTAACGGCGTTGAAAATATTTTATGTACTCGACGACGATCTTACACCGATTCCAGCACCTATGAATATTGACGGTGAAGCAGTTGTGAAGGCCAGAAAGAAACGAGAAGAGGATGAATGTCTCTGCAAAGGTCACATTCTAAACACCCTGTTGGATCGTCTTTTTGATAACTACACCAAGATGACTTCAGCAAAAGAAATTTAGAAGGCTCTGAAGTTCAAATATAAAGTAAAGGAGAAAGATACAAACAAGTATTTAATTTCAAAATATTTTGAGTATCGTACAGTTGACAAAATGTCTATTTTAGACCAATGTTATGAACTTGAATTACTTGTCAATCAAATGAATGCTCTGGATATAAAATTGCCTGAAACCTTCCAAGTTAGAGCAATCATATCGAAACTGCCTCATACTTGGAAAATTTACCAAAATAAATTGCTTCATAAGACAGAAAACTTCACTCTCGAGTAAATTCAAAGAAATCCGTGAATTGAAGAGAAAGCTCTTCTAAGGGACAAGAAAGATGAGATGGAAAACGATCCTAAGACTAACCATATAGAAGGTGTTGTTCAGAAGAAGGCTAAGCCAAACTATTCCAAGCCCAACAAAGAAAAATTCAATAACAACCTGAAAAAGAATAAAGGTTGTTATATTTACGATAAGGAAAGGCATTTTTCTCGTAAATGCACGTACCGCAAAACTGGTTTAAACAAAAGAGGAAATTAGGAAATGAAGCATGCGAACAACGTTAAGAAAGCCTATTATGCCATACTTACCGTTGTAAATAGTGTTATGATCACTGAAGTGAATATGGCAGACTCAGATTCTGGGTGTTGGCTCGACTCCGGCGCAACAGTCCACATTTGCACAGATAAGTCAATGTTCAAGAACTTTGAAGAGGTAACTGATGATCAAGAAGTCTTAATGTGCAACTAGCACCATGCACTTGTTCAAGGAAAATGTTCTGTTGATCTTCACTCCATCTCCGGAAAGAAATTGACACTATTGAATATTCTCTATGTTCTTGATATAAGAAAGAATTTAGTGTCTGCTAATTTATTATGTAAAATGGGCTTTAAAGTTGTAATTGAATCCGACAAATTAATTTTGTGGAAGAATGAAACCTTTGTAGGAAATGGCTAGTCTTATAATAGAATGTTTGCATTTAGCATTGATGAAAATAAAGTGACTTCTACTTATGTCTCGGAATTTTTTAATTTATGGCATCATAGATTAGGACATTTAAATTTTCGATATTTAAAGAATATGCATAAACTTGGTTTATATTTTATGATTTTAGTAGTGATCATAAATGTGAGATTTGTATACAATCAAAAATATCTAAAAGGCCTTTTCCAAGAGTTAAAAGAAATTCAGGAATTAAGACTTAATCCATTCTGATATATGTGAACTTAATGGAATGGTTGCTAGAGGAGGGGAAAAGTATTTTATTACTTTTATAGATGACCACTCTAAATATATGTATGTATACTTAATGAAAAGCAAAGACAAAGCATTTTCTATGTTTAAAATAAATTTCTGCGAGCACCATGGTATAGTGCATGAAATGACAGCACCATAAACTTCTCAACAGAATGGTTTAGCGGAAAAGAAAAATCGTTCTCTTGTGAAAATGGTGAATTCTATGTTGTTACATGCAAAATTGTCTTTAAATTTATACGGAGAAATTTTATTGACGGCTTGTCACGCCCCGCTTCTCAGTGTACGGAAACGGTGACGTGGCGGGCCATAACGTATTTACTAAGAAATAAATACGTTAAGCGTAATTAAGCAATATATACATAAATTCAAAAGAATGACAAGTGATATAAAATAAACAGCAACCTTTATTTACATTCATTTTTACATACAACTGTTTTTAAAAAGGAAAGATACAATGAAATAAACAGTGCCTAAATAGTGGCATACAAACTGAAAGTAAATACAAGAAGAGTTAGAAGCCCGGCTGGCCAGTGAGCTGGTCCATGTCCTCCTGGCTAGGCCCGATCTCCTATGAGTCCGGTCCTCCTGATGAACATTCCAAAGAAAGAAAAGACATGAATGTCATCAGTGAACTAGCACCCGGTAAGTCCCAAAAGAAGGATGGAATATAACAGTAATGAGAAATGAACTGGTAAGTTGTACAAGTATATGATTGTTATTCTAGCGTAGTTATTTGTAGCATGGTATAGAAGGTATTGTGTATACGAGAAGAGTCAATATTACCCCGTGGACTATAGTAACATATAGTATAAGGCCCCGTCAAAACCCACGGGACAACGGCACGAGAGTTCATGTAGGTGTCTTTTAAGTGTCCATCTCATGCCACGCTATACGTTCCATACCAATCTATCCTGTTATCCCTGTGTAATGTATTGTATATATTATATTTACAAGTATTGCCGAAACCATAGATACAAGTTGTTCAAGTAATCAAGTTCAGGATGTAGTCAAGTAGTCAAGTCAAGTTATAACAATGGTTCGGTCAGGTCAAGTCAAGTCAAGTATTCAGGTTTGATATTGATGTTTAAATTCAGGTATTCAGGTTCATGTTCAAGTATTCATATTAGACTTTGGATTCATATTTGAATTGGACTCTGATTTGAGTTTGGATTCAGATTTGAGTTAGACTTAGACTGAGTCAGACACTTGTAATTGATTTAGATCCTGAATTAGGTTCAGGAGTCATCGGTAACTGCTGCACATGGACGGCAGAATTTATGTCTTTTTCCAAGACAATTACCATTGATAGCTCCGTTAAGTTTTCTACTTTAAATAGTCAAGCACCCACTTTCTCCGGCTCTTTAGGGCTCAAGAGAATTGGTTTTGCTTAAAACTATATTTACTAAAGTCCTTAAATATTGTTTTATATAACTCGAGGGGGTTTTATGAAAAATATTATAATATAGTTAAAAATAAACCTCGAGGGGTTATTTATATTATTTACGGTTTTCATGAATATGAATTTTAAGGATTTGAGGTATTTTAGTGATAATTGTTTAGCTTGGAAAGTTCATGGTATTTTATTGTAAAACTTGTCTTTTGTTGGTATCTTGATAGTATTTTAGTGAAACATGTAATCTTTAAAAAAAAAATAAGTTTATTATATTTTGAAAATATATGAATTTATAATTTTTATATAATTATTAAAAAATTAAATTTTATTTAATTAGAAAAATGCGTTTTTCTTAAAACCCGTATTTAAAACCTTTCGAGACCGAATGCTCCGTGAGAAGTTCTGCATCTCACTCTACTAGCCCAAAGATATATGATAACCCGCATCATCTAATAGCGGGTCCCCTAAAAAGGGTTGTAGAGGCATATTCGCAAAGGAATTAAGAATACTGTTTTAAAAGAAAACCGTTTTTAAAGTGAAAGGTATTTTAATGTAATATTTTTTTCGTAACCAAAATTCACACAAAGGCATCGTGCTATGGAACAAGAGTGTATGTGAGGGGTAGGTCGTTACCCCATGAAGTTTTCCTAAGGTATGTTTAAGCGATAGTAAAAGAAGTGATATTTAAAGTTCATGATATTTTAATGAAAAACTTAAGTTAAAGTTATTTTGCATGGAATTTTAATGAAATTTTGATTCTAAATATTAGGGTTTAAGGTTATAAGTATAGTGTAAAATATTGGTTGATCAAAGAATGAAGACAAGAAGTTTTCTAGGGTTTAGAAAAAGGATATCGGTATTAACTCCACTTACCGATATTCGTTTTAAAAATGGATTTTTAAAGAAGAGAAAAGAAGATTGGAAGAAACTTACTAGTTGATTAACTGAAAGAAAGATAGAAGAGAGAGGGTTGAATTTCGTAGCGTCGCGGGAACACCGGAATAGCTTTGATTCTTCGCCGGAAGTTGATCGCTTGCTAACTCCACTTGTACTTCACATGAGCTTAGAAAATTTTTGAGAGTTTTGGCTAGAATTTCAGAATGATATTGATCCAAAGTGTGGGGTGGTATTTATAGTGTAGAATTAGGGTTTTAGAATTAAAAGGGTGAATTAAAATGCATTAAAAATATGATAAATGGTGAAATGAAGGGTCTATGTTTGATTGCAGGAAAATCAAACAGTGCAGAGGAGTTAGGGGTAGTGGAAGAGTCAAGTGTGTAAAGCCCGGGGGCATTTGGGTTCATCCAAGCCGTCGGTGCCAGTTTTTTCTTTGGTTTGGCCGGTCGAATTTGTGCTTTGGGGCTCTAGATTGATGCCACGTGTACTTCTCAGTGTTTAAACCCTTTTGCACATGTTTGATTTTTCTGACTTTTCATTTTTGATGTGTATTGCACGTGTAAACTTTTGGGCCTCCAAAATGTTAAAAGAAAAATCAGAAAAAAATAATATGTCTGATGGGGATCGAACACATGGGCTACGTCACAGCAATACAAGGGCTTTACCAGTGAGCTACAAGTTATTTCTTGCTGTTATTTAACAAAATTAACTTAAAACTCAATCTCAGGCTGTATAACTCATTTCGTACATTAAACTGGAAAATTTTGTACAGTAAATTCAGAGTCATTACACGGCTTACCGTTTACATAATAGAATTCCATCAAGGAAGTCAAAAATTAGTCAATATGAATTATGAAAGAAAAGAAAGCTAAATTTGGTTTATTTAAGAGTGTGGGGGTGTTTGGAATATTATAGGGTTTCTGAACCAAAACAGACTAAATTAGGTCCTAGAGCACTCAAAAGTGTATTTACATGATATGCCGAACATAGTAAAGTTAATAAACTTCTTGATTTGGAATCTAATATAATAGTTTAATCTAGAGATATTGAATTTTTAGAAGGAAATTTCAAGTCAGATACTGTTCAACATAAGTCATCTATAAAAAACGAAAATAAAAGAGAAATCTATTGACTCTCTAGAAAAAGTCAAAGAATAAGAAAATAGAAAACACTAGATTCTGACTTTGTTGATCCTAATTCTATTGTCTTCCTAGTAGAAAGAGATAGAAATATGAAGATTAATAAAATACCTATTGTTCTCCATACAGAAGATGATCCTAAAAACTATAGTGATGCGATGGTTTCGAGAGACTCCGCATTTTGGAAAGAAACCATAAATGATGAAATGGATTCCATTATGTCCAATAACACTTGGGTGTTAACTGATTTACCTTAAGGATCTAAGGCTATAGGATATAAGTGGGTATTTAATAGAAAGTACAATTCTAATAGATCTTTGCAAACGTTTAAGGCTAGACTCATGGAAAAATGGTTCAAATAAAGATATGGTGTCGATTATTTCGACACTTATACGCTTGTAGTACGCATAACATCTATCAAAATATTATTTGCTCGAGGCTCTATATATAATTTGTATATTCACTAAATGGATGTAAAAACTGCATTCTTGAATGGTTAGTTAGAAGAAGAGGTATACATGGAGCAATCCGAAGGGTTTGTACTTTCAGGAAATGAAAACAAAGTCTGCAAATTAGTTAAATCTCTTTATGGTTTAAATAGGCACCCAAACAGTGGAATGAGAAATTTGATTCGGTTATACTATTGAATGGTTTCCATCACATTAGCGCTGGTAAATGTATATACATGAACTATGCTAAAGAGTATAGTATAGTTATATGCTTATACATAGATGATTTATTAATTATCAATAACAATAAGTCGGATGTAACTGAAACTAAAGAGTATCTAATTTCTATATTTAAAGTGAAAGATTTAGGAGAAGTTGATACAATCTTAAGAATTAAGGTGGTAAAACATAGTCGGCGTTATACGTTATCTCAATCTCATTATACTGAGAAGATAATCTCCAAATTTAATCATCTCATTTTCAAGACATATAATACTCCTTTTGATTCTAGTGTTACGCTAAAATAGAATCCTGATAGAGGAATAACACAACTTGAATATACAAGTGCTATTGGGTGTTTAATATATGCAACACATTGCACAAGACCAGATATAGCTTTTGTTGTTTTTAAACTTAGTAGATACACTAATAATCTAGAATTAGAACATTAGAAAGCTATTGGCAGAATATTTGGATATCTAAAGGAAACTTTGAAATATAGGTTATTTTATAATAAATTTTCAGCGGTATTAGAAAGATACTCTAACGCAAATTGGATAACTGGTTCATGAGATAATAAATCTACATTCGGATGGATATTCACCCTTGGAGGATGTGCCATTTCATGGGCTTCAAAGAAACAAATATGTTTTTCTCATTCAACCATGGAATCTGAATTTATTGCATTGACAGCAGCGAGCAAAGAGGCTGAATGGATTATGAATATATTATTGGATATTAAATTTTGGCCTAAATCTATGTCTCCAATATCCATATATTGTGATAACGAAGCAATATTGTCAAAAACCTACAGTAGTATTTATAATAGAAAATGAAGACATATAAGCTTGAGATATGAGTATATGAGACAATTAATTAATGAAGAGGTTATCATAATTACATATGTAAAGTCAAGTAAAAACTTGCCAGATCCTTTTACCGAGGGACTGGTCAGAGACTTGGTACAGACAATATCAATTAACATGGGACTAAAATCCATTAAATAAAAGTTAATGATGATGGTAATCCAACCTTCAAATAGAATTCTACTAGTATAAGGTTTAATGGGTAATACCAAATTATTATATAACTATGAGCACTAATTGTTTAAGTCTCAAATTTGGAAACTAGTGATGCCGTAAAAATTGAGGGATGGTTTTATAACTCTTAATGAAATTCGCTCGTGTAGGAAATTTGTTTGAAAACAGAAACGCAAAAAGAACTTCACCTATAAAAACATAGAAGTGGTGTTGCTTCTCATGTAAGTTTAGAATTTGCTTCCGGGATTGTTTTCTGAATAAGGATAACATAAGGCCATTAATAGTGTTGAGTTAGAATGGAATTCTTAAGAAAATATGATATAGATATGTATGTTATGTCAGCGATTATACATCAAGGAGTAGTTGGTTTAATGCTTAGCAACCAGAAACTTCGTATCACCTTGTGAAATTAAAAACTAATTAAAGGTTTAAACCGAAAGGAACCTTTAATTATGCATAATTATATCAATAGAGAATATAGATGAGAAGGAAAAAAAAGATCAAAAAGTGGAGCATTGTTAGAGTTTTTAAGCGGTTGTGAATTTTGAAATTTCAATTTCGAAAATTCGATTTTGAGTGGTTGTGAATTTTGAATTTTTGTTCTTTCAAAAAATTACAACCGTTTTTATGACCTTTGAGAATCTATAAATAGAACCGATTTTCTTAAGAACTCTACAACTTCTTCTTCTCTACTATTCCCTTACTATTTCGAATAGAATTTTGAAGTTTTTTCGATTTTTGCTAATCGCAGGAACTTCGGACTCTGTTGTATCCTGAGGGATTCTTGTATGCAACCCAAAGCAAACTCAATTTGAGTGGGGACAGGTAAATCCTTAAAGAAGCCGATTGCGTCTTGGAATTAATAAATTCATTTACTTGTACCCATCATTACTCTGATTCCTACACTAAATTTCTAACATAAGAGGTAAGAACCACATACGTAATTGAACGATATAAACACTTATATTCTCAATATTAATATAGAACCACTTAGTCTATTTATACATAGGTGTAACGCCTGCAAGATGATTTCATCCCTTTGAATTTTTTCTTGTTTTTCCTGATAATCTTATCTCGACGTAACACGAAACTACAAACTCCTGATCTTCCTTTGATTTTTTTTTATTGTTTCTTAAATCTTATCACATTAACTCTGATAGTAGGATTTGAACAACTTAAATGGAGTTATGTTATTGTAATTATGACCTGCATGGGCCACCAACAAAACCTGTCACGCCTCGCTTCCCAGTATACAGGGAAGTAGACGTGACGGGCACGTGTTCATAACATATTATTGCATTTTATATTTCCCATTCTTATGCATTTAAGAATAAAAACAGGTGCTTTTGACCCATGTCTGTTACATGTTACAGGTTACAGGTTCTTCGAGCGAATACAGTGAAAAAGACGAAAGTTGATACAGGAAAGGGACTTTTGACCAACTAGTAAACGGATCCTAGACAAGCCCAGACTAATAACAGTTCAAGGCAACGCAGCATGTCAAAGCGAAACGGTTAAAAGACCAATACAAAATTTCACTGAAGATCTGGAGAAGAACAAGAAGCCAAACATAGAAAAGAGATATGGAAATAACAAGCCCAGATAAAGTCAAACAGGCCCAGAAAAATTGGTGAGCTGAGCTCACCAAAGGGCCGCGGAACCGCGGCCCAGACCCCCCCCCATGCCGCGGTTCCGCGGCCGTTTGTTGCCCGTGTCGGTGCAAATTTTGCGTGTCGGTGCGTCGGTGCGGGTGTTGGGATTTTCAGTGGGCATATCTGTAAAATCATGTGTTCGAGAATTTGTAACCCTAGGTTCCCTGTTTTCTTATAAATTGTAATCTCAAATCTGTAAAAAGGGATGCCTCTTTTCAATCAATAAAATTCAGAATTGCTGGGAGATCAAGAGCATCATTCTAGTAAGTTTTTATTTCTTTAAATTCTGCCGTAGTGTTAATTTAATTGTTGCCCTAGTTCTCTCGTATAATTCTTGCAGTAGATCAATCATATCATTGCCCTAGTTAATTTAGTGTAGTCTTTCAAATGCAATCGGTAAGTGCTTTAAAAATGTCACTTTTAAAAGACGCCCTAATGAGCGAGTAAAATCTTCGCTTGTTAGGGTTAGGAATAAAGGAGGGAATGAGAGATGAATATCTCTCATTTCTTTCAATGCCGAATATTATTAAATAGAACTTCATGCACGCATGCATGATCCGCTCCCTACGGCACCCTACCCACGAGGTAACGGTGACACCGTAGTATAAAGGACCGGACTTGCATGCGTCCATGAAGGTTATAGCAATTAGTAGGAAAGGACGGACAAGGATCAAGAGGAAGAAACTTCGTTTCTTCCCAATCATCCTAATCCCCTTTGCTAATAATTGATATAACTTCTAAAACAGATTTGAATCAAAAGCATTGAAAGAGGTGTTAATCTTCATCTACTCAACCCTACTTTAGACCTAATCCTAACAAGTTCTTTAATATCGTATAATTTAGTTTTTAAATCAATCGACAAAGACCCAACCACCATCGGAATCAACTCGTAAAAACACAAATCAGGATATTACACATCTCTGTGGATCGACCCGTACTCACCGGCTAGCTGCAAAGCGACGCCGTTTCTGATTACGGTTAACTTATATTTTTGGACTAATCAAATGGCGCCGTTGCCGGGGATGGCGTAATCTTTCTTTTGTGTAATTTCGGGTTGATATAAATTTTTAAAAAATAAAAAAAAATCAGAAAATTGAAAAATATAAAAACATTTTATCGATTTTTATCTGTTTGAAGGGTTTTATGGTTTGAATCTTGCAGGATCAGCTAAGGATTGCGAATCTGGAAATTTACAGAGGGCAAAACAGAAGTTGGTGCATAAGAACAGAGAGGAATTGCAAGCACAGAACAGTACAAATCTTTTCAGACGATGAACCCACTAAACTGCCGCGCTTCCGCCGCATAAGTGGGCTTCCCACCGCGGTTCCGCCGTGCAATTGCCACGTCAGCGCATAAAAATTGCAGGGTTTGTTTTCTCCTTCTCCCCTCTGTCAACCTCCATATATCTCTCTATAAAAATTTTCTGCAGGAATTCTTTGCGCTAAAAAAAAAATCTTTCTCCCCTTCTAAATAACAGATTTTCTGCAGGTTTCTTTGCGCCGCGCTAAAAATTGCTTGCAAGTGAATTTTATTGTTTTGCATAATTTAATCGGACTTTAAGGGGCTAATTGACCAAACTCAGATTGGGTGGGGATTTCATCACTCTTCCCAGGACCCCAGAAATCACCTTAAAGCATTTTGCATCGACCACAATTAATTAAAAAATACTAGACTCAGACCTAAGGACATCGAGCTCAATAGGAAAAGGACTAGTATAGGCATCGACCGTTTATCCCAACTGACTTTGCGGTGTCTAGGCTAGTGGTTATTAATTAGGCCCACTATTGTGGTTCCTTCCCACTTACCTGGCTGTACTTGTCGGTGAAGAGGCGGTTTGAGGTCCTATTTCTAGCCCTAGTTAGGAGCTGTCTAGCAGACCTAGGTGATCCTAGATCTAGGCCTGATTGTGCATGTGTGGTTGATACATTTGCGTCACGAGTCCCTTTCAAAAAAACATCTTTGCAAAACTCTCATATAAAAAAAAGGAAGAAAAATCTTTTCAAAACTTGCAACTTGTCGCTAAAGGAACTTGCAACTCACTTCCACCACTTCTCTTCACTGACGTTATCTTACCTCCACCTTCTGCCTTTCTTTTTTCTGACTACACTACCCCTTTTAGTGTATGTCACTTTGGACTAGGGATACTAATGCCCGGTTAGTCCGTGTTTCGTTGGTACCGACCGACGAACCCTTCGACACCGAAGTCGACATTCCGTCCACTCACTTACCTACACCTTCATATTCTTCCACCGAAGGCATGTCGGGATTCAACCCTAACAATACCTTACCAACGGGAATGATTCCACCTCCGCCAGGTGCGAATAACCCGATTCAACCGCCTGTTGAAGCGCCCGCACGAGTTGCGCTCCAGGATCTCTTCTACCCCGTCCGCACTTCTTTACCTACCTGTCTTTCACCCCCACCAGCAAATGGGGATAATTTTGAAATAAAACCACATTTCATCAATATGCTGCCAAAGTTTCATGGATTGGAATCTAAAGATGCATATATCTTTATCAATAAATTCCAAAATGTGTGCGCTATGATGAAAACAACCCAACTAAGTGATGACGCGATAAGGCTAAGGGTCATTCCTTTTACCTTATGTGACCTAGCCGAGAAGTGGCTATACAGCACCGCATCACATTCCATAAGAAATTGGGATGAGTTTGTGAAGCTTTTCTGAAAAAGTTCTATCCTCATCACAAAACTGCTAGAATCCGCAATGAAATAATTCAATTTTCACAACTTCCTTCCGAACCATTTTGGAAGTGCTTCGAGAGATTTAAAGACCTACTCGTTCAATGCCCTCATCATGGGATTGAAAATTGGCAACTTTTCCAAACATTATACGAGGGATTGAACTCGGCAACGAAGCAATTGCTAGAAACCATAAGTCAAGGTCATTTTCTCTCCAAGTCTAGTGACGAAGCATGGCAGTTTCTTGAGGATCTTAGTGAGCAAACAATTCAGTGGGAGAGTACCAAGACCACATCATCTTCTTCTAGTGGTCAATCTAGGGCAGGCGTACATCAAGTAGAGATGTCGATTGCTATGAAGGCCGAGATGGCCGCTCTTACGAAAAAGCTAGAAGCGATTGAGACCAAAATCTCGTCGTCTTCTCCTGCCCCTGTTATGCCTCCACGAACTGTTTGTGCTTGTTGTGCGGATCCGTCACACCTAACCGAAGAGTGTCCTTATAATGAATCTACTCAAGGACAAGATCAAGTCAATGCTGCATTTCAGCAACGACAAAGGAACGATCCGTACTCTTCTACATACAATCCGGGGTGGAGGAATCACCCAAATTTCGCTTGGAACCAAAATCAACAATTCCAAGGAAATAACAATTTTCAAAGACCTCCTCCTCCACAACAACAACAAGCACCTTCACAAACTCAATTTCAACAGCAACCTTTTCAACAGCAACCTTACCCTAATCAGGTGAACAATTTTGTGCCTAACAATGCTTACCAGCCAAACAATTATGTTCAACCTAATAATGATAAGGTTAGCTCGCTCGAAAGAAGTCTAGATGCGTTCCTTAAGCAATCTACACAGTCTACAGCAAGACTAGAGACTTCTATTCAATCTTTGGTGCAAAACAGTGCCTCACACGATCAAAGCATCAAATCTATTGAGGCACAAATTGCACAACTTAATGCAGCTTTGAGCGAGCGCGAAAAAGGAAAACTCCCGTCTCAACCACTGCCCAACCCCGGTCACGCACATGCTGCAAATCAACAGCAGAATCATAACGTAAATGCGGTGACCACGTTGAGATCGGGAAAAGTGTTGCAAAACAACGTAGGTATTGACAATGACACCCCTGCCGGTGGCCCTTCTTCATCTTCTTCACTATCTTTAGAGCATGTTCTCCACCCTTCACACGGCTCTACTTCTTCTAGCTCGAACGGACCCATTTCTCACAACACGAACATATCTACACGGGGTGCCGTTCCAACTCGACAATCTGATCCGCAAAAATTGGACTCAACCACCTTTCAAAATGTTCCTTTTCCTAATCGGTTGAGATCCAATAAACCAACTCCACAGATGGAAAAGATTGTAGAGTTGTTCGAACAGGTTAGTATAAATATCCCTCTTTTGGATGCAATCCAACAAGTTCCTTCATATGCAAAAATTTTAAAGGACTTATGCACCAAAAAGAGGAAGTCACAAGTGCCAAAGAAAGTTTTTGTGGCTAGTGCTATTAGTGATGCTCTTGTAAATTCTTTACCCCCAAAGCAAAAGGACCCCGGGTGTCCTACCATTTCGATAACAATTGGGGACAAGAACATCAATAGAGCACTATTAGATCTTGGCGCGAGTGTCAATTTACTGCCTTATTCTGTGTACGAGCAATTGGGCGTTGGAGAGCTTAAGCCCACTCACTGTACTCTCCAAATGGCCGACCGGTCGATAACCCATCCTAGGGAAGAGCTGGAGGATGTGTTAATTAGAGTAGGGATTTTATTTTCCCCGTTGACTTTATCGTGATGGATACACAACCTGTCGCTAACCCCGGGAACCAAATTCCGGTAATACTTAGTCGACCATTTTTGGCAACTTCCAACGCAGTGATAAATTGTCGTAATGGTTCAATGAACCTATCTTTCGGCAATATGACAATTGAGCTCAATATTTTCAAGTTGGGAAGTCAGCTTACGGAGCCTAATGCTAGCGTACTCGATGTTTGCTCGATCAATGAGATCGCGGAGGAGGACTGTGAGTTCGAGAATTTTTTGTTCGATCACAGCAATATTAACGCCACTAGTGCGTTCCTCCTAGAATCCGACACAGCTTTCACGGCGGATGACGATTTTGAGTGTTTTACATTCGTTGACGACTTTGACGACTCATCACCTGAATTGGAGTCTTTTGCTTTTTCGGATGAGTTAATTGAACCATCCGACTCTGTTGCGTACACTCGATTCCAACCTTTGATGGAATCCTTCGAGTTTGAAACAGTTACCCCATTGTTACCATCTATTGTTTCACCTCCTAAACTCAAATTGAAGCTTTTGTCGTCGCACCTAAAATATGCTTATCTAAGTGATAATGAGACCTTACCCGTCATTATATCGGCCTCTCTAGCTCTTGAGCAAGAGAAGGCTCTTTTGATGGTCTTACATAATAATCGGCAAGCTTTCGGCTGGTCTATGGCGGACATTAAGGGGATTAGTCCCCTCATCGTCGAACATCATATACACTTGATGGATGATGCCAAGCCGGCAAGGGATCCTCAAAGACGCCTCAACCCCATTATGAAAGAGGCTGTTAAGAAGGAGATTGTTAAGTGTTTAGATAGTGGTATCATTTACCCTATTTCCGGTAGCCAATGGGTTAGCCCAATCCACGTCGTGCCAAAGAAATCGGGCATTACGGTCATTACCAACGAGGCAAATGAGTTAATTCTCACTCGCACCCAAACTGGGTGGCGAGTCTGCATAGACTATAGGAAACTCAATGCCGCGACAAGTAAAGACCACTTTCCTTTACCTTTCATTGACCAAATGCTCGAGCGATTGGCAGGGCACGAGTTCTATTGCTTTCTGGATGGCTATTCCGGTTACAACCAAGTCCCCATCGCCAAAGAGGATCAAGACAAGACAACATTCACTTGTCCCTTTGGCACTTTTGCTTATTGTCGCATGCCCTTTGGGTTATGCAATGCACCCGCGACATTTCAGCGGTGTATGATGGGGATCTTTTCAGACATGGTTGAAAAGTTCTTGGAGATCTTTATGGATGATTTCTCCATCTTTGGCGACTCCTTCGACGAGTGTTTACGGCATCTTGACGCTGTTCTTACCCGCTGTAGGGATAAGAACCTAGCGTTGAATTGGGAGAAGTGCCATTTCATGGTGCGAGAAGGCATTGTCTTAGGACATGTCATCTCGCAAAACGGCATCGAGGTTGATAGAGCTAAAATCGAAGTGATTTCTAATCTACCTCCCCCTAAATGCGTCAAATACATTAGAGCCTTCCTTGGCCACGCCGGATTTTATAGACGGTTCATCAAGGACTTTAGCAAGATTGCTAGACCCTTGACTCTCTTATTGGCCAAGGACACAACATTTGCTTTCGACTCCACATGCATTGAAGCATTCGAGTCTTTGAAACATTCTCTCATCTCTGCGCCCATCCTTTCATCTCCGGACTGGACGCACCCTTTCGAAATCATGTGCGACGCATCAGATTTTGCCATTGGCGCTGTCCTTGGACAGCACATACATAAAATGCCGCATGCGATTTATTATGCGAGCCGAACACTAAATGAGGCCCAACTAAACTACACAACAACAGAGAAAGAGTCTTTAGCTATTGTGTTTGCACTTGAAAAATTTCGGCCATATTTAATTGGCTCTCCAGTCGTTGTATATACTGATCATTCAGCTCTTCGCCACCTTTTTGCGAAGAACGATGCTAAGTCAAGGCTAATACGTTGGATCCTTTTATTACAAGAATTTGACCTTGTCATAAAGGACAAAAAAGGATGTGAAAACGTAGTAGCTGATCACCTATCACGACTCCCTTCTTCGCCTACGCTTGATCTCCCAATCACTGATGTTTTCCCCGATGAGCAACTCTTGACCGTTTCTTGCGAACCATGGTTCGCCGATATTGTAAACTACTTAGCCACCGGCCTGATACCTAAAGATTGGTCGAAACAGGATAAACTTCGATTTTTGTCCCAAGTAAAGCATTTTTACTGGGATGAACCCTATCTTTTTAAATACTGTTCCGACCAAATCATTCGTCGGTGTGTACCTGAAAGTGAGGTCAAGAGTGTGCTGTCTTTTTGCCACGATCAAGCATGTGGCGGGCACTTTGGCCCAAAGAAGACAGCCGAAAAAGTTTTGCAGTGTGGTTTCTATTGGCCACGACTCTTCAAGGATGCATTTGAATACTTCAAAACTTGCTCCCGGTGCCAACACTTGGGCCGGATATCGCGGAGAAACGAAATGCCGCTCCAACCAATTTTGGTTGTGGACATTTTTAATGTTTGGGGTATAGATTTCATGGGACCATTTCCTAACTCTTTTGGAAATGTGTATATTCTTTTGGCCGTTGACTACGTTTCAAAGTGGGTTGAGGCTGTGCCCAGCCGAACGAACGATAACAAGGTTGTCGTTCGATTTCTTAAAGAACACATCTTCTCTCGATTTGGGCACCCTCGGGCGATAATAAATGATAATGGTTCTCACTTTTGCAATAGGACTTTCGAGTCGTTAATGCGCAAATACTCTATCACCCACAAACTGTCAACGCCATATCACCCCCAAACATGTGGGCAAGCCGAGGTTTTAAATCGGTAAATAAAGCAAATTTTGGAGAAAACGGTTTCTAAAAACCGTAAAGATTGGTCACTTAAACTGATTGATGCACTATGGGCTTTCCGTACTGCATATAAGACCAATCTTGGTATGTCTCCATACCGGCTTGTTTACGGGAAGGCTTGCCACCTCCCAGTGGAGATTGAGCATAAAGCTTTTTGGGCTATCAAAGAGCTGAATTTATCTTTAGGAGATGCGGGCAGCAATCGAAAGCTGCAGTTGAATGAACTAGAAGAGCTGAGGGATGAGCTATATGATAATGCCCTAATTACTAAAAACCGAGCTAAGGTGTTCAATGATAAACACCTTTTATGAAAAACTTTTGAACCTGGTAAACAGGTTTTACTTTATGACACTCGGTTACATTATCATCCCGGCAAGCTCCGTTCCAGATGGAGAGGACCTTTTGTAGTCCGCACCGTTTATCCGCACGGTGCGGTTTATCTTGAAAATCCTGAAGACGGTACCTTATTCAAAGTGAATGGGCATCGACTGAAGCCGTTCTTCACAGCGGACCCTTCGGAGGAGCTCCTGTTCTTGCAGGAGCCGATCTATTCTGAGTGATTTTCCTCCACTTTCACCCCCAAATTTCCTTTTCCAAAACATTATTTCAAATAAATTTGGGGGTGTGTATATAATTTGTAAATATATATTCCCAAAATACCATAAAAATAAATAAAAAATAGGAAGAAAAAAAAAATTTGGACCTAATTGCAAATTTATTTTTTTTGACCTAATTTACATACAAATCACCTAATTTGCAAATTTAAAATAACCTCATTTTAAAGGGTGGTTTATGCAAATCACCTTCTTTCCCATCTATTTAAAGGAACCCGAGCCCCTGTTCTCTTAACCTAAATTTTTCCTCTTCATAAAACCCTAGCCGCCGCCCCCTATCGTATCCAGAAAAATTTCGCAGCGCCGCCACCAGAACGCCGCGGTTCCGCCGCCGTAGCCATCTCCTGCCGTCGAACCACCGCACCTCTGAAGCTTTAGCCCCTGTAATTTTCAGGGGAGGTAAATTTGTGTCTTTCCTCTCTGTTATTACATATTTTTTCCTGAAAAAATCTAAATGACACATAAAATGCAGTTTGAAAGAAATTTTACCCCAGTTTTCACACACGAAGTATACGGTAGATATTTTGCACATGAAATCGAGCAGAGGGGCTGGAATTACCTGATCTATAATCACTCCTCTGCGTTTGCCCTACCTAAGCTAGTTGCCCTATTTTATGAATCAATGGAGGATAATAGTCTAGACAACTTAGGCTACATTAAAATAAATTGGGGAGATCGCATAATTCACATTGATAGGGATATGATCAACGAGGTCACACTCATACCACGTGTGCCCGCACATGACCACACTTTGCACTTTGAGGATTATATGCCCTTGATGGGGAATGACTGCGCACGAGAGCCGCGTAAGGGTATCCAAGTACGGACCCTTTTCGCGAACGTTTTTACTGTGTGCCGGTGGGCACAAAACAATATCTTTAGTAGTTCGCACAACACGACTTTCTTCACCCACTCATTACATATCGTACATACACTTATGACGAAAAATCCACGGTTCGACATGTGCACTGTATTGCTCCAGTCTATAGGTGCGGGGAAAAGAGGTACCATCTACCCATGTCCCATGTGAAAACGTACTAGCTGATCACCTATCACGACTCCCTTCTTCGCCTACGCTTGATCTCCCAATCACTGATGTTTTCCCCGATGAGCAACTCTTGACCGTTTCTTGCGAACCATGGTTCGCCGATATTGTAAACTACTTAGCCACCGGCCTGATACCTAAAGATTGGTCGAAACAGGATAAACTTCGATTTTTGTCCCAAGTAAAGCATTTTTACTGGGATGAACCCTATCTTTTTAAATACTGTTCCGACCAAATCATTCGTCGGTGTGTACCTGAAAGTGAGGTCAAGAGTGTGCTGTCTTTTTGCCACGATCAAGCATGTGGCGGGCACTTTGGCCCAAAGAAGACAGCCGAAAAAGTTTTGCAGTGTGGTTTCTATTGGCCACGACTCTTCAAGGATGCATTTGAATACTGCAAAACTTGCTCCCGGTGCCAACACTTGGGCCGGATATCGCGGAGAAACGAAATGCCGCTCCAACCAATTTTGGTTGTGGACATTTTTGATGTTTGGGGTATAGATTTCATGGGACCATTTCCTAACTCTTTTGGAAATGTGTATATTCTTTTGGCCATTAACTATGTTTCAAAGTGGGTTGAGGCTGTGCCCAGCCGAACGAACGATAACAAGGTTGTCGTTCGATTTCTTAAAGAACACATCTTCTCTCGATTTGGGCACCCTCGGGCGATAATAAGTGATAATGGTTCTCACTTTTGCAATAGGACTTTCGAGTCCTTAATGCGCAAATACTCTATCACCCACAAACTGTCAACGCCATATCACCCTCAAACATGTGGTCAAGCCGAGGTTTCAAATCGGCAAATAAAGCAAATCTTGGAGAAAACGGTTTCTAAAAACCGTAAAGATTGGTCACTTAAACTGATTGATGCACTATGGGCTTTCCGTACTGCATATAAGACCAATCTTGGTATGTCTCCATACCGGCTTGTTTACGGGAAGGCTTGCCACCTCCTAGTGGAGATTGAGCATAAAACTTTTTGGGCTATCAAAGAGCTGAATTTATCTTTAGGAGATGCGGGCAGCAATCGAAAGCTGCAGTTGAATGAACTAGAAGAGCTGAGGAATGAGGTATATGATAATGCCCTAATTACTAAAAAAACGAGCTAAGGTGTTCCATGATAAACACCTTTTACGAAAAACTTTTGAACCTGGTAAACAGGTTTTACTTTATGACACTCGGTTACATTATCATCCCGGCAAGCTCCGTTCCAGATAGAGAGGACCTTTTATAGTCCGCACCGTTTATCCGCACGGTGCGGTTGATCTTGAAAATACTGAAGACGGTACCTTATTCAAAGTGAATGGGCATCGACTGAAACCGTTCTTCACAGCGGACCCTTCGGAGGAGTTTCTGTTCTTGCAGGAGCCGATCTATTCTGAGTGATTTTCCTCCACTTTCACCCCCAAATTTCCTTTTCCAAAACATTATTTCAAATAAATTTGGGGGTGTGTATATAATTTGTAAATATATATTCCCAAAATACTATAAAAATAAAAATAAAAATAGAAAAAAAAATTGGACCTAATTGCAAATTTTTTTTTAGACCTAATTTACAAACAAATCACCTAATTTGCAAATTTAAAATAACCTCATTTTAAAGGGTGGTTTATGCAAATCACCTTCTTTCCCCCTCTATTTAAAGGAACCCGAGCCCCTGTTCTCTTAACCTAAATTTTTCCTCTTCATAAAACCCTAGCCGCCGCCTCCTATCGTATCCAGAAAAATTTCGCAGCGCCGCCACCAGAACACCGCGGTTCCGCCGCCGTAGCCGTCTCCTGCCGTCGAATTGCCGCACCTCTGAAGCTTCAGCCCCTGTAATTTTCAGGGGAGGTAAATTTGTGTCTTTCCTCTCTGTTATTACATATTTTTTCCTGAAAAAATCTAAATGGCACATAAAATGCAGTTTGAAAGAGATTTTACCCCAGTTTTCACACACGAAGTATACGGTAGATATTTTGCACATGAAATCGAGCAGAGGGGCTGGAATTACCTGATCTATAATCACTCCTCTGCGTTTGCCCTACCTGAGCTAGTTGCCCTATTTTATGAATCAATGGAGGATAATAGTCTAGACAACTTAGGCTACATTAAAATAAATTGGGGAGATCGCATAATTCACATTGATAGGGATATGATCAACGAGGTCACACTCATACCACGTGTGCCCGCACATGACCACCCTTTGCACTTTGAGGATTATATGCCCTTGATGGGGAATGACTGCGCACGAGAGCCGCGTAAGGGTATCCAAGCACGGACCCTTTTCGCGAACGTTTTTACTGTGTGTCGGTGGGCACAAAACAATATCTTTGGTAGTTCGCACAACACGACTTTCTTCACCCCCTCATTACATGTCGTACACACACTTATGAAGAAAAATCCACGGTTCGACATGTGCACTGTATTGCTCCAGTCTATAGGTGCGGGGAAAAGAGGTACCATCTACCCATGTCCCATGCTATTCACCCAACTCTGCCGTTATTTCCTCCCCGTTAAGGAATTTGATTCATACATGATAGATGGAGTTCCGGTTCGACCACTCGTTGAGGGCGTAACTTCGTCCTACTCTAGACTTACTGATATTTGGACACGAACGGAACCGGCAGAGAATATACCCGCACGCACCCCTAGCTCTAGCTCGACATCGAGCGGGGAAGAACTGACCCCTCAAGAGCATGCACGATTGATGCGGCGAACGGTAAGAAGAATTGACTCTTTGAGGGATGAGTTTCGGGCGACAGCACGAGATCACGACCGTCGGTTGACGGAAATTGAGAGGGGTATTCAAACCCTTTTGGCTAGAGGAGAACGATCACGTTCACGCTCACGAGCGAGACGTGGGGCCGGACAGTGAGGGCACTACTTTGCTCAAGTTTGGGGGAGAAGGTAGTGTATATAGTTATCTTTTGCATTGCATATTTTCATTTTGTATATATTCTTTTTGCATATTTAATTTCTGCATTGCATCTTTATATAAAAATCATAAAAATTTGAAAAATTTGAAAATATAAAAAATTTTAGAAAAAGAAAAACCCTTAAAAATTGAAAATTTTCAAAAATTATAAAAATTAATGTATTCAATTCTAGTTAATTGACTTGAGTTTGATAAATAGGTTAACTGGCTAGGAAAAACTAGATCTTAGACTTAGCAAATTAAAAACCCTAAAAATAACCTTCCTTAGAGTTTAACGGTAGAAAGTACATGTCTTTGTAGATTATTTGGAAATAGGCAAATTTTGGGTTCACTTCTTGGGCTAAATCGAAGCGAAGGAAAAGTATTAAAACTTTTATTAGAGTATAAGTTTGAAAAATAAATCCTAGCTTAAGTCTGAATTCTGAAAACATATATCCTGCAATTTGCACTATCACGCACCTTCAAACTTGGAATAGTAGAAGAGATCTTGAAATGCTCTTGTCTAAAGTCCTTAATACAAAGAAAATAAAAGGGAAAAAAAGTGAAAGAAAGAAAAAATGGACACTGGTTTTGTGATTACTTAAGGCTAAAACATAAAAAAATATTTAGCGAGGGTGCTTCATCACCTAGTGCCTTAAACCAACTGGTTTGGGAGTCACTGCTAAAAGGCTTGGGTGTTGCAAAACTAGGAAGTACGCTTTAAAGTGCTAACGCATCTTGTAATCGGTTGTTGGTACCTCAAGAAGTATTAACGGTCGCATGAAGGATGTGAAAGCGAAATTCACCAATTAATAAGTGCTTTGGACAATGGACGAGAGTACGATTGCTTGATTTGAATTTCCAAGTATAGGGGTGATATTTACACACACGTGGGGATATGTGATTAGAGTTTAGATAAGAGAAAGGAATGAACAATAGAACTTGTATCTTTAATTGAGTTGATAGAAATTCCTAAGCTGAGATAAAACCCTAGAAGGAAAACTTAAGAGATGCCGAAAGCTAAGTAATTCTATAGAACATATATCATCTTAAGTTAAATAACGAGGAAGTGTGAAGAATATGGGTGGATAATTTGCAGGTCAACGATAATAGAATTCCTTGTTAGAAAACCTAATTGGAGAACAAAAGTCGAGAAACCGAATTGATAGGATTTTGTGGGTGTAATCCGCTGAAAACCCTCAGGAGATAACACTCCTCCTACTAGGGACACCTAGAGATTTAACGGCTTGTTGCACGTGCTCAGTGTAATCGCGTTTCCCTGCGAAAGTGCGGTTAGGTTAGATTTTTTATCTAGAATAAATAAAATAATAAGTTGCTCGAGGACGAGCAAAAGATAAGTTTGGGGGTATTTGTTCATAACATATTATTGCATTTTATATTCCCCATTCTTATGCATTTAAGAATAAAAACAGGTGCTTTTGACCCATGTCTGTTACATGTTACAGGTTACAGGTTCTTGGAGCGAATACAGTAAAAAAGAAGAAAGTTGATACAGGAAAGGGACTTTTGACCAACAAGTAAACAGATCCTAGACAAGCCCAGACTAATAACAGTTCAAGGCAACGCAGCATGTCAAAGCGAAACGGTTAAAAGACCAATACAAAATTTCACTGAAGATCTGGAGAAGAACAAGAAGCCAGAAAAGAGATATGGAAATAACAAGCCCAGATAAAGTCAAACAGGCCCAGAAAAATTGGTGAGCTGAGCTCACCAAAGGGCCGCGGAACCGCGGCCCAGACCCCACCCCATGCCGCGGTTCCGCGGCCGTTTGTTGCCCGTGTCGGTGCAAATTTGGCGTGTCGGTGCGTCGGTACGGGTGTTGGGATTTTCAGTGGGCATATCTGTAAAATCATGTGTTCGAGAATTTGTAACCCTAGGTTCCCTGTTTTCTTATAAATTGTAATCTCAAATCTGTAAAAAGGGATGCCTCTTTTCAATCAATAAAATTCAGAATTGTTGGGAGATCAAGAGCATCATTCTAGTAAGTTTTTATTTCTTTAAATTCTGCCGTAGTGTTAATTTAATTGTTGCCCTAGTTCTCTCGTATAATTCTTGCAGTAGATCAATCATATCATTGCCCTAGTTAATTTAGTGTAGTCTTTCAAATGCAATCGGTAAGTGCTTTAAAAATGTCACTTTTAAAAGACACCCTAATGAGCGAGTAAAATCTTCGCTTGTTAGGGTTAGGAATAAAGGAGGGAATGAGAGATGAATATCTCTCATCTCTTTCAATGCCGAATATTATTAAATAGAACTTCATGCACGTATGCATGATCCGCTCCCTACGGCACCCTACCCACGAGGTAACGGTGACACCGTAGTATAAAGGACCGGACTTGCATGCGTCCATGAAGGTTATAGCAATTAGTAGGAAAGGACGGACAAGGATCAAGAGGAAGAAACTTCGTTTCTTCCCAATCATCCTAATCCCCTTTGCTAATAATTGATATAACTTCTAAAACAGATTTGAATCAAAAGCATTGAAAGAGGTGTTAATCTTCATCTACTCAACCCTACTTTAGACCTAATCCTAACAAGTTCTTTAATATCGTATAATTTAGTTTTTAAATCAATCAACAAAGACCCAACCACCATCGAAATCAACTCGTAAAAACACAAATCAGGATATTACACATCTCTGTGGATCGACCCGTACTCACCGGCTAGCTGTAAAGCGACGCCGTTTCTGATTACGGTTAACTTATATTTTTGGACTAATCAAATTGCTCCAGTCTATAGGTGCGGGGAAAACAGATACCATCTACCCATGTCCCATGCGGAGAATATACCCACACACACCCCTAGCTCTAGCTCGACATCGAGCGGGGAAGAACTGACCCCTCAAGAGCATGCACGATTGATGCGGCGAACGGTAAGAAGAATTGACTCTTTGAGGGATGAGTTTCGGGCGACAGCACGAGATCACGACCGTCGGTTGACGGAAATTGAGAGGGGTATTCAAACCCTTTTGGCTAGAGGGGAACGATCACGTTCACGCTCACGAGCGAGACGTGGGGCCGGGCAGTGAGGGCACTGCTTTGCTCAAGTTTGGGGGAGAAGGTAGTGTATATAGTTATCTTTTGCATTGCATATTTTCATTTTGTATATATTCTTTTTGCATATTTAATTTCTGCATTGCATCTTTATATAAAAATCATAAAAATTTGAAAAATTTGAAAATATAAAAAAATTTAGAAAAAGAAAAACCCATAAAAATTGAAAATTTTCAAAAATTATAAAAATTAATGTATTCAATTCTAGTTAATTGACTTGAGTTTGATAAATAGGTTAACTGGCTAGGAAAAACTAGATCTTAGACTTAGCAAATTAAAAACCCTAAAAATAACCTTCCTTAGAGTTTAACGGTAGAAAGTACATGTCTTTGTAGATTATTTGGAAATAGGCAAATTTTGGGTTCACTTCTTGGGCTAAATCGAAGCGAAGGAAAAGTATTAAAACTTTTATTAGAGTATAAGTTTGAAAAATAAATCCTAGCTTAAGTCTGAATTCTGAAAACATATACCCTATAATTTGCACTATCACGCACCTTCAAACTTGGAATAGTAGAAGAGATCTTGAAATGCTCTTGTCTAAAGTCCTTAGTATGAAGAAAATAAAAGAAAAAAAAAGTGAAAGAAAGAAAAAATGGACACTGGTTTTGTGATTACTTAAGGCTAAAACATAAAAAAATATTTAGCGAGGGTGCTTCATCACCTAGTGCCATAGACCAACTGGTTTGGGAGTCACTGCTAAAAGCCTTGGGTGTTGCAAAACTAGAAAGTACGCTTTAAAGTGCTAACACATCTTGTAATCGGTTGTTGGTACCTCAAGAAGTATTAACGGTCGCATGAAGGATGTGAAAGCGAAATTCACTAATTAATAAGTGCTTTGGACAATGGACGAGAGTACGATTGCTTGATTTGAATTTCCAAGTGTAGGGATGATATTTACACACACGTGGGGATATGTGATTAGAGTTTAGATACAAGAAAGGAATGAAGAATAGAACTTGTATCTTTAATTGAGTTGATAGAAATTCCTAAGCTGAGATAAAACCCTAGAAGGAAAACTTAAGAGATGCCGAAAGCTAAGTAATTCTATAGAACATATATCATCTTAAGTTAAATAACGAGGAAGTGTGAAGAATATGGGTGGATAATTTGCAGGTCAACGATAATAGAATTCCTTGTTAGAAAACCTAATTGGAGAACAAAAGTCGAGAAACCGAATTGATAGGATTTTGTGGGTGTAATCCGCTGAAAACCCTCAGGAGACAACACTCCTCCTACTAGGGACACCTAGAGGTTTAACGGCTTGTTGCACGTGCTCAGTGCAATCGCGTTTCCCTGCGAAAGTGCGGTTAGGTTAGATTTTTTATCTAGAATAAATAAAATAATAAGTTGCTCGAGGAAGAGCAAAAGATAAGTTTGGGGGTATTTGTTCATAACATATTATTGCATTTTATATTCCCCATTCTTATGCATTTAAGAATAAAAACAGGTGCTTTTGACCCATGTCTGTTACATGTTACAGGTTACAGGTTCTTGGAGCGAATACAGTGAAAAAGACGAAAGTTGATACAGGAAAGAGACTTTTGACCAACAAGTAAACGGATCCTAGACAAGCCTAGACTAATAACAGTTCAAGGCAACGCAGCATGTCAAAGCGAAACGGTTAAAAGACCAATACAAAATTTCACTCAAGATCTGGAGAAGAACAAGAAGCCAAACAGAGAAAAGAGATATGGAAATAACAAGCCCAGATAAAGTCAAACAGGCCCAGAAAAATTGGTGAGCTGAGCTCACCAAAGGGCCGCGGAACCGCGGCCCAGACCCCCCCATGCCGCGGTTCCGCGGCCGTTTGTTGCCCGTGTCGGTGCAAATTTGGCGTGTCGGTGCGTCTGTGTGGGTGTTGGGATTTTCAGTGGGCATATCTGTAAAATCATGTGTTCGAGAATTTGTAACCCTAGGTTCCCTGTTTTCTTATAAATTATAATCTCAAATCTGTAAATAGGGATGCCTCTTTTCAATCAATAAAATTCAGAATTGTTGGGAGATCAAGAGCATCATTCTAGTAAGTTTTTATTTCTTTAAATTCTGCCGTAGTGTTAATTTAATTGTTGCCCTAGTTCTCTCGTATAATTCTTGCAGTAGATCAATCATATCATTGCCCTAGTTAATTTAGTGTAGTCTTTCAAATGCAATCGGTAAGTGCTTTAAAAATGTCACTTTTAAAAGACACCCTAATGAGCGAGTAAAATCTTCGCTTGTTAGGGTTAGGAATAAAGGAGGGAATGAGAGTTGAATATCTCTCATCTCTTTCAATGCCGAATATTATTAAATAGAACTTCATGCACGCAAGCATGATCCGCTCTCTACGGCACCCTACCCACGAGGTAACGGTGACACCGTAGTATAAAGGACCGGACTTGCATGCGTCCATGAAGGTTATAGCTATTAGTAGGAAAGGACGGACAAGGATCAAGAGGAAGAAACTTCGTTTCTTCCCAATCATCCTAATCCCCTTTGCTAATAATTGATATAACTTCTAAAACAGATTTGAATCAAAAGCATTGAAAGAGGTGTTAATCTTCATCTACTCAACCCTACTTTAGACCTAATCCTAACAAGTTCTTTAATATCGTATAATTTAGTTTTTAAATCAATCAACAAAGACCCAACCACCATCGGAATCAACTCGTAAAAACACAAATCAGGATATTACACATCTCTGTGGATCGACCCGTACTCACCGGCTAGCTGCAAAGCGACGCCGTTTCTGATTACGGTTAACTTATATTTTTGGACTAATCAGCACGCGACGTATTTACTCAGAAGTAAACACGCTAAGCGTAAATAAGAAATATAAATAAATGCACAAGAATAACAAGAGATGTAATATAAACAACAACTTTTATTAACTTCCATTCTTTACATTATAACTGATTGAAAAGGAAAAGTACAATGATGAAAGTAATGCCTAAACAGTGGCATATGAAATGAAAATAAGTACAAGTTAGAAGTTTATCTGTGCCTTAACCTGCTCCAAGTCCTTCTGGCCAGGCTCGATCTCAAGAGAGTCCGGTCCTCCTGATGAACATTCCAAAGAAAGAAAAAGACAGGAATGTCGTCAGCGACCTAGCGCTCGGTAAGTTCCAAAAAAAAAGAATAGAATAGGACAAGTAGAGAGAATAGAATTGGTAATTGTATAGATTTATGTTTGTTATACTAACGTAGTTGTTTGTAGATTGGTACAGAATATATCAGTGTATACGAGAGGAGTCTAATTATCCCGTGGATTATGGTAACAGGAAAGTACAAGGCCCCGTCAAAACCCACGGGACAACGGCAATGGATGTTCAGGTTAGGTTTCTTTTAGTGACCGTCTCGTTCCGCTTTTAATATATTTCGTACCAATCTACAAACAACTACGTTATTATAACAAACATAAATATGTATAATTACCAGTTCTATTCTCTTTACTTGTCCTATTCTATTCTTTCTTTTGAGACTTACTGAGCGCTAGTTCACTGATGACATTCCCATCTTTTTCTTTCTTTGGAATGTTCATCAGGAGGACTGGACTCTCTCGAGATCGAACCCAGCCAGAAGGACTTGGAGCAGATTAAGGCACATATATACTTCTAGATTACTTGTACTTATTTCCATTTCATATGCCACTGTTTAGGCATTGCTTTCATCATTGTACATTTTCTTTTCAAATAAGTTGTAATGTAAAGAATGGAAGTTAATAAAAGTTGTTGTTTATATTACATATCTTGTTATTCTTGTGCATTTATTTATATTGCTTATTTACGCTTTGCGTGTTTACATCTGAGTAAATATGTCGTGTGCCCGTCACGTCTACTTTCCCATACACTGGGAAGCGGGGCGTGACGGGTTTTGTTGGCGGCCCATGTAGGTCGGTTCTGCATGGAATCCTAAGCAAAATTTCACAAGAATAATAAGAATCAGCAACTATACATTTCAAATTCCTTGAATCTATCTTGAACTTCACTTTCGAATTCTTTGAATATAATCTATCGACTTTTGAATCCTTATCTCCGATTCACCCTGCTACTTGTATCTCGTAGGCCTTTTAGCTCAGTTGGTTAGAGCATAGATCGACAAAGCTCGAAGAAGACTTAACCCATCTTTATCCTTATTTTCTCGTGCCTTGCTGCATCGTACTCCTTGAGAGAATTTCGCGGACGAAATTATTTTTAAGGAGGGTAGACTGTAACGTCTGCAACATGATTTCATCCATTTGAATCTTTTCTTGTTTTTCCTGATAATCTTGTCTCGACGTAACACGAAATAACAAACTCTTGATCTTCCTTTGATTTTTCTTGATTGTTTCTTAAATCTTATCACATTGACTCTGATATTAGGATTTGAGCAACTTAAATGAAGTTATGTTATTGTAATTATGACTTGCATGGGCCACCAACAAAACCCGGCACTTCCCGCTTCCCAGTGTACGGGGAAGTAGACGTGACGGGCACGTGATGTATTTACTCAGAAGTAAACACGCTAAGCGTAAATAAGGAATATAAATAAATGCATAAGAATAACAAGAGATGTAATATAAACATCAACTTTTATTAACTTCTATTCTTTACATTACAACTGATTTGAAAAGGAAATGTATAATGATGAAATTAATGCCTAAACAGTAGCATATGAAACGGAAATAAGTACAAGTAAGCTAGAAGTTTATCTGTGCCTCAATATGCTCCAAGTCCTTCTGGCTGGGCTCGATCTTGAGAGAGTCCGGTCCTCCTGACGAACATACTAAAGAAAGAAAAAGACAGGAATGTCCTCAACGAACTAGCGCTCGGTAAGTCCCAAAAGAAAGAATAGAATAGGACAAGTAAAGAGAATAGAATTGGTAAATGTACAGATTTATGTTTGTTATACTAACGTAATTGTTTGTAGATTGGTACGGAATGTATTAGAAGTGGAACGAGACGGTAACTAAAAGACACCTAACCTGAACATCCATTGTCGTTGTTCCATGGGTTTTGACGGGGCCTTGTACTTTCCTGTTACCATAGTCCATGACATAGTTGGACTTCTCTCGTATACACTGATACATTCTGTACCAAGGTACAAACAACTACGTTAGTATAACAAACAAAAATCTGTACAATTACCAGTTCTATTCTCTTTACTTGTCCTATTCTATTCTTTCTTTTAGGGCTTACCGAGCGCTAGTTCGCTGAAGACATTCCTATCTTTTTCTTTCTTTAAAATGTTCGTCAGGAGGACTGGAATCTGTTGGGTTACGGCAGCGCCCCAGCCATCAAACTGTGGCAAAATGCGGAACAAATTTTTTTTAAACTGGTGCTACCATTACCCGATGCCCGGATCTACCCTAAACCCTAAACTAGCAAGCTAATAAAAGACATAGGAATGGTTATACAAAGTTGATCCGTGTCTTTCGGTCTTCAACCATCATCCCCAAGCTCCTAGTGGCTCCTTGATCGAATTTGGTTGCCAGTCTTCCTCCATCTACGATGATCCACCTGAGGGAAACGGCGCAAGCTTCAGCCTCGTCGAGCAAGGCAACCGAAGCTCCAAGGTTGCTAGCAATGGAGAGTGGAGGTGTAGGAATGTGTCACTATATTTTTCTCTCATCATAATACTCAATAGAGCAACTCAAGAAGATGAAGGAGGTGAGGAAACATGTGGCATGAGCAACTTAAGAAAATGCTAAGTGTTCATATGAGAATGAGAGTGTAAGAAAGTGAACTAAAGAAAAGAGCAAGGTCTCAAGTGAAGAATATGGTGGCTGCCCCCTCACCCTCTCTCAATGATGCACACACAAAGAAAAATATCTTATCTCAATTTTTCAATAAACAATTGCAAACCATACCTCTCTACAAGCCTTGACCCATGCTCATGCCAATTCACCCTCCACCTCATTTCCTAATTGATTTTCTAAAAAGAAAATCGAATAATTAGGTGGCCATATTCTAGAACCCATTCCGTATAAATAAGGAATGCAACCCGGTACACGTATCGAAATACATATACGCGTATTCGTACAAAAATACGAATAGCCAAGAAAGAGAAAATGAATAGTGAACTATAATACTAGAATATATATATATATACATATTTAAATTATTAAATCAAAACCTGATTTAATAATCCGGCTCAACCCTAATCCGCTAGTATTATCAACCGTCCGATTAAAATCTGTGCAGCATGTGCACATATTTAATCGGACACCTGTATATACCAACATACGTCATCTACACCATATCGCCTGAACCGTGAAAACTCTCTGTGTAGGACTCTAAAGACTCGTCAATACGCTGGCAGTGGGTTTAACCATAAGCACGTCAGCGGCACTAGCTGTACGTAACGGCTACCCAGGTATTGAGCGAAAGGGAGGCGGACGAGCAAACTCATCCTGAACTCCGACTGAGCCTGACAGTGACAATATCCCTACAGTCCGGTCTGTTCGTCTAAGAGTATCGCATATCGAGTCTAGGGGGTAGATAAAGTCAGACCCCTAACAACGCGACATTTAGTGCCAGCATGAAACCCATCACCACCTGAGAAACTATCGATCCTGGATCGGTAATTCTCGTCCACCGTGGCCACGGATGCCTGGTGATGGCCACCCGTGCACAACGCGACATCGACCCCCAATACCGGGAGAGACGATTCCCCGACGATCCGATCAATGCCTCCATGTGGCTCGGGATTGTACCCAACTAAAACTTGTTTGCACGACTCCTTTGAGCCGTGGTAGGGTAGTAATCAAAGCACGATAAGAACTCACACGAGACAAATGACGATCTCAGGTCGACAAACTAACCTGTACACATGTCACCTGGGAACTGCTATCTGACAATAAGTATAATACCAACTAGCAGGTTCCCGGCGAGTCCGTCCAGTGTACTCATATCCCACCGAGCACCTGTATACTATCTTAGGTGAACAAACTAACACCAATGGCTTGTGAGACCTGGCCACCGCCCCTCGTCGTGGTCTCAATCAACATACACTAGTCTACACTGGAGTATCAATGCCCAGTCTCGATACTCCCACGACTAGGGACATTTAAGGATGTGCTTATAGACCCCCAGCTCCCACGTATATGATCGCCATCATAATGCTGGTAGTCAAGAAAGAATCTTATGGGCTCTATCAACATGTACATGATGATAAATACAAACCAGATAGTATATTATCATCTCGAGTAAGACCGTTCCACCGGTATAGGTCCTCCCTCAATCATCATAATCACCTGCCTGCGATTACGATAATTGCCTTGAGGGCACTATAGCCAACAATCTCCCACTTGCACTTAAGGCCAATTATTGCGATGTCCCATACTCACAGCCCGTATGATACCGAACACCCAACTTCTATAGTAATCAGTTTCGCAAAGCCCGTTTGCGAAACTATTGCGTTCGAGAAATAGACTCAGTGAGTGGATCCGCTCCATTGTTTCTTTCTGTATCTCTCTATATCTCAACTTCGTGGAGAAAACTATCTCCCGAAATGAGCAATACTTGTCTTAGAATTCTTCTGGATATTTGATGGACCCGGTTCACAAATGAACTCCAAATCCAGCAAACTTCTTAGATTGTATCGTCCACTGAATTTAATCAGTATCATGCGCCATGCCTTTCCTTGGTATCCGCTTGGACCACCTGTCCAACATACTGTCCCTCAAAAGAGGGAAAACTATAACTCTAATAGCCACTCTGTAATCCAGGTCACCTTGGAAGCCTGAAATGATAACCGTCTCCTGAAGGAGGCTGTCGTTACCATATCCTTAGAACATCCATTTATGTTCATAAACTACTTCCCAACGTTTCTCCGGGATTGGATTAATATATCTTCTTATTGCAGCTAGTGCAAAAACAGCATCTGGTGTGGTACTTGACATTTCATGATTAACTCAATTGCCTAAGCAAGTGATATGCTAATCATGTAGATCCCTCTCCCCTTTAGCCTGTCAGACACCTTTAGAGAGGGTGATTCCATCACCTGCAGGTACACCACCATGCCAGGAGTCGTCCATTCTAAAATACCTTTAGAATAATGTTAAAGTACCCATATTAGGATACTTCCTAAATCTAAATATAAAATCATAGATCTAGTAACCAGAAACCCTGATATTATATCCAAATCCTATGTAGAGAAACAACTTTGTGACAGCCACAATATAACCGATCGTAGTATAGGAATATCTCTTCCTATCAAGTGCATGTCATCCTAATTACCTGGACATCACTCTCTACTACCTTCTTAGCAAATCCATCTCCTATTCTGATGAAGTCAAAGTCTATGACTGTTACATAAAAAATAGATGATATATTTCTGCTATACCTGCTTTAGTTTATAAATAGACATAAGCTACTTACCCATTATGCTTCTGTTGCTCCCACTGACTATAACAACTCTCTAGCAGAGTCATATACACGTGCACTTCTAAAGCTAGTTTAAAACGAAACTATACTTATCCTCCTGCCGGGTCTCATAGTCTAGAACAGCAGCAATTGCAAGTCTGGATAAACAAGAACCTCCCTGTCACCATCTTTGAGAAGACCGAAGTACCTCTCGGGTACCTGAGGTTACCCACCAAATCTGTGGAGTGGCTAATGGAATGTCGAAACTAATTGAATCCTTAGGTTCTATTAAATCTTTAGTGATCGTTTGTGGTTCTGGAATCACTTCCAGTTCTACCATACTCCCACTTCTGTTTTTCTGAAAAAATCCATTTTACTAAAACTGTGACAAGTCAAGAACAATATAAATATTGATCCTCCTGATGGTAGAAAGTTAACCCTCGTCAAAGCCCGGGATGACCCACAAACAACCATTACTGAAACGTGCCTCGAGTTTATCCGGATTCTGGTTTTAAGCATCAGCCGTACAACTCCCTATACCTTAACATCATTAAGATATAAATTGATTCTATATATATATCTAATATAGAAACAAAAGCGCTAATTTAATTGGAACCGGATTCAAAATCATGCAGCTGTCTCCAGTACATATCAACCAAATGGAAAGAGGCCAATCAGCATTACTCATCTAGGAGTGCATCCATATATGAGTGACCTAAAAGAGAAGCAAGTTCTCAAAACCATTACTATCAATGGAATACCAAACACAAGTATCTATATCTTCGACTTCCTTGAAGAATCCTGATACTTCCAACAAATGGTTCTCTACTTTATTCTTATACCTATAACTTCTCAAAATCTGAACCTTGTATTTCAACGAAATACTTGTCTAGAAATATAGAAGTTATGAGTAAACAGAATATAGTATGAGTACCAACCCCATTGTCCTAATGGACACTGGACAAAATACAATTCTTTGTATAAGTCCTATGAGTTCAATAACTCAAATCTTGTGCGTCGTAGGTTGAAAAATTGTACTATGGTTAAGAAGAATTATACCGCTGTTGAATGCACCTTACCCAATCACCAACTGATATAGGTAAATGTAACAGACATAATATCAAAAAGTTATATCTCACTTTATAAAATAAACGTAAAGATATATCAGTTTGAAATTGGTGCATAACAACGGATATTCAAAACCAAATATTTGTAGTCCGGCAAAAACCCAGGTGATTCCTCAAATATCACCAATTACAACGAATTTCGATATAATGAGGATCTAATCACACAATTCCCAATATTTTACTCCCACTCACCATCCGTAATAACATACAGATGTGAGAAACTGATCTGGTAAATACATACTCTGGAGTTAGATTCCTTTTGGAAAAACAGTTTTCAATTAATATCGGACAGTGAAACTGAAACATGAAAATGTTTCAAAAAGAGTTAACTGGTATTCGCAGTAACGCCTCTTCCACTATCCTGATTCATGACTGTAACCGTATAGTTCCATGCCCTCACTCCAATCCCTTTATTATGTCTTTACTTATTACCTTCTGTACACCACTTTTAAGCTAATTGGTTTTCTTCCTTCCCTACCCTTAGGCACCAGCCTAAGATTTGGAAGAAGACCATCCAATAAGCGTAATAGGTGTACTCTCCTTATGCCAGGAGCCCTTGCAACCTGAGAGAAGGTAATGGGAAAAGACACCTGAATAATCCTATTCAATTTCTCCTAAACCGGAAACTATTCTCGAATCTGTAACGAATTCCTTCGAGTTCGTATGTAACTATACGATGGTATATCCAATAGAAGTGGATATCCGTAGCGATACGGAGTGTTCTGGAGAAATCCAAAGTGGATGTCGGAGTGGCAGGGGTATACACGGTTTTTGTCGTAAATGATAGCAGTCGCAATTTTCTTTGCCGTTCTTCTAATCCCTTTATATGTCTTTACTTATTACCTTTTGTACACCACCTTTAGGCTAATTGGTTTTCTTCCTTCCCTACCTATCAGCACCTGCCTATGGTTTGGAATAAGACTATCCAATAAGCTCAATAGGTGTACCCTCTCCTAATCCTAGGAACCCTTACAACCTGAGAGAAGGTAAAGGGAAAAGACAACCGAATAATCTTATTCAATCTCTCCAGAACCAGAATCCATTCTCGAATATGGAATGAATTCCTTCGAGTTCGTATGTAACTATACGATGGATTTATCCAATGGAAGTGGATGTTTGTAGTGATACAGAGTGTTCTGGAGAAATGCAAAGGTAATATAGAAGTGGCAATGATGTATGCCACACCATGACATTCCAAAAGCCAAAGTGTTTGAAGAAGGTTCGATTAACTTGGATCATGAGTTTTAGTCAAGGGTTGGACCATGGTTGCTGCCAAAGAGAGAGAGAAAAGAAACACTCAGCTTGCACTCTAACCTAGATCAGAATGGTTAATCACTTTATCTAATCAGGATGGCTCCCACTGTTTTCTCGAATTCTCCTCTAAACCTAAAAGGAGAATTAGTCAGAATCACCCGAGGAGTAATGCTACTCATCAGTGGGAATCGGGATCCAACCATCATCGCATGATAACTTGACGGAATCCACTCAAGTTACCACACTCCAGAAGGTATGCGCAAGCCTGGAAAGTTTCCTGTATGTTTGAAACTCCCGATATGATTTTTACCCATAGGACCCAAGTGACCTTGACTAAAGATCAAAATATCAAAAGGTCCTAGTCATGTTTTACCCGTCATTATCTTGATTGTATTAGACACACCCGTACGAGCCTTGACTAAAGATCAAAATGATCGCACGACTGTCATAATCAATTGCATATCCATGCAACGGAAAAGCATTACACAGCTACCGAACACTACGCCTCGACTAAAGATCGAAATGCGTAGCACAAATACTAAACACTTCCAATCCGAAATGACGGAGGGCTACGGCTGGTTTTTGGCGAAAAACCTTTAACGTAATGAACTTGATATCGTTGAAGTAATCGAGTGGTTTTACAAATTTATAGTGGCGAAAACTTTTGCTAAAGAGGTCACTCCCGGTGAAGGGATCTCGGCTCTTTCCTCGTCGGATGAGGTGCAGGATATTCCAAACTGAATACCATGATGCAAAGCAAAAAGAAACGACTATAGTGAAGTTATTACGTTGACGCAAACTTTTACTCAAGGGGTCACTCCCGATGAAGGGATCTCGGTCCTTGCCTCGTTGAATGAGGTGCTGGATATTTATAATTGAATACCACTGTGCAAAGCAAAAGCCAACGTCTGTAATGTCAGTTTTTTTTAAAAAATACTTTGTTCCAACAACATCATATAGGTTTGTTTTATCCTTTAATTGATAAGAATCAATGCAGTCCCATCAATTAATCATACCAGAAAAGAACGAAAATATGATGTACGTATATGCCATCCGCATTCACCACTGGGTCCCGTCATCACCCGTTAGGTTACTTAACTAACGACAGAGCGGGGACTGGGCTAGCGCGGGTGCAAAACATATACAACATCTACTAGTATATATAAATATATATAACATTCGTCCCAGGTATGATATAAAGCAACATCACGGAAGCATCACAGAAGCAACAAAGAATGGTGGATAATCCTGGAGCCTCGGGTTTCACTTAAGCCGCAAATGAGACCCAACGTTTCCTGTCGTATGGTTAGCCTGTGCAATGAAAACCTAGACCCCTACGAGTGTGGAAAGCTACCCGCCAAAACTAGAAGTGAGGCAACCCCTTTCAACAACGTTAATGGGCCACCCAACACTTTACGGAATCCGGTAACTTGGACACCCCTCCGTGGGTCAACCTATACCCCCTACGAGTGCGACGAATAGCCTGCCAATTCTAGAGTAAGGTCCCTTCCGTCTCAACGCCATGAGATGCGGACCCGTTACCCTCTAGAACCCGGCTATTCGTGTACTCCACCGCGGGGTAATCCTAGTATAGAAAAGAAAATAATATGTACAAGGGTGACATCGACCTCAACCCGGTCGTGCCCCAAACAAATAATATACAAACTGGCAGTGACGGCAGTCCACATGTCGGACGCTCGCCCCATAATATCAAATGTACAAATGAAACTAAACTGTACTAACATTGCACCCAAGCTATCCACCACAACAATCCAACCAACACACAGCACAACACAGAACATCAAAGTGAATGTCACGTTCGCAAACCCGTCTAAAAGAACTATAGCAATTAGACAAGTTGTACCGATCTAATGACATTCACGGTCGCAGATAGTAATGTAAGTACTGTAAACATTTAAACAGTGTTAAATTACCAACTTCGAAATACCCCGAATAGCCCCAAACAACTAGATAAAACAATATCAAAACTGGGATAAACTAGCAATACCACTGAACCAATATTCCAGAGACCAGACCACACACAAAATACGAACTACTAATTCCCTCTCGGGGCCGGCCAGCTTGGATTTTGTGAGCTTGTGCTCGGGTGAAAACGGGTAGAATAGGTTCGTATTTGGTGTGTGCTCTTATGGTAACAGAAATAGTCTTCTACAGTTACTAAAATAATTTTTTGAAGACTTTGAAAATCGACAGAGACTAGAATCTGCAGGGTATCATTTCAGGGTTGTTTCGATTTTGATACTTTAACATCGTCTAAACAAGCTAGTTAAGGGTTTAAAGGCTGGCTCTGATACCATGTTGGGTTACGGCTACGCCCCGGCCCTCAAACCGTGGCCAAATGCGGAACAAAAATTTTCTAAACTGGCGCTACCATTACCCGATGCCCGGATCTACCCTAAACCCTAAACTAGCAAGCTAATAAAAGAGATAGGAATTGTTATACCGAGTTGATCCGTGTCCTTCGGTCTTCAATAATCATCCCCAAGCTCCTAGTGGCTCCTTGATTGAGTTTGGTTGCCGGTCTTCCTCCATCTACGATGATTCACCTGAGGGAAGTAGCACAAGCTTTCATCGAGCGAGGCAACCGACGCTCCAAGGTTGCTAGCAATGGAGAGTGAAGGTGTAGAAATGTGTCACTATCTTTTTCTCTCGTCACAATGCTCAATAGAGCAACTCAAGAAGATGAAGGAGGTGAGGAAACATGTGGCATGAGCAACTCAAGAAAGTGCTAAGTGTTCATATAAGAATAAGAGTGTAAGAAAGTGAAGTAAAGAAAAGAGCAAGGCCTCAAGTGAAGAATATGGTGGATGCCCCCTCACCCTCTCTCAATGATGCATACACAAAGAAAAATATCTTATCTCAATTTTTCAATAAACAATTGCAGTGCCTTGACCCATGCTCATGCCAACTCACCCTCCACCTCATTTCCTAATTGATTTTCTAAAAAGAAAATCCAATAATGAGGTGGCCATCTTCTAGAAGCCATTCCGTATAAATACGGAATGCAACCCGTACACGTATCGAAATACATATACGCGTATTCGTACAAAAATACGAATAGCCAAGAGAGAGAAAATGAATAGTGAACAATAATACTAGAATACATATATATAAATACATATATAAATTATTAAATCAAAACCTGATTTAATAATCCGGCTCAATCCTAAGCCGCTAGTATTATCAGTCGTCCGATTAAAGTCTGTGCAGCATGTGCACATATTTAATCGGACACCTGTATATACCAACATACTCATGAAGGGTTGTCTAGCACGGCAGCAAGGTTTCGGGAGGCATTGTCCATGCCAAATTCAAAAATTTGCCTTTCTAGCTAACTCTAACTTAGAATCGTTAACTAGAAATCCGACGGAATGCAAATGCAAACACTTTGCAACTAAAAGAGAATAAGGAATACAACCTTTGTAGACCGGTCCTTCACTTCATTAGCTCCGTGTAGTCATCCCTTCTCTGTGATCATGAACTTACGGACCCTAGAGAGGCTCCCATGAAGAAACGAACATGCTTATTTCGAAGTCTTCGAGGACGAAGATGATCTACGTCGAGGAGACACTAACCCAAGCTATCTCTTCACTAATTGTGAAATTAGTGAAGAAAACACCCTATACTAAATGGCAAGTAGTAGAGGATGATGAAATAGGAAGTGAGCTCACTTTAGAATTCATTTTCTCACATTTTATCTCATATCTCCATTGAAGCTAGAAAGCTTTTTTTTTTTGAGAAAGAAGAAGAATGAACTCATCAAGTGAGAGTGAAGAAACCATGGTGAGTTTGTGTCATACACTTAACCCATGTAGAGACTTAACCATAGGTTAAATGATAATAGTTGGGTTAATAAATATCTTAGGTCAAACAAAACAAGTGGACAAAGTCTTTGGTTCTAAAAGCTTCTTCAAGCTTCAACCATAAGAAAATATCCATACAAATTGTTTTAACTTAAATAAATAAATACCCTCAATTATCATGGTTATGGTGTAAGTCATACACACACCTTTGTTTCATGTATCATCAAGCATGACACAATATTTTGTACACTAATATATATCACATATATACACATGCACAAAGTAGTGAGAAAAGAAATCATAAGTGAGCTAATACTAGTTAATGTAATGTAATATATAAAATATATAATTTTACATTAAATTATTAAATCAACTTTTGATTTAATAATCCGGCTATATCACATATAACCGACTAATATCATATGTAACAACTTATCAAATCAACACTTGATCCGATAACCCGGCTATATCACATATAACCGACCAATGTCACAAATCGTGAGAATAGAATACGGTATCTCATATCGTATCAATCTCGGTCCCGCACATATCACATATGTGCTCCTACTCCATTTCGCTTGAGCCAGAAAACCTCTGTGTAGGAATCTAAAGACTCGTCAATACGCCGGCAGTAGGTGACGATCATATCAAACACCCACAAGACGCAAGCGGTCTGCTAAATGTAACGGCCACCCGGGTATTGAGCGATCAGAAGATCAACAAGCAAGCCTGCTCGTACTTCTGCGAATCCAATCAGTAACACTACCGTACAGTCCGGTCTCTTCGTCTGATATGTCACATATCTCGTCTAAGGGTGGTAAACGTCAGATCCCAGTAACTCGATAAGTCGTGTCGATATGAGGCTTATAACGGGTCGAGAAACTACTGATAACGCTTACCAGTATATCTCTGAAGTATCCATGGCCAGGGACTTCCTGTTATACCCAATCGAGCACAGCGCAACATCAACCCCTAATACCGGGAGAGACGAAACCCCTCCTATCGCTCATTGCCTCCATGTGATTCGGGAATGTACCCAAAAGCCACCGTTTTGCACGTTCTCTTGAACGTGGTAAGGTGAAAATTAAAGCACAGTGGGAATCACACAAGACTCTATGACGATCTCGGGTCTACAGACTAACCTGTACCAGTGTCACCAGAGAACTGCCATCTGACGTTAGGTATAATACCATCTAGGAGTTCTCGGCGAGTCCGTCCAGTGTACCCAGTCTCCACTGAGCACCCGTATACTGTCTCTGATGTCAAACACTAATGGATATGGGATCATCCATCGCCCATCTACATGGGTCGAGAAGCTATACGCTAGTCTACTCTGGTATATCGATGCCCTGTCTCGATACACCCACGACTAGGAACATTTGAAGGATGTACTTAACGACTACTCTGTCCCCACTAGTATGATCTGCATCATAGTCCTGGTAGTCAAGTACGCATCCTAAGGGCTTTATCAACATGTAACATAGAGACAATCAAAGTACATGTTAAGATAAAGAGCAACCAGATAGCATACTATCATGTCGAGCAAGAAAGTCCTCCATATATATGTCCAAGCATCCACTACAATATACATCGTATGTACAGTAATGGCCTCTAGGGCACACATATAACTAATAATCTCGCACTTGCACTAGGGCCATCTGTTGTAGTATCCCATACCCAACAATCAGCAGTGGTTGTAGTATCCCATACTCAACCATCCCATAAAAGTCTCTCTTGGGAATAGCCCTTTGTGAGTGGATCCGCTGTGTTGTCCTCTGTAGTCTACTCCCATATCCTCGATCTCCTTGGAGATCAACCATCTCCATGATCAGGTGATACTACCTAGGAATATGTCTGGATCACTGATGGGACGGGGGTTCCTAGGCATAAGCCACAACTCCATTATCACACAATGGTAGGAACCAAGTTCATCTCATGAACTTTTATATATCCAGACTGCCTCTTTGGTAGCATCCTTGGTAGCAATGTATCCAGCCTTTATCGTCTAGTTTGTCACAGTATCTAGCTTGGAACTCTTCCAACATACCGTCCCTCCACTGAGGGAAAAGACAATGCCTGTGACTGACATTCAGTCGACCTTATCACCCTGGAAGCTATCCAGTGATTTTCCCCAGGATCGATTGATACCATATCACTACACCTAGTGAGAATCCTAACATCCACTTAGATCTATCTCATAGATCCAAAACCCAGGATTTAGGAGGTATCACCTTGATCCTATATGGAGAATCCTTGTGATAAGAGGAGATTGACCGAGTGTAGCATAGGAAACTCCTTTCCTATCAAGAATATGTCATCCACGTACAATACGAGGATCACCACCATACTCCCTACTACCTTTTTGTATATACAAAGTTCATCTACCATTTTGATAAAGTCAAACATTTTGACTACCACATCAAAACAGACGTTCCAACTCCGCGATGCATATTTTATCCCATAAAGCAACTTGCATACGTTTCCGCTGCTCCCACTGTCTACGAAGCCCTCTGGCTGTGTACTTATAGACGCTCTCTTCTAAATCACTATTTAGAAAAGCAGTCATGACACCCAACCACCAGATATCGTAGTTATGGTATGTAGCAATGGCAAGTAGGATCCGGATGGACTTAAGCATAGACACTAGAAAAGGTTTCATCATTATCCACACCTGGTCGATGACGAGAACCTTTTGCAACAAGTCTTAGCTTTGAAAGTCTCAACTTTTCCATGTACACCAAGAAATCTTCTCAAGATATACTTGCTCCTGATGTGGATTTAATCCTTCAGATAAAGCAACCAAAGTCCATACATTGTTGGTGTACATAGATTCCATCTCAGATCGCTTAGCATCCAGCCATTCTTACAAAGTCCCCACTCTTGATGGCCTGCTCGAAACTAGTTGGGTCATCATCTCATGATGCAATCCTCGCTCCCACTGTCATAGAGAAAACCGAAGTATCTCTCAGGTGGGTGAGAAACCCTACCAGATCGGCGGAGAGGCTGAGGTTCGTCGGGAACTATTGAATCCTTCGGTTCTACCAAATCATCAGCTGCAGTTTGTATAGCTGGAACTCCTTCCAGTTCTACCTCATGATCACTAATTTCTTCACAAGAAATTCCCTTTCTAAAAGGTGGCATGCTGAGAAATAAAACACTTTTTTTTCCTCAATGGGGTAGAAGATATTCCCTTTCAAATGCTTGGGATATCCAACAAACTTCCACAGAACTGACCTTGCCTCGAGCTTGTCCGGATTTTGCTTTTAGACATAGGTCGGACAACCCCAAATCTTAACATACTTAAGAGATGGGCTCTTCCCATACCATATTGCATATAGAGTGGTAGGTACCTGATTTGGTTGGAACCCTATTCAATAGGTATGCAGCTTCACAAGTGCATAACCCCCAAAAGAAAATAGGCAACTCAGTAGTACTCATCATAGAGCACACCATATCACATAGGGTGCGATTGCTCTGCCCTGATATACCAACTTACTATGGTGTATACGGAGGAGTAATGCTGAGAGAGAATCTCATTCTCCTTTAGAATAGTTCAGGAATTCCGTGCTCAAGTATTCTCCTCCCTGATCCCATCAAAGGACATAATACTTATACCCGTTTTGGTTATCTACTTCTAACTTATATTCTTTGAATTTCTCAAAAGCTTCAGACTTGTGTTTCAACAGGAACATATGTCCGAATCTTGAGAGATCATCAGTGAATGTAATGAAGTACAAAGAACCAGTCCTGGCATGTGTAGACAGGGGACCTACATATATCATCATGTATCAATCCTAAGAGTTCACTAACTCTTTCTCTGTTTCCAATAAACAAAGCTATGGTCATCGTATCTTTGTGACATGACTGGAAAGTTTCACAAGATGTAAATTCAAACTGATTTAAATATGCATCTTTATGTAACTTCAGCTAGTCGAGTCGCATTGATATGACCTAGTTTATAATACCTCAAGAAAGATCCGTTCATTTCTGAACTCTTCCTCTTGTGTGTGTTCTATACGTTAAGAACTGTGGTTTGATTTAGAACGTATATGCTTTTGGATAACGTGCCTGGACCGATCAACTCTTGATATAGGAAATGTTCAAAACATTATCCAACAATACAAAATTATATCCTTCTTTACTAAATAAAGAGACTGATATGATATTGTATATCAGGTTCGGTATCTAATAACATTCATTCAGAATCAATGTATTTGGTAATATAGGGTGATAACTGCCAACATACTTGGCTGCAACACTTGCACTGTTTTTAACTCTTAAAACTTATCACCCATTCTCAGTTCTCTACCTATCTGTAGCCCATGTTACAGATTACATATATGGGATCCTGATCCGGTATCTCATACCCAGGACATAGAGGATACTGAGAAACAGTTCTCGATAATGAACACACCCGAAGAAGATGCATCAGTATGCACTTTCTTCGTTTGGGTGGCACGGGAATCCTGGTAATCCCCTATTTCCTGCTCGGTCTTATAACAATTATAAGTTGGAGCGGGACCAACGTTCCCCAGCTCAGTATAATAAGCGGGTTCGGTCAATTCATCCATATTATTATCTTGATTAAGCCGTGACATGGTCGCTACCTAGAGAGAGAGAGAAGAAGACACTCAGTGTATGCTCTTGCAAGATTAGATTGGTTATTAGTTTATCTAATCATGATGGCTCCCAATGTTTTAGTCAAATCTTCCTTCAAACCCTAAAAGGTAAGACTAGCCGGGATTAATTACACCCTACAAGTTCGCTAATCTTTCGGCTAGGCCAGTGTCGGTACTTTGAGTGAGGTTCCCCGTACTTTCGCACGGACCTAATTAAAATAAACCTCATTTTCCCAGAGGCATAACCCCGTTAACACCTTTCTAGACACCTACTTGATCGGCTAATTGTGATGTGTAAAACTCTCCCAGGAGTAACTCTTACTCACAGTGGGTATCGGGATCCAACTATCTCATAGAAGGTATGCAATCTCATTGCAAATTTCAACACTTGAAATTCCCGATAATATTTTGCCCTTAGCGTCCTATGACCTTGACGCAGGCCAACAAACCATAGTCCGCTAGTCAAGTTCAACCCGTACATTTCCCGATTGAATTAAACCCACCCGCACAACCCTTGACGCATGCCAACAAAGTCACACGACTACCCTAACTCAATCGCATCATATGCTTTAGCAGATAAGCATAAATAGCTACCGCACGCTACGCCTTGACACAGGCCAACAAACGTAGCACGAATACTATGAAGTACTTATCTGAAATGACGGAGGGCTACGACAGGTTTTTAAGAAAACCCTTTGCGTAATGAACTTGATATCGTCGTAGAAACGAGTGATTTTGAAAAGGAGTGTTTTTTAGGCTTTTAATAGTTTTGCTAAAGAGGTCACTCCCGGTGAAGGGATCTCGGCTCTTTCCTTATCGAATAAGGTGCAGGATATTTCACAAATACCGCTATGCAAAACAAAAACTATAAAAGCAATCAAAAGACAAACCGAGTTTGTAGCATCTGCTAGTTTCGCTAAAGAGGTCACTCCCGGTGAAGGGATCTCGGCTCTTTCCTTATCGAATAAGGTGCTGGATATTCTACAAAGAATACCGCTATGCAAAGCAAGAACTAAAGCTACCAGTTTTTACTACATCTTTAGATTTCTTTTTCTTTCATTAATTTCATTAATGAATTCCCATCATTATGCTTCCTAAGCATCACATATGAAACAAAAACAACAATATATAATATATATCATATATATATATAATATAAGCATTCGTCTCAGAATATAATCAATGATCACATCACAGAATATCGCAGCAGAATAAAACATATGAAATATTAGATATACTAGGATTTCCATGTTTTAGATTAAGCATGTATAAAACACGGATTCCACGTTCGTGATGAATAGCCAAACCCATATCCCTAGACCCTTACGAGAGCGGCAAGCAACCCTACCAATTCTAGAGTTAGGAGACCCGGTCTCGACTCCTCGAGATGGTCTCCTACTGGACCCTAGAACCCGGTTACTTGTGCTCCTCGCCTTGGGTCTATCCTAATGTGGAAAAGTAAATAATATACAATGGTGACATCATCCTCAACCCGGAAGTGCCCCAATAAAAGAATATTACATACAATGAATTTTACATGAATGAAAATAAAAAACTCTCATCTCACATAAAACCCCCGGCTATTCAAAACACGACGATCTAATATAACATATCACAGCAACACATAACATCACATGTCATCAACGTAAGTAAATATGCGTATCCCAATTGCCGTTGACATATAGCAACGAAACCGGCGATAAACCACATATTACACTTACGGTCGCAGAAAAGAAAGTGAAAACTACAACAGTTGGAATCCGCAACCACCTTAGACATCATAAACCCGAAATATCTCATATTCGGATTTCATGCCTAACCAAATGAATTCCTTAGACATCGCATGCCTAACAATTATAAACCCCGCATTTTAGTCTCGATATTCAAAACACCTTTTAATATCTAGTTAGGCAATTCAACAAGATTCCCGACATCTTGATCGAATGCTCGTCGGAAACTTTAGTAGACGGCCGCACCCTCGATGCTGCGATGAAGTGCACTAAGGCGGAACACCGCTGCCGCGAGCACCTGAACGGATGCTTTTGGCGATGGGGTTCTCCTACAGTCACTTGGTCGGAGCTATGGGGCGTGGCTATCTAATAATGTTACCCGGCAAGTATCCACATATGCTACGTGATTGCAACAAACTTTTGATCACATCAAAATCCCGTGGCAACCGATCAAATGAGACTAAACTGCTAGATTTATAGCATTCAAATTAGTTATCTCATAACTACTTTTGTGGATTCTAAATATTGTATCCCATCACATAATATCCGGACGACATTAAACTTTTCGATCGATTCATCAAAGTCCCACAATTTTCCGACAGCTCAACACTTGAGCACAGTTCAATAATACCCAGAATATGCCACAGTACCTATACACCAGCCATAGAAAGGCAAACCCAAGCCTCACTCATGTCGCCACGGATCTGCGGCAAACCCTAAGGTATGACCGCGATTCCGCGATCCAAAAAGTCGAGTTAGGGTTTCATTCTTCTAGAGGGTTCATAGAATTACTTGCATGTTTTTCCGAATACATTAAACTTGGAAAAATAGGTTTTTGATAATCGTTCAAACTTTTAAACTTCGCTTAGACAATATGTGAATAACCCGAAACATTGTTAAAACTATGAATACGAAACACTCCGAATTGCTTATAGTGTAAGATTACATCACATACAAAATTAGCAAAAACAAACACATGAAACATCAAAACCCAGTCACTGGAACATAGTGAAAATTTCAAGCAATTCTGCCAAAAAGTGGCCGGCCCCATGTACCTCGATCTCGGCCCAAAACCAAGCAGACCCCCTAAAATTTTTACTGTGTTCATGATATATCCCATATAACACTCTGTACTTGTTTAAAAAAATTTTAACATTTTAAAAACGACAGCAAGCAAGTTTTGGCATTGCGAGTTTCAAGGTATTTCGGTTTCGTAATCTTAACAAAATCCGTATAAATTTCTAGCATGGCTCTGATACCACTGCAGGGTTGTCTAGCATGGCAGTAAGGTTTCGGGAGGCATCGTCCATGCCAAAGTTAAAAATTTGCCGTTCTAGCTAACCTTAACTTATAATCGTTAACTAGAAATCCGACAGAATGTAAATGCAAACACTTTGCAACTAAAAGAGAACAAGGAATACAACCTTTGTAGACCAGTCCTTCACTTCATTAGCTCCATGTAGTCGTCCCTTCGCTGCGATCATGAACTTGCGGACTCTAGAGAGGCTCCCATGAAGAAACGAACATGCTTGCTTCGAAGTCTTCGAGGCTGAAGATGATCTACGTCGAGGAGACACTAACCCAAGATATCTCTTCACTAATTGTGAAATTAGTGAAGCAAACACCCTATATTAAATGGCAAGTAGTAGAGGATGATGAAGTAGGAAGTGAGCTCACTTTAGAATTGATTTTCTCACATTTTATCTCGTATCTCCATTGAAGCTAGAAAGTTTTTTTTTGGAGGAAGAAGAAGAATGAACTCATCAAGTGAGAGTGAAGCAACCATGGTGAGTTGGTGTCATACACTTAACCCATGTAGAGACTTAACTATAGGTTAAATGATAATAGTTGGGTTAATAAATATCTTAGGTCAAACAAAACAAGTGGACAAAGTCTTTGGTTCTAAAAACTTCTGCAAGCTTCAACCATAAGAAAATATCCATACAATTTGTTTTACCTTAAATAAATAAATACTCTCAATTATCATGGTTATGGTGTAAGTCATACACACACCTTTGTTGCATGTATCATCAAGCATGACATAATATTTTGTACACTAATATATATCACATATATACACATGCACAAAGTAGTGAGAAAAGAAATCATAAGTGAGCTAATACTAGTTAATGTAATGTAATATATAAAATATATAATTTTACATTAAATTATTAAATCAACTCTTGATTTAATAATCCGTCTATATCATAGATAACCGACTAATATCATATATAACAACTTATCGAATCAACACTTGATCCGATAACCCGGCTATATCGCATATAACCGACCAATGTCAAAAATCGCGAGAATAGAATACGGTATCTCATATCGTATCAATCTCGGTCCCGCACATATCACATATGTGCTCCTACCCCGTTTTGCTTGAGCCAGGAAACCTCTTTGTAGGACTCTAAAGACTCGTCAATACGCCGGCAGTAGGTGACGATCATATCAAACACCCACAAGCCGCAAGCGGTCTGCTAAACATAACGGCCACCCGGATATTGAGCGATCAGAAGATCAACAAGCAAGCCTGCTCGTACTCCTGCTAATCTAATCAGTAACACTACCGTACAGTCCGGTCTCTTCGTCTGATATGTCACATATCTCGTCTAGGGGTGGTAAACGTCAGACCCCGGTAACTCGATAAGTCGTGTCGATATGAGGCTTATAACGGGTCGAGAAACTACTGATAACACTTACCAGTATATCTCTTAAGCAACCCTGGCCAGGGACTTCCTATTATAGCCAATCGAGCACAGCGCAACATCAACCCCCAATACCGGGAGAGACGAAACCCTCCCTATCGCTCATTGCCTCCATATGATTCGGGAATGTACCCAAAAGCCATCATTTTGCACGTTCTGTTGAACGTGGTAAGGTGGAAATCAAAGCACAGTGGGAATCACACAAGATTCTATGACTATCTCGGATCTACAGACTAACATGTACCAGTGTCACCAGAGAACTGCCATCTGACGTTAGGTATAATACCATCGGGGAGTTCTCGGCGAGTCCATCCAGTGTACCCAGTCTCCTGAGCACCCGTATACTGTCTCTGATGTCAAACACCATTGGATATGGATCATCCATCGCCCATCTATATGGGTCGAGAAGCTATACGCTAGTCTACTCTGGTATATCGATGCCCTGTCTCGATACACCCATGAATAGGAACATTTGAAGGATGTACTTAATGACTACTTTGTCCCCACTAGTATGATCTGCATCATATTCCTGGTAGTCAAGTACTCATCCTAAGGGCTTTATCAACATGTAACATAGAGACAATCAGAGTACATATTAAGATAAAGAGAAATCAGATAGCATACTATCATGTCGAGCAAGAAAGTCCTCTATATATATGTCCAAGTATCCACTACAATATATATCGTATGTACAGTAATGGCCTCTAGGGCACACATATAACTAACAACTCATCTACACCATATCGTCTGAACCATGAAAACCCTCTGTGTGGGACTCTAAAAACTCGTCAATACGCTGGCAGTGGGTTTAACCACAAGCATGTCAGCGGCACTAGCTGTATGTAACGGCTACCCAGGTATTGAGCGAAAGGGAGGCCGACGAGCAAACTCATCCTGAACCCCTACTGAGCCTCACAGTGACAATATCCGTACAGTCCGGTCTGTTCGTCTAAGAGTATCGTATATCGAGTCTAGGGGTGGATAAAGTCAGACCCCTAATAACGCGACATTTAGTGTCGGCATGAAACCCATCACCACCTGAGAAACTATCGATCCTGGATCGGTAATTCTCATCCACCGTGGCCACGGATTTTTAGTGATGGCCACCCGTGCACAACGTGACATCAACCCCCAATACTGGGAGAGACGAATCCCCGACGATCCGATCACTGCCTCCATGTGGCTCGGGACTGTACCCAACTAAAAACTGTTTGCACGACTCCTTTGGGCCGTGGTAGAATAGTAATCAAAGCATAGAGGGAACTCACTCGAGAAAAATGAAGATCTCAGGTCGACAGATTAACCTATACACATGTCACCTAGGAACTGCTATCTGACAATAGGTATAATACCAACTAGCAGGTTCCCGGCGAGTCCGTCCAATGTACTCATAACCCAATGAGCACCTGTATACTATCTTAGGTGAACAAACTAACACCAATGGCTTGTGAGACCTGGCCACCACCTCTCGTCGAGGTCTCGATCAGCATACACTAGTCTACACTAGGGTATCGATGCCCAATCTCGATACTCTCATGACTAGGGACATTTAAGGATGTATTTATAGACCCCCAGCTCCCACGTATATGATCGCCATCATAATGCTGGTAGTCAAGCAAGAATCCTATGGGCTCTATCAATATGTACATGATGATAAAGACAAACCAGATAGCATACTATCATCTCGAGTAAGACTGTTCTACCGGTATAGGTCCTCAATCATCATAATCACCTGCCTGTGATTACGATAATTGCCTTGAGTGCACTATAGCCAACAGAATCTCTCGAGATCGAGCCCAGCCAGAAGGACTTGGAGTAGATTGAGGCACAAATAGACTTCTAGATTACTTGTATTTATTTCCATTTCATATGCCACTGTATAGGCATTACTTTCATCATTATACATTTCCTTTTCAAATCGGTTGTAATGTAAAGAATGGAAGTTAATGAAAGTTGATGTTTATATTACATCTCTTGTTATTCTTGTGCATTTATTTATATTGCTTATTTACTCTTAGCGTGTTTACTTCTGAGTAAATACGTCGCGTGCCCGTCACATCTACTTCCCCGTACACTGGGAAGCGGGGCGTGACAATAGGATTAAATGTGCCTGAGGCTTGGGGCAGCTTCAACAGCTTAATTATCCAACATTTGTTTCGACGTTTGTTATGATGATGATCATCAGTCATGTTGATCCAATCATCCAAGAATGGATCTAGTGTCTTTGTCAAATTAAGACACTACTACAGTAATCGCTTGCCCCTTCGGATTTAACCATAGGGGCAAACCATTGCCCCTACGGATATATCTGTAGGGACATAAAATTCCTCCGTAGATCCAAAGGCCACAAGTGCAAGTCTTCGCCCTGAACATGCCCCTACGGAGTAATAATTGCCCTTACGCCTTACTCCATAGGGACATTTATCCCTACGGATTACTCTGTAAGCAAATAATATTTATTTAATTTATTAGTTTATAAAATAAAACACGTGTACCTACAGAACTATCCGTAGGGCCTGATAAATGCCCCTATGGATTTATCCGTAGGTCCAGATAAATGCCCCTACGGCTTAATTCGTAGGAGAATGTTTTACCTATGTTACTGAGTCCATAGGGACAAAATATCAGATATTCTGATATTTTGTCCTTACGGCGAAATGTGTAGGGGGAAAGCTTGCACCTACGGATAAATCCGTAGGTGCAACAGTTCCACCTACGGATTAATCCTTAGGGACAAAATATCAGGGTGTTTTTTAAAATGGGGCTTCCCGTTTTTTCCCCGCCCTGTGCACAATAATATATACATCATATAACCAAATACAGAAATATTCATAATCAACATCTCACGCATAATATATAAAAGAAATATACAAACAGAATACGATATCAATCTAAATTATCGTGAACAAGCAAACAACCACCAATATCGTCCAAAATATATACAATATGTATCAGATAAGTACATATATCCTCAAAAATATAAATAAAGCTACCCTAGCTCGGTCCAGCTCCTCCACCTCTGATAATCGCCGTAATCTGGCGCATCTGCTCTTCGGTGCAACCTTGAGTCGTCAAAAACTCGACTAATGAAGGAGCGGACTGTGCGGGAGTTTGAGCGGGCTGTGAAGCTATAGGAGTGGTTTGCGCAACCACAGCCGAGATAGTGGCTTGCGGAGCCACAGCCGAAGTAGCCTGCCGAATCTGTAAAATTTTGTATGTTATAAACGAGTAAGATCGGGGTATTAGATTTTAGTCGAGTTTGTATTATTATCAGATTATTGTGAAACCCCAATCTAAGAATACTTAGGGACTTAGGCCTGGTTTGGGTATCTAGTTTGGAAAACCATAGTTTATTTTAATTAGATAGTTTTATATAAGTATGATTAATCAAAGCTAAGTCTACAACCAAATAAGCTCGGGCTACTAATATTGCATATGTTACTATCTATAATGTGATATAATATTTTACTATTAAGTAATATACGTCCAAAATCTCCTTCAACTCCTCGACGGTGGTCTTCAAGGCGGCAACATCATGCTCCAGGCGTCGCTCATGGAGGGCAGAGGAACTAACCACCGGAGTGGAGACCAGCCTCATATGGGCCCTACTAGGACCCAGTCCCCGGCCTCTCTCCCAACCTACATGGTGCCCTCCGTGTGCGGCGTCTAGGACTGGGGTCAGTAGCATCAGGTCGGTCTGTCCACTAAAATCGATCCCCGATACCTCCGCCTACTCCACCACCCGCTCTTATACCCACATTAACCATTAAAATATAAGTATATCATTTAAATTTGAACTTATCAAAACAAAAATTTTATTTGAATTAGAATAAATATTAATACTTATGCAATACTCCTGGGTAGCGGTGTCGGGGAATTGAAGCTCACCCATGGCGGGATCTATCGAGGTGTCGTGGACGGCAAGATACGCGGTCAACACGCTCGGTGTACCACCCTGCGCCAGGGTCTGAGCTCTCTGCAATTTATTATATAACTCTTAATATTGCATTATTTCAAAATAGATCTATTGTAATTTACATATGCCTCCATGGCACGAGTAATATTCCTCGAGCCACCTGTATAAGTGGGGTGACCCCTCTTCACCGACTTCCTATTCTTCTTATTTTGATCAGTCTGTTTCTGCACAACACAATCAGATTTAGTTTTCTAATTAAGCAATACCAAAAAATAAATTATATACTAAACAATGAATTACATATAAATTACAATTCTGTTTGCGCTCAAAGTCATAATATTCGCACAAAAGAGCCCATGTATCTACGTCAACTCTGGTAAAGGCCGGAGTATGTAGGAGAGCCGCTTTCTCTGTCTCGGGGGTCACCAGCCATACCAAATAGCAATCGATCTTCAGCTCGTTCCTATTGTATTGTACCTTAGATTGCATGTTCTTCATGAGGCCTATGTACAGAGAGTGAAGATCGAGCACTCTGTCAAGGTGATCAGGGTCGGGTACAGGCTGAAAGTCGTAATCCAACTGCAAATACAAAAAAATTATGTATTTAAATTACAAGTGTTAAATATTAATAAATTTATTGGATAAGTCAAATGAAAATATATATTAATACCCGAGTCTGATCCCAGAAGAGGGCAAATGAGCGTCGGTGCTGATCGCCCCACTCAATGTGAAGTGGATACTTCTTTTGGATGCGGCTCTCATCCCCCATATACCGGCCGAACCGCTCGGCATAATCGCTAGTATAGCGATAATCGGGGGTAATGAAGAGGGGGAATGGTGCCTCCTCCTTAGCTCTATTGGGTCTCAGCCTGTAGGACTGATTCGGCCCTTGAGTCCCCTCTAAGGATAGGGCTTTCTTGCATCTATAAGAAATATCAAGACAAGCAATATTAAGAAAAAAACGGTATTAAGAAATTAAGGATTAACGAAAATTGAAGTGCGATATATACCTCCGGCGATAGCAGCACGAGCCTGGGCCTGGGCAGCAGCACGAGCGGGACGATAGTTCCTCCGGTGAGGAACAGCCGATGACCCAGACATGGACACATCCCTTCCAACTAGAAAATAAACATTGACGATGAAATTACATGAAGTTCATGTTTATTCTTAGAGGATATGTAAAATGTGTAGGGTTCCTAGGCACTCTCAAGAGGTCTCACAAGGCATCAACCATGCCAAATTTTAAATTTAACGGTGCCGAGAAACCCTAGACTAGATCGTTAACTAGAATTTTAGGCGAAAAAGAAACTAGTTTACAACTAAACTAAAAGAACGGAAATACAACCTTTGTAGATCCGGTCCTCCACCTCCACGGCTCCGCAATGATGTCTCTCCGCTGTCCAAAATGAATCCCGGACTCTAGCATCGGCTTCATCGGAGAAATGGGCGGGCAAGGTCGTCGGCTTCGTGCCGAAGATGATCTATGTCGAGGCATCGCTAGATCAAGCTCCAACTTCACCAAGTCAAGAAAACTTGTGAAGGAAACACCCTATACTACTTGGCAAGAGGTAGAGGATGAAGAAATAGGAGGTGGGTTCATTTTAGAATTGGATTTCTCACTCTTTTTCTCACTTTGCCATTAAAGCTTTCAAGCTTTTTCTTGAAGTGAAGAAGAAGAAGAAGATGAAGAATATGATAAGTATATTGTAAAAAGAAAATAATAAGAATACTTATCATCTCTCAACCATGGTCAAGTGTAGAGAACAAATCATGGTTAGTGGGAATGGTTAGGGTTAAGCATGAGACAAAATGGTCACAAAGTCAAAGCTTCATGAAGCTTCAATATACAACAAAGTTAGCCACCATTTTCTCTTCATGCTTTTCATTTTCTAAAAAGAATAAATAAATAAATAAATGAATAAGAAAATGAAAAACAAAACCCTAACCATTTAAATAACCATGGTTTAATCTTTACACAAACTCAAGTAAGCATGTATCATCAAACATGATACAATCATTTGCACAAAAAGTATATCACATATACAACTTGTACAACCAAGTGAGAAAATCCTTTTAAAGTGAACCAATACTAGTTAATGCAAAGTAATATATCAAATATATAATTATGCATTAAATCATTAAATCAACACTTGATTTAACGATCCGGTCATATCGCATACAACCGACTAATATCCAATGTATCGGCTTATCGAATCAACCCTTGATTCGATAACTAGGTTATATCGTATACAACCAATTGATAAATTCATCGCGAGAATGAAATACGGTATCACATACACGCATTATTCTCGGTCCCTCACATATCTCATATGCGCTCCTATTTCGTTTCGCTTGAGCCAGGAAACCTCTGTGTAGGACTCTAAAGACTCGTCAATACGCCGGCAGCAGATGATGATCATATCAAACACCCACAAGCCGCAAGCGGTCTGCTAAACGTAACGGCCACCCGGGTATTGAGCGATCAGAAGATCGACGAGCAAGCCCGCTTATACTCCTGTGAATCCAACCAGTAACACTTAGCGTACAGTCCGGTCTGATCGTCTGATATATCGCATATCTCGCCTAGGGGTGGTAAACGTTAGACCCCAATAGCTCGATAAGTCGTATCGATATGAGGTCTATAACAGTTCGAGAAACTACTGGTAACACTTACCAGTAAATCTCAGCAACCCTGGCCAGGGATTTCCGGTTATAGCCAATCGAACACAGCGCAACATCAACTCCCTATACCGGGAGAGACGAATCCCCTCCTATCGCTCATTGCCTCCATGTGATTCGGGACTGTACCCAAAAGCCACCGTTTTGCACGCCCTCTTGGACGTGGTAAGGTGGAAATCAAAGCACAGTGGGAACCACACAAGACTCTATGACGATCTCGGGTCAACAGACTACTCTGTACCAGTGTCACCAGAGAACTGCCATCTGACGTGAGGTATAATACCATTTGGGAGTTCTCGGCGAGTCCGTCCAGTGTACCCAGTCTCTACTGAGCACCCGTATATCATCTCTGATGTCAAACACCAATGGATATGGGATCATCCATCGCCCATCTGTATGGGTCGAGAAGGTATACGCTAGTCTACTCTGGTATATCGATGCCCCGTCTCGATACACCCACGACTAGGGACCTTGAAGGATGTACTTATAGACTACCATGTCCCCACTAGTATGATCCGCATCATAGTCCAGGCAGTCAAGTACACATCCTAAGGGCTTTACCAACATGTAACAGAGAGACAATCAGTATACACGTTAAGGTAAAGTGTAACCAGATAGCATATTATCATGTCGAGCAAGAAAGTCCTCCTTATATATGTCCAAGCATCCACTACATTATACATCCTATGTATAGTAATGGCCTCTAGGGCATACATATAACTAACAAAATGAATAAATATTTTATATTTATTCATACCAACCTGCATACTGAGCAGAGGGTACGGAAGTGGCGGGAGTGGTCTCTGCACCAGATGTGGATGCACCACCTATAATTTAACAATTAAAAATAGATTATATAAGTAATTGCAAAAAGAATGTGTATATCTATAATATGACATTCTAAATCAATATGCATGCAATATAGGATATATAAACATACCCGCAGGTGCGGTGGTGGCCTCTGCCCGAGATGTGGAGGCACCACTTACAGCTAGATAATCAAAAAATGACTATCTTAGTAAGAGAAAAAAGAATGTGTGTATATTTATGATATAACATTCTAAATCAATATGCATGCACTATAAGATATATAAACATACCTGCAGGTGCGGTAGTGACCTCTGCCTTTGATGTAGATGCACCACCAACAGGTAGACAATTAAACATTGACTATATAAATAATTTTGAAATAAATATGCGTGTATATCTATAATATTACATTCAAAATGAATACGCGTGCAATATAACTGGGGATTTGGCAAAGTCCACATGGAAGGAGTCATCCGAAGGGGATACCGATCGGGGTGTAAGACCAGCCCTCTGGAGCTCCCTACGCAGCTCCCCGGGCGGCAAAATCGCTCTGTCTCTGCCTCTGCCGCGGCTGGTGCTCCTGCTACCCCTCGCTGCTCCGGGTGTTGTCATCAGACCTAGATAAGAGTACAATCATTACATATGCATGCAATATATGTATAGATCGTAAAAATGTGAAGTAATAATATAACATTACTGATAAACTTTTTCATTTCGTAGACGCATTAGACATATCTACTTGGATTTTATCATCGATATCATTTCTAACCCACGTAACTTCACGGTCAGCCGAAGATAACCCGTCATTTGAAACAGACAGTCAGAGCACTCTAAGTCTTCTCTCTTCTTCATCCCCGTCGCTGTCTTCCATACAATCCTCGAATTCTGGGACATCGTAAACATCCCGGGGTTTCCAACGGCATACGACACTCCATCCCGGATGCTTCAAGTACTATGAGTAGTATACTTGGAATGCTTGGTTCAGAAAGATAAGTGGATCGTCCTGACTGTAAAATCGAAGTGTGTTCACACTAGTCAATCTATATTCATCTTTTCAAATCCTGATATTGTTTCTCCACTTATCCGTATCGGTTCGTGTATCGTACCAAATATACTGAAATATATAAAACGGTTCTGTTCGTCCGGGATATTGGATGCCAAGTATGCAATTTAAGTATCCATAATAAATCACACCATCTGATCCTACCGTCGCAATCCTACTATTCTAAGTGGTTCGAGATATTTCTATGTCCTTAACTTCAAATTTGTATCCAAGGACACCGAATCCTTTATAATATACAGCCTCCATGCTATGAAACTGAGCTAAACATCTTGAATCTCTCTCTAATGATGCAAACAAGTTCGGATCATGGATCTAACAAAACAAATTTTACGGCAAATACATAATGATATAAGTTTAAATTAATACTGGTAGCAATAACATGTTATTCGAACAACTTACATGATCTGCAACCCAATCGCAAAAATTATCCTGGTGATATTTTTCCAATCGTTCATCATTCCAATCAGGATGCCCCTCACGTACCTCATGAATATGAATTCTTTTCTCAACAATAAATTATGACATTAATATTATATCATTTCATATACACACAAACACAAATATAACAATTAATCCAAAAAAAATTACTCTCTAATTTATTTAAGATATACGCTATTGAGGAGGATAAACCGATATATCTTGTTAATATGCATGGTGTCTACTCTCTTATAATCAGCTTTACCATATGGCCCGTCATGAATTCTCCGAGACCGGTTAAGCTTCATCTCAATGTTCTCGTCCAGATAGCGGGAACAAAATGTGGTTACTTCATCTAGAAGATAACCTTGCATGATAGAACCCTCTGGCCGATTTCTATTGCGTATATATTTTTTTATAGTGTAGAGGTACCTAAAGAAAAATATGTTAAATAAATAAATACGGGGATATAAGACAACAATAATTTTACAAATTGCGTGAAACGAAAAATTCCGCGTACCTTTCGACAGGATACATCTATCGATATTATACTAGTCCTGCAAACTTAGCCTCGGTTGTAAGATGAACCGTCAGGTGAATTATGATATCGAAGAATGACGGTGAGAAAATACGCTCAAGCTTGCAAAGTATCAATGAAATAGAATTTTCTAGATTCTCCAGCGTCACAATATCCAAGGTATTAGCGCGTAATTCTCTAAAAAATCAACAAAGGTCATTGATTACTAGACCAACCGATTCGGAAAAGCAAGTCCTGAGGGCTAATGGGAGAAGGTGCTTCATAATAACAGGGTGATCATGACTTTCAGCCCATCGATCTTACCTTTCACATTTTTTATCTTCTTGCTAAATGGTCCTGAGAAACCTGTGGGAACTTTCAAATCATGCAACACCTGCAAGAAGCTTTTCTTCTCCGGCTGTGACAAATGATACACGGCATTAGGTAGTGCAAACTCGCCTGGTTTACCCGCTATCGGTTTAGGATGCAATTCACTTCTAATTTCCCAGTTGTGAAGATCCATCCGAGCACGGAGGTTGTCTTTCGATTTTTCGTCTTTACAAAGAAGCAAGTTGAGTACGTGCTCGAATACTCCCTTCTCTATGTGCATGATGTCCAGATAATGACGCACTAAATTTGTTGACCAGTACGGAAGATCGTAGAAAATGCTTAACTTGTTCTAGTATGGTGGTTTGACCTGTTTTGTCGGATCTATCCCGAAGGTCACATTATTGTAACCATCCCACTGAGCAATCATGTCCTCTCCGTATAATGAGGCTGGAGGCCCAAGAAGCTCCTGATGACCGTTAAAGTGAGCAGCGTCTAACCTGTAGAGATGGTCTAGTGGTAGGAAACACCGATGACCGCAATAACAAATCTTCTGGCTAAATTTCAACCATTTTGATGTTGTATATTGATGGAAATAAAGGCATGCTTTGTGACCATGTACGAACCAACCTAATAGCATTTCATATGCAGGAAAGTCATTAATTGTCCACATTAAAACCGCACGCATTATGAAGGTTGTATCTGTGTTTGTGTTCATATCAGAATTTTGCTTTATTATATCACCCATTCTTATTCATATTACATATAAATAGATGCTTTTGATCCATGTCTGCTAAATAGTTGCAGGTTACAGGTTCTCAGATAATTACAGTGAAATTCACAAAAAGACGCTACAAAAGTGAGACTATGACCAACAATAGATGAATCCGTATGATGCCGCCTACCAGATCAAGGAACAAATGAAGATCAATAGACAGTTCAATGCACTAAGCATAAGGGCAGCACAAAATTCAAGACTTCAACGCGAAGCTTACGGTAAAAGTCCACATCACCTGTACTGTTGGAAATCTAGAAGAAAATAGAAGATATTCTGTGGAACCAAGTGAAGAAAACAGAAGGAAAAAACAACATGAAGCAACCCTAGAAGTTTGATACCAAGATCCCACAACATGGCCACGGAACCGCGGCCAAACATGGCTTTCTGCCGCGGAACCGCGGCCGTGCAACGCACGTGTCGGTGCACGTGTCAGTGGGTGTCGGTGCTTTGACCCGGCTTTCTTAGGGTAGTCTAGTAATTTCATGTATGGATCAGAATGTAAACCTAGGGTTTCTCCTATCTATAAATAGGAAAGCCGAAAGCCTAATTAGGCATGCCTCTTTTTAATTCGTAAATTTAAAATTTTAATTTTCTTGTAATCGTTGATGAGGTCATCAATAAAGTAAGCTTTCCTTTTCTATCTTGCATTTTTTATCTGCAATTTATTACTTGCAATCTTTATCTGTTCCTTTAATATCTGCAATTTAGTTTTCTAATAAAAAAATTTATAAAAAATGAATTCTATTGTTAACCTCCTAATGAGTGAGTGATTCCTCACTTGATAGGGTTAGGTAGGGAAGGTTTGAGAGAAGGAAATCTCTCTCACTCCTATCTTTGCCCATTTAATCTTTAAAAAAATGGACTCTTTTTAATTTAACCACACACCGTTCACTACGGCACCCTATCCTACATGATAGTGGTGATTCTCTAGTTAGACCGGTTGTGGTTGAATTAACCGGAGGTTAGGGCTAAGAGTTAAAAATAGACGGACAATGACCAAAAGGAAGAAACTACATTTCTTCCTAGTCGTGCTGATCCCCGTTGTTGACTATTACCCTAACACCTATATTCTTAACTAGGGCATCGTTAGCAGTGAGAAGAATTCATATTTCAAACTAACCTAATCCTAACCCTAGCAAGACTTTAAATCAATTTAATCTCATTCTTAGATTTTAAAACAAAACCTACCAAAAATTGGACTTAACTCGTTAGAACTTAAAGAAAGAACACCTTTTCCCTGTGGACCGACCTGTACTCAACCGGCTAGCTACCAAGCGACACCGTCTTGATTGCGGTATTTCTTAAATTTTAAAACGCGTACAAAACAGCTCATCAATCAGTTTGCATCGTAGGTCTCTATACCATCAATGAACAAAGATTTTAACTCATCGATCAGAGGTCGGAGATAGACGTCGATATTGTTTCCCGGTGATTTTAGTCTGTCAATAAGAAGAGGCATCATAAAGTAGGATCGATCCATAGCTAACCAAGATGACGGATTATAAACAATCATTACAACGGCCCATGTGCTGTGGCTTCCATCCATATAATTAAATGGACAGAAACCATCACTAGCAAGTCCGAGCCTGACATTGCAAGGATCACAACTGAATATTTCGTGCCTCCTATCGAAATCCTTCCATGCCGGTGAATCCCTTGGATGACTCATTTTTCCATCGCTTGGAGCAGCACGGTGATGCCAAATTATTTGCTCGGCTATTTTCTTGCACCTGAATAGCCTCTGCAGTCTCTGTATTATGGAAAAGTATCGTGCTATCTTGACAGGTGTCCAGTCAAAAATATTGCACAATTGATGGAACATTTTCTTTACTTTTGTTAAGTACATAAAAGTGTTTATTGTAATTATGGAACATATGTGGGTTTATCTGCAAAATACTCTTTATCATATATTTATATATTATAATTAATATTATGAAGGAAAATATATGCATATAATATTTATATGATATTTTGATAATTTAAATATGCATATCATATCAAATAATCCTTATCAATATTCTTAAAATATTATAGCATACTACTGGTTAGGATAATATCTCAAAATAAATAACAAATATTACTAATACTATGAATTGAGATATTGTGCAGATATGAGCTCAGATCTGGAGATCGAGATATCCGAGATATCAGGAATAAAATCTGCCGATAAAGTTTAATCAAATTGTAAATCATAAAACGGCAGAGGCTCAGAAGAAGATATAAAGAATCTAGACATCACAACAATCTCCATATATCAACATAAGGCAGCACTAGAATTTTGAAAACCTGATCCCACCATACTGCCGCCCAACCGCGGCCAAATCCTAATATATCCAGCGGATCCGCGGCCCTCTGATGGCCGTAGGATCTGAGATTTTGTGGGTGTGATCGTATCATCAAATAACAATGCATGGGATTTAGGGTTTCTGCTTCTTTGGCTATTTAAAGGACCGAGAGTTTTAGATGAAAATTATCTTGAAATAAATCACTAAAGTCATCACCGAATAGATCAACCGAAGAGATCAAGAGCTCCAAGACGATCCACGCATCCGAGTTGATCATCAGCTGTTCATCTAGTTCCAACAAGATAGAGATCGAAAGCAAAAACTAGGGTTCATGTACTCTACTTTAAAAGGATTTGTACATGATATAGTTGATTAATGAAGGTAGAGTTTTTATTAGTTTTTTCGCAATTAATTTCTACACTTACTTTCTGCATCATAATCATACTTTCATTCTTCATCATTTCTTCTAAATCTCAAACCATGAGCGAGTAATTCCTAACTTGCTAGGGTTCGTAGGATAGGGTAGATCAATAGATGATGAAATCATTTAACTTCTTTTATACATTTTAAAGTCTATAAATTTTAGCAAAATAAATGTTAACATCCTTATCAGGCGCGCTACCAATTTATTGCTAGTCACGACCACGATTTGAGATTGGTTTAACACTTGTTTTGTTAGAGGCTAGACATGAATAGAGATCAATGCAAGGACAAGGGTTAGTAGAGGGAAACCCTAGTTTCTTCCAAAAGAACCCTAATCTACATTCATCACTATCGATCTAATTTTAAACTATTAAAAGATAAAATGAGTCATTTTTAATTAGTCATCTATTACTATTAAGTCCTATGAACCCTATAAGCCTTCTCTTTATAAATCTTATATCCGTATTATATCCGTAACGACAAACAATCACGCATCTTCAATCAACTCGTTTAAAGCAAGAAAAAGGTTCACGTTTCCCTGCGGACGACCCGTACTCATCACGGCTAGCTACTAGCGACACGGTCTTGATTGCGATTATTTACAACACACTCTCTTTTAAAAAGATCAATCAAATGGCGCCGTTGTCGAGGATACGTGCGTAATTTTTTTCTTGCTATTTATGTTGAATTTTTATAAAATCCAGTAAACATATTATAAAGAGAACCAAAACCGCATATTGTGTATTTAACGATTATTGTAAGACTTTTATAGGGAATCTGGAGTCACTGGAGCGAGGAAAAAGAGATTCAAAGATTTTCATTGAAGTCCAGAAGAGCAAAGGGGTGCACTGACGAAAAGGAAGCAAAAGACCACACCAAACTGCGGCAGAACCACGGCAGAAACAAGCAATTGGCCGCGGTTGGGCGGCGGCTTTGGGGATTTGTGCCCCCAAAATCTTCAGGTATTTTTCTCTGATTCTTCTCTCTCCTCTACAATCCAATAATTTGATATTTTATGCAGGATTATTTGCAAATATCGCCGCACAAAATTCTTTTGCGTGTTTTGATATTGGTTTGTTTGTGCATATTTTAACCGGACTTTAAGGGGCAATAACCCAAATTCAGATTAGGTGGGGATTTCATCACCCTCTCTAGACCCTACAAATCACAAAACGAGCATACTTTCACCCTACATTAATTAAAAAATATCTGGACTAAGTCTCTAAGGACCATCGCGCTCAATTAAGACAGAGGAGGGTCGTGGGTAATCTATCGCTTATCCGCATTTCTCTTGTGGTGTCTAGGTAAGTGTGACTAAGGAAAGTGATTACTTAGTTACGCCCACTATTTTCGGTGATTCGTATAGTGGATATCTCCCATTTACCTGGAACTTACCTGGCCACAAGAGCGATAAAGAGGTAGTAGATGATTGATCCTGCGACTTGTCCTTTAGAAGTCTAGGAGCAGTCTAGTGCTTGACCTAGGTGACCTTAGTTCTAGGGTTAATTGTGCATTTTTTGATTTATTGAGTCAAGCCTCACGTCCGACACTTTTTCAAAACAAACCATTTTAAAATCATTCTCACACACGCTGCCACGTGCGCTAAACCCGCTTAGTGCATGATCGGCTGGACACGGGATTCTAGTGCCCGTCTTGTCCTCGTATTTGGTATCGACTCCGAAGTCGGTACTTCTTCATCTTCTATATCCCCTCCACCTACCACATCGACTGAGATGGACAGTTCTCCATCAGATTTTCACAACACCACCCTGCCGCCACCCGTAAATGCGCAGAATCCACCATGCATCTCTCTTCAAGAAAGATGCTACCCTGTGCGTGTATCCTTTCCTACTTGTCTATCCCTTCCACCGGCCAATGGGGATAATTTTGAAATTAAACCCCACTCCATCAACTTGTTGCCCAAATTTCACGGGCTTGAATCCGAAGACTCATTCGTTTTTATAACAAAATTCGAAAACGTATGCACAATGATGGGAACAACCCAACTTTCAGGGGATGCTATGCAACTGTGTCTTCTCCCTTTTACCTTATGCGACCTAGCAGAAAATGGATTTATAGCACTGCCGCACATTCTATCGCCAAATGGGACGAATTCGTTATAGCATTCCTTAAGAAATTTTATCCCAATCACAAAACCGCCCGTGTTCGAAGCGAGATTAACCAGTTTGCCCAACTTCCCAACGAAACATTCTGGTTGAGCGATTTAAGGATCTTCTTCTACAATGCCCCCATCACGGAATTGATAGATGACAACTTTGCCGAATTATATATGAGGGTGTTAATCCTGCCACAAAACAAATGCTTGAAACCATTTGTCAATGACATTTCATGTCTAAAGACGTTGGTGAAACTTGGCAATTTCTAGAAGATCTCTCCGAACAAACTTTGCAGTGGGAAAGCGTTAGACCAACATCATCTAGGGCAGGTATTCATCAGCTCGATATTTCCATCGCATTGAAAGCTGAAATGGCCGTAATGCAAAAGAAACTCGAAGCTATGGAAAACAAATTCTCATCAGCCTCCCTAAATCAAGTTACGCTCCCAAAAATCGTGTGTGGTTGCTGTTCTAACCCATCACATTTAACAGAAGAATGTCCTTTGAATCCTCCGTTTCAAGCTCAAGAACAAACTAATTCTTCTTTTCAGCAACGACCTAGAAACGATTCTTATTCTTCCGCATATAATCAGGGATGGAGGAATCATCCTAATTTTTCTTGAAACTAAAACCAAACTCAAAATCAAAACCAGTTCCCAAGAAACTATCAAAGGCCTCCCCCACTACAACAGTAGCCACCACAACAAAATCAGCACCCCTTTCAACCGCAATCTTTTCAAAACCCGGACAACAACTTTGATCTTTATAATAATATTTCAACGGCCGGTACCGATAAAACCTCTGCACTCGAACGTAACTTAGAAACATTCCATTAAACAATCCACGCAAAAAATGGATAATTTAACGTCTTCTATCCAAACATTAGTATAACACACTGCTTCCCACAGTGAAAGCATAAAATCGATAGAAGCACAACTTGCACAGTTAAATGCCGCGATGAGCGAGAGAGAGAAAGGGGTTCTTCCATCTCAACCTCTACCAAATCCCAGCCACTCACAAAACGTATCCTTTAAAATCATAATGTGAATGCCGTAACCACGTTGAGATCGGGAAGAGTGCTGAATAACAATCAAGTCGGTAAACATGTTGAGGATGAATCAGGCGAAACCTCGGCTACTACTTCTAATCCTAATTCGTCTAGTCCACCATCTTCATGTGAGCCTATTCTTCGTTCTTCCCTAGGCTCAAACCCTCCGCCGACTCCCTTGAGTCAACCTAAAACGATTCCAACTCCAATTTTGGGATCCATTCCATCCCCACAAACTTCTCTTCAAAAGTTGGACCCAACCCTTATTGATAAAGCTCATTTTCCACATAGGTTGAGGGCCAACAAACCAAGTCCCCAAATAGAGAATATTGTGTATATTTTTAAGCAAGTTAACATAAATATCCCTTTCCTAGATGCTATCAAATAAGTTCCATCCTATGCGAAAATTTTAAAAGACTAATGCACTAGGAAAAGGAAAACTCAAGTACCTAAAAAGGTTTTCTTAGCGAGTAATATGAGCAATTCTCTTACCCAATTGGTGCCCATAAAACGTAAGGACCCCGGTTGTCCTATAATATCTATAACTATTGGGGATAAAAATATCAACTGTGCTCAACTCGATTTAGGTGCTAGTGTTAACTTACTTCCATATTCTATTTATGAGCAATTAGGGATAAGAGAGTTAAAACCTACGCATTTCACTCTCTAGATGGCCGATCGATCTATCACCCAACCATGGGATGAGCTAGAGGACGTGTTAATCAAAGTCGGGGAATTTATATTCCCTGTGGACTTTATTGTTTTAGATACACGGCCTGTAGCGAACCTACAGAACCAAATTCCGATGATCCTAAGTCGACCTTTCCTAGCAATGTCAAACGCAATAATCAATTATCGTAACAGTTCTATAAACCTATCCTTCGGAAAGATGACAATTGAGCTTAACATCCACAAGCTAAGAAATCAACCATCAGAACACTATGCTCATGTGTGCTCTGTCGAAAAGATAGCTTCCGACAGTTGCGAATTCGAGGATCTTCACGATACCGATCCTACTATTTATTATACACATGAAGACCCTTCTGTCGAAAATCCACACCTAAGTCCAAACTTTTTAACTTGTCGAATGATTTAGTTAAGCTATCCGAGTATCAAGACTTCCTTTCCGATGAGACTATCATTCAGAATATCAATGAAAGTTTTGAAGACATTTTTGCTGATGAACTCGCATTCCTATAAGACTTGGGAGTTGTGATGAATCAAACCCCACCTAAAGAAGTTGAGCCTCCATCTCTTCTTCTTATCAAGAATGAGAATGCGAGTAGTGCACCATCACCATTTCGTCTTTACCATCTGAGAAGTAAACCCGATCGATTCCGCCCCTTATCACCCCACTTCTGCACATCTATGATCCTCCACCAACTATATTGTTACATCGATAAAATATTCGAATGGTTGGTGTTGATTTTTTGTCTTTGTAAAGATTTGCATAGACCAATAACTTTACCCCCCTCATAATTTTAAATGCTTAATGCTATTTTACTCAAGTTTGGGGAAGGAAATATTTTGGCTCTTGAAAGAAAACAATTTTTTACAAAATTATGAGCTAAAACTAAGTTTGGGAAGGATTTCACTGTTATTAATTCTTGTCCCCGTTACTAACTTTTCCTCCCAAGTCTACAGGTTTTTAAGCTTAACAGATGACATCAGTGAGGACACTGCTACAAATAGGTTTGGGGGAGGTTTGTGCTTATTCACGCATTTTTTTTTTTGCATTATACGAAATAAAAGCATAAAAAAATTTGATAATAAAATATTAGAAAGTGAAAAATTACATATGAAAGATAGGAAAAGTTTAAGAAAAGCAAGAAAATTAGATGTTTTATAACAAAACTAGTAATAGATAGTCATGAGTTGTTGTCCCAAGGGTTAATAAGATGAAGAGAATCACTAATCTGAGAATAGAAATAAGTCTGAAAAATAGTCCATATTCTTAAGTCCAAACATCTGAACGTTGATACCCTACTACACGCACTTGCACACATCTTGAAACTTGGGATAGTAGAGGATACCTTGAAATGCTCTTGTCTAAAATCCTTAGTATGGAGATCAATGGAAAAAAAGTGAAACATAAAAAATAAAATGGTGAAGATAAATGAACACTGGTTTTGTAATTGCTTAAGGCAGCATAAAAAATATAGCGAGGGTGCTTTATCACCTAGTACCTTACACCAACTGGTTTGGGAGCGACTGCTAAGCCTTAGGTGTTGCAAGACGAGGATATTGCTAATTACGCCTTAATAAGTGAGCACATTCGGTAATCGGTTGGTTAGTACCTCAAGAAGTATTAACGGTCGCATGAAGAATGTGTGAGCAATTCCATCTAAAATATTCACCGACTAAAAATTACTAAGGAAGATGGACAAGAGTATGATTGCTTGAATTGAATTCTCTAAGTGTAGGGATGTCGTTTACACACACGTAGGGGTATATGATCGATATATGGAAGAAAAGTAGGGAGGAAGAGTAAAGGCGATATTTTATTGAGGGATGATGTGATTGCTAACATCTTTTCACGACCATTAAGATAGGGCTCATGGCAATTAAAAAGCTGGTGTAGTTTGAAACTCTTATTTTCAAGTTCTTTCTTTTATAAATCCTTATCATTGTATGTAACTTTCATCTTCTTTCTTTTATTATGGGATTTTGTGGGTGTAATCCGCTGAAAACCCTCATGAGACAACACTCCTCCTACTAGGGACATCTAGAGGTTTAAAGACTTGTTGCACGTGCTAAGTGGCATCGTATTGCCTATGAAAGCGTGATAGATTTCTCTTTTCCTTTTTTCTCTCGCTCTTGAATAACTAGTTTGCTCGGGACGATCAAAGTTAAGTTTGAGGATATTTGTTCAGTCGAAAATATTGCATATTTGATGGAACATTTTCCTTACTTTTGTTAAGTACTTAAAGATGTTTACTGTAATTATGGAACATATGTGGGTTTATCTGCAAAATACTCTTTATCATATGTTTATATATTATAATTAACATTATGAAGGAAAATATATGCATATAATATTTATATGATATTTTGATAATTTAAATATGCATATCATATCAAATAATCCTAATCAATATTCTTAAAATATCATATCATACTAATAGTTAGGATAATATCTCAAAATAAATAACAAATATTACTAATACTATGAATTGAGATATTGTGCAGATATGAGCTTAGGTCTGGAGATCGAGATATCCGAGATGTCGGAAATAAAATCTGCCGATAAAGTTTAATCAAATTGTAAATCATAAAACGGCAGAGACTCAGAAGAAGATATAAAGAATCCAGACATCACAACAATCTCCACATGTCAACATGAGGCAGCACCAGAATTTTGAAAACCTGATCCCACCATACTGCCGCCCAACCGCGGCCAAATCCCCATATATGCAGTGGATCCGCGGCCCTCTGATGGCCGTAGGATCTGAGATTTTGTGGGTGTGATCGTATCATCAAATAACAATACGTGGGATTTAGGGTCTCTGCTTCTAGGGATATTTAAAGGACCGAGAGCTTCAGATGAAAATTATCTCGAAATAGATCACTAAAATCATCACCGAATAGATCAACCGAAGAGATCAAGAGGTCTAAAAAACGATCCACGCATCTGAGTTGATCATCGGCTGTTCATCTACTTCCAACAAGATAGAGATCGAGAGCAAAAGTTAGGGTTCTTGTACTCTACTTTAAAAGGATTTGTACATGATATAGTTAATTAATAAAGGTAGAGTTTTTGTTAGTCATTTCGCAATTAATTTCTGCACTTACTTTCTGCACTTACTTTCTGAATCTTAATCATGCTTTCATTCTTCATCCTTTCTTCTAAATCTCAAACCATGAGCGAGTAATTCCTACCTTGCTAGGGTTCGTACGATAGGGTAGATTAATGGATGATAAAATCATTTAATTTCTCTTATACATTTTAAAGTCTATAAACTTTAGCAAAATAAATGTTAACATCCTTATCGGGCGCGCTACCAATTTATTGCTAGTCATGACCACGATTTGAGATTGGTTTAACACTTGTTTTTTTATTGGCTAAACATGAATAGAGATCAATGCAAGGACAAGAGTTAGTAGTGGGGAAACCCTAGTTTTTTCCAAAAGAACCCTAATCTACATTCATCACTATCGATCAAGTTTTAAACTATTAAAAGATAAAAGGAGACATTTTTAATTAGTCATCCATTACTACTAAGTCCTATGAATCCTACAAGACTTTTCTTTATAAATATTATATCCGTATTATATCCGTAACGACAAACAATCACCCATCTTCAATCAACTCGTCTAAAGCAAGAAAAAGGTTCACGTTTTCCTGCGGACGACCCATACTCATCGCGGCTAGCTATTAGCGACACTGTCTTGATTGTGGTTATTTACAACACACTCTCTTTTGAAAAGATCAATCAACAGGTATATCGAGCTTCTTATCAGATTCTTTCGGTTTATATCTGGCATCTCCACATATTGGACACTCTTTCAAATTTGAATTCTCTTTCCGGTACAACACGCAATCTTTGGGACATGCATGAATCTTCTCACACTTCAGACCCAAATCAAACATCATCTTCTGGGCTTCATACCAGCAGTCTGGCACGTTATTTCCTGGGGGCATAGAATCTTTCAAGAACTTCAGAAGTATCGTGAATGACTTATTGCTCCATCCATTTAGACACTTAATCTGGAAAAGTTGGACGAACCATGATAGGATGGAATACTTTGCATTCTCATAAATTGGTTTTCTAACATCATTCATGAACTTTTCATACTTATCCGCACGCAGTCCTTGACTGAAAGGAATGTCATCTTCGGTAGGAATACTATCACCAAAGAAGTTATCATCTTCTTCTTCTTCTGCCGTATTACCGTCTTCTCCTTCTTCTTCTGCCGTATTACCGTCTTCTCCTTCTTCTTCTGCCGCATTACCATTTTCTTCTTGTCCTTCCCTGTGATATAGCCATGTTGTATAAAATCTAGCAAAACCATGTTTAATGATGTGAAGCTCTATGATTTATACCTTCGCCAGAACTTATTCCCACATCTATCGCACGGATATAGAATCTTCTCTAACACGATCTTATTATGTGCGCGTGCAAATTCAATGAAAGCAGCAACTCCTATGACAAACTTAGATTGCATGCATTGTTGCCAATCCACGTACATCCAGTCCTTAACTCTGATGTACTCATATGCCATGTTAGACTATATAACATATAAATTATAGGTTATGGTGACTGTATTGAGAAATCTAAGAACGAGAAGGTTACTGACAAAGAAGAAAATCCGTAGATGCAAGTTTGTCGTTGAAAAGAATAAATTATCAATTAACAAAGTTAGATTTGAAGATACCCAAGTATGAGTTGTATTCTGTGTATGTGTGTTTTAATTTATGATTTCGCTTAGGTGTAGGCTTGTTAGTGTGTATGTTTTTTGTGTATGCGTTTGTTGTGTATTCGTGTTGTATGTGTATGTTTTGGCTGTCGGGGGTAAGGCTTCTATCCCATTAAGAATGTATAGAGTAAATACCCATTCGTTTGTGCTTTCATCTGTTTCGAGTAAATTTCGGTAGCACCTCCCCGCTGTTCTCCGAGTACACTGTAATAGAATAGATAATCATTTTAATACTGTGAAACAACGTTGAAATGAATATCTAATCTATCTTTGTACACGGAGAACCAGCGGAAAAGTACCGACGAAATAACTCAAAACGAATGAAAACACAAGTGAATGCAGGTGTTTGCTTTATACATTCCTAACTTGTCCACACTGGAAAAATCTATCGGTTATCATACGATTGAATTTTCTCATCATATAGACTACATGACGGTTATTAGCACCGAACTATACCGTCCGATATTTAACAACCTTCGTATAGTTCTATATCACGACGAACATCGAACATATGTTAATCGATAGACGAGGACTAAGTCGCGCTTTGATTTTCATATATGAGTATCGATGAGAATATGAAAGTTTCATATTATCATCGAGTATCATATAATGGTTTTAACTTGAACATTTAACCTGAATAGGTTTTATGTTTACGTTTCATTTTTAAGGGTTTGAAGTTTTTAGTTTAGGGAAAAGTTTTTTTACGTTTACGATAAAGTTTAACATTTACGTTATCATCAAGTATCCTACTGAAGAAACTAGTGCACCCTAATTAACCCTAACCCAAATTAACCTAATTAACCTAAATTAACCCTAATCAACCTGCATTAACCAAATTAACCCTAATTAACCTAATTAACTCAAATTATCCCTAATTAACCCAAAATTAAGCTAATTAAACCAAATTAACCCTAATCAACACCCTAACCCAAATTAACCCTATTTTACCTAATTAACCTGTCATGCCCCACTTCCCAAAATACGGAATACGAGGGATGACAAGGCCAGCCATGCTCTTACGGTCAAGAAAATATCCTACCATAATCACACTTCGGTTTCTAGTATTATATGGTAATCAGTAATCATAGCACAAGTAATGAAAAATGCTGTAACTAATTCAATCAAACAGATGTAAAACTAACCAGATAGAGTCAACGGAAAAGATAGCGCTAACGTCGCTGATCTAGATGTCCGCAATATCCTCGAGGTAAGGAAAGTCCTGACCCGAGCTAAGTCCACTTCTCACTCTGAGCATGCAAACTCAGGTTGTCAGAGTGACACAATAGCAATATATATAAATATGTAATATGTGAAATGATGATGAACATGAAGCAGTAATCATAAGGTAATGACGTGAGCATGAAATAACCGGTACAGGTCAACAGTAAAGCATGTGTATCGAATCAGTAATTAATGCAATGTCCATGTCACTAAAGCAATCGGTCTCAATGTCCAAGTCACTAAACTTATCTTCAGTCTAAGTGTGAGCGTCAAACACCACAGAAGTATCCCCAACCCAAGGGTAAGCGCCAGGGAAAAGGGAACACGGGCCCGAATCAGTATCAGTAAGAATCAGAAACACTATCAGTACAAATCCCGAAATCACTAAATATGCCGGCAGTGGAACTCCTGAGATTCCGTTGATCGAACTCACTCTCAAACTACCCCACACCCTACGGTCTACATCAAACACCGACCATAAATCTAAATACTAGTCGCCCCATGACAAGTCTACGCGAGAACTGGAGACAGGGTCTCCACCAAGCATGTCTCGACTGGTATCCAAGATAAATGAACAGTGCTCGATATCTTACCTATGACACTTATATAAGTGCTTCCATACCCGTCCCATACCAGTTATAGTTATACTTATATATGTCTCATAGGCGTCGACAATGCAATAATTAACCGGTTCCGCTGATTGTGTACAAGTACGTATCCCTTCCATTATTCAATCACGCTTTTACACTAACGTACTTGCCACAATCCAATCACTAACATTTAGCACTTGGTAATGTAACAAGGTCACTAAGATATCGATGCAAATGAACACTATTTACAAGAGTATAACAGTCATGCAACATGGTGGGGATATAGTAAATGCACTACTGAATACATATGAGCAACCGGTGTCGGTTGGAATAGAAAAATCATATAAAATCACACGTGCTTAATTTGTCGAAACAATATAAAAAGCGTAAACATTGTATTAAATTTTTTGTACGGTAAAATTGGTTTTGAGTCCATCGGATATTAGGCTTGCGAGTTATGGTCATTCCATCTTAAGTGTTTACTGCTGGAAATCCAATTTCCGAACTGGAAGTCCGTTTCGTAACACGTTTTTCTCTCTGTTGGGAGCATAATTAGGCGGCACTACAGTTATATAATATTTAGATTTATCTGTTATGCTTCCAACGCAATAGACGGATCAATAATATCCGCTTTATGCAGGGAGACATGTACTGTCCAAGGTTAAGGTATACATTCTGTTTCTGCTAGAAACTGCAGTACACATCTACGGTTTAAATGGTGTTATAAATATCAAAAGACACTGGAATGCAATGAGTCCAGCACCGTTAGAAAACTAATTCAATTATCTACGCTTCCATGTATGGTTCCGCACACTATTGCATCTAAACGATGAGATATATGCGTTCTAAAACAAGAAAATGCGGAGATTCTTGCTCTGGACTGCAGTTCAGAGCCATGAATCACCTCTTATAACTTATTAAAATTTAGAGATCATCTATGGGATACTATACGTTTATCTGTTGGATTCGATACGAGCCCTAAAATATAAACTTCACTATTTTCAACCCAAATTCCTACATGATGTTCTTTATCAGCAAACTGATCTATCTATAACAAGTTCCACCATTTTAAGATATGTTTTGATCTAGGGTTTCACCTTGATCGATCTTGATTATGCATATCGGTGTCATTCGGGATATCTATTTCGATTAGTCGACATGAGTTTTTATCAGTTCAATTTCTAAATATTATCATAAATGAAAATAAAAATCACTATACGGGTTCCAATCACAACCACTAACTTACCACGGTTTATTATTAAAACTACCGCGATACTTTGCGGTATATAACTAGATACAAATACCCCCATATACTCACATATCTATACACATCAATCTATTATTACTATAGCATGTAAAGAAAGTGGAGTTCACTTGCCTCGGTCGCTGATATAGAAGCGACGAACGTGCAGATTATTCATCTCGACACACGAGACAACGATAAACGTCGCGAAACCGACACGGCATGACGCGAGACTCGAGTGCGATAGGGGGTTGCGACGAACGTGTGCGATATTGCGACGGCGACTGCGTTGATGATCGCAACAGCTACAGAGACTGAGACCACGGTTTAGATTTTGATGGCGACAGCCAAAACAGCGGGGATCGCGATAAATGCACGTGTTCGACGAAATGTCGGGCCTCGATTTGGCTTGGAACTTAGGCTCGGCCGTGGTATGACGCGACACTGCTGGAACGGGGGCAGCGGCGAGGCAACGACGGTCCAGGGGTATCCGTCGACGGTTGCTCTGCTGTGATAGTGGCCAGAGTTATGGCGGTGGCAAAGTGAGGTGAGGCGGTCGTCGATGGTGCAGTAGGTGGCTATGGGTGCTTGGGTGCAGTGGAGAGGAGCTCGGACGATGTAATGGTGAGCTGGGGTTGGTCAGAGTTGGGCTCGGCTGCAGGAAGAAGGAGGATGACGCGATGGTCGAGTGGGTGCGCAATGGTGTTTGGAGTTCTCGAAGATGGTGAGTTCTCGGGAAGAGGAAGTCGATGAAAGTGAAGATGAGGGAGGTGGTGGCAACAGTAGTGAGTCAGGGTCGAGGGCTCGGTAGAGGTTTGAGATGAGGTCCTACCGACGATGGAGGTAGTGAGGGAGATGGTTGCGGTTGGTCAGAGACGAGGGCAGCGGCGGTCGTGGAGGAGCTTGAGGATTTGTAGCAGAGGAGTTTGTGGGTTCATGGAGAAGTCGAGGAGGGTGGTGGTGATAGTGCGGGAGTGGGGTTGCAGGGTGGTGGTGTTCGTCGAGGACGAGGAGGGTTGTCGTAGTTGGAGGTAGTGAGCTTGGTGATTGGGTTGAGTGGAGGAGAAGTGGGAATCTTGGAGGAGTGCGTGGGGGTCGGTGTTGTCTGTGGTTAGGAGGAGGCCGGTGGTGGTGTAGTGGCGACTTGAGCTCGTCGACGAAGCTCTGATGAGGTGGAGGTGAGCGGTGAGATATGAAGAGATATCTAGAGAGAGATCAAGAGAACCGAAGAGAGAGTGAGATAGAGAAAGAGTGAGATAAGGAGGTTGAGAGATTGGAGGTCGGGATCTCGTGGAGCAGTTGCGGCGTCGAGGGGGAGTGGGTGTCACGGGCGGTTGGCGAAAGAGAAGGGATCGTGGGTTTGTGCGAGTCGTGGGGGGAACGGGTCTTACGGAGACGTCGGCGAGGAGAGAGAGAGGGGAGCGAGTGAGGATTTAGGGGAGGGGATATCCAGGAGGTTGTTGACATGGTGGGCGCAGTTGTCGCTGGCGCGAGCACGAGGAAGGAGGGGACGGGGAAAAAGAGCGGGAAATGAAAAGAGAAGGAGAGGAAGCGGGGGAGTCAGGTCGGGTCGGGTCGGGTTATGGGTCGGGCTGGGGGTTAGGGTTTAAGTTTTTAAAAATTAGAAATTATTATAGGAAACATTAATTGCAAAATTTTAAATAGAAAAATTTTGGGGAAAACATTTATTTAAAATACGGAAGATATTTATAGGGGAAATGTGTATTACATCATACCCCACTTATATAAAATTTCTTCCTCGAAATTTAAAATAAACGATAAGCTATAAAATGCCATGCAAAAAGAAAAAAATAAATCAAATACTACTATATAGTAATTACGTAAAAGCAACTAGATGAAAACCAAAAATCTATATATATAAGAAATAGTGCAGCTAAAAAGGATAGACATAAGTAAGAACAAAGTCATAACAATTAATAGTATTGAACTATATATACAATACAAAGAAGAATAGAATGACAACAAATAACAATGGTGAAAAATTGGCTGATAAGCCTTAAGAACCAAAACTACGTTGGTGAAACTACAACTCAAGCAAGTACAAAATAACTTTAGAATACTTATAAAGTAAAAGTGTCGAAAAATAAAACGAAGAATAAGTGAGATAGTAATAAAAGCAACAAAACTGACATGTAAACTAAAAGTATTGATAAGAAACAATTGAAATTTCCTTCCCCCCCCCCCCTTTTTTTAACTTGATAAGATATATTTAAAGTGTGGATATATTAGTAGTTTAATACGAAAAAAGAATGAACCTTATATTGGATTAATAACAATATGAATGTAAGGGGGAAAATATATAAGAACAATATGTAACTTAGAGTAATAGTATAAAAGGGATATGAAACGATAAGATAAATGAAACATAGCACGACGAAGACCGATATGGAAATCATATACAGGAAATAACCAAGAAGGAAAATATCGTAGACAAAACAAAACAAACTTATATAAATTGAGCAAGCACAAAACAACAGAGAGGGAATACTGATAAGGTAAGATAATATTGTGAGTGAGAGCAATTCATATGGTATAAATATGACTAGTCGCCAAACTAGATAATAATAGATAAAGTAAATACAGGGACTAGTTTATATATATAAGTCCGGAGAAAATAAAATATAAGGAAATAAAGATATATTGAGACGGAGATGATATAGGTATGAAATAAATAAACAAACTACTGTCATGCGAAATAACGATAATTGTATTAGAGAGCATAGAAAACGAAGTACATTCATAAGTAACCAAACGAAGATATGAAAATGAAAAATAGCTAGCATAAACAAGAATAAAGAAAAGAGAAACTATATAGATAATCAAGATAAAACGCGTATAAGAGAAAAACTAAACAGTTAATAACCTAGTTTTAGGAGTTAAATAAGAGATCACTAATAAACTAACTAAATATAAACGATAACACTAAAATAGAATGCTAAAGTAAAGTAGAGTAGTAGTTAAATTGAGGTGGCATTCTGTAGTTAAAAGTAGAGAAAAGTCCAAATAGAAGTATGAAGAATAACACAGCATATTAAGAAGAATAACAATAAGAAAAGCATTAGTACGGAAAATTCACTAGAAAATAAAATATACAATGTAAATCAAAATAATTGAAAAGCTTGGGAATAGAAGAGAACTTCGAGACAGTAATTAAAACTAAAAATACTTACTAACACATAATGGAATTCTAACTAATTATAAATAGGCAAAACTCTAAATTTAAAATAGTAAACGTTACTAATTATAACTATGTCAATAGAAAATAACACTAGTAATATACAGTAGACTAGATGGAGAATGGATTGCGGTATATATATCGAAGATCGACGCCGTGAGCAAGCATCCGAATGGAAGAAATGTGAAGAGGAATTGGGTTGTCCAGAATGATATAAATATAAAGGATGAATATCGAATTTAAATTCAGGGAGAAATATAAGTTAACAAAGAGTATAGGGTTTGACAATTTTAGACAGGGGTATGCGGCAAGATATAACCTAATCGAAAAAGAGAGTCAGGGTGCGGTGATGAACCATGGTGTCAACTAAGTTTGGGGTCTAAATATAATAAGTCAAACAAAAATAGTTAGTCACAATTCACAACTTTATTGCATTCAAACTAAGAAGTTCAACGGATACAAGATTTAAACGAAAGGAAACAGCTATTAAATAGGGTAACGATGTCTTTATTGAAAGCGGGAAAAGTGATAACTCTGCGTCGATATCTAAATCTCTTCAATCTTGTAAAGCAAGTCTGAATCTTGTGTTGGGTCTGTTTCATTCTCGAAATTCAAGATACGAAAACAACCAAGTCGCTCAAGCAGATGTGGAAGGTGTTGACGAATCTTCTCCTTGCAACTCTTTCCTTCTAGGGCAACCATTGACAAGATGTTCGCCGGATCCACAAATCAAGCACTGGCCTTTGGCCCAGTGACAGTCCCTCTGAAGGTATCCTGGCCTCTTGGAATAACCACAAATTTGGGTTCTCCGCTGCTTCTGTTGCTGAGGAACAAATGAGCACTTCATCTGCACACCTCCTCTTTGTTTAACAGGGATTCCCCTATGATTGGGGACTCTCGCTGGTGCCTGGGTCATTTGCCTTCTTAGTCCTTCAACTAAGAGATCATTTGTTTGCTTTTAGGCTTCCATCAAACCTTGCAGTACACCCAAAATCTCGGCGGTCTGACTCTGGGTAGTGGAGGTAGAAGAAGAGTCGTTGGAAGCCATGGTCCTGAAACAATAAATTTTCGGATGGCATAAGGTATAAGATTCAAGATAGGGTATCGGATTAATAACTGAAAGCAAGATCAAGTGGTAAGACAAGACTTTGAACGATGATGTAATGAGGATTATATGAAAGTGGAGCAATATCACTAAATGTAAATCAAGGGATCCCTAGACTGAACTGTAATCTCATTCCAAACCAAACATGTCTCTGATACCAACAAAACCATGTCACGCCTCGCTTCTCAAAATACGGAATACGAGAGGTGACAAGACCAACCATGCTCCTACGGTCAAAGAAATATCATGCCGTAGTCACACTTCGGCTTCTAGCATTATATGGTAATCAGTAATCATAACACAAGCAATGAGAAATGCAGTCGCTAATTCTATCAAACAGATGTAAAACTAACCAGATAGAGTCAACGGAAATGATAGGGTTGACGTCGCTGATCTAGATGTCCGCAATATCCTCGAGGTAAGGAAAGTCCTAATCCAAGCTAAGTCTACTTCTCACTCTGAGCATGCAAACTCAGGTCGTCAGAGCGACACAATAGCAATATATATAAATATGTAATATGTGCAATGATGATGAACATGAAGCAGTAATCATAAGGTAATGACGTGAGCATGAAATAACCGGTACAGGTCAACAGTAAAGCATGTGTATCGAATCAGTAATCAATGCAATGTCCATGTCACTAAAGAATCAGTCTCTAAGTCTCAATGTCTAAATCACTAAACTTATCGTCAGTCCAAGTATGAGCGTCAACCACCGCAGAAGTATCCCAAACCCAAGGGTAAGCCCCAGGGGCAAGGGAACACGGGCCCGAATCAGTATCAGTAAGAATCAGAAACACTATCAGTACAAATCCCGAAATCACTAAATATGCCGGCAGTGAGACTCCTGAGATTCCGTTGATTGAACTCACACTCAAACTACCCCACACCCCGCGGTCTACATCAAACACTGACCATAAATCTAAATACTAGTCGCCACATGACAAGTCTATGCAAGAACTGGAGACATGTCTCTACCAAGCATGTCTCGACTGGTATCCAAAATAAATGAACAGTGCTCGATATCTTACCTATGACACTAATATAAGTGCTTCCATACCCATCCCATACCAGTTATAATTACACTTATATATGTCTCATAGGCATCGACAATGCAATAATTAACTGGTTCCGCTGATTGTGTACAAGTACGTATCACTTCCATTATTCAATCACGCTTTTACACTAACGTACTTGCCATAATCCAATCACTAACATTTAGCACTTGGTAATGCAACACGGTCACTAGGATATCAATGCAAATGAACACTATTTACAAGGGTTTAACAGTCATGCAACATGGTGTGGATATAGTAAATACACTACTGAATACATATGAGCAACCGGTGTCGGTTGGAATAGAAAAATCACATAAAATCACACGTGCATAATTTGGCAAAACAATATAAAAAGAATAAATAGTGTATTAAATAATCTGTACGGTAAAATTGGTTTTGAGTCCATCGGGTATCAGGTTTGCGAGTTATGGTCATTCCATTTTAAGTGTTTATTGCCAGAAATCCAATTTCTGAACTGGAAGTCCGTTTTGTAACACATTTTTCTCCCTGTTGGGAGCATAATTAGGAGACACTATAGTAGATAATATTTATATTTATCTGTAATGCTTTGAACGCATCAGACGGATCAATAATGTCCACTGTATTCAGGGAGATATGCGCCGTCTAAGGTTTAGATATACATTCTGTTTCTGCAAGAAACTGCAGTACACATCTACGGTTTAAAAGGTGTTATAAATATCAAAAGACACTGGAATGCAATGAGACTAGCACCGTTAGAAAACTAATTCAATTCTATACATTTCCATGTATAGTTCCGCACACTTGTGCATTTAAACGGTGAGATATATGCATTCTAAACCAAGCAAAGCCAGAGATTCTTGCTCTGGACTACAGTTCAGAGCCATGAATCACCTCAGTTTTTGTCATTATAACTTATTAAAATTCAAAGATCAACTATGGGATACTATAGGTTTATCTGTTGGCTTCGATAAGAGCCCTAAAACATTAAGTTGCGAGTTTTATTCAATTTAATATAGATTTTAGAACGTGGCATGTGCGGTGAATTCCAAATTCAACGTCGCCTTTTGGGGCATCGTTACATGATATAAACTTCACTATTTTCAACCCAAATTCCTATATGATGTTCTTTATCAGCAAATAGATCTATCTATAACAAGTTCTGCCATTTTAAGATATTTTTTGATCTATGGTTTCACCTTGATCGATCTTGATGATGCATATCGGTGTCATTCGGGATATCTATTTCGATTAGTCGACATGAGTTTTTATCAGTTCAATTTCTAAATATTATCAAAAATGAAAATAAAAATCAATCACAACCACTAATTTACCACGGTTTATTATTAAAACTACCACTATACTTTGCAGTATATAGCTAGATACACACACACCCCCGCACACTCACATATCTATACACATCGATCTATTATTACTATAGTATGTAAAGCAAGTGGAGTTCACTTGCCTCGGTCGCTGATATAGAAGCGACGAACGTGGAAATTATACATCTCGACACACATGACAATGATAAACATCGCGGAACCAGCACGGCGTGACGCAAGGCTCGAGCGCGATAGGGGTTGCGACGAACGTGTGCGATATTGCGACGACGACTGCGTTGACGATCGCAACAGCTACAGAGACTGAGACCATGGTTTATATTTTGATGGTGACATCCGAAAACAGTGGGGATCGTGATAAATGCACGTGTTCGACGAAATGTCGGGCCTCGATTTGGCTTGGAACTTAGGTTCGGTCGTGGTACGACGAGACACTGCTGGGCACGGGGGCAGTGGCGAGGCAACGGCGGTCTAAGGGTATCCGTCAACGGTGGCTCTGCTGTGATGGTGGCCAGAGTTGGGTAGTGGCACAGTTAGGCGAGGCGGTCGTTGAGGGTGCAGTGGGCGGCTATGGGTTCTTGGGTGCAGTGGAGAGGAGCTTGACGCTGTAGTGGTGAGCTGGGGTTGGTCGGAGTTGGGCTCGGCTGCAAGAAGAAGGAGGATGCCATGATGGTCGAGTGGGTGCACGATGGTGTTTGGAGTTCTCGAATATGGTGAGGTCTCATAAAGAGTAAGTCGATGAAAGTGAAGATGAGGGAGGTGGTGGCAATAGTAGTGAGGGAGTGAGGGAGATGGTTGCGGTTGGTAGGAGACGAGGGCAGCGGCGGTCGTGGAGGAGCTTGAGGATTTGTAGCAGAGGACTTTGTGGGTTCATGGAGAAGTCGAGGAGGGTGGTGGTGATAGTGCGTGAGTGGGGTTGCAGGGTGGTAGTGTTCGTCGAGGACGAGGAGGGTTGTCGTAGTTGGAGGTAGTGAGCTTGGTGATTGGGTTGAGTGGAGGAGAAGTGGGGATCTTGGAGGAGTGCGTGGGGGTCGGTGTCGTCGGTGGTTAGGAGGAGGCCGGTGGTGGTGTAGTGGTGACTTGAGCTCATCAGCGAAGCTCTGATGAGGTGGAGGTGAGCGGTGAGAGGTGAAGAGATATCTAGAGAGAGATCGAAAGAACCGAAGAGAGAGTGAGATAGAGAAAGAGTGAGATAAGGAGGTTGAGAGATTGGAGGTCGGGATCTCGGGGAGCAGTTGCGGCGTCGAGGGGGAGTAGGTGTCGCGGGCTATTGGTGAAGGAGATGGGATCATGGGTTTGTGCGAGTCATGGGGGAACGGGTCTCGCAGAGATGTCGGCGAGGGGCGAGAGAGGGGAGCGAGTGAGGATTTGGGGGAGGTGATCTTGGGGAGGTTGTTGGCATGGTGGGTGCGGTTGTCGCGGGCGTGAGCGTGAGGAAGGAGGGGACAGGGAAAAAGAGCGGGAAAGGGAAAGAGAAGGAGAAGAAGATGAGGAAGCGGGGGAGTCGGGTAGGGTTGGTCGGGTCGGCTCGAGTTATGGGCCGGGCTGGGGACTAGGGAAACGGTTAGGGTTTAGGTTTTTAAAAATTAGAAATTATTATAGGAAATATTTAGGAAACATTAATTGCAAAATTTTAAATAGAAAAATTTTAGGGAAACATTTATTTATAATATGGAAGATATTCATAGAGGAACTGGGTATTACATAACCCAAATTAACCCTAACCCTAACCCTAATCATCACTCAAACCCTAACCCAAATTAACCCTAACCCAAACCAAAATTAACCCTAATTAATCTTATTAACCCTAACCCTAATCATCACCAACCTTATTTTACCTAGTTAACCCAAATTAACCCTAACCCTAATAATCACCCAAACCCTAACCCTAACCCAAATTAACCCTAACCCAAATCAAAATTTTCCCTAATTAATCTAATTAACCCTAACCCTAATCATCACAAACCCTATTTTACCTAATTAACCCAAATTAACCCTAACCTTAACCCTAATCATCACCCAAACCCTAACCATAACCCTATTTCACCTAATTAAGTCAAATTAACCCTAACTTTAAACCTAATCATCACCCAAACCCTAACCCTAACCCAAATTAACCCATAATTATCCCGGCCCTATAACCCTAACCCTAACCCTAAAATCAACAACAATAATACTAAAATTATAAATTAAATTCCTAATTAATTTACAGAAATCAAAAACATAACTAATTAGGAAAATTCAAGCACTGTTAATATATATAAACTCACATCTGCCAAATACCGGCCGGTGGCAAAGAGCTCGAGGAGGTGGAGAGCAAGAGCTTGATGAGGTGGAGGAGGCCGGGAGGATGGAGCTCGAAGAAGTGGAGGTGGCGACGAGGAACTCGATATCGATTGGCGGTGACGAGGAACTCCACGACGAGCTCGATCGACGGCGATGGAGAAGGAACTCACCGACGGGCTTGATCAGCGACGAGGAAGTCGACGACGAGGGACGACGAGGGATTGATCGACGATCAAGGGCGCGGAAGAGATAAGGTTGGTAAGAAATTTTAGGGAACGTTGGGAAATTACTTAGTTTTATTTTTTTTAAATAACCTTTTGTTGCCCCTACGGATTAATTCGTAGGGTTTTCTTTTACGGTACCGTAGGGCCAAATAAAGAGATTACATTTTAATATTTTTAAATTTATTTATGCCCCTACGGTGGGTACCATAGGGGCAAACAATGCCCCAACGGAGTAAACTGTAGGGGCAATAAAAAGTTGCCCCTACGAATTCCTCTATCCGTAGGGGCAACCCTTCATTATAGTAGTGCGAGGGAAAAAGTGGTATGCTAGCTAGGAAAAACTGTAACGACTTTGTTTTTAATGTACAGGAATTTGTTTAAAGTTAAAGTACTAAATAGAGTATTTACAACCCTGAGTATGCTATAAGTATTTAATTTGTTTCAGAACAACAAGAAAGCACTTGTAGCTCATTGGTAAAGCTTTGCACTGCTGTTACATAGCCTCTGTGTTCAAATCCCCCTAGCCACATATTATTTTAATAATTTTTCTTTTAAACTTTTTTGGAAGCCCAAAATTTTACACGTGCAATACGCGTAAAAATAAAAAGTCACTAAAATCAAACATGTGGAAAATAACATATGAACAGCCAAGAACACGTGGCATCGATCCAAAGCCCCACACCCACCTAATGGCTGGCGAGATGGAGCCCCATATCGGTGTCGCTTGCCCCTTGTGGGGAATGCTCCCAAATTTTCCCCCAACACCCCTTGGCCTCCCCCCACTACTCCTTTTCTGTTTGTTTTTCCTGCAATTAACCAGAGGATTAAAAATCACCATTAAACCAATATTTTAATGCATTTTAATTCTCATTTTTAATTTCCTAAATCCTAATTCTACCCTATAAATACCACCCCATACCTAGCCCTCTCTATTCGGAAATCCATTGTTAAAACTCTTAAATTTTTCCAAGTCAAATTAGTTGTACAAGTGGAGTTAGCCCAAAGTCATCTTCCGGCGACGACTTGGGACAAATCCGCCGATATCGCGACTCCACGAAGCTCTCAAACCCTTCTTCTACCTCCCCTCTCTAATCTAATCCAGTAAGTCCCCTCTCCTCTCCTCTCTTCCCTATTAAAAGAATTCTCTTCTCAAAACTCATTGGAAGCGGAGTTATTCCGACTTCCAATTATAATTTTGTTAAAAACACAACTTTTCTTAATAACCAAACATCCATATTGTTACATCTTGTTTAATAATCTTAAAACAAACATTTAGAAAAAGTTTCAATTCAAAGTATAATTTTATACAACTTTTATTTCAATTTTACGGGTAAATACCACAAAGTTTATTTACGGCATCATTTCATCATATTTTCTCATATTACCTTTAGAAAACCCACGAGGTAATGACCTATCTCATCACAACACTCATCATGACATAGCACGATGGCTTTTGGAACAATGTTTTGTTGGATAATACAATTTTACAAAAAAGTACCTTAAACTAATAAAACCGTATTCTTTAATATTGTTTTAATTAAATTCCTTGCAATTAAGCCTCTACAACCCATTTTGGGGAACCCGATTTGGACGGTGCGGATTATCGCATATCCTTGAGACTAGTAGAGCGAGATGCAGACCTCCTCACGGAGCATCCGATCTTGATGAAAATTTTAATATAATTTTTAAGAATAATGTGATTTTCTATTTAATAAATAAATTCTATTTTTAATAATTATTGATATATATATTATTAAAATATCTATTTTAAATATATATAATAAATTCCATGTTTTCTAAACAAAGAAATCATAAATTTCATGAATATACCATCACAAATCCATACAATTCCAATTTACACTAAAATACCATATACTATTCAATCTTGGTTTATAATCATTAGAATACTTCACTTTTAAAAATTACATCCATGAAAACCCTAAATACGATAAATAAATACTTGAGGTTTATTTTGAAAGTTTATCAAAACTATTTTTCTTAAAACCCCCTCAAATTTATTAATTTACAATAAGGACCATAGTAAATATAGATTTAAGCGGGACCAATTCTCTTGAGCCTCAGGGAGCCGAAGAAAGTGGGTGCTTGCCTGTTTAGGATAGAAAATTAAAACGGAGTTATCAATGGTAATTGGCTTGGAAAAAGCCATAAATCCTGTCGTCCATGTGCAATAGTTACCGATAACTCCAAAACCTAATTCAGAAATCAAATTCTGTTTAAGTGTCTGACTCAGACAGAGTCTCAGTCTAATTTGAATATAATTCCAATCTACATGCACTTCAAATATAACTCCAATACATAATGAATCCATATATACTGAATACTATCAAATATCAACATGACTTGAACTGACCGAACCATGGATATACATTGACTTGATCACATGACTATCCGTTTACATGAGCAATTGATATCATGGTTTCGGCAAGTCCTATAGCTATAAACAATACAATAAACATTTCGTGGTTTTTAAAGGGGTAGATTAGTACGGAATGTGTTAAAAGTGGTACGATGATGGTCACATTAATACACCTAATCTGAATATCTGTTGCTGTTGTCCCGTGGTTTAACGGTTTCTTGTGCTCCGTATACCTTAGTCCACGGAATAGCTAGACTCCTCTTGTATACACTGGCATATTCTGTACCAAGCTACAAACAACAGTGTTAACATAACAATCATACATTATACCAGATATATTCTCTTTACCTGTTCAGTCTATTTCTATCTCTCTTTGGGACTTACTGAGTGATTGTTTGCTGACGACAATTATTTTATATTCTTTCTTTGGAATGTTGTCAGGAGGTCTCTAGAGATCGAGCCCAGCTCAAAAGATTTGGAGCAGTTCATCGAGGACCCGGAGCTCTAGTCACTTGTATATACTTTTACTTTTAGTCCATGCCATTGTTTAGGTATTGCTTTCCACATTGTATTTATTTTTCATTGTATTGTAAAGAATATTTAATAAATAAAAAGTTGTTGTTCATTTACATCTCATATCTTTCTTGTGTACATTTATATTATATTGCTTATTTACGTTTAACATGTTTACTTCTGAGTAAATACGTCGCGGGTCTAGTCACGTCTTCTGACCGTACACCGGGAAGCGGAGCGTGACAAAAACGGTATCAATGATGGATGATTAAGTTTTGAAAGCTGGCGGATATGTGGCTAGCTTAGCCACGTCTAACTTATACCTATTGATATAACATATCAGTTCATCAATAGTAGATATGAACGGTTATTGGTTAATATTGTCATGAAACCCTTGGAAATTAGTATTAGCAACAGCTACGGTATATTGAGGGAAAATATTAATAATAGCATCTGCAATGTATGTTAAATATAAATTAAATCTCTCCCACCTCATCATAAATTTAAAGTTTTGATATGGCGGAAATACTGACATGATATCCTATATAAAGTTCAACGGTGATTATTTTTTTGGAAAAGTAGAAGATTAGTACCTGTTATAAGCATAGAATATATTTTCTACATATATTTGCTATAGATTATAATAGTATACGGTGCATTAGTTTATTATCTAAAATATAAACCATTCTGGGCAAAGACTTTATTAAACAAAACGAAAGAAAGTTTAAATGGATATGTAATCCATGGTTGCGATTGCATGACCCAGCCTTAGAGATTAGGGAGATTAGGGCTCTGCTAAAGTAACATCATATATTATAATAGCACCTTTTGATAAAAGATATGAGCAAGACACTTCAAGAAAACTAGTGTTTTCTGAATCACATGAAGCTAGTAAGTAAACAAAAAATCTATTTGAATTGGGAAAAGTAAAATATTTGATGCCCGGATCCAACTTAACCCAAGATCCCATATATATTGTGAGGTTGCGTTAGGTACATGGAATGGAAGATTATCGAGAATCCTCGTATTTCCAGGAATATGATGACCGACCATCTAATTCTAAGACATCTTGTATTAGCGTGCTTGGCATATTTTACTCATATCCAGTAATATATGTTTATGCAAGCGTCGACCAGCGGTATCCGACGGACAACGGGAGACAAGGCCGCCGGTGAACGGCGGGCCGACGGACGACGGTGAATGGCTGACTAGCGGAAGGTCGATGGCCGGCGGTAGCCGGTGAGGAATGACTAATCGACGGCGGGGCCGGGGGCATGGGCGATGAGAGATGCCGGAGGCCGGTGGCGGACGGTAATAGTACATCTCCTGACAGGTGGGAATATTTTATGGTAATGTAGGATAGACATTTGTTTATAGAGAATATGATTCCAATGAAAGGGGTCATATATAATTAACATGGTAATCTTAAATTTGCGGATATGCTTTTTCACATCTAAACAAGCAGTAGTATTTTGGGTTTTTTTTATATATGCCCCCTAAGATATTGCTTTTTTGAAAAAGACTTCCTAAAATTTCATATTTTTAAACACAACTCCTAAAACTCTTAATTAAACTAAATTGGTTCCTAAATTTAATTATCATCCTTAATACCATAAAAATTGTTAGTCATATATATGCCCTAGAGGCCATTGTTGTACATATGATGTATATTATAGTGGATACTTGGATATATAGAGAGAGGACTTTCTTACTCGACATGATAGTATACTATTTGGTTTCACTTTATCTTAACATGTTGACTTGTATTGGTTTACTGTCTTGCTCTCACATGTTGATAAAGCCCTTAGGATATGTACTTGACTACTAAGACTATGATGAGATCATACTAGTGGGGCCAAGGTAGTCAATGAGTACATCCTATAACTGTTCCTAGTCGAGGGAGTATCGAGACAGGGCATCGATACTCCAGAGTAGACTAGCATATACGCATCTTGACCCATATGATGGGCGATGGATGATCCTATATCCATCGGTGTTTGACATCAAAGATGGTGTACGGGTGCTCAGTGGAGACTGGGTACACTGAACGGACTCGCCGAGAACTCCTAAATGGTATTATACCTATCGTCAGATAGCAGTTCTTAGGTGACACTGGTACAGATTAGTCTGTAGACCCGAGATCGTCATAGTGTCTTGTATGATTCCCACTGTGCTTTGATTTCCACCTTACCACGTCTAATAGGGGGTGCAAAACGGTGGCTTTTGGGTACAGTCCTAAATCACATGGAGGCAATGAGCGATATGAGGGGTTTCGTCTCTCCCGGTATAGGGAGTTGATGTTGTACTGTGTTCGATTGGCTATAACTGGAAGTCCCTGGCCAGGGCTGATATGGAGTGCTGCTGATAAGAGTTATAGTAGTTTCTCGACCTGTTATGAGCCTCACATTGACACGACTTATCGGTTACTGGGGTCTGATGTTTACCGCCCCTAGACTGGATATGCGACATATCAGACGAAGAGACCGGACTGTACAGTAGTGTTACGGATTGGATTCACAGGAGAATGTACAGGCTTGCTTGTTGATCTTCTGATCGCTCAATACCTGGGTGGCTGTTACGTTTAGCTGACCACTTGCAGCTTGTGGGTGTTTGATATGATCATCACCTACTGCCGGCGTATTGACGATTCTTTAGAGTCCTACACAGAGGTTTCCTGGCTCAGGCAAAACGGAGTAGGAGAAAATATGTGATATATGCGGGACCGAGAATAATACAATATTAGATACCGTATTCTATTCTCGCGATATGTGATATCGGCCGGGTATATGTGATATAGCCGGGTCATCAGATCAAGTATTGATTCGATGAATTGGTACATGTTATATTAGTCGGTTATATGCAATATAGCCGGATTATCGGATCAAGTGTTGATTCGATAATTTAATGTATAATTATATATGTGATATATTACATTACGTTAACTAATATAAGCTCGCTTTATTGATTCATTTTCTCACTGGATAATACATTGATGTATATGCGATATATGTTAATTGTATTATTTTCTTTTGTTACAAAATATATTGTATATGTGATATATAATATTGTAACATGTTAGGGTTATAAATGCAACAATGATTTAGAGATTAAACCTAGTTAGGGTTTGGATTAAGGTTAGCTTTTGGGTTAGCTTTTTCATGAAGCTTTCCTTTTGTCTTTAGCTTTGATATTTTGTGTAGATATTTGTTAACCCAATCCAAACCATTAACTCTAGTTTATTCTCTACATGAGTTAAAACCCTTCATGCTTAACTCATAGTTGAATAAGTAACCACAACAATAATTCATTATTCATCACAAAAGAATTATCTTCTTCTTCTTCATCTTCTTGCTCTTGAAAAAAGCTTGCTAGGTTTTTAATTTGTGATGAATAAGTGTGAGAATTTGAAAACAAAAGAGAGCAAAATTCCTACTTCATCATCTTCATCTATTCTAGCCACTTAGATTAGAGTGTTCACTTCTCTAATAAGTTGTTTAGTGAAGTGTAAGCTTGGGTTTGAAATTCTTCAAGGTAGATCATCTTAGATCATGAAGACTACAAGCAAGGTGCCTCATTCACCTCATGAAGCCTCTCTAGAGTCAGAGTTCTTGATGATCGCAGCGAAGGGACCTCAACACGGAGCTTATGAAGCGAAGGAACGGACTACAAAGGTTGTAATCCTAATCTCTTTAGTTATTTGTATGTGATACAAACTTGTTACCCTAGAAACTCTAGTAAAGATTCATGGTTTGCTTGCTTTGCACCTCTCTAAATTTTAAAGTGGCATGAGTGATGCTACCAAACCCTAGACTAGGTGCTAGGGAATACCAACAGTGGTATCAGAGCCAAACTAGAATTCTAGATACGGTGTTATAACAATTACGAAAATGAAATCCACTCTGAAATACGGTATTAAGAAACCCTAATTTTGCTCTCTGTAAACTTTCAAAAAATTCCTTTAAAATTTTTTCAAACAGGTGCAGAATGCAGTATGGGACATTCTAAGAACATGGGTGAAATAGGAAGAGAGGGGATCGGATTTTGGCCGATCCCCTAGCCAATAATTCCGGCCAGGACGGTCCCCCTGCTTCCTCTGCTCATCGTATTTCCCCTGTGCTCTCATGTCTCCATTTTGGGTTTTCTAGTATTCTTTATTTAGCCCAATTTTCATGTGATAATTTGTTTGACCTGGGGCTAATTCGTAGTGTTTCGTAGTCATATAACTTAACACTGTATTGGTAACCTTGACTATTTTTAGCATTTCGATCGAACTTCGCACACCACATTTTGTACCCCGCTGAAATTTCCTAGTGTTGTAATTTTCCGAAGTTGATTGTACTCGTAAAATCGTGCAAGTACCCCCTATGGACCCCCTAGAAGACTATAATAACCTTAACTCGATTCTATACCTACGGAACCGCGAACGAACCTTCGGGTTTGCCGTAGTTCCATGGTGTCATAGGTGAGGCGTTAGTTAACTCCTTCTACGGCTGGTCCATGGACACTGTGGCACGGTTTTTAAGTGTTTTAACTTTGCTCAAGTGTTGAGCTCACGGGGGTAATTTGTAAGTGTATGTTGATTCGATCGAAACGTTAAACATCGTTATGATATTCTGTGATTATGATACAATATGTGGAAATCATATAGTTAGGCATGAAATCCGTAATATGTGATATTTCGGGTTTACGATGTCTAAGGAGATTATGGATTCCAAATGTTGTAGTTTTACACTTTCTTTTCTGCGACCGTAAGTGTAGTATGTGGGGTATTGCTGGCTTCATTGCTATATATCAACGACAATCGGGATACGCATACTTTCTTACGTTGATGATATGAGATATTATGTGTTGCTGTGATATGTTATATTGGATTGTCGTGTTCTGAATAGCCGGGGATTTTATATGAGATGGGGGTTTTTTATTTTCATTCATGTAAAATTCATTGTATGTAATATTCTTTTATTGGGGCACTTCCGGGTTGAGGATGATGTCACCATTGTATATTATTTACTTTTCCACATTAGGTAGACCCAAGGAGGGGAGCACAAGTAACCGGGTTCTAGGGTCCAGTGGGAGGCCATCTCGAGGAGTCAAGGCCGGGTCTCCTAACCCTAGAATTGGCAGAGTTACTTGCCGCTCTCGTAGGGGTCTAGGGATGTGGGTTTGGCTATTCATAGTGACCGTGGAATCCGTGTTTTATACAGGCTCGATATAAAACACGGACCTCCTAGTATATCCAATATTTCATATGTTTCTTCTGCTGCTGATATACTATGATGTGATCATATTATATGCGTGAGACGAATGCCTTATTATTGTATATATGATATATAATAAACGTTGCTTATGTTTTACACCCGCGCTAGTCCCGTCCCGATATGCCGTTAGTTAAGTAACATGACGGTGCATAACGGAACATTATGGCTAATGCGGATGGCATAAGTGTACGTTGTATTTTTGTTTCTTCTGTGATGCTTAGGAAGCATAAATGATGGGATTTATTAATGAGATTAATAAAAGAAAAGATACCTAAAAGATGTTGTAGAATCAAATTTTCAAAAAGGGTAGCTACAGTGTTTTGCTTTGCGTAGTGGTATATGTGATATACCCTGCACCTTATTCGATGAGAAAAGAGCTGAGATCCCTTCACCGGGAGTGACCTCTTTAGCAAAACTGGCAGATGCTACAAACTCACGGTTTAGTTTTTGATTGCTTCTATAGTTCTTGCTTTGCACCGCGGTATTTGTGAAATATCCTGCACCTTATTCGATAAGGAAAGAGCCGAGATCCCCTCACCGGGAGTGACCTCCTTAGCAAAACTAGAAATGCCTCAAAAACACTCCTTTTCAAAATCACTTGTTTCTACAACGATATCAAGTTCATTACGCTCATGGTTTTCTGAAAAACCTGCGTAGCCCTCCGTCATTTCAGATAAGTATTAATTAGTATTTGTACTACGGTAGTTTGGCATTCGTCAAGGCATAGTGTACGGTAGCTATTCACTACTTATCTGCAGCATATGATGCGATTGGATTAGAGTATTCGTACGGCGTTGTTTGACATTCGTCAAGGGTCGTGCGGGTGGGTTTAATTCAATCAAGAAATGTACAGGTTGAACTTGACTAGCGGACTATGGGTTGTTTGGCATTCGTCAAGGTCATAGCACGTTAGGGGCAGAAGCATTATCGGGAATTTCAAGTGTTGAAATTTGCAATGAGATTGCATACCTCCTATGAGATAGTTGGATCCTGATTGTTACGTTTTTACCGTGTCGTATTTTAGAAAGAGTTTAGAAATTACCGCAATCAAAACGGTGTCGCGAGTAACGAGCCGCGATGAGTACGGGTCGTCCGCAGGGAGATGGTAAGTTTTTACGCTTGTTTTAACGAGTTAACAACGTATTTTGAGTTGTTGATTAAAATAAATGTCGCAACAAGGATATGTATAATAAAAGGACTTGTTAAGGGTAGTAATAGGTTAGCTTGTATGAAGGTGGAGTTTGTCGAATCCTTATAGACCCAACTTTGGTATTGACACTAAAGCAAAAGGTAACAACGCAGATTAGGGAACTTGAAATACGGTATTTGCGGTATTTCGCTAAATCCGTCTTCCTTGTCCCTTGTCCTTCCGTTGTTATCTATTGATTCTAGCCTACGGCAACCCACTAGCAATCCGGTCACGATTAGGAATCATCGCTATCGTGGTAGGATAGGATGCCTAGCGGAGCGGAATTGCGAGTGATTTGCACGGAGTTTCAATTGCAAAGTTTAAGGTTTTTAAAGGTTTTTAGCAAATAACATCTTCAAATACAATCTAACTATATTCCACCCTTAACAAGTAAAGCGTCTACTCACACATATTCACAAAATAAAAGTAAAGAAAAGAGAAAAGAGTGAGGAACATAAAAAATACAAGAAGAGAAAGATAAAAAAAAAGAACCAATTAATCCAAGTGCGAATATCTCCAAGTGTTCATAAGCCGGGTGAAGTGTGAAATTCAAACACTAAACTTTAAGGTTGCAAGCTCACTTAAGAGGTTACAAGATCAAAGTAAAGCAAGAATTTCACAAATTTAAACATGCAAACATAGAACAAGACATGAATAAAAATGAGAACTTTTTATTGAATCACAAACAAGTTACACTAATCTTGAAGTCAAGATCCTAAACCTTAAGCTTGCAAGTTCATTGAAGAAGTTGCAAGGTCAAGGCAAAGGGGCAAGAGCTCAAGAATTACAAAGGAAAGCAAGCTAACAAATTACAAGAGTTTTGTTATAAAAACAAAATCAAAAAGTGTCCTCCTCTTTTTCCCTCTGGTCTGTATTTATAGGCTCAACAAATAAATAAACAAACAATAAAAATGAGCTGATGTGGCATCAAGGGAGGGCCTACAGAAGTTTGGAGGCATTTGGAGGCAGGGGGGCCGAGGTCGCCGGTTTTGCCTTGGAAGTGCTCGGCCCAAATCCGAGCCCTCTGGCTCAAACTTGGGGTGTGGTCTTCTGATGTCTCAAGTATCACTCCGGTGTTGTTTATTTTCTCTGTTTTGACTTTTGATGCACTCAGGGTTTTTGGAGGGAACTTATAGCTTCAAATCACATCAACTCTTTTTGCATTAAATGCACATCACACTCATGCCAACTTGCACCAAGTCATCATGTCATGGGCAGCCCTCTTCACTAGGTTCATGAACCAACAAGCTAGTTGTGCACACTTGTATGTGTTGGACCATTTGTTTAAAAAGTGTGTACACATGAATGTTGCAAAAAGAAACTTGTGAAGTATTGGTCGGTTTGCGGTTCTGGTTGCAGTGTCGGCTCACAAATGATATATCCATGATTTTAAGCGTATTTCCAGTATTTTTTCATGGATACCTGTAATCTGTAATACTGAGCAGACACTGGTTAATAGTACCGATATATACAAAAAATGGATAATGAATGAGCGGTATTAAAATGCAATATTCTGGTATGCCCCCAAACTTATCTTTTGCTCGTCCCGAACAAAACAAAATCCTAACCTCACTTTTGCAGGGAACGCGATTACACTGACTACTTGCAACAAGCCGTTTAACCTCTCGGTGTCCCCAGTAGGAGGAGTGTTGTCTCGTGAGGGTTTTCAGCGGATACTACCCACAAACTCCTGTCAAGTTAGTTTCATAAGTTAACATCGATTCTACTCCTATAGTTTAGTATCTATGTTAGAGATTCTATCATCCTATGTTTAGAAATATTCAACCCTTATCTTTCACACCTCCTATCTAATTAACCTCAGATCCTATACGTTCCAAAAAAGTTTAGAAAGATATTGGTATCTCCTGAGTTTTCCTTCTAAAAGTGCGGTCTTAAATCGGGGATGTTTATCAACTTTACAAAAAACATTAGTCTTATTCTTCATTTCTATTTTTCATCCAAATATCGATTGTATACCCCTGCATGTGTGTATGTTTGCACCCCTACACTCAAGAATTCAATTCAAGCTATAATACCCTTGCCCTAATACCTAATACTACTTCTTTTCATTAATAATGGACGGTGTTGCTCACACACCTTTCATGCGACTATTAATGCTTCTTGAGGCACTAACGGCCGATTACTGAATGTGCGAGCTTAAAGCGTAAATAGCAGTTTCCAGGTCTTGACTTTATTTTTTTTTCTTTCATTTTTTTCTTTTTCTTTTCTTTTCAAGACCGGATATATTTTTCAATGATGCTTTTTAAGGTGTTTAGCTTTAATTACCGTTTTTTCTTTCATACTAGGTTTTCAGGCAAGAGTATTTCAAGGTATCCTCTACTATCCCAAGTTTCAAGAAGCGTGTATGTGCAGTTTGTAGGATATATACTTTCTAAATTTGAACTCAAGAATAGAAGTTATTTTCAGACTTATCCTTCAGTAAAGTTTCAATACTCTCCCTTCATCTCGACTTAACTCAAGAACTGAACTCAAGATTACCTATTTCTCAAAAAAAAACTGTAAGGACGTATATTTACCAAGCTTAAACAGAATGAGGGTTATTTTTAGGGTTTTCAATTCCTAAGACTAGGATTTAGTTATTCCTAACGTATCAACTAAACTATCGGAATAAAAATCTATGTTACCCTGTTAGCTAACTTGACGACAAAGTTTTTATATTTTGGAAATTTTTTTGATTTTTATGGGTTTAAAATAAGTATGCATTGCAAAAATATACACATGAATGCGAAGGTTAGAAATGCGTACCGAGCGTACCCCCAAACTTAAACAGGACAGTGCCCCCACTGTCATTGTACATCAAGAAGGCAAAGTTATTGAAGGGTCAAAATCGTCGGTTATATATACACATTTTTTTTAATGAGCATCACCAGACAACATTGTTCGTCAAAAATGGATATGCACCGAACAAGAATATCTACATATATATACAAAAAGCAGTATATACATACCCCCAAACTTATTTGAAACGGTGTCCATTGTTTGTGGCTGGATAACCAAAGTTTGGTGGTAGGCAGAGGAAGATTATGTAGGGTAAACCGGCTCCTATAAGACCAGGAGCTCCTCTGTTAGTTTAGCGCTAAGGTACGGTTTCAGTCTATGTCCGTTTACTTTGAAAAATGAACTGTCATTTAGATTTTCTAAATCCACAGCGCCTTGCGGGTACACATTCCGCACAAAAAATGGCCCTTTCCAGCGAGATCTGAACTTACCTGGATGGAAATGTAACCGGGTGTCGTAAAGCAGTACCTGTTGACCAGGTGCAAAAGTTTTGCGCAAAAGGTGTTTATCGTGAAACACCTTCGTTCGGTTCTTAATGACAATCGCGTTTTCGTAAGCCTCATCCTGAAGCTCGCTCAATTTGTTTAACTACAGCTTCCGATGGCTGCCCGCATTTTAGAAAGATAGATTTAGCTCCTTTATCACCCAAAATGCGCGATGCTCTATTTCCACTGGCAGGTGGCAAGCCTTTCCGTAAACAAGCCGATAGGGAGACATGCCAAGATCGGTCTTATAAGCAGTTCGAAATGCCCAAAGGGCATCAGTGAGTTTTAAAGACAAATCCTTACGGTTCTTGGAAACCGTCTTCTCCAATATCTGCTTGATTTGCCGATTTGAAACCTTGGCTTGCCTACATGTTTGGGGGTGGTAGGACGTTGATAGCTTATAATTAATGGAATACTTCCGCATCAAGGGCTCGAAAGTCCTATTACAGAAATGAGTTCCATTGTCACTAATGATCGCGCGGGGGTGCCCAAACCGGAAAAAGATGTTTTCCTTAAGAAATCTAACGACAACCTTGTTGTCGTTAATCCGGCTGGGCACAGCCTCGACCCACTTAGAGACATAATCAACAGAGAGATGAATGTACAGGTTCCCAAAAGAGCTGGGGAACGGCCCCATAAAATCAATCCCCTAAACATCGAAAATCTCCACAACCAAGATTGGTTGGAGCGGTATCTCGTTTCTCCTGGATATCAGGCCCAGGTGTTGGCACCGAGAGCAAGTCTTGCAGTAGTCATGAGCGTCTTTGAAGAGTTGTGGCCAGTAGAAACCACACTGCAAGATCTTCTCGGTTGTCTTTCTGGGGCCAAAGTGTCCGCCACATGCTTGATCGTGGCAAAACGACAGCACACTCTTATATTCATTGTCAGGGAAATACCGACGAATAATCTGGTCGGGACAGTACTTGAACAGATAGGGTTCGTCCCAGTAAAAGTGTTTTACTTGGGATATGAATCGAAGTCTGTCCTAACTTGACCATTCAGTCGGTAGTAATCCTGTGGCCAAATAGTTCACAATTTCTGAGAACCAGGGTTCGCAAGATACTGTCAAGAGCTGTTCATCTGGAAAAACGTCGTTGATCGGAAGTTGAAGCGTTGGTGAAGAAGGGAGATGTGAAAGATGGTCGGCGACTACGTTTTCACATTCTCTTTTGTCCTTGATGACAAGGTCAAACTCTTGAAGTAAGAGGATCCAACGTATCAGCCGAGATTTTGCGTCCTTCTTCGCAAAAAGGTGGCGAAGAGCTGAATGGTCCGTGTAGATGATGAATGGAGAGCCGATTAGGTAAGGCCTGAACTTTTCTAAAGCGAACACTACAGCCAAGAATTCCTTCTCGATTGTTGTGTAGTTCTATTGGGCATCGTTCAGGGTTCAGCTAGCATAATAGATTACGTGTGGCATCTTATCGATGTGCTGTCCGAAGACTGCACCGATGGCAAAGTCAGATGCATCGCACATAATCTCAAATGGATACGTCCAGTCAGGAGAAGAAATAACGGGAGCAGAAGTGAGTGATCTTTTCAATGACTCAAACGCAGTCACACAGCTCGAGTTGAAGTCAAATGTCGTGTCCTTGGCTAGCAAAAGAGTCAAGGGCCTAGCAATCTTGCTAAATTCCTTGATGAACCGTCTATAGAAACCGGCATGGCCAAGGAAGGCTTGGATGTCTCTGACGCTTTTGGGAGGAGGGAGATTGGAAATGACTTCAATCTTTGCTTTATCTACCTCAATGCCATTTTGCAAAATGATATGTCCTAGGAAAATACCTTCGTGTACCATGAAGTGGCACTTCTCCCAGTTTAAAGTGAGGTTCTTATCCTTACACCGAGTAAGGAGAGCGTCCAGATGCAACAAACACTCATCAAAGGAATCGTCGAAAATGGAGAAATCGTCCATGAATATCTCCAAGAATTTTTCCACCATGTCTGAGAAGATTCCCATCATACACCGCTGGAAGGTAGCGGGCGCATTGCATAACTCAAAGGGCATGCGATGATATGCAAACGTGCCAAAAGGACAGGTGAATATGGCCTTGTCCTGGTCTTTTTCGGCGATGGGAATTTGATTATAGCCGGAGTAGCCATCCAGAAAGCAGTAGTACTCGTGTCCAGCCATCGTTCAAGCATTTGGTCAATGAAAGGTAGCGGAAAGTGGTCTTTCCGCGTTGCGGCGTTGAGTTTTCTATAATCGATGCATACTCGCCACCCAGTCTGGGTGCGAGTAGGGATTAACTTGTTCGCCTCATTGGTTATGACCGTTATGCCCGACTTCTTAGGGACAACGTAAATGGGGCTAACCCACTGGCTATCAGAGATAGGGTAAATGATACCACAATCCAGACACTTTACGATCTCCATTTTTACATCCTCCTTCATGACTGGGTTGAGTCGTCTTTGTGGATCCCTGGCTGGTTTGGCATCATCCATCATATGAATATGATGTTCAACGATCAGGGGGCTAATCCCCTTGATGTCCGCCATTGACCAGCCAAAAGCTTGCCGATTGCTGTGCAAGACCGTAAGAAGGGCTTTCTCGTGCTCTCGATCTAGAGAAGCCGAGATGATAACAGGAAGGGTCTCGTTCTCACCCAAGTAAGCGTACTTAAGGTGAGACAGCAATGGCTTGAGTTCGAGCGTTGGCGGTGAAACGATTGAAGGCAAGATTGGTGAAAAGGTCTCGAACTCAAAGGATTCCAGCAGAGGTTCAAAATGAGTGTAAGCCATCGAGTTGGATGGTTCAGCTAACTCATCCGGAAATTCAAAGGATTCAAACTCAGGTGGTGACTGGCCAAGATCGTTCGAGAAAGTAAAACACTCATAATCACAGTCGGGAGCAGAAGCAGCAGCAGGTTCGAAGAGGAACGCACTAGTGGCGTCAAGATTGCTGTGATCGAACAAAAACTCCTCGAATTCACAGTCTTCTGAGGTGATCTCCTGGATCGAACAAACGTCTAGTATATGAGCATTAGGTTCAGAGGGTTGATTCCCCAACCTGAAAATGTTGAGTTCAATTGACATGTTTCCAAAAGACAGGTTCATCGAACCATTTCGACAATTGATCACAGCATTAGAGGTTGCAAGGAATGGACGTCCGAGTATCACCGGAATTTGATTCCGGGGGTTAGCTACAGCCTGTGTGTCTAAAAAAATGAAGCCAACGGGAAATATGAAGTCCCCAACCTTGATTAACACATCCTCTAGCTCACCCCTAGGATAGGTGATAGATCGGTCGGCCATTTGGAGAGTACAATGTGTGGGTTTCAGCTCTCCTATACCTAGTTTCTCATATACAAAGTACGGAAGCAGGTTAACACTGGAACCAAGATCTAAAAGTGCGCGGTTGATGTTCTTATCCCCAATGGTAATTGAAATTGTAGGACGGCCAGGGTCCTTCCATTTTTGAGGTAAAGCTTAGGTAAGAGCATCACTCACAGCACTAGCTAAGAAAACTTTCTTGGGTACCTGAGATTTCCTCTTTTTCGTGCACAAGTCTTTCAAGATTTTTGCGTAGGATAGGACTTGTTGGACAGCATCTAAAAGGGGAATGTTGATGTTAACCTGCTTAAATAACTCCAGAATCTTCTCCATTTGTGGATTTTGTTTATTGGACCTCAACCGGTTTGGAAATGGAACGTTTTTAAAATTGGTTGAGTCCAATGCTTGTGGAGCAGATTGTGGAGTAGGAACGGATCCCAGAGCAGGAGTTTTTATGGAGTGGGAAGTGGGTCCGTTCAGAGCAGAAGAAGAAGAAGAGCCTTTTGAAGAAGTGAGAATAGGCTCAGAAGACGAAGAAGAAGAAGTCGGGGTATCATCATCTATCCGTGTCCTAATGTTGTTGTGTAGCATCCTTCCAGATCTCAATGTAGTCACGGCACTCACATTATGGTTCTGTTGTTCAAGAGCAACATGTACATTATGTGGGTGACCAGGATTTGGGAGTGGTTGAGATGAAAGCTTCCCCTTCTCTCGCTCGCTTAAGGCCGCATTAAGCTGTGCTATCTGCACTTCGATGGTTTTGATGCTTTGTCCGTGAGCGACAGTGTGTTGCACCAAAGACTGAATGGAAGACTGGATGTTGGCGGTGGATTGAGTCGATTGCTTTACAAATGCCTCCAGACTCCGTTCTAGCGAGGAAACCTTATCGTTGTTTGATGGAACAAAGTTGTTTTGAGGAAAAGAATTGTTGGGTGCAAAGTTGTTCGTCGGATTTTGAAAAGGTTGGGATTGGAAGGGCTGCTGAAATTGATGTTGAGTTTGTTGTTGAGCTTGTTGTTGCGAAGGAGGAGGCCTTTGGAAGTTGTTGTTTCCTTGGAATTGATGCTGGTTCTGATTCCAGGCGAAATTGGGGTGGTTCCTCCAACAAGGATTGTAGGTGGAAGAGTATGGATCACTTCTTGGTCTTTGCTGAAAGGCAGCATTGACCTGATCCTGTCCTTGAGCAGGTGGGTTGTAAGGACACTCTTTGGTCAAATGGGATGGATCAGAACAACAAGCGTGGATGGTACGAGGGGGAAGAGCGGGGGCAGGAGAAGGAGATGGGAATTTGCTCTCAATTGCTTCCAGTTTCCGTGTGATAGCTGCCATCTCGGCCTTCATGGCAATTGAGATATCGAGTTGATGAATGCCTGCCCTAGACTGACCGGAAGAAGTGGAAGTAGGAGAAGAAGAACTCGGTCTGGTACTCTCCCACTGAAGCGTCTGTTCCGCAAGATCGTCGAAGAATTGCCAAGCTTCCTCGTCAGATTTGGATAGGAAGTGGCCTTGACAAATGGTTTCCAACAACTGCTTCGTTGCTGGGTTCATGCCTTCGTATAAGGTTTGACAAAGTTGTCATCTCTCAATACCGTGATGAGGGCACTGAATAAGAAGTTCTTTGTATCGGTCAAAGTACTTCCAAAAAGGTTCGGTAGGAAGCTGGGAAAATTGGTTAATTTCGTTTCGGATTCTCGCAGTTTTGTGATTTGGGTAGAATTTCTTCAAAAACGCTTTTACAAACTCATCCCAACTCGTTATGGAATGCGATGCGGTGCTATACAGCCACTTCTCAACAAGGTCATACAGCATGAAAGGAATGACTCGTAACCATATAGCGTCATAGGACAGTTGGGTTGTCTTCATCATTGCACAGACGTTCTGGAATTTGTTGATGAAGATATAGGCATCTTTGGATTCCAGCCCATGAAATTTGGGTAACATGTTGATGAAGTGCGGCTTAATTTTGAAATTATCCCCATTGGCCGGCGGAAGTGAAAGACAGGTAGGAAGTGCAAAGCGGGTGGGATAGAAATGATCCTGGAGCGCGATTCGCTGCGGCGCTACAACAGGAGGTGGTTGCGGGTTATTCGCACCTATAGGAGGTGGAATCAGTCCCGGGGGCGGTAAAGGAATGTTAGGAGGAAATCCTGACATCTCAGAAGAAGAATTTAGTGATAGTGAGGGTGAGGATGTATGAACAGAATCCCAGTCAACGTCGGAGTTGGCCGGCAAAGGTAAGGGTGATAAAGAAGTGGAGGGAGTTTCGGCGTTGGAGTCGATCGTGTAGTCCGTAGGGACTAACGAAACGCGGACTAAGCGGGCACTAGGGTCCCTAGTCCAAGCAGACATACACTAAACAAGTTTAGTGTAGTCAAAGCGTAGAATGTGAGGGTAAGAAAATGAAAGTGGAGAAAAATTTGGTGATGGTGGTAAAAATGGCAGATTTGTGTTTGTTTCAAAAGAGTGGGAAAATGACAAGACAGTTCAACAAACACAATCACAAATGCACAGTCACAAATGCATAATCAATACCTAGACTAGGGTCCTCTAAGTCTACTAGACCTGCTCCTAACTGTTCCAAAGCGACAAACTGTGAGATAACCCTCAAATCGCCTCTTCACAGCCAGTTGTGGCCAGGTAAGCACAAGTGAGGTAAGGAGGGTTCCGCTCACGAATCACCGTGAGACGGGCCTTTTAAAATTACCTCCTCACTTGTCTAGCCTAGGCACCACAAGAGTCATGTTTAGATAAACGACTGAATGCCCACATTCTTCCTTTGTCCTATTGAGCGCGACAAGTCCGTAGTTGGCTGAGTCTAGATATTTTTTATTAAGCTTGAGGTGACACTTATGCAATTAGTGATTTCCGGGGTCTTAGGATGGGTGATGAAATCCCCACCCAATCTGGATTGGTGTTAGAGCCCCTTAAGTCCGTATTAAATGATGCAATGCGCAAATTAACAAAGTTTTGTTTTCAAACAATCAATTCGTTTTTCACTTTAAATGTGGCGCTGCAACAAATACGGTTAGTCTTTTCTTTGGCTTTTTGCGGCGATATTGCTAAGAATTCTGCAAAGATAAGGTTATTGGAGCGTCGGGATTGAGAAGGGAAGTGTTTAGAGAAATACGTACAAAAAGTGTCAAGTTTAGGAAAACTCGTGTCGATATTCCCTCCGAGTGGTCGAATGGTTCGCTTGCGCGGGTCCAACTACCCTGATCTTTGGCACTCAGTGTTCACTCCTCTTGTTCTTGAAAATGCCCCTTTGTTCCGCACGATCGCTGCTCACAATCCGTCAAATCTGCAAATGTCAGAAAAATACGGATATTTGAGCCAAAAAGTGATATGGATAGCCAAAATTCTGAACACAAATAATTAAGGAAATCAAATAATAAGGATGAAATCAGAACACTGGAGGCAACACAAAAAACCATAAGTGAAAAGGCCACAAGAAGGCTGGCGACCTCGGTTTTTAAGGGAATGTCACCGGTTTTTTTGTGTGGGAATGGGCTCAAGTTTTATGTTTTTCCTCAGTGAAGTAATGTCACTCTATTTTTATAACTTGATTTTTTCTTTAAACCTCAGAGTGTTAGCAGATTACAATTCCAGAGAAGATAAAAGAATATTTTGTATTTGTGTTGGTTTTGAAAAAGAATGGTTTTATCCGTTTGAATGTGTTAGAAAGTTAATTTTTATACAAAATATGCATAAATTAACTCGAGACTACAAGTATAAAAGCGTTACCGTCTCCCCGGCAATGGCGCCATTTGATTGTTACGTTTTTACCATGTCGTATTTTAGAAAGAGTTTAGAAATTACCGCAATCAAAACGGTGTCGCGAGTAGCGAGCCGCGATGAGTACGGGTCTTCCGCAGGGAGATGGTAAGTTTTTATGCTTGTTTTAACGAGTTAACAACGTATTTTGAGTTGTTGATTAAACTAAATGTCGCAATAAGGATATGTATAATAAAAGGACTTATTGAGGGTAGTAATAGGTTAGCTTGTATGAAGGTGGAGTTTGCCGAATTCTTATAGACCCAACTTTGGTATTGATACTAAAGCAATAAGTAACAATGCGGATTAGGGAACTTGAAATACGGTATTTGCGGCATTTCGCTAAATCCGTCTTCCTTGTCCCTTGTCCTTCCGTTGTTATCTATTGATTGTAACAACCCCAAATTTCCTATACAAATTTTTTCAAAATATTTTTTCAAAAATCCATAAAGGGGTATTTATTGCCTGAGCACAAGACTTAAGTAATTATGTAGCAATTTAATTACAAGAAAGAGCTTGTAGCTCATTGGTAATACCTTTTATTGCTGAGCCAAGCCACCAGAGTTCAAATCCCATGCCCCACATTATTTTTAATATTTATTTTGTTTTAAATTTTATAGAAGCCCAACAGTCCACCTGAGATAACTCCCAAACTTTGAACTGAACCTGAAAAACTGAAAGTACCAGAGCCTACATCAGGCGACTCCCCACATTCTGGGCACTCGACTCGGCCTGACTCGGCCGTGTCGGCCGGCGGACCGGCCAACTCGGGCCGGCGCCGCCGGCCGGACTCCGCCGGTCGGCCGAGTCGTCAACATAAAAAACGTGCCTCTTCAACTCCCCTACCCTCCTGTATACTCTATTTATTTAGATCAGTTCCAGAGAAGCCATAAAGTCCCTTTTACTCCATTTTTAATGCATTTTAACATATTTTTTACATTTTTAATTTAAAACCTTTCATATACCCTACCCCTAGCCCAACCCTATAAATACACCCCTACCCTCTATCTTCTCAACCCCAAAATTCTGAGCCCACTCTCTCAAAATTCCAAGAATCTTATGCACTTTGAAAACGAGCTCGAGGCGAAGCTCTGGCGAAATCAACGGCGAACTTCCGGCGATCGTTTTAGGAACTACCGGCGACGACACAACACATCGGCAATTCCCCTACTTCCCTCTCACCCTCTTGTGTGTCCTAAAACCCGTAAGTCCCAAATTCTACCTATCTCTTCTATCTAAGAATACGGTTTTACAAAACCCGACGGAATCGGAACAAATCCGATTTCCGATTCGGTTTCCTATAAAATTCCACTTCTCACTAATACAATCATACTTAAACTTCCTCATGTTGACTATTAAACACTAATCAAACAATTTGATCAAGTTTCATCACATAAAATGATAGCTATTTCAATTTATTGTATTTTTTCACTTAAATAGCACATTGTTTCAACTTTACATTTAACTCCATTAACCTTGCTATACCTTAAGTGAATCATGAGGTAACGACCTACCTCCTCACACACTCATAAACAACCTAACACGATACCATCGAAAACTTAGAATATGAGAAAACAAACATTTTCATTTAAATACCCTTTACTAAATAACGTCATTTCTAAAAGATTTAGTATTGATACACTTTTTAAATAAATACCTCTTATTATGAAAATACGATAAGTTGTGGACATCGGTCGTTTATCTAAACCTAACTTTGTGGTGTCTAGGCTAGGCAAGTGAGAAAGGTAACTTTAAAAGGCCCGTCTCACGGTGATTCGCGAGCGGATCTCTCCTTTCTTCACTTATACTTACCTGGTCACAATTGGCGGTGAAGAGGCGATTTAAGGCATCTAACAACTTGTCATTTGGACCAGTTAGGAATAGTCTAGTTGACTTAGGAGAACCTAAAACATAAAATACGGAAAATTGACAAATAAATACCATTTACTTCATAAAACCGTTTTCTAAAGGATTTAGTATTTTACAATCTTTGTAAAGCGTCGCTACAACCCATTTTGGGGAATCCGTTCGGGATGGTACGGTTTATCACACATCCTCGGGCTTAGTAGTGCGAGATTCAGACCTCCGCAGGGAGTATTCGGTCTCGAAAGATTTAAATTACAACATCTTAAGGAAATGAGATTTTTAGAATATAAATTATTTATTAAAATTATTCTTGTATAAATATATGTATATTTATCATTAAAATACCTATTTTTTATGATATAAATATTCCACCTTTTTCTAAAAATCACAAGAATAAATTTTACACTAAAATACCATGAATTCCAAACAAATCAATATTACAAATAAATACCTTTATTTATGAAATTAGGATATTTTCACTAGAAATATCACAATATAAAATCTACATTCATTACAACTCTAAAGACGAATAATACATGCTTGGGGTGTAATTTGAAAAGTATATAAAAGTATTTTACATAAAACCCCCTCAAGTTCTATAAATTACTCTAAGGACCCTAGTAAACATAGGTTTAAGCGGGACCAATCTCTTGAGCCTTGGGGAGTGGGTGAAGTGGATGCTTGCCTATTTATGGTAGACAAATTAATAAAAACATTCAGGACTTCAAGTTACTTTGCTAATTGTCGGACTCAGTTTGAGTCTCATTATAATCTGACTTGAATAGAATTCAAGTACAAATTATAAATCTACAATCTACAATCTACAATATACAATATTTCAATTCAACATGAATCCATGAATCCAATTATCAACCTATACAACTTGACCGAACCGAACCATGGATATACATTCCATTTACATGATCTCCAGTTTACATCATGTTTACATGATTCTATAGTTACATCCGTTTACTGATATCATGGTTTCGGCAAGTAATCTAATTATACATTTCAATTTACAAGACATTACAATGCAATACAATACTATCAATACAATAACTACACGGGGTATTGGGGTAGTTCATTCGTGAATCCAACATAATCTCAAGAGTCCCCCTATATCATGAATCCATATCTACAAACACAAGCAAGCAATCATGAAGGCCCGTGTTTCCATGCTCCTGGACTATGGCCTGTTGAGTTTGGAATACTTCGACGATGGTCGAAGTCCTGCTACTAACATATCATTTGGGCCTGTGGTTCCCTACCCCTGGATTACAGCCTGTTGGGTTTGAGAACACTCTTGAGATTAGTTGACATTCCTCCTTGAACTTACGATAACAACAGCATTAATAATATAACAATATAATACAACTGTAAAAGCTACTCTCTTTCTCTCTTACTCTCTGTCTATTCTATTTCTTCTCTTTGGGACTTACCGAGTGATTTATTCGCTGACGACATTCTCCTTCTTTCTTCTTTAAATATCGTCGGATGTTTCGGACCTTCTGGAAACGGAGCCTAGCATTGAAGACTTGGACCAGTTCAGTGAAGACATCGAACTCTAGTTCATTGTACACCTTTCCATTTCAGTACTTTTTTTCATTTCTGTTATGCCATTGTTTAGGCATCGCTTTATTCCATGTATTTACTTTTCCATGCATTGTACAAAAGAATGTTAATAAATAAATTTGCTGATCAGTTCATATCTTTTGTCTCTTGTGTATTTATTTTATATTGCTTAGATACGCTTAGCGTATTTACTTCACAGTAAATACGTCGCGGCCTCGTCACGTCCTCCGCCCTTATACTGGGAAGCGGGGCGTGACAGGTTTTGTTGGTGGCCCGTGCAGGTCCGACTTGTATGGAACCCTAAGAAATATAAAACACAAGAACCAGCAACTAAAACATTCTTTACAATCATGTTCCTTGAATCCCATCATTTCTTATTCTTTGAATCATATACTTTGAATCCGTCCTAACTTAAATTTTTCTTCAAGGTTATGGATTCTCCTAACAACACCAGCACCAATGTCAACAACACACCTCCACCACTACCTTTCACACCTGCTATTCCTGCGCCACCCACCAAGCAAACGGTTCTACTTGAGGCGATCTGCAGCCTCCTTGAAGGACATCAACAACTCCTGAACCGTCCCGAGACTGAAGCACCTGGGGTAAAGCAATTCAGGGCTTTACATCCCAAACAGTTCTCAGGAAAGGGAAGCCCACTGGAAGCTGAGGAATGGGCTCAAAATATCGAGGATGATCTGGCAGCAGCACAAGTGCCAGAAATAGCTTGGGTCCGAGTTGCGAAGCTGCAACTCACGGACAATGCACGAAACTGGTGGAAGGCAGAAGAAAGCCGTCTTGATCAGCCCATTGAATGGAATACTTTTCGCGATAAGTTCGACGCGAAGTACTTCCCTGTGACTTCCAGGTTTGCCATGGAACAGCAGTTCATTCATCTACAACAAGGTTCGTTGTGGGACAAGTCAGTAGATGAGTATGACGCTGAATTCACCATGCTCAGTCGGTAAGATATGTCACAGTATTTCAAATTTTTAATATCACATACCACACAGCTAACACAAGACCGTAACAGATTTGCGGCACACCTGACCGACGGATGAGATCAGAGCCCGTCGATTTCAACAAGTTTTGGACACGGAAATCCAGGCTTCACTAGCCACAGGGAAATTTCCGACTCATGAAGATGCTCTAGAAGCTGCCCGTGGTTATGAGGCAGTGATAAAAGTGAGGGGCGGACCTCGGTCTGCAGGAGTTAAGCGCCCTGCCAACCAGATGGCAGGAGAAGCCGCATCAGGACCACCATTTGTACCAAGGAGACTGGGAGTACCAATCAACAGGCCCAACCGAGCCTTTTGTACCTGCTGCAAGAGAGCTGGACATCTGATGGAAGTTTGCCGACGAGCAAACGGTTTTGCCTGATATGTGGATCATCCACACATAACATAGGAACTTGTCCACACAACCGAACTAATCCTAATTCCACAGCTAGACCAGCTTTCCAAGCCCCACCTACCCGGTTAACTCTTCCTGCACCACCTCCACGTGGACCACCTTTACCTCGACAATCAGTATTGTACCAGCTTGCACGAAGAAACGTACCGAGACGCCAGGCGTACAATTTGGTGGCCGTAGAAGCTGATATGGTTGGTCAGGATAACCCTGGTAATTGTCTTGAACCTTTTTCACACCCTTGTATCACTTTGTTATTATTCACACACTATCACCAAACTTTCCTTAAATCTGTTACACTTTCCTTTTACAAATTTTGAGGACGAAATTTTTATAAGGAGGGTAGAATGTAACAACCCCAAATTTCCTATACAAATTTTTTCAAAATATTTTTTCAAAAATCCATAAAGGGGTATTTATTGCCTAAGCACAAGACTTAAGTAATTAATTAGCAATTTAATTACAAGAAGGAGCTTATAGCTCATTGGTAATACCTTGCATTGCTGAGCCAAGCCACCAGAGTTCAAATCTCATGCCCCACAGTATTTTTAATATTTATTTTGTTTTAAATTTTATAGAAGCCCAACAGTCCACCTGAGATAACTCCCAAACTTTGAACTGAACCTGAAAAACTGAAAGTACCAAAGCCTACATCAGGCGACTCCCCACATTCTGGGCACCCGAGTCGGCCTGACTCGGCCGAGTCGGCCTAGTCGTCAACATAAAAAACGTGCCTCTTCAACTCCCCTACCACCCTGTATACTCTATTTATTTAGATCGGTTCCAGAGAAGCCATAAAGTCCCTTTTACTCTATTTTTAATGCATTTTAACATATTTTTTACATTTTTAATTTAAAACCTTTCATATACCCTACCCCTAGCCTAACCTTAAAAATACACCCCTACCCTCTACCTTCTCTATTGGAGATAGTGCCCTCAGAGTCAATTATTGGATCACAAGCACGTGATTGCAATGATTGAGGGAGGACCTATCCAGAGTAGGACAGTCTTACTCAAGATGATAGTATGCTATCTGGTTTATCTTTATCATCGTGTACTTCTTTAGGTGACCTTACAGGTCACTATTACGCATTGATAGAGCCCCTAGGATTCTTTCTTGACTGCCAGCAGTATGAGGGCGATCATATACGTGGGAGCTGGGGTCTATAAGCACATCCTTAAAAGGTCCCTAGTCGAGGGAGTTTCGAGACAGGGCATCGATACTCCAGAGTAGACTAATGTATACAGTCGAGACCCCGACGAGGGGCGGTGGCCGGTCTCACAAGCCACTGGTGTCAGTTGGTTCACCTAAGATGTATACAGGTGCTCATTGGGTTATGAGTACACCGGACAGGACTCGCCGGGAACATGCTAGTTGGTCTTATACCAGACGTTAGATAGCAGTTCCCTGGTGACATGTGTACAGGTTAGTTCATCGACCTGAGATCGTCATTTGTCTTGTGTGAGTTCCCACTGTACTTTAATTACTACCCTACCACGCTCAAAGGAGTCATGCAAACAGGTTTTAGTTGGGTACAGTCCCGAGCCACATGGAGGCAGTGAGCGGATCTGCAGGGGTTCGTCTCTCCCGGTATTGGGGGTGAGGTCGCGCTGTGTCTAGGAGAGCCATTACACGAAGTCCTTGGCCAAGGCAGGAGATTTACTGGTAGGTATTCCAGTAATATCTCAGGGTGTTCTGGGATACACTCCGACACGACTTGTACCGCTTTTGGGGGTCTGACTTTTACCAACCCCCTAGGCCTGCCATGCGATGCTCATAGACGAACGGACTGGACTGTACGGATATTGTCACTGACAGGCTCAGTAGGGTGTCAGGATGAGTTCGCTCATCGACGTCCCTTTTGGTCAATACCCGGTAGCCCGTTACGTATGGCTAATACCTCTGACGTGCTAGTGGTTAAATCCACAACCAAAGTATTGACGAGTATTTAGAGTCCCCCACAGACCATTTCTTAAGTTTCGGGCGAAACGCTATAGAGGCCGTATGGATATATGGCAGGGTTCGATCATGTGCGTGCGGTATTGCACGGATCATGATCGGACGGATAATATTAGCGGGCTTTGGTTTAAGCCGGATCCTAGTATTGTACAGTGTAGATTTTATCTCATTGCATTTGTATTCAGTGGGAATACAAATGCGGGTATGTATATACAGTTGCGGGGTTTTCCTGTAATTTATTACGGGATCGTTTTTCTGAAGTTGCCAGTTTGCATTCCGTTTCGGCCATTTTCCTTTGTTTCTTTCTTTGGCTGAATTTTGGTGGAGGGGGTTATTTGCAATTGTGCATAGGAAAGACTCTTTGTGGCACATGGTTGGTTCATCATGATTCTAGCTTTCTTTGACTTCATTAGTTCATGATTGCTTGACTTTTGGAGTAATGATGGTTGTGGAGATGGGTTATTGTTTTTGGACTTGGTTTGTGATCATTATTCATCATGATAAGCTTTTCTCTTTCTTGCATTATTTTTGGGCTCCCTCATTCATTCTCTCCATCCTCTAATTCCTCAAGAGAATGGCCGGCCACACCTTGTAGGGGCTGTCCCAATTTTTGGAAGGGAAAATTACTCTCATTTGGTTGCACAAAATTCCCTTTGTTCATCTCCAAAAAGCTCATATCTCATTCCTCCACCCAAAAGGCAACTTCTAGTAACCCCATGAGACCCGATGTTCTACACATAGCCTACAGCATTCTTGGACACGTCGACTCGCCAACTTCGTGCCCGAGTTGCCTCGGTCCAGAGGTGGGAGCCCGTAAAAGAACCCGGCGATGTGGTGTCATTCCGACGAGGAGATGAAGACCGGAGATTCCGCGGGGAGATCGGAACGACGACGAGAAGACCGAAAGACACGGATCGCTCGGTATATCTCTCAACCCCTTCTTCTACTTTGCTAGGATTAGGTTAATGGCCCGATCCGGGTTAAAAGTCCACGGTAGCGCCGGTTTCTAAGTTTATAGAAAAGTTTTTTATTCCGCATTTTTGCTTCGGACAGATGGCCGGGGCGCTGTCGTGCACTTACATTCTCAACCCCAAAATTCTGAGCACACTCTCTCAAAATTCCAAGAATCTTATACACTTTGAAAATGAGCTCGAGGCGAAGCTCCGGCAAAATCTACGGCGAACTTCCGGCGATCGTTTTAGGAACTACCTGCGACGACGCAACACATCGGCGATTCCCCTACTTCCCTCTCACCCTCTTGTGTGTCCTAAACCCCGTAAGTCCCAAATTCTACCTATCTCTTCTATCTAAGAATACGGTTTTACAAAACCCGACGGAATCGGAACAAATCCGATTTCCTATTCGGTTTCCTATAAAATTCCACTTCTCACTAATACAATCATACTTAAACTTCCTCATGTTGATTATTAAACACTAATCAAACAATTTGATCAAGTTTCATCAGATGAAATGATAGCTATTTCAATTTATCGTATTTTTTCACTTAAATACCACATTGTTTCAACTTTACATTTAACTCCATTAACCTTGCTATACCTTAAGTGAATCACGAGGTAACGACCTACCTCCTCACACACTCATAAACAACCTAACACGATACCATCGAAAACTTAGAATACGAGAAAACAAACATTTTCATTTAAATACCCTTTACTAAATAACGTTATTTCTAAAAGATTTAGTATTGATACACTTTTTAAATAAATACCTCTTATTATGAAAATACGATAAGTTGTGGACATCGGTCGTTTATCTAAACCTGATTTTTTGTGGTGTCTAGGCTAGGCAAGTGAGAAAGGTAACTTTAAAAGGCTCGTCTCACGGTGATTCGTGAGCGGATCCCTCCTTTCTTCACTTGTACTTAGCTGGCCACAATTGGCGGTGAAGAGACGATTTAAGGCATCTAACAACTTGTCGTTTGGACCAGTTAGGAATAGTCTAGTTGACTTAGGAGAACCTAAAACATAAAATACGGAAAATTGACAAATAAATACCATTTCCTTCATAAAACCGTTTTCTAAAGGATTTAGTATTTTACAATTTTTGCAAAGCGCCGCTACAACCTATTTTGGGGAACCCGTTCGGATGGTGCGGTTTATCGCACATCCTCGGGCTTAGTAGTGCGAGATTCAGACCTCCGCAAGGAGCATTCGGTCTCGAAAGATTTAAATTACGACATCTTAAGGAAATGAGATTTTTAGAATATAAATTATTTATTAAAATTATTCTTGTATAAATATATGTATATTTATCATTAAAATACCTATTTTGTTATGATATAAATATTCCACCTTTTTCTAAAAATCACAAGAATAAATTTTACACTAAAATACCATGAATTCCAAACAAATCAATATTACAAATAAATACCTTTATTTATGAAATTAGGATATTTTCACTAGAAATATCACAATATAAAATCTACATTCATTACAACTCTAAAAACGAATAATACATGCTTGGGGTGTATTTTGAAAAGTATATAAAAGTATTTTACATAAAAACCCCTCAAGTTCTATAAATTACTCTAAGGACCCTAGTAAACATAGGTTTAAACGGGACCAATCTCTTGAGCCTCGGGAAGCCAGAAAAGTGGATGCTTGCCTATCTAAGGTAGACAAATTAATAAAAATAATAAGGACTTCAAGTTACTTTGCTAATTGTCGGACTCAGTTTAAGTCTCATTATAATCTGACTTGAATAGTATTCAAGTACAAATTACAAATCTACAATCTACAATATACAATATTCCAATTCAACATGAATCCATGAATCCAATTATCAACTTATACAACTTGACCGAACCGAACCATGGATATACATTCCATTTACATGATCTCCAGTATACATCCAGTTTACATGATTCTACAGTTACACCCGTTTACTGATATCATGGTTTCGGCAAGTCATCTAATTATACAATTCAATTTACAAGACATTATAATGCAATACAATACTATCAATACAATAACTACACGGGGTATTGGGGTAGTTCATTCGTGAATCCAACATAATCTCAAGAGTCCCCCTAGATCATGAATCCATATCTACTAACACGAGCAAGCAATCATGAGGGCCCGTGTTTCCATGCTCCTGGACTGTGGCCTGTTGAGTTTGGAATACTTCGACGACGGTCGAAGTACCGCTACTAACATATCATTTAGGCCTGTGGTTCCCTACCCCTGATTACAGCCTGTTTGGTTTGAGAACACTCTTGAGATTAGTTGACATCCACCCTTGAACTTACGATAAATATAACAATATAATACAACTGTAAAAGCTACTCTCTTTATCTCTTACTCTCTGTCTATTCTATTTCTTCTCTTTGGGACTTACCGAGCGATTTGTTCGCTGACGACATTCTCCTTCTTTCTTCTTTGAATGTCGTCAGGTGTTTCGGACCTTCTGGAGACGGAGCCTAGCACTGAAGACTTGGACCAGTTCAGTGAAGACATCGAACTCTAGTTCATTGTACACCTTTCCATTTCAGTACTTTTTTTCATTTCTGTTATGCCGTTGTTTAGGCATCGCTTTATTCCATGTATTTACTTTTCCATGTATTGTACAAAAGAATGTTAATAAATAAAGTTGTTGTTCAGTTCATATCTTTTGTCTCTTGTGTATTTACTTTATATTGCTTAGATACGCTTAGCGTATTTACTTCACAGTAAATACGTCGCGGCCTCATCACGTCCTCCGCCCGTATACTGGGAAGCGGGGCGTGACATTGATTCTAGCCTCCGGCAACCCACTAGCAATCCGGTCACGATTAGGAATCATCGCTATCGTGGTAGGATAGGATGCCTAGCGGAGCGGAATTGCGAGTGATTTGCACGGAGTTTCAATTGCAAAGTTTAAGGTTTTTTAAGGTTTTTAGCAAATAACATCTTCAAATACAATCTAGCCATATTCCACCCTTAACAAGTAAAGCGTCTACTCACACATATTCACAAAATAAAAGTGAAGAAAAGAGAAAAGAGTGAGGAACATAAAAAATACAAGAAGAGAAAGATAAAAAAAAGAACCAATTAATCCAAGTGCGAATATCTCCAAGTGTTCGTAAGCCGGGTGAAGTGTGAAATTCAAACAATAAACTTTAAGGTTGCAAGCTCACTTAAGAGATTGCAAGATCAAAGTAAAGCAAGAATTTCATAAATTTAAATATGCAAACATAGAACAAAACATGAATAAAAATGAGAACTTTTATTGAATCACAAACAAGTTACACTAATCTTGAAGTCAAGATCCTAAACCTTAAGCTTGCAAATTCATTGAAGAAGTTGCAAGGTCAAGGTAAAGGGGCAAGAGCTTAAGAATTACAAAGGAAAGCAAGCTAACAAATTACAAGAGTTTTGTTATAAAAACTAAATCAAAAAGTGTCCTCCTCCTTTGCCCTCTGGTCTGTATTTATAGGCTCAAAAAATAAATAAACAAACAATAAAAATGAGCCGATGTGGCATCAAGGGAGGGCCCACAGAAGTTTGGAGGCATTTGGAGGCAGGGGGGCCGAGGTCGCCGGTTTTGCCTTGGAAGTGCTCGGCCCAAATCCGAGCCCTCTGGCTCGAACTTAGGGGTGTGGTCTTCTGATGTCTCAAGCATCACTCTGGTGTTGTTTATTTTCTCTGTTTTGACTTTTGACGCACTCAGGGTTTTTGGAGGGAACTTGTAGCTTCAAATCACATCAACTCTTTTTGCATTAAATGCACATCACACTCATGCCAACTTGCACCAAGTCATCATGTCATGGGCAGCCCTCTTCACTAGGTTCATGAACCAACAAGCTAATTGTGCACACTTGTATGTGTTGGACCATTTGTTTAAAAAGTGTGTACACATGAATGTTGTAAAATGAAACTTGTGAAGTATTGGTCGGTTTGCGGTTCTGGTTGCATGTCGGCTCACAAATAATATATCCATGATTTTAAGTGTATTTCCAGTATTTTGTCACGGATACCTGTAATCTGTAATACTGAGCAGACACTGGTTAATAGTACCGATATATACAAAAAATGGATAATGAATGAGCGGTATTAAAATGCAATATTCTGGTATGAACAGATCCCGATACCCACTGCAAGTAACAGTTACTCCTGGGAGAATTTTACACAGGAAAATTAGCCGATCAAGTAGGTGTCTAGAAAGGTGTTAACGGGGTTATGCCTCTGGGAAAACGAGGTTTATTTTAATTAGGTACATGCGAAAGCACGGGGAACCTCCCTCAAAGTACCAACACTAGCCTGGCCGAAAAATTGGCAAACTTGTAAGGTGTAATTAATCCCGGCTAATCTTACCTTTTAGGGTTTTAAGGAAGATTTGATAAAAAGCAGTGGGAGCCATCCTGATTAGATAAGATAATAACCAATCTAATCTTGCAAGAGCATACGCTAAAGTGTTTTCTTCTCTCTCTCTCCGGATAGCGACCATATCAGGCCTTAATCAAGATAATAATATGGATGTATTGACTGAACCCGCTTTGTATACTGAGCAGGGGAACGTTGGGCCCGCTTCAACTTATAATTGTTATAAGTCCCAGCAGGGAATAGAAGAATATCTGGATTCCCACGCCACCCAAACGAAGAATAAGTATGTTAATGCATCTTCTTCGGGTATCGAGAACTGTTTCTCAGTTCACTCTACGTCCTGGGTATTAGATACCGGATCGGGATCCCACATATGTAATATGTTACATGGGCTACGGAAAGGTAGGGAATTGAGAGAGGGTGATCATTCCGTAAAAGTAGGGAATGGTGTAAATGTTGCAGCCAAAGCAGTTGGTGAATATCACCTTGTGTTACCAAATGGTAATGCATTGGTTCTGAAGGAATGCTATTACATTCCGACCCTGATATGCAATCTTATATCAGTTTCTTTATTGAGCAAAGAAGGATATAATTTTGTAGTACAGGATAATGTTATGAACATATTCCTGAATCAAAAGTTGATTGGATCAGGATCGTTAAATAATGGCATATACGTTCTCAACCAAACTACAGTACTTAATATACAAAACACACACAAGAGGAAGAGTTCAGAAATGAACGAATCCTTCTTGTGGTATTGTAGACTAGGTCATATCAATGCGACACGGCTAGCTAAGTTATATAAGGATGGATATTTGATCCGTTCAAATTTTCATCTTATGATACTTTCCAGTCATGTCTCAAAGGCAAGATGACCAAAACTCCATTTAGTGGACACGGAGAAAGAGTTACAGAACTCCTGGGACCGATACATAGTGATATATGTGGTCCCATGTCTACACATGCCAGGAACGGTTCTTCCTACTTCATTACATTCACTGACGATCTCTCAAGATACGGACATGTGTTCCTGTTGAAACATAAGTCTAAAGCTTTTGAGAAATTCAGAGAATATAAGAACGAAGTAGAGAACCAAACGGGCAAAAGTATTAAGATCCTACGATCTGATCGAGGAGGAGAATACTTGAGCAATGAGTTTCTGGACTATCTAAAAGAGAATGGGATTCTCTCTCAGCTTACTCCTCCCTATACACCACAGCACAACGGTGTATCGGAGCGGAGGAATCGCACCCTATTAGATATGGTGCGCTCTATGATGAGCAATGCTGAGTTGCCTATTTCCTTCTGGGGGTATGCGCTTGAGACAGCCATACACCTATTGAATATGGTTCCTACCAAATCAGTGCCTACCACTCCATATGAGATATGGAAGGGGAAGAGACCATCTCTTATGTATGTTAAGATATGGGGTTGTCCGGTCTTTGTCAAAAGGCACAATCCGGAAAAACTCGAGGCAAGGTCTGTCTTGTGCAAGTTTGTAGGATATCCCAAAAATTTACAAGGGTATAACTTCTACCACCCCGAGGAACAAAAAGTGTTTATTTCTCGACATGCCACTTTCTTAGAAAATGGTTTTCTTATGAAACAAATTAGTGGAAATGAGGTAGAACTGGAAGAGGTTCTAGCGACACAAACTACGACAGAAGATTTGATGGGACCAGAGGATTCAGTAGTCCCCGACGAACCCCAGCCTCTTCGCCGATCTAGCAGGGTTCCTCATCCGCCTGAGAGATACTACGGTTTTCTCATAGATGGTGGGAGTGAGGATTGCATCATGGAAGATGATGACCCGACTAGCTTCGAGCAGGCCATCACGAGTGGGGACTCTGTGAAGTGGCTGGATGCAATGCGATCTGAGATGGAATCTATGCACACCAACAAAGTATGGACTTTGGAAGTTGCTCCTGAAGGGGTAAAACCCATTGGGAGCAAGTGGATCTTTAAGAAGAAACTTGGTGTAGATGGAAAAGTGGAGACTTTCAAAGCTAGACTTGTTGCAAAGGATTTTCGTCAACGACCAGGTGTGGATTATGACGAAACCTTTTCTCCAGTGGCTATGCTTAAGTCCATCAGGATCTTACTTGCCATTGCTGCATACCATGACTACGAAATCTGGCAAATGGATATTAAGACCGCCTTTCTAAATGGTGATTTAGAGGAGTGCGTGTACATGACTCGGCCAGAGGGCTTCGTAGATAGTGGGAGCAACGGAAATGTGTGCAAGCTACTTAAATCCATCTACGGGTTGAAGCAGGCATCGCGGAGTTGGAACATCTGCTTTGATGTTGTATTCAAAGATTTTGACTTCATCAAGAACGTAGATGAACCTTGTATTTACAAGAAGGTTGCAGAGAGTAAGGTTGTCTTCCTCGTATTGTACGTGGATGACATACTCTTGATAAGAAATGATGTTCCTATGCTGTACTCGGTCAAGCTCTTCTTATCACATAGATTCTCAATGAAAGATCTAGGTGATGCTTCCTACATTTTGGGAATTAAGATCTATAGAGATAGATCTAAACGGATACTGGGATTGTCCCAATCCAGGTACATTGACACCATACGAAAGAGGTTTAGTATGGAAGAATCCAAGCATGGGAACCAACCCACGATCTCTGGATTCACTCACTCCAAAGAGATGTCTCCCAAGACTGATTTGGAGAGAGCTCGCATACAAGGGATACCCTATGCTTCGGCAGTAGGCTCTATCATGTACGCGATGCTATGTACCAGATCCGATATAGCATACTCACTAAGTGTAGTGAGTAGGTATCAAGTAGATCCAGGAGAGAATCACTGGACAGCTGTGAAGAACATTCTCAAGTACTTGAGAAGGACTAAGGAGATGTTCTTGGTGTATGATAACGGAGAACTCCAGGTGGAGTCCTTTACCGATTAAAGCTTCCAAAGTGATAAGGACGACTCTAAGTCGCACTCAGGATTTGTCTTTACCCTAAATAGAGGGATGGTTTGTTGGAAGAGTTCCAAGCAAGAAACCGTGGCAGACTCGACGATGGAGGATGAATACATCGCTGCCAACGATGCTGCCAAAGAGGCTGTCTGGATGAAGAAGTTCATCACTGAACTTGGTGTGGTTCCTTCCATTGAGCATCCAATACCTTTGTATTGTGATAACAATGGAGCTGTGGCTTTGGCCAAGGAACCCAGGTCCCATCAGAAATCCAGACATATTCTGAGGCGGTGTCACCTGATCCGGGAGATAGTTGATCGCCGCAAGATCGAGGTCAGGAGAGTTGACACGAAGGACAACACTGCGGATCCACTCACGAAGGCCATTCTCCAGATACAATTTGAGAGATTCTTCGGGATGTTGGGTATGAGATACTACAACAGCTGGCCTTAGTGCAAGTGGGAGATTGTTAGTTATATATATGCCTTAGAGGCCATTGTTGTACATATGATGTATATTATAGTGGATGCTTGGATATATATAGAGAGGACTTTCTTGCTCGACATGATAGTATGCTATTTGGTTTCACTTTATCTTAACATGTTGACTTGTATTGGTTTACTGTCTTGCTCTCACATGTTGATAAAGCGCTTAGGATATGTACTCGACTACTAGGACTATGATGAGATCATACTAGTGGGGCCAGGGTAGTCAACGAGTACATCCTATAACTGTTCCTAGTCGAGGGAGTATCGAGACAGGGCATCGATACTCCAGAGTAGACTAGCGTATACGCATCTTGACCCATATGATGGGCGATGGATGATCCTATATCCATCGGTGTTTGACATCAAAGATGGTGTACGGGTGCTCAGTGGAGACTGGGTACACTGAACGGACTCGCCGAGAACTCCTAGATGGTATTATACCTATCGTCAGATAGCAGTTCTCAGGTGACACTGGTACAAATTAGTCTGTAGACCCGAGATCGTCACAGAGTCTTGTGTGATTCCCACTGTGCTTTAATTTCCACCTTACCAAGTCTAAGAGGGCGTGCAAAACGGTGGCTTTTGGGTACAGTCCCGAATCACATGGAGGCAATGAGCGATAGGAGGAGTTTCGTCTCTCCCGGTATAGGGAGTTGATGTTGTGCTGTGTTCGATTGGCTATAACTGGAAGTCCCTGGCCAGGGCTGATATGGAGTGCTGCTGGTAAGAGTTATCAGTAGTTTCTCGACCTGTTATGAGCCTCACATCGACACGACTTATCAGTTACCGGGGTCTGATGTTTACCACCCTAGACTGGATATGCGACATATCAGACGAAGAAACTGGACTGTATGGTAGTATTACTGATTGGATTCACAGGAGAATGTACATGCTTGCTTGTTGATCTTCTGATCGCTCAATACCTGGGTGGCTGTTACGTTTAGCTGACCGCTTGCAGCTTGTGGGTGTTTGATATGATCATCACCTACTACTGGCGTATTGACGATTCTTTAGAGTCCTACACAGAGGTTTCCTGGCTCAGGAAAAACGGAGTAGGAGCACATATGTGATATGTGCGGGACCGAGAATAATACGATATTAGATACCGTATTCTATTCTCATGATATATGATATCGGCCGGGTATATATGATATAGCCCGGTCATTGGATCAAGTGTTGATTCGATGAATTGGTACATATTATATTAGTCGGTTATATGCAATATAGCCGGATTATCGGATCAAGTGTTGATTCGATAATTTAATGTATAATTATATATGTGATATATTACATTACGTTAACTAATATAAGCTCGCTTTATTGATTCATTTTCTCACTGGATAATACATTGATGTATATGCGATATATGTTAATTGTATTATTTTCTTTTGTTACAAAATATATTGTATATGTGATATATAATATTGTAACATGTTAGGGTTACAAATGCAACAATGATTTAGAGATTAAACCTAGTTAGGATTTGGATTAGGGTTAGCTTTAGGGTTAGCTTTTGGGTTAGCTTTTTCATGAAGCTTCATGAAACTTTCCTTTTGTCTTTAGCTTTGATATTTTGTGTAGATATTTGTTAACCCAATCCAAACCATTAACTCTAGTTTATTCTCTACATGAGTTAAAACCCTTCATACTTAACTCATGGTTGAATACGTAACCACAACAATAATTCATTATTCATCACAAAAGAATTATCTTCTTCTTCTTCATCTTCTTGCTCTTGAAAGAAGCTTGCTAGGTTTTTAATTTGTGATGAATAAGTGTGAGAATTTGAAAACAAAAGAGAGCAAAATTCCTACTTTATCATCCTCATCTATTCTAGCCACTTAGATTAGAGTGTTCACTTCTCTAATAAGTTGTTTAGTGAAGTGTAAGCTTGGGTTTGAGATTTTTCAAGATAGATCATCTTAGATCATGAAGACTACAAGCAAGGTGCCTCATTCACCTGATGAAGCCTCTCTAGAGTCGGAGTTCTTGATGATCGCAACGAAAGGACCTCAACACGGAGCTTATGAAGCAAAGGAACGGACTACAAAGATTGTAATCCTAATCTCTTTAGTTATTTGTATGTGATACAAACTTGTTACCCTAGAAATTCTAGTAAAGATTCATGGTTTGCTTGCTTTGCACCTCTCTAAATTTTAAAGTGGCATGAGTGATGCTACCAAATCCTAGACTAGGTGCAAGGGAATCCCAACAAAAATCTCCATTAGGAAGCTAAAATGACGAATTTGTCCTTGTAATGGCTTTATATTTGTATTGAAGAGAGAAAGAGAGAGAGAGGGGGGGGGGGGGGGTTATCAAGTAATATGGAGAATTGAAGGAGAAAATACGGTGTTATATTTAAGAATTGAGAAGAGAGTAAATTGGATTATGCATTTTTTTGAGGGGGGGGGGGGTGGTTATTATGTAATGTTGTCGAGGATTAAATGCAAAACTATGGGTTTTGCGTGAAGAATTGGAAAGAGATCAAAGCGGGGTTTGTGGGTGGGTGTGTGGGGGGTGGGGGTGGGGGGTGGGAGAGAAAGATGCAAATTGAAAAAAGTGAGAATGATGGGTTTTACATAAAATAAAATAAAAAGACGAGGGTTTCTTAAAACATGACAAAGGTATATAAGAATTTTTATCCATAATTCATAATTTTAGCTCAAATCCAATTTTTAATCATATGTATGTTAAATGGTTGTTTTTAGTTAACGGTAGGTTTTAGGGATGTAATTAAAAATATGAAGTTTTGGCGGTGATTTTCAAAATAGCAATCTTTTATAGGGCCTATATATATAAAAAAACCAATATTTTATAGAAATATACCTTCTTCTTCTATTTTTTTGAGCGAGGACCGTAAATAAAATTGGATGAAGCATCAATTTCAAGACCGTCTCACTTTATATGGGACGAGTGCAATGCACATGATCTAAAGTAGTTACAAAATGGCTTGGCTTGGCTTGGCTTGCAATATTTCTCCCTTTGCGAAGTCTCTTGGTTTCATCCATAATTACTCCAATTCCATATACCTGCTTTTATAGCAGCCACTTTGGATTGGAATACTTCACTAGAAAACAAACCTTTTCTACGATAAAATTTGGGCTCAGTTTAACCCTCCAGCAACCACACCCACCAACTATTCGACGTTTTGCTCATTCAACAAAATATGAGGGATTCTCAGAAACAAGGACTCCATTTTTATGCAGTTTGTGGCTTCAGTTCATGTGTGTCAGGTTCTCACTTAACCCCTTGAGTTTCCTATTTGATTATCTGAATGAAAAGCCTAGAAGATTACCTAATTTTCCTCAATCAATATAGCTTCTTCATAAATAAATGTGTGAGTTTCCCCCCTTCTTTTTGGTTTTTTTGGTTGTTAGCATATAATGGATCTGACAACAAGTAACATGTTAGGGTCACTGATAGAGGACTTTGCGTTATGAGTAGTGTAGTCGGGGCATCAACAGATGCCGAATTTATGTTAGAACCGGGCAACCCCGAGATTAAACTGAGAGATGTCGTTTTATGCAATGTGTGGCACATCAGGACCAATGATAAATGCTGGATCTGCATAGTAAGTGATCAGTCAGCGTCGATTGTAGATGTCGGGGCTACTTAATGAGTAGCATGGTAAATGAATGCCGATGACAAATGTCAGCAAGAGCAAGCATAACCGGGGCCGACCGGATCTGGAGAAAGAATGACATCCATGATCTTGGTTACAGACTGACCGATGGTAGATTTGCTTCATGATGACACACATGGTGCCTTTGGCAGAAGGCACATATACACATTTCTCAACCAAGATCAGTGATATATTTCATACATGAGCAATGAAGTATGCACTCGGTGTGGTGATTTGTTTCGAATTTGAGTGATGCATGGCTCAGGAGGGTTTGATTGACAACACACTTGCTACTTCGAAGGAGTGATGTTTGTCAGATCAAGAGTTGTCCCCTGGGACTTGGGCTATAGCTTCTTCTTTACACTATTTAAAAGAAGGGCGGGAAAATGTGCTTGTATTTTTATTTTATTTTTGGCACTAGCCCGTAAGCTCTAACCTATACACACAACACCCACAATACACCCACACACACCACCCGCAAGCACACAGCACACACACGCAGGGGACCCATGAATTTGCCCCTGAAGCGTTAATTTGTGGCCATATCCTCTCGTGGGGTTCCTGAGGTTCAAACCCCACACTCTTCTCAAGAGAAAAATGTGTTGTATTGATGTAGATGTTGTAGATGTCGGAGAGTGATCATCATGTTAGGTCGACACTGATGTTTTTTAAGGGACGAGTGGAGCAAGAGCCGTACTCAATAAATTAAATAAACAAAATATTTACAAGATATAAACTTGTGCATCGAGATAAACAATTCTCAATATAACATTTAAATAAAAAGAAAAAACAAAAATATGCTTCTATAGTTTATTTCAAACACGTTCACTGCCGCTAAATTGAATGCATTGCAAATCCCGATTTTTGAAGGTAAAATATGTACTCCGAGACCTCCAAAAAGTATCAAGATCCTCCCTTACTTTTGTTTTCATCCAATAGACGAATGCTACTGATAGTATTTCCATCCTTAATAATAACACCGCAGGAAATAGCAACATTCATAATAGCATTATCATCAATATCATCAAGTGATTTAATAGAAACTTTAGTGAAGCATTTCGAACCTGATTTCTGCATAGAATCCCTGAACGAAGAGGTAGTACCACATGACATGGAATGATATTTATTAAAAACAGTGGTAATCAATTTTCTTTTAGCGGTTATCTTCTTGGCATGAGATGGTTTGAATATAGGAGGGATCATGGGATCATCATCCGAGTCTAACTCAATCGGGATAGTAGGTTCATTTTGCACAATTATATTATCTGAGTTAGTAGGTTTAGCTATCGAATTTACCGAATTTACAAAATTTTGCATGTTCTGAGATAATGATCCTTGAGGTAAAACCTTATCATCCAAATCATTTGCCATAATATAGTGAGAAACGGACGACAGCAAGTCAACATCAGTATTCATGCAATTGGACCATGCGATTGCCAAATTTGTTGAAATTTGAAAATCAAAATATGGATCTACGGATTTACCCTTATCCTCTTTAGATAAAGAGGACTCGATCTGAGAATTAGAAGTGTTGGGATTTTGATTGTTGGTAGCAAAGGTTGACATTGATGTAGTTGACAAATTTTTTGTTTTTTCTTCCCTTGGTTAATGGTTTAATAAGAATTTAGAGATGAGACTTTTTTAATGAATGGTGTTTTTCAGTATTTTTGAAGGCGTTTCTGAGGCGCGTCTTGAGAAGCGCCTTAGGGCGAATGGTTGTGGTTTCGCCCTGAAGCGCAGAGGAGAGGCGAGACCTTTCCTTGAAGCGTATGTTTCATTCACGAGGCTCTATTGAGACGGACGAAGTGTACGCTTCAATCGTGAAGCGTTTTGAAGTGTACGCTTCTTTTGTTTAGAAAAAAAACAGAAAATCTTAAATTCTAATCTGGATCGTGGATTTTGTCTTTTAGATTGCAAATTGGCAGCGAAATCGAGGTTAGGCAGTGAGATCGAAGGTGATGTACAAGTTGGCAGCAAGATCAAGGCTAGAAGGCGAGGATCGAAGGTGTTGTGGGTGAAGAAAGGTTTGTTCTTCCATTGTTGGCGGCGCAAGGCACCCATGCGAGAAAGCACTAGGTTTTTTTTTCTTTTTGGTACTGTAATAAGAGAGTTACAACAAGATAGGTTATTTAGTCTGGGTTTTGGGTTAATAAGACAGCACATAACATTTCAATCTTTCTTCTTCTATGTCCCTACACAAGTAAATAAAGATTCGGTAGTCATCGATAATTTAAAAATTAAAACTATACTATAACTATATTATTATTAAATATTAACTAATATCCATAATTTATTATGTTACGGATATCTTTGTTTTGGCATATGAGTGAAGCAAGACCATAATATTATCTTATATTCTGCATTTTCTCTATTTATTTATATTTATAATTAATAAAAATACAAAAATCGTGAAGTTTACGCCCCACGCCTCGAGGCCTAACGTCTCACCTTGCCGAGGGTCGAACACTTCGCCTCACGCCTCAGCATTTTAAAACACTTGTGTTTTTTATTATTGGTGTATCAAGAAAGAAGAGGGCGATTAAGATGGTGTTTCTTTCCATAGTGCAAGAAGAAGTAGAAGAATGATATGAAAAATTTCAGATCTGATCCCACGATCATATTTATATCATGATGTGACCTCCAGTGAGATGAATATATACATCAGGAAGAATCCAGAATGATTTTCCGAAATGCTGAGGAAATCACAAACTTTTAATGAATATCTCTAATTTTATGCTTACCACCAAAATCAGGATTATTTTAAAATGTGTGCCAACTGAACTGCTTCTTTTTCTGGGAAGTTATTTACTTTAACATAACATCCTTCTTTGTGTGTTGGATGCTATTTTTTTCTCTTTCGCTGGGAAGTTATGTAGCACTATTATTTTCTTGAAGCATGTTCAAACTTAACCCTTTCTTTCTCATTTCAGTTGCGATAACTTCCAAGGTATTTTTCCTTCATCAAATTCCAAAATGGCTCATCAAGAGAATTTGGTAAGTAGTTTACTGCATTTTGTATTATATGGTAGTTATTTTCAACTGGCATTTTTCATTACTTTTATTTGGTTCAAGTGCATTTCTACTGAATCACTTCTTTTGCTGTTTTTACTTTCAATGGACCTTACATCTTTTAATTTTTAAAGAACAGCCATTCCTAGAAATAAGCGAGTAGGCTCAGATTTCTGTTCCAGTGTTATAAATCTTGTAACTATGCCATCTAGATTTGCTGTCTTGTACATGAGACCTGGCTTGGCCCCCTAGTTTATACAAGTTTGGATTGCTAGCTACAAACCAGAATCCATATTATAAGAAACAAAATGGAGAAGTATGCAAGTTACCCGCTTGTTTTTAATGGCCATAACACTATCGGTAGCAGTGCATATGATGATGAGCAGCTTCCAGTTATTGATTTGAGTCGATTGCTTGATCCCCAACACTCGCATGAAGAGTCTTCAAAGCTCGATCCTGCTTGCCAGCAGTGGGGCTTCTTCCAGGTCATTCTAATTCTAACCAAAAAAGGAAGGGAAAAAAATTCATTCCCACCACTAAAGCTTAATAAGCTTATCCTTGATAGGTTTATGGTCTGTATTAATTAAAGTTGTTAATACAGACCACAAACACTGAATGGATGAATTTTTACAGTAGATAACACTGAATAGATGAATTTTTACAGTAGATCTAAAACATTCATCTTGAGTTATCTATGGGAACATATTGGTAAACACAATATTTCGGCTGTTGTCCCTCATCAAGTGGTTGCAATTATTCTCCTGTTAAAATGTTCTTTTAGCTTCCATTTAATGAGCAAGTAATGCATCGATAAATTATGAGACTTTTTACAGATTTGTTATTTAGGGGATGGAGATCAACATGAGCAATTTACAACTTCCAAATAGCCTAATTATTACTTTATTAGCTATTAGCGCCTCCTTTAGTAAGTTTCATGAATTTTCATTTTGCTCATAATCTTCAGTGTCCTCTCAAGAGGAGAGGATTCCTTTTTCAATCAAAAGTTTGAACCGATAGATCAAATGCATAAATATGCCATTTAGTTTGCCAGCTAGTTTTACAAGCAAATGCTTCTTACATCTTCTGACACATCTATAGTCTTCACTCAGACTCCTAGTCAATGTTCAAAATAGCGATAGCATATAGCATGACGTTCCACTACTGAATAGCGAAAAGCGCAAACAGCGTTGCGCATAGTGTAAGCTACACGAATTATTAATTATTACTAATTATTATTATATTATTATCGTATTTATAGTAAATTATATATTTTATAGATAAAAAAACATACAACAATTAATAACATAACATTATTTTCTTAATTTTTAAATCTTGAGTTCATATGTATGATTCATAATTGTATTAAATATATCAAAAATCAATCAAATAATCTCTATTTGAGAAACATGTCTACTAAATATGATTTTAAATTGAGAGTTTAGAACTTCAATAAGATTGGCTTCATATAGTTTAGAATTAGATACTGAAATCTTAACCAATCTGAATAGAAAATATTATGTCAAAATAGCGTATGAGCATATACTATTTGTTAAAAAGTGTAAGCTATTTGTTAAAAAGCATAAGTTACTTTGTATTTAAGTTATTTACTGATGCCACGTAGCGAAGGGGCTAAGCTACGCTACGTAACGCAAAATAGCAAGCTATGTAGCGAGCTATTTTAAACATTGCTACTAGTTTTGAACCGTCGCCTCCACCTATGGCCAACCTTAATGACACCATTTGGAGTCAATTATCCTTTATTCTTTTCAGACTTGGGATTCTCTTATGTGCCCGTATCTTTTATAGAAAGGGTTCATATTCAAGAGAGAAACAAATAGATAAGGTTTAGGCTGAGGTAGAGAGGTCTTTTCACAAAGCATCCCGTGGTGGGTTCTGATCTTCAAGGGCAACCGGAAGGGGAAGGGAAGAAGTAATCAAGGTGCTAAGTTTGGTTTGACATGAGATTATGTTAATATCAACTTGTTTGGGTAAAATATTAAGAAAGAGAATTTAAGTTGTGAGGCATTTGTTACAGGACCAAGTTATATAAAAACTTAACGAATGAACATAATTTTAGAAATGAGGAATTCATCACCAGACCAAGTTCTGTTAAGAAGCTAACAGATCACCTAGTGATGGAGCAAGCTAACAGATCACCGGTGATAGAGCATTTTATTTGAACAGGGTGACTTGTTGGGGGAAATTGATGGTGTGACTTTTCCTAAATTCGGTTATAAAATAATTGTTTTCTAAAGTAATGTACCTGTATATTAATCTAAGGCTTACATCTTATATTTAAAAATCTTTATATTGCATTTGCAGCTAATAAATCATGGGATTTCATCTGAATTACTGGATAATGTAAAGGCTATCGAATTCTTTAAGCTCCCTTTGAAGGAAAAGGAACAGCCATCATCAAAAGAAACCGGCAGCATTTCTGGCTATCAGCATACCTTTGGAGCACAAACAAATAATCAAGTAGATTTTGGAGAAAAGTTAGTCATCCATACTCTCGCAAGGACTGCCAATGACATGACGTTCTGGCCTACTAATCCTCCCACATTCAGGTTTGTAACATCCCTGGGTTTTATTGTCGTAAATTCCAGGTCTCAGTCACCTCTTCATTTAAAACTTGCTGCATATGATAAATTGAGTGTTTAACTAATCGATTTGATTCTAGCAACAAACACATGCCATGACACCAGGGACAGGTGTTTTGCATACCTCGATAACCTATTTATTTATACTCTCACACATAACATGGTAGAAATGAGGGTGAGGATGTTAATTGACAGTTAATATTTCCACCATATATTCAACCTCATTATGCATGGGATTGCCACAAAAACAAACACACTAAGCTTAGAATCTACTGGTTTACCAATGTGTAGGTCGATACCCTTGGCCCACTAGCATACCACCGATTTTTCTGTGACCTTTCAGCCTGTGTTTGGAAATGAATAGGGACGGAAATAATCAGGCCAAGTATTACTCTTTAGAGTGTATTAGTGATACAGTTTATTTCAACTATAACACCTTGCGTCCCCTATGAGTAATACAATTTAGTCAAAAAATTTGTCAAGAATCACTTGACCCAAAAGTTTAAGTTGTTAGGTTATGGGATAACAACATAGATCAAGCTAACAACATAGATCAAGCTAACAACAGAACATTTAACTCTCACCCTTATGTGGGCCTTTGCCCCACTCGAAAAGACCTTTAGCGAAAACTCTTGCTTGTTAAGGCAGAATAAATTGGGGTAAGTAAATATACTTTAAATTAAAGAGGATGAAGTTTGAATCCAGGACCACCCTGTTGCAGTTTGATGACATGTCGAAAACCACTTTACCCAAAAGCTTAAGATGTTGGGTTGTAGGGTTACAACATGTAGCGCTTAACATTCCCCTCATGTGGGTCTTTGAGCCATGTGAAAGACCCTTCGGCATAATTCATTTGTAAAATCAGAATAAATGGGGTAAATAAATACATTACAAAATTGACAATGACGAGGTTTGAAATCAAGAATTTTTGAAACCTGGTGTGCTCTGGTACGATGTCAAAAAATGCTTTACCCAAACGCTTAAGCTGTTGGGTTGTGGGATAACAAGTATATCAAGCAAACATAACAATTTAAACATACCGGTGCATGCTGAAGGTACTTGGGTCATGCCTATTTTTGATGTGTGGAAGTCATTTCGTTTATTGTTTGATTTGCATCAGTTTGCATATAGGGATGTTGGTGAACGTATACAATTATATTAGATATATAGATAAAGTAGATACAGGGCAGGCATAAGCATTGTGTATTTTTAGTTTTTCTCTTTTGTAGATGCAAGTGCACAAATTATGTTTTCTTCCCTGAATTTATTGTCAACCCTCTTGTTGTGTAATATGTCTTGGATTCGAATAATAGGAACATCTTATGACCAGTCTTGATCAACATATTTTAAGACTACATGCATAAAAAGTTAGGCACTTGAATCAGAGGGTTGCAGGTTGCAACTTTAATGGTCTACCAATATAAGAACATTTTCTATAACACAAATGGTCGAAGAATATCATAATCATATGAAAATTGTTGTAATATGATTTAGGTCATGACGATCAAGATGGACGATGTCAATCATATAAAAAATTTGACTTTTGACCACTCTAGGAGAAATTCTCTCCTATGCCATTGCCCCCACATTTCTCTTTAAATATACAGCTATTTATTGAAATCTAGGAGCACAAAACATATTTCCATCTGTTCATATATTTTTAAGGAAGTTTATATATGCATTTGACTACCCGGTAGTCGGTATTGTGTTTCAAACCTACGACCTGCAACTGGGTTACTCCAAGAGAAGCTTTACTTGACAATTGACAGGTGCGGATATACTTAAGGCTCGCGTAACGTTTGATTGGCCAACTATAAACAAATAATTGTAATAGAAATGCACTGGCAGAGCAATGACAATCCTCTTTGCTCGCAAAATGTAAATATAAATTATAGTCTTGATTTATTCTTTTGATTTTTTAACTTCTCTTCTTAACTTGTTCAAAAACAATTTTCAGGGACACGCCGGAGAAGTACTTGAATGCTTTGAACGAAGTGGCAAACTGTCTATTAGGCGTAATGGCAACAAAGTTGGGACTTGACTCAGATCAAGTCTTCTTTAGCATGCTCAGGACGCAAAAACAAGACATGAGAATTGGTTTTTATCCAGCAAGAGGTGATAGGCCTTATCCCACACACTGATGCCACCACCTTGACATTGCTCTTACAAGCTAACGGAATCAAGAAACATGTTTACTCTAACTTCTAGAACAAATGCTTTTAAATATGGAGTTCCAAATCTATCCCTAAATATTAACTAACGAAGTTATGGAATTTCTTTATGGTTATTCAAGGTTCAAAAGAATTAATGAAGGGTAAAATAAGGGAGCTCACATCTATGATTTCTTACATATTAGAAGAGTTAAACTCTTCATGCAAAGAGAAAAGAGCAGGACTCAAGGAGAGTCTGTCTCATGCAAATCTAATTAATGAACTTGACAGTAATTACGAAGAAAGTTAAAAGGGGCAAAATTAAATGTAAGAAACTCCACAAAGAAAGGGGAAATGTATACAAAGTAGTTGTCAGTGGATGTACAAGGAGGAGTGGATCTATTTTTACAAACAGCAAGCTGAGAACATCATGCCTCAATTTGACCTATGTTAACTACATTTAATTTCTTGTTTATTTTAGAGTTTCAAACTTATTGGTTGATGTTCTTTTTTCTTTTCCTTTTTTTTAGCCGTAGTATTTGTTTTCATATGTTTGAATTAATAAATGAATAGGTAGGGCGTACTTTACATGTACAAGAGTTCAGGTACTTCTCTTCCCTTTTTTTAAATTCTAAGATTGGTATCTTCTATCATCTCCCCTTAAAAATATGGAGGAGATATATAGGTTATTAATTATTTCTAGAGTCTAGCCTTAAAATTCTCTCAGAATTAAACTTTATCTTATCCTTTCTAAGAAACGATAATTTTCATATATAAGGGTATATATTGTATTTAATTGTTAGTGCTTGATTGCAATTTTTTTCAGTGGCTTGCAAGTACCGAATTTGTTCATTTAGTGAAATGCACTATCCAACAAACTGGATATTAACAAATTCGATCTTAGCAATATGTAGTTGTGTATAAGTTATTGTAAAATCTCTAATTATAATGTGCACCCTTTTCTCTGAAATAGATATTTAGCAATGGAAAGTACAAGAGCATTGAGCAGAGTAGTAATAAACTCTGCAAACAACAACGCCTCTCGATCGCTGCATTCCATAATCCCAATCCCGAAGTCATAATCGGCCCTCTTCGTGAAATTGTGAAATGTGGCAAGGAGCACTACAAGACTGCAAGTGATGGAGCTCCTTTTCAGGCCTCCGTCAGATGTTGTCTTCCGTTGATCTCACGGTGGACTTAGTTGATTATCCTCCGTTGCGTGTGAGTCTCAATTGGTTTTTGGAGGAAGAGGTGAAGTGAGGGAGTTGGTGCCGAGTATCTGTAAAGAAGTCCCAGGATGGTTTAGTACCTCCAAGGACCCTCCGACGCTCAAGTTAGTGATGAGATCCGAGCAGAGTAACGGCTTAAAAGAGTAAAAAATGGCTTACTTGACCCCTCTGTGATGGGGGTTTATATAGCGGTGGAGCACGCAGCAGCGGGCACGAGAATCTTGCCGGCGGTTACGCCCCCCGACGTCACGCCCGCGTAGAAAGCGGATCGCCCATTAATGGGGATTGATGGCGTGGAATGTGGGATGTTGCTGGCGTAGAATCAGCGCATGGCGAGATTCGCGGAGCGGAGGTTACGCCTGTGAGCGACGGCCTTGATCGGAGGGCCGAGGAAGACGGCCACGGACTGGAGATCGGGACGAGCGAGGAGACCGAGGAGTCCAGGCCTCATGGCAGCTCGGCGCGAGCCACGGGACCGAGGAGGCCAATCTGTAGGGGGCCCTGAGGAGGGCCAGCTTGTGCTTGCAGGTCGGGTACAGGGTGGCTTGGTCGGCCCTTTCTTCTGAGTTCTAGGACACGTCATCTGCCATGTGTCATGATCTTGGGGATCGCCAATATCGAGCACTATCATTAACCCCCCACTCTTGTCCCGACCAGCTAGTGGGTCGGGTCAGGAGTGGACTGCCGGGCCTCCCGAGGTGAGATCCCTTCTAGGGTTTCGTCGGGACGAGTCCTCGGGCCGTCGGCTGTCTTTCCTGCCAGCGAATCAAGGTGAGATCTTTGCATTTAAAGAAGGTGCGCCGGTTCGTGCACTCTGCAATTGAAGCGACGGTCCACGTGTCGAGCGTCGATTAGCTGATGCGATGTATGCAGGTCTGCGGCATCTGATGGGACACGGCCCAGCGCTGGACTGCCACGTGGAACGATCGGAGCTGCTGGACGTGGGGAGCCGTTTCGGCGGGAGACGATGGGCACCGTTAGATGAGGCCGTATGCAGCAATAAATATGGGTGGGGTCCGTCCTAGGGTCCTTACTCCTTCATATTTTCCTCTCTCAAGCCTCAGCTGCTCGGCGCTCGTCTCCCCTCTTTCGTTTTCAGCCCTTGAAGAATTTCTTTTCCCAGGTTAGATGTCTTCCTCTGTAGAATCAATAGACTTTGTAGGAGTAGATGCTAGGGTTCCTTTAGCCGTGTCTGAGTCTCTTCGGGGAGCAGAGGTTGGACCTTCTCCCCGGGGTCGTGAGGCGGGGGCCGCCTCCAGGGAGGAGGCGGCAGATGTGGCCCCAGCACCCTGTGCTGGATGAGGCATGAGGACGAGCTCGCCAATGCTCAGGCTCGTTTCCACATCCCTCCGCGCTACACGCTTTTCTGGCCAAGGAGGGAGAGAGGGCAGATCAGGTACGGGGCAGGGAAATTGCCTTGTATTTGGAAGCTTTTTGGGACGGAATGCGCCTGCCCTTCTCTCCTGAGGTCATCGCCGCTCTAAATTTCTTCGGTTTGGCCCCGGGCCAGTTAGTGCCGAACTCGTGGAGGATTCTCCTCGGGTTCTTGATCCGTCTGAGGTTGCAGGCTGTTCCCTTCAGCCTTTCCCTTCTCGATTCCTCCCTCGTCTTCAAGAATCACCCCGGCGGTCGAGCGGGCGACCCAAGATGGGTTTATTTTACTTTTAGGAAGCGGCCGGGGGTCGCTGCCGGGGAACCAGTCCGATGACCCCGCCGCGGTGAGAGTGGCGTCGTGGGAGCCCATCCCTCGACCTGACGTGCTGCTGTCCGAGTGGGTTTTGAGCTGGGCCGGGCTTAGCCCCGTCGAGTTCGTCGGTAAGTTATGCTTGCATTTTGGGTTTACGTTTTACTCGTGTTGCTGATTTGTTGGGTGTTTGTTTCATGCAGGATCCATGGACTTCGTCTCCCTCCGAGATTCTATGCGCCAGCCGAGGCAGCCTACTAGGGCCGGGGGCGCCAGATCTTCTCGGGCGCAGCCCGCCCCGGCTCCTACCGCCCCAGTGGCGACACCCCGAGGAAGCTTGGTGGAGGATCCCGCCCCGGGCCCCAGTAGAGCATCGGGTCGGAAGCGGGACCTGGTTCTGGAGGACACGGCCTCGGAAGAGGAGATCGGCTCTCCCTCGGAGCCACTCAAGAGGGGTTCCCGGAGACCCTCCCGGGGCCGGTCCTCGCCGACCGTAGTGGAGAAAGGAGGGCTCCGATTCGCTGTACCATCGGGGCCGTCGGTCGCGGACAACCTCCTGCATGAAATAGAGACCTCGGCGGGGGGTCGAGTTCCTGGGGGACCTTCAGGGCTCAGCTGGCGTCCATCGCCCAGGAGTCCGTGCAGGTAAGCTTCTTGGCTCATTGCGATATTCAGTGCCCCTTTCATCTTTCTGATCCTTTGTGTCTCCCAGGTTCTCCAACACTTGGCCCTCGCCCTTCGCATGGAAACCGAGGTGGTGGCCCCGGCGTTGGAGGCCACGGGTCAGCTCGCCTAGCTGCAAGAGAGCTCCAGGTGAGAGCAGGAGGCGATGTCGGCGAGGATCGCCGCCCTGGAAGGCGAGGTGGATGCCGGGAAAAGGGAGGTCTCCGGCATCGCGAGGCCGCCGTGATCGCCGAGGGCAAGCTCAAGGACGCTCAGGTGCTCGCCGGCAACCTGAAGAGGACGGTGAAGACCCTCCGAAAGGAGCTGGGGGCGGCGGCCGAGACGGCTAAGTCGGCTGAATCGAGGGCGGTGGCAAGGTATAAGGGGTCGAAGGGCTTTTATGACGACTTGGCTGTGGCCACGACCCGCATCTGGCATGACGCCCTCGACGCCATTAAGTCTCGGATGCCGGGGTTCGGCGATGCGGATCTTCGGGCCGAGTTCCCCCTCGTGGGCGCCGACGAGCAAGGGGAAGAAGTTCTTGGCGAGGAGGTGGCCGAGGACCCAGCGCGCCAAGTGGTGGAGGTCGAGGACCTCGAGGTCGTGCCTGGCCCCGAGGTGTAGAGCCCCCGTTCTCTTAGCCCCCGTTCCCCTATCTTTATTTTGTTTTTTTTTTCTTTTTTTTGAATTTTGTAAGGCTGGGGAGCCTAGAAAATACCCTTTGAGCCTAGAAAATACCCTTTGTAAAGCTTTTGTCTTTGGCAGTAGTAATAAAGTTTTTCTTCGGCTCCATAGAATTGCGCTCTGCCATCTGTTGAAGAATGTTCGTAAGATATTTTTTGCTTGTACCGTTGTGCTTTTATGTCAGGTTGGCCATCTGTCTAACGATCGTCCGTCGAGTAGACTGCAATCACTTGCCGACGAGCATTTCCGAGGAGGTATCTCCCTGGGCCCCGGAGTCGATGGGAGATCGTTTAGACTTGGACAGACTTGACATCCCTCACTGGGGTCTCGGATCCTCCGCGGGCCACAGAGCATCTCTGATTTAGAGCATTGGCCACCATCCGGGGGTGACTGGGCAGGGTAGCTGCCCCGTCACCTCCTGCAAAGGCTTTATGCTTCTTGACGCGGTGGTAGGGGAGTTACCCGCCAGGGATGGCCGAGAAGGGTAGCTGCTCGGTTGCCTCTTGCGAGGGCTTGGGTCTTTAGCGTTTGAGGGGCTGTAAGAAGCCCACTAAGGATGTCCGGGCAGCGGAGCTGTGCGGCTGCCTCTTGGCGAGGGCTTTGACCTCTGGCGTTGTGGGTAGGCAACTACCAGCCTGGGATGAACGAGCGGGGTAGCCGCTCCGATGCCTCTTGTGAAGGCTTTTGATCCCTGGCGCCGAGGGTAGGGAGCTACTAGCCGGAGTTTAACCGAGCAGGGTAGCTGCTCGGTTGCCTCTTGCGAGGGATTTTTTATCCTTCAGGACGGGGACCGAGCAGGGTTACTGCCCAGTGCCTCTTGGCGAGGACTTTGATCCCTGTCGGTTGTGGTAGGAAGCTACCAGCCGGGGATAGCCGAGCAAGGACTCGACTGCCTCTGGGAGGACTTTGGTCCTTAGCGTGGGAGGGGCTGTAGAAGCCTACTAAGGACTCTTGGCCGGGAAGGGTTACTGCCCGGTGCCTCTTGGCGGGGGCTTTTGTCCTGAAAGATAGCCGAGCGAGGGAACCTCGGGCTCGACTGCTTCTGGGAGGGCTTTTTGATCCCCGGCGTTACGGCCGGAAGCTGCCCGCTGGGGATAGCCGAGCGAGAGATCCTCGGGCCCGACTGCCTCTGAGAGGACTTTTTGATCCCCGGCATTGTGACAGGGAAGCTGCCCACTGGGGATAGCCGAGCGAAGGAACCTCGGGCTCGACTGCCTCCGGGAGGGCTTTTTGATCCCTGGCGTTGCGGCAGGGAAGCTGCCCGCTGGGGACGACCGAGCAGAGTAGCTGCTGGGTTGAATCTTGATGAGGTGTAGCCCGTCCGTCCAGCCGTAGATGCGGGGAATGGGAACGGCCGAGACGATGGCGCTCGTAGCCAGTGCATTGAATGCGGGGGGAGGCGAAGCGCTAAGGGCGCGTCGCTTCGACTCCACCGGAGATGGCTCGATAGCTGCCGTGTGGTGGTGACTCCCTGGGTGAAAGCGGGCGACTGTTGGGCTGCACAGTGGGCTATATAAGGCTGAAGGAGTACTGGTCCTTCATTCCTTCGTAAACAGGTCGTCGAGAATGCAGGACTTCCCGTTTACCATCCCCGACATAGTCCATTTTGAAGATGTGTACCTTTACGACCCGAACTGCACCGAGGACACGGTGCAGCTGGTCTACGGGAGTATTGAGGACCATTTTGGCCGGCTGCTCTCCCGACGCTCCTCTCTGCTGCAACTGCTGATGTACTCCATCTGGAGGGCGTCGCCGGGGCTTTATAACCCCCCGTCTGAGCTGCTTTATGACGAGGCCGTGGGGAAGCTGCGGTCTTTGAGGCGCTTCGGCCTAATCTCCACAAACCGGCTGGCCCGCTTAGAGGCGCTCGTCCGTTAATGCTACGAGCTGAGGCTCGGTATCGACACGTGCGGGGGGAACCGGGGACAGCGGTTGGACCTTGCGAGGCCTCGGTTGGCGGAGATCTTTACTGAGTACCACGAGCAGTGCTCGCTGCACCCCCTTTCCCCCCTGTTGTAATTTTCTTCTATTTTTTCATGTGCGGCTGAGGAGCCCATAATACCTTTTGAATAAAAAGAATTTTTCTTTCCTTTTCGCAATGCTCCACTGATCTTTATTAAATTGACAATAGATCCTAGGAAGAGTTTTCATCGCTTTAAAAGAAAGGTACAGGCTAGTAGATGACTTTATTGGCTCGGGCCGAACTCCCTGAAGGACTGCTGGCTCCCGCGCTTGGCATAGGGTAGGGGGCTCCCTGAGCCCCAGGCCGGCCGTCCGCCGACACGAGCATGATCTGACCGATGGTCAGGTCGGTGGGAGGGCGATACTGCTCCTGCTCGCGGTCTGCCTGCTGTTTGTCCCTCAAGTAGGCGGCGAGGTGCCCAGACCGGATGAGCTCTTCGATGTAGTCCCTCAGTTGCTTGCAGTTCTCCGTGGCGTGGCCCAGTACCCTGTGAAAAGCGCACTATGGGCCCCGGGTTTGCTTTGCGGCCTGACGCGGGATCGGAGGGAACTTGAAGAACCCTCATTCTGGGCCTCCTCCAGCAACACCGCGAGGGAGACGTTGAGCGGGGTATACTCCTGGAACTTTGGGTGGTAGGGCTGCTGACGCTCCGGCCTCTCCTCCCGAGCCCTCTTCTTCTGGTCGGGCCATTTTGCCCGGGGGAGGTTAGCATTCACCTCGGATTCCAGCTGAACCTCGCGCTCGGTCCACGCCTTGACCTCGGTTATGGTCTTAGGTTGCGCCAGAGTGAAGGAGCTGATTAGTGTAGGATTTTAACGATCAAAAATATATTACCGCAATCAAGAACGGCGTCGCTTTGCAGCTAGCCGGTGAGTACGGGTCGGTCCACAGGGATGGTGTTAATTTCCTAAGTGTTCTTACGAGCTAATTCCAATGGGTGTTGGATCTTTTAATTATATCTAAAAACTAAGTTGTTCGAGAATTAAGAAACTTGCTAGGATTAGGTATAAGGGAAGTTTGATAAGATTAAATTTCACACCTCTTTCAATTCCCTAAATTAAGTCTTTTAGGAGTTATAGCAATTATTAGTAAAGGGGATTAGGATGATTGTGAAGAATCTTCGTTTCTTCCTCTAGATCCTTGTCCGTCCTTTCCTAATAATTGCTCTAACCTTCATGGAAGTCATGCATGTCCGGTCCTTTATACTACGGTTTCACCGTTACCTCATGGGTAGGGTGCCGTAGGGAGCGGATCATGCATGCATGCATGAAGTTCTAATTTTTACAAATGATTGGGCACTAAAGAGATGAGAGATCTTCATCTCTCAAACTCCTCCCTATTTCTAACCCTAACAAGCGAGGAAATTACTCGCTCATTAAGGGATCTGTTAAAAACATCATTTTTATTGTATGTATTTTTTAGATCTAATAGATTAGTTACCTACTGCAGGTTAAGAGATTCTACACTAGATTAAACTAAGGCAAAAAGATTAATTAATCTAAGGCAAGAATTTAATTATAAAGCTAGGGCAAAGAATGAATTAATCTAGGGAAAGAATTTAATTATAAACTAAAGCAGAAAATAAAAGACAAACTTACAGATTTGATGCTCTCAACTTTGATTGAATCTGAATTTTTATTTATGAAAAGGAGGCATCCTTCATACAATCTTTAGAATACATACTTATAGGAAATAGGAAAATTAGGGTTACAATTGCCCGTACATGTGCTATTACAGATATACCCCCGAAAAATTCCAACAAAAGCACCGACGCACCGCCAGGAGAATTCTGCACCAACACGTGCAGTAGACGGCCGCGGAACCGCGACATGGGTGGGGGTAGGGCCACGGTTCCGCGGCCCATTGATCGAATCGTCTGCTCAATTTTTGTGGGCTGCTTCTCTGTTGTTTGGGCTTTTTACTTTTGTAGTTCTTTTCTCCATTTGGATTCTGGGTCTTCTCCAGATCTTCAGTGAAAACTTGTAATGGTCTTTTAACTGTTCACTTTGACATTTTGAACCATGCATTGCCTTGTACAATTATGAATTGTTCTTCGTCTAGGCTTGACTAGGATCCTTCTACTTGTTGGTCAAAAGTCCCACTTTTGTATCATCTTTTGTTGTTTTCGCTCCAAGAACCTGTATCCTGTAATATTTAGCAGACATGCGTTAAAAACACCTGTTTATTTATAAAACGAATAAGAATGGGGAATATAATAATGCAATATTATGATATGAACAATTACCCCCAAACTTATCTTTTGCCCGTCCTCGAGCAAACTTATTTTTTTATTCTCAACAAAAAGAACTTAACCGCACTTTCGCAGGGAAACGCGATTGCACTGAGCACGTGCAACAAGCCGTTAAACCTCTAGGTGTCCCTAGTAGGAGGAGTGTTGTCTCCTGAGGGTTTTCAGCTTTACTACCCACAAAATCCTATCAATTTGGCTCATTAACTTTTAATTCTCCAATTAGGTTTTCTAACAAGGAATTCTATTATCGTCGACTCGCAAACTATCCACCCGTATTCTTCACACTTCCTCATCATCTAACTTAAGATTATATATGTTCTATAGACTTACTTAGCTTTCGGCATTTCTTAAATTTTCCTTCTAGGGTTCCATCTCCACTTAGGAATTTTTATCAATTCTACTAAAGATACAAGTTCTATTCTTCATTCCTTTCTCTTATCTAAACTCTAATCACATATCCCCATGTGTGTGTATATACCACCCCTACACTTGGAAATTCAAATCAAGCAATCATACTCTTGCCCTTTTGTCCAAAGCACTTATATGAATTTTGCTTACACATCCTTCATGCGATCGTTAATACTTCTTGAGGTACCAACGACCGATTACAAGATGTGTTTGCACATTAAAGCGTCATTCCTAGTCTTGCAACACCCAAGGCTTTAGCAGTGACTCCCAAACCAGTTGGTCTAAGGCACTAGGTGATGAAGCACCCTCGCTAAATATTTTTCTATTTTTGCAGGCTCAAGTAATTACAAAAACCAGTGTTCATTTTTTTTCTTTATTCACTTTTTTTTTCTTTTATTTTCTTCGTACTAAGGACTTTAGATAAAAACATTTCAAGGTCTCTTCTAATATTCCAAGTTTCAAGGTGCGTGATAGTGCAATTTGTAGGGTATACATTTTCAGAATTCATACTTAAGCTAGGAATTATTTTTCAAACTTATGCTCTAATAAAAATCAATATTTTTCCTTTATTTCGACTTAGCCCAGGAAGTGAACCCAAAATTTTCCTATTTCTAAATAAACTACGAGGACATATACTTTCTACCGTTAAACTTTAAAGAAGGTTATTTTTAGGGTTTTTAATTTACTAAGTCTAAAATCTAGTTGTTCGTAGCCAGTTAACCTATTTGTCAAACTCAAGTTAGATATGGCCAAAATTGAATACAATAATTTTTATAATTTTTTTTTTGAAAATTTTCAATTTTTATGGGTTTTCAAATAAATATGCAAATGCAAAAATATACATGTGAATGCGAAGGAAGAAGACGTACCGAGCATACCCCCAAACTTAAACTGGACAGTGTCCTCACTGTCATGCTGCACCAAGTGGGTCGATAATGTCGGCAATGTCCTGCTTATTAACAAATGATACACACCCCCAAACTTATTTGAAATAAAGTTTTGGAAAAATTGATTGGAAATTCGGGGGTGAAAGTGGAGGAAAATCAATCAGTATAAATCGGCTCCTGCAAAAATAGGAGCTCCTCCGATGGGTCCGCTGTGAGGAACGGTTTCAATCGATGTCCATTTACTTTGAATAAAGTACCGTCCTCAGGATTTTCAAGATCAACCGCACCGTGCGGATAGACGGTGGAACCACATATGGCCATTTCCATCTAGAACGGAGCTTGCCGGGGTGATAATGTAACCGAGTATTATAGAGTAAAACCTGTTGACCAGGTTTAAATGTTTTACGCAAAAGGTGTTTATCGTGGAACACCTTTGTTCGGTTTTTAACAATTATGGTATTATCATATGCCTCATCCCGCAGCTCTTCAAGTTCATTCAACTGCAGCTTTCGATTGCTGCCCGCATCTCCTAAAGATAAATTCAACTCTTTGATAGCCCAAAATGCCTTGTGCTTAATTTCTACCGGGAGGTGGCAAGCCTTCCCGTAAACAAGCCGGTATGGAGACATACCAAGATCGGTTTTGTATGCAGTACGGAAAGCCCATAGTGCATCGATCAGTTTGAAGGACCAATCTTTACGGTTTTTTGACACCGTTTTCTCCAAGATTTGCTTGATTTGCCGATTTGAAATCTCGGCTTGACCATATGTTTGGGGATGGTATGGCGTTGACAACTTGTGGGTTATAGAATATTTGCACATTAAGGACTCAAAAGTCATATTGCAAAAGTGAGAACCATTATCACTTATGATCGCTCGAGGGTGCCCAAATCGAGAAAAGATGTATTCTTTAAGAAATCGAACGACAACCTTATTGTCATTCGTTCGGCTAGGCACAGCCTCGACCCACTTTGAAACGTAGTCAACAGCCAACAGAATATAAACATTCCCAAAAGAATTGGGAAATGGTCCCATGAAGTCTATACCCCAAACATCAAAAACATCGACAACCAAAATTGGTTGGAGCGGCATTTCATTTCTCCGCGATATCCGGCCCAAGTGTTGGCACCGGGAGCATGTCTTGCAGTATTCATATGCATCCTTAAAGAGTCGTGGCCAATAGAAACCACACTGCAAGATTTTTTCGGCTGTCTTCTTTGGGCCAAAATGCCCGCCACATGCTTGATCGTGGCAATAAGACAGCACACTCTTAAACTCGTTTTCCGGTACACACCGACGAATGATTTGGTCGGAACAGTATTTAAAAAGATAAGGTTCATCCCAGTAAAAATGCTTTGCTTGGGACAAGAATCGAAGTTTATCCTGTTTCGACCAATCTTTAGGTATCAAGCCGGTGGCTAAGTAGTTTACTATATCAGTGAACCATGGTTCGCAAGAAACGGTCAAGTGTTGCTCATCGGGAAAAGCCTCAGTGATAGGAAGTTCAAGTGTAGGCGAAGAAGGAAGTCGTGAAAGGTGATCGGCCACTACGTTTTCACATCCTTTTTTGTCCCTTATGACAAGGTCAAACTCTTGTAGCAGAAGGATCTAACGTATTAGCCTTGATTTTGCATCCTTCTTCGCAAAAAGGTGGCGAAGACCTGAATGATCCGTATACACAATAACTGGAGAGCCGATTAAATAAGGCCGAAATTTTTCAAGTGCAAACATAATTGCTAAAAACTCTTTTTCTGTTGTTGTGTAGTTTAGTTGGGCCTCATTTAATGTACGGCTAGCGTAATAAATCACGTGCGGTATCTTGTTAATGTGCTGTCCAAGGACAGCACCAATGGCAAAATCTGATGCGTCGCACATAATTTCGAAAGGTTGCGTCCAGTCTGGAGATGAAAGAATGGGCGCAGAAATGAAAGAGTGTTTCAAAGACTCGAATGCTTCCATGCAAGTCGAGTCGAAATCAAAAGTTGTGTCCTTGGCAATAAAAGAGTCAAGGGTCTAGCAATCTTGCTAAAATTCTTGATGAACCGTCTGTAAAAACCCGCGTGGCCAAGGAAGGTTCGGATGTCTTTGACGCATTTAGGAGGAGGAAGATTAGAAATGACTTCAATTTTGGCTCTATCAACCTCTATGCCATTTTGCGAGATGACATGTCCTAAGACAATGCCTTCTCGTACCATAAAGTGGCACTTCTCTCAATTCAAAGTTAGGTTCTTATCCCTACAGCCGGTAAGAACATCGTCAAGGTGTAGCAAACACTCGTCGAAGGAGTCACCAACAATGGAGAAATCATCCATAAAGATCTCCAAGAACTTTTCAACCATATCTGAAAAGATCCCCATCATACACCGCTGAAATGTCGCGGGTGCATTGTATAACCCAAAGGGCATGCGACGATAAGCAAAAGTGCCAAAGGGACAAGTAAATGTGGTCTTGTCTTGATCCTCTTTGGCTATGGGGACTTGGTTATAACCGGAATAGCCATCTAAAAAGCAGTAGAACTCGTGCCCCGCCAATCGTTCTAGCATTTGGTTAATGAAAGGTAAAGGAAAGTGGTCCTTTCTTGTCGCGGTATTGAGTTTCCTATAGTCGATGCAAACTCGCCATCCAGTTTGGGTGCGAGTAGGAATTAACTCATTTGCCTCATTGGTAATGACCGTGATGCCCGATTTCTTTGGCACAACATTAATGGGGCTAACCCATTGGCTATCCGAGATAGGGTAAATGATACCACTATCAAGACATTTAACAATCTCCTTCTTAACAGCCTCTTTCATAATGGGGTTGAGGCGTCTTTGTGGATCCCTTGCCGGCTTGGCATCATCCATCAAGTGTATATGATGTTCGACTATGAGGGGACTAATCCCCTTGATGTCCGCCACAGACCAGCCAAAAGCATGCCGATTATTGTGTAAGACCATTAAAAGGGCCTTCTCTTGCTCAAGAGCTAGAGAGGCCGATATGATAACGGGTAAGGTATCATTGTCACCTAGATAAGCATATTTTAGGTGCGACGGCAAAAGCTTTAGTTCGAGTTTAGGAGGTGAAACAATAGATGGCAACAATGGAGTAACTGTTTCAAACTCGAAGGACTCCATCAAAGGTTCAAATCGAGTGTACGCAACCGAGTCGGATGGTTCAACTAACTCATCCGAAAAAGCAAAAGACTCAAGCTCAGGTGATGAGTCTTCAAAATCGTCTACAAAGGTGAAACACTCATAATCGTTGTCCGCCGTGAAAGCTGTGTCGGATTCTAGGAGGAACACACTAGTGGCGTCAACACTGCTGTGATCGAACATGAAATTTTCAAACTCACAGTCCTCCTCCGCGATCTCATTGATCGAGCAAACGTCAAGTACGCTAGAATTAGGCTCGGCAGGCTGATTTCCCAACTTAAAAATATTGAGTTCAATTGTCATATTACCAAAAGATAGATTCATTGAACCATTACAACAATTGATCACCGCGTTGGAGGTCGCAAGGAATGGTCGACCAAGTATCACCGGAATTTGATTCCGGGGGTTAGCGACAGGTTGTGTATCCATAACAATAAAGTCAACGGGGAAAATGAAATCCCCTACTCTAATTAACACATCCTCCAACTTTCCCCTAGGATGGGTGATTGATCGGTCGGCTATTTGGAGAGTACAGTGAGTGGGCTTAAGCTCTCCAACGCCTAATTGCTCGTACACAGAATAAGGTAGCAAATTGACACTAGCACCAAGATCTAATAGTGCTCTATTGATGTTCTTGTCCCCAATTGTTATCGAAATAGTAGGACAACCGGGGTCCTTTTGCTTTGGGGGTAAAGAATTGACAAGAGCATCACTGACAGCACTAGCCACAAAAACTTTCTTTGGTACTTGTGACTTCCTCTTTTTGGTGCATAAGTCCTTTAAGATTTTTGCATATGAAGGAACTTGCTGGATTGCATCCAAAAGAGGGATATTTATGCTAACCTATTTGAACAACTCGACAATCTTCTCCATTTGTGGAGTTGGTTTATTCGATCTCAACCGATTTGGAAAAGGAACATTTTGAAAAGTTGTTGAGTCCAATTTTTGTGGATCAGATTGTTGAGTTGGAACCGAACCCCGTGTAGATGTGTTCGTGTTGTTAGAAGTGGGTCCGTTCGAGCTAGAAGAGGTAGAGCCGTGTGAAAGATGGAGAATAGGCTCTAACGAAGAAGAAGAAGAAGAAGGTGAAGACGATGAAGAAGGGCCACCGGCATGGGTGTCATTGTTAATACCCACATTGTTTTGCAACACTTTTCCCGATCTCAACGTGGTCACAGCATTTACGTTATGATTTTTCTGTTGATATGCAGCATGTGCGTGACCGGGATTTGGCAGTGGTTGAGATGGGAGCTTTCCTTTTTCTCGCTCGCTCAATGCTGCATTGAGTTGTGCAATTTGTGCCTCAATAGATTTGATGCTTTGATCGTGTGAGGCACTATTTTGCACCAAAGATTGAATAGAAGTCTCTAATTTTGCTGTAGATTGCTTTAGGAACGCATCTAGACTTCTTTCGAGCGAGCTAATCTTGTCATTATTAGGTTGAACAAAATTGTTTGGCGGGTAAGAAGTGTTAGACACAAAATTGTTCACTTGATTAGGGTAAGGTTGCTGTTGGAAAGGTTGTTGAAATTGAGTTTGTGGAGGTGCTTGCTGTTGTGGAGGAGGAGGCCTTTCAAAATTGTTATTTCCTTGGAATTGTTGATTTTGGTTCCAAACGAAATTTGGGTCACTCCTCCAACCCGAATTGTATGTCGAAGAATATGGATCGTTTTTTTGTCGTTGCTGAAAGGCAGCATTGACTTGATCATGTCCTTGAGTAGATGCATTGTAAGGACACTCTTCGGTAAGATGTGACAGGTCCGAACAACAAGCACAAACAATTCGTGGAGGCACAACAGGGGCAGGAGAAGACGATGAGATTTTGGTCTCAATCGCTTCTAGCTTTTTCGTAAGAGCGGCCATCTCGGCCTTCATAGCAATCGACATATCTAATTGATGTATGCCTGCCCTAGATTGACCACTAGAAGAAGATGATGTGGGCTTGGTGCTCTCCCACTGAATTGTTTGTTCACTAAGATCCTCAAGAAACTGCCACGCTTCCTCACTAGATTTGGAGGGAAAGTGACCTTGACAAATGGTTTCTAGCAACTGCTTCGTTGCCGGGTTCAATCCCTCGTATAATGTTTGGCAAAGTTGCCAATTTTCGATCCCATGATGAGGGCATTGAACAAATAGGTCTTTAAATCTCTCGAAACACTTCCAAAATGGTTCGGAAGGAAGCTGGGAAAATTGTATAATTTCATTACGGATTCTAGCAGTTTTGTGATGAGGATAGAACTTTTTAAGAAAAGCTTTCACAAACTCGTCCCAATTTCTAATGGAATGTGATGCTGTGTTGTATAGCCACTTCTCGGCTAAGTCACATAAGGTGAAAGGAATGACCCTTAGCCTTATAGCGTCATCACTTAATTGGGTCGTTTTCATCATAGCGCAAACGTTTTGGAATTTATTAATAAAAATATACGCATCTTCAGATTTCAAACCATGAAATTTTGGCAGCGTATTGATGAAATGTGGTTTTATTTCAAAATTGTCCCCATTTGCCGGTGGGAGTGAAAGACAGGTAGGTAAAGAAGTGCGGACATGATAGAAAAGATCCTGGAGCGCGACTCGTGCGGGCGCTTCAACAGGCTGGTGATTCGGGTTATTCGCACCTAACGGAGGTGGAATCATTCCCGTCGGTAAGGTATTGTTAGGATTATATTCCGACATACCTTCGGAAGAAGAATTTGAAGGTGGAGGTACGAAAGTGGACGGAATTTCGACTTCGGTGTCGAAAGGTTTGTTGGTCGGTACCAACGAAACACGGACTAATCGGGCGTTAGTGTCTCTAGTCCAAAGTGACATACAATAAAAGGGTAGTGTAGTCAGAAAAAAAAAGACAGAATGTGGAGGTAAGAAAACGTTAATGAGAGGAAGTGGTGTAAGTGAGGTGCAAGTTTTCTTTAGCGACAAGTTGCAAGTTTTGAAAAGATTTTTCTTTTTTTTTATGTGAGATTTTTGCAAAGAGATTTTTGAAAAGAGACTTGTGACACAAAGCGATCAACCACACATGCACAATTAGGCCTAGATCTAGGGTCACCTAGGTCAGCTACAGCTCCTAACTAGGGTTAGAAATAGGACCTCAAACCGTCTCTTCACCGCCAATTGCGGCCAGGTAAGTGCCAGGTAAGTGGGAAGGAACCACAGTAGTGGGCCTAATTAATAACCACTAGCCTTTGACACACTTTTCTAGACACCGCAAAGTCAGGTTAGGATAAACGGTCGATACCAATAACTAGCCCTTTGTCCTATTGAGCTCGAAGTCCTTAGGGCTGAGTCTAGTATTTTTTAATTAAGATTGGTCAATGCAAATGTTTTTAAGTGATTTCTGGGGTCCTGGGAAGGGTAATGAAATCCCCACCAAATCTGAGTTTGGTCAATAGCCTCTTAAAGTCCGATTAAAATATGCAAAACAGTGAATTCACTTGCAATTAATTATTTTTAGCACGGCGCAAAGAAACCTGCAGAAAATCTGTTATTGAGAGGGGGAAGAAGATTTTTAGCGCAAAGAAATCCTACAAAAAATTTGACAAAGGATATATTTTAGGTTGCAGAGGGGAGAAGGAGAAAACAAACCATGCAAAATTGAGGGGCTGACGTGGCAGGCGCGCCGCGGTTCCGCGGTTAGTAGCGCACAACGGCCGCGGTTCCGCGGTATCGTGGAGGGATCGTTCTCTGAGAAAAAGTCTGCCGCTCCTTTGTTCTAATCCTCTTCTGTTCTGATGTACCAATTTCTGTTTCGCTCTCTGTAAACTTCCAGATCCGAGATTCTTCGCTGTTCCTGCAAGATTCAAACGATAAACCCTTCAAATAGATAAAAATTGATAAAATATTTTTGTACTTTTTCTATTTTCAGATTTTTATGATTTATAAGATTTATATCAACCCGAAATTACAAAAAGGAAATTTTACGCCATCCCCGGCAATGGCGCCATTTGATTAGTGTAGGATTTTAACGATCAAAAATATATTACCGCAATCAAGAACGGCGTCGCCTTGCAGCTAGCCGGTGACTATGGGTCGGTCCACAGGGATGGTGTTAATTTCCTAAGTGTTCTTACGAGCTAAATCCAATGGGTGTTGGATCTTTTAATTATATCTAAATTCTAAGTTGTTCGAGAATTAAGAAACTTGCTAGGATTAGGTATAAGGGAAGTTTGATAAGATTAAATTTCACACCTCTTTCAATGCCCTAAATTAAGTCTTTTAGGAGTTATAGCAATTATTAGTAAAGGGGATTAGGATGATTGGGAAGAAACTTCGTTTCTTTCTCTAGATCCTTGTCCGTCCTTTCCTAATAATTGCTCTAACCTTCATGGAAGTCATGCATGTCCGGTCCTTTATACTACGGTTTCACCGTTACCTCATGGGTAGGGTGCCGTAGGGAGCGGATCATGCATGCATGCATGAAGTTCTAATTTTTACAAATGATTGGGCACTAAAGAGATGAGAGATCTTCATCTCTCAAACTTCCCCCTATTCCTAACCCTAACAAACGAGGAAATTACTCGCTCATTAAGGGATCTGTTAAAAACATCATTTTTATTGTATGTATTTTTTAGATCTAATAGATTAGTTACCTACTGCAGGTTAAGAGATTCTACACTAGATTAAACTAGGGCAAAAAGATTAATTAATCTAAGGCAAGAATTTAATTATAAAGTTAGGGCAAAGAATGAATTAATCTAGGGCAAGAATTTAATTATAAACTAAAGCAGAAAATAAAAGACAAACTTACAGATTTGATGCTCTCAACTTTGATTGAATCTGAATTTTTATTTATGAAAAGAAGGCATCCTTCATACAATCTTTAGAATACATACTTATAGGAAATAGGAAAATTAGGGTTACAATTGCCCGCACATGTGCTATTACAGATATACCCCCGAAAAATCCCGACAAAAGCACCGACGCACCGCCAGGAGAATTCTGCACCGACACATGCAGAAGACGGCCGCGGAACCGCGGAATGGGTGGGTGTAACATTTCAAAAAGATAAAATATTAATTTTGGGAATTTTTATAATTTAATATTATTTTATTGAATATTTTAATATTTTGGTATTATTAAATACAAATAAATGGGAAAATTTTTGGAAAAATTATGGAAAATTCCAAAATAGGGTATTCTATGGGATTATGACATTTTAAAGTTTTTGTGATTAGTTTAACACTAATTTAGTGCTAATCGCGATTAAAAATCGCTAATCGGTTTTTAGCAATTTTGTGCAAAACATGCACATATCTTTTTCTCTACACTTGTGCATTTCTACCATGGATTTTCTTTTGGGTTTTCTATTCAAGTGAGAAGGGATTTAGTGAAGAAAATAAGATAAAGAAAAGATAATAGGTATGGTGAGAGAGAGAGAGTAGGTGAGGACTTCTTTGACTTGGCTCCTTCTCCTTTTTTCACCACCATTTCCTCTCTCCCTCTTCATGGTTGCTGGTGCCGCCCTAGCTCCTCATTCCCTCCCTCTTCAACTCCTCAAATCACCATGAAAACAAACTCAAAACCCTATCTTCATTTCACTAAAAAAGTGCACGAGCTCAAGATCTACACTTGGAGCTAAAGAAGCAAGGATTTTGGCCACTAGGGGCAACTCAAGAAAATTCTTGAGTTGCCAAATGAGATATTTACTGAACCCTTAGCTTAGTTTTAGCATTACTTTCACCCCCATGTTGTGATAGAACCGATATTGTTTGATATTGTGGATTTGAGGATAACCAAGTTAGGGTTTGAGGGAAACTTGAGTTGTATTGTGAAATTGAGCTCAGTTGAGGTTATATAAACACCCTAGTGCATGAATGGAGACCCTAACCTGAAGCTTAAACCCAGAATACGGATTTTTGAAACCGATATCAGAGAAATTGTGGAATCTGTGAAGGGTATATTGAATCTGCTATCACCCGAGACATCCTAAATTAAAATTGATTGGACAATGACATGTGTAGGCACCCAGGAAGCTACCACCAAGACCCCAACCACTAACTCATCAAGCCGACCACAGATTTATCTATTCTGGCCGCAATTTGCGGCCAGACTATGGTGGATTTGGCTCGTTTTGGTTTTGGTGTTCTCTTATCAGTAGTTTAGACCCCTGGCATGTGTAGATTTGTATAAGTTGACCTAGGGTGAAATTTGGAACATATTTCCTTAGTTGCTGTTTTGGATTCGTGTTTCCGTATTCCGTATTCTTAATCCTGAATTTGGGTCTTGTGTTTTACCTCGACTATTTGGCGTTTATACGACGATATAGAGGATTTATTGATGGTTTTGAAGGAGTGCCGTGGGTTCTAACCTATAGGTCCCTTATCGTATCGTTTTGGGTTTCGTTTGCCGTTTTAGCTTTGATTTGGTTTTAATGCGCATATACGATATTTTGATATGTAGGTACCCATGAAGACTTCGGGACAACAAGCCAGCGCGTGGCGACGTCCACAAATGAAGACGCAAGGTGAGTAGATTATATCTACAGGGGAAGTCGGGTGGATGGCGTATAGCACCCCCGCAGTCCGTAGTTGTTATATTATATATGATAGTTAGGTGTATTATGGATAGTGTAGGGTTAGAAGTGACTAGTGTAGTTCATAGTCGCGAACCCTAGAATAGAATTACACCTACACGCACACCCTTGCATATTCCTTATACTTGCACTGTGTTGATGATATTGGATGACATTGGAGATGAGTCGATGATGTTGGGCCTTGTGCCGCGAGATCGGTGATTTGATGTGATTCGTATTGGGATACGATACGTGATCTCTAGCGGGCCTTGGGACGTGTGCTTGCACACGTAGTATATTGATGGTATCAGTTGTACTAGACTTATATCAGTACCCCAGATTATGTGATATGATGATAATGATACCTAATAATTGATGAGCTGATTGTGATATTTGACCCGTACCCAACTACTGGGATGCCGTACGACGATTTACCGTACGAGCTTTATATTGATGATAGATCCGCACTCATGACTCGAGGATGTCAGATGATATACTGTATCGTACGCGATACTATTGAGGCGGGATCACCGACTATTATATTATTTATATATATCGACTCAGATTTAGGTGGTTTCCATACCCCTCCTGATGGACTTCGCATAGTAGGCGTTAGACTAGACCCGTGTTATACCTATTTCAAAACTAACGAATCGGGGATATTTTAAAGATAGGTAAAAAGGGATTCTACGGATATTTTCAAACGACACCTCTTTTCTTAAAAACACCGTAGCCCTTATTTTACCAAAAGCCCTGATTCGTCTCATTTCAAAAGGCAAGGCTGCATGATATAGTTATTGAGGTAGATTCTTCACTGTTGCGTCGATTAGTTGATTCCGCATATTCATGCTATTTGCATTGCATTGCTTGTGTTTATTGATATATTATTATCATGCTGCTAGGACATATTGTTACATGCTTTCTGATTTGCGCATTGAGATATGTTGTTTCTATGATATTTCTGGTTTTTGAGAAAGGGTTGACCCAGACTGACGGATGCCCGATATATTGAGAGAGGGCTGACTCGGACTGACGGATGCCCGATATATTGTGAGAGGGCTGACCCGGACTGACGGATGCCCGATATATTGTGAGAGGGCTGACCCGGACTGACGGATGCTCGATATATTGTGAAAGGGCTGACCCGGACTGACGGATGCCCGATATATTGTGAGAGGGCTGACCCGGACTGACGGATGCCCGATATATTGAGAGAGGGCTGACCCGGACTGACGGATGCCCGATATATGAGAGAGTGGGCTGACCCGGATTGACGGATGCCCGGTATATGAGGATTTACATGCCGATGCTAGGCACAGGTTTTCATGATGTTTTCGAGTGTCGATGCTAGGCACTCATATTCCATGCCTTTAGTTATATCCTCATATTTACATACATGATGTTTATTGTCATTGGGTGACGGGTGGACGGGTTCCACGTTTTTACAGACTTAATCACATACAGACTGGATTTACATTGATCATACTTCATTTGTATATATAACAGGGTATGAGGGCGCTGTTATATATACCCTTACACCAATATTAGTGGAATGGGACGCTAATATATGTGTATTGATATTCATTTGATACTTCATCATATTTACTTCATGCAGACATACCTTATACTGATGACATGTTTTTACCTGAGTACTTGGCACTACATACCTGTTTAGATGTTGCTTTGCTACCTTTTCATGTATCAGGCTTATTCTTTGAGGTTTATATACTGATCGTATTGACCTAGGATTATGTCTTGCATTCGGTTTCTGCTTGTAGATATTTCTATTCACGAGTTGGCAACTCACCCCCGTTGTGCCACAGTTCTTGCAGGTTTTGCCGTACAGGTTTCATTGCGGCATTTCTGGCACACTGCTTCCTTGCGGGTGAATTGCATTTGGTAGGTGGGTTCTTTTGCATCAAGAACCACCAGTGTACTTGTATATTCTTGTATCTAGAAATTCCATCAACCAAACTTGTATATTGTTTCAGACTTAGACATTTGTGATGTATTATTCGGCCTTAGAGTCGCGCTTAGTAGTATTACGGTTTTCATGCTTACTGAGTTTCTGTTGGATTTGATCCTCGCCATTCGGCGTTGTATATTATATTGCATGTGTGGTTGTGACCGTCAATTGACGAAGAGCTAGCTCCCGCTTGGGGATGCCTTTTTTTCATTGCATATATTGTTATTCTTGTTGTACCCCATTCGGGGCTGTAAGGTGTTTTTCGTCACCCCAGTGAGATGGGAATACGCGAGCGCTTGTCAGGCGTACTACAGATTCCCCCTGCCTAGGGTAGGTCGGGGTTTAATGATTGTGGGGATCCGAATCTCCGGCAGCCGCGGACTAAGCTGCCGTTAATTACCCATCGCCTTTGGGGCGAGGGAACCTCCGATTAACGGGTTAAACTGGTCATGCGAACTCAATGTGCAGTGTGCGTGTGTTTTGAAAGGGGGTTTTGGATATATCGGGAGCCACGCAGAGTTTTTTACGGGGGTCCCGCTACCCGGATAGCGGGCTGGGGGTCAAGGGGGCTAGCAGCCCCCTTGCGTGGTTCGGGGCAGCGCCCCGGCCTGAAAATTTTTTGGAGGGGGAGAATGTGGCGGAGTATGTATATGTGTGAATTTGTATACATATGTATGTGTATATGTATGTACATAAAAAGAGAGGGAAAAGGCATCCAAGGGATGCGTGGGGGCCAGCGCCTTGAGCGCTGTGCGTTAGGTGCTGTGCGCTCAGCGCGCGCGCGCGCGCCACGTGTCGGCACGCGGGCGCCTGCGCACTTGCGCAAGCGCGCAGGTGCGCAAGCGCACGCCACGTGTCGGCACACGGGTGCCTTGCGCACTTGCGCAAGCGCGCGCGCCACGTGTCGGCACGCTGGCGCCTTACGCACTTGCGCTGCGCGCCGGAAAGGCACAAGAGGCTTTTAGCCTGAAAAAATTTCTCAGAAGAGAAATCAGAGAGGAGTTGAACTCCTGAATGTGTTTTTCTTCTTTTTTTGAGGGTTTAGTGAAAGATGTTCTTCTTCTTCCTCCTCTGTTAGCTGGATCTTGAAGATCAAGAGATGTGGGATTTCAAAATCTTTTGTTTTTGAGATCTGATGGAAGATCTGAGTTCCCCTTGATGGGTTTTGTGGTGAAAATTAATTTGTTTTATAAAAATGAGAGTAGAACTCTTGATTTAATTCAAAAGAAAGAAGAAGGTTTTGGAACCTTGAAGAAGGAAGAAAGAGCTCAGCTCTAATTTTTGTGGAGAGAATGAAAAGTATCCTTTTTTTATTCATGATGTTGCCTTATATAGGCTTACATATTTGCATATAGCCCCTTGGGCTTCACAAAAATGGCATTTTAGCCATCCCATGGCTCATGTGCCATTTCATTTTTTGCACATAAGCCATGGGCTTGCAAAATATTGGCTTTATGCCCATTTTGCATACATTCATGTATAAAAAATTACATAAAAATTATTTATTACATGATCTATATCTTAGCATGGAGAGGGTCGGCCGCTTCATGTTTCGGACTCGACCTGGGCATGGGCCCACTTGACCTGGGCTTGGGCCCACCTGGCTTGGGGTTGACCTTGACTTTGACTCGGTCAACCGGGGTGTAAATTTTTACCCCAACAAAGTGCCCCCCATCAATAAATGCACACCGCACATTTGAGTTGTGTGCATGAAATTGATGGATCTTGAAGCTGAACTTCGAGGTGGAACATCATTCCAGAAGCGAAGCATCATCCCGGGGAGCATGATTCCTGGGGATCGGAGTATCATTTCGATGAGCGGAGCATGATTCCAGGGTTCGGGGCATCATTCCGAAGGGCGGAGCATGATTCCAGAGTTCGGAGCATCTTTCCGAAGAGCGGAGCATGATTCCAAGGATCGGAGCATCGTTCCGATGGGCGGAGCATGATTCCAGGGTTCGGAGCATCGTTCCGAAGACCGGAGCATAATTCCAGGATTCGGAGCATCTTTCCGAAGAGCGGAGCATAATTCCAGGGATCGGAGCATCGTTCCGATGGGCGGAGCATCATTCCAGGGATCGGAGCATCGTTCCGGGGGATCGGAGCATCATTCCGATGGGCGGAGCATCATTCCAGGATTCGGAGCATCATTCCGAAGGGCGGAGCATGATTCCAAGGATCGGAGCATCGTTCCGATGGGCGGAGCATGATTCCAGGGTTCGGAGCATCGTTCCGAAGACCGGAGCATAATTCCAGGATTCGGAGCATCTTTCCGAAGAGCGGAGCATAATTCCAGGGATCGGAGCATCGTTCCGATGGGCGGAGCATGATTCCAGGGATCGGAGCATCTTTCCGAAGGGCGGAGCATGATTCCAAGGATCGGAGCATCGTTCCGATGGGCGGAGCATGATTCCAGGGATCGGAGCATCGTTCTGATGGGCGGAGCATGATTCCAAGGATCGGAGCATCGTTCCGATGGGCGGGTCGTTGGTTGATTCCGAGCTGAGGCATAATTCCGACAGGGAAGGTAGATATCCCGAGGCGAAGCATGATTTCGACACGGGGTAAATTCTGGGACGGAGCATGATTCCACCGTAGAGGTTGTTGGTTTGATTTGATTTGGGTTGACATCAGCATCGCTATGCTGGAATATGGTACCAGGAGCGAATCATCATTTGTCATGGGAGAGGATTTGGGAGTTGGTTTTTTTTTGTTTGGCATCAGCATCGCTACACTGGAATATGGTTCCAGGAGCGAATCATCATTTGCGTTTGCTTATTAGGAAACGATGGCTTAGGAGACAGGTTTTAGGTCCCTATCGCCTAAGACCTTTCAATTTTGTGAGCCGTGAGGGTCTCACAAAGCATTTTCTCCCTACGGGTCGTAAGGATCCCGTAAGTGTATTTTCTCCTTGGGAGTCGTGGGGACTCCCAAGTGTGTTGCTCCTTTGTGAGTCGTAAGGATCTCACGCGGGAATTTTCTCCTCACAAAGTCGAGAGGACTTTGCGAGTGCATTTCATCTCTTTTTCACAAGTTTGCGCCCTTTCGGGTTTTCACAAACTTGCCGGCAGTCCTGCTGTTTTTACTCACGGAGCCCTTTCGGGTTTTCATCCGTGCCCATTTTGCTTGTGGACATACCCTTTTTTTTTTGAATCTTCACCGCCGGTGGGACTTTGAATGTGGTCTCACCGGTAGGACTTGGGGGGAATTGGAATTGTTTTACGCCCGTGGATTGTATACGGTTTTGCGGGATGTATGATCCAGACCGTAGGGCCATACAAATTTCGGGACTTTGTTGGCGTCTGCATCGCTGCACTGGAATATGGTACCAGGAGCGACTCATCATTCGCCATTGGGGCATGGGATTGGAATTTGGTTGGTGTCTGCATCGCTGCACTAGAATATGGTACCAGGAGCGACTCATCATTCGCCACGTGGGGTATGGTATTGGAATTTGGTTGGCGTCTGCATCGCTGCACTGGAATATGGTACCGGGAGCGACTCATCATTCGCCACTTGGGGATTGGGGAGCGATGGCTTAGAAGACAGGTTTGGATCCCTATCACCTAAGGCTTTTCAATTCTATGGGCCGTAAGGGTCTCATAAAGTATTTTCTCCCTACGAGTCGTAAGGATCCCGTAAGTGTATTTTCTCCTTAGGAGTCGTGGGGACTCCTAAGTGTGTTTTTCCTTTATGAGTCGTAAGGATCCCACAAAGGTTTGTTCTCCTCATGTATCGTGAGGACACATGAGTGGGTCTTCTCAATGGAGCATAATTCCAGAGGCGGAGACCAGCCGCGTAACCGGTAATCGTGGTGGGGCATGGACGTGATGAGAATTATTTGAGCCCGTGGATTGTATACGGCAGTCAATTTGGAGACTGGCCGTAGGGCTGGGAGAACTTTGGAAATTTGAATTTTTGTTTGGCGTCTGCATCGCTGCACTGGAATATGGTACCAGGAGCGACTCATCATTCGCCGCTGTTTTTTTTTGTTGTTTTTGTATTTTTTGTTTTACCGCGATTGCTCCATCATTTCAGCTTTTTTTATCGCGAAGGTCGCGATTGCCCCATCATTTCGGCTTTTATTCGCGGTTGCCCCATCATTTCGGCTTTTATCTTCATCTTTATTTTACTCGCTGATTTTTATTGCGAGTTGCCCCATCATTTCGGCTTTTCTTTATTTTTCTTTTATTTACACATTTTTTTTTATATACACACATTTTTTTTTACATTCCCAGTTTAACGACTTAGAGGTCGACTGTTCCAGTTTAATGACGTGGTGGTCGATTGTTTTCAGAGAAAGGCAGATGCCTGAGAGAATCGGTTTCACGAAGAACTTCGGTCTCCGTTTGTATGAAATTGGCGGTTGCAGCTTGACTGTTTGTTAACACGCCTTTGGACAGTTCTATCTCTCCTGCCTTGTATTGCTTTTCGACCCAATCTTTGAAGACGAAGCAGTCCTCAATGGCATGGCCTATCACTCTGTGATAGGGGCAGTATTTGGGGTCGTCGGTCCTATTCGCTTCCTGCGGTCTTTTTGACTCTGGCAGTTGTAGACCGTTCTTCAGGGCGTCTTTGAATATTTTACGGATTTTGTCCCTTCTGAAGAAATAGACCTTATCCAGCTTCTCTTTCAGTGGAGATTCTCCTCCCTCTCCGAACATTGGCTTCCGAGGCTGGTTGGCGCTAGGTCCGCTCATCCCTTGCTTATTTCGGTTAGCCGAAGTGTTGAAAGATTCAGAATCATCGGAGTTTCCGCCTTTGCGATTATCGTCCTTCCGGTTTCTCCAGGACTTATTGTTATTTTGAGAATCCGAGGAGGACTCCTGTTTTGAGCGCTCCAGCATCTGGACTTTCCTGGTCAGCTCTTGGAATGTTTTGAGACCCGCGGTGCATAAAAACGGGGCCATCCAATTATTGAGATTTCCGACGAGGAGACTGACAGATTGGTCCTGCTCTATCGGCGGTTCACATTTGACGGAGAGATTGCGCCATCGGATTATAAAATCCGTGCTGCTTTCGTCGCTCTTGGGCTTGGTCCTTACGAGCTTGGCAATGGTAATCTTATCGCTGGCGCTCATGAACCTCTGCCGAAACAGAGACTCCATTTGGACAAAAGTTATGACAGAGCCATCCGGTATGCTCGCGTACCAGTCGAAAGCAATATCGGTCAAGCTATTAACGAACTGGCGAAGGAGAAGCGCATCATTGCCCCCAGTATTCCCACATGAGGCTTTGAAGTGGGCGATGTGCTGATTCGCATTTCCTGTCCCATCAAATCTTCCGAATTTAGGGATGACATAGCCGCTAGGAAATTCTACCAGATCATATTGAGCAGGATATGGTCTCCCGCTACTGTTAACATCTTTTTGCGCTTTAGCTTCGGCTACCAGTGTTTTGACTTTGCTGGCAACCAAATCCATAATTTGAGCTTGAGTTAGCGGGCTACTGTCATCGGTAGCCAAGACATTTGCTGAGATAGGATGCGACTGATTTTCATGCGGTTCGCCCACTTTTGGATTTGAGGGAACGGGCGTCGGCTGTCTCGGGACACCGTTTCCCGGTTCATGAGATGAACCCTGTGCTTGATTGGGCGGCTGAGAGGCAAGTTGGGCCGTAAGCCGTAAGACGACATTTGTCAAGTCGTCGATCTTTGAGTAGAGCTTGGCCATCTCCTTATCTTTGCTTCTGAGCTGTTTTTGGAGCTCTTGGAGAAGTTGCTGCTCTGCGGTCTTAGGACGGAAAGTTGGCTCATCTTCGCTTTCTGAGCCTGACTCCTCATGAATTGAGGGCTCTCTCTGCCTATCAGCCTCATCGAGAGGGTTTTCATCATCCAGCGGAGGCGGCTGTTCTTGGGAAGTGGCAACCACATTCAAGCCAGATTGGATTTGAGATGTGGTAGCCCCGTCCTTGCTCTTGCTACGCGTGCCCACCACGTAGACAGTGTGGATAACACATTCAGCCATCCCCTCATCTTTGGCGGGGTAACCCTGTTCTTCGAACCTCATGAGGTTTAGCCTGGCAGGAGCCCTAGCCCTTTTGTTGGCTCTATATCTGAGCCTTTTCTCCCTCAGCTTCTCGATTTTGAAGGCTTGGCGGGCAACCGCTACCCGGGGAGCCATTGTGAGTTGATCAGAGGGGAGCTTAGAGAAGACACCCGATCGAGCAGTGGTCAAGGGCACCGCTGGAGCTTTCTCGGGACGCGTTGTCGCTTTGTTGGTGTTGATGGCCTTGCGCCCAGCTAGAGCCAAGGAAATTCGTTCAGACACCGACTTGCGTTTGGGTTGGGGCACCCTTGAGATCACCACATTTGGTCTCCTGCCTTTCGAGACCGGTTTATCTGCCACCGGGGCTTGAGGAGCTGGGATGGCGCCAACTGGCATGAACATAATAGAGCCGAATGGTAGCAGCGGCTCCTCCCATTGTCGCCCGAGACTGGCCGGAAGGACCGTCCTAGAGTCTATCCTCATCGTGTAGGAGACGGGAGCTGAGTTCATCATCGAAGACATCGTCGGAAGGTGATTGCTTGAAAATCTGCATGAAAAAGCATTATTTTAGTATAAATATAGACATGTAAATTGATTGAGTTCGCATGAACGTTTAACCCGAGATATGGGAGGAGAGATTGGTCCCACCGGGCGTGCCAGAGTCTGTAAGGTGTTTTTCGTCACCCCAGTGAGATGGGAATACGCGAGCGCTTGTCAGGCGTACTACAGATTCCCCCTGCCTAGGGTAGGCCGGGGTTTAATGATTGTGGGGATCCGAATCTCCGGCAGCCGCGGACTAAGCTGCCGTTAATTACCCATCGCCTTTGGAGCGAGGGAACCTCCGATTAACGGGTTAAACTGGTCATGCGAACTCAATGTGCAGTGTGCGTGTGTTTTGAAAGGGGGTTTTGGATATATCGGGAGCCACGCAGAGTTTTTTACGGGGGTCCCGCTACCCGGATAGCGGGCTGGGGGTCAAGGGGGCTAGCAGCCCCCTTGCGTGGTTCGGGGCAGCGCCCCGGCCCGAAAATTTTTTGGAGGGAGAGAATGTGGCGGAGTATGTATATGTGTGAATTTGTATACATATGTATGTGTATATGTATGTACATAAAAAGAGAAGGAAAAGGCATCCAAGGGATGCGTGGGGGCCAGCGCCTTGAGCGCTGTGCGTTAGGTGCTGTGCGCTTAGCGCGCGCGCGCGCCACGTGTCGGCACGCGGGCGCCTTGCGCAAGCGCGCCACGTGTCGGCACGCGAGCGCCTTGCGCAGATGCGCAAGCGCGCGCGCCACGTGTCGGCACGCGGGCGCCTTGCGCACTTGCGCAGGTGCGCAAGCGCGCGCGCCACGTGTCGGCGCGCGGGCGCCTTGCGCACTTGCGCAAGCGCGCAGGTGCGCAAGCGCGCACGCCACGTGTCGGCACGCGGGTGGCTTGCGCACTTGCGCAAGCGCGCGCGCCACGTGTCGGCACGCTGGCGCCTTGCGCACTTGCGCTGCGCGCCGGAGAGGCACAAGAGGCTTTTAGCCTGAAAAAATTTCTCAGAAGAGAAATCAGAGAGGAGTTGGACTCCTGAATGTGTTTTTCTTCTTTTTTTGAGTGTTTAGTGAAAGATGTTCTTCTTCTTCCTCCTCTGTTAGCTGGATCTTAAAGATCAAGAGATGTGGGATTTCAAAATCTTTTCTTTTTGAGATCTGATGGAAGATCTGAGTTCCCCTTGATGGGTTTTGTGGTGAAAACTAATTTGTTTTATAAAAATGAGAGTAGAACTCTTGATTTAATTCAAAAGAAAGAAGAAGGTTTTGGAACCTTGAAGAAGGAAGAAAGAGCTCAGCTCTAATTTTTGTGGAGAGAATGAAAAGTATCCTTTTTTTTATTCATGATGTTGCCTTATATAGGCTTACATATTTGCATATAGCCCCTTGGGCTTCACAAAAATGGCATTTTAGCCATCCCATGGCTCATGTGCCATTTCATTTTTTGCACATAAGCCATGGGCTTGCAAAATATTGGCTTTATGCCCATTTTGCATACATTCATGTATAAAAAATTACATAAAAATTATTTATTACATGATCTATATCTTAGCATGGAGAGGGTCGGCCGCTTCATGTTTCGGACTCGATCTGGGCATGGGCCCACTTGACCTGGGCTTGGGCCTACCTGGCTTGGGGTTGACCTTGACTTTGACTCGGTCAACCGGGGTGTAAATTTTTACCCCAACAGGGGCCAGTTTTTACAAAGAAACTCTGCCGAAATTTTTAGAAAAGACTTTACTGTTTTTAAAATGCATATTTGGCTTAGTTATTTAAAAACCTTCACTTCTTTAAACCAGTTTCTTTATTTACTCTTAAAATGGTTTTAGATTTCTGGGCTTTTGGCTTACTTGGATCAGATGGGGTCCTATAGACTTCATATGGTTCAAGGGCCAGTCACGTGCTCTTTCGGGTCGTGACAGTGGGGGTAGGGCCGCGGTTCCGCGGCCCATTGGTCGGATCGTCTGCTCAATTTTTGTGGGCTGCTTCTCTGTTGTTTGGGCTTTTTACTTTTGTAGTTCTTTTCTCCATTTGGATTCTGGGTCTTCTCCAGATCTTCAGTGAAAACTTGTAATGGTCTTTTTGTTAGTTATATGTATGCCCTAGAGGCCATTGCTGTATATGAGATGTATATTGTAGTGGATGCTAGGACATATATAGGTAGGACTTTCTTGCTCGACATGATAGTACGCTATCTGGTTGCTCTTTATCTTAACATGTATACTTTCTGTCTCTCTGTTACATGTTGATAAAGCCCTTAGGATGTGTACTCGACTTGCAGGACTATGATGTAGATCATACTAGTGGGGCCTGGGTAGTCCATGAGTACAGCCTTCAATGTTCCTAGTCGTGGGAATATCGAGACGGGGCATCGATATTCCAGAGTAGACTAGCGTATATCTTCTCGACCCATGTGATGGGCGATGGATGATCCCATATCCATTGGTGTTTGACATCAGAGATGGTATGCGGGTGCTCAGTAGAGACTGGGTACACTGAACGGACTCGCCGAGAACTCCCAGATGGTATTATACGTCACGTCAGATGGCAGTTCTCTGGTGACACTGGTACAGCTTAGTCTGTTGACCCGAGATCGTCATAGAGTCTTGTGTGTCTCCCACTGTGCTTTGATTTCCACCCCACTACGGCTCTACTGAGTCATGCAAACAGGTGGTTTTTGGATACAGTCCCGATTCACATGGAGGCAATGAGCGATAGGAGGGGATTCGTCTCTCCCGGTATTAGGGGTTGATGTTGCGCTATGCTCGACTGGCCATAACTGGAAATCCCTGGCCAGGGTTGCACTGATTTACTGGTAAGTGTTATCAGTAGTTTCATGCTTGTTATGGACCTTATATCGGCATGACTTATCAAGCTACTGGGGTCTGACGTTTACCACCCCTAGGCGAGATATGCGACATATCAGACGAACAGACCGGACTGTGCGATAAGTGTTACTGGTTGGATTCACAGGAGTGTGAGCAGGCTTGCTCGTTGATCTTCTGGTCGCTCAATACCCGGATGGCCGTTACGTTTAGCAGACCGCTTGCGGCTTGTGGGTGTTTGATATGATCATCACCTACTGCCGGCGTATTGACGAGTCTTTAGAGTCCTACACAGGGGTTTCCTGGCTCAAGCGAAACGAAATAGGAGCGCATATGAGATATGTGCGGGACTGAGAATAATACCAGTATGTGATACTGTATTCTATTCTCGCGATTTGTGACATTGATCGGTTGTATGCGATATAGCCGGGTTATCGGATCAAGTGTTGATTCGATAAATTGTTACTATTGATATTAGTCGGTTATATGTAATATGACCGGATCGTTAAATCAAGTGTTGATTTAATGATTTAATGTATAATTATATATTTGATATATTACTTTACATTAACTAGTATTGGTTCACTTAAGATTGATTTTCTCACTAGAATGTGCACATTGTTTATATGTGATATATGCAAGTGTACAAGTTTGTATCATGCTTGATGATACATACAAGTTGTGTGTATGAGACTTAAACCAAATCAAGGTTAAATTAGGGTTTACTAATTTCCTAACAGATAACAAAAGAGGTGAGACTTTGGTCAAAGTTATCAAGCTTCATGAAGCTTGAAGAAACTTTGACAAAGTCAACTCTTTTGTCATTTTCTTAGGATATTAGTTAACCCAACCCTTAACCTAATACTTTGGTTAATTCTCTACATGAGTTAAGCATGAGGGCTTAACTCAACCATGGTGCCATAATTAAAAGGATAAGTTTCATTTGGATTCATGATTATTCTTTATTCTTTTCTTCTTCTTCTTCTTCTTCATCAAGCTCCATCAAAAGCTTGCTAGCTCCAATAGTGCCATGAGAATAAGTGTGAGAAAAACAATTCTAAAGTGAACCCACTTCCTATTTCTTCATCCTCTACTACTTGCCATGTAGTATAGGGTGTTCTCTTCACAAAGTTTTTGACCAAGTGAAGGAATAGCTCGAGTTTGAGTCTCCCCGACATAGATCATCTTCGGCCTCGAAGTCAACGACCTAGCCCGCTCATTTTTCCGATGAAACCATCACTAGGGTCCGGGATCCCGATGATCGCAGCGAAGGGACGTCAACACGGAGCTTTAGAAGTGAAGGACCGGATCTACAAAGGTTGTAATCACTTTCGCTTGTAGCAAAGTAGTTTGCTTGCTTTTCTTTTTCGCCTTACCTCTAGTAATCGATCTAGATTAGTGTTCTTCGGCACTTCTATCTTTGAATTGGATATGGTTGATGCCTTGTGGAACTTCATGAGTGTGCCTAGGAACCCTACAGTGGTATCAGAGCCTAGCTAGAGCTTTAGGCGAAGTATAGACGAAGTTAGAAACCCGATCGAACCCCGAAACCCTAATCGATACCCTTCTCTGTACATTTTTTTAAAATGTGATTTTTTATGAATTAAAAATTCTCAGAAAATTAATCAGGAAAAACTAAGAAATACTGTGAAGTACGGCCCTCTGATTCTGCTATATGACCGCGGAACCACGGCCAAACCAAGGGTTTGGCGGCGGTTCCGCGGCTTAAATTATGACTTAGTCCCTCATACTTCATATATTTATTCATAGGTCCTTTCTTGTCAATTTTTTCTGGGAATTTTTTAATTCCACTCAAGTGTTGAGTTTTCTTAGGGTTGTATTGGGGACTCGTTGATTCGATCAGATAATTTAACTTTGTTTAGTTTGTTCGGGTAATTTTTAGATCGTGTTAAAAAGTTCGACCGGATATCAATAACTCACTTTTTCCCCTGCCGGAAAATTTCCAAGAGTTGGATTTTTCCGTAGTTTAAGAACGTTCTAAGTAGTGCAAGTAATGCGATGGACCCTCTAGAAGACAACAAACCTTAACTTGATTATGTGACCGTCTTGAACCGCCTTTTGAACCTTAGGGTTTGGGGCAGTACGGCGTGCCATATGTGAGGCGTTGGCTTGACCCTTCTACGGCTGGACCGTTGGTACTGTGGCATGAAATGGATGTTTTTAAACTTATTTCAAGTGTTGAGATATTGGGAAAACTTAGATGTTTGATTATTCGATCGGGAAGTTTAACCTTGTCTATTTATCTGGAATGTGATACAATATTTGGAATCCACAAGTTGTTATGACATAACTAATTTGAATGTTATAAATCTAGCAGTTTAGTCTCACTTGATCGGTTGCCACGGAATTTTGATATGATCGAAAGTCCGTCGCAATCACATTGCGTACGCGGATACTCGCCGGTAAACTTAATAGATAGCCACGCCCCATAGCCCCGACCAAGTGACTGTAGGAGAACCCCGTCGCCGAAAGCATCCGTTTGGGTGCTCGCGGCAGCGGTGTTCCGCCTTAGTGCACTTCGTCGACGGTATCAGGGGTGCGGCCGTCTACTAAAGTTTGCGACGAGCATTCATTCAGGATGTCGAGAATCTTGTTGAATTGCCCGACTAAATATTGAAAAGAGTTTTCGCTGATGAGACTAAAATGCGGGGTTTATAGTTGTTAGGCATGCGATGTCTAAGGAATTCATTTGGTTAAGCATGCGATGTCTAAAGAGTTTGCGGATTCCAACTGTTGTAGTTTTACACTTTCTTTTCTGTGACCGTAAGTGTAGTATGTAGTTGTATCACCGGTTTTCGTTGCTATACGTCAACGACAATCGGTGTATGCATACTTACTTACGTTGATGACATGTGATGTTATGTGTTGCTGGATATGTTATATTGGATCGTCGTGTTTGAATAGCCGGGTTTTTTTACGTGAGATGAGTGTTTTTCTTTTTCATTCATGTAAAAACTTTTATGTAATATTCTTTTATTAGGGCACTTCCGGGTTGAGAATGATGTCACCATTGTATATTATTTACTTTTCCGCATTAGGATAGACCCAAGGAAGGGAGCACAAGTAACCGGGTTCTAGGGTCCAGTGGGAGACCATCTCGAGGAGTCGAGTCCGGGTCTCTTAACTCTAGAATTGGTAGGGTTGCTTGCCGCTCTCGTAGGGGTCTAGGGGTGTGGGATTGGCTATTCATCACGACCGTGGAATCCGTATTTTATACAGGCTCAAAATAAAACACGGACGTCCTAGTATATCCAATATTTCATATGATATTTTCTGCCGCGTTATCTGTGATGTGATCATGTGATATGTTCAGATAGATATTGTATATAGTATATATGATATATTATATAGACGTTGCTTATGTTTTACACCCGCGCTAGTCCTGCCTCGCTCTGCCGTTAGTTACCTAACCTAACGGTGCAGACGGGACATCGAGGCGAATGTGGATGGCATAAGCGTACGTTATATTTATCTGTGATGTTTAGGTGAACTTAAATGATGGGAATTCATTAATATGATTAATGAAAGGAAATAAACCTGAAAGATGTTGTGGAATCGAATTTTTCAAAAACAGGTAGCTGCAGTTCTTTCTTTGCATCGCGGTGTTCTTTATAGAACATCCTGCACCTTATTCGATAAGGAAAGGGCCAAGATCTCTTCACCGGGAGTGACCCCTTTAGCAATAACTGGCAGATGCTACAACCCTCGGTTTGTCTTTTGATTGCTTCTATAGTTTTTGCTTTGCACAACGGTATATATGATATATCCTGCACCTTATTCGATGAGGAAATGGCCGGCGATCCCTTCACCGGGAGTGACCCATTTAGCAAAACTAGAAAAGCCTAAAAAACAATCCATTTAAAAACCATTTGATTCCGCAACGAGATCAAGTTCAAAGCGTTAAAGGTTTTCTTAAAAACCATCCGCAGCCCTCCGTCATTTTAGGAAGTAGAGTACTTAGTATTCGTGCTGTGTTTGTTGACCATAGTCAAGGCACAGTGTACGGTAGCTAAGTGATGTCTTCCTACACCGCATATGATGCGATTAGTTAGGACAGTCACGTGACTTTGTTGACCTTAGTTAAGGGTCGTGTGGGTGGGTCTAATTAATCACGAAATGACGGGTAGAACTTGACTAGTGCTTATGATTTGTTGACTATAGTTAAGGTCATAAGTGCTAGGGGTAAAAACCATTATCGGGAGTTTCAAGTGTTGAAATTTGCAATGAGATTGCATACCTTCTATATGATAGTTGGATCCCGATACCCACTGCGAGTAATTGTTACTCCTGGGAGAGTTTTGCACTTTACAATTAGCCGATCAAGTAGGTGTCTAGAAAGGTGTCAACGGGGTTACGCCCATGGGAAAATGAAGTTTATTTTAATTAGGTCCGTGCGAAAGCACGGGGAACCTCCCTCAAAGTACCGGCACGGGCCTGGCTGAAAGATTGGCGAACTTGTAGGGTATAATTAATCCCGGCTCGTCTTTCCTTTTAAGGTTTGAAGGAAGATTTGATAAAAACAGTGGGAGCCATCCTGATTAGATAAAATAAATAACCAATCTAATCTTGCAAGAGCGCACGCAGAGTGTTTTCTTCTCTCTCTCTCCAGGTAGCGACCATATCACGCCTTAATCAAGATAATAATATGGATGTATTGACTGAACCCGCTTGTTATACTGAGCTGAGGAACGTTGGTCCCGCTCCAACTTATAATCGTTATAAGACAGAGCAGGAAATATGGGATTACCAGAATTCCCGTACCGCCCAAACGAAAAAAGTGTATGTTGATGCATCATCTTTGGGTGTGTTCATTACACAGAACTGTTTCTCAGTATCTTTTACGTCCTGGGTATATGATACCGGATCAGGATCCCGCATATGTAATTTGTTACATGGGCTACAGAAAGGTAGAGAACTGAGAACGGATGATAAGTTTCATGAGACAGAAAACGGTGCAAGTGTTGCAGCCAAGTCTGTTGGTCACTGTCACCCTGTATTACAAATACATTGGTTCTGAACAAATGCTATTAGATACCGAACCTGATATACAACATCATATCAATCTCTTTATTTATTAAAGAAGGATATAATTTTGTATTGTTGAATATTGTTTTGAACATTTCAAAAGTTGATCGGTTCAGGCACGTTATCTAAAAGCATTGACGTTCTAAATCAAACTACAGTTCATAGTATACATAACACATACAAGAGGAAGAGTTCAGATATGAACGGATCCTTCTTGAGGCATTGTAGACTAGGTCATATCAATGTGACCCGACTAGCTTAAGTTACATTTTAGATGTATATTTAAATTAGTTTGAATTTACATCTTGTGAAACTTGTCAGTCATGTCACAAAGATAAGATGACCATAGCTTTATTTATTGGAAACAGAGAAAGAGGTAATGAACTCTAGGGATTGATACATGATGATGTATGTAAGGTCCCTTGTCTACATATGCCAGGACCGGTTCTCTGTACTTCATTACATTCTCTGATGATCTCTCAAGATTCAGTCATATGTACCTGTTGGAACATAAGTCCGAAGATTTTGAGATATTCACAGAATATAAGTTAGAAGTAGAGAACCAAAATACGGGTATAAGTATTATGTCCTTTGATAAGATCAGGGAGGAGAATACTTGTGCATGGAATTCTTGGACTATTCTAAAGGAGAATGAGATTCTCTCTCGGTGTTACTCCTCTGAATACACCATATCAAAACGGTGTATCGGGGCGGAGCAATCGCACCCTATGTGATATGGTGTGCTCTATGATGAGTACTACTGAGTTACCTATTTCCTTTTGGGGGTTGTGCACTTGAGAAGCTGCATACCTATTGAATTAGGTTCGAATCAAATCAGTGCCTACCACTCCATATAAGATATGGTATGAGAAGAGCCTATCTCTTAAGTAAGTTAAGATTTGGGATTGTCCGGCCTATGTCAAAAGCAAAATCCGGAAAAAATCGAGGCAAGGTCAGTTCTGTAGTACTGGAAAGGTTCCAGCTATACAAACTGCAGCTGATAATTTGACAGAACCAAAGGATTCAATAGTCCCCGACGAACCTCAGCCTCTCCGCCGATCTAGTAGGGTTCCTCATCCGCCTGAGAGATATTTCGGTTTCTCGATGACAGTGGGAGCGAGGAATGCATCATGAGATGATGACCCAACTAGTTTCGAGCAGGCCATCGAGAGTAGGGACTCTGTAAGAATGGCTGGATGCTTAGCGATCTGAGATGGAATCCATGTACACCAACAAAGTATGGACTTTGGTTGCTATATCTGAAGGGTTAAATCCCCATCAGGAGCAAGTATATCTTGAGAAAATTACTTGGTGTAGATGGAAAGGTTTTCGTCATCGACCAGACGTGGATAATGATGAAACCTTTTCCAGTGGCTATGCTTAAGTCCATCCGGATCCTACTTGCCATTGCTATATACCATGACTACGATATCTGGTGGTTGGGTGTCATGACTGCTTTTCTAAATAATGATTTAGAAGAGAACGTCTATAAGTATACAACCAGAGGGCTTCGTAAGCAGTGGGAGCAGCGGAAACGTGTGCAAGTTGCTTTACAGAATAAAGCAGGCATCGCGGAGTTGGAACGTCTGTTTTGATGTCGTAATCAAAGAGTTTGACTTCATCAAAATGGTAGATGAACCTTGTATATACAAAAAGGTAGTAGAGAGTAAGGTGGTGATCCTCGTAGAGTACGGGGATAACATACTCTTGATAGGGAAGGAGTTTCCTATGCTACGCTCGGTCAATCTCCTCTTATCACATGGATTCTCCATATAGGATCAAAGTGATACCTCCTAAATCCTGGGTTTTGGATCTATGAGATAGATCTAAATGGATATTAGGATTCTCACTAGGTGTAGTAAGATGGTATCAATGGATCCTGAGGAGAATCACTGGAAAGGTTCCAGGGTGATAAGGACGACTGAATGTCAGTCACATGCATTGTCTTTACCCTCAGTGGAGGGACGGTATATTGGAAGAGTTCCAAGCTAGATACCGTGACAAACTAGACGATAAAAGCTGGTGACATCGCTATCAAAGATACTACCAAAGAGGCAGTTTGGGTGTATATTAGTTCATGAGATGAATTAGGTTCCTACCATTGTGTGACAATGGAAGTGTGGCTTTGGCCCAGGAACCCAGGTCCTATCAGTGACCCGGACATATTCTAAGGTAGCATCACCTGATCATGGAGATAGTTGATCTCCAAGGTGATCGAGGTTAGGAGAGTAGACTTAGAGGACAACACAGCGGATCCACTCACAAAGGCTTTTTCCCAGAGAGAGACTTATATAGGATGGTTGAGTATGTGATACTGCAACCACTGCTACAGATGGCCCTAGTGCAAGTGAGAGATTGTTAGTTATATGTATGCTCTAGAGGCCATTATTATACATGAGATGTATATTGTAGTGGATGCTAGGACATATATAGGTAGGACTTTCTTGCTCGACATGATAATACGCTATCTAGTTTCTCTTTATCTTAACATGTACTTTCTGTCTCTCTGTTACATGTTGATAAAGCCCTTAGGATGTGTACTCGACTTGCAGGACTATGATGTAGATTATACTAGTGGGGCATAGGTAGTCCATGAGTACAGCCTTCAATGTTCCTAGTCGTGGGAATATCGAGACGGGGCATCGATATTCCAGAGTATACTAGCGTATATCTTCTCGACCCATGTGATGGGCGATGGATGATCCCATATCCATTGGTGTTTGACATCAGAGATGGTATGCGGGTGCTCAGTAGAGACTAGGTACACTGAATGGACTCGCCGAGAACCCCCAGATGGTATTATACGTCACGTCAGATGGCAGTTCTCTGGTGACACTGGTACAACTTAGTCTGTTGACCCGAGATTGTCATAGAGTCTTGTGTGTCTCCCACTGTACTTTGATTTCCACCCAACCACGGCTCTACTGAGTCGTGCAAACAGGTGGTTTTTGGGTACAGTCCCGATTCACATGGAGGCAATGAGCGATAGGAGGGGATTCGTCTCTCCCGGTATTGGGGGTTGATGTTGCGCTATGCTCGACTGGCTATAACTGGAAATCCCTGGCCAGGGTTGCACTGATTTACTGGTAAGTGTTATCAGTAGTTTCATGCTTGTTATGGACCTTACATCGGTATGACTTATCAAGTTACTGGGGTCTGACGTTTACCACCCCTAGGCGAGATATGCGACATATCAGACGAACAGACCGGACTGTGCGGTAAGTGTTACTGGTTGGATTCACAGGAGTGTGAGCGGGCTTGCTCGTTGATCTTCTGATCGCTCAATACCCGGGTGGCCGTTACGTTTAGCAGACCGCTTACGGCTTGTGGGTGTTTGATATGATCATCACCTACTGCCGGCGTATTGACGAGTCTTTAGAGTCCTACACAGGGGTTTTCTGGCTCAAACGAAACGAAATAGGAGCGCATATGAGATATGTGCGGGACCGAGAATAATACCAGTATGTGATACTGTATTCTATTCTCGCGATTTGTGACATTGATCGGTTGTATGCGATATAGCCGGGTTATCGGATCAAGTGTTGATTCGATAAGTTGTTACTATTGATATTGGTCGGTTATATGTAATATGAACGGATCGTTAAATCAAGTGTTGATTTAATGATTTAATGTATAATTATATATTTGATATATTACTTTATATTAACTAGTATTGGTTCACTTAAGATTGATTTTCTCACTAGAATGTGCACATTGTTTATATGTGATATATGCAAGTGTACAAGTTTGTATCATGCTTGATGATACATACAAGTTGTGTGTATGAGACTTAAACCAAATCAAGGTTAAATTATGGTTTACTAATTTCCTAACAGATAACAAAAGAGGTGAGACTTTGGTCAAAGTTATCAAGCTTCATGAAGCTTGAAGAAACTTTGACAAAGTCAACTCTTTTGTCATTTGCTTAGGATATTAGTTAACCCAACTCTTAACTTAATACTTTGGTTAATTCTCTACATGAGTTAAGCATGAAGGCTTAACTCAACCATGGTGCCATAATTAAAAGGATAAGTTTCATTTGGATTCATGATTATTCTTTATTCTTTTCTTCTTCTTCTTCTTCATCAAGCTCCATAAAAAACTTGCTAGCTCCAATGGTGCCATGAGAATAAGTGTGAGAAAAACAATTCTAAAGTGAACCCACTTCCTATTTCTTCATCATCTACTACTTGCCATGTAGTATATGGTGTTCTCTTCACAAAGTTTTTGACCAAGTGAAGGAATAGCTTGAGTTTGAGTCTCCCCGACATAGATCATCTTCGGCCTCGAAGTCAACGACCTAGCCCACTTATTTCTCCGATGAAACCATCGATAGGGTCCGGGATCCCGATGATCGCAACGAAGGGATGTCAACACGGAGCTTTAGAAGTGAAAGACCGGATCTACAAAGGTTGTAATCCCTTTCAGTTGTAGCAAAGTAGTTTGCTTGCTTTTCTTTTTCGCCTTACCTCTAGTAATCGATCTAGATTAGGGTTCTTCGGCACTTCTATCTTTGAATTGGACATGGTTGATGCCTTATGGAACTTCATGAGTGTGCCTAGGAACCCTACACTTTTAACTGTTCACTTTGACAATTTGGACCATGCGTTGCCTTGTACAATTGTGAACTGTTCTTCATCTAGGCTTGACTAGGATCCTTCTACTTGTTGGTCAAAAGTCCCACTTTTGTATCATCTTTTGTTGTTTTCTCTCCAAGAACATGTATCCTGTAATATGTAGCAGACATGCGTCAAAAGCACCTGTTTATTTATAAATGAATAAGAATGGGGAATATAATAATGCAATATTATGATATGAACAGGAGCGTAACCATTCCTTGTGCCTTAGACCAGATCTGAGCGCCGTTATGACGGTTTCGTCCCGGTGCTCGGGCACCTCGAGAAGGGCGTTGTAGAAACGGGTAATATAGGCCTTGAACGTTTCCTTGTCCCCACTCTTAACCGTGAAGAGGTAGTCGACCGTGCGCTTCTGTCGACAGTTCCCCATGAAATGGCCGAGGAACTGAGTAGCTAGCTCGTCGAAGGTCAAAATCGAGCGGGGCTCGAGCCCCCGAAACCAGTCCCGACCTGCGCGGATGAGGGTGGCCGGGAAGGCTCTGCACTGGGTGGCATCGGAGTGATCCTGGAAGCTCATCTCTGCGGTGAAAGTGTCCAAGTGGTCCTTCGGGTCGGTTTTCCCGTCGAACAGAGAGACATTTGGAGGCTTGTTGCGCGAGGAGATGTGGACGGCGAGCAGTTCCTCGGTGAACGGTTTCGTGAGCGAGTCGGAGGTGTACTTAGCTCCGTCGCTCGAGAGGTGAGCTTCTCGACGCATGCCCTCGATTTTATTCTCGAGGGCGTCGAGCCGACCGTGGTACCCCGAGGAATCGGCGTCTTAGGATCCTTGGCCTCCGCTGCGGGTGACTTGCATCTGGGAGCGGCCCCGGTTCCTCTCGATGAGGTGCCTCAGGTCCCGGGGCGAGGTAGCTCTCGAGTCGCCGGGGCGGACCCCTTCTGTGTGGCCCCGCCGATGGGGCGGGGTCGACCATGCCCATGGATAGGCGAGGTGACTGACATCTCCTCAGAGGGATATGGGTCGTGAGGAGGCCCGAGGTAAGGCGTTCTGGCGGCGGATCTTGGCGTGGAGCTCTGGGGCGTCCAGCGGGCCTTAGGGAGCACCGGCTCGAGAGACTGGCGGCCAGGGGACGCAGCCTGTTGGTGGTTAGCCGTCCAGACAGGGGCAGAGCCTTCTGGAGGCGGTGGAGCGGTGATTTGAGGCCCGGGCGCGGCCTCATGGACGCAGACGAGGGCCTCGACGAGGGACTGCAGTCGATCTATCCGGTCTGCGAGGGCGTTGATGACGGTCATGGGAGGAGGTTCATCCCCATCTTCGGTGAGTGGAAGGCGGCGGCTGGTACCGGCGTTTGCCATGAGGGTGGAGATAGGAAGACCAACTTTGTATTTTGTGGAGTTGTTTTCCCACAGACGGCGCCAACTGATGGAGCTTCTTTTCAGGCCTCCGTCAGATGTTGTCTTCCGTTGATCTCGCGGTGGACTTAGTTGATTATCCTCCGTTGCGTGTGGGTCTCAATGGGTTTTTGGAGGAAGAGATGAAGTGAGGGAGTTGGTGACGAGTACCTGCAAAGAAGTCCCGGGATGGGTTGATACCACCAAGGACCCTCCGACGCTCAAGATAGTGATGAGATCCGAGCAGAGTAACGGCTTAAAAGAGTAAAAGATGATTTACTTGACCCCTCTGTGATGGGGGTTTATATAGCGGTGTTGCACGCAGCAGCGGGCGCAAGAATCTCGCCGGCGGTTACGCCCCCCGACGTCACGCCCGCGTAGAAAGCGGATCGCTCATTAATGGGGATTGATGGCGTGGAACGTGGGATGTTGCTGGCGTAGAATCAGCGCATGGCGAGATTCGCGGAGCGGCGGTTACGCCTGTGAGCGACGACCTTGGTTGGAGGGCCGAGGAAGACGGTCACGGACCGGAGATCGGGACGAGCGAGGAGACCGAGGAGTCCAGGCCTCATGGCAGCTCGGCGCAAGCCACGGGACCGAGGAGGCCAATCTGCAGGGGGCCTGAGGAGGGCCATCTTGTGCTTGCAGGTCGGGTACATGGTGGCTTGTGGTCGGCCCCTGTGGGCCCCTTCTTCTGAGTTCTAGGACACGTCACCTGCCACGTGTCATGATCTTGGGGATCGCCATTATCGAGTACTATCAGCAAGGTTCGGAGACTACTTGAAGAATTACTCTCTCTTACTACGTGATGGGAAGAATCGGAAAAACTTGGAGAACATGAAGTTAGAAAATTGAAGCCCCATTCTGTCTATATCGATATTTTCTATATGATTACTACGTGTACTCAATATGAAGATCCAATTTCACATATAAAGAGCTTTCTTCTGGGATGTTTCATTATTTCTATTTTGGTGAATTGCATTTCAACTGAAACACTTGTTCTACTTTTATAGTCAATGAAACTATTAGGATGCTTCTTATGTCTTTTATTCTCAAAAAGGATGTTTTTCTTTTTTTGACAACTATTCTCGAAAAGGAAGTTATGCCTATAAAAATATGTAGAGGCGGCTTAAATTTCTCTTCCATTTGTATCCTCCATGTCCATATCTGATACTTCGAACATTAGAATTGAATTGGTCAGTTGGTCCTTCAGTTTATACAAGTCACTTATTCCCATACATATGCGGAGGCAACTTAAGTAATATGGTTCATTTAGACTCTTCAGTTTATATAATTTTGGTTTTCCTTGTACTGATCCTTACAGGTTTCAGATCAGAATGTTAATTATATGATAAGAAATGGAGAGTTCTGCAAGTTATGTTCATGTTCCCAATGGGCGCAGTCCGATAGTTAGGGATTTCAATGATGATGATAATGAGCTTCCTATTATTGATTTGGGCCGAATTCTTGATTCCCAACACGCGCAGGAAGAATTGGCAAAAGCCGCAAAACTCCATCGTGCTTGTCAGCAGTGGGGCTTCTTCCAGGTTATGCTAGTTATATATTGCAACTTCCACCCCTACCGCATTTTAATTAAATTTCTTAATGCAGACATATATTTTACGTGATATCTGACCTAGCTTTCTTGGTTGGGTTTGGATTTTAATTCACACACGATATAATTGTGGAATTATATGCGTGTAAATGTAATGAATACACAACCTTCCTCTAATGTGGGATAGGATTGTAAATGTATATAATATGATGGCGGTTATCTCGTCATGTTTATATTTTTTTAAGGTTATCTAAAAAATTGGGTATAAATGTTTTTTTATTAAATTTGTTTAATATTTCATTTATACCTGATTTCACAGAAAATTCACATCTTTCTGTCTCAACAAAAAGTCACTGATCTATTTAAAATTGCAATTGAACTTAAGAGGTACAAGTGAAGTTTTGGAATGTTATACGTTTTCCCATGACCTGTGTAGCACCTTTCTCCGCTCACCTCTTAATATTAACTAATACATATCTCTCACATCTATTTAAATGGATATGATGATACTCTTAAGAGGGAATTCCCCATATCACGACACGTGGCAGCTGACGTGTCGTCCATGTAAGCCCGCTAGGTTCTCGGGACTGCGAGGTTGGAATAAATACGATGCCTTAGGGACGTTTCTCGACACCTCGTCTCCGAGGTTGCATCCAACCCTTTGGAGACCTTCCCGGAGTACATTCCCTATTCGCCTAAGGGCCAGCCAACAGCATGTCTCTGAGCTATCACGGAGCTGAGACTCCTCAGCTCACTTGCTCGTCTATGAGCTATCATGTATCTGACATTCCTCGGTGTTCCTGTTTGGCCGGGAGCATAGAACCCGAGCGTCCCCGTAACGGCTCTGTATATCTCATCTTGACGAGATCTCCGCCGCTCCACGTCTCGCATCCCACGCTAGCGTATCTTGCCATTAATGGGCGTATCTCGCCATTAATGGGCGTATTCCGCCATCAACGCGAGCGTGATGCGGGGGCGTAACGGACGGAAATAATCTCGCATCGGCTCGCTCCATGCGACTGCTATATAAACCCCTCTTCCAGACGACCCAGGTATCTCGAATTCATTCTAATACGCCGCTACTCTGTCCTAATATTTCTCGGTACTTACTTGATCGTCAGAGGGTCTTACGGTGGTTTCCTATCCCGGGACTTCCCTTGCAGGTAGCTTGGCATCAACAACAACCAACAACCCATTGAGATCCACACGCTCAACCTTCATCTCAAATCTCAACCGTTCAGCACCGTTGACAGCAAGATCGACGGAGGACAATATTTGAGGGAGATTTTGACCTCCATGAGTTGGCGCCGTCTGTGGGAACGCTTTCCACCTAAGAAAGTTGATCTTCTGTCTTCGATTCGATGGCCAGCGATAATCGCAACGATCCCAGCATGAGCCGTCTCGTCCTCTATAATGGAAATGATGGCAGTTCTACTCTACCTCTCAATATCGTCGACGCCTTATCTGTGCGGATCAACAAGCTCAAGGCAATGGTGGACATGCTCGCTCATGTTCAAATAGCCGGCCATGCTCGCCAAACCGCCGTCCTCACTTCCCGAAACGACAGCGTGCGCCGGACGACGGAGGGGCGCATTCAGGCCTTCGACCTCGCTCATGCCCATCTCGATGTCACGGAGCACCGGCGTGCCGATTCCAGCAGTCACGACCCCTATACGAGGAATGATTCCATGACTCGTTGGGCGCCGGAAAGTCCGACGCCGAGATCTCGGGAGTAACCAGATTATCGCTTCAACGCTCGCCGCACTCTCCGCCTCCTAAAAAGACGTTGGTCAGGTCACCTGATTTTAGGCAAAACCGACATCACCACACTTATCGAGACCGCGCACATGGCGAACGTCGGGGCCAACCATGAAGAGTCCACCCCAAGGATCTGAGGAATGTCATAGAACTAAGCCGAAACGGCTCCATCGCACAAGCCCGAAGAAGAGATAGCAGGCACTCCGACTGTGGAGAATCCTCGGGGTACCAACAGCGAATCGAGATCCTCGAGAAGAATATTGAAGACATGCAGCTCTCCACCCGTTCACCTGGAGGGTCGGCGAAATACTCAGCGGATTCTCTCACGAGACCCTTCTCAGAGCAGCTACTACGTGAGCGTGTCTCGTCTCGAAACAAACCGCCCAAGATGGCTCTCTTCAATAGGAAGTCCGACCTAAAGGACCACCTGGACACGTTCACAGCGGGCATGAGCTTCTAGGACAAATCGGACGCGGCTTAGTGCCGAGCCTTTCCTACCACCTTTATCCGGGCTAGACGAGATTGGTTCCGCAGCCTTGCTCCGTGTTCAATCTCAACCTTTGACGAGCTGGATACTCATTTCCTCGGTCATTTCGTTTGTAAACGACGACAGAAAAGGACGGCTGACTACCTGTTCACCATCAAGAGTGAGGACATGGAATCTTTCAAAGGTTACGTCACCCGGTTCTATAATGCCCTTCTGAAAGTACCCGAGCACCGTGACAAAACAATCATTACCGCCTTGAGATCGGGTCTTAACCACAAAGAGTGGCTCCGCTATTTTGCATTAGCGTAACCCAAGACCATGGCCGAGGTAAAAGTCTGGACCGAGCGGGAGATCCAACTCGAATATGAAATGAACGCCAACCTACCCCGCGGGGACCGGACAGACCGAAAGAAACGGGACTGGGAGGAGAAGAAAAAGACCAATTGTCCGAAACCTTATTCTCTGAGGTTTTACGAGCACACCCCTCTGAAGGTCTCCCAGACCAAGCTATTAGAGGAATCAAAGAGCAAGAGGTTCTTCAAGCTCCCGCCGATGATCCAAAGGACAGGCAAGCGACTCCACGGCCCATATTGTGCCTTGCATCGGTCATAAGGGCACCCCACCGAGAACTCCAAACAACTCCGTGATTATATCGAAGAGCTGATCTGCTCCGGTCACCTAACAAAATACCTACGGGACAAATGTCAAGCGGATCGGGAGCAAGCAGACCAACTTCCGCCCGGAGAGTTGACAGTGTAAGCCGATGTCGCGCACCCCATGGGTAAGCGGGGAGGCGGAATTTTCAAAAATGATTTTTACAAACTACGCAACACCGGCTAACTCCAGGATCTATACTAAAACTAAAACCTTAACTAACTAAACAATTTAGGAGGTTTAGCTACTTGGTAAGAGTGTTATACCTCCGTGTATTAGCCCTTCGGGTCTTCTTGTCCTCCTATTCTTGGCTTCTAGAAATATGGATCGAGCTTGCGACGTCGGCCTTCTCGCGTCAAAGATGATCCACCCGAGAGTATGTGCTTTGAGTACCAACCTCTAAACCGAGATAACTAGGGTAAATGGTTCGCTAATCCAAGTAGCCTAGGTGATGTAGAGAAACTATTAGATTTTTTTGTCTCATGAGACTCTTTGTTTCACAAGTCATGTGAGTGTAAGAGTCTCACTTGAGGAAGAAGAGGAAAATTTGGAGTGAGAAAGAGAATTGAGAAATGAGCTAGGTTGTGAAGTGTAGAGAATGGCTCAAGGGTTTTCAATAATGAAGCATGTAATATTTTCTCATAGAAAATACCTCACATGCTTCAATAGTGCATCCAAACCAATAAACAATTCCTTGAGCCATGCTTTACACCATACTACAAAAGTCTCCTCCATTTCCACCTCATTAATCCATTTTGCAAAAATAGATAATTCAATAGTGAGGTGTCCCCTTCTAGAAGCATACCTTGCCAAATTACAAGAATGCCCTCACCGTATATATATATACCCGTATCCGTATTCTGAAAAATACGAATACATTGAGACGATAACAATCCAATAATACAATACTAGGATCCGGTTTAAACCAAAGCCCACTAGTATTGTCCGCCTGAACGTCATCCGTGTATAAGTACACGTATGTGATCGTGGCCCTGCCGTAAAACCATACGGCCTCTACATCTTTTTCCCGAAGCAGGGAAACTCTCTGTGTGGGACTCTAAAGACTTGACAGTACACTGGAAGTGGGTTTAACTACAAGCACGTCAGCGATACTAGCTGCCGTAATGGCTACCCAGGTATCTGTCGATAAGAAGGTCGATGAGAAAACTCATCCGAACTCCTACTGAGCATGTCTATGACAATCTCCGTACAGTCCGATCTATTCGTCTAAGATACTCGCATATCGGGCCTAGGGGGATGGTAAACGTCAGACCCCTAACAGCCCAATAAGTCATGCCGGTCGAGAGCCTAATACATCTTGAGAAACTACTGGAGTACCTACCAGTATATCGCGACTGCCTTGGCCAGGGACATTGTGTAATAGCGCGATATCAACCCCCAATGCCGGGAGAGACGAATCCTATCTGACCGCTACTGCCTCTAAGTGCTTCGGGACTACACCCAAGTACTACCTATTTACACGACTCCTTTGAGCCATGGTAGGGTAGTAATCTAAGTACAGTGGGAACACACTCGAGATGAAGTAGCGATGGCAAGTCAACGAACTAACCTGTACTCATGTCACCTGGGAACTGCTTCCTGATGATAGGTATAATACCAACCAGCAGTTTCCGACGAGTCATGTCCAGTGTAACTTATAACCTAATGAGCACCTACATACTATCTCCAGTACGTCGTACTAATGGCTGTGGTACAGACCATATCCCCTGCTGGGATGAGAAGCGTATACACTAGTCTACTCCGGAGTATCGATACCCCCTCTCGATAATCCTACGACAAGGGACCTGTATAAGGATGTGCTTATAGACTACCCAGCCCCCACTAGTGTGACTGCCATCACAACGCCGGTAGTCAAGCAAAAATCATAAGGGCTCTACCAATATATATAAGCGATATGCTAAAAGAAACACATGCACATATTGAGGTAGAATCAAACCAGGTAGCATACTACCATTTTGAGCAAGACTGTTATTATAACTGTGAATATCCCAAGCTTCCAATATGTAATATATAATCCAGTATGATACAATAATGTCCTCTAGGGCATATATCACTAACAATCATGGTTGGGCAGATCATGGTTGTCTCTGTTGACTTAGCTCCGAGCAACGAGGACACCCGCCACATCCGGCTGGTCATGACCTTGAATGATCCTCCCTCCAAGAAGTGCAAGAAGGTTGTTCCCATCACCTTCACCGTGAAGATCTTCACGGTATATCCCTCCCGCACAATGATCCCCTGGTGATCATATCCCAAGAAAATCAGTGCGAAGTCCGGAGAATCCTAGTTGACTCGGGAATCTCGGCGGATATCCTATTTTACGACTGTTTTCAGCGTATGGGATTGAACCCGTCCGATCTCCAACTGACCTCATACGTCCTCTCCGTATTTACAAACCACTCCATCTAGGCCGAGGGAATGATCAACCTACCTTTCAACATAGGGGGCTAGAGGAACCTGAACCATGTCGGTGAGTTTCCTCGTCGCCCGGGTTCCTTCGTCTTACAACATACTCTTGGGCCGCCCTACTTTGAACGAACTCCAAGCTAAGATCTCGACCTACCACCTCGCGCTCAATTTCCCTCTGGGTGACGGGGGAATAAGTCGGGCCTACGGAGATCAGCAAACCGCTAGGGTTTGTGTCGCCTCGACGGTCCCCGGGGACAAAGGAGTTGATGTTTTCGAGGAACTGTGCGATTCTCGGGAATCTCTGGATACATGGGATGACAAAAAGGAGATTCGGGGTTCCCCAGTGGAGGCCTTGTCCGATGTTCCTCTTAAGGAGGGAGACAACAACCGAACTGTCCAGATCGGCTCCCTCTTGACCGGGGAAACTCGGGAAAAGCTTATCCGGTTCCTCCGAAGCAACTCAGACGTATTTGCTTGGACTTTTGAAGACATGCCAGGAATCGACCCCAAGGTGATCTCCCACAAACATGGAGTTGACTTAAAAGCCCGGCCGATCAGACAAAAGAAAAGAAGTTTCACGGCTGTAAAACAGAAGGCGATCGAGGAGGAAGTGGACCGACTACTCACAACTGGCTTCATTAGGAATCTAGATTATTCGGCTTAGCTAGCCAACGTAGTCATGGTCAAGAAAGCAAATGGAAAGTGGTGCATGTGCGTCGATTTTACCGATCTGAACAAGGCCTGCCCTAAAGACAACTACCCGCTCCTTCGGATAGATCAGCTAGTTGACAGCTCGGCCGATCACGATGTTGAGCTTCATGGATGCCTTCTCCGGTTATAACCAAATCCGGATGAACCCGGCCAACGAAGAGCTCACCGCCTTCACCACCGATCGAGGAGTCTATTGTTACAAGGTAATGCCCTTCGGCCTAAAAAACGCTGAGGCAACGTACCAATGGCTGGTCAACAAGCTGTTCAAGCCACAAATTGGGAGAAATATGGAAGTTTACGTCAATGATATGCTTGTAAAGTCCACCCTGTCGGCCGAGCATACCACGGACCTCGGCGAGACCTTTAAGGTCCTGCGGCGGTACAAAATGAAGCTAAATCTAGCCAAGTGTGCCTTCGGGGTCACGGGCGGAAAATTCCTTGGATTCATGGTTACACATCGAAGAATCGAGGTAGACCCTGAAAAGATCAGGGCCATCATTGACATGGCGACGCCCAAGAGCAATTTTGAAATCATGCGGCTCACGGGCAGAGTAGCCACTTTGAGTCGGTTCATGTCTAGATCCGGTGAAAAATGCATGCCTTTCTTTAGAGCCTTAGGGAAGATCCTCGGGTTCGAATGGTCCGAGAAATGTCAAGTCTCCTTTGAGCAGCTTAAGACTCACCTAACGACACCCTCGCTTCACACCCGACCTGCAGAAGGAGACGAGTTGTTGCTGTATCTGGTCGTCTCCGGCCAGGCTGCCAGCTATTGTAAAGCAGGGCGCGCCCTGCGTGTGCACGTAGCCGAAGTGGGACTGGTCGGAAAACAAAAAATTCCCTAGAAGCGCGATCGACCGTACGCCAAAAATCGTCCAAGCACTATTATCTAGCTAAACTTAAGAGCAAAAAGAAAAGGGTAGAGATGCTACAACCTTTGTAGCGTGTCCGGCTAATCCCGAAAGACCCCGTCTAAACTTCGCGAGCTCCCGAATGCGTCTGAACGCCGACTGCCTTACCGTAGATGATCCGCGTTGAATGCAGGCTGTCCAAACTTCAACTTCGTCACCGGTCGGAGAAAGTTCCTCCAGAGGCTTGCTAGGCGTGGAGGAAGGCGATGCGAACGATGGGTACTCTCTACTTTTTACACTCTCTCACCATGGCAACACTTGCCATTAACCTATAGGGCTTGAGCTTTCTTTTGTGAAGAAGAAGAAGATATATGAAAAATGATGGCTTGTTGAAAAAAGAATTGTGTCTCATCTTATTTCCAACCATGTCATGTTTAAACATGACACATACCCTTCTCTCCTACCCTCTCTCATGTGTGTGTCAACACACAAGAGAGAGGGTAGGCCCCGCCATTTAATTAAGTATATATAATTAATAATATATATATATATATATATATATATATATACATTTACATATATATATATATTTGTATATTTATTTATACATAATTTATAATGGTGGGAATTAATAAATATACAAATATATATATATATATATATATATATATATATATATATATATTAAATAAGTACTAGTACATGTATCCTATACACGTGAACATCATGTATCACATACACGAAATGCCATCAATATCTTTTCAGTATCATATGCTGTAGAGAGTGTGTGTATCATATATACTATACTAGAAACCGTATCATTAATATGGTTATGAAGTCAACACCTGACTTGGTATTTCGGTATTGAAACCTGTAAGTCGATGTCGCGCACCTCGCGGGTTCACGGGGAGGCGGAATACGTAAAAAACGATTTTTACGGGTGTCGCAACACCGACTTGAACTCCAGGATCGATGCTAAACCTTAACTAACAAAACTGTATGAGGTTAACTAATCGGATAGGAAGTTATACCTCACGTTACCATGTCCTTCGGGTCTTCTTGTCGCTGTCCTCCTCCTCGTCATAAGCTCCAAGGATCGTTTAGATCGATGCTTCCTCGTTGGTCTCCTTGAGTCAAAGACGATCCACTCGAGAGTCTATAGTCTGAGCTCCAACCTTAAATCTGAGGTAACTACGACATCTAGTTCGCTAAACTAGATTTCTTAGATGATGTAGAGAGTGTAGATAGATTAGTATGTCTCTTCTAGCCCTAGGTTTCTCAACACATGAGACATGAAAGGCTAGAGGTAGAAGAAGTGGAGCTTGAGGAAAAGAGAGTGTAGTAAAAGATAATAATAAAGATGGCTAAGAGTTATCAATTATGAAGCATACCAATAATTCAAGCAAGAAAATATCTCACCAAAATATCTAGCATACTCGTAAAATATCAAGCATACTTCAATAGTGATTTAGTGGGTCACCACCATGAGTCACCAAGTAGCCATGTTTCACTTAATGCAAACCTCCACCTCATTAATCTTTTAATCAAAATATTAAAAACACTAATGAGGTGTCTTCTTCTAGAAGCAATCTTGAGTAAATTATAAGAATGCCCTTCATCCGTATATACATATCCGTATCCGTATTTCGAAAAATAAGAATACAAAGAGATAAAAATAATCCATCAATATAATATTAGGATCCGTCTTAAACCAAAGCCCACTAGTATTATCCACCTGAACATCATACGTGCATAAGTACACGTATGCGATCGAAGCCCTGCCGTAAAACCATACGGCCTCTAAATCTTTTGCCCGATACAGGGAAACCCTCTGTGTGGGACTCTAAAGACTCGACACTACGCTGGCAGTGGGTTTAAGCATAAGCACGTCAGCGGTACTAGCGGCACGTAACGAGTACCCAGGTATCTGTCGATAAGAAGACCGATGAGCAAACTCATCCAAACTCCTACTGAGCCAATCTGTGACAAAATCCGTACAGTCCGGTCTATTCGTCTAAGAGTATCGCATATCGGGCCTAGGGGCGGTAATCGTCAGACCACTAATAGTGCAATAAGTCATTTCGGAGTGTAGCCCAAAACACCCTGAGAAACTACTGGAGTACCTACCAGTAAATCTCGCTTGCCTTGGCCAAGGACTTTGTGTAATGGCTTTTCTAACACAGCGCGATATCAACCCTAATACCGGGAGAGATGAAACCTATCTAACCACCACTGCCTCTAAGTGCTTCGGGACTGCACCCAACTACTACCTGTTTGCATGACTCCTTTGAGCCGTGGTAGGGTAGTAATCTAAGAACAGTGGGAACACACTCGAGGCGAATTAGCAGTGTCAAGTCGACGGACTAAGCTGTACTCATGTCACCTGGGAACTGCCACCCGAAGATAGGTATAATACCCACCAGCAGTTCCCTACGAGTCCTGTCCAGTGTACTCATAACCCAATGAGCACCTACATACTATCTCCAGTACGACATACTTATGGCTGTGGGGCAGACCATCTCCCCTGCTGGGATGAGAAGCATATACACTAGTCTACTCTGGAGTATCGATGCTCCGTCTCGATAATTCTATGACTAGGGACCTGTATAGGATATGCTTATCGATCACCCGATCCCCACTAGTGTGACTGCCATCACAACGCTGGTAATCAAGCAAAGATCCTAAGGGCTCTACCAATATGTATAAGCGATATGCTAAAAGAAACACATGCAAATATTGAGGTAGAAACAAACCAGGTAGCATACCACCATTTTTAGCAAGACTGTTACTATATCCGTATATATCCCAAGCTTCCAATATGTAATATACAAACCGGTATGATACAATAATGGCCTCTAGGGCACATAACACTAACAAAACCGGTTAGTATAACAGTTGTCCGATTGAACACGTATATCCAATATACATGTTTTATCGAACTCATGTATGTATCCCTATACGTACGTCACATCGGGTTTTGCCCGGGCATGCACTTTCGTTGCGGGACTCTAAAGACCTGTCAATACGCTGGCAGTAGGTTATACAAGATCGTATCTGATTGAATCTGAAACACTTTCAGATTCAACCCCCTTTCGGGTTAACCTACAAGCTCGTCAGTGGCACTAGCTGTACGTAACGACTACCCAGGTATGAGCAAGATAAAGGCAGGTCGACGAGCGAACTCATCCGGACCCAACAAAAGTCTATAAGTGACAGCCACTGTACAGTTCGGTCTCTTTATCAAAGAGTATCGCATACCGGGTCTGGGGGTGGAATCTGTCAGACACCCAATAACCCAATAAGTAATGCTGATAGAGGACTCATAACCTAAGAGATACAACTAGTAACACTTACCAATTTATCTTTGATGCCGTGGCCACGGACTTCAGGTTATAGTCGTGTCCTGCACCGTGCGATATCGACTCCCAATACCGAGAGTGACGAATTCCCTCGACCGCTCCCTGCCTCCATGTGCTTCGGGACTGTACCCAACTAAAACCTGTTTGCACGACTCAGTAGAGCCGTGGCAGGGTAGTAATCTAAGTACAGTGGGAACACACACGAGAAACTGTGGCGATTTTAGGTTTAGGAACTACCCTGTACTCATGTCTCCAGAGAAATACTTTCTGACATTGACATAATACCATCTAGGAGTTCTCGGTGAGTCTGTCCAGTGTAAATCATCAAATGAGCACCTGTATACAATCATCAGTGTCAAACACCAATGGCTATGGGATCATCCATCGCCCTGTACAGGATCATGAAACATATACACTAGTCTAAACTGGAGAACCGATGCCCAGTCTCGATACTCCTACGACTAGGGACATTTAAGAATGTGCTTATAAACTACCATGCCCCACTAGTATGATCTTTATCATAATCCTGGTAGTCAAGTAAAGATCCTATAGGCTTTATCTCATGTATTAGCGATACGCGATAACTAGTAACACGTATTCACATGACAGATAAAGACAAACCAGATAACACATTGTCATCTCGAGTAAGACTGTTCTTTGTATAGGCCCTCCTCGAATTCAGTAATTGCATTCCCGTAACTACGATAATAGCCTTGAGGGCACCTATATCCAACAGCTATGTGCTCATCAAAGAATCCGAGGGGATACAAAGGCCAGTCTAATGCGTCAGCCACATTTTCAAAGACGCGGAGACCAGGTACCCGGCCATTAAAAAGATAGTCATGACGCTCGTCGTCACCTCTAGGAAACTACGACACTATTTCCAAGCTCACATGATCATCATTCGTACTGACCGACCCCTGAGGAACATTCTCGTTTCCCCGAGTTGTCGGGCCGAATGGAGAAGTGGAGATAGGAATTGTCACAATTTGACGTTCGATACCGACCAAGGCAATCTATTAAAGTACAAGCCCTATCCGATTTCGTGGTCGAATACACCATTCCCAACAAAAAAGAAGTGCCGACACAGGATCCAAACCCACGACCCTCGGTCGAAGAAAAGCTCGGTCCGATTCCGGACTGGGTACTCTATGTGAACAGATCCTCCACAGAAGAGGGGAGTGGGGCGGGGCTAGTTATTCGCGGTCCAAATGAAGCCGAGATGGAATAATCCCTGCAGTTCGACTTCAAGGCCTCAAATAATGTCACAGAATATGAAGCCTTATTGGCCATCTACGAATCACCTCCAGGGTAGGGCTAAAGAAGATCAGAATCCGCAGCGACTCTACGCTAGTCATCGGTCAAGTGACCGAACGTTTCGAAGCTCGGGAACCACTGATGATGGAATACCTAGCCGAGGTAAAAAGATTACGGATGAATTTCGACGAGCTTCAAGTGCAACAGGTTCCTCGGAGTTTGAACACCGAGGTGGACGCCTTGAGCAAGCTCGCCACCTCTTATTCGGCCAATCATAAGAGAAACATCCTTTTCGAAGTCCTGCCACGACCCAGTATCGAAGATAAAGAAGTGATACACCGGATCTACACCACTCAACGGATATCCCGAATTGGAGAAATCCAGTAGTGGAGTTCCTTAAAGATAGAGTACTCCCTGAGGACCGAATCGAAGCACGCCGGCTATGCATAAAAGTTCTCCGTATGGAGAATGGGAAACATGTACAAAAAGTCATACACCCAACCTCTACTTAGATGCGTCGATTCCGACGAAGCAGAGTACGTTCTCCGAGAGATACATGAAGGGGTCGGTGGAGCGCATCAAGGGGTCCGCAGCCTTGTTCAAAAGACACTACTACAGGGGTATTACTGGCCAACTATCCACCATGATGGAGGAAAGCTACTAATAAGATGCATGGCATGTCAACTCTTCGGCAGTACTCCTCGGTTACCAGCCACCGAGTTAACACCGCCGAGTTCCCCTTGGCCATTCGCACAGTGGGGGATGGACATGATTGGCCTACTCCCCATTGGCACAGGTGGGCATAAATACATCTTTGTCGCCGTGGACTACTTTACAAAATGGGTCGAAGCCACACCGATCAAGAAGCTGGATGCCGCCTCCACAGTGAGGTTCCTGCAGAACAACGTAATTGCCCGATTTGGAATTCCGAGATGCATCATCACCGATCACGAAACCAACTTTGAAAATGACAAAGTCAGGGAATTCTGCAGTGACTATCATATATTGGTGAAGTTCTTCGCGGTCGCACATCCCCAGTGCAACCGGCAAGCCGAGGTGTCATCCGGGGCCTCCGAGCCCGTCTGAAAGGGAGACAGGGCGGATGGGTCGAGGAACTACCGCAGGTGCTGTGGGCATTGCGAACGTCAAAGAAAACATCCACGGGGGAAACCCCGTTTAGTCTCTGTTATAGCACAGAGGCAATTGTCCCCGCGGAAATCGGCCTTCCCAGTTATCGAGTCGAGCACTTCGACGACGAGGCCAATATCTTGGCCTTTCGAAGCAACTTGGACATTCTATTGGAAAAGAGATATCGAGCGCAAATAAGGATGGCCGCATATCAGCAGCAGACCGCCCAGAATTACAATGCCCGGGTCAAGCACCAAGCATTCAAGACAGGAGATCTAGTCCTACGATGAAATGAGTTCAAGGACCAAGGGAGCCTGCATAAATTATCCCTGATGTAGGAAGGTCCATTCCTTATGACCGAGGCGTTGCCTGGAAGAGCCTACCGCCTCCAAGATTCCTCGGGATGCATCTTTCCGCGGCCATATAACGCCAAAAAGCTCAAATTGTATAGATGAACCTGTACTCTCTTGAATAATAAAATTCCTCTTTTCCTTCCATTAAAGTTGTGATTAACTTCGGAATTAAGCCCTCACGTGAGTAGATTCCTGCTCCGTCTCGAGGCCGACGGACAGCCTCCTATTCGCCGCATCCGCTCACAAAGGGTGGATTTCTATCCGGCCAAACCCCCTCTTACGAGCTTGCGGGCTGTCTTCAGCCTGGCTTAGAGGCGAGAAAGGCTCTCCTGGATAGTCCTTTGCCCAAGTGCAAAAAAGCACGACTACGCATGCAGGCAGCCGACCTAAATCTCGCCCCGCCGGTCTTACCCCTGCTCCGGGGTGAAAGAGAGGATATGAAGCACCGACCTACCCATGCTTACGTTTGCAAAGAAAAATATATTCTACGATCGGCACTCTAAGCAAAGAGAAATTCATAAAGAAATTCGTGAACAAAGGATAAAATTTTATTGATAAGAGGCATTCTTGGCTCCTCAGCCTTACAAAAGCGCTCGGTCGCGCGCAAAAAGAAAAGGGAAAATATTCTTCAACTATTACAACAAAGGGGGAAGAGGATCAAGAAAGCATTGATTGTCGTATTCGTAGCAGAGATCCTCCAACGAGCCCAAGTGGCATCCTATCGCTCCCTCTGCCGATGCCCGTGGACCCAAGCAGCTATGGCTCTGCTGAGGACTTCTACTGCCGAGCATGAGGCTATGATCAGCCGTTGTTGGAAGTTTTGGCGAAGGATATCTATCGAGCGGTTCCTCCTGCTCTTCGAGATCAGGCCCAACTCATAGGTGGTGCGCATCTTGTCAACAGCCTCCTCTAGAGCTTGCTGAGATAACACCCCAAAAAGACCGGGCGAGAATCTCCAGATCGCATAGATAAGTACTTACAAGACGTAAGATCGGTGTGGTAGCAAACGCCCACAGTGATGCTCCAGACGACTTATCACGGCCTTATATGTTGCCTCGGAACGGTCAAAGTCATAATGGTAGACGTCGTCGTGAGATACGATATCTCGGATGGTGTACGCATGGCCGGCCATCAAGGAAAAATGAGCTACGCAAAGTTGACAGGAGTGAGGAGCAAGAGGAACGATGGCTTCAATCCGCCTTCTCGACCAAGGCTTCCCTCTCGTCCGCTCGCCCGGAACCTCCGTCGGCTGCCTCGCCTCCACCTGCCTGCTCGGCACCTCCGCTAGCAGCTTTGCCTCCACCCGCCGACTCGGTGCCGCCGCCTTAAGGCCCTTCCTCACCAAGGGGATACCACGCGCGAAGCTCTCAGTCGTCGAACCCAGGCACCATCTCCTTGACGGCATCGAGGGTGTTGTGCCACCCGACGGCCGCGGAATCTGCAAGGTCGACGTAGAATTGGTCAGACGCCTTGTAGTCTTCCACGGCCTTCTTCGCCCTATCCTTAGCCCGCTTCGCCGCCTCGTGAGCCGCTCGGGCATCCCCTTGCACAGGTTCTTCTGCTTCTCCATGGTCTCGAAAAGCTCATTAACCTCGTCGACCCGGGCCTAAAGAGCCCGGTTAGACTCGGTCAAGGCCCGGTGAGACTCCTTCAACCTCGTGGCCTTCAATCCTTCCGATTCCGGCCTCGACTTAAAGGAGGCAACGTTTTCCTCAGCCTCCTTCAGTTTGGCGAGGAGCTCTTCCTCGTGCGAGGATGATTTCCCCGCTTTTTTCATCGCCGGGGCGACCTCCTCAACCCTCATGGCAGCAAGGAGGGCACAATGTTGAAGGACCTGCAAAAAAGTACGAACAACATTTGTTAGAAACTAAACAGAGAAAAAATCATTTGGAAATTTTTATTTTTCTTGAGGATTACCAACCTGGACGGCCACCTGAGCTATTACCGCGACTTGGGCCTTCATGGTATTGTTCATATCATAATTTTGCATTATTATATTCCCCATTCTTATTCATTTTGCAAATAAATAGGTGCTTTTGATCCATGTCTGTTGAATAGTTGCAGGTTACAGATTCTCGGAACAAAATAGTGAAAATGATGAAAAGACGCTACAAAAGTGAGACTATGACCAACAAATGGAGAATCTTTATCATGCCTACAGTTTGAAGAACAAACGAAGATCAATGAACAATTGCACAAAGTATAAAGGCAGCGCAAGATTCAAGACTTCAACATGAAGCGAATGGTAAAAGTCCACAACATTCCGTACTGTGAAAATCTAGAAGAAACTAGAAGACATTCTGAAGAACCAAGTGAAGAAAATAGAAGGAAAAGGCAACAGAATGAAGCCCTGAAGAAATGATGCAGCAAGACCATCAAATGGCCGCGGAACCGCGGCCAAACCATGCTTATGGCCGCGGATCCGCGGCCGTTCTGTACATGTGTCAGTGGAGTCGGCGCGTGTCGGTGGGTGTCGGTGCGTTGACCGGGCTTCTTAGGGTATTTTTGTAATTCTAGATATGGATCAGATGTAAACCGTAGGTTTTCTATTATCTATAAATAGGAAGTCTACAGCTCTTTTTAGGGCGTGCCACTTTTGAGATGGCTCTTTTAATTTCTAGATCTTAGATTTTCAATTCCTTGTAATCGTCAAAGAGTGCATCAATGAAGAAGTAAGTTTTTTTTATCCTGCCTTAGTTATTTTAATTCTTTTCTGCCCTAGTTGTCTAGCAATTTTATTTCTTTGCCATAGTTATAAATTTCTTATCTGTCGTAGTTAATTAAAAGAAAACCATAAAAATGAATTCGTTTATCAATTCCCTAATGAGTGAGTAGTTCCTCACTTGTTAGGGTTAGGTTTGGGGAAGGTTTGAGAGATGAAAATCTCTCACCCCTTTCTTACCCATCATACATTTTTAAATAGGACTCTATGTATACATACACACACCGCTCACTACGGCACCCTATCCCACGAGGTAGCGGTGATACCATAGTTAAAGACCGGTTGTGCATATTTTCCATGGAGGTTAGGGTAAGAGTTAAGAAAGGACGGACAAGGACCTAAAGGAAGAAACCTAGTTTCTTCCCGATCGTGCTAATCCCTGTTGTTAACAATTATCTTAACACCTAAAAGTTCTTAATTAGGGCAAAGAAAACGGTGAGAAATAATTGATTTTCCAAACTAACCTAAACCTAACCCTAGCAAGCATTTTATAAACTTTTATCCCATTCTTAGATCTTAAAATAAAAACACCATTTTTTTGGACTTAACTCGTTAGAACACATAGAATAGGAATCCATCTCCTTGTGGACCGACCCGTACTCAACCGGCTAGCTACCAAGCGACACCGTTCTTGATTGTGGTTAATATTCTTTAATTTATCTTTTAAAACGCAAGCACGCAAAACATCCATCAATCAATTACTACACATAAATCATATAAATCAAATGGCGCCGTTACCGGAGAGACGGTAGTCTCTTTCTTTGTGTAATTTCGGGTTAATAAAAAAAATTATAAAAAATTTAAAAATTATAAAAATTGAAATTTTTTAAAAACAAACAATTTTTTTTAAAATCCAATAAAAATAAAAATCATCTTGTTCTTTTTTAGAGGTATTGTGTGAATTGTTCAGGAAAGGAAGAAGGACAAATTCAGATCTGGAGCAAAGCCAGTGAACAAAACAGCAAACAGAAGATCTAAACAGACAGAGGAGGATCAAAATAGCACAGAACAGAATTTTTAGGATCTAAACCGACCATTCGACCGCGGAACCGCCGTGATTTGGTGCCTTTGACCGCGGATCCGCGGCCTCGTGCTGACGTCATCACCTCATATCCCTCTGTGAGTATTTTTTTATCTCCTCTGTAACCTTCTGATCTCAACTGAAAATTTTCCTGCAGGGTTCTTTGCGCAAAATTCTTCTCCCTCTCTAATAAATTGTTTTTGTGCAGGATTCTTTGCGCTGCAAAATAGAAATTTTTTTGAAAGTGTTTTAGATTTTTGGTGTATTAATTGCTTTGCATATTTAAAACGGATTTTTAAGGGGTTATAACACCAATCCAGATTGGGTGGGGATTTCATTACCCTTCCTAGGACCCCAAAATCACAAAAAGTATTTTGCATCAACCCTTAAGTTAAATAAAAAATATTAGACTCAGCCAACTAAAGACTGTCGTGCTTATTAGGACAAAGGAAATGCTGTAGGCATCGATCGTTTATCAAAACCTGACTTTGTAGTGCCTAGGCTAGACAAGTAGGAAATGTAATTTTAAAAGGCCCGTCTCACGGTGATTCTTGAGCGGATCCCTCCTTTCTTTACTTGTGCTTACCTGGCCACAATTGGCGGTGAAGAGGCGATTTGAGAATCTCACAACTTGCCCTTTGGAACAGTTAGGAGCAATCTAGTTGACTTAGGAGACCCTAACTCTAGGCTTGATTGTGCATGTATAAATTGTGATTAGTTCCGTACAAATTTTTGCAAAACTATTTCTAAAAAGAAAAAAATACACTTTCAAAAATTTCAAAACTCCAAAAACAAACAATTTTTTTAAATAAATAAATAAAATAAAATAAATTTAAAATAAAAAATTCATCACATTCTTTTCTTCTCCTTTCTCATATCATGGGTACCCCACCTCCCAAAACTCTTGTCGAATTTTGGTACCCTGAACCAAACTTTGCTTGCTACGCGAATTGTTTTGGTCGAATTACGGACGACCCCTCCATGCTCAAAATTTCTTTGAAAGATAGAATAGAAGCGTCTAGGAGAAACGGTTGGACTCCGCAATCCACTTTGTATCAACCGTTTCAACCTTCACCACCTTCTTACGTTGATACCCCTTCTTCGAGTCCTGTTGTAACTCTGAAACCCATGTCTATTGCTGAGCATATTGAACAATCTCGTAGCCGATATTTCACTCCTTTCAACACATCCAGTTCTTGGGATCAACAATTCCATTCACCTTATTATCCAAATGTTGATCCTAATCCTGTCCAACCATTAAATTCCTACCAGTCCTACCCGACTTTCACACCTTCCCTAGACGTTGCTTCTACACAACCATTTGGGAGTTTCCAGTATCCAAACAACTTTGAATCTTTTACTAAAACCCCTTCACAACCCATGTCTAGTCTGGAACAGTCGTTCGAAGTTTATATTGTAGAGACAAACCAACAGATGAGGAATTTGAATGCGTCCATTGCCGCCCTTAATTCATCAAGACAACCTAGTGAACCGGTAGCTAGTTTCCAACTAGTTCCAAATTTTCCAATGTATGATGAGGCGGTGTGACAGATTGAGAATTTGAGTGAAGAGAGTGAGCTGTGCACCCTTCCAAATCAAACCTACCCATCCCCAATTGAATCCCACAACTCCGGTTTTGAATGTCTATCAAGTGTCCCAAATGATTCACCAGTTGAAAATAAAACATTTAATGAGTTGTGAGACTTTGTAGTGTTTGATTTACCTGATTGTGAAGAGCCCCTTTCGAGTGAAACCGTCATCAATCCTTTTGACCTTTACACCTCCACTCTAGAACCTGAATTGAATAATATCTATGCTTTTGATGAGGTATCTGAAAAAATTGATTTTCACTTGATTGAGGATATCGACGCTGGGAATATTTTGGATGATGAACCCACAGATTTGACCGAATTTTTCTCTCCAATTCATCATCCCGAGTCATTAAATGTTTTTCCCGAACTTCATATGCGTCTTGATTTTGATGAGAATGGCATGGATAAGCTAAATTTTGAGGAGAATATTGAGGAAATTATTAAGGATGAACCAGTTTTGTTTGATGAGTCGGATTTTCCAATTCATCCTGTCCCTTCCACTAATTGTGTACACCCTCCTGAATCTTTAACCGATACCCTTCCTCACTCACTTCCCTCCATCCTCGTTCCGACCCTGCAAGAGACCGTATCCCTTTCATTTTCAATGTCTGGTTTACCAAGTTCGACGTACCCATGTTTTTTCACGAATCTTGAAGGATTTGATCTCATTTCTCCGTGGGTTGATAGATTAGCACAATCGCTTTTTATACATCGGTCATTACAAATTGTGCTAATTTATACACTCCATCCCCACCCTCAAGTTCGTATTCCCACTTTCTTTGGTTCTTCTTCTAATCTTCCTTTAATGATATCGAGTGTTAATGAATCACAATCCGATATTTTGAGTTCGATAATTTTAGAAAAACAACTTGATTTAGAATCTTTTGAGAATAAGGTAGATGGGCTTTACGAATCTCCTACCTCCGAAATTTTTGAAAAATCAAGTGTGTTGAATTCTGGCGTGACACTTATTCACATTGAAACGTTCAATCGGACCTTCGATGAAAGTTTCAAAGATATTTTTGCCGACGAACTCGCATTCTTAAACAACACGGATTTTGTGATTAATCAACCTCCACCCGAAGAAGTCGAACCACCACCACCATTTCTTTTTCCCTTCCGCCATTCTTCTCCTCCACCGAGACCGTATACTGCTTTTATCTCCACACGGTCTCGTGTGCTTCTCATCCCTTTTCTCTACACTCCATTCTTTCACCAACCACACCATTATAACGATAAAAATTTTGAATGGTTGGTGCTAACCTTTGGCCTGTGTAAGGCCTTGTATAGCTTGATACTGTGTTTTTCTCCTCCCTAACTCTGAACTTTAACGCTTAAACAGTGGAAACACTGTCTCACTTAAGTTTGGGGGGGGGACCTTTTTGTATATATATTTTGTTTTGTTTTTCTTTTAACAATAAAAAAAATTAATATAAAAATAAATAAATAAATAAACAGGGGAGTGCCGACATTTTTGACCCTCTTGGTGTAGCCTAACAGTGAGGACACTGTCAAGTTTAAGTTTGGGGGTGTACTCGGTAAGATTTCTTCCTTCGCATTCATGTGTATATTTTGTATTTGCATACTTATTTTAAAACCCATAAAAAATTGAAATTTTTAAAAAATTATAAAAATTGAAAAGTTCAATTTTGGCCATATTTGACTTAAGTTCAACATGACGGTTGAATAGTTAGGAAAAACTAGATCCTAAACTTAGTAAATTAAAAACTCTAAAAATAACCTTTCTTAAAAATTTAACGGTAGAAAATATATGTTCTTGTAGTTTACTTAGAAATAGGCAAATTTTGAGTTCACTTCTTGGGCTAAGTCAAAATAAGGTAAGGGTATTGAAATTTTTATTTGAAGTAGAAGTCTGAAAAATAATTCCGAACCTTAAATCTAAATTCTGAAAATATATACCCTACAATTTGCACAAACACGCAACTTGAAACTTGGAATAGTAGAAGATACCTTGAAATGCTCTTGTCTAAAATCCTTAGTATGAAGGAAAATAAAATAAAAGTACAAGTGTGAATAAAGAGATAAAAAAATAAACACTGATTTTATAATTACTTAAGGCTGTATAAATAGAAAAATATATAGCGAGGGTGCCTTATCACCTAGTGCCTTAGACCAACTGGTTTGGGAGTCACTGCTAAGCCTTAGGTATTGCAAGACGAGGAATTACGCTTTAATACGCAAACACATTTTGTAATCGGTCGTTAGTACCTCAAGAAGTATTAACGGTCGTATGAAGAATGTGTGAGCAATTTCATCTAAAATTCACCAACTAAAAATACTTTGGACGATGGACAAGAGTATAATAGCTTGAATTGAATTTCCAAGTGTAGGGGTGATACATACACACACGTAGGGGTATATGATCGGGGTTTGGATGAGAGATAAGAATGAAAGATATGGCTTATATTTTTAGTAGAAATGATAAAAATTCCTAAGTTGAGATGGAACCTTAGAAGGAAAATTCAAAAGATGCTAAAAGCTAAGTAAATTTGCAGAACATGTATGATCTTAAGTTAAATGATAAGGAAGCGTGAAAAATACAGGTTGATAATTTCTGAGTCACGGATAATAGAATTTCTTGCTAGAAAACCGAATTGAAGAATAAAATTCAATAAGCCAAATTGATAGGATTTTATGGGTAGTATCCGCTAAAAACCCTCAGGAGACAACACTCCTCCTACTAGGGACACCTAGAAATTTAACGGCTTGTTGCATGAGCTCAGTGCAATCGCGTTTCCCTGCGAAAGTGAGGTTAGGTTTTTTCGAGAATAAACTAGTTTTGCTCGAGGACGAGCAAAAGAAAAGTTTGAGGGTATTTGTTCATTTCATAATTTTGCATTATTATATTCCCCATTCTTATTCATTTTGCAAATAAATAGGTGCTTTTGATCCATGTCTGTTGAATAGTTGCAAGTTACAGGCTCTTGGAACAAAACAGTAAAAATGATGAAAAGACGCTACAAAAGTGAGACTACTACCAACAAATAGAGAATCTTTATCATGCCTACAGTTTGAAGAACAAACAAAGATCAATGAACAATTGCACAAAGTATAAAGGCAGCGTAAGATTCAAGACTTCAACATGAAGCGAACGGTAAAAGTCCACAACATTCTGCACTGTGAAAATCTGAAAGAAACTAGAAGACATTCTGAAAAACCAAGTGAAGAAAATAGAAGGAAAAGGCAACAGAATGAAGCCCTGAAGAAATAATGCAGCAAGACCATCAAATGGCCGCGGAACCGCGGCCAAACCATGCTTATGGCCGCGGATCCGCGGCCGTTCTGTACACGTGTCGGTGGAGTCGGCGCGTGTCGGTGCGTTGACCAGGCTTCTTAGGGTATTTTTGTAATTCTAGATATGGATCAGATGTAAACCGTAGGTTTTCTATTATCTATAAATAGAAAGCCTACAGCTCTTTTTGGGGCGTGCCTCTTTTTGGATGCCTCTTTTGAGATGCCTCTTTTAATTTCTAGATCTTAGATTTTCAATTCCTTATAATCGTCAAAGAGTGCATCAATGAAGAAGTAATTTTTTTTATCCTGCCTTAGTTATTTTAATTCTTTTCTGCCATGGTTATCTAGCAATTTTATTTCTCTGCCGTAGTTATAAATTTCTTATCTGCCGTAGTTAATTAAAAAAAAACCATAAAAATGAATTCGTTTATCAATTCCCTAATGAGTGAGTAGTTCCTCACTTGTTAAGGTTAGGTTTGGGGAAGGTTTGAGAGATGAAAATCTCTCACCCATTTCTTGCCCATCATACATTTTTAAATAGGACTCTATGTATACATACACACACCACGCACTACGGCACCCTATCCCACGAGGTAGCAGTGATACAATAGTTAAAGACCGGTTGTGCATGTTTTCCATGGAGCTTAGGGTAAGAGTTAAGAAAGGACGGACAAGGACCTAGAGGAAGAAACCTAGTTTCTTTCCGATCGTGCTAATCCCCTTTGTTAACAATTACCTTAACACCTAAAAGTTCTTAATTAGGGCAAAGAAAGCGGTGAGAAATAATTGATTTTCTAAACTAACTTAAACCTAACCCTAGCAAGTATTTTATAAAATTTTATCTCATTCTTAGAACTTAAAATAAAAACACCATTTTTTGGACTTAGCTCGTTAGAACACATAGAATAGGAATCCATCTCCCTGTGGACCGACCCTACTCAACCGGCTAGCTACCAAGCGACACCGTTCTTGATTGCGGTTAATATTCTTTGATTTATCTTTTAAAACGCAAGCACACAAAACATCCAGCAATCAATTACTACACATAAATCACATAAATCAGGTATCCCGGGGAATCTTAGCCCCCCTCCCCTCCCGCCTTCTCCGTGTCCGCCAGCAAGCTGTCGGCCACAGAAAACCCCAACGACACCTCAATACAAACGCCCACCTGCACTTGTATTCTGGACGGGGGCGGTTGGGAAACCACTTTCTTAAGTCTCTTGGTCAGGGACTCAGTGGACGAGGGAGCCTCCGGTCTGGCCCAGGAGCCTGTTCCCGGGCATACTTCTGCCCTATGCTTTTACGCTCTTTCGAAACGGGAGAAAAGACGATGACCTTAGTGGGAGGACCCTGCCGGGGCTCCGCCCCCAATGCGGGCTTGGACAAACTAGCGCCGCTACTCTTCCTTCCCTACGCTTTGGCGGCCAGGGCGGCCATGATCTTCGATCAGTCCATGGGCTCTGCGAAATAAAATAAAATAAAAGGTCGGAAACAAGAACGACAAACTACGCTAAGCCTAAATTAATCGGCGAAGTCCTAACTTACCCTCGAAGCATGCATGACTGAGTCCCGCCCAACTCAGAGCCTACTCGGAAAGCAAGACGTCGGACCGCTGGATCGGCTCTTACCGCGACACGACCCCTGCCTCTGGGGTGCTTGACTACTTGGCCCTTGGTCAATCTACCTTATGCCACTTGGTGGGTACTGGCCATTCCTCTCCTTTCAGAGGGCCAATGAATACGAACTTCTCCTTCCACTCATGGATAGAAGAAGGAACGACCACAACCCCTGACCCGGTCATCCTACCCTTATGCTTTTTAAAAGAAAGATAAATCCAGCTCGACTCATCCTTATGAGTACCGGAGTGATTTTTGTAGCAAAGGAAGGAGAGGAGAAGACTTTAGTTGAAGGGGATCCGATCAAGTTTCAGTCGAATCTGGAACCCGGGGAGAATTCTCCACGAGTTCGGCGCTAGCTGGCCCAGGGCAAGTTGGAAGCAATGGAGGACAGCACAAACCTCGGGTGAGAAGGGCAGACGCATCCTTGCTCGGAATGCCTCTAAGTACAGGGCAATCTCATTGCCCTGTACCTGGTCTGCCCGCTCACCCTCCCTGGCCAGACGAAGCGAATAGACAGGGAGATATGGAAGTGAGCCCGGATATCGGAAAGGTCGTCCGACCGATTCAACATCGAGGGCGCATCACGAGTATTCTCGATGCGCACCTTGGGGGCCTTTTTTGCTACCCGACAATAAAGAACAAGAGCATCACCACCCCTTAGGGGCAAGCCCGACGTAGAGGAAGAAGAAGAACTTTCTCGGCTATCGGAAACTGAGGAAGAAGAAGATGACGCACTGGAAAGCCTCATCGTCTGACTCAACCATAACTACATCAACAGAAGCATGAGAGGAAGACATCTAACCTGATTCAAGGAAAAATTGGATGGGAATGGATTTGGGCTGAGGATCTGACCTAATAGATCAAGCGTTGAGCAATCCTCAGATGATAGGAGACAAGTGAAGTAAAGGTGCTCCCTAGGGAAGGGTCTCCCTTATTTATACACTCAACGAAAGCCATCTAACAGCCCAAATCCGTTCCCGCCAAAACGAAGCATCGCGCCCCACGGTCCCGATGACGCTACGTAGCAGCCAACCAATGGATGTCTCCCCTTCACAAGGATCAAGCTAGCGGAACCGACGACTCTCGATCCACCACCTATTTGTGGCCACGTAACACGAAGATCGACGGCCTAAGCAAGCGAAGTGACGTCTCCTTTATAGCGTCGCCGTTTCGCTGATCCGCTGAAGTCATCGTAGATACGCGTGTAAATTAAGGTGTTCTGTGAAACACCTCATGGATCTGGAAATCGAAGAGACACGCCAACTGAACACCTCATCGTTCCCGGACAACCCACTATGAAGAATCCTCGGCGCCAAGCTTGACGGTGAAAACTGAACTGACCACTCTCGACCCAACCCATAAATAGGTCGAAACGAGAGTGCGGGGCTAATGATGATACTCCTAAGAAAGAATTCCCTATATCACGGCATGTGGCAGCTGACGTGTCGTCCACGTAAGCCCGCTAGATTTCTGGGGGCTACGGAGCTAGAATAAATACGATGCCTTAGGGACATTCCTCGATACCTCGTCTCCGAGGTTGCATCCGACCCTTCAGAGACCTTCCTGGAGTACATTCCCTATTCGCCTAGGGGCCATCCAACAGCTCGCCTCCGAGCTATCTTCAGCCCCTTCGCTCATTTCCGAGCTATCACGGAGTTAAGACTCCTCTGCTCACTTTCTTGTCTACGAGCTATCCTGTATCTGAGATTCATCAGTGTCCCTGTTTGGCCGGGAGCACAGAGCCAGAGCGCCCCAGTAATGGCTCCGTATATCTCGCCTTGACGAGATCTCCGCCGCTCCACATCCCGCATTCCAGGCTAGCGTATCTCACCATTAATGGGTGTATCTCGCCATTAATGAGCATATTCCGCCATCAGCACGAGCGTGACGCGGGTGTGTAATGAACGGCGAGAATCTCGTATCGGATCTCTCCATGTGACGTTATATAAACCCCTCTTCCAGACGACTCAGGTATCTCGAACTCATTCCAGTATGCCACTATTCTGTCGTAATATTTCTCGGTACTTACTTGAGCGTCGGAGGGACCTGCGGTGGTTTTCCATCCCGGGACTTCCCTTACAGGTAGCTCAGCATCAAAAACAATCGACAGCCTATTAAGATCCACACGCTCAACCTTCATCTCAAATCTCAACCGTTTAGTACCGTTGGCAGTAAGATCGACGAAGGACAACATCTGAGGAAGATTCTGACCTTCATCAGGGTTTCTAACCAAGAAAGGATTGGAGTAGATTTTGTTAGAATGGGTTTTAATTTAGGAGAGAATGGATGGGTTTTAATCATGTGAGTTCCTATCCAAGAGAGAATAAAACGGTTTAGGTTAAATGGATAAGAGATGAAAGATTTAGGTGTCAAAGTATGGTTTCATTGGGGATGTACTCGATGTAAAGATAAAACTCGAAACATGAATAATATTTAGCTAAAATTGGTTTGGACCGTATCCAATATCACAATGTTGGCTTCTTATTTAATTGCCGCGAAGTATAGCAACTAAACAGTATTATGCAATTTCATTTTAAAGGATTCCCCAGGGTGCTGCCCGTTTTCAAGGTACTTTTCCTATTTTCATTACCCGTTCATGATCCAACCTCAGACCTCGCCCCTTGAACTTAACGAATTAACCCTTGCATTTGTTTAACCTGATGATTTATGTTGAGTGTGACCTTGACACATATACTTGTTTTCAATCCATTTGCATGAGATTTTTGAGATAATTATCTCAGTGGTAGGGTGCAATGTATTGCAAAGGTCTTGCATAGTCACATATAAAGAATATTAATGTTTAGCATTCTGAACACCAAATAATTGGGCAATACTGAAAACTAGTGGTTTTTTTAGCTTTTTGCATGTGTCAGGGTTATGTAGAAAATAAATATATCTTTTAGAATTTTTCTTTTTGGGAACGACCCGTAAACCCTAACCTATGCACACAAGCACACAAAACGACACACAAGCACACAAAACGACACACGCGCACCCAGGGGACCTATGAATTTGCCCTAGAAACATTAATTTGTGGCCACTTCCGCTCCTGGGGTTTTTAGAGTTCGAACCTTGCACTCTTTCCTTGTGTTAAGAAATGTTAATATATATACAAAGCGTGCAAACTAATTGTATCCCTACGGTTCTTAGAGTCCGAACGTTGCACTCTTCCCTCGTGTTAAGAAATGTTAATATATATACAAAGCGTGCAAACTAATTGTATCCCTACTACAAAAGGGGCTAAAGTAACGAGGAATTGGTCACGGTTTAAACCGTGACCTAAATTTAGTCACGTTTTTTTTTCTATAGTCACGGTTATAACCGTGACACAATCCTATGAGCGGCCGAGCTCACTCCCCACTCATGATAAATCCCAAATCTTCTGTCCATTTTTCCCCGATCCCTAATTTTTCCCTCAAAAAAAAACCCTCTCGCGTCGCTCCTCTCTTCAATCGCTCGCCGTCATCGCCTCGCCCGTCGCCGGAGCTGTCGACCCTCGCCGCCGTGGCCGTCTCCCTCGAAGCCTACGCTTCCTCTCCTTCGTCGTCAAGCCCGGCCTTGGATCGAATCCGTAAGCCGCAATCGAAGTCTCCGTTGTCGTCGTCGCCGTCGTCACTGGAGCTCGCTGGAGTGTGGTCGTTGTCGTCGCTGAAGATCGTAACCTCCGTCGTTGAGCCCCTGTCGAAAACCTCACCTCCGATTGTAAAGAGTTAAGTATGAATTTATTTTTTTTGGGTTAATTATACTTTTTACAAAATTAAATTAAAATTTCTGTTGTTGAATTGTTGCTGCTGCATCTGTTTTCAATGTTCTTTCTTAGTGTTGGTTTTGATGTTGTTGGTGTTGGTGTTGGTGGTGCTGCTGCTATAGTTGTTGATGTTGGTGGTGATGTTGGTGTTGTTGTTGTAGTTATTGGGGCCGGGAGAGTTAGGTTTTGGGTTGAGGGTTAGAGCCGAGGGGGGTTAGGGTTAGGGTTACCGCTAGGGAGGGTTAGGGTTTAGGGTTAGGATTAGGGGTTAGGGTATTTTAGAGTAAAATTGCAACAATAGTAGTTAAGGGTATTTTAGTGAAATTGCAACAATAGTTAATAGTATTTTAGTGTAAAAAAGGTAAAATTCAGCAAACTAGGTTTTGTTGTAAAATTTTAAGGTAGTTTAGTGGAAAATCATAAATAGCTAAGGGTATTTTAGTGAAATTTATAATAATTTAGTTATTTTAAGAAGATGAATTGTTTAGGGGGTTAGGGTTAATTAGGGTTAGGGTTATGACTAGGGTTAATGGTTAGGTTAGAGTTAATTAGGGTTAGGGTTATAACCATAACCCAATACATATTCTGTATGTGTTTGTGTATGTCTGTATGTGCATACACACACATACTCACACACACACAAGCATACACACACACACACACGCACACATAGACACGCGCGTGCGCGCACACACAAGCATACATGCATACACACACACGCAAATACAAACATACACAAACATTGATTCATCATCATTCTTTTCTACATTGAACTCTTTTCAAATCCCACCAACCCTAAATCCAAAATCATAAACTCGATTAAGAAAACCTCATCTTTAAAAAAAAATTATCCTAAATTTAGAACTTCAAAATCTTGTATTTGAAACGTAAACGTAAAACTAATTGAAATCAAATCCTAAACTAAGTGTATGATTTTCGATGATAATATGAAATTTTCATATTCTCATCGATAATTAATCATATGTGAAAATGAAAACGTGACTTAGTTCTCGTCTATCAGTTAACATACGTTCGGTGTTCGTCGTGACATAAACTACACGAAAGTTGTTAAACACCGGACATTATCGTTCGGTTTCTAACAACAATCGCATAGTCTATGTGATGAGAATTAATATTTGATCATATGATAACGATAGATTTGTCCCGTGTAGACAAGTTAGGAATGTATAAAGCAGACACCCGCATTCACTTGTGTTTTTCATTCGTTTCGGGATATTTCGTCGGTATCTTTCCGCTGGTTCTTCGTGTGTAACTATAGATTATAAGTTCGTTTCAATGGTGTTTCACAGCATTGAAACGATTATCTGTTCTATTACAGTGTACTCGAAGAACAGCGGGAAGGTGCTGCCGAAATTTTCTCGAAACGGATGAAAGCATAAGTGAATGGGTGTATACTTTATACATTCTTAATGGGATAGGTTCTTTACCCTTACAGCCGTTACCCTCGACATCTAATAAAGAACATTTAATATTATCATCATTTTTCTTGGAAGAAGAATCCAATCGAGAGCTTTGAGATTAGAAGGAGAAAGTTCTCAATAGGAGTTTGATGAGAGCTCAATCCAATAACAATTGAAACAAAACTTAACGAAGTCGTCAATTAAACCTAACACTAATGCTTCTTATTATCCATCTATCTCGTATTTGTCACGAAATCTTAATTCCACGACTCTTATCTATAAGAATCTTGTTATGTTCCATTTTCTTCCAATAAGGCATTCTCGTACCTCCACGACAAGAGTTAGATGTATGTCGATGTTTCCTCGAGAGCCACCGATTTTTTCCTTAACGGTGTTTACTTTTTCACCGATTTTGCCAACGCACGTGTCATGCCCCGCTTCCCAAAATACGTAAATACGGCACGTGACAGAGCCAACCATGCTACCTATGACGAGTAAAGATCCTTCCATAGTCACATTACGACTGTCAATCAGATATCAAGAACAATAAAATACTAAATCTATCCATCACATGTCTAATAGACATAAGAACAATAACTGGAAAAGGTAGCGGAAGCAATAAGGATCCAAGGAATAACTAACCAACATAAGAGCTATATCAATGAGGTGGTCCTCACTGATCGGCGATCCAGTTGAATACTCGCATGCTATGTCAAGTATCTGGGCCATGCAAAACCCAGACGTCAGTACTTCATAAATATCAAAATAATAGTGATAACCAGAATAGGATGCTATGATTAAACATGAGTGTTTCTAGGTTATCTATTCTACAAGTCTTTGAAATCAATTAATGGAATTGTCGATATAACTCAATAGTATCCCGTGCATGCCCGGGACCACGGTCAAGAACCTCGGGGTTGAAACCGGGATGTGCCGCTAAGTAGTAAAAATAGGGTATCATGTACAGACGAATGATGTAAGCATCATCATTCCGGGGCCGAAGCCCATATCGACTGATCAGTCTCTGGAAAGTATCGAACTGTTGAGTTACAAGTCAGATTTCGTTATTGATTTCCCCTTACCCCCAGATTTTGTGTTCAAGTCAGGTATTGATGATATCAAACTAATGCCAACACAGGATCAAACAGGTACAGGTCTTGTCTATGTAGACAAAAAGTCACGTCCCTAAGGACAACAAGTCAGGATTGTCGGCATTAGTAATAATCTAAGTAACAGGTCTGGGAATGCCTTATGAACATGTCAAGCAATGTATATTAAACAAAATAGATACAAGATGGAGAACCGTATCCAATATCTAAATATGGTAAACATGACTAATGTCCAGGATGATATGTATCTATCTGTAATAACCATTTTTCGTCTGCTACCAGGTATATGACAATCTAGATAAAGATTACTGAACTGATATAAAATTATAATAATGTTGTGGTGAACCGGCATGCAACTAGATAAAACCATTATTGGTACGGATGCAGACTAATGCTATAACACTGTAAATTGATAATATTTGCTGACCATTAAAGTACATGTACTATAATTAATCATATAAATATTAATATAAACAAAGTAGCATGTTGCAAATTTAGAACTTGCCTGATCGAAACTCACGACGAGATACAGATATTCACACGTCGGAGACGTTTCAAAAACACTACGTACTCACGACCTTGGTTACAAGCAACTGTGTACTGCTCTGGGATGCACACCGATACTCTGTAGAATTATCGGATGCTGTTGAAGGCGATGGCGACGAGTCGGAGTTTTGCCGGCTACAAAACGGAGTCGAAGTTTGAACTTGTGAAGAACAGAAGAGAGAGAGAGATGATAGGGCTGCATATTGAAGAGGTGGTGACTGGGGTCGTGCTCGTCGGCGAAGGGAAGTGGGCGGCGGCGATCGGCTCCGACGAGGCAAGAACCGAAAAAAATAAGAAGAAGGAAATGATGTCGGGGTGATGATTGGTGGCTGGGCTCGGGGGTTAGCGAGGGAAAGGAGAGGAGAAAAGCGAGATTAGGTCGGCGTTGAGGTGATAGGAACTAAGGTCGATGGCAAGGTGCCATGGGCGGTGAGGGTTTGGCTGATGATCGGGGAAACGAGGAGGAGAAGAAGAAAAAGAAGGTGCGGTGGTGGTGTGGGTGCTCTGGTGATGTTAACAAGAAGGGGAAGGCGATGGAGGGTGAGAGTGGTGGTCGGGTCAGGCGGCGAGGTCGACGAGGGGAAAGGAAGGGGTTCTTGGCATCAGGGTCGGCTCGGATGAGCCTTCGGGGAAGGAGGAGGAGGGGATGTGGCCGGTGGTGGTGATGAGGAGGTGAAGATGAAGAAGTGGTGTCGGCGACGAGGTGAGGACGACAACGAGGTGGGGTTCGGCACGAGAGGGAAAGCGAAAGGAGAGAGATAGAGACGGGGGGAGAGAGAGAAAAAGATGTTAGGTTTCCCAAGCACCTACTGTAGATATGGAAGCATCACACATACCACTTTAAAAAATATAGAGGTGCTAAGCAAACAAAGTAAGGAGCTTTAACTAGAATACTAGGGTAACAACTAAAGTATCACATACAAAAACCATATTATCACTAAGTGAAAGGAATACAACCTTTGTTGTCCTTTTTGTAATGACTCCTAGAATCGTTGAAAGTTGAAGAAAGGTTGCAAGTAAGCTCCTTTATCCACGATGAACCACCCAAAGTCCACTTCGTCCAAGCTCCCAGCTTCACTTGATCAAAGAAGATGATGAAGCCAAACACTCTAAACTAATTGGCTAGGTTAGAGTAGAATGATGAGGTGGTGTGTTTTCTTTAGTCAAAACCCTTTGTTTTTAACTCCCTCACTCTATGGACTCAAGAGAATTGAGGAAGAAGAGCAAGCTAAGAGCTCAAGAGATAATATCAAAAGATAATCAAGAAAGAGAAAAGAAAATTATATATATATATATATATATATATATATATATATATATATATATATATATATATATTTCTTTCTCTCAACAAACCATGGTAACTAATAATATCTAGATATTTAGTAAGTGAGTTAAAACCCAAAAGAAAAGCCTAAACCAAGGTTAAAAGTTAGGTCAAGTGAGGTTCACTTTGGAAGTGTGCAGAAAAAATCAACCACGGATTAACTTTTCTTTTTATTTTGTTTTAAATCAAATACAAATATATATACATATATAATAGTTCCATGTGAGTCTTATATAGCCATCAAAGGTGTATCATCAACCATGATACTTTGTATGCATGTATGTTTCCATGCACATCAACATGTGCATACATGTATGCATACACTTTATAAAAAGAAATGGGTTTAATAAAAGAAATTAAACTAAAAGTCAATTGTTAAATCAACACTTGATTTAACAAACCAGTTATATCAAATACGACTCGACCAATAGAAAAATGCCCGACTAAAATACGGTATCACATGCACGTATTTAATCGGGTCCCCGTGCATATCTCATATGCACACCACAACGTTTCGCCTGGGCTAGGGAACTCCTGTGTGGAACTCTAAGACTCGTCAATACGCCGGCAGTGGGTGATGATCATATCAAACACCCATAAGCCGCAAGCGGTCAGCTAAACGTAACGGCCACCCGGGTATTGAGCGATCAGAAGAAAACCATCAAAGCTGTCAAAACTCCCATCGAGCCATCTGGCAACATTTCCCGTACAGTCCGGTCTCCTTGTCAGATATGTTGCATATCGAGTCTAGAGATGGTATCGTCGACCCCAATAACCCAATAAGTCATGCTGGAGTATGGCTGAGAAACTACTGATAACACTTATCAGTAAATCTCAGCAGCCCTGGCTAGGGACTTCCTGTTATAGCTAATCGAGCATAGCACAAACATCAACTCCAAATACCGGGAGAGACAAAACCCCTCCTATCGCTCATCGCCTCCATGTGCCTCGGGACTGTACCCAATGACCACCTGTTTGCATGACTCAGTAGTGCCGTGGTAGGGTGGAGATCAAAGTACAGTGGGAGGACACACAAGACTCTATGACGATCTCGGGTCTACAGACTAACCTGTACCAGTGTCACCTGAGAACTTATATCCGACGATAGACATAATACCACATAAGAGTTCTCTGTGAGTCCGTTCAGTGTACCCAGTCTCCACTGAGCACCAACATACATTCTTTGGTGTCAGCACACCAGATGGATATGGGATCATCCATCGCCCATCATATAGGACAAGAATGGTATATGCTAGTCTACTCTGGAATATCGATACCCTGTCTCGATACACCTACGACTAGTAACATTTCAAGGATATGCTTATAAACTATACGTGCCCAACTAGTATGATCCGCATCATAGTCACAACAGTCAAGCAAATATCCTGAGGGCTTTATCAACATGTGCAAATGAATAAAAGCATGATCAAATCAACATGTCAGATAAAGTAAACCAGATAGCATACTATCATGTCGAGCAAGAAAGTAATCTATATATATACATGTCCAAGCATCCACTATACATATAATGGCCTCTAGGGCATACATATATCCAACAATCTCCCACTTGCACTAAGGCCAATTATTGGCGTATCTCATACCTAACATCTTAAAAAGTTGCTCATGCTGCGGCTGTGGAAGGGCCTTGGTGAATGGATCAGCTGTGTTATTCTTTGTATCAACTCTCCGAATCTCGATCTCTTGGCGATCTACAATCTCCCGGATCAAATGATATCGTCTGAGGATGTGTCTAGATTTTTGATGGGACCTTGGTTCTTTGGCTAACGCCATAGCCCCATTATTATCAGAATATAATGGTATTGGATCAACAATGGTCGGAACTACTCCTAGTTCCGTGACGAACTTCTTCATCCAGACGGCTTCCTTGGCAGCATCATTTGCAGCAATATACTCAGCTTCCATCGTGGAGTCTGCAACGGTATCCTGTTTGGAACTCTTCCAACTAACCGCCCCTCCATTGAGGGTAAATACAAACCTTGAGATAGATTTGCTGTCATCCTTATCACTTTGGAAGCTGGAATCGGTAAAGGCCTCCATTTGGAGATCGCCATTACCATACACCAAGAATAATTCTTTAATCCTTCGCAAGTACTTATGAATGTTCTTCACTGCTATCCAATGTTTCTCCCCTGGGTTGGATTGATACCTGCTTACTACAGCTAGTGCATAAGCAACATCAGGGCGAGTACATAACATCGCATACATTATAGATCATACGGCTGAAGCGTAGGGTACAATGCTCATGCGAGCTCTCTCTTCATCAGTCTTCGGACAGAAGTCCTTGGAGAGAGTGATTCCATGACAAGCGGGCAAGGCACAACGCTTGGAATCTTCCATACTAAACTTTTTTAGGATGGTGTCAATGTACTTTGATTGGGACAATCCCAATAACCTCTTGGATCTATCTCTATAGATCCTTATGCCCAAAATGCACGAGGCATCACCCAGGTCCTTCATGGAGAACCTTTGTGATAAGAATAGTTTGACAGATTGCAGCATAGGAATGTCATTTCCTATCAAGAGAATGTCATCCACGTACAATACGAGGAATGTGACATTATTCCCTACAATCTTCTTATAAATGCATGCTGCATCTATATTTTTGATAAAATCAAACTCTTTGATTGTATCATCAAAGCAGATGTTCCAGCTCCGTGAGGCCTGCTTTAATCCATAAATGGATTTAAGCAATCTACATGCTTTCCCGTTGCTCCCACTGTCAATGAAGCCCTCTGGATGATCCATAAAAACGCATTCTTCTAAATCACCATTTAGAAATGCAGTTTTAACGTCCATCTGCCAGATTTCATAGTCATAGTGAGCAGCAATAGCAAGTAGGATCCTAATGGATTTAAGCATTGCTACAGGAGAGAAAGTTTCATCATAGTCCAATCTTGGTCTTTGATGAAAACCTTTCGCTATAAGCCTTGCTTTAATGGTCTCTACCTGTCCATCTACACCAATCTTTCTCTTAAAAATCCATTTGCACCCAACGGGTTTTATCCCATGAGGTGCAACGTCCAAAGTCCATACTTTGTTGGTGTACATGGACTCCATTTCGGATCTCATGGCTTCCAGCCATTTCACAGAGCCACCACTCGTGATAGCTTGCTGAAAACTAGTAGGGTCATCATCATCCATGATGCAATATTTTCTATCACCATCAATGAGAAACCCGTAGTATCTCTCTGGTGGGCGAGAAGTTCTACTAGATCTCCATAGCGGCTGAGGTTCTTGAAGTTCTATTGCAACATCAGTTTCAACCAATTCGTCCTGAGTAATTTGTGTCTCTAGAACCACTTCTAGTTCTACCGCATTGCTATCGGTACTGTTTGTAAAGATTTCATTTTCCAAAAATATGGCATGCTGAGCAACAAACACCTTTTGTTCCTCCTTTTGGTAGAATAGATATCCATACGAATGTGTCACGACTCGAAAGAGCACGTGACTGGCCCTTGAACCATATGAAGTCTACTAGTTTTCAGACAAAGCGATATCTCGTCATTTGCAGCAGCAACTGGCTCATTCGCCTGTACGCCAAACAGCGCCTCGATCCTCCAGGAAAGGCGACACATTGGCGGCCATCTCTGAATCGGTCTGCTCTAGATCTGAGTAAGACTCTCCACACTGGAAATCTTCAACTCAACTGGGCCCGCTCCGGCGCATAAATCGGACGAATCACCTTCGTCTTTCAAATCGGGTAGACTAGCTATCATCTGTCTCATATCTGCCTGAAAGCTCCGGCAATCTCAGCTCGTAAGCTTCGGAAGCGACATCCTGTCAATCTCAGCAACAGCTGGTCCATCTGTCTGCACGGTAGGCGATATCATAATCTCTGAGGTGTGCTGTACATCAACAGTCCTCTCTCAACTGGCAGCTCTAACAATGGTCCGATCATCCGGTGCAAAACCAAGCACTCGCCTCTACTAGAGGTCACAATCACCAATACTAACTCGAGACGTTCCCATGTCACCAGAAAACACAATGGTCGGCCCTCGTACCAGACGAGCTCGCCCTGACCGTAACCCTAGCAGCAGCCCAACCTGCGCTCAAACATGGTGACAGGAACCTCAATCGAGTATCGAAGAGAGCAGATCAATGGCAAGAAAGAGAACCACAGATCCAGAGTGGATACATGATCATAAGAGGGAACAACATCAATGAAGGTATGATCATGAAACTAATAGAATCGGGGATCTCAAATGGATGTGTAATCATGGATATGAAGAGAGTCACTGATATCGAAAATAGGTACATCCTAAGGTTCCTTAAGCGGAGTGGCGTGTCGTAAGTATGCCGCGGAACATACCCATGGTACGTCACTCTACTTTAGTTACCTATTCCATCAACCAAGGGTCATCCTAATACGACGAAAGTTCGGGTCTAATACCCCCTCGACTAAGTCTAAGTTCCGTAAGGTCAAGCCTAAGTTCCGTATATATATATATATAACGCCCTAGGCTCCACATAGTCAAACTTAGACTCGAACCAAGGTAAACCTAGCGCTCTGATACCAACTTTGTCACGACCCGAAAGAGCACGTGACTGGCCCTTGAACCATATGAAGTCTATAGGACTCCATCTGATCCAAGTAAGCCGAAAGCCCAGTAATCTAAAACCATTTTAAGGATAAATAAACAACAAGCAATACACTATACAACGCCGAATGGCGAGGATCAAAATTAAAAAGAAACCCAGATAAGCATGAAAACTGCAACACTACTAAGCGCGACTCTAAGGTCGAAATAAAACATCACTAGTGTCTGAGTCTGAAATAATATACAAGTCTTTGGTTGATGGAATTTCTAGATACAAAGAATAATACAAGTACAACGGCGGGTCTGATAGAAGGAACCCACCTGCCAAGCAAATCACCCGCAAAGGAAAGCAGTGTGCCAGAAATGCCGCTATGGAACCTGTACGGCAAGCCCTGCAAGAACTGTGGCACAACGGGGGTGAGTTGCCAACTCGTGAATAGAAATATCTACAAGCAGAAATCGAAAGCAAGACATAATCCTAGGTCAACAATCAGTAATATAACCACAAGAGTACATCTGAAGTATGATAAGGCGGCACGGTAACATCTAAATATGTATGTAGGGCCAGGTACTCAGGTAATAACATGTCATCAGTATAAGGTATGTCTGCATGAAGTAAATATTATGAAGTATCAGAGGATATCAATACACATATATTAGTGTCCCATACCACTAATATTGGTGTAAGGGTATATATAACAGCGCCCTCATACCCTGTTATATATACAAATGAAGTATGATCAATGTAAATCCAGTCTGTATGTGATCAAGTCTGTAAAAACGTGGAATCCGTCCACCCGTCACCCAATGACATTAAGCATCATGCATGTAAAATATGAGGATAAACCAAAAGCATGGAACCTGAGTGCCTAGCATCGACACTCGAAAACATCATGGACACCTGTGCCTAGCATCGGCACGTAAATCCTCACATACCGGGCATCCGTCAGTCCGGGTCAGCCCACTCTCTCAATATATCGGGCATCCGTCAGTCCGGATCAGCCCTCTCTCAATATATCGGGCATCCGTCAGTCCGGGTCAGCCCTCTCTCAATATATCGGGCATCCGTCAGTCCGGGTCAGCCCTCTCACAATATATCGGGCATCCGTCAGTCCGGGTCAGCCCTCTCACAATATATCGGGCATCCGTCAGTCCGGGTCAGCCCTCTCACAATATATCGGGCATCCGTCAGTCCGGGTCAGCCCACTCTCTCAATATATCGGGCATCCGTCAGTCCGGGTCAGCCCTCTCACAATATATCGGGCATCCGTCAGTCCGGGTCAGCCCTCTCACAATATATCGGGCATCCGTCAGTCCGGGTCAGCCCTCTCACAATATATCGGGCATCCGTCAGTCCGGGTCAGCCCTCTCACAATATATCGGGCATCCGTCAGTCCGGGTCAGCCCTCTCACAATATATCGGGCATATCATAGAAAGAACCTATCTCAATGCGCAAATCAGAAAGCAAGATGCATGCGACAATATAAGTGAAATGCAAGTAACAAGATATCCTGCAGCATGGAATAATAGTATGCGCATATAAACATCTTACGGTTCCCAAATCCCTAATCAGTCAGAATCCTCTATGATTGTGTACAGGTATAAGTGTACAATATGCCATGCAAGAATCATGTCCTGATGCAACAGTACTACAGTGTAGTGGCATGGCAATTATCGATGATGAAGTGTGTGAGCCGGCAATAATATACGCATCATCGATAATGGTGCTGGTGTCCTAACAGCATGATAGTAATATAGCAATAAACATATGCAAGCAATGCGAATAGCATGAATATGCGGAAATCAAATAATCAACACCACAGTGAAGAATCTACTATGCAAACTACAGATCTAAGTATCAGGTCAATCAGGAGGGGTAAGGAAACCACCTAAATCTGAGTCGATATATATATAGATATATAGTCGGTGATCCTGCCTCAACAACATATCCTAGGACATCCTCGAGTTATGAGTGCGGATCTATCATCAATATCGACTCGTACGGTAAATCATCGTACGGCATCCCAATAGCTGGGTACGGGTCAACATCTCACTATCTCATCACCTAACAGGTATCACTATTATCAGATCATATAATCTGGGGTACTACTCTATGTCTAGTACAAATCGATACCATCAATAAAGTATGCATGCGGGGGTAAACACACATCCCAGGCCCGCAAGAATCACAAGTCATATCCCAAATATGAATCATAGCAAATCACCGATCTCGCGGCACAAAGCCCACATCATCGACTTATCTCCAAAGTCATCCCATATCATCAAACACAGTGCAAGTATAATGAATATGCAAGGTTGTGCGTGCCGGTGTACCTCTATCCTAGAGCTCGCAACTAGGAACTACGCTAGTTATTTCTATCTCTAATTAACCATAACACACTACAACTACCACGTAAATAAACTACATAGTATACTATCTACGGACTGCGGGGGTGCTATACGCCATCCACCCGACTTCCCCCTGTAGATATAATCTACTCACCTTGCATCATCATTTGTGGACATCACCACGCATTTGCTTGTCGTCCCGAAGTCTTCATGAGTACCTACACATCAAAGTGTCGTATATGCGCATTAAAACCAAATCAAAGCTAGAACGCACACGAAATCCAAAACGATACGATAAGGGGCCTATAGGTGAGAACCTATGGCACGCCTTCAAAACCATAAATAAATCCTCTATATCGTCGTATAAACGCCAAATAGTCGAGGCAAAACACAATCCACAATTGCAGAATCAAAAAATATGGAATACGGAAACACGAATCCAAAATAGCAACTTAGGATATATGTCCCAGATTTCACCCTAGATGGAATCAGTCAAAACTAGACATACCCAGGGTCAACACTAGAGGAACTGGGGCTATGCACAGAAAACGAGGAGAATCCCCTCTGATCTGGCTGCAAATTGCGGCCAGAAAGGGAAAATCGGCGGCCTCATGAAGGAATTGGGGGCTGGGGTCTGGGGTGTTGGTTCAATGGTGCCTGCACATGTTACTGTCCACTCAATTTTATTTTAGGGTGTCTCGGGTGATAACAGATTCAATATACCCTGCACAGATTTCACAAATTCCCCGATATCGGTTTCTAAAATCCGTATTCTGGTTTTAGGCTTCAGGTTAGGGTCTCAATTTAGGCACTATGGTGTTTATATAACCTCAACTGAGCTTAATTTCCCAATACAACACAAGTTTCTCTCAAACCCTAACTAGGTTTTCATCAAGTCCATAATATCACACAATATCGATTCAAAACTAAACATGGGGTATAAGTAATACTAAAACTAAGCTAATGGTTCAGTAATTACCTCATTTGGCAACTCAAGAAAATTCTTGAGTTGCCCCTAGTGTCCCAAATCCTTACTTCTTTAGCTCCAAGTGTAGATCTAGGGTTTGTGCACATTTTTTATGAAATGGGGGTAGGGTTTTGGTATTGTTTTTGAGATGAAATGAAGGCTTGAAGATGGGAGGAGGAAGAGGGAGCAGCATCGGCTGCTGGAGCTGAAGAGGGAGAGGGAGAGATGAGGGAGAAATGAGAGGAAGAGAGAAAGAGGTCTAAGGTCAAACTCCTCCCCCATACCTACTACATGCCCATACCTCTCTTTTCTTTTACTTTTTCTTTTTCTTTTCTTTTTCCTTTTCTCCAACACCTTCTCACTAGAATAGTAACCCCAATGAGAAACCATGACAAATAAAATGTAACACAAGTGTGGAAAAGTGATATGTGCATGTTTTGCACAAAATTGCCAAAAATCCGATTAGCGATTTTTAATCGCGATTAGCACTAAATTAGTGTCAAACTAATCACAAAAACTTTAAAATGTCAAAATTCTCTAATTTACCCTATTTTAGAATTTTTCCATAATTTTTCTCAAATTTTTCCTATCTATTTGCATTTAATAATACCAAAATATTAAAATATTCAATAAAATAATATTAAATTATAAAATTTCCCAAAATTAATATTTTATCTTTTTTGAAAATGTTACAATCTACCCCCCTTAAAGAAATTCGGTCCCCGAATTTAAATTTAAACCCCTAAGTACTAAAACATTTCAGCAAAAATCCAAATTGTCGGGGCTCCTCTAACATCAATCCTAAGGCGTATATAAGAATACCCCGTGCGTCAGGTGTGCACGGAAAACAAAATCCACCTAAGTACCATACAGGTGCAACGGGTGTGCACACAACATCTGTCATAAGCAACGTGTGTGCCTGACAGCAAAACCAGGTGCATCTGACATGCACAAGGAAACCCGATTTAGTGCATCTGGTGTGCATCAAAATCGTACCTCAAAACATTAAGGGTGCATCCAATGCTAGCAGCGCAAGATATCTACTTGCCTCTTGCTCACGGTCTGGCGTCCTCTGACTCTGGGTCCTTATCTTCTCTGCGGATTACCTATCTCGCAGTCAATCGGCTCATCGGCCCTGTCAGGTGTGCTAACGGGGACGATTCCGTTCTGGCACTTCTCTGGTCACCTCTCGGTCAATCCTCACGACCACTCGTAAGCAACATGTCACTGGCGTCGGCCTCTGGCTCTCTGAATGCACATCACACATCTGATCCTGGGTGCAAGCATCATTGTAGCAGTATCCTGGAAGGAATCCTGCTCAGGGTCTCTTCCAATCATGCCTATGCCGATCTGTACGGAGGCTGGTACTCTTGCATAATCTCCTCTTGCTCGATGGACATCTGTGTCCTCAACACAACATTTCTCGGAATCTGGTTGCATTCCAACGCCTCTGTAAGCATGTCTGACCTCTGGTCTCGACGGGAAGTAATGACTGCTCGTCAGCGGCTCGCACGAACATCTTGTCCGTTTGTCTGTATTCCCGTCCACTTCGACGTCACGGCATGCTATCTACGCACTGCACTGTTCTCAGCCACGGTCAAACCGAAGTCCCTCGCACGGACTCGAAATCGCGTACTCTGTAGCTTCACCATTCTATAGAAGATGTCTGGCCGAACAGGTCCTCGGGAACGCGTCCCAACCATCGGAGGAATACTCACTACTCGTCCGTCCTTGATCAATTCGCAACGCATCTGGGTAAGTTCTTTCATCCGAACCTGGTCGACTACCTCGTCGACGATGCCGAACTCTGGCCTGCTGGGTGTGCGCAAAATGACCACCCCTGGGTCTAGGTTTTCTCATATCGTATTCCAGAAAGGTCCTGTCGAGGTCTCCCTCTCAAATCTCAATCCTGCCGAATTGCCCGGAAGTCACCATCCATTGCTGAAGCAAATTCTCATTCCGGAACGGCTGCATACTTATCGGGCTTCTTTCTGGAAGATATATCCATATACCACGCCTCTGGGTGCATATCACATCTCTGATGTCAGCGGAGTGGGACGTCATCTCGTCGAAATCTCTTGCGAACTCCTTTATTCACTCCGCTCCAATGTCGACTGATTCGGACTCGTCTCATCGTGGCTGCATGGACTGTGCTCCAACGGCTATACTCGTATCTGGAGTCTCCCAAGCAATGCATCCCATCACACGATATCCGAATGATGTCGAATCATCCGATCGACTCGTCAGAACTTCATAATCCCCCAAGAGATCAACATCATGGGTACAGTTTAATAGTATCGAGTACATGCCACAGCGTCGGTGGTCCAGCCGTAGAAGGGCAAACCCAAGCCTCACTAATGGCGCCGAGGAACTGCCGCAAACCCTAAGGTTCAAAGGCTTTCACACGGTCATTAAGTCGAGTTAGGGTTTCATTCTTCTAGAGGGTCTATAGAATCACCTGCATGTCTTTCCGTATACTTTAAACTTGGAAAATAGGCTCCTGACATTCGATCGTCTCTATCGACTCTCAACGTCTCCGCGTGAAGTCATCTCTAGCTGGAAACAATCTATCTGATGACCTCGCATCGGTAAACGAACGAACCACATGTCCTAGTCATTTATCCTCAGGTCACTAGCGACTCGTTATCATCTCTCTAAGTATATGCTCACGCTGTAGTAGCTCCAACCATCTGGGCGATATCTCATCATTTGCAGCAGCAACTGGCTCATTCGCCTGTACGCCAAACAGCGCCTCGATCCTCCAGGAAAGGCGACACATTGGCGGCCATCTCTGAATCGGTCTGCTCTAGATCTGAGTAAGACTCTCCACACTGGAAATCTTCAACTCAACTGGGCCCGCTCCGGCGCATAAATCGGACGAATCACCTTCGTCTTTCAAATCGGGTAGACTAGCTATCATCTGTCTCACATCTGCCTGAAAGCTCCGGCAATCTCAGCTCGTAAGCTTCGGAAGCGACATCCTGTCAATCTCAGTAACAGCTGGTCCATCTGTCTGCACGGTAGGCGATATCATAATCTCTGAGGTGTGCTGTACATCAACAGTCCTCTCTCAACTGGCAGCTCTAGCAATGGTCCGATCATCCGGTGCAAAACCAAGCACTCGCCTCTACTAGAGGTCACAATCACCAATACTAACTCGAGACGTTCCCATGTCACCAGAAAACACAATGGTCGGCCCTCGTACCAGACGAGCTCGCCCTGACCGTAACCCTAGCAGCAGCCCAACCTGCGCTCAAACAAGGTGACAGGAACCTCAATCGAGTATCGAAGAGAGCAGATCAATGGCAAGAAAGAGAACCACAGATCCAGAGTGGATACATGATCATAAGAGGGAATAGCATCAATGAAGGTATGATCATGAAATTAATAGAATCGGGGATCTCAAATGAATGTGTAATCATGGATATGAAGAGAGTCACTGATATCGAAAATAGGTACATCCTAAGGTTTCTTAAGCGGAGTGGCGTGTCGTAAGTATGCCGCGGAACATACCCATGGTACGTCACTCTACTTTAGTTACCTATTCTATCAACCAAGGGTCATCCTAATACGACGAAAGTTCGGGTCTAATACCCCCTCGACTAAGTCTAGGTTCCGTAAGGTCAAGCCTAAGTTCCGTATATATATATATATATATATATATATATATATATATATATATATATATATATATATAACGCCCTAGGCTCCACATAGTCAAACTTAGACTCGAACCAAGGTCAACTTAGCGCTCTGATACCAACTTTGTCACGACCCGAAAGAGCACGTGACTGGCCCTTGAACCATATGAAGTCTATAGGACTCCATCTAATCCAAGTAAGCCGAAAGCCCAGTAATCTAAAACAATTTTAAGGATAAATAAACAACAAGCAATACACTATACAACGCCGAATGGCGAGGATCAAAATTAAAAAGAAACCCAGATAAGCATGAAAACTGCAACACTACTAAGCGCGACTCTAAGGTCGAAATAAAACATCACTAGTGTCTGAGTCTGAAATAATATACAAGTCTTTGGTTGATGGAATTTCTAGATACAAAGAATAATACAAGTACAACGGCGGGTCTGATAGAAGGAACCCACCTGCCAAGCAAATCACCCGCAAAGGAAAGCAGTGTGCCAGAAATGCCGCTATGGAACCTGTACGGCAAGCCCTGCAAGAACTGTGGCACAACGGGGGTGAGTTGCCAACTCGTGAATAGAAATATCTACAAGCAGAAATCGAAAGCAAGACATAATCCTAGGTCAACAATCAGTAATATAACCACAAGAGTACATCTGAAGTATGATAAGGCGGCACGGTAACATCTAAATATGTATGTAGGGCCAGGTACTCAGGTAATAACATGTCATCAGTATAAGGTATGTCTGCATGAAGTAAATATTATGAAGTATCAGAGGATATCAATACACATATATTAGCGTCCCATACCACTAATATTGGTGTAAGGGTATATATAACAGAGCCCTCATACCCTGTTATATATACAAATGAAGTATGATCAATGTAAATCCAGTCTGTATGTGATCAAGTCTGTAAAAACGTGGAATCCGTCCACCCGTCACCCAATGACATTAAGCATCATGCATGTAAAATATGAGGATAAACCAAAAGCATGGAACCTGAGTGCCTAGCATCGACACTCGAGAACATCATGGACACCTGTGCCTAGCATCGGCACGTAAATCCTCACATACCGGGCATCCGTCAGTCCGGGTCAGCCCACTCTCTCAATATATCGGGCATCCGTCAGTCCGGATCAGCCCTCTCTCAATATATCGGGCATCCGTCAGTCCGGGTCAGCCCTCTCTCAATATATCGGGCATCCGTCAGTCCGGGTCAGCCCTCTCACAATATATCGGGCATCCGTCAGTCCGGGTCAGCCCTCTCACAATATATCGGGCATCCGTCAGTCCGGGTCAGCCCTCTCACAATATATCGGGCATCCGTCAGTCCGGGTCAGCCCACTCTCTCAATATATCGGGCATCCGTCAGTCCGGGTCAGCCCTCTCACAATATATCGGGCATCCGTCAGTCCGGGTCAGCCCTCTCACAATATATCGGGCATCCGTCAATCCGGGTCAGCCCTCTCACAATATATCGGGCATCCGTCAGTCCGGGTCAGCCCTCTCACAATATATCGGGCATATCATAGAAAGAACCTATCTCAATGCGCAAATCAGAAAGCAAGATGCATGCGACAATATAAGTGAAATGCAAGTAACAAGATATCCTGCAGCATGGAATAATAGTATGCGCATATAAACATCTTACGGTTCCCAAATCCCTAATCAGTCAGAATCCTCTATGATTGTGTACAGGTATAAGTGTACAATATGCCATGCAAGAATCATGTCCTGATGCAACAGTACTACAGTATAGTGGCATGGCAATTATCGATGATGAAGTGTGTGAGCCGGCAATAATATACGCATCATCGATAATGGTGCTGGTGTCCTAACAGCATGATAGTAATATAGCAATAAACATATGCAAGCAATGCGAATAGCATGAATATGCGGAAATCAAATAATCAACACCACAGTGAAGAATCTACTATGCAAATTACAGATCTAAGTATCAGGTCAATCAGGAGGGGTAAGGAAACCACCTAAATCTGAGTCGATATATATATAGATATATAGTCGGTGATCCCGCCTCAACAACATATCGTAGGACATCCTCGAGTTATGAGTGCGGATCTATCATCAATATCGACTCATATGGTAAATCATCGTACGGCATCCCAATAGCTGGGTACGGGTCAACATCTCACTATCTCATCACCTAACAGGTATCACTATTATCAGATCATATAATCTGGGGTACTACTCTATGTCTAGTACAAATCGATACCATCAATAAAGTATGCATGCGGGGGTAAACACACATCCCAGGCCCGCAAGAATCACAAGTCATATCCCAAATATGAATCATAGCAAATCACCGATCTCGCGGCACAAAGCCCACATCATCGACTTATCTCCAAAGTCATCCCATATCATCAAACACAGTGCAAGTATAATGAATATGCAAGGTTGTGCGTGCCGGTGTACCTCTATCCTAGAGCTCATAACTAGGAACTACGCTAGTTATTTCTATCTCTAATTAACCATAACACACTACAACTACCATGTAGATAAACTACATAGTATACTATCTACGGACTGCGGGGGTGCTATACGCCATCCACCCGACTTCCCCCTGTAGATATAATCTACTCACCTTGCATCATCATTTGTGGACATCACCATGCATTTGCTTGTCGTCCCGAAGTCTTCATGAGTACCTACACATCAAAGTGTCGTATATGCGCATTAAAACCAAATCAAAGCTAGAACGGCACACGAAATCCAAAACGATACGATAAGGGGCCTATAGGTGAGAACCTATGGCACGCCTTCAAAACCATAAATAAATCGTCTATATCGTCGTATAAACGCCAAACAGTCGAGGCAAAACACAATCCACAATTGCAGAATCAAAAAATACGGAATACGGAAACACGAATCCAAAATAGCAACTTAGGATATATGTCCCAGATTTTACCCTAGATGGAATCAGTCAAAACTAGACATACCCAGGGTCAACACTAGTGGAACTGGGGCTATGCACAGAAAACGAGGAGAATCCCCTCTGCTCTGGCCGCAAATTGCGGCCAGAAAGGGAAAATCGGCGGCCTCATGAAGGAATTGGGGGCTGGGGTCTGGGGTTTTGGTTCAGTGGTGCCTGCACATGTCACTGTCCACTCAATTTTATTTTAGGGTGTCTCGGGTGATAGCAGATTCAATATACTCTGCACAGATTTCACAAATTCCCCGATATCGGTTTCTAAAATCCGTATTCTGGTTTTAGGCTTCAGGTTAGGGTCTCAATTTAGGCACTATGGTGTTTATATAACCTCAACTGAGCTTAATTTCCCAATACAACACAAGTTTCTCTCAAACCCTAACTAGGTTTTCATCAAGTCCATAATATCACACAATATCGATTCAAAACTAAACATGGGGTATAAGTAATACTAAAACTAAGCTAATGGTTCAGTAATTACCTCATTTGGCATCTCAAGAAAATTCTTGAGTTGCCCCTAGTGTCCCAAATCCTTGCTTCTTTAGCTCCAAGTGTAGATCTAGGGTTTGTGCACATTTTTTATGAAATGGGGGTAGGGTTTTGGTATTGTTTTTGAGATGAAATGAAGGCTTGAAGATGGGAGGAGGAAGAGGGAGCAGCATCAGCTGCTGGAGCTGAAGAGGGAGAGGGAGAGATGAGGGAGAAATGAGAGGAAGAGAGAAAGAGGTCTAAGGTCAAACTCCTCCCCCATACCTACTACATGCCCATACCTCTCTTTTCTTTTACTTTTTCTTTTTCTTTTCTTTTTCCTTTTCTCCAACACCTTCTCACTAGAATAGTAACCCCAATGAGAAACCATGACAAATAAAATGTAACACAAGTGTGGAAAAGTGATATGTGCATGTTTTGCACAAAATTGCCAAAAATCCGATTAGCGATTTTTAATCGCGATTAGCACTAAATTAGTGTCAAACTAATCACAAAAACTTTAAAATGTCAAAATTCTCTAATTTACCCTATTTTAGAATTTTTCCATAATTTTTCTCAAATTTTTCCTATTTATTTGCATTTAATAATACCAAAATATTAAAATATTCAATAAAATAATATTAAATTATAAAATTTCCCAAAATTAATATTTTATCTTTTTTGAAAATGTTACAGAATGTTTTGGATATCCCACAAATTTACACATGACCGATTGTGTCTCGAGTTTGTTTGGATTCTTCTTTTTAACAAAAGCCGGACAACCCCAAATCCTAACTCTTTTAAGAGATGGTCTCTTTCCACTCCATATCTTATATGGAGTGGAAGACACGGTCATGGTTGGAACCTTACTTAACAGATACATTGATGTCTCCAATGCATGCCCCCAAAAGGAAAACGGTAACTCAGCGTCACACATCATGGACCGTACCCTATCTAATAGGGTACGATTCCTCCGTTCTGACACACCGTTGTGCTGTGGTGTGTAAGGAGGAGTGAGCTGAGAGAGAATCCCATTATCTTTTAAGAAGTTTGAAAACTCTGTACTTAAGTACTCTCCACCTCGATCTGATCGAAGTTTCTTGATGCTCAAGCCTGTTTTTTTTTTCTATTTCAAGTTTGTACTCCTTGAATTTATCGAAAGCTTCGGATTTGTGCTTTATCAAAAACACGTGTCCGAATCTTGAGAAATCATCAGTAAAAGTAATGAAGTATGAAAAACCGCTTCTTGCATGTGTAGACATTGGTCCGCATACATCACTATGTATGAGGCTTAAGAGTTCCACAGCTCTTTCTCTGTGTCCAGTAAACGGAGTTTTGGTCATTTTACCTTTGATACAGGACTGGCAAGTCGCATAAGATTTATATTCAAAAGGATTTAAATATCCATCTTTATGTAGCTTGTTTAGTTTTGTTTCATTAATATGACCAAGTCTACAATGCCAAAGAAAAGCTTCATTTATATCTGAAAATTTTCTTTTATTAGTATGTTGTATATTGAAAACTGTGTGTTGGTTCAGAACGTAAATACCGTTATTTAGTATACCATACCCAATCAACTCTTGATTCAAGTTAATGTTCATAACATTATTTTGCAACACAAAATGATATCCTTCATTGTCCAAAAAAGAAACAGATATTATATTACACAGCATACTAGGTACAAAATAACAAGGGTTCAAAACCAAAATACAACCCGAAGGCAACCCCAGATGATACTCTCCTACGGATACAACATGTACATTGGAACCATTTCCAACCCGCAGAGTATGATCTCCAGTCTTCAAAACTCTACTGTTTCTCAACCCCTGCACACAATTGCAGATGTGAGAACCAGAACCGGTATCTAATACCCAAGATGCAGAGTTAATTGAAAAACAGTTCTCAGTTACAAACACACCTGAAGCGGAAGCATCACCATGCTTCTTCTTCTTGAGATCGGCAAGATACATAGCACAGTTGCGTTTCCAATGTCCCGACTTGTGGCAGTAAAAACATTCCCCCTTTCCACTTCCCTCGGCCCCAGATTTGTCTTTCCACTTCGCTTTTTTAACTCCACCTTTCGGTTTGATGGGTTTCTTCTTCTTCTTCTTTCTCTTGGCCATGGCTTTTGGGATGGAAGAGGAAGATGGCCCAGCAAGCAGAGCGGGAGTCTTCGCTGTTTTCAGCGTGCTCTCTGCACTTCTCAACATATTGAGAAGTTTAGGCAATAATTTCTCCAAATCGTTCATATTGAAATTCACTATGAACGGAGCAAAGGCGGGGGAAAGAGACTGCAGAACAACATCTGTATATTGCTCATTATCCATAGTCCATCCTAGTTCCTCAAGTTCTTCTATAAGACCAATCATCTTCAGGACACGGTCTCCTACTGATGCACCGGGGGCCATCCGCATCTGAAACAACTTTCGAGATGCCTCGTATCTCAAAGTACGAGATTGCTCTTCATACAACTCCTTTGTATGAAGAAAGATGGATTGCACATCCATCTTCTCGTGCTGTTTCTGATGGATGTTGTCCATAGAAGCAAGCGCGAGGCACTTGGCCGTGTTGCAATCAATATCCCATGTTTTTTGGATCTCCCTATCTTAAACGGATGACTCAGGTCCTGAGACGGGTGGGGCTTTGGTAGTGAGGACATATGATACTTTATCATATGTGAGTGCAATGTTCTCAACCATTCTTTATAATTCGGCCATGTCAGTTTGTTTTTCTCTAAAAGAAGCTTAAGTCCCGTCATCGGTATCTGCCATTAGGAGAGAGAGAAAAGAATACACTCAGCGAAATGTTCTTGCAAAGAATTAGATTGGTTATTATCTTATCTAATCGATGTCTCCCACTGCTTTTATCAAATTTTCTTTCAAAACCTGAAAAGAAAACTAGCTAGGATTAATTACATTCTATAGTTTCGCTAACTGATCAGCCAGGCCAGTGTCAGTACTTTGAAGGAGGTTTCCCGTGCTTTCGCACGGACCTAATTAAAATAAACCTCGTTTTTCCAGAGGTCAAACCCCGTTGACACCTTTCTAGACACATACTGGATTAGCTAATTGTAAAGTGCAAAACTCTCATGGGAGTAACTCTTACTCACAGTGGGATCGGGATCCAACTATCATATAGATGGTATGCAATCTCATTGCAAATTTTAACTCTTGAAACTCCCGATATGGTTTTTAGCCCTAGTTACTTATGACCTTGGCTATGGTCAACATATCATAAGCACTAGTCAAGTTCTACCCGTCATTTCGAGATTAACTAGACCCACCCATATGACCCTTGACTATGATCAACATAATCACATGAATGTCCTAACTGATCGTATCATATGCTTTGTAGGAAGACATCACTTAGCTATCGTACACTACGCCTTGACTATGATCAAAATACGCAGCACGAATACTAAGTTCTCTGCTTCCTAAAATGACGGAGGGCTGCGGATGTTTTTTATGAAAACCTTTAACGCTTTGAACTTGATCTCGTTGTAGAATCAAAACAGTTTAGAAAAGGAGTGGCTTAAGCTCCGCATCTTTTGAAACTTGGATTTTTCATAAAAAGGCCGAGTGGGTTTCAAATCCGATTCTACAACATGTTTTAGGTTTCTTTTTCTTTACATTAATATTATTAATGTAGTCCCATCATTTAAGTTCCTAAGCCATCACAGAAAAGAAACGAAAATAGAACATATATTTATACCATCCGCATTCGCCATAGTGTCCCGTTATGCACCGTTAGGTTACTTAACTAACGGCATAGCGGGGCGGGACTAGCGCGGGTGTAAAATATAAGCAACGTTTATTATATATCATATATATAATAATAATCCATTCGTCTCAGATACTAAGTAATCATATTACAGAATATCAACAGCAGAAGCACATATGAAAATAAAAAGGATATCTAGGAGGTCCGTATTTTGTATTCAGCCAGCAATAGAAAATACAGATTCCACGGTCGCGATGAATAGCCAAGCCCACACCCCTAGACCCCTATGAGAGCGGCAAGTGATCCTGCCAATTCTAGAGTTTAGGAGACCCGGTCTCGACCCATCGAGATGGCCTCCCACTGAACCCTAGAACCCGATCACTTGTGCTCCCCTCCTTGGGTCTATCCTAATGCGGAAAAGTAAATAATATAAAATAATGGTGACATCATCCTCAACCTGGAAGTGCCCCAAAGAAAAGAATATTACATACATTTAACTTTTACATGAATGAAAATTAAAAGCCTCATCTCACATAAAACCCCCGGCTATTCGATCACGACAATCCTGCAAATCATATCTCAGCAACACATAATATCTCATATCATCAACATAAGCAAGTATGCGTATCCCGATTGTCGTTGATGTATAGCAATGAAACCGGCGATACACCACATACTACACTTACGGTCGCTGAAAAGAAAGTGAAAAAAAATAATTGCAATTATCACAATCTCAAATATCAAGACGATATTTAACGTTTCGATCGAATCAACATACACCCACATTTTACCCCAATAGCTCAACACTTGAGCAAAGTTAATACCCAAAATCGCGCCACAGTGTCTATGGTCCAGCCGTAGAAAGGGTTAACCAACACCTCACCTATGACACCACGGAAGTACGGCAAACCCGAAGGTTCGATCGCGGTTCCGTGGGCATAGAATCGAGTTAAGGTTATTATGTTCTTCTAGAGGGCCCATAGAAACACTTGTGCGACTATTGAATACAAAGGTACCTTAGGAAAAACACAACACTTGGAAATTTCAGCAGGGTCAAGATGTGGGGTTTTGAAGTTCATTTGAACTGCTAAATATTGTCAAGGTTACCAATACAGTGCTAGAATTTATGACTACGAAGCACTACGAATTAGCCCCAGGTCAAAATAATCATCATATGAAAATTGGGCTAAGCAAACAATACTAGAAACCCCAAAATGAAGACAATAGAGCACTGGAGCAATACGGGGGGGGGGGATTGGAGCTAAGGGGGCCGGCCTGCTCGGTTTTGGGGGCCTCGTGCTCGGCCAAAATCCAAGCACTCCCCTCCGTATTTCCCCTGTGTTCTTATATTGTCCTAAATAGTCTTCTGTAGTTGTTTAAAAAAATTTTAGACGACTTTTTAAAAAATTTACAGAGAGCTAGATTAGGGTTTCATAATACTGTATTTTTGGAGTCGATTTCGTTATCGTAATAGTTCTAATACCGTGTCCAGAATTCTAGCTTGGCTCTGATACCATTATTAGGTTTCCCTAGCACCTACAGTAGATATGGAAGCATCACACATGCTACTTTAAAAAATATAGAGGTGCTAAGCAAACAAAGCAATGATCTTTAACTAGAATACTTGGGTAACAACTAAAGTATCACATACAAAAACCATATTATCACTAAGTGAAAGGAATAAAACCTTTGTAGTCCTCTTTGTAGTGACTCCTAGGATCGTTGAGAGTTGAAGAAAGGTTGCAAGTAAGCTCCTTTGTCCATGATGATCCACCCGAAGTCCACTTCGTCTATGCTCCTAGCTTCACTTGATCAAAAAAGATGATGAAGCCAAACACTCTAAACTAATTGGCTAGATTAGAGTAGAATGATGAGGTGGTGTGTTTTCTTTAGTCAAAACCCTTTCTTTTTAACTCCCTCACTCTATGGAAAACTCAAGAGAATTAAGGAAGAAGAAGATGGCAAGCTAAGAGCTCAAGAGATAATATCAAAAGATAATCAAGAAAAAGAAAAGAAAATGATATATATATATATATATATATATATATATATATATATATATATATATTCTTTCTCTCAACAAACCATGGTAACTAATAATATCTAGATATTTAGTAAGTGAGTTAAAACCCAAAAGGAAAGCTAAACCAAGGTTAAAAGTTAGGTCAAGTGAGGTTCACTTTGGAAGTGTGCAGAAAAAATCAACCATGGATTAACTTTTCTTTTTGTTTTGTTTTAAATCAAATACAAATATATATACATATATAATATTTCCACGTGAGTCTTATATAGCCATCAAAGGTGTATCATCAACCATGATACTTTGTATGCATGTATGTGTCCATGCACATCAACATGTGCATACATGTATGCATACACTTTATAAAAAGAAATGGGTTTAATAAAAGAAATTAAACTAAAAGTCAATTGTTAAATCAACACTTGATCTAAAAAACCGGTCATATCAAATACAACCCGACCATTAGAAAAACGCCCGACTAAAATACGGTATCACATGCACGTATTTAATCGGGTCCCCGTGCATATCTCATATGCACACCACATCGTTTCGCCTGGGCTAGGGAACTCCTGCGTAGGACTCTAAGACTCGTCAATACGCTGGCAGTGGGTGATGATCATATCAAACACCCACAAGTCGCAAGCGGTCAGCTAAACGTAACGGCTACCCGGGTATTGAGCGATCAGAAGAAAACTAGCAAAGCTGTCAAAACTCACAGCGAGCCATCTGGCAACACTTCCCGTACAGTCCGGTCTCCTCGTCAGATATGTTTCATATCGAGTCTAGGGAGTATGGCTCATAACAGATCGAGAAACTACTGATAACAATTATCAGTAAATCTCATCAGCCCTGGCCAGAGACTTCCTGTTATAGCCTATCGAGCATAGCACAACATCAACTCCCAATACCGGGAGAGACGAAACCCCTCCTATCGCTCATCGCCTCCATGTGCCACGAGACTGTACCCAAATACCACCTGTTTGCATGACTCAGTAGTGCCGTGGTAGGGTGGAGATCAAAGTATAGTAGGAGGACACACAAGACTCTATGACGATCTCGGGTCTACAGACTAACCTGTACCAGTGTCACCTGAGAACTGCTATCCGACGATAGATATAATACCACATAGGAGTTCTCTGTGAGTCCGTTCAGTGTACCCAGTCTCCACTGAGCACCCGCATACATTCTTTGGTGTCAGAACACCAGATGGATATGGGATCATCCATCGCCCATCACATGGGACAAGAATGGTATACGCTAGTATACTCTGGAATATCGATGCGCTGTCTCGATACACCTACGATTAGGAACATTTCAAGGATATGCTTATAAACTATACGTGCCCCACTAGTATGATCCGCATCATAGTCACAGCAGTCAAGCAAATATCCTGAGGGCTTTATCAACATGTGCAAATGAATAAAAGCATGATCAAATCAACATGTTAGATAAAGTAAACCAGATAGCATACTATCATGTCGAGCAAGAAAGTAATCTATATATATACATGTCCAAGCATCCACTATACATATAATGGCCTCTAGGGCATACATATATCCAACAAAAGAGTATTTTATAAAATAATTATTAATATATATATATATATATATATATATATAACAGTTGTATATATGCATAGTTATAGGAATATTAGGGAATATTATATATATATTGTAGGTTTTTTACAGATAATACCAGATTGCTCCAAATATTACCCGTATCCCTTCAAAAATATAGTTTTTAAATATAAAATGTATATGTAAGAATTTCAACCATAATGCAAATATCTATAATTAAATACCCATACCCCCACTAAAATCTATGTAAATATTCATGAGGATTTTAAATTATTTGTCTGTCTAGAACTGAGGATAGGAACATGATATATAGGCGCAACAACCTGATATGAGGTAATTTTCCATGCAAGGCTAGATAGAAAAATGATATTATTTGTTTTTATCTTGTATTATAAAGAGATATATGAAGGTTAAAATATTATATATATATATATATATATATATTCTCGATTCACATGGATACACTGTACTAGCAAATATTGGATACAACCTTGCATCATGTCGGGTTTTAATCATGTGGGTCGAGTCGGATAATGACCACTGCTGCTAATTGAATCATTCGCAACCTACTCGCAAAAGAATAAAAGAGTTTTAAAGCAAGATTTGAAAGGCCAAAATATATAGTATAAATACACTAGGGTGTTACATTATACCCAACTACAAAAGAATTTCGTCCTCGAAATTCACGGAATAGGGAAAAGACAAAAGATACGGATCTAAGAAAAGAGGTGTAGAAACTTCTGTCGAATCTCGTCTTCACATTCCCAAGTAGATTCTCCATGCGAACGATTCCCCCACGAAACGAGTACTGGCGGGATTACTTTATTCTTGAGGACCTTTTCTCGTCGATCCACAACAGCCATTGGTCGCTCTTCATAAGGTAAATCTTCTCTTACTGTCAGTTCCGAGTGATCTAGGACGTGCGTTTCATCTCGAACATACTTGCGGAGTTGAGATATATGAAATACGTCATGAACACCCACCAAAGATGGCGGTAAAGCCAATGGATAAGCTACCTCTCCGACACGCTCGATGATATCGAAAGGCCGCACAAATCGAGGACTAAACTTACCTCGACTACCAAATCGGATTACTCCTCTAGTCGGTGATATCTTCAAGAACACAAGATCACCAACCGCGAAATCCAAAGGTCTTCGTCCAGTATCAGCCCAACTTTTCTGTCGATCCTGTGCTACTTTCATATGATTTAGGATCACGTTAATTTTCTCCACCATTTGCACATTAATATCCGGTTCCAATAATTTTCATTCTTTAACATCATCCCAACAGACAGGAAAGCGACACTTACAACCATATAATGCTTCAAATGGAGCCATCTGTATAGTCGCCTGAAAAATGTTATTGTATGAAAACTCCACTAAGTGCAAATGATCCTCCCATGAACCTTTGAAGTCTAACATGCATGCTCTCAACATATCTTCAAGAGTTTGGATCGTTCTTTCAGACTGGCCATCTGTCTGAGGATGATAGGCCGTGCTAAACTTCAAGCGAGTTCCCAAACTTTTCTGTAGATTCTTCCAAAAGTGTGATAGAAATCAAGTATCACGATCGGAAACGATGCACACAGGTACTCCATGCAATCTCACAATCTTCTGCATGTACCGTTCTGCCAAAGTCTCCGTCGACTGACCAACTCGAAATGGTATAAAATGAGCCGTCTTGGTCAATCGATCAACAATCACCCAAACTGCGTTATTGCCCTTTGGACTCCATGGTAAAGCTGTCATGAAATCCATGGTTATATGTTCCCACTTCCATTGAGGAATCGGAAGTGGTTGCAACAAACCAGCTACCCTTTGATATTCAGCCTTGACTTGCTGAGACACCAAGCACTTTGATACGTAGCGAGCAATCTCTCTTTTCATGCATTCCTACCAGAAATGTTGTTGTAAGTCTCGGTACATCTTCGTGCCTCCTGGATGTACGGAAGATGTGGAACTATGAGCCTCCTTCATGACTTTTTCACGAATATCTCCTTTATGTACACATAAACGACCTCCATATCATAATGAACCATCTTCATGAATCAACAGATCTGTTTGAAGTCCCGCTTCTACTTGTTCTGGAAACTTTTGCAATCTTAGATCGCGTGACTGTGCTGCTTTAATATTATTGATCAAGGATGATTGTACTTGCAACTGCATCAACTGTCCCGGAGAATCTGGTAGTACAATCTCCAATTCGAATCTCTGAAGATCAGCTATAATCTCCTTCTGTGCAACATCCGCATCGCTGGCAACCGACTTAAAGCATCCGGCACTATATTAAATTTCCCCGGATGGTATTTTAGATCAAGATCATAATCAGCCATCATCTCTAACCATCTATGCTGCCTCATGTTGAGCTCTTTCTGTGTGAACACATACTTTAGGCTTTTGTGATCGGTAAATACTTCTACCATTTCGCCCAATAAGCAGTGTCTCCAAATCTTTAGAGCAAAAATCACTACCGCTAGCTTCAGATCATGAGTTGGGTAGTTCTTCTCATGAGTCTTCAATTATTTCGACGCATATGCTATGACATTCCCATGCTGAATTAGAACACATCCCAAGCCTAACCCAGATGCGTCGCTGTGAATAACTAGCCCTACGGAACCATCTGGCACTGTCAAAATAGGAGCGGTGGTCAATCTTTGCTTCAGCGTTTTAAAAGCCGACGCACACTTCTCAGTCCATACGAACGGTACCTCCTTTCATGTTAACGTAGTCAATAATTCTGCTATTCGAGCGAAGTTCTCCACAAACCTTCTATAGTATCCGGCAAGCCTAAGAAAACTTTTGATCTCCCCCACATTCTTTGGAATTGGCCAATCATGAACAACTGCAATCTTTTCCGGGTCAACGACAATTCCATCTTCGGATACAACATGACCCAAGAACTTCACTTCTTCGAGCCAAAACTCACACTTGCTTATCTTAGCATATAACTTTTCTTGTCTCAACGTTTGCAGTACGATCCTCAAGTGCTCTTCAAGCTCTTCTTTGCTCCTCGAATATACCAGAATATCATCGATAAACACTACTACGAACTGGTCCAGATATGGTGAAAACATTCGGTTCATCAAGTCCATAAATATTGCCGGTGCGTTAATAACTCCAAATGGTATCACTAAGTACTCGTAATGCCCATATCGTGTTCGGAACGTCGTCTTGCAAATGTCTTCTGCTTTCACCCGAACTTGATGATATCCAAATCGCAAATCCAATTTCGAGAATACCTTCGCGCCATTGAGTTGATCGATTAGTTCGCCTATGCGAGGGATTGGGTACTTATTCTTAATAGTCACCCGATTTAACTCTTGACAGTCGATGCATATCCTCCTCGTGCTATCTTTCTTTTTGACTAGAAGAACTAGAGCTCCCCATGGTGAACTGTTGCTGCGAATCCAACCCTTCTCTAATAACTCAGAAACTTGTCTCTTTACCTCTTCCAGTTCCACCGGTGACATCGGATAAAAGCCTTTGAATTGGCGCTGCTACAGAAATAAGATTACTCACGAACTCCACATCTCGTTTTGACGGTAAACTCAAGATATCCTTGAACACATTCATGAAATCTCGAACTGCTATCAGCGCTTTATCTGCAAATTGTTTACGAATTTCACTTTTCAGCACACATACACAAACAGTTCCCTTCATCATGAATTTATAGGTCTGTTCTACGGCTCGTGGGTTAACAGCTAACCACACTTCCACTGCACTACTCTGATAAACTGAGGCGGGTTCATCAGAACTTCTTTAATCAAAACATCTTACATCTGATCGGTCTTGAAGCAGTTTGTATTACTGCAATCATCATATGTTCTCCTGTGTTTTTCATTATTCTTCGAACGCAAAAGGATTGGTTCTTACGGGACGAGAGGAATGATATAACGTGGTTGCTGGATTCAAGTTCGCGATAAGACATAAACTCATAAGCAATGACGCCGAGAGAAAACAAGGTAATGCAACGACCATAAGTCAAGAAAATGAATCAAAATAGGACTCCAGATTACCTAAATAATGTATCGCATTGTACGTCGACGTTTCCTCGAAAGCCACTGATTTTTTCCTTAACGGTGTTTACTTTCTCACCGATTATGCCAACGCATGTCGTGGGATACCGAAAGAGCATGAAATCTACTTTCCTTGCTATAAGTGTATGAACACGCGATTGTAGAAGAAGTCGGATGTTGAGTTACACATCATGAAAAACGGTTTTGTTAGAGATTACACTAAGTGGGATATTCATGAAGAAAAGGACGATGGAGGGCCAGTGCAATAGACGAAAAACGAATTCATTGAAGTGGAAACCGAAGAGTGGCAAGGGGTAGTAGAAGAAGAGGAGGAATGGCAGTTTGAAGAAGCCAAAGCCGTCGAAGACGATGATGCTATGTTCACGCTGGTCGATGCCATGGATGGGCTTATAAATGCCACTAGACTTCCTTATGATACGAAAAGCACTGAACCCGCGTTATTGGAGAAGTACAAGGCTTCCTCGACAATCCCTCTATATCCAAATTGCAAAGGGTTTTCAATACTATCATTTTTCGTACGTCTCTTCCAGATCAAGTGCAAGAACAGATGGAGTGACTAGTCTTTCACCGATCTCCTAGTATTACTGAAGGAAACTTGTCCTGACGGAAATGAAGTTCCACCGAGCTAGCATGAGGTGCAAAAGATAATCACAAATATCGGCCTAAAGTGTGAGAAGATATATGCATGCGAGAATGACTGTGTTTTGTTCCGGAAAGAACACGCCGCACTCAAAAGCTGCCCAGTGTGCGGGAAAAACCGATTCAAGCCTAAGAAAGACTCCCGTTCGAGTGATGTACCCATGACGATTCTTCATCATTTTCTGTTAATACCGAGGTTGTAACGGTTATTTATGTGTGATGAGACGGCATCCGAAATGCAGTGGCACCATAAAACGCCTCATGAAGAGAAAAATGAGTCATCCTAGAGATTCGATATCGTGGAAAGTTTTAGATGAAAAACATTCTTCGTTCAGCGCAGACCCTCATAACGTGAGGCTGGGGATTGCGAGCGACAGTTTCAGTCTATTTGGAATGGTTCGCAGTGGGCGTACTCACAGTATTTAGCCCGTTGTGGTGACTATATACAACTTGCCGCCATGGAGGGCTAGGATGCAATCTTATTTTAGGTTGGCGCTTTTAATTGACGGTCCCTCGTCTCCATGGGAAAACATCGACGTGTACCTTCAACCCTTGATCGATGAGTTAAAGTTGCTGTGGGAACCTTGTGTGCGAACCTATGACATAGATGGTAAACAATTTTTTCAGATGCGTGCTGCTTTGTTGTGGACGATTAATGATTTTCCTGCCTATAGCATACCGTCGAGGTGGACAAATCAAGGTAAGTTTTCTTGCCCTGGTTGTCATATTCATACGAGCGCGTACGCTTGAAGTTTAGCGGAAAAGAGTCGTTTATGGGTCACCGACGATTCTTGCCTATAACTCATAGATTCAGAAGGAATAAAGAAATGTTCAATGGCAAGACAGAGATCGGTATGCCGCCTAAATCATAGATTCATAAGGAATAAAGAAATGTTCAATGGCATACTGCAATAAGGGAAAGGTTATCAGAATATCACATTCGGAAAGAAACAGAACAAAGATGCAATGCCATGCCCATTTGGCTAGAAGAAGCTTAGTGGTTTATTTCAGCTTCCGTACTGATCCAATCTACCGCTGTGCCACAATTTAGATGTCATGCATATTGATAAGGGCGTCTCCAAGCATATCATCAATCTTCTGCTGTGTAAGGATGGAAAAATAAAGGACAATCTCAACGCCTTTCGTGATTTGATGAATTTGGATGGTTTGTCTATTAGAAAAGAATTGCAACCTCGGACTACGGCTGGTAAACCGGGTTATTACGAGATCCCACCGACAATCTACAACATTACCAAAGAGGAGAAGCGGAGGTTCTTACATGTGTTGAAAGAATTGAAAGTCCCCGACGGTTTCTCATCAAACATTTCCAAACAGGTGCAGGTAGAAAACGGAAAAATCATAGGACTCAAGAGCCACGATTACCATATATTGATACAGCATTTTCTTCCTTTATGTCTCAGAGCATCGTAAAACCAGAAGTTGGACTCGTGCTTAACGACTTTTGCATGTATTTTCGCCAATTGCGTTCCAAAAACGTGGACGTCAATGAGATAGCAGAGCTCGAAAAAGACATTCCTTTGATTCTCTACAAGCTCGAAACTATCTTTCCACCTTCCTTTTTCGATATTATTGTTCACTTGTCCGTCCATCTAGCAACTGAGGTCAGGATTGGCGGTCCGGTTCATTACCATTGGATGTATCCAATCGAGAGGTATTATTGACGTTATTATTCATCATTTAAATTGCAAAGAATTATCATGAATTATTAATTTATTTCATTTTCAACAGATATCTGTTAACCTTAAAAAACTATATCCGCAATAAGTATCGTCCTGAAGGTTCGATTGCTCAAGATTATCTCCTAGAAGAAGTCACGTCTTTCTGTGCTCGTTTCCTGAACGAAAATGTCAGGACGAAGCTTAACAAACCGCAGAGTGTTACTGACGGTCCAATTGGAGCAAGAAGGCTAAAGAACATGTCTTACGATCTCGCGGCCAGTGTGCATGTGTATATCTTGATAAACAACGATTGTTTTGCTAAATATTTAGAGTAAGTGTTTATTATTTCATTGTTTTAAACGTTCAAAATTAAATTTAATCTAATTAATATAACTGTATATTAACGAATAAAGCACACAAAGATATACTCACGAGATCGAATCCTAGGATGTGGTCGAATGATAGGATCAAAGAAGAACAGAGGCATACTTTCGCCACTTGGTCTATAAAAGAAGTGAAAGAACAATTGAATCGTGGAGAGCATGTTGACAGAGAGGTCCACGACCTTTTAAACGGTCCAACGATTGCAGTTAGGTTTTACAATGGGTACGGGGTATCATGATATAAATTTGAGGTAGAAAGTACGGGACGTATTAGGGCTACGCAAAATAGTGGCATCGCAACCGTCGATGAAGATAGAAATCCTTACTACGGTGTTCTTGAGGAAGTTATAACGGTCTCATACCAGCATAAGACTATCCCATTTCATATATTCCAATGCAGATGGTACGATATCGAGACTGACTGGGGTATGAAGGTCGATCAATACGGTCTGACTTTGGTAAACACCAAATGAATGTTACCAAAATACGACAGCTTTATCTTTCCCACAATGGCAACACAAATATATTATTCTCGGGACTTGCAGAAGGTTGACTGGGATGTTGTTTGTCGTTGGAAACTGAGAGATTATTATAACGTGCCGACGTTGAATAGCTATGAAAATGAGAGCGACGATGAAGATCTCATGATAACACGTCTCAGTCTATCTATTGAACGTACCAGGGATCCAAACTATTCTGCTCCGCCCATCCATACGTTTGTAAGAAGTGACATCGGCCAATTGATTGTCACGGATCAAGATTTTGAGAATCCACCCAACGAATCTTCAGATAATGTACTACATAAACGTGTTAGGTAATGAAGTTAAATTGAATAAATTGTATAATGATGATAAGTAATGAAATAACGTTTATATATATGTAGGATTTGATCATGGGCGCAGGCAAAGGCACTAAACGCCATAAAAGACATCGTCTACAGGATATTCTGAATCTATCCATACCCGCCGACGAGATTGTCTCAGGATCCTCAGCAGCCACAGGAGCTGCAGCAGTAGCACCTATCTCTAGCAGCGCTCCCCTATTACCGCCACATCACCTCTCATTCATTATTATGGTAATTCACAACACACACACACGTGTGCTCATCTATCTTGGTTTTCATATATCATGTGTGTGTGTGTGTCTCTCTCAATATCTCATGCTTTGAGTTTGATTTATATCTCAACATTAATATACTATTCATGATTATAATATCAAACAATGAATGATCATATACTCGTGTTTATTAACTTTCTTATATTTCATAACAATGTATATGATAAGTTTGGTCGTGTTGAGATTGATTTTTTAGGATATCGGATATCTCACGACACAAGCGTTTAACGGAGGATGGAGGATATTGAGCATAAACGGCAAATCTAATTGAGGTTGGAGGATACAGATGAGAGCTTCCAAAATTGCATATCAAGTTTTGTGAGTTCAAGATATGTAGCCATGAAATAAGGATTCAAGAATTCAAGCTACGAATAGCCAAGAAGCTAGAAGCCAAGTCTAAATTTGAAGTGTCAAAGATCGAAGCCGAAGCGAAGTTCTTTTAATGATCAAATATCGACTTCAAGACGCAAGTGAGTGGAATGGCATATTCGGGTTTGAAGCGTCGAGTGTCGAAGCTAATTGAAAATCAATCGACCAACGCAAAATTCAAGTGAAGCGCTAGAGTTTCAAGAGCTCGTGTTGAAGTGTCAAAGATTAAAGATTTCGAAGAAATACGACATCGATAAAGGATTCTATGTAAGTACTCTATTAAATATGGTTATTATCAATTAGAGCTCTTAAACACTCATACATGATAGCACAAAAGTTTTATAATCATTAGGTTTTCGAGTTTAAAGTTTTCGCTTTTATAAAAACCCAAACTTTTGCTTTTTGTGCTTGGCCAGACGTCTGCCTCGTTGAAATTCAAACATCTGCGCACTGTTGATATCTGATAAATCAGATAAGTTTTTCAAAATTAAGATGAGACAGACATCTGAAGGTCAATGGACCAGACGTCTGATGAAGTGTTTCAAAATGGTATTTTTAAACTTCAGACGTCTACCATTTGAACTTCAGACGTCTGCCGAGCTTCACATTGTTCTCTATGCTTTTGCATTAAGACACAGACGTCTGCAGTTCATCGGGGCAGGCGTCTGATGTATTGTTTTGGCCAAAAGTCTTCTTCTTCAGATGTTTTCCTCTTTTAACTTCAGACGTCTAGATATAAATTTTTTTCAAAAATATAGACGTTATATAGTCGTTGTGTTGATTTTTATAAAGGGACAGACGTCTGGCCCAATGACCTTCAGACCTTTATCGATACTGTTGATTTGTGATTTTGACCCATAACGACTAGTTTTCTATTGGGGCTATAAATTGGCTTTTGCGTTGGATTTTTGGCACTATTCACTCATAGATTTTCACTTTCTTATTCTTGAGTGATTTGCAAAAGAAAAAATCCCATCTCTTGTGAGAGTTTGATTGAGTTTTGATTTGCTTATCCATTTTTCACTCTCACATATTCAAGAGCTCAAATTGATTATCCATACTTTGTAGAGTATTAGAAGTGAGCTTGAGAGAAACTCTTTTGATAGTATTAGAAGTGAGCTTAAACTTCTGTTAATGGCTATTTTGGCCATTAACGATATCAAGATCCCAACTTTTGTGATCTGGAGTCTCCCTTTCTTTCTATATATATATCATATGATCTGTTCTTTGGAAATTTAAATTTCCTTGTCCATCATCATTATATTTTTATGCAGGGGTTTGGTTCTTCTCTCAAACCCTAGATCTTAAGATCAAAGAAATTCCTTTGATGAAAACTTAAGTTTTCTCGAGGCGAAGTTTGATCTAGAGATCCAGATCATCGGAAAGAACTTAAGTTTTGAATATGAACGTTAACCTTCTCATGGATGTGGCTAAGCCTATTATATCATGGAGATCATTCTCCTTTTCTCACCTTGATCGATGATGGTGATGAATAAGGCGAGAGTTGTGATTGCAGAGAACTTAAGTTCCCAATCAAGCTTATGGGGGGTATTATATATCTGTTTCTTGACATCTGGGGTCCTTTATATAGGGTGTGAATATTGTTGGGCAGGTAAAGATAATCTCTCTTTGAGGTTTCTCTAATTTATCTTAAGATCAAACCCGAATGTTTAAGCACCGTTGGATTTTAGATCTAAAGGTTATCTGTTGATATGATTAATATCTTTCTTATTTAAATAAGATATTCAATTTATTCTTTTGTTTTAAAACAAAATATAAAAAGAGCTAATATTAGCCCAGGTGCTTAAGCACTGTTGGATTATAGATCTGAGGCTCCTTATTAACAAAGTTTATATTTTTATTTGTTTAGAAGAATATAAAATATTTTATCTCTTGTTAACAACATTATCTTTCTGTTTTTAGAAAGATTGAGAATATCTTAAATAACTTAAGCTATATATTTAAATATTTTATTTGAAGATTTTCTGGTTAACCAGATTCAATTTTTTTGTTTGAGAAAAATAGGAAAAATATTTTCCAAATATAGCTTAAGCTATCAAAGAAGCGAGGGCCTCAATAATTGGCGCGATGCCATGAATTATTGGCGCATGCTTTTTAGCAACGCCCATCTTTCTGGTGCATGGACTTAAGTCCCATGGGTTACATTAATTATTATTATTATTATGGAGGGAACACTACAACAACTGTTGCCATGATCACCACTGGCACAAGGAGTTCTCGATCTCCTACATCGTCCCAACTCAGATGTGAGCGACACTTCTGACTATAAATTGCTGCAAATGGAGCCATTCCAATGCTAGCTTAGTAACTGTTGTTGTATGCAAACTCCACGAGGTGCAGATGATCTTCCCACAATCCTCCAAAGTCAAGCACACAAGCCCTCAGCATGTATTCTAGTATCTGAATTGTTCGCTTCGACCGTCCTTCTGTCTGAGGATGATAAGTTGTGCTGAAAGTCAGATTCGTGTCCAGACTGGCTTGAAGACTTTGCCAAAACTGGGATCAAAATCTAGTGTCCCGGTCTGAGACGATGCAAACTGGTACTCCATATAGTCTCATGATCTTCTGCATGATTCATGAGTATCAAAACAAGTGAGGGTACAATCTGAAGTTTTAAATCTTACTTTAGATTTGATTTACCTCCATGTACTTCTTTGCCAAAACTTCTGTTGACTGGCCAACTTGGAATGGAATAAAGTGAGCCGACATGGTGAGTCGAGCCACAATAACCCAAACTATGTCGTTACCTTTGTGCTGTGAGGGATGCAGTCACGAAGTCCATGGTAATGTGCTGCCATTTCCATTCTGGGATAGGTAACAGTTGCAGTAGACCAGCAGTTCTGTGATGCTCAACCTTCACTTGCCGATGGACTTGGAACTTAGCTACGCTCCGAGCTAATTCTATTTTCATATCGTACCACCAGTAATATTGTTGAAGATCCTTGTACATTTTCGTGCCACCGGGGTGTACATAATAGGGGAGCTATGAGCTTCTTTCATCAAATCTTCTCGAATAGGGCTGGCTGGCATGCATAAATGGCTTCCATATTGCAAGGATCTATCTTCGTGAATGATGAAGTTGGTTCAAAGTCTACTCTCTACTTGTTCTCTGATCTTCTGCAACTTGGTATCGCCTGCTTGTGCTACTTTTATTTGATCTACAAGCATGAACTAAATCTGTAGATTCATCAAGGATGATATAATTGTAGGGTGTTTTTCGTCACCCTATTGAGATGGGAATATGCGCGCGCTGGTTAGGAATACTACAGATTCCCCCTGCCTAGGATAGGCTGGGGTTTATTGATTGTGGGGATCCAAATCTCCGGCAGCCGCAGACTAAGCTGCCGTTAATTACCCTTCGCCTTTGAAGCGATGGAACCTCCGATTGACAGGTTAACTAGTCATGCGAACTCAATGTACAGTGTGCGTGTGTGTGGTTTTTCTCTCTCTTTTTTCTCGTTTTTGAATGTGGAGTTCAACTCCAAAAAGATTTTATTGTGGAGTTAAACTCTAAAAGAGTTTTAAAGGGAGTTTAACTCCAAAAGGAATTTTATTGTGGAATTGAACTCCAAAAGAATTTTAATTGGAGTTAAACTCCTATAAAGATTTAATGTGGAGTTAAACTCCTCAAAAAGAATTTTATAGTCTAGTTAAACTCCAGAAGAATTTCTGTTGTAGGCTTTTCCCCACTCACGTAAGGGGAAGGAGAGAGGCTCTCATTTAATGGGAGCCTCACATGCCTTCACGTGAGGGAGGAAAAAGGGCTCCCATTAAATAGGAGCCCTTCCCCCTCACGTGCCCTCATGTGAGGGAGGGGCCAAAGAGCTCGACTTGGGCATGAGCCTATTTGATCTGGGCTTGGGCGCGCTTACTTGAGGTTGACTTTGATTTTGACTTGGTCAACCTGGGTGCAATTTTGACCCCAACAAAGTGCCCCCCATCAATAAATGCACACCACATATATGGGTCATGTGCATGAAATTGATGGATCTTCTTTCACGTGGAGGCGACTTGCTTTGGTTCCCACTTTTTGGGATGCACTTCCCTTTTTATGACATGGACGGTCGACGCTTGACGCGTCTCCGAGACGGAGTGTCCGTAGTAGACGTTTCCCCGGCACGGAGTGATTTGGTTCCCTCTTTGTAGGAAGCCTGCACTTCCCTTTTTACGACATGGACGGTCGACGCTTGACGCATCTCCGAGACGGAGAGTACGTGGTATACTTTTCCCTGGCCCGGAGTGATTTAGTTCCCGCTTTGTGTGAAGCCTGCACTGCCCTTTTTACGACATGGATGGTCGACGCTTGATCGTCTCCGAGGTGGAGTGTCCGTGGTAGACATTTCCGTGGCCTGGAGTGATCTGGTTCCCGCTTTGTAGGAAGCCTGCACTGCCTTTTTTACGACATGGACCGTCGACGCTGCCCTTTTTGCAACTTGGACGGTCGGTGCTGCCCTTTTGGTGACTTGGACGGTTGGTGCTGCCTTTTTAGCGACTTGGACGGTCGGTTTTGCCCTTTTTGCGACGTGGAAGGTCGATGCTGCCCTTTTAACGACGTGGACGGTCGATGCTGCCCTTTTAGCGACGTGGACGGTCGGTTCTGCCCTTTTTGCGACGTGGACGGTCGGTGCTGCCCTTTTAGAGACTTGGACGGTCGGTGCTGTCCTTTTAGTGACTTAGACGGTCAGTGCTGCCCTTTTTGCGACTTGGACAGTCGGTGCTGCCCTTTTAGCGACTTGGATGGTCGGTGATGCCCTTTTAGCGACTTGGACGGTCGGTCCTGCCCTTTTTACGACTTGGACGGTCGGTGCTTCCCTTTTAGTGATGTGGACGGTCGATGCAGCCCTTTTAGCGACGTGGACGGTCGATGCTGCCCTTTTAGAGACGTGGACGGTCGATTCTGCCCATTTTGCGACGTGGACAGTCGATGCTGCCCTTTTAGCGATGTGGACGATCGATGCTGCCCTTTTGAGGTGTGGATGGTCGGTTCTGCCCTTTTTGCGACTTGGACTGTCGGTGCTACCCTTTTAGCGACTTGGAAGGTCGGTGCTGCCCTTTTAGCAACTTTGACAGTCGGTTCTGCCCTTTTTGCGACTTGGACGGTCGGTGCTGCCTTTTTAGCGACTTAGACGGTCGGTGCTGCCTTTTTAGCGACTTGGACGGTCGGTTCTGCCCTTTTTACGACTTGGACGGTTGGTGCTGCCCTTTAAGCGACTTGGACGGTCGGTGCTGCCCTTTAAGTGACTTGGACGGTCTGTTCTGCCATTTTAGCGATGTGGACGGTCGATGCTGCCCTTTTACCGGCGTGGACGTTCGATTCTGCCCTTTTTGCGACGTGGATGGTCGGTGGTTGATTTGACTTGCTCCGCTTCTCGCGGTGTCAGGGATGAAGTTGACTTGTTTCCGAGGTAGAGCTTGATTCTGCCAGAGAGGTCATTGGTTGTTTTGCTGATTTGATGTGATTTGGGTTGACATCAGCACCGCTACATTGGAATATGGTACCAGGAGCGAATCATCATCTGCCATGACAGGATTTGGGGATTTTGGTTTTGGTTTGGCATCAGCACCGCTATACTGGAATATGGTATCAGGAACGAATCATCATTTGCCGTGAGGGAATTTCCCTCGTTCCCAGTTTAACGACTTAGGGGTCATCTGTTCCCAGTTTAACGAATTAGAGGTCATATGTTCCTAGTTTAAAGACTTAGGGGTCTATTGGATTGGAGTTTGGAATTTTGGGGTTAGGGTAGGCATCAGCGTTGCTAACACTGAAGCACAAGTGCCACGAGCAATTCATCATTTGCCTTTGCCTGTCGGGGAGCGATGGTTTAGGAGACAGGTTTAGGTCTCTATCACCTAAGGCTTTTCAATTTTATGAGCCGTAAGGATCCCATAAAAGCATTTTCTCTCTACGAGTCGAAAGGATCTCGTAGGTGTATTTTCTCCTTAGGAGTCGTGGGGACTCCCAAGTGTGTTTTTCTTTTATGAGTCGTAAGGATCTCATGAAGGTATTTTCTTACGAGTCGTGAAGATCCCGTAAGTTTTTTCTCCTCATGTATCTTGAGGACACATGAGTAGGTCTTCCCAAATGGAGCATAATTCCAAGGGCGGAGACCAGCCGCGTAACTGGTGATCGCAGTGGGGCATGGGTATGATGAGAATTATTTGAGCCCGTGGATTGTATACCGTAGTCAGTTCGGGGACCGACCGTAGGGCTGGGAGAATTTTGGGACTTTGTTGGCGTCTGCATCGCTGCACTGGAATATGGTACCAGGAGCGACTCATCATTCGCCGTTGGGACATTCAGAGTTTGGTTGGCGTCTGCATCGCTGCACTGGAATATGATACCAGGAGCGACTCATCATTCGCCGTTGGGGATTTGAGTTTTGGACAGCGTCTGCATCGCTGCACTGGAATATGGTACCAGGAGCGACTCATCATTCGCCATTTTTTTACTACCGCTATTGCTCCATCATTTCAGGTTTTCTTATCGCGAAGGTCGCGATTGCACTATCATTTCGGCTATTTATTCGCGGTTGCCCCATCATTTCGGATTTATTTTCATCTTTATTTTTACTCGCTGATTTTTATTGCGAGTTGCCCCATTATTTCGGCTTTTTTTAAAATATTTTTTTTGTTTTATTTACACATTTTTACATCTCTAGTTTAACGACTTAGAGGTCGACTATTCCCAGTTTAACGACGTGGTGATCATTAGTTTTGTATGAAGTTAGCGGTCGCAGCTTGACTGTTTGCCAACACGCCTTTAGACATTTCTATCTCTCCTGCCTTATATTGTTTTTCGACCCAATCTTTGAAGATGAAACAATCCTCAATAGCATGACTTATCACTCTGTAATAGGGGAAATATTTTGGGTCGTCAGTCATATTCGCTTCCTGCGGTCTTTTTGATTCTAGCAATTATAGACCGTTTCTTAGGGCATTCTTGAATATTTTACGGACTTTGTCCCTTCTGAAGGAATAGACATTATCCAGCTTCTCTTTCAGTGGAGAATTTTCTCCCTCTTCGAACACCGGCTTCCGAGGCTAGTTGGCATTAGGCCCGCTCATCCTTTGCTTATTTCGGTCAGCTGAAGTGTTAAAAGATTCAGCATCGTCAGAATTTCCGCCTTTACGATTTTCGTCCTTTCAGTTTCTCCAGGACCTATTGTTACTTCGGGAGTCAGAGGAGGACTCCTGCTTTGAGCGTTCCAACATCTGAACTTTCCTGGTCAGCTCTTAGAATGTTTTGAGACCCGCGGTGCATAGAAACAAGGCCATCCAATTGTTGAAATTTTCGACGAGGAGACTGACAGATTTGTCCTGCTCTATTGGCAATTCACATTTGAAGGAGAGATTGCGCCATCGGGTTATAAAATCCGTGCTACTTTAGTTGTTCTTTGGCTCGGTCCTTACGAGATCGGCATTGGTGATCTTATCGCTGACGCTCATGAATCTCTGCCGAAACAGAAACTTCATTTGGACGAAAGTTATGATGGAGCCATCCGGTATGCTCGCGTACCAGTTGAAAGCGGCATCGGTCAAGCTATTAACGAACTGGCGGAGGAGAAGCGCATCATTGCCCCCAGTATTCCCGCATGAGGCTTTAAAGTGGGCGATGTGCTGATTCGAATTTCCCGTCCCATCGAATCTTCCGAATTTAGGGATGACATTGTTAGTTATATGTATGCCCTAGAGGCCATTACTGTACATTGGATGTATATTGTAGTGGATGCTGGGACATATATAGGTATGACTTTCTTGCTCGACATGATAGTACGCTATCTGGTTACTCTTTATCTTAACATGTATACTTTCTGTCTCTCTGTTACATGTTGATAAAGCCCTTAGGATGAGTACTCGACTTCCAGGACTATGATGTAGATCATACTAGTGGGGCCTGGGTATTCCATGAGTACATCTTTCAATGTTCCTAGTCGTGGGAATATCGAGACGGGGCATCGATATTCCAGAGTAGACTAGCGCATATCTTCTCGACCCATGTGATGGGCGATGGATGATCCCATATCCACTGGTGTTTGACATCAGAGATGGTATGCGGGTGCTCAGTAGAGACTGGGTACACTAAACGGACTCGCCGAGAACTCCCAGATGGTATTATACCTCACGTCAGATGGCAGTTCTCTGGTGATACTGGTACAGCTTAGTCTGCTGACCCAAGATCGTCATAGAGTCTTGTGTGTCTCTCACTGTGCTTTGATTTCCACCCTACCACGGCTCTACTGAGTCGTGCAAACAGGTGGTTTTTGGGTACTGTCCCGATTCACATGGAGGCAATGAGCGATAGGAGGGAATTCGTCTCTCCCGGTATTGGGGGTTGATGTTGCGCAATGCACGACTGGCCATAACAGGAAATCCCTGGCCAGGGTTGCAGTGATATACTGGTAAGAGTTATCAGTAGTTTCACGATTGTTATGGACCTCACGTTGGCTTGACTTATCAAGCTATTGTGGTCTGACGTTTACCACCCCTAAGAGAGATATGCGACATATCAGACGAACAGATCGGACTGTACGGTAAGTGTTACTGGTTGGATTCACAGGAGTTTGAGCGGGCTAGCTCGTCGATCTTCTGATCGCTCAATACCCGGGTGGCCGTTACGTTTAGCAGACCGCTTGCGGCTTATGGGTATTTGATATGATCATCACCTGCTGCCAGCGTATTGACGAGTCTTTAGAGTCCTACACAGAGGTTTCCTGGCTCAAGCGAAACGAAATAGGAGCGCATATGAGATATGTGCGGGACCGAGAATAATGCGTTTATATGATACCGTATTCTATTCTCGCGATGAATGTATCGATTGGTTGTATGCGATATAACCTAGTTATCGAATCAAGGATTGATTCGATAAGCCGATACATTGGATATTAGTCGGTCATACGCGATATGACCGGATCGTTAAATCAAGTGTTGATTTAATGATTTAATGTATAATTATATATTTGATATATTACTTTGCATTAACTAGTATTGGTTCACTTTAAATGGATTTTCTCACTTTAAATGCACATTGTATATGTGATATATTTTTGTGCACAAGATTGTATCATGTTTGATGATACATGCATACTTGGGTGTGTATGATTAAACCATGGTTATCTTAATGGTTAGGGTTTTGATTTACTTATCTATTCATTTATTTATTTATTCATTTTTTTGAAAGATAAAGAGAAATGGTGGCTTGATTTGTTTTCTAGTTGAAGCTTCATGAAGCTTTGAATAAGTCCACCATTATTGTTTCATGCTTAACCCTAACCATTCAACCTAACCTTAGTTTATTCTCTAAACCTAACTATGGTTGCAAATATGATAAGTATCATTTTATTTCCTATTTTAAAATGATATATATCATATTCTTTCTTCTTCTTCTTCTTCATCAACAAGAAGAAAAACTTGCAACCATTAATGGCAACATGAGAAAAAGAGTGAGAAATCCAATTCTAAAGTGAACCCACTTCCTATTTTTTCATCCTCTACCACTTGCCAAGTAGTATAGGGTGTTTTCTTCACAAGTTTCATGACTTGGTAAAGTTGGAGCTTGATCTTGAGTTGCCTCGACGTAGATCATCTTCGGCATCGAAGTCGGCGACCTAGCCCGATCTTTTCTCCGATGAAACCACCGTGAGAGTCTTGGATTCCGATGGGTACAGTGGAAAGACCTCAAGACGGAGCCATGGAGGTGGAGGAACGGATCTACAAAGGTTGTATGTTCGTTCACTCTTAGTTAAAGCCGTTAACTTGCTTGCATCGCCTCATTATCTAGTTAACGATCCGTATTAGGGTTTGTAGGCACATGAAAAATTTGAATTGGGCATGTTTGATCTGTTGTGAGACTTCATTAGTGTGCCTAGGAACCCTACAGTGGTATCAGAGCCTAGCTAGAGCCTTAGGCGATGCGTAGACGAAGCTAGAAACCCGATCGAACCCCGAAACCCTAGAATTCAACCCTCTCTGGACATTTTTTAAAAACTGGGTTTTTTCTAGATTAAAAATTCTTAAAAAATTCAGCAGGAAGTTCTAAGAATTATAGTGCAAAACGGAGTTCCTGAATCATCTAAACCACCGCGGAACAGCGGCAGAAGCCTGGCTTCTACGGCGGTTCCGCGGCCGTACGGTCGTATTCCCCATTATTTTTTGCACATTAGTTCCTATATTTTGGTGCTGGATTTTCTGGGATTTTTTAAAATATCACTCAACAGTTGAGTTTTCTGGGTTGTATTGAGAGTTCGTAGATTCGATCGGATTATCAAACTTTGTCTATGTGTTTTCCGAAAATTTTAGAATATGTTAAAAAGTTCGACCGGATATAAATACCCACTTTTTCCCCTGCCGGGAAATTTCCAATTGTTGGATTTTTCCGTAGTTTAACGACGTTCTAAGTAGTGCAAGTAACGCGATGATACCTCTAGAAGACAACAAACCTTAACTCGATTATGTGACCGTCTTGAACTGCCCTTTGAACCTTCGGGTTTGGGGCAGTACGGCGTGCCACATGTGAGGCGCTGGCTTGACCCTTCAACGGCTGGACCGTTGGTACTGAGGCATGAACTGAATGTTTTTAGACTTATTTCATGTGTTGAGCTGTATCGGGAAAACTTGGGTGTTCGATTGTTCGATCGGAAAGTTTAACATTTTTCTATTTATCCGGAATGTGATACAATACTTGGAATTCACAAGTGGTTATAAGATAACTGAATGAATGTTATAAATCTAGCGGTTTAGTCTCACTTGATCGGTTGCCACGGAATTTTGATGTGATCAAAAGTCCGTCGCAATCACGTAGCGTACGCGGATACTCGCCGGGTAAACTTAATAGACAGCCTCACTCCATAGCCCCGACCTAGTGACTGTAGGAGAACCCCGTCGCCGAAAGCATCCGTTCGGGTGCTCGCGGCAGTGGTGTTCCGCCTTAGTGCACTTCGTCGACGGTATCGGGGGTGCGGCCGTCTACTAAAGTTTGCGACGAGCATTCGATCAGGATGTCGGGAATCTTGTTGAATTGCCCGACTTGATATTGAAAAGAGTTTTCGATAATGAGACTAAAATGCGGGGTTTATAATTGTTAGGCATGCGATGTCTAAGGAATTTATTTGATTAGGCATGCGATGTCTAAAGCGGTTGCGGATTCCAACTGTTGTAGTTTTACACTTTCTTTTCTGTGACCGTAAGTGTAGTATGTAGTGGTATTGCCGATTGTCGTTGCTATACGTCGACGACAATCGGTGTATGCATACTTACTTACGTTGATGACATGTGATGTTATGTGTTGCTGGATATGTTATATTGGATCGTCGTGTTTGAATAGCCGGGTGGTTTTATGTGAGACGAGTGTTTTTTATTTTCATTCATGTAAAAACTTGTATGCAATATTCTTTTATTGGGGCACTTCCAGGTTGCGGAAGATGTCACCGTTGATGTATATTATTTACTTTTCCGTATTAGGATAGACCCAAGGAGGGGAGCACAAGTAACCGGGTTCTAGGGTCCAGTGGGAGACCATCTCGAGGAGTCGAGTCCGGGTCTCCTAACTCTAGAATTGGTAGGGTTGCTTGTCGCTCTCGTAGGGGTCTAGGGGTGTGGGATTGTCTATTCATCACGACCGTGGAATCCATGTTTTATACTGGCTCGTATTGAAAACACGGACGTCCTAGTATATCCAATAGTTCATATGATATTTTCTGCTGCGTTATCTGTGATGTGATCATATGATATGTTCAGATAGATATTATATAGTATATATGATATATTATATAGACGTTGCTTATGTTTTACACCCGCGCTAGCCCTGCCTCGCTCTTGTTAGTGTATGTTGCATGCTCCCACAACTCTTGTGGCGCGGCGGAAGCGGTGAACAAAAATTTTCTTGGCATACAACACGCACTTAACCGAAGATCTTGTTTAAACCACAACTAGAAAAACCTAAATAGAGATCTTATCTACTATGTTAGGGATTATACCTCAATGATCCGGTCCTTCGGGTCTTCTCTTTGATGAAATCCTTAGCTCCTTTTGACGTTGCCGATGTCTTCGATCTCCGGCCACCCAAGATCTAGATGATCCACCCGAGAGTTGTCGTGCGAGCTAGAAACTCTTCACAAGAGTTTAACCTAGAGACCAATTTTGCTAGAATAGGTCACTAGGATTATGTAGAGATGAATGTATTGGATTAGCTTGAAATCTATAGCATTTCTTCTTCTTAACCTTCTCTTGATTCACTTAACATTCACATTTCATGTGAAGCTATTTATAAGAAGAATGAGAAGGAGGAGATGAGAAGGAGTGAGTGTTTATCATAATGAAAGTGTTCAAGCATGATGAATAAAAATATAGCACTAAGAGAATTAATTGAAGCATGCATTATATAAATTAGTATCATGCTTCAATAGTAACTCCATAACAACAACCTCATCATGCTTGTACCTTTTATTTTCCACCTCATTTTATTTTTCATAAATGATGTCATTATTATGTCATTATGAGGTGGCACCTTCTAGAAGGTATTCTTGTAACAATTACAAAAATACCCATCCTCCGTATACCGTATACCGTATACTGTATACCCGCATCCGAATTCCGAAAAATACGAATACCATTAATCCAATAATATAATACCGGTATCCGGCTTAAACCAAAGCCCACCAGTATTATCCTTCCGATTATTATTCCTGTAACAATTACATGAATAAAATCGAAACCCTGCTGTAACAGCTTACAGCTGCCATAACAACTTACAACCTCTACATCTTTCGCCTGAACGAGGGAACCCTCTGTGTGGGACTCTAAAGACTCGACAGTACGCTGGCAGTGGGTTTAACCACAAGCACGTCAGAGGCACTAGCTGTGCGTAACGGCTACTCAGGTACTTGACGAAAAGGTGGCCGACGAGCGAACTCATCACAACCCTTACGAGCCTGCAAGCAACACTTACCGTACAGTCCGGTCTCTTCGTCTGATACGTCGCATATGAAGTCTAGGGGTGGTAAATGTCAGACCACAGTAACTTTATAAGTCATGCTGATTTATGGCTCATAACAGTTCGAGAAACTACTGATAACACTTATCAGTAATCCTCGAGACCCCTGGCCAGGGATTTAGGTGTTATAGCCGATCAAACATAGCGCGACATCAACTCCCTATACCGGGAGAGACGAAACCCCTCCTATCGCTCACTGTCTCCATATGATTCGGGACTGTACCCAAAATCCACCTGTTTGCACGACTCAGTAGAGCCGTGGTAGGGAGGAAATTAAAGTACAGTGGGAATCACACAAGACTCTATGACGATCTCGGGTCTACAGACTAACCTGTACAAGTATCACTAGAGAACTGCTATCTGACAATAGGTATATATACCATCTAGGAGTTCTCAGCGAGTCCTGTTCGGTGTACCCATTCTCCAATGAGCACCTGTGTACAATCTTTGATGTCAAACATCAATGGTTGTGGAATCAATCATTGCCCCCAGGGTCAAGAAACGTACACACTAGTCTAATCTGGTAATACCGATGCCCTGTCTCGATATACCCTCGACTAGGAACTATTGAAGGATATGCTTGTAGACTGCCCAGGTCCCACCAGTATGATCTCATCATAATCCTGGTAGTCAAGCATAGTCCTAAGGGCTTTATTAACATATCACATATTATGATAAAGATAAACCAGATAGCATACTATCATTTCGAGCAAAGATTGTTTCTGTACATATACATGTCTAGTATCCTATACAATACAGGCCTCTAGGGCATACATATCCAACAATCTCCCACTTGCACTAAGGCCTGTAATTAATGCAATAAGTACCAGCTAGAACCAGTTTCCGGCGTACCGCATGCCCAACAGCTCAAACAGTTTCTCAAACTGTACTTGAGGGATAGCCTTAGTGAATGGATCTGCTGTGTTGTCTTTCGTGTCTACTCTCCGTACCTCGATTTCCTGGCGATCCACTATCTCCCTGATGAGGTGATACCGCCTCAAGATATGTCTGGATTTCTGATGGGACCTCGGTTCCTTTGCCAAAGCCATGGCTCCATTGTTATCGCAATACAGAGGTATTGGATTAGCAATGGATGGAACCACTTGAAGTTCTGAAATGAACTTCCTCATCCAGACCGCTTCTTTTGCGGCATCATTAGCAGCAATATACTCAGCTTCCATCGTGGAGTCAGCGACGGTATCTTGTTTGGAACTCTTCCAACATACCACCCCTCCATTTAGAGTAAATACAAACCCTGAGATGGACTTACTATCATCCTTGTCGCTCTGGAAGCTGGAGTCGGTAAATCCCTCCATTTGGAGATTTCCGTTACCATACACCAAGAACATTTCTTTAGTTCTTCTCAAGTACTTTAGAATGTTCTTCACGGCAGTCCAGTGTTTCTCCCCTGGGTTGGATTGATACCTGCTTACTGCACTTAGTGCATAAGCTACATCTGGGCGAGTACATAACATCGCATACATTATAGATCCTACTGCCGAAGCATAGGGTATAATGCTCATGCGAGCCCTCTCCTCATCAGTCTTTGGAGACATCTCTTTGGAGAGGGTGATCCCATGACAAGCGGGTAAATTACCCCTCTTGGAATCTTCCATACTAAACCTCTTTAGTATGGTGTCAATGTATCTCGATTGGGACAATCCCAATAATTTCTTAGATCTATCTCTATAGATCTTTATCCCCAGAATGTACGAGGCATCGCCCAGGTCTTTCATGGAGAACCTCTGCGATAAGAATAGTTTGACCGATTGTAGCATAGGAATATCATTTCCTATCAAGAGAATGTCGTCCACGTACAATACGAGGAATGTAACAGTACTCTCTACAATCCTTTTATAAATACATGGTTCATCCACATTTTTTATAAAACCAAACTCTTTGATTGTATCATCAAAGCGGATGTTCCAACTCCGTGATGCCTGCTTTAATCCATAGATGGATTTAAGCAGCCTGCATGCTTTTCCGCTGCTCCCACTATCAATGAAGCCCTCTGGCTGATCCATAAAAACGCATTCTTCTAAATTACCATTTAGAAATGCCGTTTTAACATCCATCTGCCAGATCTCATAATCATAGTAAGCAGCTATAGCAAGCAAGATCCGAATGGATTTGAGCATCGCGACTGGTGAAAAGGTTTCATCATAGTCCAAGCCTGGTCTTTGATAAAATCCTTTTGCTGCCAGCCTAGCTTTATAGGTCTCCACCTGACCATCCACACCAATCTTTCTTTTAAAGATCCATTTGCACCCTATGGGTTTTACGCCAGAAGGTGCAGCCTCCAAAGTCCATACTTTGTTGGTGTGCATGGATTCCATTTCGGATCTCATGGCATCCAACCATTTCACTGAGTCACTACTCGTGATAGCTTGCTGAAAACTAGTAGGGTCATCATCATTCATGATGCAATCTTCTTTATCGCCGTCAATTAGAAAACCGTAGTATCTATCAGGTGGGCGAGAAGTCCTACTAGATTTACGGAGTGGCTGAGGTATGTCAGGTTCTATTGAAACCTCAGGTTCAATCAAATCATCAGTAATGGTTTGTGCATCTGGAACTTCTTCCAGTTCTACCGCATTGCCAACAGTATCATTTGTAAAAAATTCATTTTGTAAAAATGTGGCATACTGAGAAACAAACACCCTTTGTTCCTCCTTGTGGTAGAATAGATATCCATACGAGTGTTTTGGATATCCCACAAATTTAAACAAAACCGATCGTGTCTCAAGTTTGTCTGGATTCTGCTTTTTCACATAAGCCGGACAACCCCATACCTTAACTCTGTTAAGAGATGGTCTCTTCCCGTACCATATCTCATATGGAGTGGTAGACACGGTTTTGGTTGGAACCCTATTCAATAGATAAATCACAGTCTCCAATGCGTGCCCCCAAAATGATATTGGTAACTCAGCATCACTCATCATGGATCGTACCATATCTAATAATGTGCGATTCCTCCTTTCCGATACACCGTTGTGCTGTGGTGTATACGGAGGAGTGAGCTGAGAGAGAATCCCATTCTCTTTTAGGAAATCTAGAAACTCTGAGCTTAGATACTCACCTCCCCGATCCGATCGAAGTTTCTTGATACTTAAGCCTGTTTGTTTTTCTACTTCAGATTTATACTCCTTGAACTTTTCAAAGGCTTCGGACTTATGTTTCAACAAGAACACGTGCCCGAATCTCGATAAATCATCAGTGAAGGTTATGAAGTATGAAAAACCACCTGCAGCATGTGTAGACATTGGTCCACATACATCACTATGTATGAGGCCTAAGAGTTCAGTAGCTCTCTCTCCGTGTCCAGTAAACGGAGTTTTGGTCATTTTACCTTTGATGCAAGACTGGCAAGTCGCATAAGATTTATATTCAAATGAGTTTAAATATCCATCTTTATGTAGCTTGGTCAGTCTTGTTTCATTAATATGACCTAGTCTACAATGCCAAATGAAAGCTTCATTTATGTCTGAAACCTTTCTTTTGTTTCCGTGTTGTATATGAAAATCTGTATGCTGATTTAGGATGTATATCCCGTTATTTAATGTTCCATACCCAATCAACTCTTGATTAAGATTAATGTTCATAACATTAGATTGCAATACGAAATTATATCCAGCATTGTCCAACAACGATACAGATATAATATTACATAACATCGAAGGTACAAAATAACATGGGTTCAAAACCAATATAGAACCCGACAGCAAACCAAGATGATACTCTTGTAAGTGCACGGCGGCGCCCCGGCCGTCAATCCGACGGCCAAACGCGGAAACGGTGGTAAACTTAAATTTTTTGCGGACTTTGCAAACCGGCACCACCGCGCACTAAAACCGGATCGGGCCATTAAACTAAATCTAGCTAACTACAAAGAGAAGGTTAGAGATGTACCGACTGATCCGAGTCCTCCGGTCTTCATCTCCACTCCGATCTCCTCGCGGGATCTCCGTCCGTCTCCTCCTCGTCGGAAGGGCACCACGTCGCCTGCATCTTTTACGGGCTCCCGCCTCTATACCGAGGCAACTCGGGCATGAAGCCGGCAACTCGACATGCCCAAGATGTGCTGTAGGAAGTGTAGTGCTTTGTCTCTTTGGGGTTTTGTTGCCTTTGGATGGAGGAATGAAGATTGAGCTTTGGAGGGAAATGAAGCTATCAATTTCTAGCAAGCAAAAATGAGATGAACAATGATTGCAACACTCTCATTTTTCCTCTCTCTTTTTCCCTCAAGGAAGTGGCCGGCCCCTTGTAAGGGTGAGAATGGTGGAGGGAAAAAGAAATCAATCTATATCATATGAGGGAGGTGAGTGTAGGAGAAGAAGGAGGTGACCACAACCCAAGACAAGAAAACATACAACCATGCTTTACCTTTTTCAAACCATACCCTTTCATGTCACAATAAAAACAAAAGCATGGTGGAAAAGATAATGATGCTATCATAATCAATCTTTTACAAGAAACCCCCTCCACAAATGTTATTTGCACAATTGCAAATAACCCCCTCCATCGGAAAAGTCCGGCCGGGAAAGAACAAAGGAAAACCGGCCGGAACGGAATGCAAACTGGCAACTCCAGAAAACTGGTCCCGTAATAAATTACAGGAAAACCCCAATACTATGCATACACACCCGCATCTGTATTCCGTCCGGATACAAATACAAAGAGACAAAATCTACACTGTACTAAACTAGGACCGGCTTAAACCAAAGCCGGCTAGTAATATCCGTTCGATCCTGATCCGTGCAATACCGCACGTATCTGATCGAACCCTGCCATATACCTATACGGCTACTAGTACAAACCGTCCGATCCTGATCCGTGCAATACCGCACGTATCTGATCGGACCCTGCCATATCTCCATACGGCCTCTACAGCGTTTCGCCCGAAAGCTTGAGTAACTGAAAGTATGGTGGACTCTAAAGACTCGACAATACTATGGCTGTGGATTTAACCACTAGCACGTCAGAGGTATAAGCCAATACGTGACGGGCCACCAGCTATTGACTAAAAGGGACGTCGATGAGGAAGCTCACCCCGACACCCAACTGAGCCTTTCAGTGACAATATCCGTGCAGTCCGGTCCGTTCGTCTATGAGCATCGCATGGCGGGCCTAGGGGGTTGGTAAAAGTCAGACCCCCAAAAGCGGTACAAGTCGTGTCGGAGTGTAGCCCAGAACACCCTGAGATACTACTGGAATACCTACCAGTAAATCTCCTGCCTTGGCCAAGGTCTTTGTGTAATGGCTCTCCTAGACACAGCGCGACCTCACCCCCAATACCGGGAGAGACGAACCCCTGAAGATCCGCTCACTGCCTCCATGTGGCTCGGGACTGTACCCAACTAAAACCTGTTTGCACGACTCCTTTGAGCCGTGGTAGGGTAGTAATCAAAGTACAGTGGGAACTCACACGAGACAAATGACGATCCCCAGGTCGATGAACTAACCTGTACACATGTCACCTGGGAACTGCTATCTGACGTCAGGTATAAGACCAACTAGCATGTTCCCGGCGAGTCCTGTCCGGTGTACTCATAACCTAATGAGCACCTGTATACATCTTAGGTGATCCAACTGACACCAGTGGCTTGTGAGACCGGCCACCGCCCCTCGTCGGGGTCTCGACTGTATACACTAGTCTACTCTGGAGAATCGATGCCCTGTCTCGAAACTCCCACGACTAGGGACCTATTAAGGATGTGCTTGTAGACTCCAGCTCTCACTTATATGATCGCCCTCATACTGCTGGCAGTCAAGCATGAATCCTAGGGCTCTATCAACGTGCAATAGCGACCTGTCAGGTCACCTAAAGCAGTACACGATGATAAAGGTAAACCAGATAGCATACTATCATCTCGAGTAAGACTGTCCTACCGGGATAGGTCCTCCCTCAATCATTGCAATCACGTGCCTGTGATCCAATAATTGACTCTGAGGGCACTATCTCCAACAATCTCCCACTTGCACTCAAGGCTAATTATTGCGATGTCGCATACTCACAGCCCGTGTGATACCGAACACCCAACTCCTCTACTAGTCAGTCTCACAAATCCCGTTTGTGAAACTATTGCGGTCGAGGAATAGCCTCAGTGAGTAGATCCGCCTAGAAGTTTCTTTCTATGTCTCTCTATATCTCAAGTTCGCGGAGAAAGCCATCTCCTGAAATGAGCAATACCTGCCTTAGAATGTCTGGATGTCTGATGGGACGTAGCTCATAAATGAACTCCAAATCCAAACTTCTTAGACTGTATCTTCAACTGAACTTAATCAGTATCCTGCGCCATGCCACCCTCAGTATTGCCTTGGATCAGCTGTCCAAAATACTGCCCCTCGTCAGAAGGAAAAACTATAACTCTGACAACCTCCTTGTCGTCCAGGTCACCTTGGAAGCCTGGAATGATAACCGTCTCCTAAAAGAGGCAGCCGTTATCATATCCCTAGAACAGCCACTTATGTTCTAAAACTGCTTCCGACTGTTTCTCCAGGATTGGATCAATATCAACTTATTGCATCTAGTGCAAGAACAACATCTGGTGTGGTACTTGACATCTCATGATTGACTCAACTGCCTAAGCAAGTGATCTGCCAATCATGCACATCCCTCTCTACTTTAGTCTAAAAGACACCTTTAGAGAGGGCAACTCCATTACTTGCAGGTACACTACCGTGCCAGGAGTCGTCCATTCTAAATACTCATAGAATGCTGTCAAGGTACCCAGATTAGGAAACCACCCAAATCTAGATCTAAAACCATAGATCTATTAACCAGTATGTCTGATATAATGTCCAAGTCCTTTGTGGAGAAACCACTGTGTGACGACCAAAGTATAACCGATCGTAGTAAAGGAATATCACTTCCTACTACCTTCTCAACAGATCCATCCCCTATTCTGATGACGTCAAACCTATGACTGTCACATCAGAAACAGATGATCTATCTCTGCTACATCTGCTTTAGTCTATAAATAGACATAAGCCTGATGTCCACCAATGCTTCCGCTGCTCCCACTGACTACGACAACCCTCTGGCAGAGTCATATACACGTACACTTCTGAAGCTAGTTCAGAACGACGCTATACTCATCCTCCTGCCGGGTCTCGCAGCCTGGAACAACAACAATGGCAAGTGTGGGTAAACAAGAACTTCCCTGTCACCGTCCTTGAGGCTACCGAAGTACCTCTCGGGTGCCTGAAGTTACCCACCTTATCTGCGGAGTGGCCAATGGAATGTAAAATCAGATTGAATCTTCAGGTTCCTTATCAAATCTTCAGTAATCGTTTGCGGTTCTGGAATCACTTCCAGTTCTACCATACTCCCACTGCTGTTTTTGAAAAGATCCATTTTTAATAAAACTGTGGCGAGTCTAGAACAATATTGCTATTGTTCATCCAGATGGTAGAAAATCAACCCGCGTCATAGCCTGGGTCAACCCACAAACAGCCATTACAGAAACGTGCCTTGAGTTGTCCAGTGTCTGGTTTTAAGCATAAGCCGGACAACTCCCCGTACCTTAACAACGTTAAGATATGAACTGTTCTACATCCAATATAGAACCAGAGGCACTGATTTAATTGAACCAGATTCAAATCATGCAGCTTTCTCCAGTGCATGTCAACTAAATGGAAAGAGGTCGATCAGCGTTACTCAACTTAGGAATACTTCCAATTATGAGTAACCTGAAAGAGAAGTAATTTCTCTTTATCATTACTATTAACTGAATACCACACACAAGTATCTACATCTTCGATCACTTTGAAGAATCCCGATACTTGCTATACCTGGTTCTCTACTCTATTCAAATACCTATAACTCCTCAAAACTTAGACCCTGTGTTTCTACGAAACACATGTCTAAGAACTAGAGAAGTCAAAAGTAAACAGAATACAGTACGAGGACCAACCCCTCTGTCCTGATGGACACTGGACAACATACAATACTCTGTATAAGTCCCTTGAGTCTAGTGACTCATTCACTGTGTGTCGTAGGTTGAAAACTGTACTTTTGGTTAAGAAGAATTACACCGCTGTTTAATGCTCCTTACCTAACCATCCACTGATATAGGTAAATGTCATCGACATAATATCATAAGGTATATCTCACTCTATGAAAATAGACGTACAGATATATCAATTTGAAATTGGTGCATAACCGCGGATATTCAAAACCAAATAATTGCTAACTTGCAAACAACCCAGGTGACTTCCTCAAAAATGAGGATGATCACCCAATTCCCAATAACTCACTCCCACTCATCATCTGTAAAACAATACAGATGTGAGAATCATACCTGGTAAATACATACCCTGGAGCAAGTGTCTAATTGGGAAATCAGTTTTCTATTAACTGTACACAGTGAACCTGAAACATCGAAATGTTTCGTTGGGGTATCCTGGTATTCCCAGTAATGCCTCATACATTATCCAGATTCACAACTATAACCGTATAATTCTTTGCCACCTCTCCAAATCCCTTCATATGTCTTTAGTCATTACCTTCTGTACACCCCTTTAGGCCAAATGGTTTTCTTCCTTCCCTACCGTTCGGCACCAGCCTATGGTTTGGAAGAAGACTATCCAAAAAGCATAAAGGGTGTACTGTCCTAATCCTAGGAACACTCGCATCGCGAGAGAAGGTGAAGATAAAAGACACCTGAATGTACTTTATTCCTATTTCTCCTGAACCAGGATCCATCACCGAACTGGAACAAGTTCCTTTCGAGTTCGTATATAACCATACGATGGATTATCCAATAAAATGGGATCTTCGTAATGATACGGAGTGTCCTGGAGAAATACAAAGGTGATTTAGGATTGGCGAAGGAATACATGGTTTGGTCGTGAATATCTGTTGCAATTTACTTTGCCCTCTTACTAATCCCTTACTTTGTCTTAACTTAATACCTTCTGTACACCGTTTAGGCTAATTGGCTTTCTTCCTTCCCTACCGGTCGGCACCAGCCTATGGTTTAGAAAAAGACTATCCAATTTGCGTAATAGGTGTACTACTCCTAAACCAAGGAGTACTCACAACCTGAGAGAGGGTGAAAAGAAAAGACAACTGAATAGTCCTATCCGTTTTCTCCAGAACCGGAAACCATCCTCGAATAAATTCTTTCGAGTTCGTATCTAACCATACGATGGTTTTGTCCAATGGAAGTGGACGTTCGTAGTAATACGGGGTGTCCTGGAGAAAAGGGTAAAAGTAGGAGTGGCAATGAGGTCTGCAACTCTGACAATCCAAAAGCCAGTGTTAAGAAGGTTCGGTCAACTTGGTCTCTGAGTCATAGTCTAGGGTCGGGTCAATGGTCGCTGCCAGAGAGAGAGAGAAAAGAAACACTCAGCGTGCACTCTATCCTAGATCAGAATGGTTATCACTTTTTCTAATCAGGAAACCTCCCACTGTACCTCAAATTCTCCTCCAAACCTGAAAGAAGAATTAGTCGGGGTCACCCGAGGAGTAAACCAACTCATCAGTGGGAATCGGGATCCAACTCTCATCGCATGATAACGTGACGGAATCCGCTCACGGTATCACACTCCAGAAGGTATGCGCATATCTGGCAAGTTTCAGTTCTTTTGAAACTCCCGATGTGATTTCTGCCCCATGCTCTTATGACCTTGGCGTGAGGTCAAAATATCATAAGTCACATGTCAAGTTCTACCCGTCATTATCCAGGTTAATTTGAATCCACCCGTACATACCCTTGACGTAGGCCAAAATAGTAGTACGACTGTCCCAAACCAACGCATCTATCTATGCAACAGATAAATACCCGGCAGCTACCAATCACTATGCCTTGGCGTGAGGTCAAAATACATAGCTTGAATACTACCGAATATTTAACTGAAATGACGGAGGGCTACGAATGGTTTCTGGCGAAAACCTTTAACGTAATGAACTTGATATCGTTGAAGGAACGGATAGCTTTTTAGAAAATATAGTGACGAAAACCTTTACTAAAGAGGTCACTCCCGGTGAAGGGATCTCGGCTCTTTCCCCGTAGAATGGGGTGCAGGATATTCCAACTGAATACCACGGTGCAAAGCAAAAGTAATCGTCTATAGTGAAGTTAATGCCCTGACGCAAACTTCTGTCCAAGGGGTCACTCCCGGTGAAGGGATCTCGGCCCTTGCCTCGTCGACTGAGGAGCAGGATATTCCAAATGAATACCACGATGCAAAACAAAAGTGAACGTCCTTGCAATAACAGCTTTTTGAAAAGTGTTCCAACAACATCAGAATAGGTTTGTTTAACTTGCATTGATCCGAATCAACGCAGTCCCATCAATTGATCACACCAATAAAGAACGAAAATATACTGACGTACGTATATGCCATCCGCATTCGCCACTGGGTCCCGTCATCACTCGTTAGGTTAGCTTACTAACGACAGAGCGGGGACTGGACTAGCGCGGATGAAAAACATATACAACATCTACTAATATATATACCAATATATTATATTTCGCTCAAGGCGTGAAAAGAAATGCAACATCACAGAAATGTACAGCATCACAGAACAATACAGATATCTGGGATCCCCGGGTTTCACAGAGCCACTACTGAAACCCGACGTTCCCCTGGTCGTGTGGATAGCCTGTGCAATGAAATCCTAGACCCCTACGGGCGCGGCAAGTCACCCGCCAAAACCTGAAGCGAGGCAGCCCCCTTCAGCTCCGTGAATGGACCACCCAGCACTTCACGGAATCCGGTAACTTGGGCACCCCTCCTGGGTCAACCTGTACCCCCTACGAGTGCGGCGAATAGCCCGCCAATCCCAGAGTGAAGCCCCCTCCGTCTCAATGCCATGAGATGCGGGCTTGTTGCCTTCCAGAACCCGGCTATCCGTGCACTCCTCCGCGGGGTAATCCTAGTACAGAAAGTAAAATATACATACACCGGGTACATCGACCGCAACCAGGTCGTGCCCCAAAAGAATAATACAAACAGGCAGTGACGGCAGTCCACATGTCGGACGCTCGCCCCGCAATATCAAAAGTACATAATACAACAATACAGTACTAGCATTGCATCCAGGCTATCCCCCACGACCGATCCGCAACATCACAGCATAAACATAGAACATCAACGTGAAAGTCACGTTCGCAAATCCGTCTAACCGGGCTATAGCAGTTAGACAGGATTTACCGATCGAGTGACATTCACGGTCGCAGATATAATGTAAATACTGTGAAAAATGTGTTTAAAATTTTCCGATTGATTAAACATTAACAAGTGGGCCCCCAAACAAAACTGTAGCAACCACAGAAAACCTGGACCCAATTTTAATATTCCAAAAACCACATTTATCATTCAGGAACACACTGCAAAAATTTGGAGGGGTGAACAGTTACATCCGCGGCGGAAGCGCGGCCAAAGCAGGGGTTTGGCCGCCCTTCCGCGGCGGTATGAGGAGATCGTTGAACCAAATTTTTACAGTGACCTTAAAATTCCCTGCACATCACTCTGAGACAACCTTAAAAATTTTTGGACTCAAAAAAAATTCGACAGAAACTGATGTGCAAAAATACGGGTTTTCGGACTTTTTGATCGATCGGAAATGCAAACACATTACAAAAAGCTAGACTAAGTTAATGGGGAGGCTCTGATACCACTGTAAGTGCACGGCGGCGCCCCGGCCGTCAATCCGACGGCCAAACGCGGAAACGGTGGTAAACTTAAATTTTTTGCGGACTTTGCAAACCGGCACCACCGCGCACTAAAACCGGATCGGGCCATTAAACTAAATCTAGCTAACTACAAAGAGAAGGTTAGAGATGTACCGACTGATCCGAGTCCTCCGGTCTTCATCTCCACTCCGATCTCCTCGCGGGATCTCCGTCCGTCTCCTCCTCGTCGGAAGGGCACCACGTCGCCTGCATCTTTTACGGGCTCCCGCCTCTATACCGAGGCAACTCGGGCATGAAGCCGGCAACTCGACATGCCCAAGATGTGCTGTAGGAAGTGTAGTGCTTTGTCTCTTTGGGGTTTTGTTGCCTTTGGATGGAGGAATGAAGATTGAGCTTTGGAGGGAAATGAAGCTATCAATTTCTAGCAAGCAAAAATGAGATGAACAATGATTGCAACACTCTCATTTTTCCTCTCTCTTTTTCCCTCAAGGAAGTGGCCGGCCCCTTGTAAGGGTGAGAATGGTGGAGGGAAAAAGAAATCAATCTATATCATATGAGGGAGGTGAGTGTAGGAGAAGAAGGAGGTGACCACAACCCAAGACAAGAAAACATACAACCATGCTTTACCTTTTTCAAACCATACCCTTTCATGTCACAATAAAAACAAAAGCATGGTGGAAAAGATAATGATGCTATCATAATCAATCTTTTACAAGAAACCCCCTCCACAAATGTTATTTGCACAATTGCAAATAACCCCCTCCATCGGAAAAGTCCGGCCGGGAAAGAACAAAGGAAAACCGGCCGGAACGGAATGCAAACTGGCAACTCCAGAAAACTGGTCCCGTAATAAATTACAGGAAAACCCCAATACTATGCATACACACCCGCATCTGTATTCCGTCCGGATACAAATGCAAAGAGACAAAATCTATACTGTACTAAACTAGGACCGGCTTAAACCAAAGCCGGCTAGTAATATCCGTTCGATCCTGATCCGTGCAATACCGCACGTATCTGATCGAACCCTGCCATATACCTATACGGCTACTAGTACAAACCGTCCGATCCTGATCCGTGCAATACCGCACGTATCTGATCGGACCCTGCCATATCTCCATACGGCCTCTACAGCGTTTCGCCCGAAAGCTTGAGTAACTGAAAGTGTGGTGGACTCTAAAGACTCGACAATACTATGGCTGTGGATTTAACCACTAGCACGTCAGAGGTATAAGCCAATACGTGACGGGCCACCAGCTATTGACTAAAAGGGACGTCGATGAGGAAGCTCACCCCGACACCCAACTGAGCCTTTCAGTGACAATATCCGTGCAGTCCGGTCCGTTCGTCTATGAGCATCGCATGGCGGGCCTAGGGGGTTGGTAAAAGTCAGACCCCCAAAAGCGGTACAAGTCGTGTCGGAGTGTAGCCCAGAACACCCTGAGATACTACTGGAATACCTACCAGTAAATCTCCTGCCTTGGCCAAGGTCTTTGTGTAATGGCTCTCCTAGACACAGCGCGACCTCACCCCCAATACCGGGAGAGACGAACCCCTGAAGATCCGCTCACTGCCTCCATGTGGCTCGGGACTGTACCCAACTAAAACCTGTTTGCACGACTCCTTTGAGCCGTGGTAGGGTAGTAATCAAAGTACAGTGGGAACTCACACGAGACAAATGACGATCCCCAGGTCGATGAACTAACCTGTACACATGTCACCTGGGAACTGCTATCTGACGTCAGGTATAAGACCAACTAGCATGTTCCCGGCGAGTCCTGTCCGGTGTACTCATAACCCAATGAGCACCTGTATACATCTTAGGTGATCCAACTGACACCAGTGGCTTGTGAGACCGGCCACCGCCCCTCGTCGGGGTCTCGACTGTATACACTAGTCTACTCTGGAGAATCGATGCCCTGTCTCGAAACTCCCACGACTAGGGACCTATTAAGGATGTGCTTGTAGACTCCAGCTCTCACTTATATGATCGCCCTCATACTGCTGGCAGTCAAGCATGAATCCTAGGGCTCTATCAACGTGCAATAGCGACCTGTCAGGTCACCTAAAGCAGTACACGATGATAAAGGTAAACCAGATAGCATACTATCATCTCGAGTAAGACTGTCCTACCGGGATAGGTCCTCCCTCAATCATTGCAATCACGTGCCTGTGATCCAATAATTGACTCTGAGGGCACTATCTCCAACAACTCTCCCACTGCAGTAGCATGTACTGAGGAACCATTCCCAACCCGGAGAGTGTGATCACCTTTCTTCAACAACCTGCTATTTCTCAACCCCTGCATACAATTGCAGATATGAGATCCTGATCCAGTATCTAATACCCAGGAAGCAGAGTTAATTGAAAAACAGTTTTCGGTTACAAACACACCTGAAGTGGAAGCATCACCATGCTTCTTCTTCTGGAGGTCGGCCAAGTATTTAGCACAGTTTCTCTTCCAGTGCCCAGTCTGGTGGCAGTGGAAACATTCCCCACGACCTGTTGCAGCAGCCCCTTTCTTGTCCCTTCCCGATGCCTTTTTCACTCCGTCTCTCTGCTTGATGGGATTCTTCTTCTTCTTCTTTCCCTTGGCCTTGGCTTTCGGGATGGAGGAAGAAGATGGCCCAGCAATAAGAGCGGGAGTTTTCGCTACCTTTAGCGTGCTCTCTGCACTCCTCAACATATTGAGGAGTTCTGGTAAAGACTTCTCCATTTTGTGCATGTTGAAGTTTACAATGAATTGAGCAAAGGCAGGGGAAAGGGACTGCAGAACAATATCAACATATTGCTCGTTCTCCATGGTCCAACCCAGGTCCTCAAGTTCTTCGATAAGTCCAATCATCTTCAATACATGGTCACCTACAGACGTGCCAGTAGCCATGCGCATCTGAAACAACTTTCGAGATGCCTCGTATCGGAGAGTACGAGATTGCTCTCCATACAACTCCTCTGTATGGAGAAAGATGGATTGGACATCCATCTTCTCATGCTGCTTCTGATGTTCATTGTTCATAGAAGCTAGCGCGAGGCACTTGGCTGTTGCGCAGTCTGTATCCCATTTCTTGCGGATTTCTTTATCCGCAACTGAAGAATCAGGGCCTGGGCCAGGAGGGGCTGGAGTAGTCAGGACGTATGCGACCTTATCATATGTCAGGGCAATATTCACGTTCCTTAGCCAATCTTTGTAATTCGGTCCAGTGAGTTTGTTTTTGTCTAATAAAAGTTTAAGTCCCGACATTGGTATCTGCTATTAGGAGATAGAAAAGAAGTCAGTCAGAGATTGCTCTTGCATAATTAGATTGGTTATTAATCTTATCTAATTGTTGTCTCCCACTGCTTTTTATCAAATTTTCCTTCAAACCCAAAAAGGAAAACTAGCCAGGATAAATTTCAATCTACAAGTTCGCTAACCGAAAAGTGCAAAATTCTCCTGGGAGTAACTTTTACTCACAGTGGGATCGGGATCCAACTATCATATAGAAGGTATGCAATCTCATTGCAAATCTCAACTCTTGAAATTCCCGATATGATTTTTACCCCTAGTGACTTATGACCTTAACTATGGTCAACAAATCATAAGTACTAGTCAAGTTCAACCCTCCATTTCGTGATTGATTTAGACCCACCCACATGACTCTTAACTATGGTCAACAAAGTCATGAGAATGCCCTAATCGATCGCATCAAATGCTTTGTAAGAATTCATCACTTAGCTACCGTACACCACGCCTTAACTATGGTCAACAAACGTGGCACGAATACTAAGTACTCTGCTTCCTAAAATGGCGGAGGGCAACGGATAGTTTTTATGAAAACCTTTAACGTTTTGAACTTGATATCGTTGTAGAATCGAGTGGGAAAGAGTGGTTTAAGCTCCAGTTTTTAAAAATCGAATGGTTTTGTAGTATCTTTCAAATTTTGCTAAAGAGGTCACTCCCGGTGAAGGGATCTCGGCTCTTTCCTTATCGAATAAGGTGCTGGATATGAAAATACCACGATGCAAAGCAAAGTTAGATCAACTATAAAATCAAATCGAGTTCTTTGTAACATTTTCCAGTTTTGCTAAAGGGGTCACTCCCGGTGAAGGGATCTCGGCCCTTTCCTCATTGAATGAGGTGCAGGATATTCAAGAATACCGCTATGCAAAACAAAAGCTAGAGTTACCCTTTTTCTTAAAAAATTTGATTCTACAACATCTTTAGGTTTCTCTCTTATCATTAATCACATTAATGTAGTCCCATCATTTACGTTTCCTAAACATCACAGAAAAGAAACGAAAAAATAGAACGTACACTTATGCCATCTGCATTCGTCACTGGGTCCCGTCATGCACCGTTAGGTTACTTAACTAACGGCAGAGCGGGGACTGGACTAGTGCGGGTGAAAAACATAAGCAACGTTTATTATATATCTCATATATATAAATATAACCATTTCAGATCACAGATGAATGCATTGGATATACTAGGAATTCCGTATTTCATTCAAGCCCTTAATGGAAGACGGATTCCACGGTCGTGATGAATAGCCAAACCCCCCTAGACCCCTACGGGTGCGGCAAACTACCCGCCAAATTTCCGAAGTGTAGTAACCTCCCTCAACAATTGAGTAGGCCACTCGGCACTTTGAAAACCCGATAGTTTGTGCACCCCACCTTGGGTCTATCCTAGGAGCAAAAACTGTAAAAAGAAATTATACAACGGTGGCTACAACCTCATCCCGGATGTATCCGTAAAACAATATTACATGGCTTTTTACAAATTACATGGAATGAAAGAAAAGAAAAACGCTCTTCTCACACCCCCGGCCATTCATCACGACGATCCAACACATTCATATACACATACCAACTCATGATATCCATATGTGCAACCCCCACTAATCGTCATATAGCAATTAGCGGACGTTTCAAACACATATCACAAAAACGAAAAACCCGATTAGCCAAACACTATTAGAATTTCGATCGATAATTTTAAACCATGCCAACACTTGACATGTTCCTGTACAAACACGTTTTTAAAATTCCATACATCCCAGAAACCATATTTGCCATATATGAGATCACTGTAGAAAACCGAGTCAACTCCGCGTTGACTCGGCAGCGGATCCGCGGCCAAACCCAGGGTTTGGCCGCGCAACCGCGGCGGTCTTGGCGAGTTGGGACTCCGGATTTCTACAGTGTTCATATAAAACCCTGCATGTATTTTTAAGATATGTCAAATTTATTTTGGAACACTTTCAAAAACTGACAGCAGCAGGGGCAGAATACGAGTTTTCGGGAGAAAAAACTGTCGATCGAGCTTCTAACTTTTGGCTAACATCTAATTGTGGTTTAGTTAAGCTCTGATACCATGTTAGTGTATGTTGCATGCTCCCACAACTCTTGTGGCGCGGCGGAAGCGGTGAACAAAAATTTTCTTGGCATACAACACGTACTTAACCGAAGATCTTGTCTAAACCACAACTAGAAAAACCTAAATAGAGATCTTATCTACTATGTTAGGGATTATACCTCAATGATCCGGTCCTTCGGGTCTTCTCTTTGATGAAATCCTTAGCTCCTTTTGACGTTGCCGATGTCTTCGATCTCCGGCCACCCAAGACCTAGATGATCCACCCGAGAGTTGTCGTGCGAGCTAGAAACTCTTCACAAGAGTTTAACCTAGAGACTAATTTTGCTAGAATAGGTTACTAGGATTATGTAGAGATGAATGTATTGGATTAACTTGAAATCTATAGCATTTCTTCTTCTTAACCTTCTCTTGATTCACTTAACATTCACATTTCATGTGAAGCTATTTATAAGAAGAATGAGAAGGAGGAGATGAGAAGGAGTGAGTGTTTATCATAATGAAAGTGTTCAAGCATGATGAATAAAAATATAGCACTAAGAGAATTAATTGAAGCATGCATTATATAAATTAGTATCATGCTTCAATAGTAACTCCATAACAACAACCTCATCATGCTTGTACCTTTTATTTTCCACCTCATTTTATTTTTCATAAATGATGTCATTATTATGTCATTATGAGGTGGCACCTTCTAGAAGGTATTCTTGTAACAATTACAAAAATACCCATCCTCCGTATACCGTATACCGTATACCGTATACTGTATACCCGCATCCGAATTCCGAAAAATACGAATACCATTAATCCAATAATATAATACCGGTATCCGGCTTAAACCAAAGCCCACCAGTATTATCCTTCCGATTATTATTCCTGTAACAATTACATGAATAAAATCGAAACCCTGCTGTAACAGCTTACAGCTGCCATAACAACTTACAGCCTCTACATATTTCGCCTGAACGAGGGAACCCTCTGTGTGGGACTCTAAAGACTCGACAGTACGCTGGCAGTGGGTTTAACCACAAGCACGTCAGCGGCACTAGCTGTGCGTAACGGCTACTCAGGTACTTGACGAAAAGGTGGCCGACGAGCGAACCCATCACAACCCTTACGAGCCTGCAAGCAACACTTACCGTACAGTCCGGTCTCTTCGTCTGATACGTCGCATATGAAGTCTAGGGGTGGTAAATGTCAGACCCCAGTAACTTTATAAGTCATGCTGATTTATGGCTCATAACAGTTCGAGAAACTACTGATAACACTTATCAGTAATCCTCGAGAACCCTGGCCAGGGATTTAGGTGTTATAGCCGATCAAACATAGCGCGACATCAACTCCCTATACCGGGAGAGACGAAACCCCTCCTATCGCTCACTGTCTCCATATGATTCGGGACTGTACCCAAAATCCACCTGTTTGCACGACTCAGTAGAGCCGTGGTAGGGAGGAAATTAAAGTACAGTGGGAATCACACAAGACTCTATGACGATCTCGGGTCTACAGACTAACCTGTACAAGTATCACTAGAGAACTGCTATCTGACAATAGGTATATATACCATCTAGGAGTTCTCAGCGAGTCCTGTTCGGTGTACCCATTCTCCAATGAGCACCTGTGTACAATCTTTGATGTCAAACATCAATGGTTGTGGAATCAATCATTGCCCCCAGGGTCAAGAAACGTACACACTAGTCTAATCTGGTAATACCGATGCCCTGTCTCGATATACCCTCGACTAGGAACTATTGAAGGATATGCTTGTAGACTGCCCAGGTCCCACCAGTATGATCTCATCATAATCCTGGTAGTCAAGCATAGTCCTAAGGGCTTTATCAACATATCACATATTATGATAAAGATAAACCAGATAGCATACTATCATTTCGAGCAAAGATTGTTTCTGTACATATACATGTCTAGTATCCTATACAATACAGGCCTCTAGGGCATGCATATCCAACAGCTCTGGCGTTAGTTACCTAACCTAACGGTGCAGACGGGATATCGAGGCGAATGCGGATGGCATAAGCGTACATTATATTTATCTGTGATGTTTAGGTGGACTTAAATGATGGGACTTCATTAATGAGATTAATGAAAGAAAATAAACCTAATTGATGTTGTGGAATCGAATTTCAAAATAAAACAGGTAGCTACAGTTCTTGCTTTGTATCGCGGTGTTCATTTTAGAACATCCTGCACCTTATTCGATGAGGAAAGGACCGAGATCCCTTCACCGGGAGTGACTCCTTTGGCAATAATTGGCAGATGCTACAGCCCTCGGTTTGTCATTTGATTGCTTTTATAGTTTCTGCTTTGCACAGTGATATATATGATATATCCCGCACCTCATTCGACGAGGAAAGGGCCGACGATCCCTTCACCGCAAGTGACCCCTTTAGCAAAACTAGAAAAGCCTAAAAAACATTCCATTTAAAAACCATTTGATTCCGCAACGAAATCAAGTTCAAAGCGTTAAAGGTTTTCATAAAAACCATTCGCAACCCTCCGTCATTTTAGGAAGTAGAGTACTTAGTATTCGTGTTGTGTTTGTTGACCTTAGTTAAGGCACAGTGTACGGTAGCTAAGTGATGTCTTCCTACACCGCATATGATGCGATTAGTTAGGACAGTCGCGTGACTTTGTTGATCTTAGTTAAGGGTCAAGTGGGTGGGTCTAATTAATCACGAAATGACGGGTAGAACTTGACTAGTACTTATGATTTGTTGACCATAGTTAAGGTCATAAGTGCTAGGGGTAAAAAATTTTATCGGGAGTTTCAAGTGTTGAAATTTGCAATGAGATTGCATACCTTCTATGTAATAGTTGGATCCCGATACCCACTGCGAGTAATTGTTACTCCTGGGAGAGTTTTGCACTTTACAATTAGCCGATCAAGTAGGTGTCTAGAAAGGTGTCAACGGGGTTACGCCTCTGGGAAAACGAGGTTTACTGTAATTAGGTCCGTGCGAAAGCACGGGGCACCTCCCTCAAAGTACCGACACTGGCCTGGCTGAAAGATTGACGAACTTGTAGAGTGTAATTAATCCCGGCTAGTCTTTCCTTTTAGGGCTTGAATGAATATTTGATAAAAACAGTGGAAGCCATCCTGATTAGATAAAATATATAACCAATCTAATCTTGCAAGAGCGCACGCAGAGTGTTTTCTTCTCTCTCTCTCCAGGTAGCGACCATGTCACGCCTTAATCAAGATAATAATATGGATGTATTGACCGAACCCGCTTGTTATACTGAGCTGGGGAACGTTGGTCCCGCTCCAACTTATAATTGTTATAAGACAGAGCAGGAAATAGGGAAATACCCGAATTCCTATGCCGCCCAAACGAAGAAAGTGCATATGATGCATCTTCTTCGGGTGTGTTCGTTACAAAGAACTGTTTCTCAGTATCCTCTGCATCCTGGGTATTTGATACCGGATAAGGATCCCAGATATGTAATCTGTTACATAGGGCTACAAAAGGGTAGAAAACTGAGAATGGGTGATAAGTTTCATGAGACAGAAAACGGGGCAAGTGTTGCAGCCAAGTCTGTTGGTCACTGTCACCCTGTGTTACCAGTATATTGATTCTGAACGAATGTTATTAGATACCAAACCTGATATACAAAATCATTTCAGTCTCTTTACAAGTAAAGAAATGATAAAATTTTGTATTGTTGGATAATGTTTTGAACATTTCCTATATCAAAAGTTGATCGGTTGAGGCACGTTATCTAAAAGCATTAATGTTCTAAATCAAACTACAGTTCCTAGTATACAGAACACACACAAGAGGAAGAGTTCAGAAATGAATGAATCCTTCTTGAGGCATTGTAGATTAGGTCACATCAATGCGACCCGACTGGCTGAAGTTACATTTTAGATGCATATTTAAATCAGTTTGAATTTACATCTTGTGAAACTTGCCAGTCATGTCACAAAGATTAGATGACCATAGCTCTGTTTATTGGAAACAGAGAAAGAGTTAGTAAACTCTTGGGACTGATACATGATGATGTATGTAAGGTCTCCTGTCTACATATGCCAGGACCAATTCTTTGTACTTCACTACATTCTCTGATGATCTCTCAAGATTCAGTCATATGTTCCTGTTGAAACATGAGTCTGAACCTTTTGAGATATTCACAGAATATAAGCTAGAAGTAGGGAATCAATAAGGGTATAAGTATTATGTCCTATGATAAGATTAGGAAGGAGAATACTTGAGCATAGAATTCCTGAATTATTTTAAAGGAGAATGAGATTCTCTCTCAGTATTACTCCTCTGAATACACCACAGCACAACGGTGTATCAGGGCGGAGCAATAGCACCCTATATGATATGTTGTGCTCTATGATGAGTATCACTGAGTTACCTGTTTCTTTTTAAGGGGGTTATGCACTTAAGAAGCTGCATACCTATTGAATTGGGTTCGAATCAAATCAGTGCCTACCACTCCATATAAGATATGGTATGGAAAGAGCCTATCTCCTAAGTAAGTTAAGATTTAGGATTGTCCGGCCTATGTCTAAAGCAAAATCCGGACAAGATCGAGGCAAGGACCGTTCTGTAGAACTGGAAAGGTTCCAGCTATACAAAACTGCTGATGATTTGACAGAACCAAAGGATTCAAAAGTCCCCAACGAACCTCAGCCTTTCCGCCGATCTAGCAGGGTTCCTCACCTGCCTGAGAGATACTTTGGTTTCTCGATGACAGTGGGAGCGAGGATTGCATCATGAGATGATGACCTAACTAGATTCGAGCAGGCCATCGAGAGTAGGGACTCTGTAAGAATGGCTGGATGCTTAGCGATCTGAGATGGAATCCATGTACACAAGCAAAGTATGGACTTTGGCTGCTATATCTGAAGGGTTAAATCCCCATCAGCAGCAAGTATATCTTGAGAAGATTACTTGGTGTAGATGGAAAAGTTGAAACTTTCAAAGCTAGACTTGTTAAAGGTTTTCGTCATCGACCAGGCGTGGATAATGATGAAACCTCTTCCAGGAACTATGCTTAAGTCCATCCAGATCCTACTTGCCATTGCTACATACCATGAATACGATATCTGGTGGTTGGGTGTCATGACTACTTTTCTAAATACTGATTTAGAAGAGAACGTCAATAAGTACACAGCCAGAGGGCTTCGTAAACAGTGGGAGCAGCGGAAACATGTGCAAGTTGCTTTACATAATAAAGCAAGCATCGCGGAGTTGGAACGTCTGTTTTGATGTGATAGTCAAAGTGTTTGACTTCATCAAAATGGTAGATGAACCGTGTATATACAAAACGGTAGTAGAGAGTAAGGTGGTTATCCTCGTATTGTACATGGACAACATACTCTTGATCGGAAAAGAGTTTCCAATACTACGCTCGGTCAATCTCCGCTTATCACAAGGATTCTCCAATAGGATCAAAGTGATACCTCCTAAATCCTGAGTTTTCATCTATGAGATAGATGTAATTGGATGCTAGGATTCTCACTAGATGTAGTGAAATGGTATCAATCGATCCTGGGGAGAATCACTGGAAACGTTCCAGGGTGATAAAGACGATTGAATGTCAGTCACAGGCATTGTCTTTACCCTCAGTAAAGGGACGGTATGTTGGAAGAGTTCCAAGCTAGATACTGTGATAGACTAGACGATAAAGGCTGGTAACATCGCTATTAAAAATACTACCAAAGAGGCAGTTTGGGTGTATATTAGTTCATGAGATGAACTAGGTTCCTACCATTGTGTGACAATGGAAATGTGGCTTTGGCCCTGGAACCCTGGTCCCATCAGTGACCCAGACATATTCTGAGGCAGCATCACCTGATCATGGAGATTGATGATCTCCAGGGTGATCGAGGTTAGGAGAGTAGACTAAGAGGACAACACGGCGGATCCACTCACAAAGGCCTTTTCCCAGAGAGAGACTTATATGGGATGGTTGAGTATTAGTTACTGCAACCACTGCTACAGATGGCCCTAGTGCAAGTGGGAGATTGTTAGTTATATGTATGCCCTAGAGGCCATTACTGTACATTGGATGTATATTGTAGTGGATGCTGGGACATATATAGGTATGACTTTCTTGCTCGACATGATAGTACGCTATCTGGTTACTCTTTATCTTAACATGTATACTTTCTGTCTCTCTGTTACATGTTGATAAAGCCCTTAGGATGAGTACTCGACTTCCAGGACTATGATGTAGATCATACTAGTGGGGCCTGGGTAGTCCATGAGTACATCCTTCAATGTTCCTAGTCATGGGAATATCGAGACGGGGCATCGATATTCCAGAGTAGACTAGCGCATATCTTCTCGACCCATGTGATGGGCGATGGATGATCCCATATCCATTGGTGTTTGACATCAGAGATGGTATGCGGGTGCTCAGTAGAGACTGGGTACACTGAACGGACTCGCCGAGAACTCCCAGATGGTATTATACCTTACGTCAGATGGCAGTTCTCTGGTGACACTGGTACAGCTTAGTCTGCTGACCCAAGATCGTCATAGAGTCTTGTGTGTCTCCTACTGTGCTTTGATTTCCACCCTACCATGGCTCTACTGAGTCGTGCAAACAGGTGGTTTTTGGGTACAGTCCCGATTCACATGGAGGCAATGAGCGATAGGAGGGAATTCTTCTCTCCCGGTATTGGGGGTTGATGTTGCGCAATGCACGACTGGCCATAACAGGAAATCCCTGGCCAGGGTTGCAGTGATATACTGGTAAGAGTTATCAGTAGTTTCACGATTGTTATGGACGTCACGTTGGCATGACTTATCAAGCTATTGGGGGTCTGACGTTTACCACCCCTAGGCGAGATATGCGACATATCAGACGAACAGACCGGACTGTACGGTAAGTGTTACTGGTTGGATTCACAGGAGTGTGAGCGGGCTTGCTCGTCGATCTTCTGATCGCTCAATACCCGGGTGGCCGTTACGTTTAGCAGACCTCTTGGGGCTTGTGGGTGTTTGATATGATCATCACCTGCTGCCGGCGTATTGACGAGTCTTTAGAGTCATACACAGAGGTTTCCTGGCTCAAGCGAAACGAAATAGGAGCGCATATGAGATATGTGTGGGACCGAGAATAATGAGTGTATATGATACCGTATTCTATTCTCGCGATGAATGTATCGATTGGTTGTATGCGATATAACCTAGTTATCGAATCAAGGATTGATTCGATAAGCCGATACATTGGATATTAGTCGGTCATACGCGATATGACCGGATCGTTAAATCAAGTGTTGATTTAATGATTTAATGTATAATTATATATTTGATATATTACTTTGCATTAACTGGTATTGGTTCACTTTAAATGGATTTTCTCACTTGAAATGCACATTGTATATGTGATATATTTTTGTGCACAAGATTGTATCATGTTTGATGATACATGCATACTTGGGTGTGTATGATTAAACCATGGTTATCTTAATGGTTAGGGTTTTGATTTACTTATCTATTCATTTATTTATTTATTCATTTTTTTGAAAGATAAAGAGAAATGGTGGCTTGATTTGTTTTCTAGTTGAAGCTTTGAATAAGTCCACCATTTTTGTTTCATGCTTAACCCTAACCATTCAACCTAACCTTAGTTTATTCTCTACACCTAACTATGGTTGCAAATATGATAAGTATCATTTTATTTCCTATTTTAAAATGATATATATCATATTCTTTCTTCTTCTTCTTCTTCATCAACAAGAAGAAAAACTTGCAACCATTAATGGCAACATGAGAAAAAGAGTGAGAAATCCAATTCTAAAGTGAACCCACTTCCTATTTCTTCATCCTCTACCACTTGCCAAGTAGTATAGGGTGTTTTCTTCACAAGTTTCATGACTTGGTGAAGTTGGAGCTTGATCTTGAGTTGCGTCGACGTAGATCATCTTCGGCATCAAAGTCGGCGACCTAGCCCGATCTTTTCTCCGATGAAACCACCGTGAGAGTCTTGGATTCCGATGGGTACAGCGGAGAGACCTCAACACGGAGCCATGGAGGTGGAGGACCGGATCTACAAAGGTTGTATGTTCGTTCACTCTTAGTTAAAGCCGTTAACTTGCTTGCATCGCCTCATTATCTAGTTAACGATCCGTATTAGGGTTTGTAGGCACATGAAAAATTTGAATTGGGCATGTTTGATCTGTTGTGAGACTTCATTAGTGTGCCTAGGAACCCTACAGACATAGCCGCTAAGAAATTCTACCAGATCACACTGAGCAGGATATGGTCTCCCGCTACTGCTAACATCTTTTTGCACTCCGGCTACCAATGTTTTGACTTTGTTGGCAACCAAATCCATGATTTGATCTTGAGTTAGCGGGCTACTGTCATCGGTAGCCAAGATATTTCTCGAGATAGGATGCGACTGACTTTTATGCGGTCCGCCCACCTTTGGATTTGAGGGAATAGGCGTCAGCTGTCTCGGGAAACCGTTTCCCGGTTCATGAGCAGAGCCGTGCACTTGATTGGGCGGCTGAGAGGCAAGCTGGGCCGTGAACTATAAGACGACGTTTGTCAAGTCATCAATTTTTTAGTAAAGCTTGGCTATCTCCTTGTCTTTGTTTCTGAGCTGCTTTCGGATCTCCTAAAGAAGTTGCCGCTCTGCGGTCTTAGGATGGAAATTTGGCTCATCTTCGCTTTCCGAGCCCGACTCCTCATGAACTGAAGGCTCTCTCTGTTTATCAGCCTCACTGGATGGGTCTTCATTTCCTTCCAGAGGAGGATGGTCTTGGAATGTGGTAGCCATATTCACACCAGATTGGATTTGAGATGCGGTGGCCCCATCCTTGCTTTTGCTGCGCGTGCCCACTATATAGACAGTGTGGACCACATATCCAGCCATTTCCTCACCTTTGGCGGGGTAACCCTGTTCTTTGAACCTCATGAAGTTCAATCTAGCAGGAGCCCTAGCCCTTTTATTGGCTCTATATCTGAGCCTTTTCTGCCTTAGCTTCTCAATTTTAAGGGCTTGGCAGGCATTTGTTTCCTGAGAAGCCACCGTGAGTTGATTGATGAGGAGCTTAGAGAAGATACCCTATCGAGCAGTTGTCGAGGGCACCGCTGGAGCTTGCTCGAGATTCCTCGTTGCTTTGTTCGTGTTGATGGCCTTGCCCCCAGCTAGGGCCAAGGAAAATCGTTCAAACACCGACCTGTGTTTGGGTTGGGACGCCTTCGAGACCACCACATTTGGCCTATTGCTTTTCGAGGCCGGTTTATCCATCACCGGGGCTTGAAGAGCAGAGATGGTGTTAGCTGGCATGAACATAATAGACCCGAGTGGTAGCAGCGGCTCCTCCCACTGTCGCCCGAGACTGGCCGGAAGGACCGTCTTGGCGTCCATCTTCATCGTGTAGGAGATGAGAGCCGTGCTGAGAGCTGAGTTCATCTTTGGAGACATTGTTGAAAATTATTTGCTTGAAATCCTGCATGAAAGAGCATCATTTTAGTATAAATAACGATATGTATGTTGATTGAGTTCACATGAATATTTAAACCGAAATATGGGAGGAGAAATTGGGTCCCACCGGCATGCCAGAATCTATATGGTGTTTTTCGTCACCCCATTGAGATGGGAATACGCGCACGCTGGTCAGGCGTACTACAGATTCCCCCCTGCCTAGGATAGGCTGAAGTTTATTGATTGTGGGGATCCGAATCTCCGGCAGCCGCGGACTAAGCTGCCATTAATTACCCATCGCCTTTGAAGCGAGGGAACCTCCAATTGACGGGTCAACTAGTCATGCGAACTCAATGTGCAGTGTGCGTGTGTGTTTTTTTCTCTTTTTTTCGTTTTTGAATGTGGAGTTCAACTCCAAAAAGATTTTATTGTGGAGTTAAACTCCAAAAGAGTTTTAAAAGGAGTTTAACTCCAAAAGGAATTTTATTGTGGAGTTAAACTCCAAAAGAATTTTAAATGGAGTTAAACTCCTAAAAAGATTTAATGTCGAGTTAAACTCCCCAAAAATAATTTTATAGTGGAGTTAAACTCCAGAAGAATTTCTGTTGTGGGCTTTTCCGCACTCACGTAAGGGGAGCCTCACATGCCCTCACGTGAGGGAGGCAAAAGGGCTCCCATTAAATGGGAGCCCTTCCCCCTCACGTGCTTTCATGTGAGGGAGGGGCCAAAGGGCTCGACTTAGGCATGGGCATCTGGGCTTGGGCCCGCTTACTTGAGCTTGACTTTGATTTTGCCTTGGTCAACCAGGGTGCAATTTTTGACCCCAACAATAATACCTGGCACCAATACTTCAATCTCCAATCCATGAAGCTCCTGCTATAATTTCCACTGTGAGGTGAGATTCATCACGAAAGGCTGGCAACTCAAGGCATATGGAACTATGTTTATCTTCCCTGTATGGTACTGAAGGTTGATGTCGAAGTCTGGCATGAATTCTAGCCATCTTCTTTGCCGTATGTTAATCTCCTTCTGAGTAAATATATACTTTAGACTCTTGTGGTCGGTGTATATATTAACTCGCTCACCCAACAAGTAATGCCGCTAAATCTTGAGAGCGAAGATAACCGCTGCTAATTCTAGATCATGGGTGGGATAATTGCACTCGTGCGTCTTTAGCTGCCTTGACACAAAAGCCACAACTTTGCCACATTGATGTAGCACACATCCCAATCCTTTCCCCAAGGCATCACAGTGAACTTCAAAACCGCCGAATCTGTCCGGTATAGTGAGAACAGGTGTAGAAGTTAGTCTTATCTTCAGCTCCACAAAAACTTTTTCACATGCTTCCGACCATACAAAGGCTTAATCCTTACGAGTAACCTTGGTCAAAGGTGCTGCAATCTTCGAGAATCCTTTAATGAAGTGTCGATAGTACCCAGCTAGGCCCAAGAAACTTCTGATGTCCTTGACTGACATTAGTGTTGGCCATTCCCTGACAGCTGACACCTTAGCGGGGTCTACCGAAATACCTTCTCCTGATACGATGTGCCTGAGAAAACCGACTTTGTCTAGCCAAAACTCACACTTGCTATACTTGTCATAGAATTGATGCTGTCATAGCATCTCCAGAACTATATGTAGGTGATCGGCGTATTATTCTCGGGTCTTCGAATAGACCAAGATGTCGTCTATGAAGATGACAACAAACTTTTCCAAGTGCTCGTGGAAGACTAGGTTCATCAAGTTCATAAAAATAGCTGGTGCATTAGTTACTCCGAATGGCATCACAAGATATTCATAATGATCATATCGGGTCCTGAACTTCGTCTTCAGAATATCGGACTCCTTAACTTTCACTTGGTGATAGCCTGAATGAAGATCTAACTTAGAGAAGACACAAGATCCACTCGGCTGATCGAAAAGGTCGTCGATGCGAGGTAGCGAATACTTGTTCTTAATAGTAACCTCATTTAGTGCTCGATAATCAACAAACATCCGGTAAGTACATTCCTTCTTCTTTACTAGCAACACCGGGGATCCCCAAGTTGAGGTACCGAGTCTGATCCAACCTTTCTGTAGAAGTTCGTCTAATTGGATACGGAGTTCATTTAACCCTTCTGGACTTAATCGATATGGAGCTTTTATTATGGGTTGCGCACTGGGTTGTAAATCAATACTAAATTTAAGAGCTCGATCGGGAGGCAAACCTGATATATCTTAAGGGAAAACATCCTTGAACTCTCAAACTACTTCGGGTTTCTCTCCATCAGCTTGTAAAGAGGAAACTTCTGCTTTCCTTGGTCTGGCTCGGTAGCTGCTTGGTTCCAAGGTTCTGTCTCCACTCTTAAAATAGAAGACTAGGTAATCTGATACCTTAAAAACTACCCTCTTTTGACGGCAGTCAATGGTAGCATTGAATACTCTCAGCCAATCCATTCATAATACAACGTCGAAATTGGGTATATCCAGCACTTTGAAATTTGCATAGAATTCTCGGCCGCAAACTACAACTGGGCACCGATCATACCCCATAGTTGCCTTCAAAATGCCATTCCCTGAACTGATGTTCCAGTTTGAAACGAGAGGCTTCACTGGGATTACATGAGTTCTAACAAATTTTTGTGACATGAAACAATGTGAAGCCCCAATATCGAAGAGTGCGAGTGCAAGTAGTGTGGCTAATAGTATAATATCTAAGTTATTTAGGATAAGTTTTAGGTATGGAAAGGGAAAAAGTATACTAGAACTGAAAAAGTTGAAAAGATAGGTAGCAAAATTTACCGGTAATAACTTGCCCTGTGGCTTCGGCCTCTTCGACTGACATCGTGAATCCCTGATGCCTTGGCACATTCCTCCTTGCCTATTGCACATGTTAGGGAACCCAGGGCTCTCTACATGGAATTTAGAACATGCATAATTAGGATTTTAAAAATTCAAGAGAGCTCTAAGTACACATACAAGGATACAAGCTACAGAATTGAACTAGCAACAAGATTTGCATCCAAGGTTAGAATCATACAAACTTTGCAGAATCTTCATATGCTCTAATTTGTGTTGAACTCCAATGTAGGCTCCTTAAAAGTCCATGGTACATGCTTACAAGTTGATCTTCCTCATCATAGATGATCCATCTTGAAAGCCCCTTCCAATGGCTTCAATTCCTCACTTGAAGTAACCTATGAAGCTAATATGCTAATCTAGCTTCCTAGGAGATGTAGTTTGTTCACTAATTATTTTTTCATAAAATAATTTCCTTTATCCACTATATAAAGAGGAGGAGGAAGAAGAGAGTGGAACTTTTTAAAAGAGAAGCTAACATTAGTTATGAACCATTCTCAAAAAAAATGGTTACTAATATTTTTTCTCTACAAAATCCTAAACTTAGAATTTAATCAAGATTTCAAGTGTCCATACTCTTCTCTTCCCTCCACTTATCACTCCTAAAAGAGTGAATTAAGTTGTGCTAAGCCAATGGCTTAATATAACCAAAAGTGGACCCAAAAAGGAAATAAAGAAAAGAAAGTAATTAATACTTAACATAACCATTTCTTAATTCTTAATACAATAGTGAGATAAATATAAAGTGACATAATACTAGTAAATACATATACTAATATATGTATTAATATATTAAACCATCACTAGATTTAATATCCGTCTTTTCAAAAAACTGGCTAGTATTACCAAATGTCCGATTACTGTCAATGTATGAAATATACTAGTTTTAATCGAACCCGAGCGCAATACCAATGTACCACAACTACTTCATTTTGCCAAAGTCGGGAAACCTTCTGTGTGTGACTATAAAGACTCGACAATACGCTGGTAGTGGGATTAACCACAAGCACATCAGCGGCACTAGCTGTACGTAAAAGCTATCCAGGTATTGAATGAAAAAAAGGTCAACAAGCAAGCTCTTCCAAACCCTACTGAGCCTATACGTGACAGTCTCCGTATTGTCTAATTTGTTCGTCTAAGAGTATTGCATACCGGGTCTAGGGGGTGGATAAAGTCATACCCTTAATAACGCGATAATTTGTGTCGGTGTTAAGCACATCACCCTCCGAGAAACTACTGATCTGCAATCAGTAAATCTCATCCATCCTGGCCAGGGATTTATAGTGATAGCCATCCGTGCACAGCGTGACATCTACCCCTAATATCGGGAGAGAAGAATCCCCAACGATTCATTCACTGCCTCCATATGGCTCGGGATTGTACCCAACTAAAACCTATTTGCACAACTCAGTAGAGACGTGATAGGGTAGTAATCAAAGTACGGTAGGAACTCACATGAAAAAATGACGATCTTAGGTCGATAGACTAACCTGTACTCATGTCACCATAGAACTGCTATCTGACAATATGTATAACACCATCTAGCATGTTCTCGGTGAGTCCATCCAGTGTAATTCATAACCTAATAAGCACATGTATACAATCTTTGGTGACTGAATAACACCAATGGCTGTGAGACCGACCATCTCCACTCGTCGGGGTCAAGAAACATATACACTAGTCTACTCTGGAATACGATGCCCAGTCTCGATACTCCTACGAATAGGGACATTCAAGGATTTGCTTATTGACTATCCAGGCCTTATTAGTATGATCGCCATCATTACCCTGGTAGTCAAGCAAGAATCATATGTGCTCTATCAACATGTAATAGTAATACGCTATACCGCATAAGACATGTACATGATGATAAAGACAAACCATATAGCATACTATCATTTCGAGTAAGAATGTTCTACCCATATAGGTCCTCCCTCAATTATCATAATCACCTCCCTGCAATCACAATAATTGCCTTGAGGGCACTATAGCCAACAATCTCCCATTAGCACTTAAGGATAATTATTGCGGCATAACATATCTACAACACGTGTGCTACCGAATACCCAACTTCTCTATTAATCAGTTTCGCAAACCATGTTTGAGAAACATCCGTGTTCGAGAAATAGCATCAGTGAGTGGATCCACTCCAATGTTTATATCTTTATCTCTCTATATCTTAACTTCACAGAAAATGAATATGTCCCGAAATAAGCGATACCTGCCTTAGAATTTGTCTGGATAGCTGATGGGACCAGGTTCATAAATGAATATCCAAATCCAACAAACTTCTTAGACCGTATCTTCCACTGAATATAATCAGTATCCTATGCCATGCCTACCTCAGTATCCCCTTGGATCCCTGTCCAATATACTGCCTCTCTGAAGAGGGTAAATTTATAACTCTGACAGCCACTCTGTCATGCAGGTCACCTTGGAAGATTAAAACGATAACTGCCTCCTGCAGGAGGCTGCCGTTACCATATACCTAGAACATCCTCTTATGTTCATAACTGCTTCTCTTTGTTTCTTCAGGATTGGATTAATATCTTCTTACTGCAGCTAGCGCAAAAGAAATATCCGGTCTGGTACTTGACATCTCATAATTGACTCAATTGTGTAAGCAAGTGATATTTTATTTATGCAAATCCCTCTCCTCATCAGTTTAGAAGATATCTCTTTAGAGAGGGTGACTCCATTACCCGCGGGTACACAACCATGCCAGAAGTCATCCATTCTAAAACACTTTAGAATAATTTCAAATTACCTGGATTGGGACACTTCCCAAATCTAGATCTAAAAACATAGATCTAGTCACCAGAATCCCTGATATTTTATCCAGATCCTGTGTGGAGAAACACCTGTGACAACCCCAGTTTAACCGATCATAGTATAGAAACATCACTTCCTATCAGGATTATATCATCCAAAAACCAGGACAATACTCCATGCACAACTTTCTTACTAGGTCCATCTGTTATTCTTGATGAAGTCAAACACTATGACTGTCGCATCAAAAATTAGATGATCCATCTCCGCTCTACTTGCTTTAGTCTATAAATAAACATAAGCAACATGCCCACCACGCTTCCGCTGCTCCCACTGACTAAAATAATCCTCTAACAGAGTCATATACACGTGCACTTCTAAATTCAATTTAAAGCGACGTTATAGTTATCCACCTGCCAGCTCTCATAGTCAAGGACAGCAGCGGTGGTAAGATAGGGTCAACATCGTCATGATGCATACCTCCCTGTCACCGTCTACGAGGAAACCAAAGTATCTCTCGGATGGATGGGATTACCCACTAAATCTGTGGAGTGGATATTGGATTGTCAAATCCAATTGAATTCTTAGATTCCACTAAATTTTTAGTAACCGTTTGTGGTTCTGGAATTAGATCCAGTTCTACCATTCTCCCACTAATATCTTTTGAAAAGAAGTCCTTTTATAAAAAGGTGGCGAGTCAAGAAAAATATAACTATTGAACTTACAAATAGTAGAAAGTTAAACACTCATCAATGCCTAGGATAACCTACAAACTGACATTACTCAAACATGCCTTGAGTTTATCCGGATTTTGGTTTTAAGCATAAGCCAAACAACTCCATATACCTTAACATCTTTAAGATATGAATCCATTCTATATCTAATATAGAAACAAAGTCACTAATTTAGATGAAACCAAATTCATAAGTTATGTAGTTGTTTCCTGTGCACAACCTAAAAGGAAAAGGCTATACATCATTACTCATCAAGGAGCACACCCACGGATGAGTAATCTAAGAGAGAATCCAATTCTCATAATTACTATGACGGAATACCTAACATAAGTATCTACAACTTCGATCACCTCAAAGAATCCTAATAACGCATGGTTCTCTACTTTATTCTTATACCTATAAACTTCTCAAAATCTTTAAACATTGGATTTCAATGAAATATGTGTCTAAATTAGAGAAGTCATAAGTAAAGGGAATATCGTACGAGCACCAACCCCTTTGTCCTAATGGACACTGGACAACATACATTATAATTTATAAGTCCCAAGAGTTTACTAACTCAAACTATGTGCGTTGTTAGCTGAAAACTGTATTTTGGTCAAGAAAGTCTAAGTCGTTATTCAATGTACCTGTTCCCGCCAAAAATTTTGGCTCAAAGCATACTGTTCCTTTTATAAAAATATAGGGAAGCGCCCCACGTACAAATCACGTGAGCACTCACATGCAAAGCATGCAAGTACTTGCTGCGGATAAGATTAAATTCTATAACAGCGCTCACGTGTTAAACATGTGAGCACTCACATACAAAGCACGTGAGAACTGGCTTCAGATAGGATTAATTCCTATGATAACCCCCACGTGTTAAACACGTGAGTTCCCTTACCGCATTCTTTAGGCAGCGCTCACTTGTAAAACACGTGAGCGCCGCTGCCATATATATATTTGGCAACTGTTTACCGCCGAAAGACGCGACCGGGACGTTGGGATGTCTGGCCAGAATTTTGGGGGCAGATGTTATTTGGTTTTATCCGTCCACCTATCTGAAAAGGCCAAGTTGATTTATGGCACCGTGTATCGGAGGTTTGGACAGATGCGGCCGTTGTAGCAGACTTAGTCAGATTCCCCCTCGCTTACGAGGGGTTTTTGATTGTTGGGACGCTCTTCCCTGCAGGCACAAGCCCTTACAGTTAATTACGTTATCGGGTTACGATAACCACTTTCTCCTTCTCTAGAAGTTCACTTCGTATCGTGTGTGTTTGTTTTATTTTTGGTTGCCCGCGGATTGTATATGGAGACTAATTTGTGTTGTCGCCCGTAGGGCGTGTATTAGTCCAAATCCGTATTTTCTTAGATTTGAGTTTGGGTTAGTTTAAGGATCGTTAATCTTGTTTTAGATTAAGATCAACTCAAACGTTTGTTGAGGATACATTAGTCTAATTTTAGACTAAGATCTACTCAACAGGATTTTCTTTAGTTTATAGGGATATTGTGATCCGCAATTTAGTTTTTAGGAACGTTGCGGTCCGCAATTTAGTTTTAAGCGGTCTAAAGGGTTTAGTTTTAAGGACATTGCGGTCCAAAGTTTAAGGACATCATAGTCCGTGGAATTTAGCTTTTTAGGGACGTTGCGGTCCGTAATTTAGTTTTAAGGACGTTGCGGTCCATAGAGTTTAGTTTTAAGGACATTCCGGTTCACAATTTAGTTTTTAGGGATGTTGCAGTCGACAATTTAGTTTTAGGGACGTTGCGGTCCAAATGGTTTAGTTTTAAGGACATTGTGGTCTAAAGTTTAAGGACATCATAGTCCGTGGAGTTTAAGGACATCATAGTCCATGAAGATTAGTTTAAGGACATTACGGTCCATAGTTAGTTTAAGGACATTACTGTCCATGGAGTTTAGTTTAGGGATGTTACGGTCCATAGTTAGTTTAAGGACATTACGGTCCATTAGGGTGTATTCATGGGTTTGGAAATGTACCAAAAAGTTGTTGGTTATCGGGACCCGCCACTTCTCTGAAGACGTTGAAGAATCACAACGACATGTATCAGAGGTATGAAGAGATGTACCCTTGACCCAAATGTCAGATTGAGAAGGAATGGGATAACATTATTACTTTGAATGTCATCTGAGATCAATTTTGAAAGACCTGAGTATAATTGAGGCTCGGTTGAAAAAGAGTTTTAGCTTTGGGAGACTTAGTTAATTTGGGCTAAGATTGGCCTATCATAGTGTTAAACACTAGCATATGTTCGGCGCTCACGTGCTCCCACGTGAGGTCTTAAAGTATTGTTTAAATATTGAAGATCTGAAGCGCTCACGTGGGGTCACGTGAGGCGCTTGAAGTAGCGTTAAATGCTGAGAGTTTGAGGTACTCACGTGGGGTCACGTGAGGCTCTTGAAGTAGTGCTAAACACTAAGAATTTGAGGCACTCATGTGGGGTCACGTGAGGCTCTTGAAGTAGTGTTAAACACTAAGAATTTGAGCGCTCACGTGGGGTCACGTGAGGCGCTTGTAGTGTTAAAACACTAAGAATTTGAGGCTCTCACATGGGGTCACGTGAGGCGCTTGAAGTAGTGTTAGAATACTAAGAATTTGAGGCGCTCACACGGAGTCACGTGAGGCGCTCGAAATTTGGCACTATTGCCTTTGATCTATTCCCTTTCTTCTTTATGAAAGCTAAGCACTGATTAGGGGGTCACGTGGGATCGCGTGAGCCGATCTCAGTTTGTTCTCTTTTTGTTCAAGCACTAATCTTTTCCTTACGTGCATGGAGATCTTGAGTTTTAAGACGTTCGAGCCCCTTTTGTTTTATAAGAATTAAATTCTTCTATAGGGTTAAACCCTAATTTTATTAGAGGAATTAAATTCCTATATGTTCTGGTAAGAATTAAATTCTTTGAACTTAGTTCTTTCCCATGGGTTTGAATCTACATAACAGAATCTCCCCGATGAGAATTAAATTCTCAACTTGTGGGGAGATCTGCTTCTACAGATCTCAACCAGTGGAAGAACTAATTTCTTTTTAGAAGAGTTAAACTCTTATGGAGGTGAAAAAGAGATGAGATATTCTCTGTGTTTCGTTTCTTCTCTTACCTAGAGTTTTCTTTTCTCTTTTAGGTGGTCTTCTTCTCTCTGGAGAATTAAATTCTCTTTTCTTTTAAGCTTACGTGGGGGTTTCTCTCTTTCTTTCTTTTTTCTTTTTTCTGTCTCTTGGCTCCTTTTTATAGGAGAAAGAAAAGAATCGATTTGTTCAGAAAATATCTCATTGGGAGATTTTGATTGATTTTATAATCAACCAAAATGATCTTTTAGATCAATCGGTGAATTTTATTCACCGTTGGATTTTTAATCCAAGGACTTCTGTTTTACAGAAGATATTTCTCACAAGATTAGGAAAATATTTCCCTATACATAATCTTATTCTGTAAATTGGTGATTTTTAATCACCAATGGATTTTTAATCCAACGACGCTCTGCTTTACAGAGCGCAATCTTTCTTGTTTAGAAAGATTTAAGAAAATATTTTCTAAATAGGGCTTTGATCCCTTTTATTTAGAATTTAATTCTATCAGTTCAGAAGGCATATGAGCCCATCACATGTAGCACGTGACCCCACAAAGTTAAGCCCACCAATGAGCATCACGTGATATCACGTGAATTTTTCTGGCCAATTGTTTGTTTTAAGAAGGAGCCTATATACTTTGTATATAGAGGTCATGTGTCTGCACGTGAGGCTCAGTTTCAGCCTTGTTTTGTCAAGCGCAGTGCCTATCACATGCGGGCACGTGATGCTCCATTTGGGGACTTTCCCATTGCTTTTTATATTTATTATTCATTTTTCATAAGGGAACAAATGCCCCCATAGCGTTGTTCTCACGTGGCTTGCATGTGAGTGCAACGCTATCACCTTTACAGCCGTTGGATTACCTAGGGGAAAGGGGAGCGAACCGCCCTTATCACGTCTTATAAATGCAAGGGTTTGGTTCCTTAGGCAGCTATTGTTTCTTTCATCTTCTTCCTTCTTCGTTTTCTTTGAGAATTTAATTCTCCTCCTCAGTGCTTAGTTCTCTGCCATTGTAATTCCAGAGTTAAACTCTGTCAAAAAGAAACCCTTTCTAGGTAAAGATCTTGCACATCAGAAAAAAAAACTTTTCTTTTTGAACAAAAATTTCTGGACTTTAAATCCATTATGAGAGATTTTCTCTCCTCTGAAACCCATCCTCTTAGGGATCTAAAGATGTGATCTTTGAGCAGTAAACCTCCATACCTCGGGCATTCCCCTCTGATTTTTGAGGATTCATGGGATTTTGTTGCTCATATATTTTTTTTATGAGTTTCTGGAATTTAATTCCATCATATAAAAGGAATTTTAATTCCTCTAGCGAAGAACTTAGATCTGAAAGATCAAGAGGACCCTTCGGGAATTTTGTTCCCTGGTGTTCTTGAAAATCTTTTCATAGGGTTTTACCCTTATTCGCACAAATTTGAATTTGTTGCGTGCATAACAGAACTTGTTTTCCCAAGAATTTATTTGAATTCCAATGTCTGTTTAATGAGGATCTTCTTGATTCTCCTAATGATTGCCCTGTCTCATCATTGGTAAGCCGCCATATTGATTTTGTGGGGTCCATGTGTCTTGTAGGCAGTGGTCCTGCAAAACAGACATTTTGTCGTTTTCTTTTGTTATTATATATATATATATGGGCTTCACTAATGGTTTTTCTTTCCCTTGTTTCAGGAACAATGGCTTCTCTTCCCTACTTCCATTTTATTCGCTTAGACGCTGCTTTTCCACAATCGCCGTCAAACGAAGAAGCAATGGCGATGATCAGGGCCCATGACAGGGACTGTACCAGTTTGCTCTTGTGGGGAACTTGGTATGGGCATATCATCCGGGGCCGCCGCAGCTTTCTTTGCGAAGTGCCAACAGACTGCTTTTGCGGTGGAGGCATCCAATTTTGCCGATGGAGCGTCCGCAGACTGCATCTGCGGTGGAGGCGGCTGATTGGACTCTTATAGGTCGGCTTGAGCCGTCGACAGCTGGGATACCAAACCAGCCTTTGCCGACCATAGACATCTTGGGGCATCGCATTTGCCAAGGTGAAGCCTAACTATGGGGACAAATCTATAAGATAGGACTTACCCCTCGCCACCCAACGGGCTATCTTCCCTGGGCTCGATATGTTCTGTCCGCTCATCGTGCACAATTGCAGAAGGTCGAACTTTATCAGGCGGTGTACGCGTCCCTATTTCATTATCAGTCCTCTCATGTCTGGTGGGTTAAAGCTTTCCTGAATCAATGGAATCTTCCTACCAACACTTTCTTGCTAGGGGATCGTAAGGTCTTGATTTCTCTGGAAGAGTTCCGCAAGATTTCTGGATTGCCGATCAGGGGAGAGCACTATGAAGAGTTGCTGCCTTCCGATGAGTATGTATTCACGACCGTGCCTGCTATGCTTGACGACTTGACGACCGAAAACGCTGTCCGTTATAAGTACCCCAGTCTAATAAAGACTCTGGGTATTTTCGAGAAGCTGTTCGCGGAGTCAGAGGGACATGGCGTCGCCTTTAAAAGCTTCATCGCCTGCTTCCTCCGTGAAGGTGTCTTATCAAAGGAGGCTCTGAAATTTGCGAATATTAACGACCCCTTCGGGTTTGGGCTGAATAAGCTGCCGGACAAATAAGAAGATTTACCGCAGTTTTACATCCCGATCTTGTCGGCCATGTCCTTTGATTCGATTGAAGCTCCCGGCATGGACGGAGAGACCTTCTTTGTCGTTTTTATCAGCCTTTGGCTTAGCTGGTTCGCCATTCCAACGCATCGTCGCTTCATGAGTGCTTCGACCATCTATCCTGCTCATCGCATGGCTGAAGGGACACGACTGGCCATAGGTATCGCAGGGCTATCACACTTATACCATGAGCTGAGCACTGCGGCCAATACTTCGACTCCGGGTGTAGATGTTGTGAGTTTCTCCCTCCACTAGTTTACGTCGTGAATCGAGATGCATGTAATGGGGGCGTTCGCAGTACATCAGAGGCCGGATTTCTACGATACTTACACCTTCATGAGGTTGGTGGATACTTCTGCTCCTGATCCAACTCAGCTAAGGGCCCTTCGTATGTTGCTTAACCCGTATGCTAACGAAGGTGGGATGGTATTCAACGACCGAGTCCTCTCTGCTCCTTCGGAACCTACTCAACAGCTATTCGATTTATCGAAAGAGGGCACACCATCCTTAAAGCCTAAGGAAATTATGAACTTGTATTCGATTAGGCCAGGTTATTTGGTGTTCCGTCGAAATGATATGGCTCTTTTCATGCGGTATAATCCACACCACTTTGCTCGGCAATTGGGTTACAACCAGGGTGTTCCTTTCGAGGCATTTTTGGTGGAGCCCAGTTCGTCTCTGGGGATTGTTCGTGACATCACCCATCACTTCATGCGGCTGAACACTGGCTCTCGTTTCGTAATCCCCGAGACCGACTATATTCCAAGGTGTGTGGGGGCTTTTACGGGTTGGTACCGCTATCGAGTTGGTCCCATCATTGCCGAGGAGAGGCGGATACTCTTCGGATATAGATCTCCCGCCCCGACCCAGGCCATGGGTGTTCCGCCGTGACCGCGGACAGTGGTTCGCCCTCCATTGAGGGGTAACGGTGCCTTACTTATCCCTGAGGTGGCGGATGCAGAATCGACTCCTCCCACAATTGGTATGCCAATGCACACTAGATCCCAGGCAAAGGCTTCCGATAAGGCGCCAGCAGTAGTTTCATCAGTTGCGGCATCATCAATGGCAGTGTCATCATTGGTAGTACCGCCACAAGAGGATATTGGAGGCGAGGTTGGGCAACGCCGTATCAAAGCACCAAAGGGGAGGAAGTGATCCTCTTCCTCTAGTGTCAGCTCCGGCTCGAAAAGAAGGAAGAAGGCGGTTACCGGTCTGCTCTACCTCTTGCTCGAATCTGAAGTTGTTGCCCAAGATGAACCCATATCTATGAAAGAGCCAGATGATGGTCTTCTCTTTCCGGATTCGTCTGCCGAGGAAGCCGCACAATTGGCTGAGGCTATAAGGCGCTCACAGGAAGAAACTGAGAACGTGGGTGTCCCAAAGAAACATTATTCTCTCGTCATATTCTAAGAAGATCCCTCATCACTATGGTGGGTATATATAGGTCCCCTGCGACAGGAGGATGCGATATCCCTCAAGCAGCTTATCTCAGCCGCTTCCGAAGATGAGCTGGCATTGAAGACCGGTGGCCATGAATATGCATTTGAACCCCGGCTAGCACACTTCCTCAGGAAGGAACGTCGGCTTGAAAAAGCCATACTAGAAGTATCCTGGCGCATCAGTATGTTTGATTTACGTATTTTTTCTTTCGGAAAATAATTTGTATCGCTTTTTATATCTCCTTATCTTTGCGAAAACATTGCAGGGAATTCAGCAATGACAGAGAATTTGAGCTCAAGTCGCATCCTGATTGTGGACTCTGTAAATTTCCCCGATGAGGCATTAATAGGTTCGGAGGAGGTCGTTACAACTGCTATTCTTGCTTTGGAGCTTCCATTGGTAGCCTCTGTTCCCCCGGTGTCTGTTCTCCCAGAAGAGGTGCCCTTATCGGCCGTAGATTTAATGGATCTTTCCGGTGACGGCCTGGAGATTGTGGGACGGGTAGTTGAGACTGCCGTCCCTTCATTGGAGCCTGAAGTGGCGGCCATTGCCCCTCAATTGGAAGCTGTCATACCGGCAAATGTCTCCGGTGATGTTCCTGAGGGAATGGAGGAGGCTGCCGAAGCTGCTATCCCTCCGGTTCAAGGCGAGAAGAGTATCGAAGGTAGTCTTCTTATACTTTGTTTTGATAGTCTTCCCATTATCTGAACTTTTCCTTCCTTTCAGAACTATGGGAATTGACGGCTTCTATTGTGGACCTATCTCCCAAGAAATCCTTCCAGCGCTTACTTGACATAGGTACCCTACAGGCGATATCCCCGCAAAGCATAGTCCTTTCTTCCGGGCAAGGTTGGTGTTCTTAGACCATTTTCATTTTATTATTATTTTTTTATAATAACACTGATATGCACGGTTCTGGAATTCGATGACGAGGTCGAGATCCTCGATGGGCCTGGGGATCTCTCAAACCCTCCTTGCATGACTGCGGGTAAGTAAGGTTTTATCTTTGGCATTGATTTGCTCATTTTATGTTTGTGGGGATCTCTCAAACCCTCCTTGCATGACTGCGGGTAAGTAAGGTTTTATCTTTGGCATTGATTTGCTCATTTTATGTTTGTGACTTTCACTGACTGTTCACATATCTTGACAGCTCTGCCTGTTAGTTATATGTATGCCCTAGAGGCCATTACTGTACATAGGATGTATATTGTAGTGGATGCTTGGACATATATAGGGAGGACTTTCTTGCTCGACATGATAGTATGCTATCTGGTTGCTCTTTACCTTAACGTGTATACTGATTGTCTCTCTGTTACATGTTGGTAAAGCCCTTAGGATGTGTACTTGACTACCTAGACTATGATGCGGATCATACTAGTGGGGACATGGTAGTCTATAAGTACATCCTTCAAGGTCCCTAGTCGTGGGTGTATCGAGACGGGGCATCGATATACCAGAGTAGACTCGCGTATACCTTCTCGACCCATACAGATGAGCGATGGATGATCCCATATCCATTGGTGTTTGACATCAGAGATGATATACGGGTGCTCAGTAGAGACTGGGTACACTGGACGGACTCGCCGAGAACTCCCAGATGGTATTATACCTTACATCAGATGGCAGTTCTCTGGTGACACTGGTACAGGTTAGTCTGTAGACCCGAGATCGTCATAGAGTCTTGTGTGATTCCCACTGTGCTTTGATTTCCACCTTACCACGTCCAAGAGGGCGTGCAAAACGGTGGCTTTTGGGTACATTCCCGAATCACATGGAGGCAATGAGCGATAGGAGGGGATTCGTCTCTCCCGGTATAGGGAGTTGATGTTGCGCTGTGTTCGATTGGCTATAACCGGAAATCCCTGGCCAGGGTTGTTGAGATTTACTGGTAAGTGTTACCTGTAGTTTCTCGAACTGTTATAGACCTCATATCGACACGACTTATCGAGCTATTGGGGTCTGACGTTTACCACCCCTAAGCAAGATATGCGACATATCAGACGAACAGACCGGACTGTACGGTAAGTGTTACTGGCTGGATTCACTGGAGTGTGAGCGGGCTTGCTCGTCGATCTTCTGATCGCTCAATACCCGGGTGGCCGTTACGTTTGGCAGACCGCTTGCGGCTTGTGGGTGTTTGATATGATCATCACCTGCTGCCGGCGTATTGACGAGTCTTTAGAGTCCTACACAGAGGTTTCCTGGCTCAAGCGAAACGAAATAGGAGCGCATATGAGATATGTGCGGGACCGAGAATAATGCGAGTATGTGATACCGTATTTCATTCTCGCGATGAATGTATCGATTGGTTGTATGCGATATAACCTAGTTATCGAATCAAGTATTGATTCGATAAGCCGATACATAGGATACTAGTCGGTTATATGCGATATGACCGGATCGTTAAATCAAGTGTTGATTTAATGATTTAATGTATAATTATATATTTGATATATCACTTTACATTAACTAATATAGGTTCACTTAAAAAGGATTTTCTCACTTGAAGTGCACATTGTATATGTGATATACTTTTGTGCATTTAATTGTATCATGTTTGATGATACATGATAGTTTGGTGTATGGTTTAAACCATGGTTGATCAATGGTTAGGGTTTCTTTTGATTTCATTTTCTTATTCATTTATTTATTTATTTATTTATTTTGGAAATGATAAAGAGAAAATGGTGGCTTTCTTTGTTTGTTTTTTGAAGCTTCTTGAAGCTTTGACCAAGTGACCATTTTGTCTTCATGTTTAACCCTAACCCTTCCAATTAACCATGGTCTATTCTCTACACCTAATCATGGTTGCCATATGATAAGTATTGATTTATTTTCCATTTTGAAAATACTTATCATTATTCTTTTTCTTCTTCTTCTTCATCTTCAAAGATGATGAAGCTTGCTACCAACAATGGCAACTCTTGAAAATGAGTGAGAAATCCAATTCTAAAGTGAACCCACTTCCTATTTCTTCATCCTATACCTCTTGCCAAGTAGTATAGGGTGTTTTCTTCACAAGTTTCATGACTTGGTGAAGTGGGAGCTTGATCTTGTGATGTCTCGACGTAGATCATCTTCGGCATCGTAGTCGACTACCTAGCCCGTCCATTTCTCCGATGAAGCCGACGCTAGAGCCCGGGATTGGATTTGTACAGCAAGGGGACTTCATCATGGAGCTATGGAGGTGGAGAACCGGATCTACAAAGGTTGTATTTCCGTTCACTTAGTTAAATTGTTAACTAGCTTCTTTGTTTCGCCTAAACTTCTAGCCAACGATCCGTATTAGGGTTTCTCGGCACCCCTAAAATTTGAAATTGGCATGGTTGATGCCTTGTGAGACCTCATTAGCGTGCCTAGGAACCCTACACTGCCCACCCTATCTCCATTGGAATCTCGGATCTTCTTGCCACCAGGTCCTTATGCCCGGCATGCGTCCGAACGGATGGCGAGACAAAGCATCTACTCCCTGACGGCTTTCATTGAAGACCTTCGCGTTGGTACCTTTATCTCGGCCGAAGAATTTGCTGTCGAAGCCAATGCTTCCTTGTCCGTTCTCACCACCTATCATGATGAAGCATTGGTACGCGTCTTGGTTAAGTATTATCGCCGAGTGAAAGTCTGCCTACACGGGCTTGAATGCATCCGCCTTCCCTCCGACATCTTAACCTTGAAATTGAGTCTGCGGGATGGATCGAATGGTGCGCAGCCAATCTGCAGTCGTGTGAGAAGAGGCTCAATCGGAAGTTTTCGGAGAGGGAGTTAGCTTCGAATGCTTTGGCGGAACTTCAAGCTCAACTCACTACTAAGACCACTCATGCGTACGAACTTTGGCGAGAGCTTCAAGAAGCTATCACGGAGATGGTAGCTCTTGATAAAGCTGTTATCTTTACCCGTGAGATGGTTGAAGCTCACAAAGTTGCTGAAAGGGAGCTTGAGAGTCGACTCGCCTCGTATCAGGCTCAACAGTCTCAGGCGAAGACCCGTCTTGTGGCCATAACAAAGCTTGAAGCCGAGGCCCAGTGGAAGAATGACGAATTGACGAACTTATTGCATCGTCCACCGGCTTGAAGATATATATATTTTTTTATTCTCCTTTTCTTCTATTCACTCCTGAATGAGAGAATATTTTGTATCCATTTTGATTCTTTTTATGACATGTATCTTGTATTCATTTTGAATTCATGAATAAAAGACATATACTTTATTTCATATTGGTGTGTCCCTTTTATCAAATGCGTTCCGTAAATAGTCTATCTTGATCTCCTTGCAGGACAGCGACGGCTTAGGAAACAGGTTCAAGTCTGCTGCCTAAGACTTTTCAACTTTATGACCCGTGAAGATCTCATAAAGAATTTTCTCCTAACGAGTCGAGAGGATCCCGTAGGTGTATTTTCTCCTTAGAAGTCATGGGGAATCCTAAGTGCATTTTCTCTTGAGAGTCGTAAGGATCTCACAAGAGAATTTTCTCCTTTACAAGTCGAGAGGACTCGTAAGCGGTTGGTGAGTTGACTTGTTTCCGAGTCGAAGCATTGCTCCGACGGGGAGGTCGTTGGCCTATTTCCGAGACGGGGGTCATTTGCTGACGTGTTTCCGAGACGGAGGTCATTGGCTGACGTGTTTCCGAGACGGAGGTCATTGGCTGACTTGTTTCCAAGACGGAGGTCATTGGCTGACGTGTTTCCGAGACGGAGGTCATTGGCTGACGTGTTTCCGAGACGGAGGTCATTTACTGACGTATTTCCGAGACGGAGGTCATTGGCTGACGTGTTTCCGAGACGGAGGTCATTGGCTGACGTGCTTCCGAGACGGAGGTCATTTGCTGACGTGCTTCCGAGACGGAGGTCATGGGCTGATGTCCTTCCGAGACGGAGGTCATTGGCTGACGTGTTTCCGAGACGGAGGTCATTGGCTGACGTGTTTCCGAGACGGAGGTCATTGGCTGACGTGTTTCCGACACGGAGGTCATTGGCTGACGTGTTTCCGAGACCTAGGTCATTGGCTGGCGTACTCCGCTTTTTGCGGTATCGGGGCTGACTCTAGGTTGTCTGTGAACCGTAGAGTCTTAGAACTAGGGACTTTGCCGTGGCTCTGATTGGTGGTGTCGCGTACGTGCCCTGCTGTCATGAGGAGGAACGCCATTGTTGGTCTTCTGGGATGCAGATGTTGCTGTCGAGATCTGACTTTCCGTTTGACAGAGTTTGTTGGGACATGCGGTTCCCTTTTCATTTATGCCCATGGATTGTATACAGGGGTCAGTATGGACTTACCTGCAGGGCAAAAGTTTCATTCTTTCATTTTTTATTTCTTTCCGCGATGCTTTATCATTTCAGCCTTTTATATCGCGAAAGTCGCGATTGCCCAATCATTTCAGCTATTTTTTGTGGCGCCCAATCATTTCGGCTATTTTTCTTTTTCTTTACTCGCTGCTTTTTATTGCGAGTTGCCCAAACATTTCGGCTATTTTTACATGCATATATTTTACACGCTGATTTTTATTGTGAGTTGCCCAAACATTTCGGCTATTTCATATGCATTTTTTTGCGAGTATGGAACTCAAGGTCTGATACCAATCTTAGCATCAGCATCGCTGCGACTGGAATATTGCCAGGAGCGAATCATCATTTGCCGTGAAAGGACTTGGAATTTGATATCGATTTAGGCATCAGCATCGCTACAACTGGGATATTGCCAGGGGCGAATCATCATTTGCCTTTGTCGATTTAAACAAAGATGGCTTAGCAAACAGGGTTAGAATCCTGTCGACTAAGGCTTTTGACTTCATGAGCCGTAAGGGTCTCATAAAGGTGTTTCTCCCTACAAGTCGTGAGGATCTCGTAGGTGCGTTTTCTCCTTAAGAATCGTGAGGATTCTTAAGTGTGTGTTCTCTCATAAGTCGTAAGGATCTTACAAGAGTGTTTTCTCCTTATAAGTCGAGAGGACTTACAAGTATCGCTCACCATATGAGGACATTTCGCGCCATTGGTGGAACTGGGTGGGGAAACGTTTATTCGTGCCCATGGATTGTATACAAGGGTCAACATTGAACCATTTGTAGGGAAGTCTGGGAAATGTGATGGCTTAAGAACAGGTTCAGATCCCTATAGCTTAAAGCTTTTGAATCTTATGAGCCGTGAGGGTTATTTAGTTGATAAAACTGCATATTTGTTATTACATTTTTTCTACTATTTCTATACTAGAAAAGGTGTTTATTATAATATATGATACATATGAGGGTTTATCTATAAAAATACTATTTTTCATGTGTTGATATATTATAATTAACATTTGGTAGGAAAATATATGCAAAAATATCATTGACCAAATCTTAATGTTGAAATTAATATCTCAATAAAACAAAACTCCACTAATATTATTTGTTGAGATTATGCAGAATTTTTCAGGGCTAAAAATCAAGAGAATCAAAGTTGTTAAAGCAAACCTGCCTAATTAAGAAAGCAAACTAAAGAAATCAAGTCTGGCAGTAACTACGAGAAGATTTTCAGCTTCTGAGATTCAAAAGATCACCACGTGGCAATATAGATGAAGCCCCAGAAAAATCACCAAACGATCCTCATACTTGGCCGCGTGCCAGATGGGTTGGAAGTTGAGATTTCGTCTGTTGGATCTTAACTGATAGTTTCCATTTTAGGAAGCTAGATTTCTGGCTTTGGGACTATAAATAAAGACCGAGAGCCTCTTGGAAAAATCATAAGCCGACGAGATCACGAAGTCCAAGACGGCTCACGCATCCAGGCTGATCATCAACGGTTCATCTACCTCCTTAGAAGAGATCGAGAAGAAAACTAGGTTTTTGTAATCATTTTCTAAGGAATCAAAGTGTAAATGAGTTTTGTTGATTAATAAAGGTAGTTCTTTTTCTTATTCTATTTCTTTGTAGTTCATTATGATTTCTCTCTCGATCTCTTCTTCTCCCAATATGCGCGAGTAATTCTCCGCTTGTTAGGGTTCGTAGGATTAGGGTAGGTTAATGGATGATGAAAATACCTAAACTCTTTTTACGTCCTATAAAGTTTATAAACTTTATCAAAAGAATCATTAACATCCTAATCGGGCGCGCTACCAATTCATTGTTAGTCTCGACCGCGATTAGAGATTAGATTAATGATTGTTTTGGTAAAGGCTAGATATGTACGGAGTTCCGTGTCGAGATAGGGGTTAAGAGTGGGATTCCTTTTCCCTCCAGAAACCCTAATCTACATGCATCACTGTCGTTCTAGTTTTAAATCTATTAAAGGATAGAAAGAGTAATCTTTAATTAATCATCCATAACTACTAAA